>OESE01000220.1:0-1370879 GCA_900240875.1 Crithidia expoeki
GGTCACACCACCCTAACCCTAACCCTAACCACAAAGGCAGTCTCGCCGCACACTCTCTTAAACACTCGGTCACACCACCCTAACCCTAACCCTAACCACAAAAGGCAGTCTCGCCGCACACTCTCTTCAAACACTCGGTCACACCAACCCTAACCCTAACCCTAACCACAAAGGCAGTCTCGCCGCACACTCTCTTCAACACTCTCACCCAACCCTAACCCTAACCCTAACCCTAACACCTACCGGCTAACCTCTAACACCTAACCCTAACCCTAACCCTAACCCTAACCCACTAACCACTCTAACCCCGCAACACTCTCTCAAACACCTCCTAACCCTAACCCTAACCCTAAACCCTAACCCTAACCACAAAGGCAGTCTCGCCGCACACTCCTTCAAACACTCGTCACACCACCCTAACCCTAACCCTAACCAAAGCATCCCCCCACCTCTCAAACACCTCCCACCCACCCTAACCCTAACCCTAACCACAAAGGCAGTCTCGCCGCACACTCTCTTCAAACACCCAGTCACACCACCACAACCCAACCAACACCACACAGCCGCACCACCGCAGCACACCACCCACACACTGCTCACTTCCTTTGCCAAACTCTGCTCCTCACGTTGAAATACACTCGCACCTCTGCACGATGTTACACCACCACTCATTCTTCCCTGATCTACCTTCAGTGCCTCCGCAATTCCGGTCAGCAGCACAAGCACTTCTCTGACGCACCATACCTTTGCCCACTCACAGGGCAGCACGCAGCACAACCCTCAACGAAGACACCGCACAGCCAACTGCCCAACGCAGCCAGGCACCACGAGCACACGCAGGTTGCGTGTTGTGACCCTTCAGGTGCATGGTCTCCTTTTGAACCGCAAGACACCACACCACACCGCCCACAAATGCATCGTGCACGGTCCGGCGGCCCCTTGGTGCAGGTGAGTGTCCGCTGTCTTGTGAAACAAGGTGGGTGAAGTAGAGTGTGCAAACACGTGTCCGAGCACACCTTCCTGCCACACGACCGAAAGAACACCACACACAGACACGCCGAGAGCACAGATGAGGGAGAAAGATGACAGCATTGTTTCTTTCATTCCCTGGAGTGTTGCAGTGCAGTGGTGTGGAGGGCGCGTGCCAGACAACAAAACAACCCTGAGATGTCAGTGATGATGCGCTGCGTTGCAGATAAGTGAAGCTGCTGAGCGTGATCTTGTCATGCCGTCGCCTCTCCCACCCTTGTGAGAAATAGCAATGCTTTGAAGCAGTCTGCGGAAGACACTTCGCGACCTGTCTCTAACACCACGCGCTTTGCAGCACGAGAAACGCAGGTCGGTAGGACGATGGTGGGCACTAGGGTCCGCAAGATGGAGTATACCGTCCGCTGTTTCACCACGGCGTAACGTTTGTCGCAACGTGGTGGCCACTGCACCTCCAGGTAGAGCTAACGCTCCCCTTGAGCACAGCAGTGCCTCACACCAGCTATGCGAAGACGGTGATGGCGGTTTGCGGCTGCTATGACGCTTTCTTCCCAGTCGGTAGCAATGCAGTGTTTAAGTGTAAGGTCTGTAAATGCACCCTTACTTGAGCAATGGTTTACGATATGGTATTAGGATCAGAACCTTACGTCGTGAATCCGCCTACCGTAACAACACTGATGCACCACGACGGATGATTACACCTGCGAACTATGTGCGGTACACTGGCTTCCTCATCAGCCTCCGTAAATCCTCCGGCTTGGAGTTGAGAGTGTCTGCCTGCCGAGTGAAGTGTCAGCGGCCTTTCCAACACGGTAGCAAGCACGTATCCTCAGCACAAAGACGAGCGTGCACGCTCACAATGGAGTCAAATGTGTTGTCGACAAGGATGCTTCGCCACAGCGGTGTGACGATGGTGTGTGCGTGTGTGTGTACGTGTGCGTCGTTGATCCGTTGCCGTCGTCCTTGTGTACGCCAGGCAGTTGCAGCAACGTACCCATCACTGTTGACCACCATAACAAGACAATGCAGCAGCAGTAGAAAAAATGAAGGTGTGTCTACTTAATGCTGCGTTTCGCCTTGCCGGTTAAAATGCAGCAGCGAGGAGTGGTGACGGGCACGTGCGCATCCCCGCACCGATGCCACGCTCGCTGCCGGTGTCAGCACGGCACTCCACTTCGGCAAGCTGATGCTGTTGGCCCCCATCCGTATTTTACACAAGCAGCGGCGACGCAACATGGCGGCCTTCTACGGAGGCCTTGTGCAACGCTTCGTGGCAATGAGTACACAGCCGTAAGGTGTCGTGCCACTTCCCTTGTCAGTAGAGCTGTGTGGCACAGCGGGATGACGAAAGCGCGTCTTCGTAACGGTGTCGAGGCGGTGTGGTGGCGATGGTGAAGCTTCACAGTGGTGTGAGCTTCATTTTAACCAGCATCGATGCAGAGCTGCAGTGTGAGAAAGCAGTGGCACATCCCCACAACCACAAAATCCCCCGTGTAGTCGCTGACGCTTTGTCATCCCACCGTGTCAAGTATGCACGCCCATGCTTTAATACCACCCTCTGTGTGAGCAGCGGCGGTGTGCTGTTCATGCAAACTGTTGAGCACAAGCCTTCAGCATGACAACAGAGTGCTCCACGTCGAGGACTTCACCTTACAGGACATTAATGACGATGAGCGTGTGTCTGCCTGCGGGTGTGGTGCCACTCGTCTTTCCAGTGGCAATGCAAAGTCTCACTTCGTTGAGCTATGCCTTCATAACCACACAGTGTCAGTTTACGGAGCGGTGCCCAGCCCCATTGTGGCGGCACCGTACTTGTGACTTAACATGCAACGCGTGTAGCAACGCTAGGCCAGTGTGCATCCCCACAACAATACTACCTCTACTCTTTTCTTGCTGTGGCACTGCACTGTGGCACCCGTGGGTGACTATGTGCCCCGCACCATGATAGCAGCACAGCTTCGCAGCACGCACCCTTGACCTCGATCCAGTTTGCTCACCCACGCTGCCACAAATCTCTTTATTGTGTATAATGCCGAGTTCGCCGTCATTGACAATGCGCTGCCACGCCACTGCGAGGATCAAGGTCTGTCTTTGCGTCACACTGCGGATATCTGCGAAGGAGCCTACGCACAGTAATAGTGCTCTACTCAATTCTGTTCGTGACACTGGCTAATTAGCTATCCCATCGCCTTTGCAGTGAGTAGCATCACTGCACTGCAGTCTGTGGAGCACACCTGCTTTCTACAGCAACACTTTCATTGCGAGCATAAATGCAGTACAGTGTGGCACTGACTGCAGCAAGTAGTCCTCCTTCTTGCGGGATGAAGGTCTGCTTCACTGCCACGATAAACACGTGTATGCCCCCTGGTGTCAGCGTTACTGTCGAAAGAAACAGTGTGGAGATGAGTGCGTGTGCTGTTGAGACGGCGTCGTAGCTAGGGGATAGTGACAGCGTGTCTGGGTAATGACGCCGTCGTTAACATCAGCATCAACATTTCTCCACAACAACACCGCATGGAACACCGCAGAAACACTACCAGATGCACCGTGTAAGTTCCCAGTGAGAGTTCTGCTCCCCCGAGCGATGAAGCCGCATTGCAGAGGGACTACATGCATTTTGACTACACCGCACGGTCTCATTTTCCCTGCTGCTGGCAACACCGCGCTGTTTCCGAATGGTGAGCATGTGTCTCTACAGCTTCACATTGAAATCGGAATAACAGGTGCACCGGCACACGGTACTGCCGTTGTCATTGTTAGTAGTGGCAGAGTTTCGCAGCGTGGCGACAAGTGCCTTTATGCGTGGCGATGTCCCCTTTCGTTGTCCCATCTGTAAAGCACCCGGGTTTCGTAACGCACGTTTTCTGCATAGCACTAGCACGCTTCCTGCAGTCAGCAATTCAATGTCACATTGTGCTGGTGAATGCGTGAGCTCTGCTGCAGTAACAATACCATCGTGTTCAGCAACGACTCGCCGTTAAAAAATGGTGATGAGCGTGCGAGCCTGCGACGTAGAGTGTCACCTTTCTGGTAGTTGGCTACGTGACAACGCTGTAGCGAAATCACGAGTGCAAGTCTACATAGTGAAGCCGCAATAGAACGGTTACAAGTGTGCAGGATGGCCAGGGTATCACCTCCATTCCCAACAAGGTCACAGCGACATAGAGCTTCGGTAACCTCGAGTAACTGCCAAGACATGACCTTCGCTATCATCACCGGTGCGTCAGCACAACATCCCAATTGCGTGCACTCGGAAAGGTATCAATCTCCTCCCTTGTAGTTACGTAGCGCCAAAGCTCAGTGGTTGCTGCATGTTGCTTCATGGAGACAGCACTTTGTTTTCAGAGAAGGCACCCACACGCAGAAGGCAGTTGAATGTAACGGTGTCCGCCCTATGTTCGCCACAATCTGAGTTGCCAGCGTCAATGTGTTGCAACATTGCAGCCACCAGCACGCTTTCCTACACACGCAACGTGCCTTCTTCACCGGCAACGTTGTGTCCCACAGCAAAGGATTCAGAAGTAATCATCCCTCTCTCACGCATGGCGCCACCGTCCTGGTCAGCAACGCACAGCGTACAATCGCAGTCACTTCCCCCAAGCGTGTGTGTGCCATGCGCGTAGCTGGCAACGCTGTAGTACTCGGGATCAAACAGCAAAAACAAAGACCGAGTAGGAGAGCATACATCGCCACCGCCATCTGGCGTATGCCGGGAAGCCCTCACAAGAGAACTGCTGCCACCAGCAACAACGGCGGAAGCACTACTAGACGCTAGTGGCACGAGAAAGTCGAGGAGCAAGAAGGTAGCCAGAAGCAAAGGTGATGAGAGGGAGAATTGCTGCTGTTGCTGATGATCGTGTGGCGCACGAACGAAGGGACCGCAACGCACAGCACCATCTCATGCGAGTCGTCGTTTTGCTGATTTTATTTCAAAATAGCAAAACAGTAGTGTCTCTTTTCACTGAGCATAGTAGGTGGGTCGGCGATTGACTGCTCTCTTTTGTTCTCAGTCTGTGCTTGCCAGGTCAAGAGCTGGAGTCCGAAGATGAAGTGGCACAGCTGCGGGTGTAGAATAGGCACTCAATCCACTCGCCCTTGCAAAAGAGCACCTGCACGGTCTGAAATTGATACGAGCCTTTCATTCCACCAGCTGTCTTTCGTCGCAGCACCGTCGATGACAAGACGAGAGCAACTGCAGGTGGTAGAAAACAAGGCAGCAAACACACAGTCTCAACGATCCGAAAAGGAAAACCACTGCCGCATGGGAGCTGTGACATCCCATTAGCAGTACAAGAGACAAGGATTTACTTCAGCCTCGAAAGGTTGCAGTTGCGTTCACAGGCGTCATGCGACAGGGATGCCCCTCTTGTTATTGTCGTGAAACTCCTGGAGGCAGGCGTGCACAAACTGCAGGAAGAGCGCGTATGCGGCGTTGCGTCCTCATGTGGGACCACTTTTCGCAATGCACGTTGAACGTCAGGACCCAATTTACCGTTCAGATATTCCGTCTTACCCTTTTTGATTTTTGCTGAGAACAGTCGCTGTACAATAGCCGAGAGTAATTCAACACAAAGAGACCAACATCTTAACTAGAACAGGCACCATGGTGTGGCCTCCCTGAAAAAGCAATAGCAAACCTCTCTGTGCAGCAAAGCACCTCCACGAGGTGCACTTTGCCGTTTCGCATGTTGCCGGTTTGCAAAGCATAAAGGTGGTTCATTAATGTAAGTGATAAGGTAGTGGGCTTCTTGTGACGCCACCGTAAGCAGCACAGAGAAGAACCGTGGCTAATGTAGTACACCGTGCGGAGACGAGACCACGAATAGTGATGTGTTAGGAGCGCACGACAACAACATGAGCACACACACAACAGAAATGCTACAATGCAGACTCTTCGAGAGAAGTAAGCGAATCGCTACGGCTCCGTCGCCACAGAAAGACGAAACAAATTTATGCTCCAGACTGCGGTAAGTACAAAGCAAACTGTGAAGTTCCCCCCAGAACGCAGCTCTGCCTCTGCAGTCGGAAGTGTGCCAAGCACTTACTCTACGATATTACTGCCGCAGAACGATAGACGGAGGGCTAGCAAAAGTGCAGAACAACTTTATACATGCTCTAAAGAGAGTCCATCGTTAGGTGAGAGGCTAGCTACGTGAGGTGGAAGAAGAGGACAAGGAACCGATTCAGAGCCATGCAACTGTGCCGCACGACAATCGACGAGGAGGAGACACAGCGAATGCCACGGAGGCGTACTTGTTCTGTCTTTCAAACAGCGTTGGAGAGCAACGGTATTGACGTGCACCTTTGGAAGGCGCACTCTCGAGAGATGGTACTTTGGTGTGTACTAAAGCTGCTCGTGCCATAGCAGTGAAAGGGAAAAAGCTGTAAAGACCAGGTCGCTTCAGTGTAAGCCATTGCGTCTGTGAGAGAAGAGCTTCTGGCTTGTTTTTCTGAATGCAATCATCCTCGCAGAAGCCAGATGCTGACAGGAATTGTTTCACGCTGCAGCACGGCACGCGAAGTGTGTGTGTGTAAGTTGGTGGGTCTGGCGAGGTCACTGGCGTCTTCAAGGCCACTGTCAAAAGAGACGTCTACTTTGCGTAGAAGTGGGCAGCTGTCAAGGCCTTTCGAATTTGCCAGCTTACAAGGCATTGCCGTGATGTTTTCTAACTGCGACGCACCAGCAAGACCGCGAAGCCCCTGTAGAGGATTGTCGCTAGTACCCCGCTGCTCTAGGAGAAGGCAGGTGCCGAGGCCGTCAATGCTGCGCAGCCTACAAAGAAGACGCATCGAGTTCCTGCCAACACGGTGGACCCGCAAGACCTCTCAAGCTTTCTGAAAGGCTGTGCGAAATGGCGACTTTGGTGAGCATGCGGCACGTACTCAAGCCGCTCAAATGGTGCAGTTGGCACCGGTACGCAATCAAAAGTTGCAGTTGTGGTGCTCTAGCAAGACCGTCAAGACTGATCAGAGGTGCGTTAGAGTGAACCTCAACCTCCTTCAGCACTGAGCATGTACTGTGGCCATCTACGTTCAGCAGATTGCAGTCCACAGCTTTGAGCTGTTCGAGACACAGAGCGCCAAGTGAGCGAATTGGTACGCCTCGAGATTCTTCTCGTTGAAATGTTGAGCACTGCCATCTGCAGACAGTGCGTTAAACGAACTAACGTCGTTAGTTGGGATCAACTCACCATCCACCTACGCACGTGCAAGGAGCTGGTTACTGCAGAGACGTTGCGCTGCGTTGGGCCGTTGCACAAGGTCACTCCCTTGCTTTTCACTGGTGCTGCTGTATGCACAGTACGCTCCACAGCACCATCCACAGCGGCATCCCCGCTTGCCGTGCCCCTGCAGTCGAGAGAACGCTGCCCTGCAGTTGTGAAAGACGACTATGCGGACACAAAGCTGCCGCACGGACCGCCGCAGCGCTGCACGCCGTCCCGCATGCAGTCAGTCGCTGAGGTGACTGTGACCTGCAGTGGCTTCACTCGCAGTCGCAATCCAGCGGCAGGGAATGTGACCGCACCGCCACGTGCGCTATCTGCGCCAGCCACCGGCGGCAGCAGACACCGACCGGCCCACCACAACGAAACCGCAAGTTTCGGTGGCCTCAACACCTCATGTGTAGACTCAAGCATGACAACGCAGCAAGCGATTTACCATACGCGCTCAAAAGCAGTTCCTGCTACCTTGCTATCCCCTTGCCAGCACCTCCACGTTCAGTCGAAACGATGGTCACACGGCACTCAGCATACCGAAAATCCCCAGAAGGCCACTCAAATCAACGAAGCCCACCACCTGCGCAACGACATCCGAATGTACACGCTACCACATCCTGCGAACGCTGCACCCATTGGCATAGGCGGATAGCACCGCATCGCAATCTGCAACGTGGCTCCGAAAGCCCACCGCGTGGAGGTCGACATGGGGCTTCTGCCGTTCTCTAACGCGGCGAGGTTTTCTTGTTGTCTCGTGCATCAAAGGCCGTAAATTCCAAGTGGAAAAAGACCCAGATTTCAGCGGCACGAAGAGAGAACGCAAATCGTGCGGCAGTCAGCAATGGTGGAGAGGGTGAAAAGGAAATCCCCAATGGTGTCTTCAAAGGCGGCAACGAAAATGACTGGTAGAGAGCATCCCCGTGGAGACTACGTAACTGCCTCTGACGTCTCCCACGATCACATGGAAGGCGGGTTGAATAGAAAAGAGAAAGGCGCAGTGAAAGTCAAAGAGAGGCGCTGAAGACCCCAAAGGAGGGAACCTGCAACCTCTGTGAACCTTCAGGGTTACCGCTGTTGGAGGCCTCAAAGACTTCTACACGTCAACAAAACACTCACACCGCCAGAGCACGTTCGAGAAGAACAGTGGAGGGGAGCAGAAACTTGCCGTGCAGTTAGCATTCGTGTTTCCCCCTTTCACTGGGAAGCAGCAGCAGCCCCGGCTCCAGGCAGGCAGGAACACGCAATAGTAGAAGCGGCAGGTATATTCGATCCCCTTGTGCAACCTGAAAAGTAGAGCTACACTAGAGACGTGGTGTCCGCACGAGAGCAAGACAGAGGAGAAGAAAAAAACGTTGGGTGACGGAGCTGCACTCGTGGAAAGAACAAGGAGATTGCAGCGCACGCAGTGAGCCTCACGAATATGATTAGCAGCAAAGTCAAAGACACGTGAAATAGGCCTCGTTTGCGACCTGATTCAACGGTGCGAGACACTGCAGCAACAATCGGTAAACACACTCGAGCATGGAGTTATAATAATAGTAAGCTGCAACCGGCGAAAGCGCGAGAGAAACACGGCAGCAGAAGCACACATTGCGCCTATTACATAGAATAGCTGCAACTCCGTTGCACGCCTGTGAATGGCTGCAGTGGTTTTCGTTGAAAACGAGGTGGTAGCACTTTAGAACTACGGCCGAAGAGTGGCTGAAGAGTCTCGATCCTCAGCCTTACGGCCCGCCGTGTCAACCAGTCTCGGGCTGATTGAGACTGCAAGATCACTTACGTCGTTCAGCGAGGTGTTGCCCCTCATTTCAACCCCACGAGCACTGGGCAGCTGCCTAGACCGCCGGGCATGCGCAGTTCACAGCTGACGGCGGCAGTTACCTCCAGGAAAGATCAGTTAGCGATGCCACGGAGATCGCGCAGCGCACTCACATGATACCTCTTTCGCTTTTGCAGTGAAAGTGTCCGGCACCACCGGCACGCCGTAGAGCACGTTCCCCAGCGGCATTTGTCTCGGGACCCAGCACGCCAGCAAGGCTAAAGGCGCTTCCAAATTGCGCCCTTCCGTAGACGTCAACTTCGCAACACACCAAAGAAAAAAAGAACGCAAGGACTACCGCGGCGAAACTCCTCGCAGTAGTTTGCGCCAAGCTTCACAGGGCACGGCGTGTCCGTGAGAAGGCTAAGGCTGGCTGAATCGCTGCGTTTGTTTGCATGCAGTTCGCTACACAACGGGCGGCTCGCGAGATCAGCTGACGAATCCATTCCACAAAGACTTGCCTTGTTAAGCGGCGCAGGTGCTTCGCTCCTACCAACGCGGGGATCTCCCTCAGATTTCACAACCGTAGACAGTCACGTCGCCGATGAGTATCTACGCTGCCACGCATGGAACTTGACCCAACGCAGCGGCTGTGCCCGCCCTCTTATCAACCGTCCCACGCCCAATAAATAGCGTTGTCGACTTGCACAAACCTGAAAGTGCACAAAAGAGCGTGCCGCACTGCCCACTACACAGCGGCACTAGGTGGCGCACACACATCGGGCGTGCAGAGGTGCGTGAACACTCCGCTCGGGTACGCGACTCTGTCGATCACCGTTGTTTAGCAGTGTCAACCCTTCGCTGCGGGGGTGTTGCCCACCATGAGAACCAGCGGCAGAGCGCACCGTCCGGTTCTCCACACCAAATGTGCAACCGTTGCTGGTTTTTGCCTCGTCAATCCCACGGGGAATTCAATACAAGCCATCAAGGAGTGGTTTCTCACTTGGACGCTTCCGTGTTTGTCCACGTCGCCCCGCTTGTCTGCCAGCGTATCCGCGTTCGGCCGCATCTGCGGACACACGGCGGGCAGCAGTCAGAAGATACTGCTGCAGGAAAACAAAGCCCATCATCTTGGTGGTTTCTTCCGATTACAAGTGCGTTACTGCTGTGTTCACGCCGCCGACCGCACTATCCGAGAAAACAAGGCACAGAAGCTAGCTGCGTGACTCTGACAAGTTGTGTGATTGGTGGTCGTTGTATTGCGGCGTTGAAGCACTCCGCTTAGAGGCTTTTTACCAGCTCTTTGTTTCCTTGCCCCTGTAGATCCAAAAGGTATATTTTCTAGTAGAAACGGGTTGTGCCGCTACGGGAGAGAAGACCACAAGTATGTACGCCGGCCTCTGTGCTTCTTGCGCAGTAGCAACGCACTTATGAAACAAGAGCTCCCTGTTTAAAGCAAGGCAGTGCGGCGCACCCTCATCGCTTTTAAGACGTGGCGAAGGGGCAGTCTTATATAGGAACGTGTGCACTGTAGATGGAAAAGTGGTGCAAC
The DNA here is from genome assembly GCA_900240875.1 of Crithidia expoeki. Taxonomy (NCBI): domain Eukaryota; phylum Euglenozoa; class Kinetoplastea; order Trypanosomatida; family Trypanosomatidae; genus Crithidia; species Crithidia expoeki. The sequence continues at coordinate 10,517 of OESE01000220.1, forward strand.
GGCTAACGTCGCGGCGTAGCGACGAACCAGTCTACAGGCACTAACGCACATGTATTACTTCTTCGTGTACCGCAAAGCGAAAGTTAATGCAGCGCTGCCACTCTGAGACCGCCGCGTTTCGCTTATTCGAGACTTCGTTTTACTCAGTGTGAAGCAGCGTTGCTTCCCCAAAGAAACAAGAAATGCACCGCGTAACGACGTGCTCGTTGCCGCCACTCAACCTCCGGACAGGTTCCAGCTTCACGAAACGATGCGCAGCCACTGCTTCACGCTGTTCGTGAAATGGATGGCGATAAAAACGCGGCTCAAGACGCAACTGTCGTAGTACTTCCGTGGCAACTGTTCAGCTTTGCTGCCCGTTGTAGCACTACGGACATATTCGGTGGATGAACGTGTGCTGCAATGCTACGGGTGCTACATCGTACACACTCAACCAGTCGACGTATCGTGCTACCTTCGGTTTCTTTGAAGCGCCAATCCGCCAACGAACGGTTACGCAGACACAGGTTTGTCAGCCCTGCTGCTCAACAGCCAGTTCACCGAACAGCACACAAGTGGAGTCCGCCATCACGCCTCGCAGAAGGGCAGTAGGTGAAAGACCGCAACTACTTCAGTCCAGAAGACGGCCGCAATCGTTCCGTCGCAGCAATGTGTGAAGATCAACGCCCCTCTGTGCTACACGTGGTGAGTGCAGCTGGTGCCCGAAGACGCAACAATGTGTACTGTTTTCCTTCCAAGACGTACACAACGCAATGCGCTTTCAGTGAGCTTGCTAGCACAGTTACCCATCGCTTTCAAATCGGAGGTGCCGCCGTCACACGGCGTTACCCATCACCGCAACTTTCCACTGAAATGTAAATTAAAAACCCACGGCGTTACGCAAAAGAGCTGCATCGCAAGACACGTGATAAGCAAAGCCTTTCACCAGAGGAGTGTGTGTGTCGCCTGATGGAACAGCACTTTCTTCAGCGGATGTGGGCTCAACAAGTCGAGCAGAGCAAGGACGCACGACTCATTAAAAACTCGAAGATACTGGTCACAATAGTGCTCGTGGCATTGCTGCTGGCGGTGTGATACGTTGCATCGTTTTCGCGTGCAGCACCGTCGTTTGAGGGGGTCCTCGCCAACTGAATGGCACTCCTGAAAACGCACGGATATATAGCGTGTGGTAAGTCCATCCTCATTGTTGGGCTACTAAAAGTGTTTTAGCTCTTTGCTTTACGCTTGACTGACGCGTCAGCAATCAGAGAGCCGGTTGGCTGCCAGTGTTAATTTGCAGCGTTGCGCTGTGCCTTGCAAATGAGAAGCTTGATGGCGTCACATGAAGATGGCTCCCTCACCACAGAACGGTGCTGTCCGTTGCCTTTCATAGACTTCGCCAGTGCACTCACAAGGGTTTTCTTTTAGTTGTTCCCAGGTGCCACTCCGCTTTTCAGCCCTCCTTTACCGAACAGGGAACTGGCGTTTACGCTTTTGAACGCAGCAGAGTTGAATCACGTAGGAAGCAGTGACCGAAAGATGGCGCAACACTCTTGGCACGCTTCACACACTTCACATGCCATTGACAACGTAGTTCGCCGTTGATGAAATGCACATTGAATGCGATGGGGAGAGGAGCAAGGCACCCTTTTCCCACTGAGCCACAAAAAGATGTGAAAGTGCGCGTAACCTGGAGAAGCCTGCGTAGGGCACACCACCTTCGCAAGCGTGAAAAATCCCAAAGTAACGAAGAGCGACGTCACACACAACTGCAGATCTCAAGTAAACGGTCAAAAACCACTCCACGGCGTGTTTTCTGTTTGCTCGATCACTCGGGCCTTTACATTCACTGTGGTGTTTGTTGACGCGGCACTTCATGTGTGCTGGCCCCCTGCACAAAATGGAGCAGCACGAGTAAAAGGCAAACGTGATGGCAGTTAGATTGTTCTTCCACTCAGAAGTTGCCTTGTGGCGTGCGTCAACATACTGCCTTCCGCAGCTTCAGAAAACCATACACGTGCAGCCGTCGCAGCGACGCAAGAATTCCGGAAGGCTTTTGAAAGGTGCGCGTTGTCCTGTTCACCCATGTGCCGCGACCAGCAGCAAGAAGGTGTTGCTTCTACGAGCCCCCACACTCAACTCGTGAGGCCACGACTGCCGAGCCACTCGAGGCGATACGCAAAACGCTCGGAGCACAACCAGAACATCGCGTAACAACTGTTCACAAGAGCAGAAAAGCAAAACCCATCAAAGCGTCGTACCAGCTCAGGTGCCACGTCAGCGTCGATTACGCGCACAGGGAGTTTAAAGGCTGCGCGTCCACTCCCCCATCAACGTTTCCTGCCGCAACGCTTTCTCGCTGGCACGACCTCATGTGTTCACTGGAAAACAAGCCTGTGTTACTCAACTTCACACGAAGACGGCCACACCAGTGCCCAGCCACTCCGCAATGAAGTCTTGTAGCGATGAATGCTCGCAATCGTGAGCTCAGCGTTGTACGGTGTGCGCGGTGCCTGTGCTACCATCTCACACACAACAGCATTTGTTCGTTTATCACTGTGGTGTGTGTGGCCGTCATCGCAGCGGCTGAAGTGCTTTCTCGTTGTCTTGTCGTTCGTTCGCTCATTCCATCACGCTAAGCTCGCACTCCGCTCCGTTGCTCGCGCGTGACTTTACTGCGTGTGACTCGCATGCTGACTGCCTGCAGAGCAGTGGTGTGGAAACGTTGTTATGGACATTTTAAATGTACGGAATGTCTCGCGCACACGCTTTACCAGCATGTGCCCTGCGTGTTGATTCGCGCAGCTTGCACAAGAAAACAGACCCTCTTGGCCAGTGCAGCAGCGAGATGCCAACCACGGCAGGCGAGTTGAGACCTGTCTAAGTCCCTCCAAAACGCCGCTTGTGTTTTAAAAGCTGCGGAGAACACTTTCAGTACTCACCAGTGCTTCCGGCCGTTCGTCAACTTCGCGGAGGTCCACTGCCGCGATCAGTGAGATAGCTGCAGCCTCCGGTTTCCCTTTCACCAGAGAAAAAACCAGCCACACTGCCTGTGTTGGCGCAACGAGCCTGTGTTTCGTTGCGTGTGCACCACTCAAGCGCGTTCACCGCAGAATGTACGTATTTAAAAGGAACACAGCACCGCACGCGCTTCCACCACAGAAGTGAACGGAGGTTCTTGATGAATCCGTCCGCTTCACACTTGTTCCAGCGAACGCGCGGTGGCAACCACAGTTTCCATCGCAGAGAGCTTCTTCACTTGCCGGTTCCACGAGGACTGTTTTTGTTTTTCTCCCTGAGAGGTGTGTTTGAGTCAACACGTTGAAAGCAAAACTGCTCGTTTAACGAAGAGGGCCAAAAGCGGGGCACTCGTGTATGCTCACAAGGTCTAGAACCACATTCATGTTATCTATCGCGGTGGGTGATGACACCTGCCCCAGGCGCCAGCGGTTCTTGAGTACGTTTAGTTGAGGATGTTTTTTGTACTGCACTGAAGACACGGCAAAAAGAAACAGCGTGTGAAGCGACAACGATCGAACGGGGAAAGCAGCTATCCAATAGAAGTTGCTACGAGGAAGAAAACTAAGAAGGTCCACTACGACGTTTTGTGAAGTAGCAGAAATTGAAGCTGAGGGACGCCACCTTGTCAGTAGCACAGACTGACCACTCATCAGAACAACAGACTCTGGTCTTCACCGCCTTTGGAAAAGAGGCATATTCGTAAGTAACATGTAACGCACTTGAAATGGTTATTAAATGCGGCTGTTGCGAGTGTGCAGCGTCACTTGCTGCAGCTGCACCTGGGAGGTCCAAGTTCTATAGCCTTTCGGCAATCTGCAGCACCAAGATGTCAGCCACCTCGGTGCTCTATACGTTGAGACGGTGGATCTCAGGCATGCACTTCGCCAACGGGGAGAAGTCGATCACTTTGGTCTCGCTCGACTTCAACATTTCCAGCCTATCAGCTGCGTGCAAGACGGAGACGTCGCGCACTCCGGTCTTCTGCAAAATCAACTGTGTGGGTGTAGGCATGCATCTGGCCAAAAGAACGACGTCAGTCACCTTGGCGTTGCTGAGTCTCCATATCTCCCTACTCGCGGCGGTGCAGGGTACGGAGATGTGGAGTCAGCGGTGCTCTTTGAAGCATCAGCTGCAGGACCGAGAACGCGGCCTCATCGCGTAAATGTCGTATGCTCTCGTGCCGCTGGGGTCCAAGAACCTTCGTTGCTCGGCGGTGCGCAGGGCAGAGATGCCGCCGATCGCGCTGCAACCGCGGAGATCCAGTCCCCTCATGTATGGAGGGGCTAGCTGCCGAACGGGGGAATTGCTGTCGGTGCTGCTACCTCTCATAAGTGGCGTTACAGCTTGCGTGGATTGCCGAAGTGTACCCACCGCGTGAGACCACGTAGTCTTGTGCAACTTCGTGGGCCGCCGTATCGGAAGCACTCAAGGCAGGAGGGGGGGGGGAACCGATGTCGTCGGTCGCGGTGTGTGTTAATTTTAACCTCTTCCGATGCACCAAGCTGGACATACCTGCACGCTCTTCGATGCAGTGCATCACTTGTCGTTGAGCGCCTACAGGTGCAGACAGTTGGTAACGCCCGCGAGACTGCTGCTGCTGCCTGCGTAAGAGGCGTCCAGGATCCGCAATTCACTCAAAACGAACAACCCACCGAAGCCGCCTTCACGTCACAACTGCGGATGCGCAGTTCTAGCAGTTGCGAGCAGGCCCACAGAGCGGCAAGGCTACGTGCGGCGGTGTTGAAGATGCCCAGGGACGTGTGGTCCGGGAAGCACTCAACCCGTCGCACGTCAGAGAAAGCGGAGCAGCCGCAGATGTCCGGAATGTCGAGAAACACAGTCTTCTCTACAACGCTGAGATCTGATACGTTGGTGCCTGGAGCGAGAAATTGCCCTTGCTCGTGCGCGTCGCTGCTTGTGATGCGGGTAGCGAATCGAGTACATCGGCGGATTTTGACCGAGCCCAGCTCCCGATGGCCGTCTGGCGATGCTGCCCTCTCGTCTTGCATAAGTGGAAACACCAGCCACCTACGTTAGGACAGTCAAGAAACGAGGGACGCGCAGAAAGCCACTTCTGTGTCTCTTCCGCGCTGTCGTTCTGCAGTAGATGAAAGTGTGAGTCTTGTGAGAGACGGGAGAGTGTCGATACGCGCAAAGGACGGAAGTGCCGTGCACCCGACCAGCTGCAGCTCTCCCGACTTTGAAAGCTCTTCGAGATTGCCGAAGCCCTCAATCCACTCACCCACGATTGAAGAAGGAAAAAAGCCCTCCAATTTGTACGTGCTTTCAACTCCCTAGGGGCTTTGCACACGATGGGTCATCTATACGTGGTACTGCGTTGCTCTCGAAGACGGCTCTCTGGTGCCGCGTTCTCAGATATCGACTTGAGTTCAACGTGGAAGCCAGCAAGTTGGAAGTCAAGGTTCTCCCGATCCGTACATCGGGCCAGCGGGTACTTTGCAGTCTCCTCTGTGAGCGTCGGAAATGAACTCTTCACGTACTGCAACCCGTTGTGAAGAGGTCTTGCAAGCAAACGCCTCCTGATAGCGTGTATTGATCAACAACCCTATGTATACGGCTGTGTTTCTGCACAAGTGGCGTTGGACAGCCGTTTCGGAACTTGCTCGCTCACTGCGTCCGAAATTGCTATGCAAAGCAGCTGTTGGCAACTGGCTGGGCCAAGTTGATGATAGGGTCAGGAACGCTCCTGTTGGTGGGACAATCGCAGTGCGATTCCTTTTTAGACCAGCTTTGCAAACAACGTTGCCGAGGTATCCGTACGGATACGGAATCCCGGGGGTTTAAACGATCAGGTCCGCAGACACTCAATACGCATTGCTAAGGTCTCGCGTGCTCCAATCTCTAGTGCAAGCGTTCCTCATGCACGCCGATGACACAAGACTGCGGAAACTCTTAACGAGCTCAAAGAAGCGTTGGCAGTTTTTAGTCAGGGCCAGGCGGAGCGTCCATCGACGCGCTGCAAGGATCAAGGTCAACGCACAATTTTTTTTGAAGCGTGACGCTCCACCGAGGCTTCAAAGGCGCCACAGGTTTCTGTCGCCGTCTAGGTTGCAGTGTATCAGCAACGGGCACACACGCAGACCACCGAAGTCCCGTACGCCACAACAAGCAGCCTCTAGCTTTTCCAGTCGCAGTGCGCTACCGAGGGTTCAGAAAGACGCCGCGAAGGCTCATCAAAGCAGACGTGCAGCTCGGTGAGCAACCGCAAATTAGCTTTCCTTTTAACGTTCCACCAAGCACCACAATTCAAAGCCGCCACGCAGCGCAGGTGGTCCAACTGGAACAGCGCAGAGAAATGCGCTAGCTTCGGACAGCAGTGGAGTGTAGCGTAGCGCACTGGCAATTGCGGTGCTGAGCAAAACGATGATAACGCGCACTCGAAAACGCGAATGACATCCTTGAGGCCCCTGCCCTTTATCGGCAGCATGCTGCAATTGGAAAGGGCTAGCGGGGCAGAATAAAAAGTGCCTCATCGCATCCCGCACACCTTCGCATTGTCCTAGTAATCACGCTTGCTGCTACTCGTGTACACCGCAACGATCTCAACCCGATGGAAAACGCCTCCTCATAATTTCTTTGATCGCTGGTGAAGTGGTGATGCTCGTGGGGGAAATCACTTCACAAGACCGAAGCACTTCCCAGAGATAATACCACTGTGTGTAGAGGGCACGAGATGAACCTGCAGCCCATTTTTATTTTACGAAAAATGGACGAGACACGCGCCGGTTAGTGAAGAGTATCACTCGGTGAACGTGTTAGCTGCTCTCTTGATGGAGGTAACGGTCCAGGTACAATTCGGGAGTGTTATTCCTTGGCGAGCATTTTTCTGTTCGCCTTACCGAAGTTCTTCGAAAAGTAAAACTGAGCAAAGAATTCTCTTCTGGATCATAAGTATCTTCCCCGTTTTCTTCTCCGCGCCTTTGCTATTCGCAACTGCGCTTCGGGATCGAAACGCCTCCGACAGCGCGTGCAGGCAGAGGGGTCGCCAGCTGCCACACACGCAACTTACCACTGCACCGCCACGCCACAGCAAAAAAGCCGGCAACGGTACCGTTTTTCTTGCACAGCCTAGAATTTCATTAACGTTCTTGCTGCTGGAGTCCGTGTCGGTAGTGTGGCCCAAACTTCTTACGTTGCAAATTAGGCCCGAAACGTAAATGTGGCTGAATTCAGAGTAACTCTAAATTAGTGGTCGGGAGTACTTTGCAGTTGATGGCAGCTCGATGCTCTAGATGTATATGTCGTTGTGACAAAGTATGCGAAGGTCCTGTGCAATGGCGGTTGAGTAACGTACCTCGAAGTGCAGCTGGTGTGCAAAGAAAAAGAGGTGAACGTCGAAGGGACAGCCCTCAGCCTTGATTGCAGTCATGTTACGATTCTCTCTTTCGGCGGCAAAAGTAAAGTCGAGACCACACCTCACCTCGCTGGCGCGCGTCGGAAATCCTGGGTGTCCACTTCGTTGGCGGAGCGGCGTGTTGTACTGTCGCTCGCACCCCATATCCATACAGCCCTTGCCGCCGTGATACACCCTAGATGCCGTGGATTCATTGCAGTCGAATAAAGTTGCGGAACCCTACGCCAACACGAAGATGCAACCATTGATCGACGATATTCCTTAGGTAAAATGACGACTGTTGAATTGTGCCGGGAGGAAACCCGCAATTTTAAGGCCTTGTGCAGCGGAATGGTGTTAGAACTCTCTCAGCTGGTAGTTGAGCATGCCACGTGCATTTGGGCCAACTTATCCCAAAGACGTTCAATTCCGTACGAGGTGAACGCGAACATTTCAATCGGAATTAGCCTCTTCCCGTTAACTGCGATGTGAGTAGGGCACCCATCAAACACGCTGTTTTTTCTGTCTCCTAATGAACCTCCGTGACGTCACGCCGTTTTCGTTTGTGCATATTGATTAAGGACACTTCTTTTGACTCTCATCGCTACACCTTTCCATGCGAAACGTGCCTCTTTCGTGAATCATTCCAAGTGACCAATGTGAGTAGGGACTTGACTCTTGGAGACAACGACTGAAAACTTTTGTTTCTCATCACTGCTGGGATGCTGATTTAACCGCACCCAAGCAACGGTAACCGCACGTTATATTCGCACCTGCTGTGTGTTTATTGATATCGACTTTGGATGAGCGCTGCTTCGTTGTTTCTCAGCTGTTTTATTTTTGTGTTGGGCGCAACACCTAGGCATACAACTCAAGTTGAAAACCCCGCTTTCTGGGTAGTAAATACGAACGCTACAAGTTGCTGCAGAAAAATACGCTCTCGCGTCTGAAAATTACCTCATTGGCGACGTGCGGTTGTTGTTTATTTGTGTGCCTGTGTGTGTGTGTGTGTGTGTGTGTGTGTGCGTGTGTGTGTGTGTGTATGTGTGTGTGAAGGAGAGGAGATAGGACAGGCACAACGAGGCCCTCCTTTTCAGAAAATCTGAGTGCACTCAATCGGTGACTTCACAACATCTGTTACTCTTGTGAAGAGTAGCCTGGGGTTGAAAAATAAAAGTGAGGAGCAGTCGAAGTCGAAATAAAGGCAAGTGAGTGCAAGCAGACCCGAAGCAGCTGAAAGGACGTAAGTGCGAGAGTTGAGGGTGGCCTGTACAAATAGAGTTGACAAACAAAGTCGGGCAAAGAAAAACACGCAAGGATGTACAGTTGTGCTCCGCTTGGGCACACGTGCACCTAAAGTCATGTTCAGAGGGCCTGGCACTTGTAACTAACTTCTCTCCCTCCCCCTCAAGCACTGAAATACTAGAACTGTAGAAGCTAAATGGGCGTTCCACAAATAAAACACTGACAGGGTTAAAGTAGCGAAAAGAGAAGGGTCCACCGCGTTAATTTAGATAAAGACGTGACAAAGAGAGGAGGAAGTAAGGTGGGGCACTTACGTAGGTCGAAAACAGGAGAGGATCAAATCGGATACCATCGTGAACTGTTTTTCTCTGTTCTCTTGTCCAAATAATAGCACTACTAGCTGCGATTGAGAAGCAGCGTTTTTCGGGGAGACGGGCTGGTTTCCGTTAAGCGGCCATCACTGTGGATCACAGTGCTCCACTGCTTCTAAACCTCGTATAGTGACTGAAGTTTCTACCTACAAATTATTCCTTCCTCGGCAATTTGATTGTGAATCTGCTAGAAGCTCAGTTTGCTAAAAGTTGGTAAAAGAAAAACGTGCTTAAACAACCAGCTTACTAATACTGCACATATTATGGGATCCCTAACAGACTTCCGCGTGAGTGAGATGTGGCGCCGCGCAGCCGATTGATCTAAAATGTTTTTAGAAAGACTAATACTTGAAAATGATGGACTCTAGCGGCTTTCCGCTGGCCTTGGTCGACACCACTTCCTCGCGGTACGTGTCCAGGTCCTTGCGCTCCACGGTGCGGTTAGCGCTTGTGTCTTTAAAATCGAACTCGTTCGCGATAATCGCCGGCGGGTAGTTCACAAGGTGGCACAGATGTGTCTGGTACGAGTTGTTGCGATTCAGCACATACACGCGATACGCCGAGAAGATCATTACGCCCACTAGCAACGCATCACCCACGACCATGTACTGCCGCGTCTCATCCGCGATGCTTTCGCGGCGGCTCAGACGGTGATACCAATCCTTTTTAAGCGGCAGCTTTGCGGGCCACGGCCAGTTGCCGTAGGTGGGGTTGCCGGACAAACGAGCTACAGTCTTGCGGAACATTTTTGTTTTTAGTTCGAAACGCTATGGTCAAATGTGCTGACGAGCTTCTCTTGGTGACTTCACGCTTCAGAAGTTGCTTATTCAAAAGACGGTGTTCTTGAGCGTGTGTGCGTGGTAGTGGTGATGGTGTTGGGAGGGAGGGAGTAAATGCACAGAGGGCGGGAAAAACAGAAGGAACAGAACTGTGAAAACAACGTGTTGAATCGATGATCCTGAAACTGTTGAGTTTTTTTCTCCTTTTTAGCTCCAAGAGCGTCTATGAGCAACGGGAAACTGTGTTCACAGTATCCTCAGTTGTGACGAAGAAATGAGAGAAACAAAGAAACTTATATTGCACATGGTTGAGGGAAGACACACCCAGCGAAGCTGCTTGCCGTGTGTGTATTTGTGACGCATTTGACTCTCTTCTTGTGGTCTTTTCCCGGAGCGTTGCGTAGCCACCTGTATTTTTTTCCTCCTTGATTTGTTTGAGGCGTGCAGCACGGTAGTGAGTTTATCAGACGTTATGTCAACACAAAATCACAGTAATACGCACACAAAGCATATCGCTTTTTGGTTTTGAAAGGTGTGACAAGCAAAAAAAAAAAAACTCAACGAGCAAACTTGCCCAACAAGAAAGCGAGCAGGTGCAATGTGATTAGCGCAGCTCAATGGAAGTTGAAATATCCCTACTCCACCCTTTATGGATTAGAAACAAACCGATGCCAGTCAGTTGTTGGCACTATGTTTTTTCCTCCTCCTCTTGAAACCTTCTACCAATGATCCATTTCCTATATATGCATACAACGCGCATCGCTTTGTTACTTGATAAAAAGAACAACACGTCTCATATAACGCACAACAGCTTCCTGACACAAATACATTAAAAAAAAAATGGGGTGCCGACCTCACCATTAAAAAGCCCACTAGTGTTCAGCACACCTGTTTTGTTCCCAACGCACTCGTGACGGAGAGTTGAAACGCCCTACCACTTGATAAAGACAAACTGGCAGAAGAACCAGACTGCTTGCGTCAAGCTGCTCAGACATCCTCCTCAGACTCGGTCGCTGCGAGTGTTGCGTTAACGTTCCCGACCGCATCCGCAGTGGTGTTTGCCGCCCCCACCTCCTGTGCTTCGTGCAGATCTTCGGCTTCCTCATCCTCGTCGTCGCCGCTGGACAGCACCAGCTTGCCGGTCTGGATGTGCTGCTCATACTCTTTCTTCTTCTCCTCGATCTGGTGCACCTTTTCGTCAATGGTGGCGAGCGATATGGCCGGCTCCGTCTCGATCATCTGGAAGAGTCGAATTTTGTCCTCCGGGTGCCGCAGCATGCGGTCTTTGCCCTCAGGAGCTGCCGGGACTGGCGCCTTAGAACTCTCTTTTGCTGCAGCCGCCTTCGCCGTCTGTTTTTGGTGCTTCTTGGCAGCCTTGCTCAGCGGCTGGTTCTCGGCCCACTTGCTCTGGTCAGCACAATGCAGCCGGCCGGAGCAACTTGTGTGGGGTCAAAATGCGCCGCCGCCTCGCGCTTCTTACGATCCTCCTCCTCCTGAATTATCATCGCCTTCTTCTGTTCCAAGTACTGAATCAGCGTCGTGCACGCGCTGATCTCCATCGCGTACGGATTCTGCCGCTTCACCGCACGCGCCGTCTTCGCGGCGATCTTTCGCGCGTTCTTGCGCTCCTCGTACTCTTTGCGGCGCTGCTCCCGCAGCTCCTCCTGCTTCGCGATGTACTTTTGGTGAGCTTCCTTCAAACGTGTGTCGTAATTGTTCTTCTTCTCACGGAACTTGGCGTACAGGGCGTCTATCGACTGCGAGATTTCGTCGATGCGGCTGCTAATCTCGGTGCGCTTCTTGTAGATGTTCGAGCGGCGGGCGTTATCGTTCTGCGCCTCCTTGTCCAGAGCGCGCTTCTTCTGCATCTCCTCGTCGTACTCCTTGTTGTGGATCCCGATCTGCTCGCTAATCGCGAGGTACTCCTGCTGGAACAGCGTCTCCTGCTCCGCCACTTCCTTAATCGCATCCATCAGCGGCTGCAGCTGCGACAGGTGCGACTTAGCCTGCTCGAGCTTGTGGAGCAACTGCTGGTTGCGTTTCTCCGCACCGAGGCCGCCGCCGCTGGTCTCCATCTTGCGCATGACAAACTCGACCGCCTCATCGATTTCTTTGACGCTCTTGAATCCGCCCACCTCTAACTGGACCTCGCGCAGGCTCTCCGCGATTTCGGCGCGTTTCTTGCGAAGCTTTGCGATCTCCGCGTCCTTCGCTGCGCGCTGCTCCCGCAGCACCTTGCGCTTACCGTCGATGTCGTTGAGCCGCTCGCGGGACGCCTTTCGCTCCTCGTCGCGCGCAACGCTCGCTGGGTCCTTCTGCATCAAGCTCTGCAACTCCTTAACCTCGTCGATCAACGCGCGTCGCTGAGCCGTGAGCGCAGATACCTCTGTCATGTGCTGCGCGAAGTCCGGCCTAGGCAGTGCACCAGGGGATGTGAGCCACGGCCTCTCGCGGAGCTCGTTGGACAGGAGGATTTTCCCATGAGAGGGCATCGTGCCTGTAGTTCTTCGAGTGACTAAATATTTGCCTTTGCTAGCGCCGTTAGACTTTGTATTTGTGTACTACTGAGTTTCAACGGAAACAGTAATAAAGAAAAAACCAGACAAGAAAATTAACAGAGGCAATACACTACTAGTTTGTCTACTTAGCAACGTACAGAAATGTTCAGATTGGTGGGCGTGGAAAAGAAGACAGTGAGGGGATGAAGCAACACAGAATTAGTCGCGTAGCAATTAAAGAAAAAAAGGGGGGAACTCGTAAGAAAACAGTAGTTAGATTAGAAACACAGGTGTGTATTTGTTTCGCTGAAAGCATAAATTAGCACGAAGCAAACATCGTCTAACTTAGCATTGCCGCTCTACAAGTCATGTATACCTTCAAAAATAAGCGTCTGTAGACGTGTTTATGCCTACTAAGACTCTATCGCGTTCCGTCATCTCCACTCTACACACACACACACACCACCTGTGGCTACAGCTCTTCGTCACGTTAGAGCGTTTTGCCATATTGACGATACGCTTCGCCACCTTTTTCCCTTCTTTCGGTTGTGATCGTGCTTAAACAACAACAAAAAAAAAGAGTTTGGTTATATATGTTTATGTCGAGAAGCGAGAATAACCGATTTTAAGTAGGTCCGTAAAACGAGATAATAAGGCATGAAAGAAGCTACCAGTTGGTCACCGCTCTCCCTTCTGACGTCTGTACAAGATGAAGAATACTGTAGACATGTATCAGAAATATAGCGCGATGGGAGAACACCAAGGATGTGGAATGAAATCGATTAGAAACTCTAATTCGCGAGGACCGCAAGCACTGTGTGTGTGTTTGTGTGGGTTTTGGGTTCGACGTGGAAGCCTTTCGCAGCGCGAATTGAAATAGGGGACTCGTTTGATTTTTCTTTATGGCAGCAGCGCGAAGCTGCGGAGACCCGCCGTAAACGAAAATGGCGAGTACAAACAGAAAACAGCAAAAGAAGTAAGAGCACGAACCGATTTTTGTTGTTTTTTCCCCTTTTAATGGTAAACAGAAAATCAAAGAAAGGAGATGTTTTTTTTTCCATGTGTGTCATTTCTACCAAAACACGGGCAGTACTGCAAATCCTACTCGTGGCACCTCGGCTAGCTTACGTTGCTCTGTAGCTAAATCCTAATTAACTGCTTCAATCTGCACCCTTCCACGTTAGATTGTATGTAAACGAAGCCGCATTACTTCGTCAACCCCGTCTCTGCGACGCCTGTGACCTACAGGCCCTTCAAACGTGTTAGAAAAATGAGAGTGATGGGAAGAATGGACTTGCGGCGTCCGCAGCAGGCGCAGGCTCGCCAGGTTGAACGGCAGCTTCACGTGCGATACACCAACTTTGGTAAAATACCCAGGTTGTGCTAGATGAACACTGGTGCTCCCCCACCGTTTTCACCATTACTGGCAACAACACAGTGCGGATAACCGTCTACGCCAAAAGACTTGCAATCTATTCATTTAAAGTGCGTCTCTTAGAATGCGCATACCGGCATCGAACTCTCCTCGAGGAAGCGGCGATGCCAGCTTTTTGGGGTGAGTTGACGCGTTGCAGTTTCATTGAGCGCACCTCAAAGTGGGCCCATGATTGCTCTCAGCACTACTACAGCAGAGCAATAAAGTGGCTTTGGCAGTCCAACGAGGAGGATGTGTAACCCGTAGACACGAGTTTTTGTAGGCTGGTTTATCCGTCAAAATTACTGAAAGTCCTTCGAGCATGGAAGAACCTACCCGGACCTGTCCGCCGCACCAACGTCCTCGTAACCTAATTCGGTAGGTTGCAGATGCTTGGCTTCCTCACTTAGTGAGTACTAGACCCTGACACTACGGTGAGGCGGCTGGCATCACCAGGGACGTAAAAAGAAAAGAAGAAAAAAAAATGTGAAACAGCAATACGCAGCAGTGGTGAAACTTACGGCCGAATTGCAGCGGGCACCTCTGGACTTTGTCCCCTTCTTTTTGGTTTACAACGAAGAAGAAAGAATAATTGTCATGGGTGATTTCAACAAGCCACCATTTCACGTTCACAGATTTATGTACTTACAGCATATGATTTCTGCGTCTCTTTCGCTAAAGTAGACTATAAGGCTACCGCTGAGAAAGGAACTCATTGTGTTTTTGGTGCCGTTGTTAACGCTCTAGAACAGACGGTAGGGAGTCGACAAAAAAAAAAGAGAGAGCTTGTAATACTAGACTGTGGTGAACCAGACGTAAAATACAAGAAAATGTTATTGGAGCGGGTTAAATACACAAAACAAAGTGATTTTTTCAAAGAAAAAACAAGTGGGGTACTAATAAGTGGCGCAAGCACTCAAAAAGCGTGCAAGGGCAGTACAGCAAAGCTGAAACATACAAAGCACAAGAGAAGAGAAACACAAAGTGCCTTTTTTTAATGTGATTGAGTGCGAGCTGCAATTTACCTTAATGATTCTGTTCTCTTTTTTGTAGCAAATAGAAGAATTGTGCAGAGGCGTTAAGTTGATACCTGTTCTCGAAGGGAGAAGAGAAAAAAAAAAAACGACAGTTAGGGGAAAAAAGCATGAAACCAGTGGAAAGTCGAGAAAGGAAACCAAAAGGGAATTGTGTATTGGGGTGTGCGCAGTGCTTCTTTCGACAGCAACAGTCATGCCCGCAGCACAAAAACACTTTAAGTAGTGCGAAAAGCAAAGTGAGATAATGATAAAAAAGGAGACGAAAAACAGCTGTCGGATCGATGAACCGTGGGAAAAGTGAGATACAGTCAGAAACGAGACGCAATAATTAAAGAAATCTTCATTTTGCCACTTGTATACAAAAATGAAGGTGTTCGCTTTCCTACTCCGCTTTCCTCTATGCGGAAGATCGTTTAAGCCAGTTCCTGTTTAGAGCACTGTTGTCTATTTTTTTCCTTCTTTTCTGTATCCCCCTTCTCTCTTTCTTCCGCGGCGTACAATGAATCACAGTCCCACTGCAAAACCTAGTGAGTTGTTATAACGTTTCCCTCTCCCTCTACCATTTTCAGTTCTTCTTTCCCAATGAAAGGAAAATACACTTCTAGGAAGAAGAGAGGTAAGTAGGAGTCGTGAAACAGGTCAATCACGGCACCACGCAGGTCAACTCAGAGAAAGAAAGAGATACAACAAAAAAAAAAGTCAACACAACGGGAACATTTGCCGATAGGTAAACGATCATGTGGGCAGCAAAAAAAGAGTAGTGAGAGGACGACGTAAAAAACAAAAAGAGCCTTATAGGTAGTGAATGTACGTCTGATGCCACCGTGAAAGAAAGGGAAACTGAAGATGAAAGCCAAAGGGACACGGGCACGAAACAAACAAACAAGCAAAGGTAACAAGGGGTCAAAGAGTAAACTACGCGAAGGAAATAAATAGTAGAAACTGAGCGAACAAAAGAAAAATGAGAGAACCAAAAAAAAAAACTGTGGAAAAGAGAAGAAATACTCAATTAAAACAAAAGTAGAAGAAAGGCTCCCTAGGGGGATCGATTTAGGAAAATTGTTTTCCGTTTTCGACTGCTTATGAAAATGGCTAACAATGGAAGTGAGACGACGTTAGTCCAGACAAAGTGTCGGAGAAAAATAAGACGAAAGAGATGAAAAGAGAAAGCGGAGAGACCGAATAAAGTAACGCAAAGAAACACCTTTCCTTCGATAGGATAATTACTCATTACTTCGCTAAGGAGCCCTCTTCCACTGTTAGTTCCGCACCTGCTGCACTCCCTCGGTGTTGAATGGCGTGAACTGCGGCTGCGTGATGAGCCGAAACACGTTGTCGTTACCCTCGCTCACAAAGAAGCACGGGGCACCCTGGAGGGAGGACATGTCCAACGGAAAGGCCGTCATGGCAGGCTGCGGCGCAGGCGCGCGCTGTGGAACAGACTGTGGCGGCGCAGGGTAGGAGTACGGCGGCAGCGGCGACGGCATAATAAACGGCGGCAGCTGCTGCGGCATTGGCGGCGGTGGCGGGAGTTGCGGTGGCGGCTGCGGTGGGGCGGTGCTCGGCGTCAGCATGCGGAAGTTGGACGCGGTGCGCGGCAATGACGTGTCGTTGCCGGCCACCGCCCAGGACTCCTTCTTCCCCATTTCCGCCAAAGCAGCCTTGACGAAGCGATCCTTTGTCAGCGCCTTCGCGACGTGGCCGTGTAGATCGGGGCAGGAGGCGCCTTTAGAGCACCGCCCGGTGAGGGCAAAGTCCCAACAGAGGTTCGATGAGGAAAAAAAATTGTCTGTCGCGACGTTGGCGGCTTGGCAGAAGTCTTGCGCTGAGTGTCACCATCACTAACGAGCCAGTGGCGATACTCGACCTCGTATTCCATGCTACCAGCCGTCACCTCGATGTCGTCCGTGCGGAATTCAAGGTACTGTAGGGCGATCCGGCGCCGCGCCAACAGCGAGAGGACCTGCGCAAACTTCTCCGTCACGTTCGCCTTCATGGTGCGGCAAAAATAGTGGCGCTGCGGATTTACGTAATATTTGCGGAGGTTGTCCAGAACTTCACGCTTGACGTGGATCTGGTGGCACGTCCTGGAGTCCTTCTCGCGGATTTTGCCGTAGCACTTGCCGAAGCTGTGCATGAAACATATGTCCAACGAGGCATTGTTACGGTCGCTCAGCCAACCAGCCGTCGGCTCGATGTCGTCGAAAGAAATCTTGAAAGTGGGAGCAGCAACCTTAGACGGCATGCGCTGCGTTGTCAAAGACTCGGAGGGGGCAGGAACAATTTGAATTATAGTCGGCGGGTCCGTCATGAGGTCGCGTGTGTAGTAGCTTTGCCCGAACCCAGCAGCACTTGCGGGTCCGGTGGCCTTGGTGAACGCGTTCTCTTGCATACTGTTGCTATTCCTAGCTTGCTTGCGTGCGTGCGTGTGTGTGTGTGTGTGTGTGGTGGTATTAGTCTAACCAGAAAGAAAGGAGGAAGCTTGTGTTTTCCTTTCGGATCTGTATGCGCCGCAGTGTTCGAGGGGAGGGAAAGGGAAACCGTTAAAGTGTGGCTTCTCCGCTCTAAACTGAGACGCAGAGAGTGAGAAAAAGAAGGAAAGGACGAAACTAGAGGCTTTATAGAAACGAAGTGAGAAAAACAAAAGAGAAAATAGGAATAGCACAGAGAGAGATCTTTGTTGCTGCTGTTTTTTTATTTACTTATTCTCCGTTGGCGTAAGTGGGGGCAGTGAAACCAAGTAGATTCAGCGTGCGACTGTAATAGCGAAATTTAAAAACAAAATAAAAATAGAAAAAGATGCAAGAGCTGGTAATGCAGGAAGAGAAAAGTTTACTTTGTAGATGGAGTTCTTAATTGGGTTTTGACGCACTTAGCTTTTATTACTAGCGGGAGGAGATCGTGAACATCCCAAAGGGTGGGAAAAAGACGGGGGGGTGAAGACACAGGAAAATTAAAACAGCTAAACAGGTGAAAACACCACCACACGACGTTCTCAATAGTGAAATCCAAATCGCATGGTCACAAGTGACAGAAAAGACGTGGTATGCCAATTACCCACTGTTATGATTACGAAAACAGAGATACATAGGGGCAAAAGATCTTTGTGGGTGTGTGCTTTTCTCTAAGCCGTACTTGCCACTGTATCGCCGCCGACGCATGTCAACTGTTTCACCCAGACACACCGGATGCCTTTTTTAAACGTACCTATGTATTTACCAGTGAGTCGTTAAGTTGGGTCACAAAAAAGTGCAACAGATGTCTCCCGTGTGCCTTGTGAATGCACACCATGTACTCGGGCTGATTTCTCTTGTTTGGATGCCAATGGCCTTCATTTCCTCTTTTCATCTATTTTTGTAGGGTGTTTGTTCCCATGAAATGCGAAACATCAAACGTGAGAAAAAAACTAATTGAGAAACAGACGGTAAAGAAAGATAATCGAATTTAGGAAGGGGAAAGAAGAAAGTTAAATATGGTAAAGCTACTTATATGGTATAGAGAAACAGAAAATAAAGAGCGCTAAGGCAAACGAAAACGCTCACTCTAAACAAAACGGAGACATGTTGGTGCTCTGAACAAGATTGGAAGGCTTTACGCACACTTTCACTTTTTTTTTAAGTTCTTACCTTTTGCCAAATTCTAATAAAATGGTGTTAAATAGGTGGCTTCACAAACGTAAAAGAGCATTGATTTGCCAACTGGTATGTTGGGTGCGGGAAGAGCCTTTGAGAAAAAGAAAAGGTGTGGAAAAGAAAAACGAAAAGAAAAGAAAGGTTAACATTAGATTGCTTTAATGAAGTTCATTCCCTGAAGCACTGAAAACGGAAAAAAAGGGAAATAAAGTGAAATGAAAGGCACAGTTTACTTCCATCGTTGAGTTCTTGATAAATGAAAAGACTGTTGTGAAGCACTAAAATCGCATTCCATGGAGTCCTCTTGTCTTCTGGACAGTTGACAAAACACTCCTCAGAGAAAGAGAAGAAGGACAGATCCTTGAAGTGGTGAATTATAGAAAAGAAACAAGGGGAGAACATGCTTTTATGTTCAAAAGATATAAACCGACGAGAATTCCCATTTAGGGGTGAACGACGGAGCGATACGAAAAATAGACGCAGGGCAAAACAGAAAGAAAAACAGAAGGGGGAAAGAGAGTCCGTGTTTGGTCCTACCTTCTTTGACTGACCGCTTCGCTTGTTCTTCTGTTGTCTTTCTTACTGTTAATTGGTTTATTCAAACTCCCAACTTTAGACCAGTCGGTTTGACTCAGCATCATTTTGGTGCTTTGTTTTTCACTATGCTCGTGATTTTTGAAGGGGAAAAGAGAATGAAAGACAGAAAAGCATCGGCAAAAACAGTGGAAAGCAAAAAAAAGATAGAGGGGAGTTTGCCTGCGCCGCCGTTAGTGAGACTGAAACAAAAAAAAATAAGGTAATTTACAAAAAAAAAGAAGACTCGTTCAAAATAGGGTCGTATGAATGAAGGGCCCTAACGTACTTATTCCTTTTGCATTCTTAAGAGATTGATTTGGCTCCGTCCTTAGAGAGCATTGAAACAGAGAGAAAGAGAGAGAGAACTTACGTTTCTTTTGAGCAATCCCTGCTGAGTGCATTTCATGGCGAGATCTTGCCGCGAAATCATACGCTAGTGTTTCGAAACGCATTTGCATTAATGAGGAATGCCGTAATTGCTTGAAAAAACGAGCACGTTGTGTGTGGACCCGTGAGAAAGTACCGAAAGGGGAGAGAAAAGAGTGCAGCACCAAAAAGGCGTCACCAAATGAAGTGAGCATAAAGAAAAATGAGGATATTGATGTCTACGCAAAGGAACGTAATTGAAAGTAACAGTAATGATAGTAGAAGGTAAACACAAGAGAATTTATAACGACGAGCAAAGGTAATAAACAAATTCAGTAACTCGCGTAAAGTCTTCAGAAGTGGGTGTGAAAAAATGCGCTAGTGACGAGCAGGAGGGGGGGGGTAAATTTGGTAACGTAAACCAAGAGAAAACAATAGGCTGTTAAAAACTAGTAGGACCAATTAATGTGTCACTTGTTCACGTGTAACCACATGAATACGTGCTTAAAAAAAAAAAAAATGTTATTTCAAGAGTATGCTTTGTGCTAGTGAAAAACGGAGGTGTTATATATATAAGCTAAGATCAACCTGAGGAGCTAATATACTTGTTCAGCAGAGATCCTTTTTTTTTTTTTGGGGGGGGGGATGCACGTCGCCCGCACACATACGCTCTGTGGATAGAAAGAGAGACGCGACGACGATCAAAAGCTGAGAAAAAGGGGAAGCGTAGAAAGTTACAGACAGGAAGAAGACAAGGTGACAAACGCGCGTTTACAACATAAGAAAGAAGCGCACTAAAGTTCGTGAAAAGCCTAGTCGCTCCCGCTGCCACTGCTTCCGGTCTGATTGTTGCTGCTACTGATGCCGTTGCTACTACTCACCCACCCGGTACCACCTCTGCTGTTCTTCCCTTCGGAGGAAACCTTCTCGGTCTTACCATCCTTCGACACCCCCTCCGCCGCCGACAATTCCGACGTCACCTCCTCCCGTGTGAATAAGGAAATGCGGTTCGACGGCGGCTGCGCCTTCGAGTAGCCGTTGGTGACCTGCACGTCGCCCTCCGACTGCTGCTGCTGCAAGTACAGGGGGACGAGGCGGCCGCCGGCTTCACCGTCCGCCTGAACAACGGTGAAGATAGGAACTTTGGCGAGGCTCTGGATGTAGCCCATTAAGATGGAGTTGGCCGGCGGGCACAGCCCGTCCTGGTTAGTGCAGCGCGTGTTCTCGGTGGAAGAGGCGTTCTGATTACTGCTAATCGGCAACGACCGCGACAGCCGCAGCGGAGCGGACGGCGACGACTGCGTGATGTCGCTCACATCGCGCAGGGCCCGCGCCAGCATCGGATCGCGCACTTGAGCCTTCTTCAGGTCGGCGTGGATGTACGGGCAATCGGTGCCGCAGCTGCAAGAACCGGTCATGGCGAAGCTGAGGCACTGTAAGACGGTGATGGTGCCGGCGTGGTCAGCGTTCGTGTCGTCGGAGAAAAGCCAGCGACGGTAGGCCGCCTCGTACTGCAGAAGGCCCGTAGAGGGGAAGACGTCGCTGACGCGGTACTCAAGGTACTGCACCTTAAGCTCCTTGTGGGCCCGCATGCACAGCAGCTGCCGCAGCTCCGGGCTCAACAGCGCCTTCACCGTGCGCGTGAAAAAGCGCCTGGTCGGATTCGTGTAATGCTTGCGCAGCGCGTTGAGGACGTTGGCCTTGATGTGAATCTGGAAGCACGTCGCCGGGTTGGAGTTAGTGCGACCGACACACTTCCCGAAACTGTGCATAAAGCACACCGTCAGCAGGGGCTTGCCTTCGCGGTTCAGCCAGCCTTTCGTCGGTTCCACGCAGTCTTCAGTGACGGCAAACACGGCCTCGTCCTTGTTCGACAGCTCTGGGGGCTGGCTGCCGCAAGGAACAATGAGAATCGTGGTGGGCGGCTCTGTGGCTACATCGCGAGTGATGTATGGCAATGTAGTGGAGGACATTGTTCCTTTAATTCTCTGTCTTCTTTTTTATTGTGTTTAGATGAGTAAGCAGACCTGCGTACGTGCGTGTGTATGTGTGTGTGTGTGTGGAAAAGACGGCTTATTGCTTGCTTTACTCGGCGCTTCTTCTTCTTTTTTGTATCGGTTTGGGGGTGGAAACGTTTATATATATATATATATATATATATATATAAGGAGAGAGAGAGACTAAAGAAGATAAACTCTAAAGAAACGAATACGTACAAGAAGAAGGGAGAAAAAGACCTAAAAGGCAACGGAAAGGAAACAGAAAAAATAAGGTGGCGCCCTAAAATGGCTCAGAGGTAGACAAAGAGCCAGGAAAAGAAGCACAATTTAATTTGGATTCTCGCTAATAGGGGGGTAAGAGAAAGATATGCGCACTGGAAAGAAAAAACAAGTGGCGTTGGCTATGGAATGACGTGGCCTTTGCGCGTGACTGACTTTCTGTGACGGACTCCAAAAAAAAAAAAAGAGATCCCGAAAACAAATTATATGTATATATATATATATATATATATAGTGATTACAATTGCAACAATTATTTACGTGATTGGTATATTGAAAAACAGTCGAGAAAAGACAAAGCAGCAGCTAATGAACTTTTTTGGGGTGCTTTGCAGTTCTTCTTCTGGTTTGTCGATCAACAGTGGCGATGAGAAAGAAAGTGGCTTGGAGTGTTGAAAAACTGCGAGAATACTTTGTGACTCATTTACTACCTGTGAGTGGTTTGGGGGTTGTGTGCTGTAGCGGAAAGTGAGCATAACCACTGCATTTGGCGCGTTTGAGGGCTCGGATAGGGAAAAGAAGAGCAGAAAGATGAAGATTGGCAAAAGAAGGAGTATCAGTGAGAAGAAACCAATAAAAGCGGGCCCCTAATTGAAAGCACTTCACACTGCACTACAGTCACCTACGAATAACGAAAGAAGCGTAAACACTGATAGTAGTAATACCAAAACAGTGCACACGGTGCTTGGCAATGGTTTAGCTCAGCCCTTTCGCTCTCTCTCCCTACGTGAGAAATCGTCAGATAGACAGGGTGGGAAACAATCACGACCCTTCAATTCCGAAGTGCCGCCGTTTTGCTCTTAACTGCGAAAAAATAAATTTCAGAGTTAAAATCCTAAAACGCTGCGCTTTTTTCCCCTGCAATTCTACGTCTTTCGGATTACGCGCCGCACCTCTGCAAACATGATGGGGGCCAGCTTACAAGTAGACAGAACCGGATGAGCACAAACTAGTTCGTCTGCACAACGTGGGCCACCAAAACAAACAAAAAAGAAAACAGTACAAAACCTCCAGCAAACAGGTACGACACACATGTAGCAGTGGTTTCCTTGCCGCGACAACGAGACCACGCGTTGCAAGTTGCACGTGAGGCAGAGCAGCCAAGTGTCTCAACATCTCACATGAAATGGAGGAGGCGGTAGTCAAAAGGCTGCGCTGATGATATTTGGAAAAGGTTGCCATCAACGGGGTACTACAGCTGTGCTGTTGCACGACAGCGCCTGCAGCTACGCAAACATCAGCACATGAACAAGCAAAGAGGAAAAACAGAATCTAGAAAGCTATGCAACAACAATCAGCCACTACTGCTGGAAGTCCTTCAAGGGCAACTTGATCCACGGCTCGGTGAAATCGGCGCCTTCGCGAAGGACGAACACCTCCGACTGGGCGTTTGTTACCACCAGCATCTCGCCCGACGGCGCCCAGGAGAGACGCCAGACCGGCTCGGTGAACACAATGACACTGCGCTCCCACTCCGTCGCCTGCGAGGGCCCCTCGCCAATCTCGGCGCACAGTTGCTCCCACGGCTTGCGGTAAATCACTACCGTCTTGTCCTGGCCGCAGGAGGCCAATACGACGAAGCGCGAGGCCGGCGAGGTGGGGCAAAAGGCAACGTCGCGCACCCAATCGCTGTGCGCCTCTATAACTTGGTGCAGCTCGAAGGCGAGTCCGCCCTCCACCGAGCTGGGGGATACCCACAGCCGCACGTGACTGTCGCAGCCGCCGGATGCGACGAGCATATGCTCCGCCAAGGTGGACTTGAACGGAGCAAAGGAAACGCAGGTGGCGCCCATCGCGTGCGCAATTTGATTGCTATTGTTGCTCAGCTTGATGCTCGGCTGCCAACAGCCGCCGCGGTACGTTGTGATGGCCACCGCGCCATCGCTGCTGGCGGTGGCGACGACCGGGCCAAATTCCTCCGGCGCCCACTGCACGGCATTGACGCTGCCCTGGTGGACGTCGACGATGTGCACTGGCACCCAGTTGGACGACCCCTGCGGGATCTCTTTCCAGATGATCGCCTTCTGATCGTACGAGGCGGAGGCGAGGAGGTTGCCGAAGCGGGGGTGCGCCCAGCTGACCATCCACACCGGACCCTCATGGCCCGTAAGCGTGGCGACGCGATTTAGCGGTGCACCGGCGCGCGCGACGTGGATGCCGATGGTACGGTCGGAGCTGGCGGTGGCGAGCTGTAACCCATAATAGTCGAACTGCGTATCGTGAATCACGTCGGTGTGCTCCTGTACCACCGGTCGCTGCGGCATTGCGGGGGCTGCCGGCGCCGCCTGGTTCGATGGTGGACGCTGAAACATGCCCGGTCCGCGCTGCATCTGGGGAAACTGCTGGGCTGAAGGCATTTAGCGGAAGCTCCGGCTGTGTATGTGTACGCTTTTTGGCTGTTTGTGTAACGAAAGGAACAGAAAGAAGTCGCAGCTCCGAATCAAAATTTAAAAATACGGGGAAGGACAAAGTAACACTGGCGGACACTAGTAATTAAAAAAAAAGTCGAGAAGACGGAAAAGAGAGGTGAAGAGTTTAAAAAGGAAAATAAGTCGGGTTTGTTTTTCTTTGTCGAAGTGTGCGGGACAATGCAGGGGAATGGACCCTAAGATTCACCTTCGAGACTTACACTTGAAAACCAGCAGGTGGTAAAAGACTGCACGGCAACTACTCCCTTTTGGTCGCCCCCTGTTCTTGTGTGTGTGTGTGTGTGTGTGTGTGTGTGTGATTATGTGTGTAACTTGAAAGCAGGCGGGCTCGGAATTGAAGATTAAAAAGAAAAATACTGAATGATTTCCTCTTTTTCTGGATGTATGTTTGGATAGCGACTTCGGAACAGCAATTAAAACAATCAGAAACAAATGGCTTCAACTTCGGTAGGTACCATCGCTCATTTACGTGGCGTCTTCGGCTTGGGCACCGCCGCACGACGCCGCAAGAAAGCGCGAAAGGGTGTCTTCTTGAACCGATGCTTTCGACAGCACTGAACCTGTCTTATCCGCATCAGCCATGCTTCGCAAATACGCCAGTTCGTACACCGTGAGATGCGTGTGCATCATTCGCGTCTCCTCTCGTCGAAGCATCGCATGGCTGAGCCGTGACGCCTTGTCCACGTAGTCGGCGCACGTGTCGAGCTGTTCTAAAAGGAAGTCGTCCACCACCTCCTCCACCGGAGGGCGTGGGCGCCGCCGCTGCCGCGTCTCTGCAACGCCTGTGGACGACGGCGAGGTTGGTGGGCGCCGCTCAACAACTGGCACGTACCAGTCGCGCTGCTTGAACGGAAGCGGGCAGTCGCGCAGCACCTCCGGGTGGCATAACGCCATCTCGTTGTCCTCGCGAATGGTGGCGCGCAGGTTAGATATAGTGGATAGCAATCCGCCTGTCGCATGACGGCGCAGCAGCCAGTAGGCGTGCAGCTCTTCAAGCGCCTCGTCGCGCAACGCGCCTTCCTCCAGCTGCGCCTTGGCATATGGCAGCAAGCGCTCCAGAGGCACGCCAGGGAAGTGGTAAGCGGCCAGCTCCAATGCCGTGAAGACGTCCTCCAGTGCTGACGTGCTAAGGTATGATTCCACTGGCACGTACGAGTCCATCCCGCCGGTTTTGCCGCGCACGACGGAGACAGCGCCGTCCTCGCCGCGGAGGGCCAACACCGGCCGCCGCGAGAGCCACTCGCGGTCGTAGTGGTCGGCGATGTAGCGTACCGGCACCGCGTCTGCCCGGGCTACCGTTGAGGTATGCAGGCCACGTGAGCAGAGTTGGAAGGACTCGACTTCATTCAGCGCGCTCTCCCACTCCTCCCGCTGGCGGATCTGCGGCCGTACGATGGAAGAGGTGGCGATGACGGTTGACGACGACAACGACGGCGACGACGCTGCAGAGGCGCCGGCAGGCGAAAACGGCGATCTTGGTAGTAGCGGGGAGGCGGGAAACTTTAGCACAGAGGCGGTCGCCGGCGAGAAGCTGTCGACGCTTACCTGGTGCAGCACCAGCTCCTGGCTGGGCAACAGCTTCGGGTGATTCAGCATGGGTGTACTAAGAGAAAATGAGAACAATACCTTCGACGTACAGAATTAGTGTTAGTGGGATTTTGCAGATCAGAAAACAAACAAAACGCTAAGGGTGAGAGCGTAAACAGGAACAAAAGAGGAAATATATGTATATATGTATATATACATATACATGTATGAACGAAACTACCAACTGGCTAGATAGCTTCGTCCATTACAACAACGGTTAAAAAAGGGGGCGGATACAGGAGAAGTAACTATTATCTCAAAAGCACACTTTTGGAACAGGTGAATTTCATTTGCTTTTCGTAACAACAGTGTCTTACGTGTTATCGAAAATGTCAGCGTGGTTTATCACACAAAATCTCGATCGTGCCTTAACAACAGAGAGGAAAAAGACCTGGTGTTAAATGCGCATAAAAAGACCACTGAGGAGCGATGCAACAACAACAACAGAGCAAACCCCGTAAAGCACACTGGAGGAGCTACAGCAGCTTTTTCTGCTGCTGTGTAAAAAGGCATGGTATGGTTGTCATGCAGCTAAACGCGCAGAAAAATACAAAATCCGTTTCGGTTTGAAAACCAACAACAACAAAAAAAAAAACGCCCACGCATAGAACCAGGAGTGGATCACGGGGCGTGTGGGGGGGGGGGGAGTTTGCCCTCTCGACATCCACAAAAGAAGACAAAGTAGAAAAGTGAATACACCTCCAGAACTCAACGCACGACGACGAGGCCAAAGAAAACCAGGAAGAAGAAGAGCATCGCAAACACTTTTAGAATGAGACCACGGTTGGAGCTCAGATTTGTCAAGTATCGCATGAGCTCGTTGCTACCGGCATTAACGTGACGCACGGCGCTGTCGACGTTTGCGTCGATGCGTAGCACCACTTCCTCCTGCTCCTGCACGAGACGAGTAAAGTCGTTGAAGAGTTCACCAACCTCTTGCACAGCAGCTTCAATCTCCATCACAGCGTCGGCACGCTGCTGGTAGTACTGCGTGCTGCCCGTGCCTGCCAGCAACTGTTGTTGCTGCTGATGCTGCTCTTGATCTTGGAAAAGGGCACTCTCGAATGTTTGCGGCTTATCAGCGGTGGTGAACATGTGGCGTCGGTTCGCCTTGTCCTTCAGGCTCTTCGACTGGTGCTGCAGAGTGGTGCGGAATTGCTGGCCTGTCCTTGCAAGTCGGCTACGTAGCGCTTCCACAACGGTGTCGCTGTGCTTCTCGGAGGTACGGAGGTGTTCCGCCGAGGACGAGATGCTGCTCTTCTGCGACATCACCGAGCGCCGTTTCAGCTCCTCCAGCGTGCCCACGTCGTTATGTAGGCGCTGCAGCGAAGTCTTAACCAGCTGCGTGAGCTCGCTCACCTCCGCCGTCTGGTCGTCAAACACGCTCTGGCGGTTGGTAAGCTGGGTTAGTCGCATGATGTACTCCGACACCGTGGCGACGTTGTTTGAAAACTCTCTGGCAAATCGGTTGAAGGTCAGCACGTCGGAGCTGCTGTGTAGACCGGTGGAGACAGCTGTGGAAGAGGTCTGCTGTGGCTGATTCTGACGCATCCGCGAGAACAGGTCGTACAGCTCATTGGACCGGTCGCGTTCAACGACCATGGTCTTTTCGTGTTTGTTATGAGGGGTGCTTGTTGAAACGACTCTTCGTGACTGCGAACGGCACGAGATTTCAGTGGGAAACAAAAGGGGGAATTATCGGACAGCAGGCGAAACAGGAGTGCACAGCAACTAATTAGATAAGCTTGTCGGCTCACATAAAGCAACGACAAAAAAAAAATGAAGATCGTAAACCAACAAGAAAGAAGGGAACGTGAGGAGAGACAACTGAAAAGAAAAATACGGGGCTAGAATACATGAAGTGTTTAACGACCTAAGGCGGTTGAATTATTCTTGTGTGTTTGTTAGAGAGAGAGAGAGAGAGTGTGTGTGTGTGTGTGTATGTGTCATCCACGTTACGAATCTAGAAGTTGTTTTCCCCTCGCTCGGTTTAAATCAAACGGGAAGCTGATAGGACACGCAACGTAACTTTCCGTTTCCCTCCAAGCACATTGTGTACTTACATCAACAGAGCCCATGTAGCATAAAGAAGTTAAGAAAGGGAAGAACTTCCTTCGAATAGTCGACCGTTTACAAACATCGCCACGCAAAAGAAAACTTGCGCGTGCTTATAGGTTGAGGTCTATAACGTTTCTATTTCCCTTTTTTTTTCTTCGGCTGATAACTTCTGCCCATCAAGACTTGACTTTAGCATCACTGTTATTCTTTATTCAAATGCGAGGTTTTCTATTTGATGCACCTCATCAGGAGCATACACAAGCAAAACAAAAAAAAAGGTGTGTGAACCCACAACAGCCGTTTCCACCTTGTATCCCTTCTTGAGAAACACAATTTCGCAAAACGGTGTTGTCTATAGAACAGAAAATGAACGCGGATGTCAGTTTTGCGGGTTGTCGGTACATCTAAAGCATCACCAACGCAACTTTGGACGAATCGATCTTCGGATAGGCCCAGTTGTAGAAGTAGTACCGCAGGTGACCATCACCAGGGCTGAACTTCATCTCATCTACGAAGGTGCGGGTGTCGAGGATGTCGACAACATTGCACACGTCAAAGCCGCGAGAGTGAGCCATAATCAGCAGGTCGAGAATCAGCTGATGGAGCGGCATACTCGTCGCGGCGTAGTAGTGGATGTACGCAGCCTCCAGCGTGCTGTACTTCGCGTTGCCGATGATGGTGGAAGGGATGCGGTAAAAGGAGAAAAAGTCGGTCAGCGTGCCCTCGTTATCGACTACGTAGGTGTACACCACGCCGTCACGCGGAAGTAAATAATGCGCGATCTCCGCCTCGTCGAACTCAGGCCGCACATCGAACTTCTCCAAATACGTAGAGAGAATCTTCCGCACCGCAGGGACGTCCGCCTGCGTCATCTCGCGCAAGCCGCTGCTGCGCGGTTTGTCGGGGAGTTGGTAGCGCCGCTTTAACATTGCCATGGGGTTCTGGAAGCGTTTGTACGCCGCCGGCATGCCGCTGAAGCGGACGTCCACCAGCTTTTCCGGATTGAAGCTACGGTGGAAATACTGGCCCGTCGTGTACGGTGTGGGCAGCAGGACGCCGGCAGTATACACCGCCTGCCACACATCAGTACGGTTCACACGCCGGGTCACCTCCTTGATCAGGATCGGAGCCAGCCGCTTCTCGCGCAACTGCTTGTGAACGCAGAGGTAGTTGATCTCGCAGATGCGCCGCGGCCCGTCGTATTTTGCGGCCTCCTCGCCCTTTCCCTCTTCCTGTGCCTTCTTCTGGATACTGCGCGGAGTGCCCATGTGCAGCGTGATCGGCACACCAGCGATAAAGGCGAGCAGCATCTTGTCTTTCTTGCGGCGCACTGCCACGTGCCACTCCGGGATGTATCCCGGTGGGCTGAGCGCCCATCGCAGAAAGCTCTCCGAGTAGTTGAATCGGAACATGCTGTCGTCGTCCTCCACATAGTTGTCTCGCAGCAGTTCGTAGATGGCCTTGACGTCCTCGTCGTTCTCCATGTTGGGCGTCCACCATTCGAACGTGCTAGCGATCGGGTACGGCACTGTCGGGATGTCGTCGACCGTTTTTGGTGCGTCCATCGGTCCGGCGAAGATCACGTTCTCCGTCTCACCTTCCGTCTGCGGCACGGGTTGCGTGCTCCAGAACGCGTGCGACGCATCAGAACCGGGGGTGCGCGACATGGTGCTGCGTTGGATTACGTGAGAACTAGTAATGATAAATAAATCACTGTTCCGCTGCTTTTCCTTTTCTGATAACTCCCCACCTCGTTAGACAAAGCCACACAGAAGTATATAGAGTAGAGTTAGGCAACGTCGGCAGGAGCACAACAAAGCGTAAGAGAGAAAAAAACGGACGGCTTCCTTTCTCCCTTGACTGTCTCGTCCGATCTTACTTTTCGCTAAGGCACTGCCGAATACAAGCAGTCTGTCTAGGGGATAAGCCTATAGCGAAAAAAGGAGCACGGAAAAAAGCGTGAACGAAGTGTGCCGGAAAGCAGTTCAACTGGGAAAAGAAAGCAAACGAACTCTTGAAGTACAAAAGGGCTTCTCGGATAGGGGTAATAGCTGAGGCAAAGTGAGAATAGGGGAGGAAAGTAGAACAGCAAGTGAGGTGGCAAGCACATAGCAACAAAAAAAAAATGAGAACGATCATCAGTTGTCATGTACCCGGTTTACAATGTGAAAAACCCCACTGGAGAGTCATCGTTGTACGTTTGTAGTGAAACCGGAACTTAATCTATGGGAGACGTTGCTCTGCAAATTGTGCCTTTCCTGCCGATGTTTACGGGTGTAGCAGCCGGCGTAGCGACAGAAGTGGCGCCTAAAACAAGAAAGAGTCATTCTAGTCCGCCTCTTGCAAAAAGTTTTATTTTGTTTTTCTCTTTTTGGCTCTTGGTAGAACTGTGAAATCAACAAATCCTGTTCCTGCTGAGTCACTCGCGTGTCGCTACGCAGAGAAGCGCTTCGTCAACCGCCATTATCCGCGGTACGCATGTAAGAGTGCTTGGCGAAATACAGTAAAGCGAAAAGTCTAGTGGGACGAGCTCCCAAACGCCAAGTTTAGAACGTCCCTCTTCGATAAACAAAGAAGCTGACAAGTGGGACACTGTGAATCAGTTGATGAAATCCGGCATGTCAGGCATGTCCATCAAATCCTCAAAGGCGCGTGCACACAACAACCCACCCAGCCAAAACTTGCAGTAGCGGCGGCGTTTCGCCTCCCCATAGGAAACCCACCACACCTCCCAGCCTTCCGGGATGCTGCGGACTGTGTCGTGACTCTCCTTCAATACCACCACCGCCTTCGCAGATGCCACCGCCTCCATCAAGCGAGACTGCAGGTCAAGGTTTTCAGCATCGTTACGGATGTCACTGTTGAAGAGATCTGACTTGGGTCCATAGAACTCTCTGTTGATTTTCTGCAGCTCGCGCGTGAGAGTCAACTCGCTCTTCGCCGCGTCGTCGCAGCTGAACGTGTTGTGTGCACTCTTCCGCGACTGCATTTCTGTTGCTTGATATAGCGCACCCGCGTCCTTGTCCCGCGCCACCAGGCCATCCTCCGACGGCTTAATTACCGCCACCACTTGTGTCACCTGCTCACTAGAGCCGCCGCCTGCTTTCGCTGTAAGAGGTGAACGGGAAATGGAGGTGTCAAAGCCGACTGCGGGCTTCGGCAGCGGGGGGATGACAACACGCTGCAAGTACTTCTTGTCCCACCTCGGCATGTGCGGTGTCCCGAAGAAGCCGCGGCGAAACATCAGCTGAGTGCGGCGGTAGCGCAGGATATGCTGGTGGCGAAAGCGGACGAAAGACGGATAAAAGCTCCAGAAGGACATCATAATAAACAGCACACCTGCAGAGTACAGGTACGTGCTGTACACGTACGAGGCGTTGTTCAAGATCGGGTCCACAAAGCACTGGAACGGATTGCGACTCTCCTGCACGATGCGCTCCATCAGCTTGCGCTCGTGCTCGTCCTCGTCCTTGTCGCGCTTCGTCCGCACACCAATCACGTCTGGTCCGCCCATTGTTGATCTCCCTCTTTCCTTAGTGCTACTATATCATTACGAAAAAAAAAATGTAAAGAAAGGAATAGTTGTTACCTGCAAGACTTCCAAATAAACAGAGCAGTGCCACTAGTCAGGATCGACAGGTTCCCAAGCGCTGCTGCAATGTAGCCTTTAATATGCTAAGCAGCTTCCCTGCGACTGTAGGCGTCAAATGCAGCTTTCGGCTCAGATAATGATTGCTTAGCATTCAGTATCACGGAAGCACGTTTTCAGCGGTGGGCAATCCACAAATGAAGAGAAAGCCGTTGAGCGGCAAATGCGTAATAGCAGGGGAGAAAGCGGAAGTGTAGTACTTGATGTTGAAACAGAAGAGCAAAGTGCAATGACGGCAATCCTACAATAGTAGAGTGCAAAATTGTAAAAGAAAACACTGTCATGTGAAACCCCGTTACTAAGACGCGGAGAGGTTGTTTTGAAGCCGCATTGTGCACGAAACTGTCGCGTACAATACGGTGTCAACGAAACCAGAATCAGACTGAGAAAATGTCCTCCACGTACAAACACCCTTTTTTCCATCTCTTCCTCTCCCTCCTGCGGCAGCTTGCCGTCTTCCTTTCACTGATGTTTTATCCAAGCAGACGCACTGCAAACTGACATAATTGATTGATGGCAGCAGCGTGTCGAAGCTGTAAGTTAGCTATTGCACTATTGTAAGCCCAAAAGCGCTCCAGAACCATCGCCCATCGTAACTCCAGCAATATCTTGAGTGTCGTTTCAGAATTGCGAAACGGGATTCTCAGCGTCCATGACGAAGATGGGCTGCAAAACGTTGTGTTGGTTCATTTCTGCAATGCGACCATTCGCAAGCATCTCCTCCAGTATAAAATACGCCTTCTCTGAGTTGTACATCAGGTCCAGCTCGCAGGCGCTTTCAAAGTACGCGTCGAAGGTCTCCATGACTGCCTGAATGAATTCCATGATGCTCAGATCATTTTCTTGAAAGACGTCGTAGCTCGCAACGGTGCTTTGACGCGGTGTGTTGTCCACTCCCACGATGAAGTACAGCGAGGCGTATCTTCGGTAAATGAGCTTGTAGTGTAGGTGATCGACAAAGCTGCAGTCGCCCTCGCGCCGGTGGAGACACTTACGCGTCGCTTCACTCTCTACGGCAACGCGAATATCAAGTGGGATATGATGGAGAAAGTGCGAAAGCCGCGTTTCGCCCTGCTTGTTGACTAAAATGACAAACTCGATTGGCATCGCCGGTGGAAATCGAGTCTTACAAAGGAAGGAATCTCGTTGCTGTCGAGCACGCAAATTTCAATGAGAAAAGAGAACGGAGAGGATACAGTACAGAAGTAGAAATATCTAGTCCTTGCCGGAACACTTAAAGCTATGGAAATTGCAGTAGTGCGCACAAGCGCGCACGCATGCAACAACAGAGCGGAACAGAGACACGCTGTGGCAGATGAAAATGATAGCGATTGAAAAGAAAACGAAACGAAAAAAGTGAAGTAGAAGAGCACGAGAATGAGAAATTACAAGAAAGAACTGTGCTAAGAGGCTGCCCTGCAGAACAGAAAACACCGAAGGAGCACAAGGTTCAGCCTTCACAAAGCCCCTTACACGTCGGCAATTCACATGTGTTCACGCATTTGTAGCCGTTTTGGCGGCATCGTCGTTCGCAAACAAAAGCCGGGGTTGAACCAGCAGCAAGGAAAAGACGTGCGCCATGAAAGCACGGCGGAGGTACCTAACAAATCGAGGCAACAACACGCAGGGGTTGATGTGTTTATTGGTTCAGGTTTCTCTCTTGGTTGCAAACGACACATCACACAAATACAGTGGCAGCTGTGCGCCACGAAAAAAAAAAAAAGGAGTTCTGTTTGTAGTTATCAACGGAGTTATACGTACCGCTGCTTCTTATTGGTGCCTTGGGGGGAATATTAGTGGCGAATAGTGTTCTGCCAACGATTAGCTAACAAAGGAGGAAAACACAAAAACAGAGGGATAAACAAGGCAAAGAAAAACCCCGGAGTTATTCGTTTCACCTAAACACAATAACCGCTGGAAACACAAGGACTTCGAGGGAAAAGTGAGGGGAAAGAAGAGAGAAAAGTGTTCTTGTCAGCGGTTTGCAGCAGCTTGGAGAAAACGTACTTCACCAGCAAATTAGAGAAAAGGGTTCAAAGGTGCGCGAACGTTCGCACGAAAGTGACGTCCGCGAGGACACTCATTAGTGATGGCTACGCATGTGCTTGATTGCGTCGGCGTCCGTAAGTGTGTGTGTGTATGTTTGTGCGTGTGTATGTTTGTGCGTGTGTGTCTTTGTGTGTGTGTGTGTATGTGTGTGTGAATAGCTGACGGCTTTCCTCGCCAGCCTCCATGTTTTACCCTTTTTGTTGTTTTTCTTTTCTGTTTCACTGTAGCATAGTTTTGCGGTGGAAGAAAGGAAGACAAGAACTGCCGCATCTGCCCCCATGCAGTAGCTGCGATATACGGCCACCACCCAGCAGAACGTACACCCACGCACACACGAGCACACGCATGAATCTCACACGCGCGTTAATACGCACACATTCGCACACGCATCAGCAACACAGATACATGGCGCGCAAATTTCGGAAATGAACACGACTTTACCACGTTAGCGGCGTGGCATCAGAAAAGTGGCCGAGGGGAAGGGCGACAGCAAAAAAACAAAGCCGAACAATCGGGGAGTCAAGCTATGTTTTGTCGAGTCCAGTTCTCCATGTACTCGTAAAACTCCCTGATGGGTGTTCGCACATCACTACAGCTTGTAAACTTCGCTTTGCACAGCATATTTCCAAAGGTCTCCATTGCAGAGTCCATCCGCATCCGTTCGTAGTTTTCCTCGTCGCTGCGCCCGGCCTGCGGAGCAAAGCGGGGAATCGAAAGCCCGTTTGTGGGCGGCACTACAATGCCAGGCGCGGAGTCGTCTAGCAGAAACGTGTTTTTCGGATCGAACGGGGGGCCGGGCAGCGCGGCGAGGTCCTTGTATCGGATGCCGTTCGCATCCTGAACGCAGAAGTTGCGGCAATACCAACGACTCTCCGGAATGCTAGGCGTTAGCCACCGCAGCAGTGTTTTGGCGTACAGTTCATCGCCAGCGGTTAAAATAGAAATTTCGTAGTATTCTGCACAGCGCTCCAGGAAGTGGTCGACGCCAGGACGCTTGAACGCGCAGTACTCCACCTCCGGCTCGTCATCAAGCCGGA
Source organism: Crithidia expoeki (assembly GCA_900240875.1). Classification (NCBI taxonomy): domain Eukaryota; phylum Euglenozoa; class Kinetoplastea; order Trypanosomatida; family Trypanosomatidae; genus Crithidia; species Crithidia expoeki. The sequence goes on from OESE01000220.1 coordinate 44,877, forward strand.
ACGAGTAAAAGTTCTCGTTCAGTGAATTAAAAAATTTAGGCCGTCCTAGGTAGCAATACACTAAGGTTTCATCCATATCTAAAAACAGCGTCTTTTTCTGATTATTACCAACGTATTCCCGAGGTTTGGTGAAGTACGGGGGCCGATTACACTCGGACATTATCCAAGTAAAAAAAAAAAAACGGAGGAGTAAAACAGGAAAGACAAAACAGGAAGAAAAGGCCTAATGTTGTGAAAAACGGGAGGATGACGAAGACAAACAAGCGGAAGGGAAAACGAGACCGAAGAAAAGAGTGAATGATTCGCAATTAGCCCTGCGACTGTAGAAATGTATTTGCTTGCAGCTGCTGTGGTAGTTCCCTCGCCAACGCAGGCTACAGATAAAAAGGAAAGCGGGGAAAATAAAGGAGTAACAAAGGAAGAGAGAAAAGGAAAAGAATAATGCTCTCTGAAAAAAAAAAAATAGGAAGGAAGAACTGGGTGAAACAACAAACTGAAAACAAAATGAGAAGAGTGGAACGCAATTCTTCCTTCAATTTAATCTAACACGGCAAATATTATAAGGTGTGTTTCTTTGTAGGTTAAGATGCGTTTGTGTGCGTTAGAGCGAAGAGATGCGGCACGAAGGCCGAGTAACCCTTTGTCTTGCCTCAAATAATTTTTCCCTTTTTTATTGGTACTGTTGTTCGGTTTCGGCAGCGGGTTTCACTGCGTTTGTGTTTATCAACGATGTGTGTTGCCAATGAGGAGAACTAAGGGACACCCACTCCCCGCATTCCAAACAAAGATATATAAAAGAAAGTAAGGGATTAAGAGTTCTCGATCGTGACCAGCTCTTTTGCGGCCAGCAATACCGAGAAGCCGCACCGTTGTAATGTTGCGCTTAGCTCTCTAACAAGTTGGAAATAGGAGTTCTGTGTGATTTAATCCTGTTAATAGGAAGGTTCGAATTTTCCCCCCGATGTGCGGCAAAGTCGCATGAAGTGTGGACTGGAAAGAAAGAGAAGGAAGGAAAAGGAAGCCTTGAGTGAAATTTGAGAGAACATCGCTTGTTTGTTTTTGCCGTGCGTGCTGAAAAAACTTCTGCTGAGTGTCTCACGCGTTTTGTACCTTCAGGCAACCGTTGTTGAAGGGGGGAGGGCAAGACAGAATTGCACGGAGAGCAACACATCCCAAAAATGTGTCTTTTATTCGACACCACAACGCGCAAAATGCTGCGAGCAGGTGGGCGATACAATGACACAACGCTCATCCAAAACCCAACAACAACAGCAAGCAAAACAAAAAGTTGAGGATTAGTATGGCAGCTGAAGCGCCGCGTCACTAAAGCACATCAGCACACGCGCACACGCATATATATATATATATATATATAATTTGAAGGGGACACTTCAACAGGTCTTTTCGCTAGTGTGCTCAGTAGCATTTGGGGGTTGCGTTTGCTGTGTGTCTGTGACCGTTTTACCTTTTTGAGCGACACAAATTGTGAAGCAGGAAACAAGAATAGCTTGCAGAGTCGACTGCTGCGGAACCAATGCAAAAGGATTGGTTAGAGTGGATCAAACGAAAACGTGCCTGCTCAGGCTGAAGCCAGAGAATGCAAAAACGCAGCTGTGGGCATCGTCAACACCGTCGAGTAGAAATTACAACAATCACAAAGGGCCTCAGACGTAGCTTCTTCTGGCAAACAACGCGTAAAAAGACGCCATATCGTGTAGAGCTTTCCCTTCCCCAGCTCGTACAGAACGGCAGCACGAAGGGAACAATGTAAAAGACTAACTGAACTTCTAATAAATGTAGAAGGATGCGTGGCAAACAGATGACGGATAACGACCTCAGGTATCGACAAAACGCCTGTAGAGTACCCTCATCGCTTCACGTTCCTTCGATCTTGCGAAATCCGGTTTTCACAAACTCGTAGGTGCCAAAGAAGATGCTGCCGCCCAGTGAGATCCAAAGGACGCGGGTGGAGGCACCGCGGAAGAAGCGCTGCACATAGCCGAACTTGTCCCCAGGTCTCGCCGGTTCGCGCAACAGGTCATCCATTACGAAGCGGATCCTGCCGCCACCCGATGGGCAGTGGTGACGAAGCAACATAATGCGTGTTTTGACGACGTCCAGCGGGGTGGTCAGGAAGGCAGCGCACCCGCCGCTGAAGGCGCCGCATAGCGGCAGGGCCATGGCGGCGTACGGGTGTTCCTTATAGGCGTATACCCTCGACTTCAGTGTTTCGTAGAGAGACATTTGGATGACAGAGAAGGGCAGCTCACGCATAAGCATGATGGGCATTCCGTGGAACAGGTGATACATGCCGGAGAAGCGGATCGACGTCGGGGGTGCGATCGGCACCGCATTAGCCCCTGCGGTCGCAATCACCGCCACCGATGATGGAGGAGGGACGTTGTTTGTGATGTAGCGGAGCGCGGAGGTAATGTCTCCGTGGTGACCCGCCTGCATCTGCTGCTTAACCATCTCCACCGGCACACGAATGCAGCACGCGACGGACTCACCGCACATTGCTGCAGCGCCCTGACAAACGAAAACGCGCGGCGTTAGACTGGAGGGGCCGCCACCAACCGTCGCAGTCTCCGCGGGCGCGGCACTGGAGGCGGTGGAGCTGAGTAGCAAACTCTTTGCAGTGTCGTAGGCAAGGAAGAAGGCAGCGCCGCCGGGCACGGAGCCGACGGCGACAGCGCTCAATCCCTTGTACACATTTTTGAACCCACCCGACGCAAGAAAGCCATCCTTAGACTGGATGCGAGTCTTGACAGTGTCAATCGGATAGAGGCTTAGATCCACGAACAGGCCTGCACATGCACCGGCAATCAGAGACTCCATGAAGCCGATTGACAAATTGGTAATGGAAGAACCTGCACTACGGCACTAGTCAGAAAGACGCATAAAGGAATTCGGGCACCAGCACAATCCGGACAGAAAGACAAACAACGCAAAGTCGGGGCCAATGAGTCGATTAAACCGTAGACAAAACTTCTATGGGGCCGGACCCTCTCAAAGGCTTTTGTAAAGAAAATAAAGCTACGTCGCCAAGGGCCCTGACAGATAAGCCTTTGCGTTACGCCGATAGGTGTTAAATTGGTTGTTGTACAGATGTTGCCCGGTAGAATAAGGTCGACGTCACAGGACGATAGCGAAAAATAGAGAAAGTGAGACCAACAGTTTTTCGAGAAAAAGTTGGTGTGTGTGTGTGTGTGTGTGTGTGCGTGTGTGTGTCTGACTACTTCATTACAAGCCAATGAAGTCCCCTGTACCGAAGTGTTTCCATAGCTACCAGAGTGGTATGCTCTTTTTCTGGACAAAATCGCAAAGCCAGAGAAATTATACTTGAAGGCATCTGCGATAAGTTTTACAGTGACGTTTGCCTTCACGCATTACACGGCGTTCCAGCAGAACTTAAAAAAGCGCAAAGACGCGGCGTTTTTAACACAGCGCCGCTTCCTTTAAAGCCCAGTTTAGGTATACGCGCACACCGAAGGCACGTCTACTTGTGTTTTCTGAGTCTAGGACACCTCTAACGGTTCAACTCGCATGTAGTGAGTCCACCACACGCTCTGGGGTGCGGGAACAAAAAAAAAAGAGGATAAAAGGTCAAAACAGTAGACGATGGTACTCGAACAAAGGAAAACGGAAACAGTGGAGCGGAAAGATACAAAATAAAAAGGACGCGCGCCGAATCCAGTAAACGCAACGATCAGAGTTTCTTTTCTGTTTGTTTTCCGTTTTTTTTTCTACTCAAGTTGGCTTTGAGTTCCTTTCGTGCGAGGCGAGACGAACGGTGTGCTTCTGGCCTCATAACTCCTCTCCCCATTGCTAGCCCTGGCCAATGGCACAGAGAAAAGAAGAAGGGATAAGAAAAGAGAAACAAAGATAACGCAAGCAAGGGTGTTCCGGAGCTACTACATAGCGCATGTTTCTTTTTTCCTTCTGCGCTCCTCAACCTCACTAGTAATGTGCGGATACCCAGTTACGCCCGCGAGACGGGTAGTAGCATATATATAAAAGGGTACGCGGGTTGCTTCACCGCGACGGTGTTGGATAGGCAGGTAAATGAAACAGGCTTGTTCCCATCTGTTGCTCATTCAAGCAAAGAGCAGCGCACGGCCGTAACTATATTTGCCTCACTTACTAAAGTGCACGTTCGTCGCGTTGGTGGCAGGCGACGACGCATGCGAACTCGGGTTGGAGCTGGCGTCTCCGGATGCGGTGCGGGAGCCCAAAACGCCGTCGCGTGGTACCGACAGCAACCGCGCTGCGCTGCTTGCAGACACACGGGACAGCGGTTGCGGGATGAGTCGTGAAGAAAAGGAGGGGAGGGAAGGACCACTGTGGAAGTGGTTGCCGCCCAAGGTAGCTCCATGACCGTCGACCCCTATGGAAGTGCTGACGGGGGAGTTGTGGCTGACAGCATTATGCGGCGTCCCAGTGGTCGGTGTCGACAGCACCGATACCTCCTTGATCCGATTAGTGATTTGATTGCGCACGTCGTCGGTGAAAGCCACCACGAAGTTCGGCTGGTTGTCCACCACTTTGCATTGCACATCCGCCACGTCCACGTTCAGCTCCACGTTGACGGAGTGCCCCGGAGCGGTGCTAACGGAGAATGACATGTGCAGCTTCCCATCCGCCTGCGGCTTCAGCTTCTCCGGCAGGGCGCAGAAGCTGCCGCTGCGGTGCGCTGACACGGAGGAGTCGGAGCGCGGCGTGTGAGGGGTGACGGCGTCGCCGCGATTGCTGCCGGCCTTCGACGCCGACGTCGGTGAGATGTGCGCCATGTGCGGCGACCCAACCCGGCTCCCGGGCGCACTCGTCGTATTTGTTGTCGTTGCAGTCGTGGCAAACAGGGCAGGGCGATACAGCAGCGGCGGCGCCGGAATGCCCTGCGGGCTGGGCGGCGCTGACGTGACCCCGCGCGACGGCGACTCGCCACGCGAGAAGGTGCCGCTCGTAACCAGCAGTGGCGAAGAGGCATGCTCGGCGCCGCCGAATGCGGTGAGGCCAGCGGCCATGCGCGGGCTAAGGCTGCCGCGGCTAAAAGAGCTGTTGCGGGCTGGCGAGATAACGCGGCCGGGGTGCAGCACGCCGTATACGCTGTCCCCCACCGACGACCTCAGGTGGGTGGAGTCCTCCAATTCATCCTCTGGAAGGTGCACCATGTCGAGGTTACCCTCCTCGTTGATACGAAGGTACTGCTGCAGCGGCGGTGCACTGTCGAGGTCGAGGCCGAGCGGCAGCACGAAGTTGCCGCCCGAGGCACCGAGGGGGACTTGGTTGTAGTAGAAGTTGTCGTGCACAATGGAGTGTTCGGGAGTGTAGACGAGCGACGGGAACTCGCCGAGGCTGGCACTGACCGGGCCGCGGTGGCTCCGGGCAGGAGATGGAATGGACAGCGTGCGGGTCAGGGAAGGGCTCGTGTCCCCGGTGCCAGAGCCGATCTCCAGCGGACCAGGCTCCTGGCTGCTGCGCATGCCCAACATGTCAGACGGACTGACGAGCGCGGCGCAAAGGTCGAGGGCGGTGGCGGCGGCGACTCCTTCGAGCTCCTGCTGACACGCTACTTCCTCCTCCACAGGGTTCAGTGTCGGTGAGGTCAAGACGGACTTTTGCAGCCCGTCACTCTCGTTCAAGCTGACGTCGTCGCGGTCCACCGCCGAGTCCCGCGGACTGGAGAAAGTGGACGACCTGCCAAGGGAGCTGAAGCCTTTCAGCCCCAGGAAGTTGTCTTGGTGCAGGTTCAAGAAGGCGCTGGGCGGGTTGACCACGACGGACAGCCGCGTGCCCAAGATCCATGGGTGCTTCAGCAGCTCTTCAGCCTCTGGCCGGTTGGCGACGTTGCGGGTGAAGCAGAGGTCCATGAAGTTCAAAAACTCCGCCGAGAATTCGTTCTTCGCATCGGGCGAGGGGAACACCATCGGCGAATCGTAGGTAGTCGTAATGTAGAACATGAGCGGGATGTTGTCCTTGACGCCGGAGTGGTACCACGGCATGAGTCCGGTGGCGAGCTCGAAGAGGGAGCACGCCAGCGACCAGATGTCCGCCTTGTGGTCCGCCTCGCCCTTGATGAACTCTGGTGCCATGTATACCGGTGTGCCAATGATGCAGCTGGCAGCCTTGCTGAGCTCCGTCACGCGCTTGCTGCACCCAAAATCACATAACTTCACCTCACCGCGGTGGCTGACAAGGATGTTGGCCGGCTTGATGTCGCGGTGAAAGATGCCCTCCTTGTGGATAAAGCGAATAGCGCGCAGGATGTTCCGCGTCATAATGCGCAACACCGCCTCCGTCAGCGGGCCGAACTTCTGCAGCAGGTGCAACGTGGAGTCACCGGCGAGGAACTCCATGACGATGCGACATACCTGCTGTGATTTACTATGCTCGAAGAGCGCGTAGCTGACAATGTTGGGGTGATGCAGCGACTTCAGCAACGCAAACTCACTCTCGATCTCGTTTAGGGACGAGATGTCCTCGACGCCGGCAATGTCGATTTCTTTGATCGCGACCAACTCGCCTCGCACCGTGTTCACTCCGACAAACACCTTCGCAAATCCGCCCGCGCCGATGAGGAGACCTTTCTTGATCTCCATCGGGTGCTCGGCGTCGCCGCTGATAATCGTCTGGCCACACAAGCTGATGTACGACCGCAGTGCATTCATCGCCACTGGCAGCTCCACCTGTGCCTGCGACGGCGTGCAGACAACTGAGCCCATTGCACAAGAGGCCACGACGCGGTGCACACCGTTGCGCGCCGAGACGGTGCGCGGCACAAAGGCGGTGCTCTGGTAGCGGGAGCCGCTCAGCAGCGGACTGCCTGTGTAGCCGGCGCCGGAGCCGCTAGTGCTCTGTCCGGCGCCGAAGGCAGATGCCGCCGTCAGGATTCCGCTCACGCTGTTTTCCGGCGGCCAGAACAAGGTACGGTTAGGGTGTCCGCCAAATAAGCCGAGGAAGCTGCTCTGCGGTTGGTGCATCACGGAAGTGTTTAGCAGCGGCCGCTCGTTGTCGGGCCCGATGCTGCTGCCCCGACCGTTGCGATAGTGCATGAAGGTGTTCCGGTACATGTTAGATATACTGCCATCGCGCTGCCGCCGATGCGAGGAGCCTGGCAGAAAGCGGCTGGTGTTGAAAAGGCGAAACGACTTGCCCCATTCCTGCGGAGTGCTGCTGCCCATTGGGGAGACGGACACGCTTGTGTTGCTCATGGTGCGGCTGTTCGAGCCGCGCATATGATTACTGTCCGTGCAGCTGTCATTGGGGCCTGCACCCGGTCGGTAGCTCTCGGTATTGTTGATGTTGAGTGTATGCGTGCTGCAGGAGCTCGGCTCGGAGCCATGCCTGCTACCCTGTGGTTCGCCCGTGGCCAGGGACCACTGCGGTCGAATGAAACGCCCAGTGTGCACGTTCGATTCAGGCGGCGGCCCCGCGGTAGAGGTGCTACTGCTCATAAAGTCATCGTCGTCGTCCGCACGACTCGCCGTGGAGCCGCTGGAGCGCCGCGAGTCGGAGCTCGTGAAGTTGTTCTTGTCGTCGTTCATGACTGTGAGGGACGGTACCAAGAAAGAACAACGACCGCGAAACGTGGAGTGAGGTACTCTTTAAATCCTTTTTTCCCGCCTGTGATTGTGTTATCTATTCCAGAATCCACAAATAGGAAGTTCCGCAAATAGAAAGGCAAGTTGCCCTAGTAAGGCTGTGCAATATTCCGTTGTCCCTTTGATTTATTCAGCTTAGGCGTAAGTTTAGATTACACAACGTGTACACTTGGTTTCCGGTTTCAAGGAAGAAAGCGATACAGATGAGAGAGGGAAAAGTCCTGATGTACGGGCTTCTAGCTAATGCATGTATAGAATTCACGAGAAGAACGAATGAAGAAGCAGTGTGATCAGATAAGTTTAACCTAGAAAAAAAAAAAAGAGCTTAGCGATACACCTGGGTAGTCGACGGTCGGCCCCCTTTGGCAATTGAAACAGTAAGGTTGTTCACGAACCGAGAGAGAGTAGTCAGGGCAAAAAGAAAGTGGAGGTGGCGACAAGAATGTGGTTTTACGTGTTCTCTTTTTACGTAGACGACCCGATACACAGGATTTTCTTCGCACTGCTATGGGAAGCACGCTCTAATTGCGATCACCGAACGATACGCTTCTCTCTGCCCAATCAATACAATTGATAAAGCTCTCCTCGGCTTTTTTTTTTGCTGAGGGTGCATTTACGTTTTTATCTTGGGATGAAGAACCCACTTGTAGCACCACGACGAGCACAATCAGCACATGCGTTGATAGTTCCTGTTCCTGCTTGTGAGCCAAAATTGGTGTCGCTAAAGGCATATGCGCCTACAGTGAGAAAACAAGAAAAGAGCAAAAGATGTAAGGGAGATGAGCGTTTCCACAACACTCAGTAAGCTCGGTTCGTTGTTTGCTTGTTTTGAAACCAGGCACACAGACACACACACACATACACGAATGCAAACGTGATCACCAGCTGCAGTGGCCAACACCGAACACATTTTACCGGCGTTACGCGTAAAAAGTCAGGGTTTTCCCTCTTTGTAATTCACAAAAGAGCCACGTTTACGGGAAGAAAGGTTGTCATCAACGAAGTTCAAGCAGTCCACACTGGTATTTTTCGTTACGCAAAGCCGTCTTCGGGGCGCAGAAACGGAAGCTGCTTGTAAAGTGGCTCCAGCTCCTCCTCGGTCAACGCGTGGTCGAGCCCGCACAGCTGCAGCAGCTCCTTCTCGGACCCCGCTGTGAGCGCCAAAGAGGCCAGCATTCCGCAAGTAAGATCGCGCAGCGGTTCAATGAGGAGGAAGTCCGCCAACATCGCCACCTCGAGCAGCCGGTCCATCGACGATGGGCCACTTCTCGCCAGGGCGCGGCAAAGCGTCACGGACGACTTTGCCTCGTCGGCCTGCCCCATGAGGAGGCACTCCTGTAGCAAATAGTTCATTTCCCAGTCGTAGACGAGCTCTTCCAGCGGCGCCCGCAGCGGCTTGCTCAGGAGCGTCGGCACCCGCGTTTGTATCAGGTCGAGGTAGAGGAAGACGCACTCGCAACCCTCGCGGGTGGTCTGCGGGAGCACCACCGGCGGAATAGGGCCGAGCACCGGATCCGCCTTGCGCTTCAAATCTACGTCGACGGAGTCTAAGAGGGAGTCAAGCAGGCGGCACAGGCGGGCGCCGCGGTTGTGCAGGGCGAAGTCGTGGCGTACAACTCTCTTGTCGGGGCCCATGCTCTGAGTCACTACGCGGATGTACTCACCGGGTGGGAGTTTGTCCTTTTCCCCGCCACTTAAGTAGACGAAGAGCGGCGCCTTGCCGGACAGGTCTCGGGGAGGTGCAGAGGGCATAAAAGCAAATGTGTTTGAGATAAACAAAAGAAGTCGTAAAGATAAGTCAGAGCAGTTTGAGTCAATCCGCAAGTGCAATACAACGAAAGCACAGATGACCAAATTAAAGATAGGACACAACCGAAAGTCAATGAGTTGGTGCAACTGAAAAGAAAAGGAATGTACAAAGTCAAATCACGGAGAAAGCGCACTAAAAGTCGTACAGAAAAAAGAAAAATGATAGTTGTCCAGAAGAAATGAAGGCAACCAATAAATAAATCTAATGCGCGCTTACGCACGCAGGATCCAATAAAGTTGAGAGGAGAGAAGAGATACGATAAGGAGGAAAAAACTGGCGTGCGGTAATTCAGTGCGGGAACGGCTCACTACAGCAAGTCGGAATAATAATAAAAAGACCTTTTGCACACACGCAGAAACACACGAGGTAGTCTGTTTAAAACTGGAGTGAAACGACTCGCTGCTTCTCTGTTAAGTTTGAAAACAACGCGTCGCCGACTAGCTTTTGCAGCTACCTCGGTCCACGAAAGATCAGAGTCCCGCTTTAATGGCAACACAGAAGAGTTCGTTTTCCCGTAACTCGCAAAGTTTACCTTGTTGTAAGGGTGTTTTGATTGGTGAATAACGGTGAGACGAGCAAGACAAAACAGGAAAAAAAAAGCGTATTTGAGGAGGAAAAACAACTCCCTCAAACACACACACACACACACACGCACATGCACACACGTGTGAAACCACAGATGGAGTACAACAACGAACAACAAGGTCTAGTTTGCATAGGCAACAGTAGAAGTACACACCGATAATAGAGAACAAACGTTTGAAAAAAAAAAAATGAGCGAAACATCGGAACGATAACGCAGCCGCACACCGCAAGCGCCAGGTGAGAACGGTGCGCACAAACAAAAAAAAAGGAGAGGAATTCAGTTAAAGCGCGGCACATTCAAAAAAAAAAACCCGGTAACTTCCGAGGAGAGACGTATTATTACAACAAAGGGAACGGAGGGGAAAAAGAGAGAGCGTGAAAAGCGCTGTGCTTCTCTAATGTGGCCAATCGTTTACAAGGCATCTCCCTTGCGTCGTAGCCCTTTCAAGCGTGTTGCCTGAAAACCCCAGAAAAGAAATTATAGGACTTTCGTAGGCATGTGTGTTTGTGTGTGCACTGAACCACAAGCACGCGCAGCTCAACTCATTGGTGTCCTGGAATTCACGTATCGCAATTACCGCCATGACGACAACCGAACATAAGATAACGAAAAGAAACTGTAAGCTTATCTGACAGTAAGGGCAAAAATACGCGATTGGAAGAGCTGCACACACAAAAAGAAAGGAGTTACTGTCAAATGCCGCTGGTTCAGTCACACTATCCCAGCATTACAATGGTAGCTAAACCGCCACAGCGCACTTACCCATTTGCTGGCTCTTACCATTTAATCATAATATTTGCGCATCGGCATCGTATCTCGCTTCGTTTTCTGTTACACAAATAAACTACTTTTTCGATGCTTTGGAGAGTACTTGCAGGAGGGACGCTGCAGCGCGGCGAATAGAGTCGGTCGACGCGCGCTCTGCCAGCGACGTCACCAGCGCCACGCCGTTGTGCTGCACAACGAACGCGGCGGCAGCTGGGATAACGCAAATATTCTTTACCGTCAGCGCTGCCTCTTTCGCCGACTCCTCGGAGCCGTGTTCGATGATGTGCAGCAGTGCCGGCCCAAATGCGATCTTTTTATCGGTGACCGCCTCAAAACACACCCGCACGTTCTCGTCGTTACTGACGGTGCAGTTACGGATGGTGAGGAGGGCGTTGAGCACCGCGTACGTGTGCGACGAAACCTCCGCCTTGCCGCTGCGGTTGCTGCCCTTGCCCTGCGGGTACTCGGCGGCGCCTTATCCGAGACGAGTTGGATGAGTGCGTATAAGCCGCCATGGGTGCGGATGGCGTCGCGGTTGTCGCCGTTGTTCACCGTCAGCGACGAGAGCGCGCCTGCCACCTGCTCCAGTACCACTGACGGCTGCTGCGGCGAGAGGAGCAGCATGCACATCAGCTCCAGCCCACCCTGCGCGCGCGGCTTCTCCTTGTCGTCACGCGAGAGGTACCACAGTGCGGACGCGATCGACTCTTTCAGCTGCAGCGACGGCTCCTGGAAGCGGCTACTCTTGTGGGCGGCACTGTTCGACTGGAAGACGGTCATCGGGGCGTAGCAGTCGAGTACAACTGCGGCAAAGCACCGAATGGCGCCGGCGTCGATCAGCGCGGGTCGGTTCTCGCTGACGGTGCTGCAGTTGCGAAGCACGCCAACCAACTTTTCTTTCACGTTCATCGGCACCGTCAACACCGGTGCCGCGAAGGGCAGCTTCGTCAGTGCTGCAGTGCCGTACGCCAACTGGAAAGAGGCGAGGTTGAACTTGCTGGAGGCAGCCGGCAAGCGAAGTGGTGCAAAAAGACTCGTGTCTTTGCCTGCCGCGCCACCCGCACCGGCGATGCTCGGCGAGGACATTTCTAAGATACCCGTAAAGGCTTCGATACCTCCAGCGTAGCGCACTGTGTGCTTGATCTCTGGCGAGATGGTCAGAATCCATAGCGTAGACGCAAGTTTGTCGATGGTGGACGCGGAGAGGGGCGGGGGCTTGCTAGCGCTGCTACTACCACTACCGCCGGCTTCCTTCTTGCCCGCTCCAAGGTAAGCTTCCTTCACTTTCGTGACGAGCAGCTCAACGCCACCACACTCGCGGATAACGGGCTTGTTCTGATCGTTGATGGCGCAGTTACGCAGCGTGCCAGCTACATTGTCTATGATCTTCTCGCTAAGCGGCATGGTAGACTTCACGGCATTGCTGCGCGACGACTCGACGGGCTTGCGGTGGTTCAGCAGGGAGAGCAGAACCGGGATTCCGCCAGCCTTGCGAATGACAGGGCGAGCCTCAGCCGTGGCGGAGCAGTTCCAGAGTGTGCCCGACGCATTTTCTACCACCGCCACACTGTTGGAAGTGGACATCACCTCCACTAAAATCGGCACACCCCCGTACTCAATGATCTGGGTCTTGTTCTCCGCCTCCACGCTCAGATTCCACAGTGCGCCGGCGGCGTTCTCGCGCACAAACTCGTAGGTGCTCGCGTCGCTCGATGACCCTGGGTGGCGGAGAAGTTCCAGCAGCGCTGGAATGGCACCAAGCTCGCGGAGATGCTTGCGGTTCTCCGCGTTGGAGGCGCAGTTCCACACCGCACCGGCCATCTTTGTCTTGATGGAGTCGGAGGGGTGGCGCAGCGTCGCCGTAATTTTCTCCAGCCCACCAATTTCGCGAATCTCCTTCTTCGAGGCGTCCTCGCGAGTAATGTACCCAATCACCATAGAGACATTTTCTAAAATCGGCAGAGAGTCCGTGTAGAGGAGGTCCAAAACGGCACGCAGGCCACCCAGCTCCCGCACCTGTGACCGAATGGACATCTCATGGCCACCGCTCCGCTCCACCTTTTCGTCCTTTGTGAGGAGGCCCCACAGGAAAATGAGGGCACGTTCCAGCACCGCCTCCGACGTGCTCACCACCACGATGTTCACCAGCGGGTCCAGTCCGTTCGAGGTGAGGAACTCCCTGCGCGCAAAGCTGCTAAGGGTATTGGAAGGGACGGCGTTGATGAGGCCGTGTGTGCCGCACACCAGCGGCGCGAGGAACTCCAGCACCTCGCACTTCACGTCGTCGTTCACGCTGTTCAACAACTTCGTCAGAATCGGAACAGCGTGAGCCTCGCGCACGAGGGTGTCGAGGACAGTAAAGAGGTTTTCGTTCGTGCCGGCCTGGCGCGAGTTGGGGGAGGCCTGTAGAGAAAAGCCTAACAGCCTCAACTCTGCCAGCTGCACTGGCGGCCGCGGCTCGCTGATGTGATTTAGCACCGCCTTCATCACCCCCAGCACATCCGGGTACGATGCCGAAGCCATCCAGTTCGCGTTCTTGCTCAGGTGCTGGGAGGTGTAGCCCTCAATAGCGTTCAACAGAACCGTCTCCTTCACATCCGGGAGGCGCAGCAGCGAGAGGAGGCCGTCGGCGGTGAGGGCCGCAAGGCCGCCGCCAGAGCGCGGGGACGAGGTGGCCGAACCGCCTTTTGCCGCCGCACCATCGCCGCTCTCCGCCTCCGTATTCGACTTCGGCGGCCGCGACGTGGGCGAGTTCTTCATAGGCGCTGGTTCCGGTGCTGCCTTGCTCGGTTGCTCCTCGCCCTCGTCCTCGGTGACGCGCTTCATTGCGTCGGGCGAGCTGTTCGAGGCTGGGAACATGACCATGCCCTCGGCGTCCATCAACTTAGGCACCTCCCCAGCGAGGTAGAGGTTGAGGGCGACCCTGCACAACTTCTTCTGCTGCGACACCTCCTGCAGGCGACGCTCCTGTGTCCGCAACTGCGCCTCCACGCGCGTCATTTCAGCCCGCAGCTTGTCGTAGGTGACGGAGATCATTTCCTTCGACGCATTGAGCTTCTCCTCCTCCTTGACCAGCTCCGCCGAGCGTTGCGCCAACACGTTGCCAATGTCCTCGCCCTGCTGCGCCGCGACAAGGTTGCGAACCTCGCGTGCGAAGGTGCCGAGCGGACACGCGTTGGCCTCCTCCGATGCACTGAGCACGCCCAGCAGCGAAGCGATGTCGTACTCCATAGAATTCATTATCGCGGAAAGAAACCGCAAGCACTAGGGTAATTGAATACGGAAAAGAAGAGCTGCTCTTTCCAGCAAGTCAAATAGTCGTCTCTTTTTTTTTGGTCTTGGCACCAAAAGAGGAAAGAGAGACGGGTGTCTCTGCGGGTGGCAATTGCGCAACCGCGAGGTAAAATTGCGGATGTAAAGAAAAAAAGAATTTGGGGTCTGAATCGGAAACGGAAAAGTTCTCGCAAGGGGGTTGACGCAAAGGAGCAAACAACGCTCAAAAGGGGGAGAGGAGAAATACTGGTACTGGTTGAAGTCTGTATCTAGGAATATCGCCGCTTTCTAGCGGGATGTGAACACGCTTTGCGTTTGGTCGCGTGTCTGTCGGAAAGATGAAATGGAGGATAAGGATGCTCAATCACGACAAATGCAAGTAAAACGAGCACATTCAACGGGAACAGTTGAGAAACGAGAAGGGTGCCGTGATGCGGCAAAAAAGTGTTTCTCTATATCGCTAAGAGGAAGGAAAGGAGTGAGGAAGAGAACACTGCAATGACTTGCTAGAGTTCACTACTTCCATCTTCATAGAAGGCACACATACGTACATATATTCGCATATATATATATATATATACATGTACGCATATGCGTTTGTTGTTGTTCCATTCAATCCAACAACAACGCAATGCCACAGCCCAATCACAGTTGAAGGTAGAGAGAAAAGAGGAGGAAAGATCCAGAAGAACTAATTTTAAACCAGAGAATTGTAGCTGCAGTACTACAGACGATTGCCCAATGAAAAGAGACACGAAAACCCCACTCGGCAGAACGTAATTGGGGGCAAAGTCCGTCTGTTTTTGGAGCTTCGTGTCGCAGTTAAGCCAGACAATACAGCACAGTAAGTATCAGTGCAACAAAACCACGGCTTTCAGAGCGCCTCAACGTGCATTGCTCAACACACATTCTCTCGAAATTGCTCCCCAGCGGTACACAACGTGGCAAGACTGCTCTGCTGCTTATTCTCTGTCATAGCATGTTGCCTTGAATTGGTTATAGTCCGTGTGTGTGTGTGTGTGTGTGTTTGAATTTGTGCGTGACTTAGTCATATAGGAAAGTAGCCAGCACTGTTTGCGACCAACGAAACTGTACAGAGGTACAATAAATCGATTACAGAGTCAATCAGATTATTCGAGATTTAAAAGGAAAAGAAGATTACCGTTATAATAGCTTTAAGATAACAAACAGGTCTGTACGCACGCATTTACATATACAAGAAACACAGCGCCTAAGGCACAAAGAGAGCTAGTTTAACGCCACAGGATGGTTCACCAACGAAGCAGATACAACGAGAGTAGGAAAGAGCAAGCGAACAAAGTTGCAACAAAAGTAACGTGGAAGGTGGCGCTTCCGTGTTCACTACTACAGCGGCGCAGCGTGCACGAACAAAAGAAAGGTGGAGCGACAATGACCAATGCGAGGGAGCGAAATATTGAAAACAAAAAAAAAAGACACACTGACTCCCGTGTTCGTTGCGGAAGTTACGCGGTGGAGCGTGCGCCAGATTTCGCTGACTTTCTGCGCTTTGTCTTCGTTTTCTGCTTGCGCAGCGACAGGTCGAGCGGGAGAACCGCCTGACCCTGGTGTACCTCCACACGTGGCTGCACGCCTTCCTTGAAGGACAACGCCGACGTCCACTCCGGGCCCAGTGGCTGGCGCATCGACCGCGCAAACTCTTGCGGGTTGGAGAAGGGGCGTGGCACCATGTGCAGCGTCATGCGGTCTGGCACCAGCTCCACGCCGTCGTGGTTGATGATGACGTGCTTCAGGGCTGCGTCGGCGCGGCTCTTCAACAGAAACGACTTTTCGATCTGTCGCTGCGTGTTTTGGTGCTCCACAGCCTCCTGGTGACGGCGGTTCAACTCCGGATCTTCGCCGCCCCACTCACCCCAACCAGGTAGACTTTGGTTCTTGTCTTCCGGTCGCATAATCGTCTCCACCTGAGTCTCCTTCTCCTTGATGAAATCTTCGTCCACGTCATCCTCGGCAAAGGCACGGGAGATGAGGTACTCCTGGTGCAGCCGCAGATCTTCTTCCGAAGCGTCAATGTCACCCTCCTTGACCAACGCTGCCTCCCCGTCTATTGAGCGGATGTTGGTGTGGTCTTCATCGTTGTCGCGCACGCGCTTCTTTGGCAAAATCGTAATCCGCGTCGATATCGCGGTTTTCTTGTTATCGCGCAGCCCCATCTGCGCATCTGGCCGTGCGCCGGCAAACTCCGTCGACGAGACCGCAGCAGCCTTGTTCGTCTTGGCGGGGCGCTTTGCTGATTTGACGGCGGCAGGGGCGGTCTTTGTCGTCGCGATGCCACCTTTTGTGGCGTCTTCGTTGTCGTCAACAGAGGACGCAGTGCCGACAGAGTCTACCTCGGCCTCATCGTTCGAGGACTCCTTGCTGTTGCCCTCCACGCTCTCCTTCTGCTCAGGAAGAATGCCTTTTTGTTTGCGCAACTGCACCTGCTCGACACCCCGGTTCTTCTTGCCGACCCGGAAGGCAATGCGGCCGGCGGTCACGGGAGCGGGAGTGGCGCTGCTGCTGCAGCCGCTGCCGTCGGCGATCGCTGTCTTCCCACCTTCCGCTTGTCCCTCGGTGTCGCTGTTGACGTTTTCTTCCCTCTGGTACGCCTCGATGTCGCGCTGGAGCATTTCAATTTGGTCCCGGTATTCTTTCTCCTCCCTCTCCCGCGCGTTCTTCATGAACTTCATCCCCCGCAGCTCCGCACGCGCCTTCGCGATCAGGCTCGCCTTGCCACCCGCCACCGTGCCGTCCTCCTCGTCGGCGGCGTCGACACTGCTCCACAGAATACTCTTCACGTCCTTCTCGGTCAACGGGGCACCTTGGGAGGCGCCAACTTTCGCTATGAGCATGTCCACTGCACGTTCCTCCTCGCTTGACGCCTCGCTGTCGTTGTCGCCGGCCATGTAGCGCTCGTAGTTGTCCTCGCCAGCGCCCTGTTCCATCTTCTGCATGAGGCGCTGGTGGGTGGCGTGCTGGTCGTCGATAGCGTCCTTCGTGCTCTCGTCAAACTTAGCAAACCGCTTTGCGTGCTTCACCCAGGCACTGGTGTTCTTGTGTTTCTGCGTGACGCGCTCCTCGACGCGGGCCTTCAACATGCGCTCTGCCAGTCGCTCGCGGGCCACCTCGGGGTGGAGCAACTCAAACGCCTTCTGCCGGCGCTCCTTCTCGCGTTCCTTTTCCTTGCGCAGGATGCGGCGGTACGTCTTACTCTTGATTCGGTTGAGGCGCTTCCGCCGACTGTTCTCGTATGCCAGCATCGCCTTCAATTTCGCGACGTACCCCGTCGTCGGGGCCTCGCCGCTGTTATCGTCGCCGTGGTGACCGCCACCCGGTTGCTCCTTGCCGTCGTCGAACTTCACGTAGTTACCGATGGAATTGGGCGTGTCGGCCGCCTCGTCCACGTGCCGGCGCGACAGGCCTGCCTGCGAGAGCAGCGCGTCCATCTTGCTGCCAAGCCGGTATGCTGAGGTGTTCGCCAGGGATGCAGACACCACACGATCGGGGCGGAACTGCGCATCCGCCGCCGCCACAATGCCGCCGACGGAAGACACAACAGGGGTGCTGTCGGGCAGGTGCATCGGAAACTGAATGTGCTTTGCCGAGTCGAGCTCTTTCAGTACAGGTTTGTAGCGCTCCATGTCTTCGTCCACTATGGCCCGGACCTCGCGTCGGGTGAGGCGGTCCTTCGTCATCTCGTCCGCGTCCACCGTCACCAGGTTGTGCTTGTTGCGCAGGGAGTGCTCGATGCGGCCTTTCACCGCGTCAAGGTCGCTGTTGGACGTAGACTCCTTCTGACGCATGATGCGCCGCATCGCATCGTTGTAGGAGCCTGCGCCGCCTTCCTCGGTGGGGTCAGCGAGGCCGTAGACGGACTCCGACTCCGCTGTCAGCTGCGCCACCCGCCGCTTTTTGGTCACCTTTGTGCCCGACTCTGTAACCCTCGACGACATCTTCGACTTTGCTTTCTTTCTTTTCTTCTCCTCCTTCAGACTCCTATCGAGCATGTCGCTAAGATCGATGTAGTCCTCGTCGTCGTTGCTGCTTTGGCCGTCTTCTTGGTAGTTGGTTAGCGCATCGTCTTCGTCGTCCGTGTGGAACTTCTTTTTCGCCTTTCCGCCGCTCTTTTTGCCCGTCTTTCTCTTCTCTGACTTGCCTGCTATGACGAGGCCGTCGTCGAGAAAGTCGTCATCGTAGTCATCTTCGTCGTCCGAACGTGCGCCTTTGCGTTGCGCCATCTTTGACTTTTTCTTCGTTAACGTTGGCTCCGGGGAGCCCTTATTAGAGAAGAACTCACCATAAAGCCGCTCATCCTCGCTGTTGAAGGCAAGGTCGTCATCGATGTCTTCATCCAGCTCGGCGGGGATAAGGGGGTTGTTGAGCATTAGCTTTCCAGGCCGCTGATACTCCTCATCGTCCCCGCCGAGCTTCGACGGTTTGGCTGCCTTGCGGCTGCCTTTCTTGACGCCTTTCGCAGCCGTGCTGCGGCGGACCATTTCTGTGTGTTTGCGTAGGTTTGTGGAGATTATATGTAGATGCCAGGAAGCCAAAAGGAAGGAGTTGGTGACAACAAAAGCTAAAGAGCCCCACACCCCCTGCGAGACACACAAACTACCTCCTTTCTGAAAAAAAAAAAAACTGCACGTTGTGTGCGGCGGTAGAGTTTGATGAGAAGTGAACAGGAGAAGAGGAGAATGAGGAGACAATTTGGAACGCAAAAGGATTGCTGTGGGTTAGCAAGCAGACAGAACAGATGAGCACGAAGACCCGAACAGAGTAACCTGAGAAAAAAAATTGAAATAAGATTGCTCTTCTCGACACACTCACTTCGTGATGACGCGCAGCACACACACCAAAACAAGCAAAAGAAGACGGTGGGGGCGCGATTAAGCTGGTGGTAATTGCACCGTCATTTAACAAACAAGGTAGTTAGATAAGAGAGAAACTATAAAACAGACTTGTTCAATCAACGTTGACAACACTAACCTCTGTTATCGAAAGCGCACAGTAGTAGTAACATCGATAGGAAATAGATAAGCAATAGAAAAACCGGACAAAAACAGAGTAATACAGACTAGTGGTGTGCGGCATTAAAAAAAAAAAAAATCCAATTGTCGTGCACATGCGAACTCGAGGCCTCTGCAGTCGCGCGATTATTTACATGAGGTGATGGTATCAGAAAGAAGAACAAACAGGTAAGCACAGCTCAGACCGCAGACAGTTTTGTAATCGAAGCGACCATAAGAAAACAATAAGCGTTGGAGAAGAGGATTTACACTGTTCGGAATGCTTGCGATGGGCGAGTCGTAGCGGGATTTGTGGCACGTCCAGGAACATTAGGCTTACGCACACCCGCTCGTTTCTCTTCAAACACAGACAGCGCCAGGCGATCAGCAGGGACGGTGAAGTCGCCGCCATGCACCACCGACCCCGTTCCTACAACAGCGCCTGTTGTTGTACCTTTTCGACCCCGCCGAGCCATCTGTGCAGGCAACCCGCCCACCACCGTTACACCAGGGGAGGGTGTCACTCGCACCTGATCCTGCAGCGACATCTCTCCTGCGGCGTCTGTCGCATTGAAGAAGGACGCTGTCCACGCCTCACGTTCAGCCGCCGCCTTCTTTGCCTTCGAGGTTGTTGGATCTTGAACTGTGTTCGGCTGAGTACGGCGGCCACCACGCTTGCCCTTCAGCGTGGAATCTGCAACTTCGACGTTCGCGTTTTCGCCCTCAATCACCACCGCATTCGCATCCGCAGCAACAGCACTTTCAATGGCAACACCACCCTCTGCCTCCCCGCTGGGCATCACACGGCACCGCACACCGTCTTTGCGGGGGCCACCGCGCTGCAGCGATTTTCCGCCGCGGTCGGTGCACCATAGCCGGTCCTGCTCCACCGCCACCACGTAGCCGCCACGAGGAGATGACTGCCGGCCCATTGCCTTTCGCGCCGCGTCGTTTACCCCCGTGACGGACGGAAAGGACGAGGATGAGAGACCGACTCCGCCCCCGGTCTGACGCCCAGGTGAGCGCTCCGCCTTGCTGGCACCGGGCACCGCATCGCCGACGGTGTTGGGAAGTCCCTGCCGCAGTGCCCGCGTAAGCGGATCTTCCGACACCGGTTGGGTGGTGGGGCCGAAGAGCGTCTTGCCGCGGTTGAATACCGGCTCTGGTTGCGAGGACGCCTGCGAGGGATGCGCCGACCGCTTCTGCGACGCACGTGAGCTGCGCTTGCCGGCCGCGTTGGCGTTGACAGGTGGGGACGGCGAGAGCGTCAAGGCACCTGCTGGCGTTGCTGTTGCGGCGGCTGTTGGTCCTCCCGCTGCTGCATCAGGTGTTGTAGTTCCCTCTACGCTCTTCGGTTTGTTTTTTGTGGCACGCGAACGTGGCACAAGCAGTGCCCGTGCCGACGAAGTGAGACGCCCTCGTGTTGCGGCAGCAGCGGCAGTCGGCGTTGGAGCTTCCTCAACCACCGTGACGTACCGCGCAAAGGCGTCCATCGGCACGCTGGCCGGCGGCGTGGGGCCCGCCGTGTTGTGCGTGGTGCACCGTACCGGCACCGACGTGCCCAGCGGCGGCGGTAGCAGCGACGACTGCGGAGTGAGGGTGCAGGAGGGGGTACGCGTAGCAACGCCTGCTAGCGCTAGGGCGCTGAGCATAAACACCGGTGGAGAAACCGCTGTTTTTGAGGATGACAACACCACCTTCCGAGCAGATTGCAAAGTATCGCAGAAAGCTTCTTCCGCATTGTCAGCCTGCAACCCGTTTCCGCATAAGTCTTGCGGCAGAAAAGCGCTTGCTACTACGTCGCGTGCATCGTCCCATGTGGCACATGCCGTGTACGACTCCACTAAGTCATCCAGTCGGCGAGATGTGAACAGCGTTGCCGCAGCATCGACTACGTCGCGGGCAATTGCGGCACCGATCATTTCACCCGTCGCCTTTGCCTCAGCAGCAACGATCGCTAATGAGGCGGCGTTGGTGGCTGATGGAGGTGAGGATGAAGGACGAAGGCTGACGGACCGCGCGTGCTCCGCCGCATCAACGTTCGTCTGCACTGTCCCTTGATCCATGGCGAGACTGAGGGGTGTCGGGTTCGACGGAGGTGGGACTTTGACAAGGGTAGTGTAGTACGCACGCACGAGCAAATCTGCCGCACGCAGCTCGTCGAGGTTCGGCAGAGCAACTGGGGGCTCGGTGAAGAGCGAGCCGGATTGGAGGGCGTTGCGGGTCACACTTGCTGTACGCTGTACTGACAAGCGCGACGCCCGAGCATCACCGTTCATGGCTACTAAACAGAAGTGTGTGAAAAGTCTAATACTAAAAGTGAAATAAAAGATCACACGGCCGTTCCACAGCCAAGTAGTGAATTACAGAGAGCCTTGAGCCAAATAGGACGCTTTGACGCCAAGGATGAAGGTAACAAGAGAAAAAAATCATGAAAAAAAGAATGGTGAGAGGTCAATGAGAGCTCTTGCTCATCTGCCCCTTGCGCATGCAAAGCCGTCAAAGCGTCTTTGTTTTTAATGGAAGGCAAAACACCTGCAACTAATCAGCGACTCACTCGATTCCTTTACAGACTCTCGGTTAATAATAAGAAAAGAAAGCTTGCACCATGAGCTTGCTATTGCCACGATCGCGATGGCATGATCCGTTGAGATTCTAAAGGTTGGTTTCCTACTTTTTCGGACGAAAAAATACGCGGCGCTTCCGTAACCGCATTAACAACAACAAGAGGAATTGAAAAAGAGCTTGTGAGTAATAAGCGTGACCCACACCCGAAAAAGTTTATGTCTTAACGGCCCGCAACCAGACTAGACCTTTTCCGTCTTAGGTGTAGAGGGAGTCTTGCGCGGACCTTTCCCAGTAAACTCCAGTCCACACATATGGGCTGCTTTCCGCGCACGCTCCACCTCCGTTTGCTTCACCGCGTACATCTGCTGCAGGTTGCGGTACTCCTCCAGGCGCTTTCGCATGAACTGATACTCGCGTCCATTCAGCACATGCTCAGGGTCGGCTTGTAGCTTCTCCATCTTCACGGTAAATGAGAACTTCCTGGTGGTTGACGGGGCGCATCGCGCATAGGGGAACAGGCGGAACATTCTAACTGTTTCAAAACAGACCGAAACGCCAAGTTCGCCACTTCTTGACAGAAGCGGATCAGTTCCGTGTTCAAAGGACGTGAGGCAAATGGCAACAGTTGATGCTTTCATAATAACGATGATATGTGGAATAAACCAGTTATAAAATTACGAGGGAAACGAAGGGGTCAAAAGGAAGAGCGGTGGAGTTGCTGAAACGCCAGAAATGGCCCACTCTGTCTTTCGCCGCGCAGCAAAAAAAGTCTTCGGTTCCGGACTAGCACTGGCAAAGAAACACCACGCACTTTGTGTCCATCAAGAAGAAAAACTGAGACGAAGGTGAGATCCGCTATTCCAATAGCCTCCCAGGCTTCCCTTAATCTCTCCCTTCATTAGTTTCACTTCACTTAAACGCAGATACAGAAAGACCACCACCTCAGACAACAACGAAAGGCCGCTGTTCTATGAAACAGAATTTGCCACCGCATAAACAAAACAACCTGTCCAACTCCAGCTTACTTTCGTCCACGCCCTTTCAGTCTCAATGACGTTTGCGCTTCCGGGCAGCTGCCATCTTGGTTGAGATCTCCGTCATCTCCTCCTCCAGCTGCGCAATTTCCTCCGCCGTCACGTCGTCGGACAGGAGACGCTCCTCCAGTTGATCCAAGCGAGCTTGCAGTGCATCGTCATCATCTTCGACGACGACGTCTGCGGCAACAGCGCCGTTAACATCTGCAGTCGTCGCCGCAGTGGCAGCAACAGCAACAGCATCCACGGCGCCGATGTCTGCTGCGGTGACTACAGTGGGATTCATAGCTTCAGCGGCTGCTACAGCCGCACGGCCCTCCCGCCCGCGCTTGCGCAGCTTCTTGCCATCGGCTGTCAGCGCAGGCGACGCCGCAGCGGCCGGGCCAAAGGGTGACGCCTCCCAGCTCGCCAACAATTCCTTAAACTCCTTCTTGTTTTCCTGCAAACACTCCCGGTCAGCCTTTGTGACACGCTGGTAGTTTAGCAGCTTCAGGCGAGGGCAGAGGAAGACGATGAAGGCTCGCAGCTTGGCTTCGTCAAAGTTACTGCTGTTCTCGCTCCACACCGGGTTGTCCTCAAGAGACACCATTTCAAGTTTCTTCCACTGCTTGAGGAAGCAGAGGTCCTTCACGGCGCTAAATCGGTTGTGATCGGCCACGAAGTGCCGCACGTTTGGCAGGGCAAGCACGCACGATGCGACACTCACACGTTGAATGTCGTTGCGGTGCACAATAAGCGATGCCACGCGGTCCATCTTGGCGTTTTTACTCCCAAGAGTACTTCTTGTCGGGAAGTACTCGAGTGCCGTCAGTGCGTTAGAGGATAAATTGAGAACATCGAAGCTGTTGTCCAGCAGGATCAACACGTGCTCGTCGAGAGAGGAGATGCGCAGCCCGCGGAGGTCGATCTCACGTTGCAGCAGCGTGTTGGTAAACTGCGGTGCGCGCCGCACCAGGTCAACAGAAAGCCGCATCTGTGTGGAGGAAACACGCGCGACGTCTACAAATGCGCAAAAAAGAGTGGCAGCGGCGGGAGGTTGTGTTCGAGGTTTTGTTTGACGAAGCAAGAAAAGAGAAGGAAAGTTGCCGAGAGCTGGCCGGCAAAAGAGCCAGAGACCATTTGGAAAAAAAAAGACAAAAGCTGAACGCGAGCACAAACAATGGTGGGAAAGCGCGTGAGCTTCGACTGCAGTGCGTTAAAGAGGACACTTTCATCCTATACGCCAATAAGCACCTCTTGCGCGTTGTTGTTGTCCTTTGCGTCACATTGCTGTCAGCGTCAGGCAATAAACGTAAAACTGGTGGATTGTCTTTTTTCCTTTTTTTTTAATTTCCATGGGCGCGCAGTTACGCACACTTAATGCTCATCGTGCATGCGCCGTAAAACAAGCAGAGGGGTCTTTGCACAACAACTTGAATCACTAGCAATCTCCCTGTCTCCTTCCGACAAAATATCAGTCAGGTACGACAAACAAATTCGAAAGCGAGGATAGTGACCATTCAAGAGACGAAATAGTCTTGCTGCCCCCGCCATTGCCGAAACCGCTGCTCTCACCTACACACAGATTATCGACGAAGAAATGTCTTTCTAGACTACGAACTTTTCGAACCGGTATTATTTTCAACAACGTGGTTGTGGTTAATGTGACGGTAGCCTTTAAGATGACCGTGTGCATCGTAGAAAGGCTCCAGCGTGTACTCGCGCATGTCTTGCTTATGAGGGGTGATGCCTTGTGTAAATTGCTCCGCCGGAACGAGCGAGGGAATGTAATAAGCAATCGCAAACGTAATCAGCAAGAGAGGCCCCGTGAAGACAAACTCGCGAACACCCATTGGAATTTTCGTGCTGTAGAAACGCGAAAATTTGAGTAGAAAGGGGTTTTTTTTGGGTGGCTCCGTATAGTTGGCCACACTGCGCTTCGGCTTAGCGGCCGTGACATCTTCCGACTGTGAAGCCGACATGCTTGTCTCAACGGGAGGAAAAAGGGAGAGTTATTGAAAATCAACCACTGAGGGCAACACCTGACAGTAGTGGTGGACGGTGCTCAGATTTTGTTTGCTTGCTATGAAACGACTCGTAGATCCTGTACTGGTCTATGTCAGCGGCAATTCAACGGAAGAAGCGAGAGTAAAGAGAGAAAGAGAGAGAGAATATACTATCTTTGAACGGAGGAGCAAGAACATCAATGCCGCCGTGTGCTAGCATCAAACGACAAAGGTGCCGTGATCAAAGGCAGTTACGTCAAAGCCGCGTTCGTTCACATGCAGCTGAAATCGAAATTCTCGCGGAAAGTTACACTCCGTGTGCACTTGCGTCACTCGAAAGGAAAAAAACAAGATGAGAGGGGTGAAATTACCTTTCTTTGACGGACAAATACCTTTAACGCGCCTTTACCAGCATACGCCTCCTGAAACGCAACACTCAGCATTTCCTGTTGTCGCTTCCTTTAATGTGCAGTCTTCGCTTGTCAGGTTGTCATGGGGGCATCCTGAGCAAAGACAAGTGGCAAAGGTGTACTTAATCGAGTCGGTTAGGCCAACTAACAGTCCAGAAGAAAAATACTTTTATAAAGTGGTGAGTGCAAGCCTGGAAGGGAAAGCAGTGAAACGCGGCAAAGACAGGACTGTGGTCTTTTTTAACACGTTCACCCACGTCGCGGCAACAACTGGTTCAGGGAGGGAGCGTGAGCTCAGTGAAGGACAAACTCTGTGGTGCTGCAAACGTTGCCGGGGGTTATGACGGCCGGACAGCTGGCGCCCGCAGCGCCCTCGCCGGCCTGCGCACGTACTAGCTGCAAGCTGACCTGCACCTCCCGCTCTGAGTCCTCGTTCCACTTCGCCTGCGCCGTCACCACAATTACAAAGGAGGCCGGGACGCTGCCGTCCAACACGGGGGTTGCCGCTAACATCAACCCTGTTTTGTAAGCTGGACGCACCACCGCCGTCTCCCCTTCTTCTGTGGCCGTCGCCGTCTCCGTGGCGTCAGTGAATATGTACAGCACCACCTTCGCATTGGCAGAGGCAGGAGTCCACGGAATGCACACACGGCTGGGAAGCGGCGACGCACGGGCCAGCAGCACCTGCAGCGAGACACGCGACACTGTCTGCACCGCATCAGTGGTGAGATTCGACACATCGCCGGTGTAGACGTAAACATTTTTCGCCAAGAAGAGTCCACTGTGAACGGCATCGGTCACAGCCCCCTTCTGCGATACGGCGTTGCTCTCGTCCTCGTCATCCTCGTCACTGTCGTCGTCTTTTGTCAGGGCCTCCCAAACACTTGTGGCGACCTCCGTTGCCTGAGCCACGATAGCGGCACGCAGCTTCCCCGTCCCTTTACGGGCCTGCCTGCCCTTTGCCAGCCGCTGCGCCGTGAAGGCCTCAGCCGTGCGGTAGCTCAAATGGCACCCGCCGACGCAGAAGAGCTCGTCGGCGCACACGCCGTTGCCCATCACCGACGAGTCGAGGACACGGACGTTGGCGCTGAAGAGAACACGCTGCTCGGGGGCCATGATGAACGCCGCTAACAGCTTCGTAAGGGACGTCATCTGGCACATGCCACCGGCGAGGAGGACGGCGTCAACGAAGCCCTCCGTCCACGTATCGCTGTACTTTTCTGCAAAGGTGCGCAAGGCCCTGCCAAACATGTCCAGCAGTCCCCACTCGCTGCGGATGGCGTTGTCTAGCTTGTTCTTGCTGAGGGTCTGGTTGTCCACCAAATCCATGCCTTCATAGAACGCCTCCACCTCCACCGAGACGGACGAAGCCTGTGGGTTGGTGTTAAGCGAGATCTTTTTCTCCGCCATCAAAAGGGCCAAGCGGCGCATCGCACGAGCCGGGATAGCCTCCTGGATGAGCTGCGTGGCCGGGTGCCCCATGGAACCCATGGTAGGTAGCGACTGGTTCAGTCGCATAAGCGGGTTGAAGTTGCGCACCGTGCTGGAGAAGAGTCGTCGCTGCTGTGTGATGTACTGCGCGGCCACCCGCTCTGCCAGCGCCAGATCAAGCGCGTCACCGCCGCTGTACTCGCCAACGGCGAAGAAACCTTCACTGCCAGCCCCACTGACCTTTGTGAAGCAGCGGTACGGCACATTGTGCTCCCGTGGCGGGCACACGAGCACGCCGCCGCGCGAGCACAGCAGCGATAAGCTCAGGCTGTGTGCACCCCAGTCTACCACCAGCATGTTCTGCGTCGCGGTACCGAGGAAGCGCGGGATGCGGCGCTCCACGGCAGCGCCGTCGTACGCTGCTACGGCCGCCTCATCGCTGAACATGACGGCGGTGTTCGTCACGACGGCACCGAGGTGAGAAACCTGCACGGCTTCCTTCAGCCATTCCACTGTGGTGCTGCGGTGCCCATTGTGCGTGCTGTCCGCCGCATCCGGAAAGGCGTAGCGCGGGACAACCAGCGTGAGAAAAATTTTCGTCGCATTGGGTGCGGCATCGGTGGGAGAACCGCCGCCGGTGGTGATCAGCCCACATGCCCCGTCGATCGAGTGTTCCTTCACGTAGTTCAGGAAACGTATGAAGAGGTCTTCGGCCGAAATGAACTGCTCCACCGGCTCGTCATTAACCTCCGCCATGTACTCGAAGCCCAGTCGCCGTGTACCGGTGGTGGATACAGTCATGCGGCAATGGCCGTTGTACTTCTGTCGCACCGCCGCTTCGACCACCTGCAGAAGGTCTGACGTCGGCTCCTCCACCTCTACCGCTTTAGTGGCTGCCGCGGCGCCGCCGCCGTCCGTCGTGTGCTGCGCGTCAGCAATCGACGCTGCGGCAGCAGCGAAGCAAAAGAGGTAAGGCACTACCTTCTGTGGCTGACGTGCGTACTGATGCAACCCGTTGTCGGCGAAGAGCACCTCCTGCTCCATCAGACTCGCCACCACCGGCGTGTTCCGGTGCCCGCTTGAGTTGGCGATGACTCTGATGGGCGGCACGTCGGTGGGAGAGGCGCCGCTGGCGGTGCTCACGGGCGCCACGGCAACGTAGCAACTCGAGGCACCGAGGGAAATGCTCACGGCATACATTTGTACTGCCACGGTTTTCGACGGATTCTGTTTTTTTTTTCCGTTAATAAAACCTGTTTTCGGGCGTCCAATTGTCACCTTGCTTGGTTGCGAGTATTTTGCAGCTTGCTTGTTTTTCCTTTCCTTTTTCGGGAGCGTAAACGTTGCGGCTTCGAGAAAACGTAGTTCAATTAATGAGGAAGTAGAAGGGGGCAAAAAGGACGGATAGGAATACGATTTTAAAGGGTGTTTTCGGAAATGGAGCTTTGTTGCCGAGTGCGTGAAGATGTGGCAGCTGTGCGAAATGCAAATCGTTTTGTGTGTAGTTGTTCGGAAAACACATTTGTGATGAGGATACTTACCCGTTGCTACCCTTCACGGCGCCTTGATAACGCACCTACTTATCTCTCACGTCGCCAACGATCGCCAACCACCGAGGAACGCAAGAAGCTTGCAAAGTAACCGCCTACGCGGAAGGAGCACAGGTGAGAAACACAAATATTGGTCTCTACTTAGCAGTAATTTTTTTTTTACTTCTTCGTAGAAACGCATCAGAAAGACACGCGGAGTTGTGTAAACAGAAAAAGCGCGTGAAGGTTGCAAAGGAGGTAGGCAAAAACAAAGTGAGAAAGATACACGTGTATGACACGCCCACGTCCCCCACCGCAGAAACCCGTCTCGAACCTTACGCAGCATCCAGGCTCTCCAGCTCCCTTGTGATGTTGTCTAAGAAGCTCGTGATTTCATCAACCTCACGCGTTGAGATCAGAACCGGTCGCTGAGGTGGTTGTTGCGGTTGCGACTGCGCAGGTGGTGGCGGTGTCGACTCAGCACTCTTCGTCGCACTGACGGACATGTACAAAACCTCGGGCTCGCCATGAGGCAAGACGGGAAGCGCAGCAGCAGCATTAATGTCAGCAGTAGCGGCGACGACCTCTTCCGGATTTGCCTGCTTCTGCGTTTGCTCCTTCACCGTGAGCGGCTTGCTCGACCGGATGGACTCCAAAGTACGGCGCACGTCGTCGAGGCCGAGTTCCTCCATAGCAGCCAAGTCATCGCTCTGAGCCTGGGACGGGGACTCATAGCGGAGGTTCTCCTTGTACTCCTGCAGGGCCCGCTGGGTCTGTTGGTGCTGAGCGAGTTGCTGACGCAGGAGGTGACGCGGTGTGGGGAGGTAGTGCGACGACCCGCGTTCGTTGTTGCGGGTAGGGCTGGCCGGGACGCCGCCGTAGCCGCGATCGATGGCAGCAATTAAGTCGTAGAGTTGATCCTCCTGCTTCTTCAGACGCCGCTCCAGTGTGCCGACCACCTTGGCGTGCTGCTCCGTCAGCGACTGCGTTTGCTCTTCCACCCGCAGTCGCTGCCGCTTCTCCGCAAGGAGCACTCGCCGCAGCTGCTCCACCTCGCTTAACTCTGACGTGGCATTGCCGTCACTTCTCCACGCCTTGTCGAGTGCATCGAGGGCTTCAATCTCCTCCTTCAAACCCCCACGGACGTCTTGTGAGGCGGCGGTGCCCCTACCGTGTTCACTGCGCGACTGCTCCCGGGACAGGGCGTCACGCAGCTGACGGACTTCGTCTTTCAAGGTGGCGTTGGTGGCCTCCAGAGTTCGAATCTTGTCCACGAAATGTGCCTCCACGCGGTGCACGATGCGCTCGATTTCCTGCGTCTTCAAGCCGGCATCCTGCTGCCGCGCAGACGAAGTGAGGGTTAGCGGGGTTGGTGAGATTCCCTCCTGCTCCACCAGTGCCGCAATGCTGTGGCTCAAATCCACCAGTTCCATCAACATGTGGTGCACCGAGGCACCTGGCATGCTGCTTTGCATGCTGTTGCTCAGAGCCCCGTGCTGTTGCGGCGGCCGCCGCTCCGGCGTTGGTGTCACTGACGCCGCGCATGGGCCAGCGTAGGGCCGCGGGTGCGAGCGGACCTGCGAAGAGCAGGGCTCCTCGCGCGACCCCCGTCCCGGCAGACCGGCAGGGCTGCGCCACCGACCGGCGGACGGGGTGGAGAAGCTGTGTGGCCGTGTGTGGCTGCCCGGCCGCATAGAAGGGTCACCGGTGGGGGTTGCGAAACGCTTCCCTTTCATCGACGACGGCCTCGCAACTAATCTTGGAGAAAAATGAAAGGGGAAAAGGGAAGCGCGGTAGCGTAGACTCCTCCGCGGTGCGAAATTTCAGCTCGGTGAGTTTCGATACAATTGAAATCGTCCAACACAAAACAAGTACATATTCAAATTGTCGTGATAGCCGGTTGTGACCAGCGGTGACGTCAGCCGCGCGCCACAGATAATTAAGACAGCGACAACTTGATGGTCAAAGCAAGAGAACAACAAAGTAGCTCTTCGTATACGTTAAACACCTTATTGGGGGAAAAAACAATACGGAAAGGGGACAGGAAAACGAGTCAGAAGGCCCGTTTTCGTATGCTGTGAGTTATTACCATTATTATTAAGTGGTGAATCAAGTAAGATTGAGCTAACCCTACCGTGCTTTAAAAGCAACTAAAGGGCAGCTGAGCAGTCGAGGTGCCAATGCGGTTTCGTTTGTGGCACATGATAGCGAAAAGAATGCAACACAAGCAAGGCATTATCGTCTCCCGATAATCTGCTGATTGTCAAATACACGTTGAAGGCAACAACCAGAGGAAATCAGGTCGTGACTATCTTGCAGCGGCACTTCCTTCATTTCGTATTGTTTTTATGTTATCAACAGAACACAGTACTCATCCCCGCTTATTTGAAGGAAGTCACATGCAACATATAACGTACTCGGTGCGCACCAAAACCTATGAAAAGAAAGCAAGCAAACAGCATAACGTGTAACGACTCAAACGCACGCACATGAAGTACGCAAACTGCACGGCGTAGTTTTTTGCCGTCGCAGCCGAGCCAAAACACAAATCCACGCTTGCACACGAACCGTCGGACAAGAAGAACTGCTTACTCGACCCTCTTCTTGTGCTTATCCTTCTTGTGCTTCTTGTCCTTCCCATGCTTCCTGTCCTTCTTATGTTTTTTATCGCTCCTGTGCTTCTCCTTCTTCTCCCGCTTTTGGTCCTTCTCCTCCTCCTCAGAGCGGCGCCGTTTGTGGGAACCATCGCCGTCGTCATCCGAGACCTCGTCGCTGTCATCGTCCTCATCGTCTTCGTCGTCACCGACACTGGCCTCGCCATCTTCATCGCTGTCGTCTTCCTCATCCTCTTCGTCATCCGCCGCCACGCCTGTGCGCACCACCTTCACTCTGGTCGCCAAGTACACCAGCAGCCCCGCTTTCTCCTCCTTCGCGATAGAGGAAAAGACGTACCTGTCTTCGCCTTTCACCCCGTTCGCGTATACCGTCAACTGGAAGGTTGCCTGGCCGCTCTCCGCCTCGTCCATTTCCACCCGTACGACATCCTCGAAGGGGATGCGCGTTGCAGGGCGGTGGAGAAAGAGGAAGCCGGTTCTCACGATGTACAATAGACCCTCCGCGCCGTGGAAGAGGCACCGTAATGAGGATTGCTCACCAGCCGTAAGCACCGTCTTGTAATCCTTATTCACGCCACCGTAAGCGGGCTTCTTCGTGATGGCCTTGAACGTGCGCACGAGAACCTCGCTGACGCGGCCGCTCATCGTCGGCACCAACGCTGGCGGCTGCCCCTCCTCCGGCTCCGGCAGCTGCAATACCTTGTTGATCTCCTCTTGCGTCTTCAGCTCGCATTTCCACGGGTGTTCGTCGTCCAGTATTAGGCCGGCAGGGCACGATATGACCACATGGTTGTACGTCGCAGTACGGATTTTCAACGGGTTCTTCAGGATGAGCACAACGTACTGCGGCCCGTTGTTAAAGTCCTGCACTTCAGAGGCGGAGAAATACACCGGCACATCGCACAGAAAGAGGTTGACGATGTCGGACAGAGGAAAGGACACAAGGCCGCCCGAGGTACCTTTCTTCTTGTCCTCCAACACCACATTGTAGTTGGAGACGACCATTTTGTACTTGCCTGACGGGTAAGAGAGGAGGATGTCGTCGAAGGTTGCCACAACCGTTTCGTCCGCATGCTTCGTCTGTCCGCTGCCCATCGCAGCGAGGGCTAGCAGCTTGCCGTCCTGTGTGCCGCTGCCGTGTGTCTGTAGAAACTGCTCCTGGTATTGCAGCATACTCTTTTGGATATCCTGCAAAATCACCTTACCGGCCTCCTCCGTCTGGTCGTAGCCCACGCACACGTTCGGCACGGCGAAGCGAATCGACGTCAACTCCAACTCGCCAGTCGCTCCTGCGACAGCGGCGGTGGTAGGCCGCATCGTGAGACTCACGTCATTCTTTGTCGTGCCAGAGGCACTGGCGATGGCAGAGACAGGGATGCGCAGAATGGGCTGTGGCACGTAGGTGGCGTTATCCTTTGCCTTGCCCTTCGGCAGGGCCAGCAGCTCCAAGACAGTGTCGTTCTTCGTGGCGTCTGCGCCGTTTTCCGGTTTTACCTCCGACTTTGCAGCCGATAGCTTCAGCTGCCCCCAGTTCTCCAGTGGGATGGACATGACTAGCGAGAATAATAGTGGCGATGCTGTTGATACGCTAATCGTGAAGAAATGCGTTCAGGAACAAACAGTCGGGGGAGAAAATATGTGCGTCTTTACAGCTGTATGTACGTTGTTCGTGCAAGTGGCTTATGGCTCTTGCGTTTCCATAGATTCAATTATTGTAGGTAACTTTAGTAAGAAGAGCAAATACAGTTGTCTGTCCCTTGCGTGCGTGCGACATGAAAAGAGCACAGCTTGTGTTCGTGTGAAGAACACAAACCTCTATGGGAAGATCAGTAGGCTAGCTGCTATCGCTGATGTCCTTCTCTTCTCGTATGAATGGTGTTCCTTTTGTTCGTACTCAATAGACCGTACGAGGGAAATCAGATGGGACGGGATAGTAAAGGCAAATGGAAAACGAAACATCGCTGAGCGACAAAAAGAGCAACACTCTGTGTCTCCGCTGTGACCCCCACAACTTCGTAAAACACTTAAGTGCCACGAACTAGGTTGATAGCAAAAAACACTGTGGAGATTCGCGTAGCCATAATCCGGGCACAACGAAAAAGAGAAACGAGAAAAAGAGAAGAACGGCGAAAGTCTTGCACTAATGAAATTAGACTTCTTCCCTTCCACGGTTCTAGCCCAGTTCCGTTTGTAATTCAGTTTTGCTAAGCGGTACGATATAGCAACAGTGGTACACGAAAGAAAGAGAAAAAATGTGTAAAGCAAGACAGACGGTACGCGCAGCAAGACAGCAGCCAACATCGGCAAAATAGAAACAACAACACAGCGGGGGAATTCGTACTGGTAAAGAGGTGAAACAAGCTGAAAACAGTGGGCTCAAATATGAAAGGAGGAGTTTTACCTAGTATTTTCCTTCATGCAAGAACCACTGTGTCACTGCATGAAGTGCAGCACAGCAAGAACAACGGCGAACAAGATCAACACCATGGCCGCAGCCATCGTTTTACGAGCGGACTGCGTGCTCGTCTGCAGCAGTGGTGGAGGCTGCAAAATCAGGTAAAGCAGTGACCCCGCTACGTCGTGTGTTGTGCCAGGGGCCAGTCCGGTGACCTGCGCCGTGGCCAGCTGCACCGCCGGGTCCTGCTTGCCCCACCTCTTAACCGCAGACAAGTAGATGTCCTTGCCGCTGTGCAAGCTGGAGTAGGACGGGAGAAGGTCGAGCAGGAAACTGCGAAACCGCTGCATTACGTTCGGCAACATGTAGCGCACATAATTCTCATTTACTAGGCTTAAAATGCAAAAAAGGTGTCGGCGTACCTCGGCTGCGTCGGCCACGACGCTACGGTCCTCCACGTCCAGGCGGTAGGACCGGCCACTTCGTGCCGAACGGCTCGCCAGCCGCAGATCGAAGGCGAGCCGAAATGACTCCAAGTCTGCCATCCACCGTAGCTTCACCTCCTTCCATAAGTCGTTGCTCTCCGTTGGCAGCGTGGTCGTCTCCCGTGCTGGCCCGGGCCGCGGCGGAGGCGACGGCGGCGATGAAACAGACGCAGCAGCAGCAGGCGCAGAGTCATCCGCATCCTCCTCATTTCCTTTGTCGTCACTTTCTGGTGCTTCGATAGGTGCCGCGGCGGTGTTGTCGGGCGTTGGTGGGGGTGGCAGCACAATGACGCCGTCTGCTTTATGTGGCCTCATGAACGACGACTTCTTACTGTCCCTACTGTCTGAGGTTCCCGTTTCGTTTTCTCCACAGTCCTGTTCTAATTCGTCGTTGGTGCCGTCTTTCATCTCGAGCCCCTTGTCGCCCTCGATCTTTGACGCGGCGCCGGCGGCCTCATGTAGCGTCGGGAGCGTCTCAAAGCAGAGGAGGCCGCGGAACAGCGGTAAGTTAAGCCACTGCATAACCTCGGGCCGAATGCTTAAGTCGACGAGGCCGCGCTCACCTCCCACCTCTTCTTCCACCAAGACGCTGAAGGTACTGCGGATCTCCGCCTGCTCCTCCGGTGTAAAGAAGGTCAGCACGTGCTCCCGCCACGCCGAGTTGTGCGTGTGCCAGAACCGCAGCTCCTCCATCGAGTTGCGCAGAAAAATCGCTGTGTCAGGAATTGTGATGTTGCTCTGCAGCGTTTTAGTTGTCGGGGCCACCACCATGTCGTTCAGGATGCGCCACAGCACCGTGGTGTTGTCAGTGCGTCCGCGATTGCGCATCCGCAGTAGCGCGATTTCCTCCTGCCGGTACCGCAGCACGGACTCCGCCATCTGCAACGCGGCGGCGCGGCGACGAGCCTGATTGGGCAGGAGAGGCTCGTTGTGCACTATGCTCGCGATAAAGCGGCGCAGCATCGCCATCCGCACCATCGCGTCACCTGAGAAGGTTGTCTTCTCCCCCGAATTCCGCACACTGGTGATCGTGCGCACTGCATGGGGCGGCAGCAGCCAGTATGAGCCGCGTTCCTCCCCAGAGGCGAGCTGGCGGTAGCGATCGACGAGGAAGACACTGGTGAAGGTGGCAAAAAGACGCTCCGTCAGCTCCACCGTGTCGAGCAAATCCTTCGTCAAACTTAAGCACCTGTGGCGGTCCTCCTCCTCCGCGGCGTCCACCCACTCCGTCAGGTAAAAGTCCTCGCCGAGCTTCTCGCTGTAGACGACCCAATTCGAGTCCAACGAGGTGGCGGAGTGAGAGGAGGAGAACGCGGCGGTGGGCTGTAGAGTGGGAGAGTCCGCAGCTGCGATCTTAGTGAAACGGGTGACAAAGGCCCACGCCGCCTTGCCGCGACGCACCCACCGCAGTACGTCGTCCTGGAGCTCCGACAGTGACATCTTCTTCTTTCTCTGCTGCTTTGCGGACCCGGCTGTGGTCGACGCCGTTGCCTTCGCCCTTATTGACGCATTCGTGGTGCATTGCCTGGCAGTCGTACAGGTGTTCATGTCACCTGCTGCCGAGGCGGTGGTGGTGGCAAAAGTAGTTGAATCAGGGGAAGCAGACGTGTCTTTTCCTGTTGTCGCGATGTGAATCCCGGCCGCGGCTCCTTTCTTTGGTGTGCTGAACTCCGACGACATGGACGCTGGCGGAGGTGGTGGTGGTACTCCGTTCTGCAGCGCACGCGCTACCCGCGTCACCCGCTGTCCCCGCAATGTCGCCATCTTCGCCTGAATCGTGACGTAGCGCTCCATTAATTCCACCGCCGTCCCCTCCAACCGCTGCGTGTAGTCGTGGCTTAAATCGGCCAGCCGCTTGCGGCCTTTGTTGTAGCGCCAGAGGGACTCCTGGTTGTCGTACGCTTCGAGACCCGCAGTGACGCATGCTAAAGCGTCAATGTCGCGCAGCAGCTTCTCTGCGGCCTGCATAGCATAGCGGCCGTCTGTCACGGCCACCATACGAGAGAAGTAGCGGCTCAGGACGAAGAACATGACCAGCACCAGGAACACCGCCACGTATCGGTAGACCTTCAGAAACAAAGCCGTCATCCAACGGTGCCGCTCGTTCTCTAGTGTCAACGATGCGGTCGTGAGTATCTTGGCAGGGATGCGCGGGCGGGACACGGTGGAAGTTGTGGCACGGCGTCCGCTGAAGGACACCGGTGCGACGTTGCGCGACGGCTCTGACTCTGGCCGGCGTGGTAAAACCGAGCGCGACATGTTGAGGCTGTCCTCCTTCAAAGGCTCCGGTTCAAAGGAACTGACTTCGTCCTTCTCGGTCGCCCTCTCCGTTGCCTTCTCAACTATTTTCTCCTGCCGTTTCCCCGTGCTAGTCGATCCTTTGTCTGTTTCATCATGGCCCTCCTTCTCCCTGGTCTTTTCAGCAGCCCGGTATTGCTCCAAGTAGTGCTTCACCAGCTCCTCCGTCCCGAGCAGATCCTGGAAGCCGTAAAAGAAATACTTGCGCGACGCCGACCCGCGCTTTCTTCGGTTGGAGTCGCTGGTGTCTTGCAGGCAAATTGCCTCGTCGTGCTGCAGCACAACCGTCAAGACGCTGGTGGGAATGCCCTTCACTTGCTGAGTCTCAAGGCGGACGCGTTTCACGTTGCCCCATTCGAGCTCGATGCGGAACAAGGAAGAGGTGAAGTAGAACTCCTTTTCCGTCACGACAAGGTTGCCGCGATAGTTCTGACACTGGCATGAGAACGTAGACATGATAATTACTTTAATCAAAAAAAAAAAATGCTAACGAAAAGAACGAGACGTACTGAGCAGAAGGATCCGATTTGCCGAGGTATGGAGTACGCAAGCACTTGCGCTTGCCCAATTGTGTTACGGTGTCTGACAGTTGCACAGTGACCTGCTTTTTTTTTTTGGTTCTTCCTGGTGAAGGACCGAGTAAAGAGCAATGTGTATTCAAACAAAACAAAAAAAAAAGGTACGTCAGATGCA
This sequence comes from Crithidia expoeki, assembly GCA_900240875.1. Taxonomy (NCBI): domain Eukaryota; phylum Euglenozoa; class Kinetoplastea; order Trypanosomatida; family Trypanosomatidae; genus Crithidia; species Crithidia expoeki. The sequence continues at coordinate 81,382 of OESE01000220.1, forward strand.
GAGGTTGTTGCGTTTGTTTGAGCTGTAACGCCTTGACATCGTCAAAAGAGTTTTGCCGCAATGCGCTGTAGCAGAATGCAAGCTACCGCAAATACGCATGTGCTCTGCAGCCTCGTACCCTTTTCAGACAAAAGAGGTGAAGAAGAGAACTCGGTTTTTTTTAGGAATAGACAATACTCCTGTCCGTGCTTCAATAATCTTTGAGCATATCTTCAAGGTGACGTCAGTACGCGAATAAAAAAAAAAAAGATGGTACACGAAACGAGGAGCAGAAAAGACTCAGGTCAGGAAGGAAAATGAAAAAAGAAAAAGAAAGAGTTGATAAGCTAGCAGGGAGAGAGCAATTGAATCACAAAGCACTGCTTCAGTACACGACCGACTAAAGCAGCTGTTAGGCAGGTCACTTTACTAGGATACCCTTCTTCTGCACCTCGTCAAAGATGCTAAAAAGCAGCGGTGAGCTTATATTGACTTACGACGGCATACACGTGTGCCAAGAAAAGGCTTCGGCATGCCGCACAACACCGTGGTTCTTTTTCTGGCAACGAGATGAAGCGCCACAGCGACGTGGCATTCAGTACAAACAATAATCGAATAAGCGATAGTGTAACTAGGCGTGCGTGTACATCGATGTGTCTAGTTTGCTTTTCACAAGAATCAGAAAATCCTATCAAGGAAACCGAATACGAAGCCAGAAGCGAGGAAGGCAACAGCACAACGAGCAGCAACACAAAAATGCTGCTTCTCATTTACCGTAAGTGTTGAGCCTTTTGATGCAAGCAAATCGATCGGACTTGACTTCATAAGGACACTTCCATCTTAAGTGCACCACTACGCCGAGTGGCAGCTTTTCTTCCTATCGCATTCTACAGGATACTGTACTCCTCCCCTTCGCCAAAAATATTACTGTTCTGTTCTGATAGAGACAAAAAGAGAAAAACGTCGAGAAAAACATAAATACATAGATCCCTCTTCTCCGTAAAACAACAACAACAGACAAGACAAGGTATAAATGCACCGCATCGTGTGGGTTCACTGAACCGACGAGCATCTAAAAGTACACGCCAACACGTAACGCTTGAATCTCTGCAGCTAGCGTCGAATCGGCTTGTTGAAGAGTAACCGGACTGGAGGAAACAGTAGGTATTGTAAAAGAAGGAGGGCAGAGAAGAAAACTGCACCGCAGCAAATCGAACGTGTCTTGCTTAATTAGCTGCTGTCCCTAAGGTTATTTCCCACTTACCTTCGCCTTCTCCTTCCGCAATTGGAAGTCGAAAACTCTGTCAAGAGGCCATCAATAACGTCGACGTAGAGAGAAACAAAAGCGAGGCACAATGCCACACATGCACAACGCATGATTCCAACAAGAAAAAAGGGAGGAGAAAAATAATAGTAACAATATTGACAAGGTTCTACTGCGCAAGGAAAGAACGAAAAGTCAGGGTTTTCTAATGTCATACCTTTCTTTCTGCAGAGCTTTAACCGCACTTGAAAAGCAGCACGGCAACCTGGCCAAGGTAGAAGTACAGGAAACAGTGAGTGTCGTGGGTTACGAAGCTCCCGAAGTTCCGGCCGACGATGCAATGCCACGTGGGCTGGTACTTCTTATCAAACTCCTTCTTGATGTAGGCCGCAATATCTTTCTCAATGTTAAACTTCTCCATCGCCTGCAGTGTCACCTCAATCGCATCCGCCTGCATGTCCTCCGGCATGTCGGCGTTCTTGACGGTGGCCTTGTGGTCGTTGTTGTACATGGCTTACGGCGTAGTGGATAGGGAAAACAAAGTAGAAATAATGGTTACTGCTTGTGTGCTTGAAGAGTGGACGAAGGCGCGAAAAAGAGCCGAGAATTCGAAATCTTTGAGCAAAGGGGGCAGCGTAAGTGGACGTTAGCGTGAAAGAACGAAAGAATTCTTTGAATATCAAAAGTGAAGAGAGAGAGAAGTCAAGGAAGTGACGTGAAAAGGGACTGCAAGACTTACAGAGAAAGTACTGATCGTTAATGGGTAGGCACAATTGATCTCTGCTGTTTTCATCCGTGCACGTTCGTCTTTGAAACTCGAGGAAAAGCACAGAGATCACAGACAGTGAAGGAGAGAACTTTTGTTATTGAAGATACACGAAGATTCTTCTGCAGGTTGATTGAAAAAGGTACTTAAGGACTGTTGGGAAAGATATCCCTTTGCTTGAAGAAACTTAGAGTTCAAATCGATAGCGGGAACGCAGTGCTATGGTCAAAAGCTCTGCGCTCATCAACGAAAACACCATCAGCCGAAAATCATAGCGTATAAAAATACAAAACGCAACCTCCCCCCCCCGTTTTCTATGAGATAGAGCTTTCGTCGCAGGAAAACTCTACTTTCAGTCCCTGCCAGCACACCTCTATGCTGCAACTTCTATAGTTTCAAACAGAACTTTAGCCTCTAGTAGTTGAACAGACAAACGTCGCGGAGCAGCGGCGCAGCCCCCCCCCCCTTCTTTGAAACCACATCAGACACTGATTTGACTCTTTCGACCGTGGCTGGACCACACTTGATCAACGAAAGAGGGCACGGTTTATCTGCGGACGTGTCCCGGCTACATTCTTCGGTGTGTCGTAGGTGCCATCTGTGGTGCCCCCAGGGCTGTCCTCCTCCAATCCTTGCTGGGTGGAAAACGGCGAGCGCGTCGGTGGCACAGCCTGCTCGCCGCCCCTGTTGCCGTCATCCTTTCCGCCGGCCTTCGAACTACAGCGCCGCGCCAGTATCATGTCAAACAGTTGCTGCGCGTTTTTCGGTTGCGGTTCCTCTGCCAGTGCCGAACAAAACGGGGAGTTGCCGCGCTCTTCATTGTCGTGTTTGTCTCTGTCAACTTCCACTGTTTGTATAGATTCCTTGCCACCTTCCCTCCCTGGCACTTCAAGAGAGGCACTTTTGCTCTTGTGGCCGTCATCGTCAGCGTCACCGCCTGACGTCAGCAACTGACTTGCAACCCTAATTGCTTGCAAGTTCTCCGACGGCGACGCGCTCGCGTGATCCGGCGGTGATCGGGGCGCTGGCTGCAATGGCTGCTTCCACTGCCGATGCAACTGCTGCAAGGCGATTTGCTTCTGACGAATCGCCGCTGCCGCGTCCAGCAACTCCGACAGCGACAGTGTGCTCAGATCTCTGCCTCCTTCTGGCGATGTGGCCACCAGGCCCCCTCTCTGTGTCCCTCGTGCTGTGTCGTCGCTCCAAGGGCTCCCACCGCTACCGAGCGACGAAGCACGGCACTGCACCGACGATCCCCTGCTGCGCGGGTGATGTGCGTTCGATGCGTCCCGACTGCCGCTCGAGAGCAGGTGTGTCGAGGCTTCGCGCAACTGCTGCTGCTGCGGTGGCGAGAGGTGGGCAACGTAACGGTCCGCCACTTCCTGTAACCCCGGTGCGGTGAGGGGGCCGTACAACTCAAAGTACGCCCGTTCCTCCTCTGCTACTGCTGTCGGCACTGCACCTTGTGCAGACAGCACTGCTCGCTCATCTGGTGAAGTGCGCGGCGTGGCACGGCGGGCGTCAGCCTTGAATGAGGCAGGGCTGTAGGCGAGCGAATCTTTGTTCTCCTGCTCCGCCAGTCGCTTTCGCACCGCCGCCTCCCGCAAGACCTCACTTCGCAGCTTCCTGCGCTGACCTGTGGGGCCGCCGCTATGGAACTCCACAGCGAGGGCCCCCGCACGCGCCGTGCGCTGACGTAGTTGCTTCTCCCGCCTTGCCACCTCCCTCTCACGTGCCGCAATGCGCTCCATCGCCGCCTTTTCCCGTGCGGCCGCCTCGCGCGACTGGATTGCACTGACGCCGTAGGCAACCTCTTTCTGCCGCTTCTCCAGCCGGCGCCTCTGCCGCTCGACACTCTGTTCCAGCTGCCCTTTTTCTTCACGGAGACGCGTGATCTCTCGCAGCTGGTCCGCCACGAGGATGCGGTCCTGAGTGAGTTGCTGCCGCAGCGTCTCCGTCTGGATCCGGAAGTCGCGGCAACGCTTGTTGGTCACCAGCATCGCCGCCTGCAGCTCCGCTGCCTCACGGCACAGCGTCTCGTAGACACGCCTCTCCTCGGCCGATAAGCCGGACGGCGTGAAGAAGTCCACGTCACTGCCCTGCGCATGCGTCCCGTCCACCTCGCTGGAGGAATGCGGCGACACGGAGGCAACGGAGTGGGTCGAGGAGGTGCGCGTTGTAGCTGGTGTGGTCGAGGCCGACCGACTCGGTCGCAGCGCCGCCAACGCCGCCTGAAACCGTCCAGGTCGAATTCCGTTGCCATCAGCAGACGCCGCCACTTCGCTTTCCACAGAGTCGCTTCCAGAGAAAGCAAGCTTCGCATCTGACTTGGTGTTGACATCATGTACGACTACACGCGAGCGCAGCTCCGGCGCTACTGCACTCGCAGCGCTGCCCAGACCTCGCAGTGGCGGCGGCAGCGGTGGAGGGTGCAGCGGCGGCGCTCCCGCAGGCAACGGCAGCCGCGACGTGGACGAACGTGGTGACGGCAACTCCGCCATAAGGAGTTGCCGCTTTAGCGAGGTCACCAGCACCTCCTCACAACACGACACGGAGAGTGTGTTGTCCACTGTCTTCAAAGATGGGATTACTTGATGCAGAAGACAAACGTAGGCCAATGTGGCTACCCACCGCTCGCTGTGGCTGCTGCACGCATGCTCCATATGTGGCGCAACACGTCCCAGTTCCGCTCGCACAAGCTCCTCTAACTCAGCCAGCTGCGCGGCGGACTCGAAGCTGTCCATCGCGCTCGCAAAGTCGCGGCTAGGCGAGCTTGTCGGTTTCAGCAGCTGCGCCGCAACGTTGTTAGTGATCTCCAGCGTTCTCACAACCATCCGCAGCAGCTCCACCAGCACCGCAGGGGTGGCAGTCAAGACGCTGCGGGACAGTGGGCTCGGGTGCAGCCGCAGCGACCACCGAGCCGTGGAGCAGTAGAGGCCGATGGCGGCGATGCCTTGCAGATCCTCAATTGATGTGTTCGCCACGTTGACCACGCACGTGGGGGTGTGCAGCAGCGCACCTTCACCACTGGCAGTAGTTAACCCCTCGGCATTTTCTGTGAAGTTGAAAGGAGAGAAAAAGAAGCTGTTGACGGCAGCAACGCCTTCGTTGAAAGAGAGATCCAGCATCGCAAGAGACTCGCTGGTCGCAACCGCAGCAGCAACGCCTCCGGCGGCGAGAGCCGCAGTGTACGACTCAAAACAGCTTTGCATTTCGTCGCTCTCGCGAAGGCTGACAGCAAAGGCATTGTGTGAGAGGTACAGTTCGCGCAGATGCGGAAACCGGCCAGAGTCGAAGAAGAGTGGCACGGCAAATGGACAGGAGTGGCGCAGCGCCCGCACAGCTAGCTCAGTTACACCCTCATGTGAAGACGGTTTTTCCGTCACATGCTGCTGCTCCACGGCAGTGTTGGCACAAGCGCAGGTGCACTCGAGAAAGCTGTGGATGTGGTTGTACGCCACATCCAGCACTTCCAGCGTCGGCGGCAACGCACGGATCCACGACGCCACACCGTCGCAGTAGTAGCAGCCGTTCCACGGGGCACTATCATTACTGCTGGAGCTGGCGCTGCTACTAAAGTGGCCAAGAACACTGTGGTTGATGCGGTAATACGGAGTACTGGCATGTCCGAGCTGGTTATGGGACAACCGAAGCTCTGTAAGATTCACAAACACACCGTCTAAGCCGCTTACATGATAAATCTGATTGTGGTCGGCGAGCAGCACTGACACGGCACTCGCTACAGTTGCCTCCTCCTCGTTTATTTCCGCAGCGCTAAAGCAGAGTCGCGAGATTTCGCGGTCGCGCAGGTCAATGTCCATCGCTATTGTCAACGAGCTCCTGCTTTGTTTTAAAACAGATTTATCAGCGAATATGATAAGAATAAGAGGATGTCTACTCTATGGTGGTCAGTTGCTCATGTATCACCTGTAAATGCGGTCTATGACAATGTTTGAAAGAACAAAAAGCCAAATGTGGCAAAGCGACTGCAGCTAATAGGCAAATTTGGAGCGTACTTCATGTAATGCGAAGAGTGATTATCCCGTTGTATTCTTAATGTTCCTTTCCAGAAAACGTTCCCTCCTGTTATGCTGTCGACCGGTGTATTATATGCTGCTTCCGCTGTAGGTGATCCGACCTTTCTTCAATGTGGATTCACAAAGTACGAGATCTAGGTTTTAAAGTGTGCACAAGTGGACAGCATAAGCCTTTAATCGGGTGCTTCAACAGGAGAAACCCGTTATGACGGAGGGAAAAAGCAGAACGAGCTTAACGGGGAAAAGGACCGCGTTTGTCTTGTTTCAGCGGCACACACGCAAAGGGTTTACCAACAAGAAGACAAATACTGGTGTTTTTTTTTCCAGTAGAAAAGACCGCAGAGATGAAGAGAGCCTTGTCAACGAGCTACGAGTAGACGCCGAGAAGCCTTTGACGCCACTGTTTGCCTTGCCATTAATGCACACCTTACCACTGTAAGCCTGATCACTAAAAAGGCACGTCGAATAACCAATATACCCGTTGAGTGAGAGTTTGTCTCTTACTTTTCGTTTTGAAGGCATCAGGACGTATGTAGAATACATGAAGAAAAGGAAATGTATGTGCCACTGTCAGCTGAACAAAAAGCGTTGGGAACGAAAAAGTAGCGCCTCCTTCCCAGTAAGTGTAAGAAAATCAACAAAAACACAATTGATACGCTAAACGCACACGCAAGCATGCGATAGCATCGAACTCGTTCTAAACACGCCACGAAAGCGACTTCCACGCGCAATTCAATAGACTGCGAACCCCTAGAATTGAAGTGCGTATACGGTTGCTGTCTATTTCTTGCTGGACATCGATACAGCACTCTAGAAAACAGCACGTTAAGAAGGTCTAACGCTTTCGGAAACTCAAAAGCGTTCACGTGGTAAGAGACAGCCTCTGCGCTCCAAACCCCATAGCAGTGAAAACAATGCAAAAGTGAAAGCGGCAACGGTCGTGAGCGGCATTACCTTCAGCTAATCAACCATCGAAAACAGAAAAGGGCGGAGGCCAACGGTGGTGTTGAAGGAAGCAACGCGAATAATCAGAAAAGGGCGTGACTTGCCGCGCCCGCAATACAGCTAAACGAAACACGGTTCGTCCCCAATCAAAACGTGAAAACCAAAAGGAAGTGAACGCAAAAGTAAAGGTAAAAAAAAAGTACAGTGAAAAGACGAAGTGTGACAAAGGAGAGGAAAACAAAACAAAAAATGGCAAGTTTTCCATACTAGAACTCAAAGTAGTTTTCGCGGGCAGAGGCAACTTCGGCGGTGTGCGATCCACGCGGGTTGCGCGGCACCGGGCTCTCACGGCTCATTCTAATGGAGGGGTGGGCTGACCCGTGACCATGGTCGGTGTTCACCTCGTCGTCAGAGGCCACCAGCACGTACGACTCCTCGCTGCTGCTCTCGTGGAAGACGCGCATGTTTTTCGAGCCCTGCACGACGCCGACGCCGTGGTGGCTGTGTGAACCAACGCTGCGCGAAGAGCGCTGCGTCTGCACGTCAATGGTGAGGCGATCAGCCGCTGCGCTTTGCGGATCGGCAAGGCGCTGCGGTTGGCCTTTCTTCTGCAAAGTGGCGGAGTCCAAGAACTGATCCGGCCAGGCGTGATGGCGACTAGCCTCCTGGTGCCGGCTACGGTGCCGCGACGACGGACGCGAGTCGGTTTGGCGGTTGCTCTGCCGCGATGAGGGACGTGAGCTCTGCTGCTGCTGTTGTTGCGGGTGCGGCTCCCGGTAGCCTGTCCCGCAGTCGCTAGAGCTGTTACAGTCATCACCATCCCTACGGTGGTGTCGCCGTGACACGTGGTTCTGCCGCATCGCGGTGTGGCGGTTGGCGAGATCATTGAGGCTCTGCACCATGTCCCGTGTGTCGCCAAGGCCGCGGTTACGGCGCGACTGCTCGTTGTAGCGGGAACTGTGCTGTCCCGCATCCCCCACGCCGGGCTGCCGGCCATCACGCCAATACGTCGGGTGGCTGTTGTACATCTCCTGCGGAGAGGCCTGTGCAAACGGCTGCGCGTCATCAGCGCCTAATGCGGCATCTGTCGCCGTTGAATCATAAGCGTCAACGGGGGTCCCAGCGGACACCACGTTGCTGCGCGGGTGGCGTTGGTGGCCCCGCGCCGCGCCGCGGGCCGGACGGGTGTCCGGCGCTGCGTCGAAGACTTGCTCGTACACGCGCGGGTCGCGGTGATGACCCGAGGAAGCGACAGAGGCGGTCTCTGCATGGGCCGCAACGCGCTCGTGGTGCTCTGCCTGCGGGGGCCCGCTGCTGATGGTTGCGGGGTTGGAAGCGTAGTCCTGGTTCGCAGAGGCGCGGCGGCTACTGACAGATTCGCGGGGACCGAACGTGTAAAGCGCACCGCGCACCTCTGTCTCCAGGGCGGCGATGGACTGCCACTCTGTCGGGTTGTACATCGCACGAAGCTTCTGCTGACTCCACGGCGCGGCTGCCGGCGACTGCGCACGGGGCGAGCCCATGCCGTTCAACCCCTGCGACATTGAGTTAGTGCGGCTAAAGACGAGGCCCTCCGCCGGGTCAACCTTGGCGGCGTTGCCGCTGTCCAAGTTATTCTCGCGCGCCGTAGTTGCCGCTGTCAGTTCCCCCTGGTAAGCCGGAGAGGACAGTGGTAGCAGCGGCGCCCCGCCGGCCACGTTGTAGGCGGACCCGGTGATCATGAGCGGTGTCTCGGGTCGCAACGCCATGGTGCCACGGTGGGCGCGAGTGCGGTACGCCAACAGCGCTGCCTGTACCTTCGGCTTCGTTAGCCGGCGCAGCGCGAAATCCGACACCACGGGCGAGAAGACGTGCGTACCATCGAAGATGTGCGGCAGGCTGACAGTGCGGAAGAAGGGGTGCGAAACAAGGCACAGTGCGGGGCTGTGCACGGAACAGGAGCAGCGTGCAAACACGGCGTCCAGAACCGCGTCGAAGAAGTCGCGCAATTGAAAGACCCACGGCATGTCCTCCAAAACGTTCTCTGCTTCCTCTTCCCCGCCCTCACCGTCCTCGGTCTGGAAGGCGATGCTGGAGGTGGCGCTTGTCTCACGCGCGGACTGCAAGTAGGCGGCGGCAAGGGACACGCCGATGGTGCAGCCGTGCGTGCCGGACTGCGGCGGCACCGCCCTCACCACCCGACGTCGCCGCCGGGCCGCCGTGGTGCCGAAGAACTCCACCTCCTCTGCCTTCGTCACGATCCAGCTATCGAGGGAGCGGCTGACGCTCTTCAGCACGCGCTGGTGCACGTAGCGGCGCACCCGATGGCCAACGGTCTCGGCCGCCGTGCCGGCCACACCGACGCTGCTGTCCGTAACCACCTCCTGCCACACGTCGAGGATGTCCACAGGGGAGAGGAACTTTGTCAGCGTCGGTGTTGGTGTCGGAACCGGCGTGGCCTTCTTCGGCGTTACCAGCGCGCTGCCGTCACTGGCGAAGAGCTCGAAGCAGAGCGTGAGGTACGTCCACCAGTCATCGTGCATCGTCCATGCGCGCTCCTCCTTGCCGATCGACTCACTCAGCATCTGTTCTAGCACGTAGAGCGGAGGCAGGTACTCGAGCACACCGCACTGCTGCCGCTCGTAGCCCCACGCCAGCGTGTTCACGCCGAGGTCAGGTACAAAGAGTTGAATGTTGCTCGATTGCACCTTTGGCGGCACCGGCATCTCCTTCCTCGTCTTGTCGGGGGTGTCAACAATGCTCTCTTGCTCCTCCTCGTTCTCGCCGTCCTTCACTGCGTTTTCGATGCGGACAAGAATACGCTGCGGGGGGCACGGCCCGAGCAGCATGCCTTTGCCGTGCAGGGATGTAATCAGCAAAAGCAGCTGTGCCACCAGGACGTGGGCAATCTGCAGCTTCACCTCCTCCCGCACCTCTCGCGCGTTGTCGTCGGGGCGGAGAATGGCATGTATGAAGTCTTTCAGCGACATCACAGCTGTTGACTGCGTCATGCTCTTCAGCTTTACGTTGTACGCGATCGCGTCACGCTCCGCCGAGCCGTTGGCGGACTGTTCTAGCGCCAGCGCGGAGATCCACGGCTCCTGAAAGATGTAGTAGCGCTGCTCATCCACCAGAACGCCGTACACGCGAGAGTGGAAGGGCAGGCGGGAAGTGTACTCCATCATGATGGCCGCCTCCACATCCTGCTGCAGTAGATGCTCCTGCTTTGCCTTGACCGTCTGCCCGCCGGCCTCGCTCCACTCCGCATCCGCGGCGGCGTCCCACGTGGGCGCCATGCGGCCGCGGTTGCGCGGCATTACCCGCACATCGAACACCTCCGACGTCTTCTGGTTGACGGCGCGACGGATGACGCCATATGGTGTGAGGCCAACGACAGTGTCGGCGTTCGGCGCATTCGCGTTCTCGTTGTCGGAGCCGTCAAGTTTCTTGGTGTGGATAAGGGTGCTCGTGAAGATAGAGCTGCGCCGCTGTTGGCGACCCGTCGCGCCGCTCTGCTCGCTGCGGGCACCGTCATCTGCATCCTCGCCGTCGCCATCGCCGTCAACAATGACAAAGTCCTCCAGCGTCAGCGGCTCGCGCGGCTCCGGTTCCGTCTTCTGGATCGCCTCCGGCGGCGCAGCGAGCGTCAGGACGGCAAAATCGAGGCAGTTGCCGTGGTAGGTCTCCTCACGCTTCTGGTCCGGCGAGATGCGGCCAAAGGAGGAGACCCACGGCACCATCGGCGACGTGGTGGCGCACACCCTCAGTTTCGAGTAGCCAATGCCGGTGCCAGCGGCGTCCTCGCCCTCACCGGGCTGCACGTCAACGATGTCGCACTCTGTCGCCCACAGCAGTGCCTTGTAGGCGGACATGAAGGCGGACTTGGTGGAGAAAGACAGCGCGAGGCCCTGCAGGCGGCGGTACGTCATCACCGTTGCCGAACAGAAGCGCGGTACCTCGGCCACTGTCTTGCCACCGCAGATGCCGCTGGAGCGGAAGGGCAGCAACACCAGAGTCAGCTCGATTGTGTACTTCCGGCGCGAGCTGATGGTGACCATCGTCAGCGTCAGGTACTGGCTTCTCTTACCCGGGTGTGTGGCATCCGCGAAGGTGTCGCGGTCGTCCTCATTGTTGACAATCGTGATCTGTCGGTTCTTCGTAGACAAGAGGCGCTTCTTGTACTCCTTCAGCACCACCGGATCGTCAATGATGCGCGGTGTGAGGGGAAAGGAAGAAGCTGGTGGGGCAATTAGCTGGCCCAGCGTCAGTCCCTCGGAGCCGTAGTTCACCGCCGATGGGCTTAGTGACTCACGCGGGAATAGGAGGAGCTCGTAGCAGCGCACGTCGAGCGTGGCGCCGTGCTCTGACAGCAGCGGCACGTCAAGTGCCTGGCCACCGCAGATGCGCAGAATGCGGCGCGGCGCCACAGCGTCCTTGCGGGCGGTGGGTCGGCCGCCGTCACGGAGAGCCTCGGCGGTGCACCACAGCCCACCAAGCGTGGCCACCCCGCGCTGCGCTTCGCAGCCCATTGGGCGCTGATTTGCCTCTGACACGTTGCCTGGAGACTCCGCCGGCGACTCGAGGGGTGGGTCAACCATGTTCTGCATCTCGACGTTTGCCAGCTGCATCGGCTGCAAGTTCAGGTAGCGCCGCACGCCCTCTTCGCGGGTGCTGTTGTTACTGATGAGCTGGCGCAGCGCATCGTCGCGGCTGTGGTCGTACACCACGCAGCCGCATCCCTCTGATCCGGTGGTGGCGGTGACGTCCTTCTGGGCCACTTGCACCGGTAGCAGCGCCCGCACCACCCTCTCCGCCTGGTTGCGGCCGCCCGGGACGCTGCTTGCCCGCAACACGCCCGCGCAGCTTGACATCGTGTCATACGTGTGCCGCGTCCACGCCACCTCGCCGGCCGCCTGCGCTTCCTTCGCATGCCGCAGTGTCGCGGTCTCTGAGTAGAAGGCGGGAGACGGAAAGGCGAAGTGGACGCGCGTGCGGCGAGCGATGCTGAGCCGCCTCGCGCTACGCGCCGGTTCGGTGGGACGGCGTTGCTTTTCCGAGATGTGCTTGTTATCCGACAGCGGCGCGCTCTCAAAGTGCAGCTCGCTCTCCGTGGCGGTGGCGGCGCTCTGTTCGGTGCCCTCGTCCTCCACTTTGAAGAAGACAGGGCTCTTCACCGACTCGAGGGCGGCGGTGCGCTTGACGGCCCCGGCGTGACGCTTCTTCACCTCTTCCTCGACGGCGCGTCGCTTGGCGGCAAGGATGTCTTGCGCCCGCTGCGACAGCCGTTTCGGCGGTGCTGGGATTTCCTGCAGCGGCGCCGCCGTGCCCTCACCCATACGAGGGCTGAACAGCATCCACGCCCGGCGGCCGTCAGCCGTCTCAGTCAGACGTACCTTGGCGCGGTGCAGCATCACCTTCTGCCCGTTCTTGTCCGTTGTCATGGGTGTCGGGCCATCGTCCAGCGCGGACGGAGAGGGGATCTGCGGGTGACGGTGGAGGTAGTCGGCGCTGTGGTGGGCCGGGCGCTGCGGGGTAGAGGTCTCGTCAAACTCAAATGAAATGGTGTCGTCGGTGCGTCCAACGCTGTCCTCGACGTTGAAGTTCACCGTGTTGCTCGTGGCAGTGCAAGGGGCCACCTCGAATCCAATCGTCGAGTCCACGTCGTGCGTCGCGCTCCCCACCGGCGTGCGCGGTGTGGTGTGACGGCTGCTGTGGTGGCCTGACCGCGGCGGTATGAGCGGACTGCCAGGATTCGCGTCGGTGCACTGCGAGCGAACCGACAGCGGGGGGACACCGTCGGCGTGGCCCACCCGCGGCGTGCGCGGCGTCACGGCACGGCTGTTGACGCGGCTCGTCGGGATCTGCGGTGGTATGATACGGGGGCCACCGCCTGGGGTGCGCAGGCTCTCTGCCGGGCTGTTGGCGCGGCTGGTAGAGCGGCTGACCGCGGCGTGCATGGCGCGCGGCGATACTCGGGACGGCGGCGGCGGCACGTGTGCTTGTGAGATGGTGGTGGCAGCTGCCCCGTCCGGACGGCCCGGTCGGATCACCTCCTCATCCACGCGCAGAACCCCACTAGGGGCGTTCGGGTCTGCGTCCTTGCGGCGCCGCCTCACCACCTTGCGCCGCACCACCTTTGTCTTCCTTTTCTGATCATCGCTGCCGACGGAGCCGGCGTCAGACTGGCGCGGTGTGCCCTGCCCGGCTGACGTGCGGGCGCGCTGCGAGCTCGTGCGCTGCGCCGGGCCGTTCACTGCTGTGGAATCGATGGAGCTGGCCGTCTCGCGTGGGGCAGTCGCCCCGAGCAGCGGCCGCGTCTCCGGCGAGTGCCGCGCCGACCAGCCACTGGCGCGGGTAGGCACCGGCACCGCCAAGGCGGACCCTCCGCCCACCGACCATGCGGCGCTGTCAGCGTTGGTGTCGAAGGTGAGGCTGTGTTGCGAGTGCGAAAGCGGTACGGCGTCCTGTGCGGCTGCGGTGGCCACCGGCTTGCTGTTGGGAGTTTGGTCGACGTTGAAGTCGATGGTAGCGGTATCTGGAGAGCCGGACTGGGGTACTGCGGCTTGTGGGCCGGTGCGGGCGTTTGGCCCCAATAAAATTCGTCTGGAGGAGGCCATGCTGTCGTTGCGGGGGGTGCCGGTGCGTACCGACGCGAGACCGCTGTCGGCGGCTTTGGTGGGCGGCATAGTGGGTGTCGGCTGCGTCGGCGTGCCTGCCGGCGGAGGCGTCGCACGGGACGAAGGCACGCCGTTGCTTCGCTCTTCCCGTCGGTCGATCACCGCCTTGTCCGTGCTGTCCTCGTCACTGTCACTCACCATCAACTGTTGAAACCGGGACGCCATTCCGTCTTCGCCTCGTCAGCAATCGGGGAAATAATATCGAAACTCAATGAAATAGTAATGAGCGTGATAGGCCGATTTAAACTGCTGCCGATATGCAGAACAACGTTCAATAATAACTTTGATTGTAATGATGCGACAGAGGAAAAATGAAAAGTCAATAATTCTTGTTTGCGGTTCCCACTTTTCAGAAAAAAAAATCGAAGACGAGCTCGATAGAAAGTCGAAAAGGCGCTTAAAGACAAGACAAGAATGAAAACCCCGTTTCAATTCGCAGAGGAGCGCAACACTACGCTTGTTCACACACAAATATAGAAACAAACAAAAAAAGGCTGATGTTTGGCTCAATGAAAAGTGTACGTCTTCACAGCTCCTACTTCCGTGCCGGGCGGCCTTGCATGTGACGGAAGAGAAGTGAGTCTTTTGCCCGTTATCCCCTACAGCGTACGTTGTTCCGTATCACTTTGATCTGCCGATATCAGGTAGTGCCGCTATGTGTTGCAAGGTCAGCGCTGTGAGGCGCGCACACACACACACAAGCTGTTGAGTTGAATGATCTGTGTTGCGAGATGTAGCTAGCTTTGGCCGGGATCACTAGATGATTGCAATCCTGTATGCGTACGGATATTGAACACTATCTCTTCTATGTTTTGCCAGTCATTTGATTCAAAATCCGGGAAAACAAGTTGTTAGAAAAGGTAAGAGTACACGGAAGAGGAAGAGGAAGGTACATTTATAAAAAGGCAAGATGTTGCTGATCCGATGAATGGTAGTCCGTTAAATTTAGGCACGTGCGAGTATTTCATACGCCAAATGGGACATCGTGCAGACCGAAAACAGAGTGTTCGCAAATTACGCCATTCTTGCTTGTTGCTGAAGAAGAGAACAAGCTCGGCTTGTCTTTTCTTATCAAGCTCTGGCTTAGCATAAAACGCACGGCAGCAGCAGACTTGAGCGCAGGTGCTCATTTTCGCTTCTATTTCAGATCAAAAAAAAAAAGATCGCGATGACGTGGTCAGAGCTTTTTTTTTTCTCTCCTCCGTCTCCTCGAAGAAGGGAGAAGAGGTGTAACACGGTGAGCAATGGATCAAAACCTCTCAGCAGTGATTCCAATGACGGCAAGCGAAGAAGAAAAAAAAACATTGAAAAACAAAACACTGTACATCTGGGATGAACTTAACCACGAGTGTGTGTGTGTGTGTGTGTGTGTGTGTGTCAGGAAAGAAACTGCAAACGTTGCGTGCAGCAGACACGCTGCACAAATACACACACACACACACACACACACACTAAAAGTGGGCAGAACACTTTAGTTGATGTATAACCAACATACATCGAACCACGCGAACAGCAGCAGCCAGGATAGAAAAACCATCTGGAAGAAACAGAACGAGAACTGAAGCGAAGATCGTCCAATTCCATTGTATTTGGTGTACACACGGCCAGATACGGTAAAGTAGAAAAAAACAGTAATATACAGTTTTCCCTCTTCCTCCTTAGTTGCCCCTCAACAACTCTTGAGGAGAGGGCAGTTTGTAGTATCCTGTGTACCCCTCTTCGCCATCCAGCTCCTCCTCCATGTTCGCAGACGTTAAGTCTACATGGTCTGTGTACACGTCGTCCGGCACCGCCCGACATGCCATCTTGTGCCGTTGCAGCCGCGCGTAAGTGTCGTTCAACTCGGCGCAACGAACGGGCGACAGCGAGACGGCGTCCTCAAAGTCCTCGTCGTCGTCGTCAGCCTGATCTTCGCCGCTAGGCAAGATGTCGAGAGGAGGAGGGACGGGGCGCAGCGAGTGGAGCGGCTTCGTGGCGTTGAGGTTCGGTGGGGAAAGGGCCGCCGCCTCCGCATGATTGCTGCTGTCACCGCTCGTGGAAGGCAGCGAGTCAAGCGGCGGCGGCATTGGCATCCGCTTCTGCGGGCCCTGCAGGGGAAAGGTGGTCACGGCAACCACCGACCGAGGCGACGGAGCTGCTGCCCCTGCGGCACTTGCCGTTGGTGTGGAGGCGTTGCTGCTGGTCGCCCGCGTCACACGGCGACGCTGCAACAAGTCTCTGAGATGCTGCAACATCTCCGTGTAGCCATCCATCGAACTCTGCTGCACACCTCCACCGCCACCGCCGGCAGCGCCGCTGTGTGTCGTCGGCGTCGTCGGTTTAATGACTCTCGGCGACGTGGACGGCGAGGCGGAGTGCGGCGCGGATCGACTGGCGTCACCGAGGGAGAGCGCCGTGACCTGGGCCGGCGAGTTGGAAGGCGGACTGCTACGAGAACTGTAGGGTCGCTTCTCCCTGTGCGCCGTTGGGTCGGATTGCGCGGAGGGCCACGCGCCATCGCTGCTGTGCGAGACGGAGTTCGGCGCAGACCCGGCCCCGGTGGCGTTCCCCACCACCCCATTAGACTGCAGGCGGTGACGCTGCTTCAGGAGGGCCAGCTGGCCCACCGGGTAGACGGCCTCCGCAGAGGCGTTGTCCGACGGTTCCCCAGCGCCGGTGGCCCTGTCGTTCGTCTCGCGCAGGCTGCGCAGCATCTCCAGCGTATTGGGGACCGCACTCTCCTCTGTCTTGCGGCGCCGCTGCTCCTCGGCCAGGAAGCGCTCTTCGTCCTGCGAGACGACCTCGCGTGACATCCCCGCATAGCCGGCGCTTTCGTTGCCGGGGTGGAGATTGTGCTTCCGGTATGCTCCGGTCACCTCGGAGGAGATGAGGTTTAGCGCCGGCAGGTCCTTCACCTCGAAGCTGCTCGGTACCTCGGCTACCCCCGTCTGCTGCTGTCGTCTGCGCCGCAGAATCCGCAGCGCCTCCTCCACCGGCCCGTTGACTGTGGACGATGACGACGACGGCGCCGGTGGGTTGGGGGCGATGCTGCGCGGGATATCTACTAACTCGATCGGCGGGGAGGCGCTTCGGCCATTCACCTTCGCCGCCTGTGCCCGCGGAGAATTGGAAGGCGAGGCGCCGAACAGAAGGCGCTCCGGCACGGGGAGGGCGTCTGGACGGGGGTTCAGGACGGACATTGGGCTCTGCGCAGGAGAGGGATGGTCGTCGCTCCGCCCATTCAGCGGTTTCAGGTAACCCTGGTGCACCCGGTTAGGCCGCTGTAGCCGTGGGTCGCAAACGGCCGCCGCAGCGCGGGGAGAGAGGGACTCAGGAACGGCTGTGTTGCTGTCGCCCCTGCTCAGCAGGTCATTCTTGCTCAGCGCGGGCGCCCCGTGACGCGGTGAGCAGTGGTCGTGCGCCTCGTTGCCCAGCGGCGCCAGCGTGGAGGGACGCCGCAACACATCGTCGCCATCTCGTGGAACCGCAGAGGCGTGCACATCGTGCGAGCGGCGCGCCTGCGGCGGTTGTGCAGGCTGCAACTGCATCTTGTGTCCGCCGATCCCGCCATCCAGCCCGGCCGAGGATGACGCCTTCTTGCGACGTGCCGGCGTGTTCGGAGGTTTCGAGTTGCCCGGCGAACGCCAGTCAAAGTTGAGCCCCTCCGCGTGTGCGCCCGACTGCCGCGACGGCGATCGAGGACGCGGCTGCTCGGAGCTAGCCGCGCGGCGCCCATCGGCGGCAGCAGCCCGCTGTCCAATTTGGCCCGGCTGCGGGGAATTGGCTGCGTAAACCACTTTGCGCAAGGGAGCATTTGCAGACGGCTTCGGGCTGACGGCAGCAGCGTTGCCGACCCGTTGCTCCGGCGGTGCGAACTGCCGCTGAGGTGTGGTGGGACGACTGCGCGATGGCTGCTGCGGCTGTTCGCCTCTGTTGCGACGCGGGTCACGTCCGAAGGCGGCACCCGCAGCGGCACCGAAGCTGACCGGTGACCGCGCCGCTGCCGCCGCACCCGCACGTGACGGCGACGACGCCGGTGACCGATTACGTGGAGAGAGGTCCTCCAACTTGGGGCAGGATTGCGGGGTGCCGACCCGCCGTGGTGGGGAGTGGTGGGCCTCGTACGCACCCACTTGATCTGTCGACTGCGGCGAGTTGCGGCGCTGGTTGTTGTTGTTACAGTTGGTGGGCGATACTGCCGCCCGCTGGTTCTCCAGGACGCGGCGCAGCTCCCGTTGGCGCAGGTCGTTGCGGCGCTCGCGGTTCTCCAGCTCTTCTTTTTGCTTCCTGAGGTACGCCTCCTGTTTGCGACGCATGTACGCATGAATTGTCTCTTTCGCTTTGTCGTCTGTGTTCCTGCCGTACTTGGCGATGATGGCGTCCACGCGGCGCATGTCGGCATGGAACGGGTCCGCCGCGGCGCCGTTTGACGGGCCCTGGGCAACGCTGTTGCTATTATTATTATTATTGCCGAAATTTACGTTGCTGCGTGGAGACTGTGCACGTGGTGAGATCCCCGCCGTGCTAGGCTGGTGCACTGGGGGCTGCTGCTGCTGTTGCGGTGACGGTGTTGCCTGCACACCGGCGCGGTTCCCCGCTGCAGCAGCACCAGCACCAGCGCCATTGCGATCATTTCCTGCTATTGGGTTAGCGTCTTGCTGCCGCTGGTACGGTTTGTAGAAACGGTGCACATCGTAGACACGGTTCGGACTGGCACTGTTATTCGGTGGCGGTGCAGCCGATGGCTTCGGTCCCACGACGGCAGCGCCGGCGCCGGCGTGGAAAGGTGAAACAGACGGCGTTCTGGACGGCTGCGGTGAGGGGCACTGCGCCAATGCGAGCGCGGCTGCCTGGCCAGGCGAGATGCCGGTACCCCCTCCCTCCTTCCCTGCCGCCGGCTGTGGTGACAGCTGTGCCGGCTGCGGGGACTTGGGGCGCTCAGCCTGGTCCATGCCAGACTCAAAGTCAATGATATCTTTCAGCCGCACGCGGCACTGCGTGGCGAGCATCAGATTCTCCTCCAGCTGCTCCAAGGACTGACGCATCAACGGGAGGGCAAGGGTCTGCTTGATGCTCGGCCGTCGCGCCGGCTCCTTCTGCAAACACCAGTCCACCATCTTGCGGAAATCAGCGGAGTACTGGCTAGACAGTGGGGCGTAGTTACCTTTCACGATGCGCTGCATGAGTTGGTTCATGCTGGTGCCGTCGAAAGGATGACGGCCGCCGGTGGCGCATTCGTATAGGAGCACACCGAGTGCCCAGATGTCACTCTTGTTGTTGTACGGGCGGTTACGACATAGCTCAGGAGAGAAGTAGTAGGGCGTACCACAAACTGTGTTCGCCATACCCATTGTATTCCGCAGCACCGTGGAAATGCCGAAATCGCCCAGCTTGACTGCGCCGTTCTTCATGAGAAATACATTCATTGTCTTGATGTCGCGGTGGAGAATGTGTCGCGCATGTAAGTACTCCATGGCGAGACAAATCTGCGAAAAGTAATAGAGGATGGTTGACTCCTTCATAGGGCCACGGGCCAGTTTCACCTTTCCTGCGAGGTCGCCGCCATCGCAGTACTCCATGACTATATACAAGTAGTTCTTGTTCTCGAACTGCTCGACGTAGCGAACGATGTTCGGGTGTTGCAACTGCTGCAGCACGGTGCACTCGTGCCGCGCCTCATCACGCTCCTTCTTGCTCATCTTCGTGAGCGAGACCTCCTTCACGACAAAGAGCAGCCCGTCCGTTTTACGCTTGATGAGGATGGCGCTACCGAAGCTGCCCTTGCCCAGTACCTTCACTTTCTCATACTTGTCCATTTCTGTGTGTGTGTGTGTGTTGTGTGTGTCTACAAGCAAAGGAAGAAAAACAGGGAAAAGGGCTGAAACCGCCACCGAACAGCGTCGTTCACGGCAGTGGTTACACTTTTTTTTTCTAATCCAGGAAGCTGTTGTTTGTGGCAATATCACATTCCCACACAGCTACGTAGCAGCAACGCTTCAACAACGCCCAACTCTCTTTCGACTACTAATAGTTTATCAACACACACACACAGAGAGAAAGATTGGAGATAAAAGAGGCGACAAATAACCGAAAGGGGGGGGGAAGTAACGAAGCAGTTGAGAACGAAGAAAAAACGTGAGGCTATCTGGTTTTTGTTGGTGTTGTTTCGGTTATAATCTCACACGTACGTGGAGCAGAGGTGGAATGCGAAGGCTAGAAAAGAAAGGAATCGTCGAGCAGATAATTTTGTTCTCCTGCGCAATGAGGCACAAAGAGGGGAAAGGTGAAGTAATAAGGATTACGTGCGCTTTGCGACGCCACAGAACAGGAGCTGTAAATGAATGAACGAGCGAGCGATTGAGATTGGAGAATAGCACGAAAAAGAAAACAGGTCGAAGGCGTACGTTGTGCGATGGAACACCCTCTGTTCCAGATACACTTCTCTTTATTATTGTCGTATTGAAAGGTCAAACCTAGTAGAAGCGTGCCAACAAAACAAACTCAACAAAAAAAAGTCAATTATAGTTGAGCGCAGCTTGTGTGTGTGTGTCGGGAGGAAGGCGCTGAGCTCTGAGTGTTTCCTTGACATTTTTGAGAAGCATTAGAAGAAGGGAAGAGAGAGGAGTAAAGAACACAAAAGAAATTACCAAAAAGAAATTACATGCGAGAGGGTAAAAGCGAACAGTGAGCATTGTTTTGTTGTTGTTGTTTGCTACCTTTCTTGTGTGTGACACAACGGACTACGTTCACGGACGCGCTCTCAACTGTCATTTTCCCCAGGAGCCCGGAATAGAGGCGAAAAAGAAGTGAAAGAAGGTTGCCAGGTACTTCCTGCATCTCGCTTCTGCAATCCAATGTTCTCCTGTCCAACTATACACACACTTCTTTCAAAAAAAAGGCAGTTCCTGCTTCGCACAGAATAGAAATCACGCTGCAGGTGTACACGAAGCGGTGATACACCTTCAAGTCCGCTTTGCAACTGGCACTGCTCTCGTTTGCTTGCTGCTTTAAACATCATAAGAACCACCACGATAAGACGAATCAGAACAAACCCGCGTGAGATCAACAAACGATAGCACCGTATGAAGAAAAAAACAACCTACATTACGCCAAACTCGCTGGATTCAGAAAAAGAAAAAAAATAAGCGGCCACACAAACCATCAACGATCAAATCCACCATTACACTACAATACCGCCACACTTGTTTCGTTTGAAATGGAAAACAAAAACGTTTACTTGAACTCAAAAACAAAAAAATCACTCTTCTTCAATGTCTTCACAGCGACTCATTCGAGAACGTTTCCATTTTTCGCCCATTTGGTGAAATGTGGCAATGCCGCTGTTTACGGAAGAAGCAAAGTGTGCAAAGACCTCAAAAAGACAATAAGAAAGCTACTTAAAACCGTTGTTTCATTGTCGCCAGATTCACTCAAATAAAGGACGCTACAAATTAGAAAAGGAACGGAAGTGCAGACATACGTGACACTGAGAGGAAAAGCAAAAACGCTCGCTATCGTATTACTTAGCAAAACGATGCAACTGTGAAACCACAGTTCAGTAACAATAATAGCTTGCCTGAAGAAGCAAATGTGGGGCCCACCTCACTCTTTGAATGTACACTACCTTCTTTTATTTTACCGGCACAACCCGATGCCCTCTTCTCGATTTATCAAGCACAGTTGGAAACACACACATACACACACGCGCACACACACACACCTGGCATCTGCTTAAAATTGCGCGATCTCGTCGTCCGCCACGCGCGCCTGCTCCTCGCCGACGGGTGGGTTGGCAACCTTGTAAGTGTCGTCCTTCTTATCCCTCGCACCCGACTGGCTCGATGCGGAGCTCGAGCCGGCTACCGACTCCTTCACACGCTCCTGCTCGCCACGTACAGTGCCGAACTTCGTCTTCACGGTGGTCTCCCGCGCCTCGCCGGCGACTGCACGGGATTTCGAGAAAACGGACGCAGGCACCGAGGCCTCTGCCCGGCTGCCCTCCTTCGCCGTCGCCTGGTTCTCCTTCGGCTTGCCGTCGCGGCCATAGCGAATGCCAACGGCGCTGTCCGGCCTCTTCGGGTGGTACTTAGCGTCGTGGATAATGCGCTTGTAAGTGAACTCGGTGTACACCGACGCCGCGAGCACGCCAACGATGGCGATGAAGAGGACAACGAGAATCCATGTTGCGGTCGTCTTGCCAATCTTGCCCTCCGTCTTTGTCACCGGGTCGTACGCGTCGGCATCGAACCGCAGGGCGGGTGAAATGCCGCGGCTTAGCGACAGAACGTACAGCAATGTCTCCTCGCGGTCGGCCGTCTTCACAATCTCCGAGGCGTGTGTCGCGTTGGCCACAGTGTTGGCGTAGGTGAGAAACGTGATGGAGGCACGCACCGTCATCTGCGCGCGGGTACTGCTGGATGTGTGGAGCAGGGATCCGGGGATGAAGGCGAAGTTGAAGGACTCGGAGGTGACATTGGATTTTGACGCGTCAGTGCGCAGGTTGATGCGACGGTAGCTGAGCGACGACGCGTACGCCTCCCACCGCAGGTAGGTCGCCGTGGAGGACGGGGAGGCGTCGCTGTTCGGGTACATCCAGGTTGCCTCCTCCGTCCGTGCCGTCGGCGGGTCCTCGCTGCCGTCGAGGAGGATGTTGAGGTAGCCGTCCGTCGCCACGCTGGACAGGAAGCTGGAGCCGACCTCGGCGGCGGGGACAGAAAGCACGAGGTACTGCAGCTTCGCCACCGTGTTGGCGCTGTCGCTTCTCAGTTGATTGTTGGCGACGATGTTGTTCATATTGTCCTCCGCGACCTTCTTGAGCTCCTCCTGGATGTTGGAGAAGGAGAACATCACCCAGTCTGTGACACCGAAGGTGCGCTCGTCCTCTACGGCGCACATAGACAGGGTGTACGTCTCGCCGCCGTCCGTGATTGTGGTCGTCATGGAGTTGAGTTCCACAGGCGAGTTGACCAGGTACGGCAACTTGCACGTGGCGAGCTCCGTGAGTCGCTCCGGTACGCCGTAGTCTTCCTTCTCCTCGCTGAAACTTTGCGCCGTTGTGACGCCGTTTGGAAAGGCAAATTTGGTGACGTTGTACGGCCGCACAGGGATGGAGTGGCCGAGGGGGTCGGCGACCGGCCAGTAGTTGCTCGAGCGGCACACCTGCGTGTCGACGAAGCGCGTGTTCAGCTCGCTGATGTAGTCCGTCTGGTTCACCACGACGTGGAAGACCTGGCCGTTGTTTAACTTCACCGCCATCGCAAACGTGCCGACGGGGTAAGCGTCGGTCACCACGGCGCTTCCGCGGCCATTGGCGCGGGCCGAGAAGTTCACACGGAGCGCGTTCTGCGTGCCGACCGTCGCGTCGGCGAAAATGTTGTTGGTGCCGCTGGAGCCACCCCGGTTCCCAAACTTCGAGCGGGTGTTGTTGATGTCTTCGAAAACCATGAGCGCCTTGTCGTTACAGTTAGTCTCGTACTTGTTACCCGTGCCGGTGCAGTTGATCTTAGTACCCGTACACACGGGGCACTCCACGTTGCTCGGTGACAACCACGTCTCATTAAGTAGCCACACCGAGGACACCTTCAACGACATGCTGGTGATGTTGGCCGCCGTGTTGTTTGACGCGAAAACGGGGTAAAGCAGCAAGGAGTAGGCGAAGAGACGCTCCGCCGTGTCCTTCGTCTGGCCAGAGGCATACTGGACATCGGCGGTGATGCTGAGCTGCTCTGATGCTGGAACGACATCCGACGAGATCGGCTGTGCGACGGTGTCGACGATGAGAGTGTTGTGAATCTTCAGGCGCACCGTGTAGGCATGCACCGTGTGCACGATGCCGGCCGATGGCGTCGTCCAGCTTACAGGCTTCACGGACTGCGAGTAGATGGTGCCGACAAGGTAGGTGCCATCTTCTTCGAGCTGGAAGGTCGGCGAGCCGTCGGGCTGGCGTAGCGCACGCAGCGACTCGACGGAGGCCATGCCCACCCACGTGGCGTCGCAATCGTTTATGTACAGTTTCCACTGCACGGAGGCGGACTGGCTGTTGATGGCGTTCTTGCTCCTGTCGCTCAACCCCGGCGTCATGAAGGGTGCGTACTTACACGGGTTCGAGCGGTAGACATCACACTGGCGGTGGTTCCCACCGAACTTCTGATAGTAGTTGTCGCCCGACTTGTATGCGTTCGTCTGCGTGTTGAGGTACCCCGTCAACGCAGCGGTGTTCGTCCAGGTCCAGATGCTCGAGCCGTTGCCTGTAGTCGCCTGTTGATCCAAGCACGTCGGCTCAAAAGAGACATCCGAGCCGGGCGGCACCGACGACGAGGTCAGGTAGCCTGACGCCTCCGCGGCAGTTATGGGGCGAAAGGTGACGAAGCGGGCAGCGAGGTTGCCGATCGTTGTGTAGGCGTGAATAAGCAGCTTACCATCCGTAGTGAGGCTGAAATCAATGCCGTCGACCGCGCGGCCGTCCTTGCGGGGTGTCACCGCCACGCCGGAGGTGCTCACGTCAAAGAGACTGGGCACCGACGGGCTGGCGCGCCAAGCCCCGGCGTCACACGTACCGCGGCAGGTGATGGCGCCATCCATCGCGTAGTATACCTCCCCGCTGCCCTGGCCAACGATGCTGATGACGGCGTTGCCCTTGCACGATACCCCCTCGCTCGGACAGTTCAGAACGAAACCGAAGGAATCCACGGCGCCGCCTGCCACCGCTGAGTTGGGGGTGTACGAGAAGGTGCCGGCGGCCGAGTTCGACGTCACGACGCCGTTGCCAGGCGCTCCGATAGTACTGGTGATTTGGCCACCGGACATGCAAAACTGGCGGGTCGCGGAGGCGCGATCCGCAAGGCTGGAGGTCTGGGCGGTGAAAGAACCGTCCGTGTTCAGCATCAGCGAGTACCGGTAGTCACCCGGGCAGTCAGGCAACGGGACAGCAGTGGTGGTGGTGGTGGTGGTCGTCGTCGTCGTCGTGGAAGTGGTCGGCGTAGAGCCTACCACAATGTCCTGCGTGGTGGTGCACGCGGCGAGGGAACCGCACTTTACGCGGACAACAGCGGTGTATGTGCCACTGGCAGTGCTCACACCGTCCTCGTTGAAAATAAGCGACGAGGCGCCGTCGGCCAGCTCGGCACTGAAGAGCGACGTCGCGGCCCCGTTCGGCGACGTCTGCGACAGCACCGTCAGTGTCGGTGCACTGCAAGTGCTCGTAAGTGCAGATGACGGCACGACCCGCATAACATAGTTCGGCACAGTAATGGGTATAGTAGTCATACAGGCAGTGGTACCTGGGGCCGCGGTGGTCGTGGTGGTGGTGGTCGTCGTCGTCGTCGTGACCGCGCCTGGAGTCACCACGAAGTAGGCAAAGGCAGTCTCGCAGACTGGCGTGATGCCGTCGCACAGTACCTTAAAGTCTACCTGAGTCTGCCGGCGACCATTTGTCATGCCTGTGGACGCGGCGCGGAACTGCAGTACACCTTCGTGGACATTCGGGAATGTTGCGACGTTTCCATGCGCGTTCGTGACGATATAAGACAACACGCCGCCTGGGCACTTGTTGGCCGGCGTGGGGTACAGCTGCCAATCATTCGTCTCTCCCTCTGACGTGTGGAAGACGCCGAGGTAGCACGGCCCGACAGCCTGCGTGAGCAGCGCACCCAGCACTACCACAACGGCAACGAAGGCCGTAAAACGGTGTCCGCTGATCCTGTACGCCATCTTCAAAGGATACGTCTGTGTACTAATAGTTTGGTGAGAATTTCCTAAAACGGACAGTAGGCTAAACACTTACGAAGCAGGGTGTTAGTTAAAACCCAGTTCGCTTCCTCTTCAGGTTGCTCTCTCTTTTGCGGTGTTCTGATCAGTCTCGGTACAGAAGGGGGTGAAACTGGTGACAACACAGGCGGAAGGAAGCAAGGAAAAAGCGGAAGAATCCACCGTAGGCGCTAGATTCAAATAAATAAAATTATATAAAAAGCATGCCCCTACCTCTATTGGAAAGGAAGCACGCACTTGACACGAACAAAGCTAATACAGCTGCAGACCCTTCTGGAGTTTTCTTCCTTAGAAGAAAAAGGGTGCAGAGAAGCAATGAACTCGTAAGTGCACGAAAAAAGGGGGGAAGTGATTCACTCTTTTTGTTGTTGCCGTTGTTGTTAGTAGTTTATTAAAGTTCAGGAAGAAGTAGCTCTATCCTCCGGTTGGGTTGTGCGAAAAAGACAACAACTATCGGCACCACAATACAATAAAAATGGCTGTGAAGGAAAATAGACAGTAGAAGCACACAGAGCTCCGTAAAAGCTCTACACACGCATACTTCAAAGGATGCGATTATAGTGAATAAAACCGCGCGGCAAAAAAAGGTGAAAGCGTAGGAGTGAGAACAGGGAGAAAGCACGATTGTAGTGGATGTCAGGTGATACAGAATTGGCGTCTCTTTCGTTGCTGGTGTTTACTATTAATGCCACTGTCACAAGAAGGATGACGTGTCCACCACTCGCGAGCATCCGTCGTCCAAGC
The DNA here is from genome assembly GCA_900240875.1 of Crithidia expoeki. Lineage (NCBI taxonomy): Eukaryota > Euglenozoa > Kinetoplastea > Trypanosomatida > Trypanosomatidae > Crithidia > Crithidia expoeki. The sequence goes on from OESE01000220.1 coordinate 107,518, forward strand.
GAAACATCCATGCACCTCCGCTCGTGTTATTCCCAGCTGGCGAGAGCGCACTTTTTTCTTGTGCCGCGACCGAAGTAGCGAGGGCAAATTGCTTGGCCGCACTTTCGCTGTCTCTTTCTGTTTTCTTTCCTCCGCTTTTCTTCACTGGTCCAGGCTTTGTTGCTGAATTCATTTGCATCTTGTGACGTGGTGGTCTACGATACATTCGCAAAGCAGCTCTTAATAATACAGCGAAAAGGGAGAAAAGAACGCTATTTTGTTTGCCCACAACTTGATGTGTGTGTGTGTGCTCCATAGTAGAACACTGGCAGAAGGAGCGCAAACAGTGGAAAAAGCTGTTGGACCTCCAACAGTGATAAAAGCAGTCCAGGGTCCTCCATTCTGCTAGCCGGGAAGTGCAAGCAGTTTCGCACTCTACGTCTCAAACCCAGACGACTCCATCCCGTTGATCATCACCGAAAAGTTGATACGCGCGTACCCCTCTAGAGGCCGCGCACGCAGCATCACCTGATCGTCTCCAGAGCAAAGGTAAGAAAGATCGCGCAGAACAGGCTTCTCTCGTGTTACCAAGCCAATAATTGCCTGCTGCGACGTTGCGTTCTCCAGCTGCATCATCGGCACATCTTTGGTGTGATAGCCACTCTTCATCGGAATGTAGCACCGCCCGTAGCCAATAATCGATTCGCCGCTGCCGAGCAGCTGCTTATCGTTTTCATTGCCATCTTTGTCGGCGTTCCCACCTGCACCCTCCACAGTGTGAAATGTAATTACAAGCTGCGGCCACCCGAAGGGGTTCGTGCTAGTCAATGCAAACTCAAAAGGCGCGGTGAAACTGAAATACGGAATGGGGCTTTTGCTGCAATCTGACAACTGCGTGACTACCTCTGTGTTGTTGCTGTAAGTCGGCACCACAAGATCGTTCTCCTCATCCTCGTCTACCTCTTCGCCGTGTCCGCCATTGCTCTCCAGGAAGGACCAGTCCGGCCCAAAGAAAAGCTGTGTACGCGCAAACATTGCACCGACCTCTACGCACTCCGCCCCTTCCAACACACCGTGCACGACGACCCGAAAGCCTTTGCCTTTTCTGTGTGCAGTCAGCGGCACCGTCTTCGCGCCGACTCGCTCCGCACCGTCACTCTTCGATCGTGAGGGCATCACGTACGACCAGTGAAACAGCAGCAGTATGGAAAGCGTATCAGCAAGTAAAATTCCCTTTTTGTTTATCTGGTTTCCTCCCGCAGATTCAAATAAACGTGGCGAGTTTAGAGAGTGAAAGTAGTTGTAAAAAGCAGAATAAAAAAAGAAAAGCTAGAGAAGAGAAATTGCCCATGTGTTTGAGTTTATTGATATGCTATTTACACGAGCATTCCAGATAAGCAGTACAGTCATCTGTAAAGGTGTGTTGCCTTTAGCTACATCAGGAAGCTACTCGTCAAAGTTGCGCCTGTTGGCGGCACTTCGTAAATCAAAGAGCCGTTCAGTGATCCTCAACTAACGCGAGAAAGGAACAGAGTAGGCTGAAATCACGGTTTATCTGCAGCCCAATTGAAACTCGTTGCAATAGGAACTGAAGGGGCATTTTTCACATTTTTCCAATTCTTGCTTTCGGCACTGTTGAATGGCAAAGGGTGTGTAAGCTGGTACACGCGGCAAATGGGAGCGGAATCTCAACAACAACTAAGGCGTCGATGCATCAATCGATTGCATGAAGAAGAACAGCAAGTAAAAACAGAGTATCTAAATAAGATCTAAAAGTAGGTAAAAGAATACGGCAAAGTCAGAGGGAGCTGCACCGGTTAGCTCAAACCGGAACAGCAATACCCCCATGTGCATTATTCGTACTTTGCACTTAAGTCGAATTCCGCTGCAGGTCAACAACAAAACTGTGCTCTTTGCTCGTCGCTTGGTTTTTCAGAACATAGTTACCTTGATGTAGCCACCAAAAATACACCAGGCGACACTGACAGGAAGCAGCGCATAGTAAAAGAGCAACAACCACCATCGTCGCCACGCTGCAGAATGCAAAGACGGGCCTCGGCAAACGTTTGCGAAGCTAGGTGACCGCCCCACCGCGTGGTCGTGCCCGGATGAGCCTGTGGACTCGTAATTGTCCAAGGGATGTGTACACGGTGGACAATGCGGCGCGGGAGTCGCGGACGGCAGCTCACTTGCACAGTCGCCGTTGCTGCATGCAGAGCTGCGGGCGGAATGGAAAATGTCGCCGTAGTAGACGCCGCTGGCACGTCCTGTGAAGTGATCGCCGTCTCCGCCCTCTTCAACGGGCAGCACAACCGTTCGCCCATCGTCGCCGTCGTGGTCAAAGAGAGACGCTGCGCCACACGGCAGCGGCGACAGACTCTCGCGCTGCAGCGAGCCACGCAGAGTATCTGCCACCTCCAGCATCCGTGGTGAGGAAGAAAGGCGCGTGCTCTCCGTGCTGTCGTCAACGTCCGCGACGCTGCGCAGCGAAAAGCGGTCGCGCGACCGACGGATGAGGCGGTGCGCAACCGGCCGTGCAAAGGTGATCTTCTTGTCGTACCGCTCAAGGTCTTCAACCTCCCCTTGCTCCTGCCACGCGTCGCGCAAGGCACTCTGCAGTCGCTCAAAAGCGCCAAAGACGCGCTGAAACGTTTCCTCGCCCAGCCGCGACCCCTGCTGAGCAAAAAAGCTTTCCATTAAGGCTGTGCGATTCTCTGCCATGGTGATCCACTGCGGCAGGATGGACTCCGTGTAAAGCGCGGCCGACAGCTGGCCGCAGCGATACTCGATGCGCTTGCAGATGAAGCCCTGTACAAACCGATCCAGAGCCTCCACTGTCTCTTCGCTGAAACTCGGAAGCAAAGGCGGCCATGAGTCAGCTGAGGAAGAGAGCACGCTCCAGTCAAGCTGCGTGGGGGACTTGCTGAGCCGCCCTTGGGCGTTGACCTCCCTGGTGGACAGTCGCATCAGAGGACGTTGTGTATAAAAGGTATATTTAATCGTTCTTATGCACGGACAGAACCAATTTCGCTTTGTTGGGACGATGACAAGTTGGCAAACAGGTGTCACGTAAAACGAGCTGGTGCGCCGAAGACGATTCTGCTTCAACCTTCACCGCCACAACGTGAGTTATAATAAAGCGAAGGAAGAACAAGAAGAAAAGAAAGAAATCAGAATTGCACTTAAACGCGTGCTCTCGAAAACCCACGGATCAGCGACGAAAGAAAGCAGACTACACAAACCTCAGTCAAGGACAGCTTTTCTTTAGTTGAGAGCACGACGAGGCACACTAACAACGAAAATTTCATTGACACGACCGAAAACGGCACATCCCACCTTTAACCGCTTGATGAGAATGGCAAATACCCTCTGACATTACCCATTGCTTCCAATCACCAGAAGTATAAAAGCAGACACATTTCATCATTTTTTTTTACTATTTGAAGTAGCGAGCGTGTGCGCTTCACATCGTTTGAGAAAGCACAGCAGGGTTCGCTAACGGAAAGCGGAACAGTGTACATCGGTCTACCGTTTTTTTTTTTTTTGAAGCAGCACGAGTCGACAGTGCAAACGGAGACTTACTAATAGACGCGAAAGAAAACACAAGAAGCAGCACACATAAGTCTTCTTTCAGAGCTTTTGAAAATGAAGCCAACGACAACAACAACAATACGTTTTAACATGAACAGTAATCTGAGAAGGCAGTGCCACGGCAGACGCCGGTGGCGCGTTACCTGACCTTCTAGTGTCCCTGCCGTGAACGTGTTGGTTCGTAAGGCAGCGAAGGCAAAGGTTTGCGTAACAGCGCACGCAGCTCCGACATGGCAGTATGCACGTTGGTGTTGGCGGGAGACACAACGGACCGCGGAAGGGGAAGATCGGGCAGACAGCTCTGATTGCCATAGAAAGTATGGTTCTGCGAGTTTGTGTGCGTCACAGGCACCTGTGTGGTGAATTGCCCAAATCCCTCCACCTCCACTGGTGATTCTTCAAGCAATACGGATTTCTTTGTCGCCGACCTCATTGCACCGCGTTTCTTGCGGTTATCACCCATCTCTTTTTTTACTTCGTTGCTTATCCCAGTCAGGAAGAAGCCGTCGTCTGCGGCTTGCGCCTCATTCTCGGCGAAACCCTCCTTGTCTTCTTCCTCATCATCGTCATTTTTGTATTGCTCTTCAATGTGGCAAGAGATGCTTTTGCGGCCCTGCAGAGCAACAGACGGAACGGCAGGAGTCGGAGAGGTAGAGTCGTTGCGCTCGATGACGGGCAACGTGACTTGATGTCTGGAGGCGGGAACGGAAGTGCACATCCCTCGACCACGGCGAAGCACCGCCGGATGCCCTTTCCACCGTGACGGGTGACTCTGCCGGCCGACGATGCGGTAGATATCCATAAACTCCTCGTAGGGAGGCAGCGTCACGAGTGGACTGCCGCTTTGCGCCGCGCTCTCTGTGGCACGGAAGGCGGCGGAGTAGAAGAAACGCTTTGGCTGCTTCGCTGGCGGTGGCTGCTGCGTGGCACACTGTACATTGATGTGGTAACGCTCCACGTAGGCCTCCACCGACAGGCGGTACACGTCATCGTCCAAGTCGCGCGAGGGCGATCGTGCGCTGTCCTGCGACTTGTCGGGTGCGATTGATGTTGCGTCGGCATGTTGAGCGGCCGCCTCCATCCCCTTTCCTTCCGGTGCACTGAGCGGTACTGGGGCTGCCGTATCCAGCGGGGACGCACGACTGCACAAATGACCCCCCTCGTCGTTCACTTCTTCCTCCTCATTTTGAAAAGAAGACGGGGGAGGAATATACCGCACCCACGTCTTGCCCTGCCAGGTGTCTGCGTAGGCGTCTGTCAGCGACGCCGTCATGTTCGTGCTCGAAAACGGCGGCGGCGGCGGCGCTGGGTCCTTCGCGATAAAATACAGGTCCACCACCGCTTTGTGCAGTGAATGTTGCAGCTGCAGGGCGGATTTCTGCGGCTGTCGGACTAGAAACGGATTGCCACCGACCGCAATGTGGCGCAGGGTGCGGTGGAGAGCCGCGAGGGGTAAGAAGGCATCAACGCTGGCAAAACGATTCTCGGTGAGTGTTATTGTTTGCAGGGCAGGAAAGGCGACGACGTGGTCGCTTTCAGCACCAGCATTCGCGTGACTGTGACCCGCGTCTCCCACACCGGGCAACAGAGTCACGTTCAGTAGGGGCACCCGCGAAAGTCGATTCCGAGCAAGGTTTACCGCCACCAACGCGGGCAGCGTGCCCAGCGCGTGAAAGGTGTTCGCAGAAACGAGCTGATTGGACTCCAAGGCGAGGTGTGTGAGATGTGACAGCGACGACAGGTCCGCCGGCAGCGAACGCAACCCGTTATTGCTCAAGTCAAGCTCTTGGAGAGATCGGAAAGCACCGAGGTAGAGCAAGTCTCTCGACGGGATGCGGTTGTACGCGAGGTCGAGTGCCAACAACGTGGACAGCGACGGACTGTCACTATCCCTTACATCACTTAGCGAAGTGATGCCGTTGCACACAAGGTGCACTGTCTCCAGGTTCGGACAGGGCAGCACGTCGCCAAGGCGGAGTTGGTTGTCGCTTACGTCGAGCATCCGCAGCTCCGTGAAATACGGCAAGTCCTCCGTCACGCTGCTTGTCAGCTGCGACGCCTGCAGCGTGACAGCAGTAACCTCTTCTGGGTCGTCGGCCTCGCACGCGCCCAAGATAAGAAAGCCGTCCAGCAAAACGCCTTCCCGGCAGCCCGCCACACAGGCCCGCCGCTGGGCCTCTTCACTCTCCACTTGCCGGAGGGTGCGCCGCAGTCGGCGCCGCTTCTCCTTCGCCACAGCGTTCGGTGGCTGGGGAAGACGGAAGTAGCCGCGCATGTTGCGCTCCATCGCGCTGGAGTTATTGAGGATACGGAACCCGTGCGGGTGCAAGACAGGGAACTGCGGCGCTGCTTCGCCCGCCACAGGGATCATCGCTTCTGCACGCATCTCCACTGGAGGGGTGGCAAGTGCGTCAATTACTACCGCAGTCGACCTGGCAGTGGTCGGAGAAGTCCGTGCGTGCGGAGCAGAGGGGCACGTTCTCTCTGCCTGCATCTCCACGTTTACGTCGCACTTTGTGTCATTTGCAACGCATTCGTTGTTGCTCTTGCCGTGAGCCTCCACGGCTTCCGCAGCGAATGGGGAGGCACTCTGCAAAGAAATCTCCATAGCGTTGACGGCAGGAAGCAGACTAAACAACTAGAAAGAGAAAAACAGATCGCGGTCGAGCCCGTCTCAGAGAAAAGAACCCACGGAGTCACTTTAGGACGCAACAGAAAACAAGGTGAAATGAACGGAAGAGAAAAGCACGGAAAAAAGGAAAGCATGGCAGCGTACGGAGGTTGGTACTTCTCTGCTTCTAATAGTGCTATGACAGCGCTCTGATCACAACAGAGCAAATGCGCATAGCACAATCCCCATTCTTAAGGTTGTTTCCTCATGTCTTGATCGCATTCAACCCTTCACGCGCAACACAGTCAGTTGCTCTATTCCAGAACATACAATACTGCTCACTTTAAGCCTGCCGCAACATACGTGTCAATATGATCAGAGCGCGCTTCCGTTTTTACTGCACACGCACCTGAGATAAGACAGGTCACCTCGCCCAGTTTCGGCTTCTCAGTCCTACTTTTTGCCGTTTCGAACATCGGTGTGCGGCAAACAGAAAGAGAAGAGGAGGAAGCCGTGCCAATCAAGGCAAAACAATGCGAATGGTAGTAGACAAGTACTCAGTGAAACATGAACATCATCCAACCAGGTTGTACCCGTTACATCGAGGGAAAGAGAATAAAAAAAAAGAAATGAGTGAACAACCTGGGAAAGAAACTCAACGCGATTGGAAACGAGAAGGACACGGAAAAAAGACATCTACGCCTCTCTAAAAACAACAAAAACAACAGCAGCTAAGGTTCCTTCTCACAAGTCACTACAGATTAGCTGGCAACGTCCTCATCGATATAGCTGGAGCGGCGAGTATCGGTGCTCGGCTTGCGTCCAGCACCCTTCTCGGCGGACGCGTCGCCGCTGCGCGCGTTCGGAAACACGCTGTCGAGCGACTTGCCGTTAGCTTTGCACACTTTCTCCATGTAATTCACCTCTATAAACAGTTGCGGTTCCGCCCCGTGCTTCGGCATACTCTCCATCACCTTGAGTGCGTTGCTCGGCTCCCCTAGCTTATCAAAGTAGAAGCGCACCATTAATGCAAAGACGTCACCGACGTGTACAGATTCGTGGATGAGATCGTGGTCGGGGCTCGCGGGTCGACTGCGCTTGATAATATCGGAGCAGACAGCGATGACGTTGTCGCCCTTCGCCTTCTCTTCCGGCGATCCGCGATCCGCGGCATTCATCGACTCACAGACGGCCTGGGCGTTGACAAAGCCACGTATCACCTCAACTCGCTGCTTCATACGCTCAATCCCGCCGAGGTCGATGTTCGCCTTGCTGACGGCCCCGGTGGTAATCATACGAATGCACTCCTCCAAAACTCGCAGCGCCTCGGCGTAGTCGCGGTTCTCATCTATCTGCAACTGCGCGCACGACTCGTAGAAGGTAACCAAGTTCGAGAAGGCCTTCGCTTTGGTGTAGAAGAGGACGATGCTCTTGTAGATATTCCCATCCACGAGCCAGTTCTGCGACTGCAAATAGTTTGCGGCCATTGTGTAAATCTCCGCATTGCGAGAGTGATTGGCAAAGAAGATGACCTTCTCCGTCTCGCCGCCGCGCATCAACATTTTGAGTGCCTTCACACGGTCACCAGCCTGAGTGTACTTCTTGCAGGCCAACGACCAGCTTCCCTGGTCGCGGGCTATGTGTGCCACCTTGTGCAGAAGGGCCTGTTTCTCCTCCTGGGAGAGCTTGCCGATGTCGGCCGTGATGGACTCCGCCATCTCCTCCGTTAACGTCACGTTGCGCGTCTCGCACAGCTTCATCGCCTCGTCAAAGTGTTTCGCAAAGACCAGCATCTCCACCGCCTTCTGGTAGTCTCCCTCGCTCTGAAAGTGGTCCGCCATTCCGAGGAAAACAGCGGGATCCGTTGAGGCATTGGCGAGGTTGGCGCTGATCTCGTGTAGCGTCTCGTAGAGCCCGCCTTTAACGCAGGCATCCAACGCGCACTGCACGGCGCCAATGCGGCGGTATAGTTGCACCGCTTTGTCGAAAATTTGGTGCTTCTCGAAGGTCATCGCTGTCTCCAGCATCAGGCGCTCGTCGCTACTCTTCATTGCGAGGGCCACCACCGGACCGTACTGCTCCGCTCGCCACGCCACGCGGCAGCCGCTGCGGTACGCGCCGGCGATTTGGTAGTATTGCAGCGCACGGGCTGCGTCGCCCTGTCGCTCGTAGATCTGCCCCACAAAGAAGGCTGCCCCAACAGGGTCCGGCTCTCCTTGGTCCTCCTCGGTGCGACGCCCTGGCGCCGCGGCGGCGAAGGCCTGCTGCTGCTGGAAGCGTGCCTTCGCCTCGTCTACCTCCTTCTTCACGAGCTCGATCGCGTTCTCCAACTTCGGTGGGTTCAGCGAGCACAACACACGCACCATGTTGTAAATGTCCTCCCCGGCGTGGTAGAAGAGCAGTGCTTCCTGCGAGTTGCGGCGGCGCTCGCTGTGTTGCGCCCACCAAAGCAACAACTCGCGGTTGCGGGGGAAGAGAGTGGCGAACGCGCTGTGCGGGACCTCGCGGGTCTGCGGACTGCAGGCGTTGGTGCTGCTCTCCCCGCTACCGTTGGCGCTGTTGCTGGTCCCCGCCATAGTCATGTTCGGGTTGCTGCGCGGCACCATCAGGTCGCGAAGCTCGTGCATCCGGTTTGTTTGGAAGAAGATGCGCGGGACGTCGGTGCCAGCACACTTCGCATTGTAGTACCACATGATCGCTGCGTCCATGTTCTGCAGGCTCTCCATGAATTGCGCATATTTGTACGCGACGGGGCGGATGCGTACGCGGTCGAACTTCTCGGAGTGGCGCTGCGCGTGCTCGAACTTGCCGCACGCCATAAAGACATCCGTCATGAGGTCGTAGCGCTTTGCCTTGCGCAGCAGCGCCTCGCACTCCTCCGTCATGCCGAGGCCGAGGGCCAGCGTGGCCAGCTGCACATCCTTCTCGTCTGGGTATTCCTCACGCGCCTCGCGCAACGCCCGGGCGGCGACGGAGTCTTCCATCGTCGCCAAGCACACGGCGGCCACGTCGAGCCGCCCACTGGACACGCACAGCCGCGCCAGGCCCTGCCACGCGGCGGGGTTCTTGATGTTCTTCACGCAGCGGTACGCCTCGTCCATGTTGCCGATGGTAGAGTAGTAGCTGAACTTCATGAGCGCCTCCCGCACTGCAACGTCCTTATCTGACTTGAGGCCCTCGAAGTCCCGCAGCCGTTTCTGCTCGATTACGTAGTCTTCCGCGTTGCTGGGGTTGCCGTTGATCTTCACGGAGGCGAGCAGAAAGTCGGGGATGGTGAGGCCGACCAGGCAGATCTGGTAGCGCCGCAGAGCACAGACGTTCTGCACAACGAGGCCGGTGTGCGTCACGAAAAGGGTGACGATGTTATGCGTGCGGTGGTCGATGTAGCTGGTGGCGCCGAGAAGGCCGCAGCGGGCATCCTCCGTTGCCTCCCTCTTCTCTGCGAAGTTCTCCATGTCGGGCAGCGCCTCGGGGAGGTCCTCTTGTCCTGCGGGGCGGTCTGCGCTCCTGTTGTTGTTGCTGCTGCTGTTGGCAACGTCCTTCTCAGACTTCGCCGCAACATCCTCGGTGTTAGCAGACTTCTTGTTGTCGGACCGCGTCTGGTGCGTTTCGCAGGCAAGCAGAAGATACTCGAGCTCGCCAACAGTGTTCGTGTTAGGTTCCGGCGTGTTCCAGTACACCGCATTCGGCACCTCGTTGCGTGTGGCGAAGTCGAAGCACGACATCTTGTCTGTGTCAGAGTTATAGACCCAGATGCGCGTATCGGGCAGACCCAACCGACTGAGTTTCGTCATGAAGGCTACACGACGTCCTTGTGCGTTGACACGGGCTGTGAGAACGGAAACTTCTGCGCTTTCCCCTGCTGCTGTTGCCGCTGCTGAGGTGACGCCGCCTTGTGCTTCCGGTGCCCGTTGTGTCTGCGTGGCTGCTGGCGACGGTGCCGCCGAGTTCGTTGAGACACTGTCGAAGGTGAGGGGACGGGCAGGGCCGACCTGGCGCAGGTCCCGCGACGACACACGCGCCAGCCGCAGGTAGTTCCTCGACGACACCGCGACCAGGTAGTCGTTCATGACATCTATGATCACCGGCAGGCCCTCCGCCTCTGTGAACGTCATCTGAGCTATGGGGGAGAGCTGCATCGTCTCGAAGACGACGCGGTTCCCTTTTACGTAGATGAGACCGTGATGGTGCATCGCGAAGGCGGGGCTCGTCGTCGCCACAAAATTTACCAGCGTAAACTCTGAGGTCGCCTCATTGATCGTGTAGAGATCGATCTGAGAGCCGTTCCAGAGCGCGATGTTGGGAAACGCAATCGACAACCCGCGGACGTTGCCTTTGCTGCGTAAAAGGCACTGGCAGCCCGTAACGCTCTCAATCACCACCATGTCCGCCGAAATCTGCGTTGCAGCTGCAACGCCGTCCCAGGCACGCTTGCGGTTCGTTTCATGCAACACCTGCAGTTCTGTACCACTGCGGCAGACCACCATGTCCCCCAACGCCGTGAACACGAGGCGGTCCACGTACTTGCCGACCTGGTGTACCGCGAGCGCCTCCCACTGGTCGGCGAGGCCGCCTTCCGCACCCAGGGCAAAGACAGAGGCACTACGAGCTCCATTCCCCGCAGAATTTGCCCTCGCTCCTGTCCCTGTGGCGGGACCGGTGATGCGTTGAAAGACCACCAACGTGCCCTCCACCGTTCCTGTTGTCATCACCCCTTTAGCAAGGTTCGTGGCGAGGCAGGAGATGTGGAGGCCCGGCTGCGGTAACGTGAGCACGTCAAGCGACTCGGTGGAGAGCTCGAGGAGACGCAGGCGATCGTCACCGCCGCCGAAGGCGACCACACCCGGGGAAGCCCAGGACATGGAGGTGGGAATCTTCGCCCCATTGGTTGTCGAGGCGGCTACCGCAGCAGACGGCGTGGGTAGCTTGCGGCGCACCGTCAATGTCCCCTTCAAGTTATCCTCGCCTACCTTATACGCCTCCACCATGTAGCTCGCGCTGAGCGTGACGAGGGTGCGGCTGCAGGGGTCATAGATGACCGACACGATCGGCTCCTGCTGTGACACACAAGGGAAGAGCTGCTGCTCCTCGTTGACGACAAGAATGGAGGCGCCGCCGTCCGCCAGTAAGAAGTTGATGTCATCTTCGCCGCCGGAATCTAAACCAACTGCATTGTGGCGAGCGGTGGCGTTGGGCATGGAGCGTGCACTGGCTATCCCTGGCACGTGCATCACGCGCACCACCGGACTCGACGCCTGCACTGACCACAGCGGCTTCAGTTTGAAGCTGACGCTCGCCTCCGTGGCAGTCTGGTCGAGAACCCATACCACCACGTAACGCTGCTGGGAAGTGGAGACGAGGTACAGACCGCGGGTGGACCACTCGGTGGCGAGTACCGCCCCAGCCCCGTGTTCACGCACTGCGCCCTCCGCGTCGCTCTGCGTGGCGGCGCAGGCGGCAAGGCGCTGTACGGCGCTGGCGTTCGCGCCGGTGGTTGCTTCATCGTCCAGGGCCAGCGCACCTGCCGTTGGCATTACCCATAGGCTCATCTTGCCGGTACTCCAGCCCATCACGAGCAGCGGGTCCGTCGGGTGCCAGGCGAGCGCGGTTGGCTGCTGCGTCCGCCCTGTCGAACCCACTGGCTCCTTAATGGATGTGAGCACCTCGCCCTCGTTGCTTGTGATGAGGACGGAGGATGGGTTGGTCCAGGCGGTGGCGAGAAGCGGCCGCGATTTGTGCGCCGCGATTAGATTCTCCTTCAGCTCTCCATCGTACTTCGGAGTGTTGACGATGAAGAGCGACATGGTACAATGGAAAAAAGTTCTTGGAAAGCTGCGATTCGCCGCTTTGGTTTGCGCTGCCTTGATCACGGTATGATGAAAGCCTGTGCTTATGGGAAGAGTTGTATTCTCGTTCTTCTGACCCACAAAGTGTGGGACGAAAGAAGCGCACGTGTGTGTGTGTACGCGTGAAGTCGATTGTCGCAAACGTATGCTGAACCAAAAAAAAAAATGTTAAGACTATACACAAGAAGCCTTCAAAGCGCCGTAAGCGCAGTGTCACCCCAGGAAGAAAAGCACTGCTTCTTGTTAGACTTTTTGCTATTTATAATAGGAATAATGTACAGACGAAGAGACGCTCCCAACACGAGTGTGACGGCGCAAGAACAAACCACTCGTCTAATGAGAAAAGATGTGTGCACTTGTTTCTTGCGCATCACAGGCAGCAGGACGAATTAAAAAAAAAAAAAGTGGAGAGGGAGAGGTGTCAAGCAGTAAATTCAAAAGACTCCGACTAACAAAAACAGAAGCAGCAGACGAAAGAAAAGAGAGTTCTTTTACGTTTCTACCAGGATAAGCGGAATTGGTAAAGCTTAAGTAGCGCATTGCAACCTGTATCTTTTACGTGTTCTTTGGGTTGCGGCGCGAGCTGCCTACTTGCGGAAAAAAAAAAGATCTGGTTTTTGTCAGCTTATCGATTTCCTCGTGTTGCCTCCATTTGTAACAAGGGCGCGATATAAAATGGAAGTTGTGTGCGTCAGTGAGAAGGGCGTAACGCACACGCACACACGGACATTTGCATACATGCAAAAATATATAAATATATATTTATATATTTACTGCCGTGAGCCAATACAGAAATTTGTATTAGGAAAGATTCAGGAAATCTCGAAATATAGCTCCATAATACGCTGTCTTCTGCTCTAGTCTAATAGGCAAGGCTCGCGACGTAGATGGCGCACGGTAAATCCACAGCGGGGACTGGTACGGTACCCCGGAGTCCGGCTTCCATAGCAGCTTTCCACCTATACAGGGGATGTTGTACCTCGTCCTCCCCAGCCTGCTGCGTGCAACCGCCTCGACGGTGTCACCGCTGGGAGACGTGAAGGAACCGCAGCCACTTAACGTGTCCAAGAGCATCGTCAAGGCAAGCGTACCGGTCGTGATGATGGCCTCGCAGTGCGGCGTGTGTGCGAGTACGTTTTGAAGCACATCGGTCCTCTCAAGAGTCTCGATGTTGTCGTCTGAAGAATTACTGCGGCGACGCCGAACGCGCTTGCACATGTCGAAGAAACCAACAGGGTTCGATTGGACAAAGCTGCGAATCTCGGTCTCCTTCAGACAGTGCACAACGCGCGTACTGCCTTGCCGCCTCCGCTTCCCAGGTTTGACAGTTTTAATGTCAGTGTAAAAGTGGTTTGCGTCTTGGAAAAACACGTTGCCCAGTATCCTCCACATGTCATTGTTGGAATTGGGATAATAGAACTTGATGGATTTCTTCACGGGAGGGAAAGTACCGCAAACGAGCACACGACTGTCTGCATGTACAAAAGGACCCGTCGGATGATCCTCCTCCATGTACACGCTTACAGCCGCGGAGCTGCTTGCAGCAGCTGTCTCTCTCTTGGGTGGCGGACAAAAAGTGTGTGCGGCTTTACTTGCAATTGCTGCCCTACTCTTCTTCGCTGAGGAAGCTGAAGGCATTTCAAAATCATTAATGTTGTCCTCTGTTTCCTCTTGCGTGACGAGTGCCAGTCCTCCCAAGGGGAGCAGTGGTGAAACGGAAAAGATCACGCGTTATAGGTTTGTCAAGAGCAAATAACCAATAGAAAAGAACCAAAGTGACAGAGAATATCTTGGAAATCCAGGAGCGTGCGTTTCATGCAGAGCAGCAGTCGACTACAAATACGAACTACATCACGGAGTAGCAGCAAAGTTATTCGTTTTGACGGTAACTTGTGCACAGACTTTTCTTCAATAGTTAACCTCCGCCCATCAACTACAGCAACGTTACGCACTTGAGTATTAATCCTCTACATTTGAAAGAAAAGCAATGAAAGTAGCGGAAGAAGTTGTAAACATTAGTAATGCCTTTCGTTGTCTGTGTTTGTGTGTGCTTCTGTCTTCAAAAGCGTTTCGATACTGTGCCATTTATAATGGTACAAAGAGACACCCACGCGCGTAGAGCCCCTCACCCAAAAAAAAAGGTGAGAGGGTCCATCAAAACGAGCGTGAAAGCGCAGCAAAGTTGCTCCCGCCACACAGCAGGCTTAAAAAAAAAATTTCTTTAACGATACTGGGAACCACCAGCCCCCTGCGCAGCCGCAGACAACAAATAACGTATATAAGTGACACCAAAGCGGGGTTTAGTGCAAGTGTTCAGCGGAAGCTAAAACGCAAGCTTGTTCTCAGCTTGCAAGCACTCCGCCCTCTTCCACACAAAATGCGTTACTCCGCACCAGACTCGTCGTTCCAGCGCAATTTGTGGTAGCGGCGCATCGACTCAGGATCACGCACCATGCTCGCCGGCTTCTTCAGCGCAGAAACCGGCATCGTGTGCTGCACCTCTGCCGACGTGCCATGAGGCACGACTGCGCCAGTGTGAGTACTTTTTGAAGAAGTAGTAGTAGCCCGTGCAACCCTCTGCGGGCCTGACCGGCCGGTGTTGGAGAAGTCGGAGGAGTTTGTTGAGTCGTTCTCCGCATCCGCGAGCTCCTGCAACGACCGCACCTGCTTCGCGGATAAGCTATCCGCCCCGCCCTCGCTCCGTGGTGTCCGCCCTGGCGTCTGCACAACACCACGTGCTCGATCTAACTCTTCTTTGCTCGCCTGCAGCTGCCCTTCGAGCAAGTTGATCATCTCCTGCTGCGCTGCCGTCTTGCGCTTCTCCCGTGCAAGTCGGTCTTCCGCACCCTTACCTTCACCATTACCGCTGACGCCTGCACTCTTCGATGCCGATGCTCGCCGCTGCGCCAGCTCCTTCTCCTTCTCCGCCAGTGCGCGCTTCAGCTGCGTCACAGCAGCAGACTGCTTGTGCAGAATCGACGCTTGCCGCGAGGCCACCGACTCCGCCTCCTGCAGCTGACTTTCTGCCAACTCGCGATTCGCCACCGCATTCAACAGGTCCACGTAGTACATCTCGAGGATGTTGTAGTAGGTGCTCACAAAGGCCTCATGCATCTGCACCAGTGCGAGCGTGGCGTCGACGTGCGAAGAGTCCACCGCATCCGTCAGCGGCAGCGTGGATGCGGAGACGATGCTCGTTGGTGGAAGGCCACCGTGCGACACGGACGGAACCGTGGCGTCGCCGTGCGTGATATCAGACGTGGAGGGCAGGTCATTTGAGAGGAGACGACACTGCACCTCATACTGCTGCTGCTGCAGAGCTTTTGAAGACTGCTCAAAGAGCACCGCGCAACTCGTGAAGTGCCACGAAACAAAGGCATTCGTGCAGTTGGCCAGACACGCTGCCGCCACTGCCCAACTCTCTGGGGCATCGTCAGCGAAGGCGGCAGCGACTGCGCCGAGGCGACCACGCCGCGGCCGCGGCGGCAGCGGCGAGCGCAGCGCCATCGTTGTCTCGTTTGCCGCAATGAGCGCGTTGAGCTGCGCGATTGTGTCCTTGTACAGCCGCCGGTCCCGCTGTCGGCGGAAGAGCGCGTAGGCGGCAGAAGCGAGGCCAACGAACATCCCTGCGATGTGGAGCCACGGCGTGGCACCTTTTCCTTGCCGGCTCTCGGTACGCAGAGAACGTAATCCGCTGCCGGTGAAGTTCCATGTGAGATACCCAAGAGAGGCAGTCCTATTACTACTACCGCTACCAGTGCTTAAGCACAGGCTGTCAAGCGCCTCCGTCGGTGTTGCCGTGGAAGACAGACTGCGCAGCGTCGCCTCAATATTCCCTCGTACTGCCGCGCAGCCGCTCTTGTCATGGTGTGACATGCGCAAGCATGTACCCTCACTGTTTTCCGCAAGGTACGAAAAGAGCTGCCTGCGTTCCTCCTTTTGTGCATTAGCCTGTGCCGTCTGGGCCGCTCGACGCTCACTGACACACACAGCGACACGCGTCTCGCAGCTGCGCAGCGTCTCTGCGTGTAGCTGACGGTCCATCTCCCGCTCCTTGCCTGCCGCCTCCTGCAGTTTTCTCCGCTCCGCCTCTGCCTGCCGCTTCAAAGCGGTCGTCGTCGCGTTCAGCTTCGTGGCATATTGCGCCTGCAGTGTAGCCCTCACCTCCGCCACGGCGCGTTGCGTGTCGTGGCTGCACTGGGCCGTTAACACCGCCGCCTGCCGCGTCCAGTTGTCCTGCGCCGCGTGCTGCTGTGTCTGCCGTTCCGCCTCCAGCCCCTCTCGCAGCATCGTTTCGCACTGCTCATGTGCACTCATCAGCTGTGCCGTGCAGGTCGCGTTCAGCCGACGCTGCATCGCCGTGCACGCTTCCTTCTCCACCTCCCGCAGCGTCTCACACGCCGCCACGCTCTCCGTTGCGGCCCGCTTAGTCGCGTCGACGGTCTCGCGCAGCTGCGCCAGCGTCGTGGCTGCGCTGCTGTTCAAGGCGGCGACGTCTTGCGTCAACTGCGCTCTGTACGTCGCTTCGGACTGCCGCACCGCCGCATTACAGGATGCGTGCAGCTCGTCTGCCTGGGCTGTCAGGCGCCGCTCACAGTCCACAGCCGCTGCGTGGCGCTCCGTCTCCTGACACAACGTCTGCGCCACCGCCAGCTGCGCCGCGAGGGCATCTTTGTGCTCTCGCTGCTCCGCTTCCCAATGAACCTTGGCTTCCTTTCCAGCTGACTCACAGGCGGCGAGTTGCTGTGCTGCTTCTACTGCGGACGCGTTCATCTTTTCCTGGAGTTTTTTCAGAGCATTCATGGAAGTATGGTCGACCTCCGCCACCTTTTGGGCCAGCCGTTCTAGGCACAGCGTTTCTGCGTGGCCCATCGAGTCCTCACATTTCTCTTTGAGGGTTCGCTCTTGGTCTTGGAGGCGGGTGGCGCATTTGTCCTCGCCGAGCTTTTGCGTCTCGTCCTCGCAAACTTTCCGTTCCGCCTTTAAGTCCCTTGCGTAGTCGGCCACCAATGCTGCGCGGACTTGGTGGAGTTGCTGGGAGCAGTTCTTCCTCGCCTCGGCCACTTTCACGATGCACTGTTGCCGCTCCACCTCATATCCGCTCGCATAGTCGACGGTGGCCGCCGCGAGGGCCTCCTGGGCGGCGGTGAGCGCACTCACGGTGTCATGCTGCTCCGCCGTGCATTCCTCCAGCGCCTTTCCCATCTCTGTCAGCCGTGTCGAACAGCTGGACGCATTGGCGTGGCAAGCCTCGTTGGAGGCCTGACAGTCTCGAAGCACCGCCTCCCCTCACGATGCGCGGTCGCCCGTGTCGCTTCACACGATCTCTGCATCTCGGTTGATGCATCCTTGCACGCCTGCAGATCTGCTTCCATCTGCTGCCGGAGGTCGTCGCAGTCCTTCTGGCACGACGTCACACGCTCGTTGCACTGCGCAGCAACAGCAGCCGACGCGGCATTGCTGTCACGTTTCATCTTATCGATCGCCTCGTCGTAAAAAGCCTCCAGGCGAGAAAAGCGGCCACGAGCAATTTGTGCGTCTCTGTGCGATTGCGCTGTCCGCCTCAACTCTGACCCACTCCTCTTCATTTTTTCCTTCGTCAACCCAGCAGTACCGCACCGCCCCACTACTGTGAAGGAAACAAGGAGACTGCCTGGGCGGAGCTGCACATCCTTAATCTCCACGTCACTTCCTAACAGCTCGCGGAGATCCTCCTGTGCGAGTTGGTTGAGTTTGTCTGCGTGTTGGTCGAGAAACGATCCCCACAATTCACCAAAGAGGCGATGTGTGTGTGTGGTGCGAACCGTTGGTGGGACCTGCGGTTGTTGTTGCTGCTGCTTCGCCGTATCCACGAGCGCCTTGGCAGAGAAATGAGAGTTGCTGGTGTTCAAATTAAGTGGAGAGAACTCCTCGTGCGCTTCCGAAACGTTTCGGTGCAGCGGCGGGGTGAAATTGCGAGGCAGCTCCGTCCAGTACATCGACGACGAAGTCGTGTTGCCCACTGCCAGTGGGACTATGAGCGTCCACAGCCCTTGCATCGGTCGCCACAGGTGGAGTAGTATGTGCGACGTGGCGCGCGACATCACGGAAGTGCGGCCACCGCGGTTTGCCGGTTGTACTGGGGCCGTGGTGTTGTGATGCAGCGGCGTTTCTGTTGATACATTTTGGCCTACTAACCGAACGGAGAAAAGCTGCATTGACTGCGAAAAGCCACTTCCGATGGTGTGAAGGGTACGACCAATAATGAAGATGGGCTCAATGAAAAACTGCAGCAAGGACCGCATGATCGAACCGAAAAGTGCACCACCTTTCCAGATGCACCAAGCTTTTGCGTCGTCCGTCGAGTGCAAGACGTACCGGATCGATGAATGGATGTCGACATCCAGTCTCGGGAAGAACATTGTAACTGGTGATATAACGCCCTCTTTTATGATAAACGACAGCATTCTAAAAGGTGTTATGATGCCAAGCACCATGCGGCCAGAAAACCGCACCGCTCTCATAACCCCTAACGTGTCACACAACTGTCCCAACGCTCGCCGAATGCACAACGCGAGTTGACGGCTCAGCTGAGGAATGAAGCGATCGGGGAATAGCCGAGGTGTGGCGGCACCCGCAGATCCTTGCGCGGCAGCAGCAGTAGACCGCGAGCCTCCACCGAAGCTGAAGTAGGTAGGATTATAATCCTTGTCGGATGACACCACAAACGACACGACGCACAACAGCACAAAGAAGGAAACTAAACAAATGATCGTCGTCCTCAGAACAAAGACCCATGTTTTCTCCCCACTGGCTTCCCCTTCCTCGTCGTCCGGCAAGGATGCAACGCTGCCGTGGCGAGTCGAGTTGAGGCTATCCGTGATGGGTGGCGAGTTCTTGTCGCGGGCGCCGTCTACTTTCGCTGACGGCGCCGCAGGACCAAATAGAAATGTGCTAGATGAGTTTACCCCTGTAGCCGCCAATGGTGACGCGCCGTGCAGAGGGCCTTCGATGGCGCTGGTCGGGCTGCTCATACCGTTACTCCCATTGTGGTCCGGGCTGCGGGCGCTGACGCTGCCATTGGCGCGGTGCGGTGCGCTCGACCGGAAGGGCCGCGGCGGGGTGACGTGAGTGACCACGTAGTCTTTGATGAGCGTCGCAGCAGCAGCAGCGGAGCCAGGGAAATGACCAATGTCGGATTCAAGAGGGGACTCGTGCGCGGAGTCGGTGAGGGGTGAAGCCTTCACGCTACCCATGCGGCCGCGCTTTGCGACGCTGAGCTGACGTGCGTAGTCGCGATCGAACTCAGGCACGCCGCGTGTCTCAATGGTGCTGCGGTGTGATGAGCTCGTGCGCACTGACGGCGCCCGCGCGCTCGCTTGACGACTCGTCTTCATCTTCAGTCAAAAGTAACCCAAATGATTAATGCTACCAAAAAAAAAGTCTGACGCAGCGATTGTTGTATTTGTGTACCTCTAACGAGTAAAGAAACACTAGCTGTTCCGATTGACTTGAACAAAACGTCGAAGAAAACGGTAGTACGGCACAGAGTGTACTACGAACGTGAAGATAAATATTAGACAGATTAGAAGCAGTGTGGGCCCAAATACAAACGCGGCTGTGCTGTTTCTTCTTTCTTTTAAGTCCCTTTGGGTTTTCAGAGACTGGATACGCTTTAGATTAACGCGGCCGCCGTATTCGAGTTGGTGACGTATCTTTTTTGTTCGTTTTCAAGTCCACTCCTGTGGCTCCCAACTGATAGCCAAAACTGCTGGAACGTGTGTGAAGAGACGGTATGTGAACCACGGCCAAGTCACACACAAGGAACTGATAATGTGGGCGTCGAATCTTGAGGTCCAAGATCTTTAGACGATTGTAAAGATTCACTGCTTGCACGAAAGCCCGTTTTTCTAAGTCGGTGTAGCAGTAAAAGCTGCGCATTCAAACGTATTGGGGGTGAGCACGCATGTATATCGGCTCAAACTCGACAGTGCCCGCTGTAACAGTGAGCTTAAACTGTATGTGTGTGGTAGCTGACTGATTGAGCACACTGTTTGCGATGTAAAAGGAATGGTAAGTGACGAAGAGTAGAGTGAAAGGCAACAGAGAAAGAGATGAAAAGAGCTTCACTAAGTTATGAAGCTTAAAAGAGTCTCTAAGTTGACAGTAGCGGATGCGGGAAAGCTCCGTTGCGCACATTGAAAAAACAAGTGAGGTAAGCCCCTGGAAACACGGTGAGGTGGAGATATCAGGATAATGTTGTTGTTCCTATTGCGTTTGGTCAAGTTAGGGGTACAAAGAGCAGCACCAGCGCGAGAAACTCTAGCAAACCAGCAAGGTGCGGAGCACTGCGCATCGATGGAAGCAATCGGGGAGGGGTGACTCGGTACACTTCTGGCAACACTTAGATGAACCTTCGTTTGCATACGGTGTACATCGACTTTGAAGGCAAAGGAAGAAGTCAAAGAGCTCCGCAATAGAATGGAAAACAACAAGCGACGCTCACAACGGAAACTGAAGCGCCTTGATCACTGCAAAAGGATGCTGCCTCAGCGATTCAGCTTTGGCTTCTGCGGTTTCGCCTTGGGCGCCTCACCTACTTTTGAACGCGTGGTGGACGACGTGCGAGACTTCGGCTTCAACGTTTTCGACCCTCGTCTGGCAGCTGTAGCGTCGTAACTTAACCCTGTAGACAGACTTTTCTGTTCAGCAGAAGATCGAGTGCGTGTAAGGCGATGTGCTGGCGCCAATGCGGCCACAGAGGTCCCTGCTGTATTCGTTGCCGCTGAGGGTGCAGTGCTAGCGAAATTACGTCCAACGTGTACCGGTGTTGAATTTGTATCCGACACGCGTAGCGGTACGGGAGGCGAAGCGCTCAAATTCGTGACCGACGCCGTGATTGCTCGGTTGCTGTCTCTGTCCCTTCCCTCTGCGAACTCGGAGCTGCCCGGCCGCACTATAGCGTCGGTGCTCGGTGTGATGGGTGGCAAGTTGCGGCCCGGGTGAGTCGTCTGCCGCTTGCGGTACATCGTTGCAGTGGTGGCGGTAGCAGCAGTGGCGCGTGCGCCGCCCTCCGCGCTCGCCGGCGGGGACGGGAAAAACTGACGAAGGTGCACACCTGGTGAGCAGCTGTTGGTATTGTTGCAGCCGTTAAAAGAGGAGGAAAGTGCGTTGCGCACTGGCAGCGGTGCCGGGTCCAGCACAGCGCTGGAGGGCAGCGGTGCCAGCGTCCCTTTTGGCCGCAGCGAAGGGTCGGGGAATAACTTCAAGGACGACGAGGAGACGGCCTGTGGCGCATCGAGTGACAGCGGCAGTGACTCTGCGAATCGTATTGGGCTCTGTGTTGCCTCAGAGATAAGCGGAGACGTTTGAGAACCACTGCCTGGAGCCGGCAACATCTTTCCTTCCGACGTTGCCAGTGCAGACACATCCTCTCCAATAGCAGCAGCCGCGTCCTCTGTTGGTCGCTTGTAGGTGGAACGAATCAGAGCCCGCAGCCCACGTGCGCCGCTCCCCGCCACACTCGGTTTCTCCTCCTCCAGCTTATCCAAGTGGTATTCCTCGTAGATGTAATCCATCATCCACCCAAAAAAGCTCTTAAAGTCGCTCATTGCAAGCACCAGCCGCCACGCAGGAAAAGACAGCACATTGTGCGGACCTTTCAACGCAGCAGCGCCGCCCTCCCCCGGTACGTCATTGTCGGAGAAGACAGCGGGAGTGTCGTACAATGCCTCTACAAACTCTGCTTCGTCGAAGCCTTCGACATTGCTGGACAGCAAGGAAAGCAGCGCGGTTGAGACGCGCCTACCGAATTCCTCGTAAACTACGTACTCCTCGTGGCGGTGCTCGATCACTGATGATGACGCCTCCGCAGCTGGCGAGGGCGATGGGGTAGGGGACTGGCTGTAGTGCGAAAGAAACACCTTGTGGTGCCCGTAGAGGTACACCGCCACGCTGTGCATAAAACGGCGGTTGTTCACCAATTTCTCAATGCATTCCACGGATTGCATGAAGCGACGCAATTGCTGCGTTGCCTGCTCGGCGACATCGGACGGGCTACTCAGCAGGCCACCAAACACACCACCCACAACCCTGCGTGTGTTGCGGCGTGTCACCTCGCTCTGCACCAACTCCTCCCACGTTAGGGGGGCGTTGATAACAGACGTGGTCGTCGTTGTTGCTGCATACGGTGTGGTGCTCACGCCACTTAGATCAGCCTTACATCCCCACGAAGAGGCATCCAGGTCCCGTGCCGCCACCGCGGCGAGGGTGAACGCAGCGGCGCGATGATCGGCTGCAACAAATACAGCAGTGTCACCGTCATCACCTTCCGCATCCCTGTTGTCGTCAGTACCACCTGTGTTAGGGGAATTAAAGCGGTGGCACCAGTCATTGAACAGCTCCTCAAGTGCGGTGTCTTCCAGAGAGGCGAAAGTGCGCGGCGGCGGTGTGTGTTCGCGTTGTGATCTTACTGTCGGAACCCCCAAGATCGCGCGAGCACCTTCGCCGGTAGCTACCCCAGTTGGCATCGTTGCCGCAGCACGTGAAGCCACAGTCGTCTTTGAGATCGCCTGATGCCGCTGTTGTTCTTGTCGGACATCGCGTTCGAAAAGATACATCAGCTGCTGAAAGTCGGTATTTGTCGTGCTTAGTTGAAGTGCTTTTTCAATCGCAGTGGATTCTGTCGACCCCTTTTCGTGTAAAGAGTTCGAAGTGTTGCTAGCTGTCGCACCCGCGCTTTCTGAATTTAGTTGCTGAGCCACTTTATTCAGCCCGCCGCGGTTTGCCGTTGCAATTGACTCGCTCTCTGCGAGCGCCGGATAGCTCGATGTCACGTAGTTCGACTGCAGCGTGCTCGTTGCGGCTGTAATAGAAGCAACAGCAGCCGCAGAGCACCCAGCTGCATTAAGCGTTGGCACAGACCCAGTTCGACCGCGCAAGTACGCCTCTAAACGGCTATTTGACTGTGGCACTGACGTAGCAGCGCCACCTGGTCTTGCATTTGCGCTAGCAGGACGTGTGCCACCCCTACGACCACCACCGCCAAGCAACGCCTGCGTAGCTGCACGAGCACGTCTCACCACCTCCTCATCATCGCTTATATCATCTCCATCCGCAAAACTGCTGCTGCTGTTGCTACGGTAGTGATGATTATTACTCGCAACAGGGCGGGGCGGTGCGTGGGGTTGTAAAGCTCCTGTGGGCGGTGCACTCGAGCTGCAGCTGCTGGACCGCGACGACGACGACGAGCCTGACGCCGTCACCGCGTTTTCCCCGTCGTAGCGGCGCTCCTCCTCATAGTAGAACGAGCGCTTCTGAACTCCAGCCGCAGCAGTGGCGGTGGTAGAGGCGGAAACGACAACAAATTGACCTCTGGCAAAGGCCGCAGCACGGTCTTTCTCAACTGCCTTTGCTTTGATCGACATCGTGGGTGTCCGATGTCGCTGACGCTTTGCTCGATTTCGCTGTATAGCTTTCGATTTCGCCTTTCAAAATTGGAGGAAACCAGGTACCCTAATGGCGTGAGATAGCGTCAACATGTACTTGCGTGTATGTGTGTAAGTGTGTGCTGCAACGCCCTCCAACGTGCCTTACCCGACTGACGCAGATGAAAAGATCGGCGCACGAGATGAGATGAGAAGTGAGAATAAAGGAGACAAGGATCCAAAGGGCAAAACGATGGGTTTTTGTTGCTGTTGATGGCAATGTCTAGCAGTGCACGCTTTCTCCAAACAAACAGGGCGAGATACAACAAAAGCGGCTTACTTTGTCCGTCAGTCCGTCTTCACGCAATGGACTTTTAAAAACAGAGAAGCGAACGCCGACTTTTCAACTACAATTAGAAAAGGGCCAAGCTTATATGGAACCGCACAAAGCCAACCTCAGCGGTAAATGCACTCAAAAAGAAAAAAAGCGTAGAGAACCACGCAGGCCCTACCCTTAGCCAGTGCTTACAAGTGATGCAGCTGACAAACGGTCTAAAGCAAATGGGCAACAGAGAGAGATGTTGAACTCCGCAGCGTTCTTTATTTATCTTTTTTTTTTTGTTCCCGGGGTGCTGTCGGGGGAGCACCTGAGGGGAAAAAGGGGAGAGTTTATGTACATAGCGGCAGTTTCACGCCGATGAAAACTGAACACGAAAGAGAGTACAACGTCAAAGTTCATCTGAGGTCCTAATAACAGTACACGGAAATGTTTTTTTGTAAAGTACAGTTATAATAACATCAAAAGAAAAACGTGGCTGTCATTTGGTAAAAAAAAAATGGGAAAACGGCGCTGACGACGTCTAAAAGTAAAAGCAGAGCGCACTCTGATTCAAGATGTCCGCGGCTTCGCGTTTCCACCGTGCGCCGCTGGTCGCAGTGACTTGGTGCTTGTCTCTAACATCGCATTTCTGACAACAGTGGTGAAAATATGACTGCACAGAAGTCACGAAAGGGTAAATTAAAACATTTGCGTCTTACAACAGAAAAAAAAAGTCATGTGCATTGCAACTGGGCAAATATGTAAATGAGGTGTTAGAAAGGGAAACGATTATCAGCTTCGTTAGAGTGATGTTGCTTTATGAACAAAAAATAGGAGGTCAACTTGTAGAACGGGCCGCACTGCTGAGCGTCACGGCTTTTCTTTTACGCCGACGCCACCTTGGCAGAGCGGTTGGCGGTCTCATCGTATACGAGCTTGCTGTTCGTCTTCAGCTTCCGCTGAAACTCCATAAATCGATGCATGTCGAGTTCGCGGTCTTGGTTCGTTGTCTTCCACATGGCGGACGAGGACTTGTAGGTCGGCGCAGCAGCAGGGGCTGCAGCCGAACCCCTCTGACCGTTTGTCACGTTCTCCAAGCTCGCGTTCGACGACACCGTGTCGATCTTGACGGAACGATCCGCCTTGCCGCCCAGCGCCGCCGGGGCACCATCGCTCGGCCCGGGCCTGCTGGCGTTGTTGTTCTTCTTGCTGTCGTATACGTTGTACGTGCTGCCGGGGAACTGCAGATCGGCCTCAACCGCCTCGCCGGCCCTGATGTTGTTGTTGAAGCTTGCACGGAAGCGCGAAGACTGGCTGTTGGCGAAGCCGCCGCGGTTGCCAGCGTTAGCAGACGCGACAGGAAGGAACACCATGCCGGCGCCGTGCGGATGGTTACTGTAGGTTACCTGGCGGCCCCGGTTGCTCGAGATCATTGCCTGGTCGACGGAGGCAGTACTGTAGGTGCCGTCGAAGCCGCGCGGCGCATCGGTGCCGTACTTCACGCCTTCCTCCGGGTTGATAACCTTGCCGGTTAGGCCAAAAGCGACGGACTCCTGCGGGGGTGGAGCGAGGTGCCGGGCCTGTACATTCACGTCGAGGCAGTGCCCGCACACGTGGGGCTGGTTGTCGCAGCTGTCCACCATCTCGCGCGTCTTCTTTTTCTGGTTGTGCACGAGCTGGCGCAGCTTTGCGATTTGTTGCTGGCTTAGCGGGGCGGTAGGGGTGGCAGCGGGGTCCTCATCAACAATGTCGCGAATCCCTTGCAGCATTGTGTGCAGGTCGTGCTCTGCTGAGCACTGTGAGGCCGGTGTGGCGGCACCGCTGCTGAGGCGCTGCTGCGGAGTGGCAATGGTGCGCTGCGAAGACGCCTTCGATGACACAGGCGTGGGCGCCTCCCGGGCCTCCGCCTTCACATCATCGCCCCCCTCCTCCTCATCTGGCAGTCCGAGGGCACGCCGCTCCGCCCGCAGGCGGGCCTCCTCGTTCAGCCGGGCCTTGTGCTCCAGCAGCAGCAGCTCTTGCAGGCGATCGCGGCGCCGCACTGGCACCAGCTCTGCTGCAAGTGCCATGTCCTTCGCCTCGCGTTTCTTCGTGCTGCTGAGGAGTTGCTCATCCGGAATGAAACGGCCGACGTTCTTGGAGCTGTCGAGGAACGCCTTCTCACGCAAGCTATGCTGGAGGCTCTTCATATACAGCTCATCCTTCGACATCCCGGGACGGCTCAGTGACTGCATGGCAGCTTGCATTGACGCACCGGCGTTGCGGGACTTGCTCTGGGGCTCCTGTGCGCAGTACGAGCATTGGCAGTACGCGTGACACTGATCGCGGATCATAAGGATGCTTTAATAGTTGTATGTACCGGTGTTGAACAGGCTTGAGAGAAACGTGACAATCCTTTTCACGTAGAGATGCTTGATATTAGGAGAAGTCAGAAACACGTGCTCACCTTTATAAGTTGCAGCCAAAACCGAAAGGAGGAGAGAACGAGTGGGTGGTGGTATGGAAAAACGGGGGTATTTAAAAATCGTAAAATCAGCACAGCTTTTTTTTCCTGTAGCTACACGAACGTGGTCTTTTGCTGAAACACCGTCTCGCCATCACGCGACAACAGAATTAAGAAACGATGTTTAGGTGGCAACATCGTGAGGGGGCACCAGAAACACGTAGCTTCAGTGTTCGGTTCACATCTTACATTGTCGAAACGTTGTCACAAAGCTGCCGCAGTAAAGGCTGCCGTTTATTTCAATACGCTACTCTTTGCCTTCATTCCGATTGATTTTGTTGTGGGGGTGTACATCTGAAGTTGCAGAAACGAATAAAGGGAAAAAGGAGAGGGAGATTTGTACATTAGTTTTAGGTGCAAGAAGCGTGAGCTGGATTACAAAACAAAAAACCTCTATAAGCCGAAACAGTTGAAATGAAATCTGGCTGACTAGAACAACGTCATTAGGGTAACAACAGAAGGAAAAAAAGGAGAAAAAAGGCATGGGGAGGAAATCACTTCTACGTTCACGCAAGTATTTCCGTTAGCATTCACCGATTCTTCTCATTTGGACGCCTTTATTCTCCCCTTTCACCGTGTCTGATCAGGCTAGAGTGCCAGGAGCACAGCTTGCTTAAAAAAAAAAAAGGCATTGAAACATCTGATTTTTTTTAGGCAGCGTAGGCCACGTGGCGCTCGCTCGCAGATTGCCGCGCTGCCGCACCAGCCGCCGCTGCACCAGTTGCCAGCGGCGGACGCTTCGCCGAGGCCGACGACGCAACACCAGCGTCACCTGCACTTGTACCTTTTTCGACAGCCAGAGCGTTTGTATCCTTCATCGAACTTTGCTGCAGCGGCGGCTGCAGTGGGGCGGCGGTGGCCCACACCACGCCAGCGCCACGCGGGTGGGCGTTGTTGGTGCGGATCTGTGCCAGAGAGTTGCCAAACGCATTTACTGTGCCGTCGTTCTTGTTGCTGTTCTCCCCTTGTGTGGAGCTCGCCTCGTCGTCCATGCCGTTCATCCTTAGCAGGTGCTGCAGCGCACGGCGGTTCGTCGGATTCACCGGGTCGCCGGTCACCTTGCGCACATCGTCCATCGTGTCCTGCAGGCGGTGCGAAGCGTGGCACTGCACCGGGGGGGTAACAGGGCACGCTTGCGCCATCGCGTATGCCTGGTGAATTGTCGACGCGTTTTGACTATCGCTGTCGTTAAGACCGCTGCGACCCCACGTGCTCGGCTCGCCACAGCCGCCGCTATTCTGAGTGCCATCTGCGTTATAGTCCTCTGGCAGTGGTTGTGGGCCGCGCGAACCGATGTTGGTCGAGGCGGACTGGAGGCGCTGCCTTTCCAGTGCGGCCCGCGTGCGTGCCTTGTACTCGGCGATCAGCAAACGCTCCAGCGCGTCGAGCTCGGCCGCCTCGCGTGCCTGCCGCTGCTCGGCCGTCTCCTTGCCCGACGCCTCGCCTACACTGCCCTGCAACCCGCCATCAGCTCCGTCACGGGTGGTTCGGTTTTTGATGGTATACTGGTTCCCGCCAGCTGTTCCGTTGCGTCCCCGTGAGGCGTTCAGCGCCGCTTGGTTCACCGGCTCTGGGAAGTCGGGATTGAAGCCGGCACAACAGCCCTTGCCGTGCTGTTTGTTCTCGCTGTGGCACTTGCAGCTGCAGTCGCCGCGCCGCGAGGCAGCCAACTGACTCACTGCCAACTTTTTGGCGTTGACGGAACGACGACTGCTGCAGAAGTCGCAGCCACAGTGCTGCGTGGGGTACGTCCTTTGCATAGCCGTTGCAGACATTGTCAAAACACAAAAAGCGAGTTTACTCTGATAAACAGAGAGGGGGAATATCACAGACAACTCGCGGCGGAGAAAAGAAGGGTTTTTGAATGGGTTGTGAGTGAGCGAATCAAAAACAACTATCTGCGTGTTTGAGACAAGGAAGTGACAGCTTTGCTGAGACAGTTGGTAGCAGAACGTACGTAATAGAAAAGACGTAAGTAGGCGGGAAAAAAAGAGAGGGGAAAAGAAAAGAAGCACGGAAGGCACACTTGTGACCCAAGCAGTTCGAGTATCGTTTATTTAGAAACACTAGAAACAGATTGGGGGCGTGCAATTATCACTATCGCGGTTGAAAGCAACAACACGTTTCCACTGCGCGCTTTGTTTTAACAGGGCAAACGAGGAAACCGTAAGTAGTGCTTAGGCGCTCTCCTCCATCTTTCACTGCCTTCATACGGCGTAAATGCAGTGAACACAAGCATTGCCGATGAAAAGGCGAGGTGACGGAAGCAGCTACATTGCGCTAACTGCGCTTGCTTTACCCAAGACGGAAAGGTCTCTCTTTATCATTTTTGAAGTTATCTTTATACCGGGGAGATTGGATAAGAGAAGAAGCGAAAAAGAGAGATAAAGAGAGGGCACAAAGGAGGCAAACAGCAATGGCAGCAATAAACGAGAAACACGCACAAACTGAGCGCGTCTCAACACAAACTTTGAACAACTTTCACACTGCCAATTCGAAACAAAGCAGAGGCGTCTCAGAAAGCAGCCTTGCAGAAGAAGACAAACAAGCCGCATACACTTTACTAAAGAAAGCGTGGAAGAGGACCTCGAGGCACACATAAGTGTGCAGACGCTCCCAGGATATGTACACAAACGTCTCTCAGCTTGCAAAGTAAACTAACGCTGCTCCTAATCTTCCTTGTGATTCCCGCGGTGGCGCATCGTGCGTGGGGACGTCGGAGCGTGCGTCAGCGTCGTCGGGTCAGCGTGCACTGCTGTCGCGGGGCCGCTGAGGGTTCCGGTGGCAGACGCGCGGTCAGACCGCGATGAAGGGGCGTCGGGGCCGCTGTCGACAAAAGGCTCTACAACGTACTTCACCTTGTGCGTAAAGGCCTTCAGCGGGATGACGATGCTGGCGGGCCCCGTTTCCTCAAACTTGTGCCACTGAGCCACAAAGAAGTTTTTGAAAAAGAAAACGCAGATCACAATGACGGTGATGAGCAACACGGGCGAGGTGATAACGTACATTAACTCATTCCAACCAAGTGCTAGCATCACGGGAAACACCCAAGCCGGCAGCGATTGGTTGCTCGCCACCACCGCGCGCAGCTGCAGCTGAGTGGTGAAGTCGCACTTCTGCTTGTACAACTCGTAGGCGCGCTGGGTGGCCTGCTGCGTCAGCAGCACACAGCTGGCATCCACAGCTTCAACGCCGCCCTCTGCATCGGCAGACGCCACCGGCACATTGTACGGGTACTTGGGAACGGCGTCCAGCGTGCTGTAAGTCAGATAGAATGCGGCCTCCGCATCGTTTTCCTCGAAAACTATGCGGTGGCAATCTTCCTTGACCCGACGTGCGGAGCGGCTTTGCGTTTTCGTCGCTCGCGACGACTCGCCCTCCCCGTCTGCGTCGTCTTCAGCCGTCTTCGACTTCAGACGGAAGTACAGAAGGCTGCCGAGCACGATCATACCGGACTGCAGCGCAGCGGGCACCGCCTTCTGAAGCCCCTTCGCGGTGGAGAAGAAGCGCACGGTGCCGTCGCTGTTGTGCGTCAGGCTGCGCTCAAAGCCGGCGTGCATTGTGTCAAAGGCGCTGTCCGCCATCGAAGACACACGCGAGCGCACCTTTAGGAGCAGGGCGTCAGTCACCACGTTCACCACGTTCAGCCGCGCCGTTGCGTCCTGGGCGATGAGGGAGGCGTAACGGCCGTAGAGGTGAGATGGCGGCGGCATCGCACCGACCTCCAGGACAACGGTGTTGAGCTGTGCGGCGAGCGTCTTCCAGAACCCACGGGCAAGTCGCTGGCAGCCGGCGGAGTCCATCAGCTGCGAACCGGCCCACCGCGTCACCACTTCCGACGCCGGCAGCCCATCCGCCACGTCCGCCTCCGCCGCCTCGTCGACCATTTTGTCGTCCGACAGAAACGGCAGCGACTGCGCCGACTTCACCAGCTGGCGGTAGCTTTCCTCAACACAGCCGAGCACGCGCGACTCGGCGTTGGCGAGCACCTCTGCAGTGATGGCACTGGAGAACTTGTTCACCACCTGCATAGTGGCGCCGACTAACTCCGTCTCCAGCTCCGCAGCGTACTGCGCCATCACGTCTCCCTGGTACAGCTTCGTCTGTCGATAGTAGGAAGCGAGGCGCACCTCCATTTCCTCGTCGAGAACCTCGGACAGTCGCAGCAGCATCTCACCCCGCTGCAGGCGGTCCTCGTAGTGCCGCGTAAACCCCCGGAACGTCTTCAGCTCCTGTTCCTTCGTCTCCCTGCACCGGTGCCGCGCCAGCATCTCTCGTTGGGTAGGGATGTCGAGGTCTTTGCTGGTCCTAATGGCCTCCCAACAACTTGTCAAATAGGCCGGCAGGCCCTCCAACGGGACCCCGCGGAACATGGCGTGGTGGCGGAAGAGGTAGTTCTCGCAGTGGTTGTCGCCGAACCAGCGGCGCAGCGTCCCGACGGACTCGGCAAACGCCTCCTTCTGCAACTTGAAGTGCGGCATTGCGTAGTACTTGAGGTGGAAGAGGGAGTCGATGGTGGCCTCCTGGAACTGTGGAGGGCGGGTGACGCTCTCCCAGATCGTGTCAAAAGACTTGCGCACTGTAACCAGGCTCGGCGCCGTGTCCTCCTCCGTGAAGTCACGCAACACAATGAGCAGCGTTGGCTTCTCCTCAGCCTTGTAATTGTCGTGGTTGAAGAGCTGTAAATTGACCTCAAAGATGGTCCGCAGCAGGCTCAGGTTGGCGCCGTTGAAGCGGCCCACGTCGACGGCCCACATATTGATGATCAGCGTGTCCACAACGCTGAGGCCAAAAAGAGAGAGCTGGCGGTCGAAGCTTTGATCCTCGCCTCGCTCCAAGCCGTCCGTGCCTTCAAAGTCTAGCACCAGCAGGGGAGACTTGGTGGCCTGCCTGCCTGCCGCAGCAGCATCACCTTCCTTCGCCGTCGCTACGGCAGCGGCAGCGGCAGCACGGTTGAAGCGTGAGCTGCAGTCCGAGAATGGGGCAGGAACGCCGCCCGTTGGACTCGCCGGATCCGTCGTCTCGAAGCCGGGCAGCTCCGTGTTTGCTCGGGCCATGAAGGCGCCTTTGGTCGTCTGGCCGCGGCGCACCCGTTCATCGAGCATCTGAAAGTCCGTGCCGAAGAGGTGGTTGAGCAGCGTGGACTTGCCGCTGCTCTGGCAGCCAAAGACACCCACGACGTGGTAATTTAACCCAACGGAGGTAAGCGTGCTTTCACCACCGCTGTCGATGCTTGCCGACTTGCCGGTGCTCTGCGAGCCTGATGAAGTCACAAGTGTGGCGAGGTACTCAGCCAGCTTCATTTCTGGCTGCAGATGACCGTCCTCGTCGACTAAATGAAGACTCATTGCTCTTGTAACGGTCTTTTGATTTCACAATGAATATAATTATTAAAGAAAAAAGGGAGTCACACCGCAATAGGAAAATTGTGCTCAGGTGTAACAACAGGCTACCGCAAATAATAACACTGTGTTGCTGTGGATATACAAAATATCTTTAGAGAGACAGATATGTATATATAGAGAGAGAGGTTCTTATAACCCAACCAAATAGAATACGACAAGTCAAACCTCCTAAAATAAAATAGAAATGAACTCTCAAGTGGTCTGTTGTTGTTTGCTTGTGCGTATGCCGTTGGGAAAAGCAAAATAAAAAACAGGGAAATGAGAAGGAATGGTCAGCCAGTGAGAGGAAAAGTAGTCGAACCCAGAAACTTGAAGAGTTCTGTGGTGCAACATCGCCAATGGCTGTTATCAAGATCTGCAGTCAATGAATGAGCAATGAAGGACAATACAAAAAAAGAGGTAATCCGGCAAAGGCACTGTGCAGGGTGTCTGTGTGTCTTTGACAGCTGCTTTTTCTAGAAGCTCAGAGCGCATTCTAACGTGTTGCACACATGTGTTTCATGCCTGTTCCCTATTCGCATTTTTCCTTTCACGAGGATAATGAGGCAAAGGTACATGGCAGTTTGGTAAACGTCTATGAGGAAGAAAAAAAGCGGTACAATTCTAACGCCAGAAGAAAGGAAGGAGAAACAGAGGAGCCAGGATCTGCGTGCGTGCTTGGTGCACTGCAGAAGCTATGAGGAGATACCCTTCTCTTTAGCCCTCCCTGATTAAATTGCCCCTCCCGCAGGGGCGCGAGAGATCCGGTGTTAATTTCACCGTTTCGTTTCTTCTTTTGACTTCTTAACAGAAATTCTGTTTCGCCTTATTTACTCACGTCGACTCTGCAGAAAGTGCGCTAAGTGCTTTAGATAATGTGATGGTAGAGGGATTATTCGACCGCTTTCAGTTTCGCAGATGCTCCTCAGCTTGTTTCTTCTCTTGCTCTTTGTGATGTAAGAGAGAAAAGGAAATCGGAAAAAGCAAAGGCACTGATGGCACCGAGCACCAGTGAGATGGTGAAAAGAGTGAGTGGAAAGAAAGGCTGGGCGGTTTACGGAAGAACAAACAAAGAAACAGAGAGAGGGAGAGCAAAAAAAAAAAACTCCGGCTTACGCGCGTGTGTGCGCATACTACATATATAGCTGTACTTGCACGCACAACCACACACACAGGACAACACGCAGCGACCAGTTTAGTCGGTGCAACATTCGCTTCCGGTGGTGAGCCACTTCGGCGTGCGCTCTGGCAGAGGGGCGCTGGGGCTCCGTTGGGTGGGCGTCACCCGCCGCACCGCACCACGCGCCTCCCACTCCGCCAAGTAGCGTGCGCGGCGGTCGCGGTAAAGGTCGTCGGTGATATAGACCTTGTGTCCGAACTTCGGTCCGGTTAGGTACGCAGCTGAAGAGGCAGAGGAGCCTGTGCTATGGCTGCGCGGCCACCTTCCTCCTCCACACGGAAACCCGTGCCGCCTACGGCCTCGACCACGGCCACCACTGCCACCACCGCCGTCACATCGGCCGTGCGGCGATTGCGTGCGGCAGTGCGCGGGGCAGCGAAGGGTGCAGCTGACGAAGCCGCACGACGGACACGCAAACGAGCTGTCCAGTTTGCCGGCGGCGATCATGGAGACGATGTCCCGTGCACTCATCAACGGATGTCCGCAGAACGGGCACGCACTGGCCGCAGCGGCAGCGGTACCAGCCGACTTAGGCGAATGGTGTGGCGAGCACGCACGTGGCTGCGGTTGCGGCAGGGGAAGTGAAGGACACTTCTTGCCTTCGTGCGGCGACATCGGACAGCGATGCGGATCGGCATGGTGGTGGGGCGGCGGTAGCGGCGGGGGTGGACACTCCTGTCGAGACCACGGCGAGGGCGGATGGTGATCCTCATCGTGGCAGCAGCGTCCACCGCAGGGGCCCGAATGCGGAGGTAAGTAGTAGTGCTCTGGGAAAGGGCTGTGTTGCGGCGAACGTTTCGAGTACTGCCACGACGACGGCACATGGCACTCGCATGCCCAGGGCGGCGGCGGAGGCGGGCAGCACCCTAAACTCTGACCCCACGGCTCGCGAGGGGACGGCGGACGGTGACCGTCACGGGGTCGCGGCCCACGCGGACCCCTCTCCCAATCCCAGCCGTAGCGGTGGCGCAATGGCGGCGGCGTGCGGTCGCCACGCGAGTGCGAGCCGTGGTGGTGGTGGTGTGCGGCGTCGGCATCGCCTTGCGGCGACAGCGGAGTACCCTCCTTGACCTGCGGGGGCTCGGGCGGCGGTGGCGATTGCGGAGGCAACGAAAAACCACTGGAATCCTTGTCGTGTCGTGGCAGGGTCGACGGACGGGCACCATCGGTGCTGCGACAGTGATGGGGGCTGCTGTGGTGCATCTCGCCGCGGCCCCCCCATCGTCGGTTCGCGTCGAAGGCGGCCTCCATGCGACGGTCCTCGCGAGCGCGCTGCATCGCCGCGATTTCCCCGCGACGCGCGTCCAGTTCAGCCTGCAGCTCGCGGCGGCGGGCGTCGTACTCAGCGTCGACGGCGGCATTAAGAGATGCGTTGGTCTGCCGGCGCAGCAGTTCGGCGGTGTTGGAGGTGTAACAAGGGTGGTGGCCGCCACGGCGAGGGCTGGCGAAACCATCGAGAGCGGCACGGCGGCGTTGCTCCGTCAGCCGCGCCTCCCCGCAGCGCTGCTGACGGGTAAGGAGGTCGGCCTCGCCCAATTCCACTTGCTCCGGCAGACACGAAGGGCAGCGGCGAGCTGAGTGCAGGCCACCGCGGTGGTGGTCTTCGCCAGCCTCCTGTTGTTCTTCCACCTTTGCCTTACGGCCACAATCTCCGTGCCGGCTTTTTCCTTCACCACCGTCACTGCGGTGATGTTGAAAGGGGGACCGCCGAAGGTGACCGTGGGGATGATGAAGGAAAGGCGAATGGCGGCGATGGTAGCCGCCGTGCCCCAAGCTCGGGCTGCGATCACACAAGTGCGGGGGAAAGTGGCACTGCGGGCAAGTGCAGCGATCCGCGCAGCAGCACGGGGGCTTGTCGGGCGGGAGCCCGCACATCTTTCGCTCCCCTGCGGAGCGACGGCACGTGCAAACGGCGTCAGAGGGCATGTGGGAAAAAGGAAATGCGGACAACAAAAGGATGGCTAATGAAAACGGGAAACCTAATGACGAAAAGGGCAAGCGAGGAAAGAAAGAAAAACGGCAAAGAGTGGTACAAGGAAACTAAGTGAGTACAGACGTCTATACAACTGCTTATTTGTAACGTCAAAAGGCTGAGAACGGGAGAGAAGTGGAGACAAAACGGAAAACAAAGTTCAGGTCTCAAATTTCAAAAACGTGTCACGATCTGCTCTCCTTCTTTTTTGCTGATGAACCAACTTGCTCAAACAACCCAAATCTTTCAGGAGAAACTGTAAGTGACCCTCTGGAGAAAAGAAAACGGCACTCTGAGAACGCGGCAACACCTTGTTGATATCACTGCTATCAATAATACGGTGGAACAGCTGCGGAGTAGTCGTTAAAAATACACGTGCATATATACGTGCATGCGCACACACACACACACACACACTACATATATATATATATATATATATATATCGCGTCTGCTGCGCCATTCCGTGACATGATAGATAAGTGCGGTATACTAACAGGAGGCTGAGCTGCACGCGCATAAACCTCAGAATGCTAGGCAGTTTGTTGCTCTTTTTTTCCGGGGGTGTTTTGTCTCCTCCGCAACGCCACAGGTAATGAGGGGATCAGCGCACAGAAGCACACCGTAACAGACGTCCCTATTGCAGGACCAAATAGATAAGCGAAAAAAACTGAGAGTAACGGACAACAACAATGCAAAGGCGGCTTATGGAAAGAAGTTACTGTATAAGCGAAAAGCTGAAGTTGACCAGCGCAAAGACAAGCAACTCTGGAGGAAATGAATGAGGCTCAATGAGAGAACGAAGTTGCAAGGGGTTTTGTGGTTTGCAGTCATTGTTCATTCCTTGTGTTTAGAAGACCAAGCTGCAGAGAAGGAAGCAAAGTGACGAAAATAGAGTCGCTGTACAAAAGCGAACACAGTTGCACCTCGTCCTGTCATCAACGGTGTCGACAATTAAATAAAGAAAAAGCGAACTTCAGCGCAACTGGAAAGCAAAGGCCCAAAGGTTCTCGCCAATTCGCTTTTTCACCACGTCAAACTCCGTTCTGTGAATAACACCTCCGTCGACCGTCGCTGCCTTGCAGCCTCCGTACTCACATACCTCGGATTGTGGCACCTTCATTACGCCTGCTTGTTCTCCAACTTCTCCTTCGCGGCTTCCTCAATCTTCATCTTTTCATTCTCCAGCTTCGTCTCCGCCGCACGTGCGCGACGGTCCTTAATCTCCTGAAGCTCCCGCGCCAGCTTGCGACGGTTCAAAATCACCTCGTGAAGAGCGCCGATGCAGCGGGCGATGGCGGCTAAGAAGGTGGCGATGGCTTCATCATTCGTGTGGCGGATCATCTCCGTCGAGGAACGGCGCACGTAGATCTCCGGCTGCAGGCTGATCAGCTCCTGCAACACCTCAAGCACGTCTTCTGAGATGGGCATTACACCGTTGCCCACGTCCTGCAGATACTCCTCGATCTGCTGCAGCACCTTGCACAAGTGGATGAGGGACAGCTCGCGCTCCTGGACCTGGGTGGAGAGGGTGGTGATGGTGGAGTCCGTCAGGTCGCGTAGGAGATGTTCAATGCCGATCTCCTCCGCCTCCTCAGCACCAAGATGGGTGGGAATGTTGCGGAATTCGAGCGAACGGGTGCCCTCGCGGCCCTGCACCGTCGTGTACGCCAGCACCGGCACGCCTTTGTTGTTCGGGTCCGTGTTCACCACACAATAGACCGGGTTTGGGCAGAAACGATCCGCCACAAGCAGATGCAATAGCATGTCGTTCGGCTGAATCGTCGGTCCGGACGAATACCACCCCACCACCTTCACCTTCGGCAGCACGCGCTTGTGCATCGCGAACATCTCCTGGGCGTAGTTGGTGTCAAAGAACCACACCTCCGCATCCTGCGGGTCCTCGTCGAAGGGAACGGCGAAGCTGTTGTTGATGTCCAGCGTCTGCAGCCCGGTGTGGTCGCGGATGTAGCGGCCAAGGAGGAGACCCGCCACACGTTTCTTCTGCAGCGCCGACGTGTTCATGCGGGCGTAATGGTCCACCAGCGAGAGCAGCACGAGCGGATGCACCTCGACGCGTCCGGCAGTGGGCATAAAGGTGGTCGGAGCTACCGCATCTCCTTTGTTCTCACTGCCGTCATCCGATAAGGCATCATAGTTGGCGATCACCGGATCCGGGCTGTTAGGTTTCTGATTGCCACTCATTGTGCAAGCCGACCTATTGTGTTTTTTCTTCTCTAGGTTGAATGCGCGGGGAATTGTTGCTCTCGAGATTCAGCAAAAAATAACTCAGCAAACTAGCTTTTCTTGCGTAAAAGAGTCGTTTCTAGTGATAATTCTTGTTTGCGGAGGTAAACGGATGTAAGAGGAGATTCGAAAACTCACACAAGCACACAACAGACACGCCGCAAATCGATGTTGGTGATGAAAGCAAAGTCGGAAAAAAAAAAATACGAGGCGCTAGCTGCAACACAAGTAGCTTTCTCAACTGCAATGGTATTGGCAAAACCCCTCCGTTTTAGTTTTGTACGACTCTGTCCGGGAGAACCAACGTTTGAGGATAAAAAAAAGGAAGCTTAAAAGAAAGTGAAGGGGAGAGACGGAGGTGCAACGATGCAGCACGAATGAAGATGTGGGGAGAAAAGCTTTATTTGCGAGAAGCGTAATTGGCACGGAATTGGTTCGAGAGACTTATATTACTAGTGCTGCTGATTCGCCTAAAGAGCGTATTGCTACTTCACACACAGAAGCAAGGAAATCGTAAGCACTTTCTTTTTGTTGTTGTTTGTTTGCTTTCACTGGCACCCGCTGTAATGTTGCAAGGACGAAAGCCTCTACGGGTGCCGTAAAGTGAGAGCAAAGTGAAAAAGATAATAGACGCAACACAAAGTAGAGGGGAAAAACGCTAAATAAGCACATACTTTACACGCACACGCAAACGAGCGCACGACCCAGTAGAAAGCTGCACAGCATAGCTTTTTACCAACGACAGAAGAGACAGGGAAAGGCTCAGTGGTGGTTGGCACAGAAGAAAGGAGATAAAAAAAAAAAATATATATATATATATATGTAAAAAACGACATTAGCGTGGAAAGTTCTGTTCCGCGCTGAAACGAAAGGCAGCAAACGGATGAGAAAGCAAAGGATCCAACCTAGAGTGATGTGAATGAGAACAGTGGGCAACAAAAGGAAGAGAAGCGAACAACGTTGAGCGGTAACAACCCCAGCGGAAAACAGAAGTATGGCCCATCGTGTTGTTTCGAACTGAAGTTAGACAGAGTCTTCAGATCTTTACAGTTTTTCCCCCTTAAAACGACCGCCGCCGCTGTCACCTCTGCAGGCGCTCCTCACACGCGCTTCGACTTCTTCTTACCATAGCGAGTAAGGAAAAAGACCACAAAGAGAAAAAAGTAGCTGCCATACATGAGGAGGCCCATGCGGATTAGCGAGGGCGGCGTCTCACAGCCACGCGGGCTCACAAACTTGTAGTAGCCGATGTACAGGCAAATGGCATACCCAAACAGCATCTGCACGATTTGAAGGCAGGTGATGAGAGGTGCAATAGGCGCAACTGTCCGCTTCAGGCCGCAGGAGCAGATGAAATAATACGAGTACATGAAGGAGTGCACCACGTAGTTCATCGTAGCAAACCAGATGCCACTCGGCAAAAGGTAACGCCCACCGCTCCACGAAAAGATCGTGACCGTTAGATGATGGTACGCGTGCAGAAACGTGATTGGCTTCTTTCGGAGACAAAGGAAGACCGTGTCCAGCATCTCCGGGATCTTGGACACCATGAAGCTAAACACCCAAAAGGAGAAGGCACCGTCGTACAGTACGCTGTAATCGAAGCGGCAAACAACTTCGTAAAATGGTCGTGATTCGGACATGAATACGAGCAAGGTGACGCAGGAGACACTGCCTGCAATGGAGAAGACCGCCAGCAATAAGTTCCACGCGCGAATTACACTGGCCAGCACATAGGGCTCTCTTCTCTCCATGACCCGCGGACCAAGCAAGATTAGAATTGTGTAAAGCACACATGTGTACTGCAGCACATCAGCGTAGTCGCGGAAGAAAGTGACTGCGTGGTCGCTATTGAAGTTATGGGTAAATCCTGTCAGTGAGCCCCAAAGCGACCGTGAGTCAGGAAGAAGGACAGACATTGCAACCAATATTTTAAAGTTCACAACAGGGGAGCACAGAATAGAAATTGAGTTAAAAGCGTGGGAAAAAACAGCTGACGGGATAAAAAGGAAAAAAGAGAAGTTCAAAAATAAATTCGATTCATAAAAAGAAAAATGAGCTTGATACGGATTGACAGCAGCTGTTTATCTCTCATTTATTTTTTTTCTTTTCCTTGTAGCGTAAACTCACCCTTCACCTGACAATAGGTACTTGACACTGTCCTTGTTCTACAAAGCTCGACGAAGAGCTGTTTTTTAATTTGTCGTTGTTGTTGTGTAACGGCTGCACGCACGAAGTAGAACGAGAAAGCGTTCGTAAGTGTAAAAAGAAAGAAGGAAGCGAAGTTTGAGAAAAGAAGGTGGAAATGGGGAAATGAAGAAATAAACAGAAGGAGTTGAGAGCATGTTCGCCAACAAATACATCAACCACACAATACAAATAGAAGCGTATAAAAACCTGCCGCGCACAACAAGCAGGTATAAGCTGGGATGAGAGAGGAAAGAAGCACTGCATATCAAACCCGGCAGTGCTATTCAAACTGCTCACCTCACAACTGAAAACAACATAGCGACTACACCTGAAGTGGCGCTGGGAAAAAAAAACTCTTTCGATCAGCGCCTGAACGGACACTTTATATGCTTGCGCAAAAGCTCCGCATATGCACCGCCCTCTAGATTCCTGGCGAAGTCAGCGACAGGAGTCCAAACAAGTAAGAGGGAGGGAAGAGATTGTGTTTGAGCACACAAGACTGTACTTTCCTTGTTGCTCTCTTGCATTATTAAGATTATTTCATTCAACTATCTGTTTCAACTAAACATTACGGGCAGCACTGGAACGCTGCTTACACAGTTATGGAAGGCAAAAATTGAAAAAGAAAAAGAAATCGAGGACAAAAAAACGAACACAACAGTAATGAAGAGAGGAAAAAAGAAGGCTTCAAGCACGACGAGAGCAACACTACTCATAAATGGATGTGTACATGTGTGCGCGCAGAGGGAAAGACAAAAAACCTCAGAAGCTATATACGGATGGAAAGAGGAAAATACACGTGCACGGTAGTAAAACAGAGAGCAGTGTAGAGAGAGAGAAAGCAAACAATAGAAAAGACTAATAACATCAGTAAATCAATAGCGACTCTTGCCCGTTGATATAGAGAGAGCAATATCACACCGTTTTGTTTGGCTTTCTCCCCCCACCGCAACAACGTAGCCTGTCGCACTCTACGCCACCACATACTAATTTTGTCAAACGTCTACAGCTTGAAACAACTTCGGAAGAAAGTGAATCTTCTCCCGTCTTGTGTGACGGCTTCTCACCTCTTCTACAACAGACATAAACTCATAAATGGAAGAGGATTACTCAACAAGAAAAAACAGTGTCAATTAAAAAGAAAAAAAAATTGGTTAAGCAAATTACGAAACGTGTCAAAGGAGAAGACATAAAGGTTTTATAATAAGACAAAGGGTTTAAAAAGTGCGTCCCCTGTTTTTCCGAGGATAATGATAGAGAGTACTCTGTACTAGGCTTTACAGCTTTTTTTTTTTTTACGTACAGTAAAACAAGAAAAAAGCAGTCTTCACGCACACAAAGACTGCGTCATTGTCATTACCCACAACACTCTTCTCCATTTTTTGTCTACCTCGTACAGAGTGAAGAGATATCGAAGTGAGTGCACTCCGCTTGATTCAAATCCGCTCGTAAAGGTTCGCAAATGAAAACACAAGTAGGACGCTGTTGGGTTTTGCTTATTTAGTAAGAAACAGTTTTGCCTTTTTCTTAATTTATGCAAGTTTTTCCCCCTGCAGAAAAAAAGGGGTTAGAAGGTAGTAATTTAGAGTGCAATCGAGTTTATAATGAAATAAAAAAAAAGGGCAAAACGTGGTCGTTTCTGTTCTTTCTCATCTAGTGGCAACAAGAAGCATCTCGTGGAATGGTCTGCACCACATAGCCCCCTTCAACACAATAAATAAATTATTTTCAGAAATTTCGGGAAACCAGATTCCTTTAAAGAAGAAAAACAACAACTAAATTAACAGTGACACCAAAAGACAAGAGGAAAGCCGATGCTTGTCACATCGCCCCCACCAGGTAACCCTATGCTTTGTAAAAGCACACACTAACAACGAAACGAGAATGAAAAAGAAGCGTTCTTTGCATTAAGAGCAGAAAATGAGTGAAAAGAGAGGGGCAAAACAAAGCAGCGCTACGGCTCTCTCCGTCTACTCACTCCGCCTTCTCGAACGCGCGTGAACGTCGTTTGCCAGTGGCGAGCAGCAATCAAGAGAAAAGAAAGAGAAAAAACAACACGAAAAGATACGGCGCAGCAAAAGAAAAAAAAGGGTGCCGGAAAAGAACAAAGTGACAGTGAAGTTTGCTCGTGTTCATGCACAGATAAATTTACTAGTGCCTTCATACGCGTGCATCACTACCAAGGGAGTGATTTCCATCATAGAGAAAAAACATAACTCAGGAAAAAAGCACAGACACAAACACGTATACGAACGTGCACAGGCCACTTTAGAAACACGCAACGAAGAAAAAGCTGCTTCTCCAATAATAATAATAATAATAGAAGAATACAATAAGGCGTACGATGGAGGCGAGCGACGTCACGGAAAAAAACAACACCACTTTTTAGCGGTTCGTTTGGCAACGGTCTACCAAAAACTACAAAGTTACCTCCTTCCCCTCATTTGCGCGCATATCAACTTTAAAGGGGTAAAAAACGACTCGAGTACTTAAAATCTGCCCGTCTTTCTCAGATTCTGTTGTTGGCGTTTGTCACTTGCATGATAATGTCCTCTGGTGTGTACAACGGCAATAAAACAACGGGGGTTGAAGCACAGCGAAATAGCAAAAAGGCGGTGATCAATACATCTATAATTGATACAGCAAGCGTATGGCCGTATGGGTGAAAAGAGTGACGGAGGAAAGCACGTCAAATAACAAGTGTATCAAGCCAAAGCGAGTTTCGATTCACATTGAATTGAATAAAGAGGGGATCTACCATCTGCAAGTTTACAAATTCAGAAAAAAATAAACAAGGCGTAAAGCAAGTCATATCCATTTAAAAAGCCTCCATTGCGGTTTGAGCGTACACTTCTTTTTTTGTTTTGTTTTGTTTTCTTGCGAACAAAAGGGACACAGAACGTTTCAAGTACACTCCGCGACACTGCCATATAGTGATGGAAAAACCCAGCAGAGACATGAGGACTGCCGTCGAAGGCCTATAAAACGATTGCACGTGGCGCTGGTAAACACGCAACTGTGTCCCTCTACGTGATGTGCTCGTCTCTCCTTCACAACAGACCCTCAACGTCGCTGAAGCCTTTTTCTTTTACCTGGTGTTTATCACGCGGTCATTCCG
The DNA here is from genome assembly GCA_900240875.1 of Crithidia expoeki. Classification (NCBI taxonomy): domain Eukaryota; phylum Euglenozoa; class Kinetoplastea; order Trypanosomatida; family Trypanosomatidae; genus Crithidia; species Crithidia expoeki. Next base: position 149,863 of record OESE01000220.1, read on the forward strand.
CAACTATTTCCCCGATTGTAAATCGTTCCCGGATCCTTTGATAAATCTTCTCCGTGTTTTCGTAGGTGATGTGAGTTAGCAATTCAAAATGTGTGCTGTTTGCTTTCTTCGTGGCTTCTTGCTTATTGCTCTTTGTACAGTAGTCACACCGTTTCTCACAGGAGCGTGGGGAGAAAAAATGACCTTTCTGTGCGTCTTTTTTTTTTTATGAACCAAGTTGAAGTTACACTGCAGGCGATCACACATTCGAATTTGCCTTTTTTTTTGTGTGTACACACGCACATACATGAACGCCTGTACTTCTCCCTATCATCCCTTTTCTTTCTCCTTGTTGTGTTCGCATTGTAAATGTTGGAGGGGAAACTCACACAATAATTCGTTTGGTCACTGCACCTCGTCTTCTCGGCGAGAAATGGTCACGTTCTTTTTTTCACCCGAGTGGCATCGGGTGAGTGAGCATCAACCGTTCTCATCAAAAAAAAAAAGCAAAAAGGTGCGACAACGAATAAAAATACACACCAAAAAAGAAAAACGTAGTACAACAACCGCGGGTGCAAAAACAAAAAGAGAGGAGAAAGAAAAGAGCAGACGGGATACCGGGGAAGAAGAAAAGTTGAGGATTAAAAAAAAAAAGTGGAAGAAAAGGTAAAAGCGTGTCGAACAGAAAAGGACGTCAGGACAGAAGAGAAGAAAAACGCTCCATTTTTTTTTTTATAGAATGTGAGGACGTGTTAAGACGGTAGCACACACACACACACACACACACACACACCACGCATACACAGGATACAGCGCAGAGAAGACAATAACAAAGTGAAAAAAAGAAACACATCTTTAAGGATCCAAGAAAGCTTGCGTAGAAGCTGAGAGAAAAACAATAAATAAGAGCAAAATGCAAACGACAAAAAGCAGAGCTGCTTCCGCATTTACCACTGTCAAAAGTACGAGAGCGACGCCCAGGCACGTGCGTTGCCGTTTAAACGCAGCGGAAGTGAAACCAAGAAAGGAAACAACAAAGAAAAAGACAAAATTTAAAAGATAAAAATCGAATAGATCAGTCGTCAACATTATTTTTCTGAACTACAAACAAACAAACAAAAAATAGGAGGTCCAAAGTATACGACTTTTTTATTTCATTAGAATTTGTAAATATGTTTATCGCCCTGAAAGTAGGAAGCAGCAACTGCCAGCACCTTCTACGTTTGGACGAAAGAAGATAGGCTGCCTCTTTAGTTAACGCTGCTGCTGCCGCGCTTCCTTTACTGTGGCATGCAGATAAGGAAAAAAAAATTAATAGAAGTAAAAGGAAACAATAGAGAGTGTACGTGTAATTCACCCTCAATTTCATTTAACACAAAACAAAAAACAACAGGATCAAAGCCGAAAAATAGCAGCTTCGCCTTTTTTTAACCCGTAAAGTTACTGGAAAGTGACAAGCGCAAGTGGGATACAACCAACACCTGTAAAGGCGCTGCAAGTGGCGGAAAGAATAATTGAGGCAGACGATAAGAAGACACCAGGACGACAGTAGTTGAACGCATACACTGGATCTGAAAAAGACAGTAGCAAAGAGCACCTAAAAGGAAAACAAAAACAATCAAAGAGACCAACAGAAGAATAACGGAGGACCAACGAAAAGAAGAAACAAAAGGGAACACAGATAAAGAGATTCCGAAATTAAAAGGGGGGAGGAAGTCAACGAACTTCCCCGTTGTACGATGAGAACGATTAATAAGAACAGAAAAACTCGAAGGAAAAAAAGAACGCAGAATTGGAGCGCCGACTGACACAAAAGCGCTGCCCTTCTAGTAAATGTACCTGATTGTTCTCAGTCGCCTCGCACCCCTCATAAAATCCTTCTGCTTAGAGTCTCTTCGCTCATTTTCCTTTTTTCTTTTTCCCCTTTATCTCCCTAAGGTGAAGATGTGTGTGGTATGATGCCTTTTCTCCCCTAAATGCTCGCGTCAATGGTAAAGCATGAAACAAAAAAAAAACAATGAAGCCGTCGAAGGTAAGGTGGACGTTCTGTCAATGTCAACTTGCAACGTAAAAACGCTCTTCCCTTTCTCGACTTTCACTGTAAGTACCTCCTGGTCTTCGTTGTGCGTCGCAACATTATTTCCTTTTGCGAGCCATTCAGAAAACATTCGTATATGTAGCGGTGCTGCATCCCACAGACGTCATCGAAAACAGAGGAATAGGCAATGTTTAAACTGGAGTAGCCCCAACGATGCAATAAAAGTGAAAAGATTAAAAAAAAAAGGTTTTTCGAGGGGCAGGGTCGATGCAGAAGCGGCGACGGCTATACACGCGCACGCCGGCAGTAAGAAATGGAAACTGCCATATGAGAAGAGTTGCGCGCCTCATCAAATCGACCTTTCCAGAAACAAGGGTTGTTTTCCTTTCTTCAGGTGGACGCGTGTGCGCGCGTTTGTGTCACGCTCTACTGCATGCGCTGACCAAAGACATCGGAGCGCATGTTCGTGCGGTTGCCGCCATTGTAGTAACCACCGCCAGCTAAGCTGCGTGAAACGCCGCCGTATCCGCCGCTGTAGCTGTTGGCGCCACCGCCGAAGCCGCCACGCGAGCGGAAGCCGCCGTTGCTGTTGTAGCCCCCACCGCCGAAGCCACCGCCGAAGCCCGCGCCACCGCCTCCGCGGTACCCGCCGCGACCGCCGAAGCCGCCGCCGCCGCGGTACCCACCACGGCCGCGGCCGCGCGTCTGGTTTTGGATGTTGGGCTTCTTGGCTAGCGCCTGCACCTCCGGCAGGACAGTCTGGTTCGTCTCGCGCAGCAACGGGATGAGGTCGTCAACGACGTTGCGGTTCTTCTCATTGAAGAATGAGATGGCGGTGCCGCGTTTGCCGGCGCGGCCGGTACGACCGATGCGGTGCACGTAGTCGTCGATGTTGCTCGGCAGGTCATACTGCACGACGACGGCCACATTCGGGATGTCGAGACCGCGCGACGCAACGTCGGTCGCGACAAGCACGCGGCACACGCCGCTCTTGAACACGTCTAACGCCTCTTCACGCTCGCGCTGAACACGGTCGCCGTGGATGGACGCGCAAGAGAGGCGGTTTTGGCGCAGGAAGCGCTCGAGGAAGTCGGCGTCGCGCTTCTTCTCGACGAAGACAAGCACGCGCTCCGTCGTGTGCTCCTTCAGCACCTCGAGCAGGTTGTTGCGCTTGTCCATATCCTCAACCCAGCGTACGTCCTGCGTGATATTTTCCGTCGTCGAGCCGACGCGGCCGACCTGCAGGAAGTGGTGACGGTGCAAGAACTCGCGGGCGAGCTGCTGAATCTCTTTCGGGAACGTGGCGGAGTAGAGTAGCGTCTGCCGCTCACCCGGCGGCGGCATGTCGGAGTCAGGGCCTTGCACCAGCTGGCGGATCTGCGGCTCAAAGCCCATGTCCAGCATGCGGTCCGCTTCGTCAAGAACCAGAAAACGGATGTCAGAGAAGCGAGTGTAGCCGCGGCTGTACATGTCGATGAGGCGGCCCGGCGTGGCTACCAGTAGGCCGCAGCCGCGCGTCAACTCAAGAATCTGGTGACGGGGGTCGGCACCGCCGTAGACGACGACGCAACGGATGCCAGTGCGGTAGGTGAATTTGCGACCCTCCTCGTAAATCTGAATGGAAAGCTCGCGCGTTGGTGCGATGACGAGGGCGGACGGGGCCGACTGACCGTTAGTAGGTTTGGCACGGTTGATATTGTTCGTCAGCATGAAGTTGATCGCCGGGACGAGGTAGGCGGCAGTCTTGCCGGAGCCGGTCTGCGCGCACGCCATGAGGTCGCTACCACCAAGCACGCACGGGATGCCGTACTTCTGCACTGGCGTCGGCTTCTGGTAGCGGCAGCGCGCTACGTTCTCAGCGAGGGCAGGGGCGAGGTTCATGGTGGCGAACGACTCCGCCGGCTCGACATCGTTGGGCGTAATGGACACCTTGATCGCCTCGTACTGGTCGAAGTTGATGCCGGGTGTGTGTTCCTTGAAGATATCCTCCTCGGACTTTTCCTCTCGGTGGTAGTGGTTGTTGCCGCCATACTCGTGTGGCTGCTGGTGGAAGCCGCCGTAGCCGCCGCCGGCGTTGTTGCGGAAGCCGGCGTAGCCACCCACCGCGTTGCGGTTGAAGACACCACCGCCGTAGCCACCGCGCTCAACGCGGTCAACGCCGAAGCCACGGTTGCTGTTGTTGTTGTTGCCGCTCTGGCGGCTGCCCTGATGGCCGCCGTAGCTGCGAGTCGCACCGGCGTTCGCGCTCGCGCCTTGGCTGTGTGAGTTCTGGGATTGATGTTGATACATGGTTGGAGAGAGAGCGTAAGGGCGATCAACTACAAATCAAAGACGAAAAAGAACAAAAGCGGCAGAAGAGAAGTGGAAAATTGGAAAATGAAAAAGACAAAAGAGGAAAGTAAAGATCTTTTTCTTTTAGACGGAACTGGTGTGTTGATATAAATTCTACCGAGTGCGAAGAGGTGAAAAAGGTGAGCGACCTCACAGGAGCTTAAAAAAGTGAAGAAGAAAAAGGAAAAAGACGAGACAACAAGCGTGATATTTGCGTTGAGTTAACAGCGGAAGACTCTTTATTGAATTGTGCAAGCACGTGTGTGAGGTGAAGGTGCGTGGGTGCAATTGTACGTAGGTGTGTGAACACATCAGTGGGGGAGTTGGAAGGAGAGGAAAAGGAAAAGAGAAACGCAAATATGTCTGGCAAGAGAGCTACGTACCTTTTAAACCGCGCGTTGTAAGAAGATGACCTTTGATTTTGTCTTTCCACTGAAATTGACTGTAGTGTACCTGACGAGAGAAGCGTCGGAAGCAAAACATTCCGAAGAAGAAGCAACGCATGCGGTGTTTTGTTGAAGTTGGCATGGCAGATTTCTTTTTTTTTTACTTTTGATATTGCTTTCGTTGTTGTAAAGGAAAAGAAAGGAGTAATCTTGTACATCTGTGCGCGCTTTTACTGCAACACAAAACTAAATATATGCTTCCTGTTGACCGTGCAATGCGTTAAAATGAAGGCAAATCATCGTCCGTCATAAGCCTCGCCTTCATTTTCACATTACACACAACAAGAGACAACGCAATCTGAGACATCCATGAGAGCTTGCAGGCAAGCATGAGTTCCGTACAAAACCAAATATCACGAAAAAGGACACAAGAAAGCAAAGCAACATCATAAGTACTTCGCAGTTTTTGCTTGTGATTGCTGTACACCCTTCACTCTACAACCCTACCGCTTCCCGCGCCTACCCGCACGGGACGACAGCGCCTCCTCGCGCAGACGCTCTACTTCGTTGTGGTACGGCTCCCACAAATCTAGAAAAGCATCCTCGATCGCTGCGAAGAAAGTCGGCTCAAGCGCGCGCAGGCGCTGGTAACGCTGGTCCACCACCACGTACAACAGAGGAGGGTGGGCGAAGCCGCTGCGCTCGCCCTCGGCACCGTAGCTGCGACTCGCAGCAGGGCCGTTCGTTTTCGTGGACCGCCGCGCCTCTCCAGGAGCGGAGGCGGCGCTAGACACGGACACCGTGGTGGCCTCCCGCGCCTCGTACGGCACGCGGAACATCTCCTCCCCGAGCGGGTAGAGGGCTATAGTGTGATGGGCCAGCGAGAGGTACAGCTGATCCGCCAGCCGCTCCGACGGCGGTAATACCGTGCTGGGCGACGCAGGGTTCCACCCCAGCGCGATGGCGCGGCTGAAGTACTCCACGGTGGTCGCATACTGGTGGCTTCGAAACGCACCGTTAGCCAGCACCAGCAATGCGGAAATGACCTCGTGAGTCTGGCACAGGCGGGGTACCTTGTCCAGCGACCGCATGTACTCCTCCCGCGTCACACCGGCATTGCGGCACACCGCAACGAGCGCGCGCAGAAACGCGGCGTAGTCGACCAACGACGCCTCCTCGTCCTCGCGGCGCAGTAAGTCGCTCCGGCTGCTGTCGGCTTGCCGCTGGCGGTACGCGAGGGCACGTCGCACCAGCGACAGTGGTGTAGACCAGTCGAGGTCAGTGACGGGGATCGGGTGTGTCGGCACAGCAGCCTCCGTGGATGGTATGCTGAGGAGGAGGGTGAAGTCGCGGATGGCGCGTGACCAGTCGCGCAACTCGTCCGCGTAGACGGCGCCGCGTGCCAGCAGCGTGGCCCGCCGTTCCGTCGCCGTCTGCTGGCGGTCCAGCGCGGCCGACAGGGCACGCAGCTCGCCAGCAACGTCTCCCTCTGCTCGACACGCCGTGGCGGTTTCCAGGAAGTAGTCAGCCCGGTCTGGATCCATGCGCTGCAGGTAGCGCAGCAGATGGCGGGCGAGCGCAAAGTCGTCGGCTTGCATGGCCGCCGCGACGCTCGCCTCGTAGGTGTGCACGTAATCCGCATTGTGCAGGACGGCGCGGTAGTGCGATGCGGCCTCCTGCCGCAACTGGATGGCCTCTGCGCGAGTGACGGAGAGAGCAGTGGTGTTGTTGTTGCTGGTATCATTGTTACTGCTGCTGCGGCTCTGGCAGCGCATGTCTGCCAGATACCCGAGGTAGAAGTGGGCATGGGCCGCGTAAAAGTTGCAGGAGCGGCGCAGGAGCTCGATGCTCGACGGCGATGCGCCGTTCATCGTTATCGTCAGCGTCCCCGCACACCACGACGCACCCGCGAGCGGCGGCACGGTGGGCAGGAGCCGCGGAAGCGCTGCGTCTCTTCCACCATAGCCTCCTGCAGGTGCATCGCTGCCGCCGCATGAGACTGCGGCACCGCGCAGCAACTCCTCCGACAGACGCAGTAGCCGACCCAGTTGCTCCCGTGCCACCTCAGTCAGCCCGGCTTCTGCCGCGCACTTGCCGCTGTGCGCCAGGACCTCCAACGAGGCTTCTGTCATCTTCATGTACTTGGTGTAGTCCTCGTAGGCTTCGGCGAAGCAGAGCATCGCCTCACAGCACGACGCACGCAACAGGTAGGAGTCGAGGTAGAGAGGGTCTGCCGTGATGCTGCCGTTTAGTAGCTCACGCGCCTCTCCATAGTGCCCCATAATGAGCTCCATAGTCCCCAGACGTCGCAGCGCCTCTGCAAGCCACAGTGACCGCTGCTGGTCCGCCTGCGTTGTTCCCCGTAGCTGCGTGAGAGCTGCAACAGTCAACACGCCGTTCGACTCGGCGTCGTTCTGAAGCAGCGTAAGTACATGCTCGAGCTGCGCACGTGCGTCGGACAGGCGTCCCTCCCCAAATGCCTCATTCGCCTTCGCCAGACACGTCGGCACGTCCGCGGCGTCTGCGGCAGCGTCGGCAGCTGCGCGGCCCGCGGCGTCGGCCCGGCGGGAGGCGTACGGCATGCCGCGGGTGCCGCCGTAGCGGTCAGAGTACGTGTGGTAGAGCGGCGGCGCGTGGTGGGACTGCCAGACAGATTGCCAGTACTCCTCGACGAGGCGGCGTGACTCCCCGCGGCTGCGGTGAGAGGCGGCGGCAGTGGCGGTGCCTTCCCCGACGGCCGACATCGGGGCGGTGCGAGCAGCACTCGACGAGAACGGAACGGTGCGTCCAGTACTGTGTATAGTGCGCGACTTTCCATTGGTGCTGTGCAGCGGTGGTAAGGGACCGTAAGCCACCCGTGGGAGCGACTCCATCTGTAAATAAAAAAAAGGAAAAATGACTCAGGTAAAAGGGCAACCACTGTACAGCGAATGTGTTCTATCAGGGAAGGTCACTGGTTGCCCTCTAAAGACCTAGTTTTTTTTAAAGGATACAGAAAGGCTTGCTTGTCAATCGCCACCCATTATCCTTGATAAACTGCAGATTATTTAGAATGCTCGCTGCAGAGCGAGGAAACAGATTAATCACAGGAGAACAAAGAAACAGAAGAAAGGTGTAGAAAAAAACACAAAACTGGAATTTGGCAGTTGACCAAAGCTGAACTTACTTGTAACCGATGAAACATATATGGTCTCCTTTACTCAGTCTGCCTCTGGTTGTGTGCAACTAACAAAATTATTGAAGTGAGCTTCAAACATGTAACGCAATTGGAACGTTCGCGGTGTACCGTGGGGCATTTTGTCTTCCAGAAGTCAGGAACTAGCTTTCGTATTATCCGCGAATATTAGTCTGTCTCGCTTTTTGAGCCATAATGATGACAACAGATTACTTAGCATTGCCCTGAAAACCATAATGTACATACCAATATTAAAAAAAAAAAAAGTCGCAACAAGGAAGTAATAACTTCTTCACCAATGTCGGTAAGGTGAAATGAGACAGGTGTTCCCTCAACGGTGTTCCTACTAGCCCGTTAGGCTGACAGGAAAAAGGGTGAAAAGAAGCAGCTTTGTGAATTGATGACGTGTCTGTCGTATCTAGTGTACACGTCGAACCCCCAGTTCCAAAAGCTTTCGGATTATTCAAGAGCAACGGGTCTGCAGGCTGATAATCACTCGACAAGCAAACCCAAATTTGAAAGCAAGAGAAACCTTTTCCGTCCGTGCCACGCTCAAGGTGTCCGCACAGCTACTCAATCTCCAGGCCGTAGACCGCGATCCCACTTGCCACAGTGGAGGTAGCGGATGCGGACGCAGTCACAGCAGCGGCGGCCCCGCCCCTACCGTTGGCGACGGATCCTGCACTTGTGCCGTTGTCCGTGGTGCTGTGCTTCATCGCCGCATAATCTACCCACGTCTTGCCTGCTGCCGCAAACTCCAGTCGCCGCTTTTCCATCAACTTTTCCCGCTCCTTTGCGAGCACGCCGTCGCTGTCAAGTAAGCCAAGTCGCGGGATGAAGGCGCCAGTGCTGACGTCCGTCTTCGCCGCGTCATCCTCCATCGTCCCCATCACGGCCTTGTTGTGGTGCCACTCCCCGCGCAGGCAGCGCTGGCGCTGGACATAATGCCACACGCCGGGGCCCTCCCGCTCGCCGTCAATCCAGTAGCCCTCGAACCAGTCCCCGCCGGCCTGCCGTAGCACCGCCCAGCCTTCGCATTTGTTGTGCCGGAAGTTGCCCTCGACGATGTCGCCGTTCGCGCAGTAGAGCTTGCCGCAGCCGTGGCGCTCGTCGACGGCGAAGTCGCCCTCGTACACCTCGCCGTTTTGCAGCCACTGCGTGCCACGGCCGTCGCGGCAGCCCGCCAGCCATTCCCCCTCGTACACGCGATGGTAGGGGCTGTCCTTGCTCTCACGAAGAAAGAGCGTGCCCTGGCCCTCGCGCACGCCCGCGCAGAAGAAGCCGCAGTACTTGAAGTTCGACTGCACATGTTCACCGTAGCCGTCGAAGAGGTTGTTCTTCCACTGCCCCTCGTAGGTGGCGGTTTTGGTGGGGTTGAGGTAGACAATATTGCGCGTACTGCGGCCGTTGGCGTCTTCACCTTTGCAAGCTTTCGCGCTGCCGCGCGAATTGTTGTTTCGCGTCGACGCCGGTGCCTCCAACTTGGATGGTGGTGGCAGCGCGCCGGTCTGGTCCCATCCCTCCACACGACCACGCAGGGCCAGTAAGGCTTCTTCCTGCTCCGTGCGCGGGCGACCGCTCGTGCCGTGGTAGATGGACTGCAGCGCCTCCTCGCCGCCCGCGACGCTCTCCATCGCGCGCAGCTGTCGCAACAGGCGGCCGCGCTCGGACGGTGTCGTCACCGGCATACACGCCGCGTCGAGTTGGCGGAAAAGCTGCAAGTTCTCCAGCGTGTCGATCGTCTCGCGGTACGACAGCGGGTCGACGCAGCCAATGACGAAGGAAGCCTCATGGCCACACATTAGCTGTGACATCATCTGTGTGTAGCGGCACTCCATGAAGAAGGACTCGCTGCGCTGGATGAGGTCGTGCAGCTGTGCCTGAGTGCGGCACCGTGCCGCGCGCTTCGCCCGGTAGCCCAGTGAGTGAATCACGGCGGCACTCAGGAGGGTGCTGCTCACGTTAATCTGGCTGCCCTGGTGGAGGATGCGCCTCGGTGCCCGGTTGGCGCCAACCCGCTCAGGCCCTTTTGTATGCACAAACGTCAGACGCCGCAGCACGCACTGCTCCCCTGCTTGTTTGTCCACCGTCATGAGGGACAGCTGCACGAAGCCATGCCAGCGGAATTGACGCGCGTAGCCGCGCTGCACACGCCGCTGGTTCCCTTCGTTGAGCAGCGCCTCGAATTCATCGTATGTTGCAACAGGTGCCTCGTGAAGGTGGGAAAGGTACAGACGCCCGAACCCGTCCCGATACACAGCGTGGCCACTTGATGCACCACCCCTGCCGGAGGCATCGCCGTCGTCGCCGCCGTTGTAGGGTGTGGCGTCTACGCCCACTGGTGCGTCAGAGAGGTTGTCATGCACCGCGTTGCAGTTCATCTCCCAGTACGAGAAGCCGACGGTGTACTCCTGCGCGTCGGCCTGCTCCTCCAGCCGAAGAAAGAGTTCGCGCACCGTCTCCTGGATCAGGCTGGGTTCGTTTGCACTGCCAAACAGCGTATGCGTCTTGCCTGTTTCCGCGAAGCCGACGGCGATGCAGTTGGCGCTGAGTCCGCCCATCACCAGGTCCACCATTTCTAATCCAATGGTACGGAAAATGTCCTCCTGCCGGGCACTCTGGGGGTAGAAGTAGTCAAAGTCGTACATGAGACCATCACTTGTGTTCGGCGCAAAGGCGATGAGCTTGTCCTGGTCTGCGCGCAGCAGCACCTGTGTGGAAGCGACTTCTTCATCGGATGCCGGCCGCTCACGAACCGCAATACGGAGGCGCTCCACGACCGGCGGGTGCACCGATGGCTGCGGATCGGTGGAGGTGTGCATCCTGTACGTGCTTGGAAAAGAAGAGCACCCTACGAGTTTGTCCCCGGTATCACGTGAGGAAAAAAGAGCCGACCCGAAAGAGATTATGCCTACCTGTGTTTAATCTGATGTGGACGTACGAGATGCAAAAGCACTCCACATGCACCCGTCTACGAAAACAGTAAAAATGTGAGAAGCACAGCTGCACAACGCAGCACCCAAGTCGCTTTTGATCTGGTTTGCTATACGTGCAACAGTGCTTCCACATTCCAAAACAAAAGTAGCGCCAACCCCAGCGTCAAAGCCAGAATGACGGGTGAAGTGCAGACGTCGTGAAAAAAAAAAGGGGGGGAAGCGGAGAGGGAAAGAAAGAGACCGAGTTTAAGAGCACATGCGCGCGGACTGTTCAACAGAACAAGCGCGTTGCACAGTTAAAGTTGAGTGGCACAGAAGCAGCGTTTGCTCCATAACACGCTGCAATTGAGATCAGCAGTCTATTGCTTGCAATCTTTCTAATATGTGACCAAGTGACTTGTTTTTTTTTTAGCTACGCATCACCCTGCTCAACATTAAGCCTGTCCGAAAAGCGAATCCTTAGACGTTTCCCAAAGGACCCAATAACCGTTGCGGTACTGAAGGTGCAAGTTGTTGTCGATGTTCTTTGTAGAATTTGAGTAAAAGCTAAAAGCAAAAGGACAAAAAGAGAAGAAACCTGTTCAGTCTGATGAATGACACGCAAACAGCAGCCGTTCATGCGTTCCAGAACGTAACTCAAAGAAGCATGGGTAGCAAAGTCATTGCAGCAGGTGAGTAAATGAGCTTGAGAAAGAAAGAGGACGCAGAAAGCAAAATGAAGTGCAAATGCGAGAAAGCTCTCGATGAAGAATCAGCCTTCACGTACTTACTTGACTTTTGCAACGACCTGGCATTCTGCTTTCTTCGCAGCTCGTCATCGCCACGCCACTTTAACAACATTTAACCACTATTTTCGTTGCTTACTTCTTTGGGGCGCTCTTGGGAGCCGGCACGCGCTCTTTCTTCTCCGACATGAACAGCTGCACGTGGCACGGGCTGCACATGTACGGGGTGATGCGGCCGTGGGCACGGAACGTGCGGCGGCGCATGCGGGCGGCTTGGTCCACCTGGACGTGTTTGATGATCATCTGGTTGGGGTTCAGGCCCTTCTCGATGGCGTTGGCCTCGGCGTTCTTCAGCAGCGACATCATCGCCACCACCGACTTGCGCGGCCAGCGGCCCTTTGTCTGACCCCACTCCTTCGCCTGACTGGTGCGTCCCGTCTTGCCGTTGTAGCGCTTGAACGGGATGCAGCGAGTCTTGGCGAGCACCTGGCGGTACAGCTGCTGAGCTTTGCGCAACGGCATACCGTTGATCACGTTCGCAGTCTCAAAGGTGTTCTTGAAGTGGCAGCGGAGGTCGCTAACTTTTGCCTTGGCGGCCTTCGAGGACACCTGGGGCTTGCGAGAGTAGTGAGTCATGGTGAACTGTGAAGTAGGTTTCTTTACAGGTGTAGATGCACAAAGAGACAAGCACAGAGCGCAATGCGAATAAAAACGATGTTACAATGCGATATAAACGGATAGCGCGAGTTCCACGTTCGGTGGAAGGGAAAGAAAGGAGAAAAAAAGGAGGAAGGTAACTTAGAGGGAACGAGCGTGAAGAGGAACCAGTCACAGACCTGGTGTATCCGCGTGGCACTCGATCGCCCTAATCCCTCGGTGTACCCTTCGGACGCTAATAGTGCGAGAATGAGTACATCGAAGTAGATGAGCGTGAGTGTAATTGCATCATGTAAGCAATTTGATTGAGCACATTAACACTTTTTTTCTTGTAAAAGCCTCAGGATTGTGCACACAGCGGAAGCTATTGGCTATGCCGACTCGAACACTCCAAGTTGCGAAGGCGAAGCGGATGGTACCATCTCTTTTACATAGTAACGACTTTCAAGTGAAGAAACGTACTTGTATAATATCTGTGTAGATGAATCGCAAGGAAAACAAGATGTGTTGTCACTGCACCTAGAAAAGGGAAAAGGCCTTGCAAGAAGCACGACGAGATAACGAGAGAGAAGAGAAGCCTCAAAGGCAGAATGTTCGTAAACGCTACAGAACTCCGCTTGATACTAAACCAGCTTTTCTTGACTATACCTGAGGTGGTACAACCGCCAGAAAGACAGGTGGCAACCTCTCGTAAAGACTCAACGCAAACACCACCATTGCTCAAAAAAAAAAAAAAACGTCCAAGAACCATAACAAACAAGCACCACGTGCACGGCATTAAACAAACGCACGGATTTCCTCCTGTAAAGCACGTCTGGGTTTGAGCACCTGCGCGATCAGCATCGTCGCAATGGCAACAGCGAGAGTCCTGAAAGCTGATAGTTGGGAAAAAAAACAAACGGTGAGTTGGAAGTAAAAAAAAAAAATGGCAAATAAGGGGAGATACAGTTCCATGCTAGCCACTTTGACCTACCTTCAATTTGAACAGTAGGGATGTCTAATTGTGTTTTCAAATGGTGCGCTTGGAAACCCGGTGACTTCTTAAGTGATGTAGTCACCACACGCCCTCATTAATACTCCTCATTAGACATAAATAAATAAATAAATAATATATATATATATATATATAATGGGGATGTCAATCGTGCTCCTCTTTTTTCTGTAAACACATTTAACAGGTAAAACATCCAAAACGTATGAATTGCCCAAGGGCGGAGGAGAGGCGGGACAATACATTCATCAGATGTCCGTTTCTCTTTCGCGGACGTTACTTTTTACGCCTTCGCCTTGCTCGTAAAAGACTTGACAACGATCTGCACCGCTGGAAACAGCCGCGCAGCGATCGGCTCCAACCGGTGCACGAGGATTGGCGCAGTGGTTACCGTGATTAGCAAATGTAGCGGCACCAGCATCTTGTTCAACACTAGCGACGCCACAAACGTCTTCCAGAACGGTGGCCGCTTGCTCTCCGTCACTGTGACGTCATCAGAGCGCTTTACATCAAACCCGTACGACCGCGCTACCCCGATCAGGTCAATGTGGAAGATATACAGGCAAGTGAAGACACTGCAAAACGAGAAGCTGTGGATAATTAGGTACCACAGGAGGCCACCAGCACCGTACGCCGCCATCCGCTGCTTCAGCGTAAGTGCCTTCACACCATCCGTATTGGCCCCTGGCTTCAACACACCCACCGCGCCGGCAGTGGCCGCTGTTGCAATCGGTGCGGTCGTGGCGGAACGGTACACCGCTCCACGCTCATCCACGCGAAACCCGTTCGACTCGTACAGGCGTGGGAATCGAGTGACAAAGCCCTCCGGAATTTCCCACTGTACCTCCATCGTTTTGATGTTTTGATAATAGGGCTTCTCGGCATCGAGGGAGTAGAGCTCGCGCCACACGATACGCGGGTCCGACGGTGCAAGCGGTTCGTCCTCGCCCCACGTAGCGGGGAAGTCCTGACTCGGTAGCACAGCACGACGTGCGAGGTCGACGCCCGGCAACACCTCACCGCCGGTTGAGGGCGGCGGCGGTGTAAGGGTGCCGCTGTTGGGCTCAGTCTGTGCAGCTGCGCTGGTGGACTTCCAGGAGCAACCTAAGAACAGAGGAGCTGCCGTTACGGTAGGCAAGCACCGTGAGCGCATGGCGCAGCGCATTATGTGATATAAATCAGAAAAAGAACAGGGATAGGTGCGAGTATAAAGTGTGAAGCAGCTGTCGAAGCGCGACCCCCGCAAATCAAGTATAGACGTGTGTACTTACGCAAGCTCTGCTGCTACACAATAACGAAAAAACGGCTGGCTTTTTTTACCCGACGACTTTCCTGTTCGCAACACAACAAGCACTGCACAGGCATTGCGTAAACAGCAGTTGCAAGGCGCGTTTACACGATAATAAAAACAAAGGGAAAAAGAAGGAGGATGTTGCATTATATTTGCTCGATCGTGATAAGTTAACACGCACCAATCACAAAAACGTGGCCTTTAGTGGCACGCCGGACTTGATTCTGGCACACAAAGCTTTTGGGAGTGTTCAAAAAACTGAAACTGAAGGATATGAGTGCACCGCGGTTCATGAAAGAGTGCCGCGAGCAGCAGAAACCTCGCGTGAGCAATTGCAAACCGAGCCAAAGGTATCATCAGCACGGGCTACGAAAGCAACGCCCATGCAGTTCACGCAACACACCCTTCGATTTACCGCAAATGGCTGTAAACAGCTGCGGACCCAAGAAGTCACTGTCTAGGAAATTCTGTTGAAAAGTGAAAGAACAAAACAAAGCTACAAACTACAAAAGTAACTTAGTCTCTTTGGCGACAAACAGCGATGAAATCACTTACGCGGCAGCGACCTCAGCGAGGAATTCGCCGTGCTCGTCAGTCGGCTCGCGGGACGGCTCAGTGTCAGCCCACAGATCGGGGGTGAGGAAGCCGTAAGTCTTGCGCAGGGCGTAGAAGGTGGCCATGATCAGGTTGCCGTGGGTGCGGGTCTTGCCGCGGGAGCTTGTGTACACGTCCTCCACCCCAGCGAACTCGAGAATCTTCTTCGGCACAGGGGCCGCGACGATACCGGTACCGCGGGGCGCGGGCACGAGGCGGACGGCGACGGAGCCGCACTTGCCGGTGACCTTCATCGCGATCGTGTGAGGCTCACCGATCTTGTTACCCCAGTAGCCACGGCGGATCGGCACGATGTTGAGCTTCGCCGCGATCATCGACGAGCGAATTGCCAGCGATACCTCCTTGCCGACACGGGCGCCAATGCCAATGTGACCAGCGCCGTCGCCCACGACGTTAAACGCCTTGAAGCGGGTGCGCTGACCGGCAGAGGTGGCCTTCTGCACAGGGTAGATCTTCATCATCTCGTCGCGCAACTGGCCCTCAGCAATGAGGGCGTCGACGATCTGGTGTTCCTTGATGGGCATCGAGAAAAGGAAGATCTCTTCCAGAGAGGTGACCTTCTGTGCCTTCACGAGTCGGCCCAGCTTGGTGCACGGGACCCACACCTTCTCCTCACCGGCGCCACCGCGGCCACCGCGGCCACCGCGGCCGCCACGGCCACCACGACCACGGCCGAAGCCGCGCTCGGCGCGGGGTGCCTGCACGGCGGGGTTCTCAGCAGGTT
This sequence comes from Crithidia expoeki, assembly GCA_900240875.1. NCBI lineage: Eukaryota > Euglenozoa > Kinetoplastea > Trypanosomatida > Trypanosomatidae > Crithidia > Crithidia expoeki. The sequence goes on from OESE01000220.1 coordinate 165,711, forward strand.
GAGCGTCAGCCATTTGAAACTAGCTTTGCCCAAGAATTATAAACAGGTAATCAAATAGAAAGAAAAACGCAGAGAGAGAAAGAAAGCGTGCGGAAGCAGGAGAAAAAGCAAGAGGGAAAAAGGCCGGTTGAAAGAAAAATAGGACAATGGGACGCTAGCAACAACAAGTCGCGGTTACGAAACAGAAAATCTGCGCTAAGCGCGGCAGATGATTGTGTTCCGTGTGCAATGTTTTTTTTTTTTTGTTGTTGTTGTTGAGGGAATACCTGAAGAGCAGTCAATGCTTTTAAATTTGGAAACGGCTGCTATGAGCGACCGGTCAATTTAGACAGCAAAACACACACAAAACAGTCCTGAGCACACATCCAGAGAGAGAGACGTTTAATCGGAACTTTTTGAATGTGGTTAAAAGCCACTTCGCCTGTTTCTTATTGCCTCCTCCAACTCAGCGGAACAACGTCCCTTGCGAGTATTTTGTCACGAAAAAAACAAGTCCTGTACATCCAAGTGTTAGTAAGGAAAGGGAAACGGAGTAGCACAAGCAACACACTTGCGACAATGGCCATTCCCTCTTACAGCTATGGACGTTACGAACCTTTGAGTCACGTTAAACAAAAACAACAAGAACTTTTTGAAAAAGAAAGTAAAAGCTAAGCAAATGTAAATGGCGTTTACAAGTCTGTAAAGCTCACTACAGACTGTTTTGCTGCGTTCATGATAAGCGTTTTGCGTTCACACACGGGAGGTGGGGAAAAAAGTGTTCGGGTCACCCCCGATCCGCTTGTTCGTGTCGAGCGATTCGATCAACCTCATGTCCTCCGTTGACAATTCGAAGTCGAATACGTCGAAGTTCTGCTTGATGCGGTCTTCGTGGCTCGATTTTGGGATCACAATGATGCCGAGTTGCAAGAACCAGCGGATGATTATCTGCGACACCGCCTTATTGTGCTTCTCCGCGACCTCCACCAGTCGCGGCTCCGTCAGCAGTTTGCCCTTGCCCAGGGGACGCCACCCGGTCACCGCAATGTTGTGCTCCGAGCAAAACTTGCGCATTGCTGTTTGCTGGAACAGTGGGTGCATCTCCACCTGGTTCACCATCGGCGCAATCGTACAATTCGCCAGTAGGTCCTCCAGATGGTGCGGCTCGAAGTTCGACACGCCAATCGCGCGTACCTTCTTCTCTGTGTACAGCTTCTCCAGTGCACGCCACGTCTCAATGTACGACCGGTTCTGGCCGGGCCAGTGGATCAGGTACAGGTCAATGTAGTCGAGTCCGAGTGCCTCCCGACTGCGCTCGAACGCAACGAGCGCGTTGTCGTAGCCGTGGTCATAGTTCCACAGCTTCGTCGTCACGAAGAGCTCCTCACGCGGCACGCCGCATTCGCGGATACCCTGACCAACGCTCTCCTCGTTCCTGTAGTAATGAGCGGTGTCGATGTGACGGTACCCCGCGGCAACAGCCCACTTCACGTTCTGGACCGTCTCGTTGCCCTTCGCTTCCCACGTGCCGATGCCGATCTGCGGCACCTGCACACCATTGCTCAGCGTCACTAGAGGACAGTTAAAAGCCATGGTTCACTGAGTAATGTGAGTCGAAATGGTCGGAATTAACTTTCCCCAAAACAATACGAAAAGAACAGAGACGGTCAAAATAGCGCGCACGAAACAATAAACGCTAAAAAGCTCTCGAAAGGAAAAAAGGTGCTTTCGTTAATGCGATTCCTGTGTGGCAAGTGTTTTATTGAGAAACCAGTGGAACGAAGAGAAAATATAACGATAAATTCGATTTGCATTGAGGTTCTTGCTGAGCTGAAAAAGTGATTTAAAAATACAATTGAGCTGCCCAGCGATTCTGCATTACCGAGGTTTGTTTTTGTAGGAACTGCTAGTGTAAGAAAGTAGATGAGACAAAACAAGTTTTTGTGCTTCCACCGCTAAAATGAAGCGGTGCTTTAACCATTTTTGGCTGCTGTTTGTCTTTTTAAGTTCGTTACTCTGCGCTTTGTTTGCGCTTGCGCTTACGAACAACATCTGGGTGTACACACTGCTTTTGTATGAGGAAAGAAAACTGCAAAACTGGCAAGGCTTTCTTTTGCTAAAGGGGAACAAAAGCGATTGAAGCGGCGCGTGTGCGCTCGCATTAAACTAACATTACTTTGTACATCTGCTCCTCAACTCCACTTTTGAATTGCAAAAAGACATATATATCACGTAATGATAGAAATTGTTCGTTGTTTAACGTATCATGAATCGCTCTTCTAAAACGTTCGTATACGCGTCCCCTCCTCCAGAAGTCACGACAACGGCATACGCCGCGGCAAGAGAATCCGCTCCAATTCTGTGAAATGCACTCCGCCTGGACTGAAAACGCGGAATTGGGGTTGAAACCCGCAATCGAGATATAGGAGTGACGTGCACGACCGCGCTAAGTCCAGAAAGTGCGGCAACAATTCAGTCTCTTTGTCCGCCATTCCGCGAGCCCACAACGACAGGAATCGTATGCGCTTTGCAGACTCCGTCAGGAATACCACCCACGCCAGCAACGTTTGAGTTGTTGGTGCCTCTATGTCGCCCAGTAAGAGTGTTGTCAGCTGTTCCGCAACCGTAGAGGGGATCACTTGGCCTTGTGCCGCCCCAACAAACGGCTGCGTTAGGCCTGTCGCTATACAGCTCAACGTACGCATTGTCGCGGGGAGGTGCTCCAGCGCCGCAGCAACTCCCGTCGAGCCCAGCAACGGGTGGTCGTCCAAAACCAGTTCTTCAAGAGCAATGAAGTGCTGCAGCAGCACGCCCAGCGCTTTCCCGCCGGCCTCCCCAGCAAGCTCGTTTCGCGCCAGCTGCAGTGCCCTTATCGTCGGACGGTGGGCGCCGGAGCCTTGATGGAGCATTTCAGCCCATAGCTGCATGTGTGACTGCTGCAGTCCTACATGGCAGAGAGACAGCGAGTTGAGCTGGCCGCACGCCGCCGCCAGAGCCACGGCTTCTTCTGGCCACAGGCAAAGCGCGATGGGGTTGTGGCTCAAGTGCAAGTGACGCAACGCGCCGCCAGGATGTGCAGCCGCCATCCACAGATCGTACAAATAGGAGTGCGAGTGCCTCTTCTGCTGATACGCCACATCTACGCCGAGCTGGTTGCCCTCAAGCCCGAGTGTCACAAGCGCGGGGTTGTCGCGAAGAGCAACCGCCAACACTCGGACGTGATCTGGGCCGAGCAGGCAGTACCCTAAGTCGAGTGTTTGAAGAGACTTGTTCACACAAAGCATCTCACCAAAGCGAGCAAAGCTGCCCGAAACCGTGCCAGTAGAATTTTCAAAAGTCGCAGCATTAGCTTTCGTGCTCGCGCCACCTATGGGATTGTGCCGCAAGCACAGCGAGTTGAGCACTGTGTTCGTTCTCAGAACCTCCGTTAGCGCATCCAGCCCTTTGCAGCCAATGTGGCAGCTGCCGAGATCTAAAAGCGTGATGGAGCGCATGCCTTTCTTCACTGGTGCTACCGTGATCTGTGGAAGTTCCTCCGCCGCCCACTCCTCCCAGCGTTTCTTTTCCTCTGCTGTCATCCGATCGTTGCCATTGACAGTTGTTGTTGCGTCGTCCTCGTTTGCACTGCCTCGGCGTCCTTCCACGTTTGTCAGCACTACAGGTGGCGCCTCTTTCGCGTACTCGTCCTCCTCCCCTGCGTCGCCGGCCTCTACAAGGACAGCGTCATTGAGTTGCACTTCGAGCGCCGCAAACTCGCTCTGCGCCAGTTGCTGAATCAAATCCCACGCCTTTGCTTCCTCTGCAGTAATGGCCGCGCGACCGGCACCAAAGGCAGCTCCGAGGGTGCCGCGCGTTGCGTCTGCTGCCTCCTGCCGCTCGCGTGCCTCATCTTCGGAGAGGGGCACCTCTTCTCGAAGCGCAAGCGCAATCTGCATGGCGCCGGAATCACCCAGACAGTTGCCACGCAGTAGTAGAGCACGTAGACGCGACCAGCCGCTCCGCCGTTCGCAAAACAGGTCGCGTGCTTTTTGCCTCTCCTCGGTGTGACGCTTTGCAATATCAGTGCTGCTACTGTCGACGATGTCACGCACGCCTGAAAGGTACCCATCTGTTAGTGTGCAGCGCTCACACGTCTCAAGCCTTGCAAGCTCTTTCACCTGCCGTTGGTACTGCTTCTGTTGCTGACGCTCTGCGCGAAGCCGTTCGCGTTGGCCGTTCTTCTCCTCTTTCGCTACATCGGTTTTCTGTCGCTGGGAAGAGCTTCCTCCTTCAACGTCCTCCCGCTCTTCTTCCTCATCTGGGTCATCGTCGGCGGCATTTTCACCGTTGACAGAGTCATCCTCTGACATGTCACCTTCGCCTTCTGCGCGTGAAGAGGCCAAACTTTCCCCTTCGACAACACCCCCTGCGTCCTCCTCTTCACCATCTTCGCTTTTTGACACGTCATCATTGTCTTTTGCTACCAACCCCATAAATACAGCAGGATCTATACGGTCGCGGAGGCTTGCTGGATCGAAAGTGCCGGGAACTTCTTCATTTACATCCTGCGGCAGCAACCGCGTATCGGACTCAGTAAGTGCACGTATAAGGGTCGCCACTGCCTCCGCACCTAAATTCGTGTAGGACAAGTCAAGTGAGGTAAGAAACTTGTTCCTCTTAAGGTAATCGGCCATTGACGCAAGAATATTTTCTCGTTCGGTGTCCGCCGAGCCACAGCCGATACCACAGCGCTGCAGATTCAGCCGGCTGACTGTGCCACTCCTCAAACTTTCTATTAAAGCTGCCATTTCGTCACGCAGTGCGCAATTCACCAATGAGAGAGATTCCAAGCTCTTTGCCGCCCGTGTGAAATCGGCCAGCGCGCTTGCCTCATCGCCAGCGGACGCGTCACACACAGTAAGCTGTCGAACATTCCGGAGAAGTAGTTTGCAACTTATCAAGCTGCCGAAGACGTCAGACATGGAGGTGACGTGGTTGACTGGCGGAAGGCCAATAAGCCCGGTGAAGTTATCCGCGTCACTCTCTGTGCCGCTTTTCGTCCTCCGGTGGACAACCAGTGACAAGAGTTCAGTGATGCCGTCTACTGGAACGGCGAGTTGGGACGTTGAGATTGGTGTGTTTTGAATCTCCTGAACGTTAACGCAAAGTACACTATCGCATGGCACAAGAGAGCTACCGAATTGCAAAGCAGACAGTTTCGATGAGTTTGGCCAGTGCACGCGGTTGGCGTTAGAGGTAACTATAGCGGCGTCAAATTTCTGAAAGTGTCGTTGAAAGGACTGGGCCAGATTGCCAGAAATCGCCTGTGCCGAAGCACCACTATTGGCACCGACAGCGGCGTCTCGCTTAGCTGACGTACTTTTCCCCGCAAATTGGTCAACGGAATCCCTTGCAAACCCACTGTCTGCCAGCAGGGAAATTCCGCCGTCGCGCTGCCGCCCCAGCGATGGGCACCACGTTCGCTCCGCCATGAAAAGCCCCTAGTGTAGTTAAAGAAACCAGTAAAAAATAGTTTTCCAGCTACTAACAGCGACGCATAAAAAGCTATTTCTCTTTTACCATGCAACCACAAAGGAGAGATAGATCACGTTACGTGCGACCAAAGTGTACACTTTGTAGATGAAGAAAGAAAACGAGAAAGAGCTTCAACTGCGATTCGTTTACGTCCTTTTTTTTCTACGAAAAGTGTGCGGACGCATAACGACAACTTAGCACTTACGCAATGCCACGGCGTTGGGCCACGGGACGTCACAATTCATGCGTGTGGAGCTGACACGTCGACCGAGAAGATGCGCACACAAAAAGCGTTTACAATCCTATTTGACTCACCGGCACAGTAAATTTTTCTCTCAGACTTGAACTAGCGTTGATGATCCAGTGTGAACAAATCTCATTTTTAACACTCTTCTCTTGCAAAGAGAAAAAAAGACATAAACCTTGCCTCAAACACTGCACGTAGCAGTACTATACAAAAAAAAACGTAATATTGACAGCGTATAACGATAAGCAACACTTTCGCCGTCTTCAGCACCTTTTGTTCTGCAACCAAAGACACAAACAACAATTACTCCCCTCGCCCCCGCTTCCGATGCCCTTTCACATGGGCTCGCAGAAATTCGCATTGGGTAGCCGCATCAGTATCGTCGTCTAAGATAAGGCGCACGTAAAACGACCGCTCACCACAGAAAGGACACTCGACGTCAACTTGGGAACTCAAATCGGTCCATTTAGGCAAAACTGAGCTGCAAATGATATGTCCACAGCTCCAAAATCCGACGAAAGTGTGCATACCAGAAGAAGCGACGAAACCAGTTACGGGACAGCAAATTCTGTCGGGGTCGTCCGTTTCGTTCGAAACCTCACGGACATCACCCAGTCTTTTGACGTGCAACACTTCAGGTTCGTCAGATTCGCCCGACGCCGCACGTTCCTTTCTCCGGATTAGATAGTCTACAATACTCTGCTTGGAGAAGACGTCTCCTTTCATATCAAACGCAACAGGAAACTCGAGAGGCCAGAGGGAAAGCGCACAATGGCGCCAGCGCTCCACGCTGCGGGACTTTTTCGTTTGTTTTTCTTTCAAACCGTCTTCCTCCAGTTGCGCTGCTGTCGCGAAGGCCTTAGACTTCAGCAGAAGCGACCTTTTGTTTGTTAACGCCTGACCGTCGCCTCCCATCTCTACGGCGCGACAGTGGGAAAAAAAAAAATAAATAAAAAAGAGAAAGGATGTTTCACCACAACCACATACAGATAAATACATATATTTATCAACTTACTCTCACCTATTTATTTATCTGTGGGGAATTGAAAGAGCAGCTAAGGTCAAAGGGGAGCAAAACAGGGGAAGGTGAAAATTGAGCGGAAACTCACTAATTAAGCACACATACATAACCACACACACAAAATTGAGAACACCGACACACATATGCATAAATAAACATATACACAAATATATATATATATATATATATATATATATATTTATATATTTACAAGTGTCGGTTTCTTTCTACTTTCACATATATACGTGTTTATATTCAAATGTAAATACAAAAATATGTACACACGAATCAGTCGCCACACACGTGAACACCCGAGCAGGCAGTGAAACGTCTTTCATTAGAAAAAAAAGTAATAAAACCTATTGACAGTAAGTTGTCAGTCACTCTATTGTCTTTCAAAAAAAAAAAAAGGATCTCATCCCGGCTTCCGGTGTGACGTTGGTAGAGTGTGAGTCAAAGACAGTAAAACAGTGAACTCAAGAAAACGAATTTTTATGCGCCCCATTACTGAAAGCGAGAACGTAAAAAAAAAAAACTTGAGCTATGCCTGTGCATTGACCAGTAGTTCGCTCTTCGTTTTTTTTACTTTAGCCGTCAACTATTGACGGTCAGTTGGTAGCAGAGCAGCTGAAAGACACAAAAACACACCAAAAAAAGTGTAGAAAAATGCTATCTGAAATTCAGGAGTGCACATCCGTTATTTTTAGGGGAAAAGTCGTAATAAATGTACTGAGGCGGAATCGATCCACCAGTACTTGCCTCATTACAAAATATGTCCGATAGCGGCTGCTGAAGATCCCGAAGTATCGTACTGGGCTCAACTTTTGACTTCCAGAGACGGATGTTATCCACGGTGCCTCCGTGCTTTTTTTTGATGTGGTCGACGACGCTGTACAATTGCGAGCTTAGAGCAAAATCTCCGGTGCTATCGAAGATAGGTACCCCTACCATTTTAGTTGTAATTGTCACATTCATAGCGGCACCACCGATCGAGTGTACCGCTAACAAAACTAGTATTTGTTCAGCTTTTCTTTTTCGGTTGTTGCTGCTGTGTTTCGCTGTATATACATATATATATATATATATATATGTGTGTGTTTGTGTAACAGCGTCGTTGTATTTGGCTCAATTAAAAGTGTGGTACTTTCGAGATCAAAAAGAAACACAAAACGGAATAAAACAAAATTGCGGCACAGTTATCTTAAACCGCCAACCTCTTTACTTTTTTTTTTTTTCAAGACGTCGCATCTGGTCATTCCATTGTGTTTAAAGCAAAACAGACACGTTTTCCATAAGAAAAGGTCGCAAAGTAAAACGGGTCTACATAACGGCAGAATGAGCAACCAGAATTCGCTTCCTTTATTTTACCCCTAAACGCACGTAGCATTCCTTTTTCTTGTACAACCATTGAGGAGAACGCTGTGGGTAGAATAAGCTCCATCTTGTTTTTACTTTGCGTGTGGTGTCAAATAAAGAGACGCCACCTCCCTCTAGAAGCCAATAAACGCCGTATAGTGTTGTTGTTGTTTTAAAACAAATCCGGCACAGAGAGCAAAAATCATAAAAGAGAAAATGTACAACAAGATCGGAAAGGTGGTGTGGAGCAAATTAATAAAGGATCCCCGAAAAAGGAACAAGGTCATGATTGTTCGTATCAAGCAGCATTTGTTGGTTTTCGTAGCTGAACAGCATAATCTTACAGGTGAGCTTGTAAAATACCCTACTTTTCATTCTCCAGACGGGCCAGACGCTCTTCGATGCCGTCAAGTCGCAGCATTATTCGCGCCTCCAAATCCCCCATTAGGTTCGACAGCTGGGCGAGCGCTGCAGATGCAAGCGGTTGCTGGGGTTGTTGTGGTTGAATCGGTTGACGGGCACTGCTGCTGCTAGACTCAACTGAGCTCATACTGGAAAGGCGTGTGGGTAATGCGTCCGAGGAAGAGTGGAACTCGCGGTCAGATAAACTAGAGCGGTTCAACGGGACTGGCTCCGGGACAACTACAGGATCCCAAACTGTCCTCAACAGTGTTAGATAGTTTAACTCGCCCCTATAGACAGACAGGCGCCATCGCTCGTGGTTTCCTCGCTTTTGGCATTCCTCAGTGCAATACAGTGTTGTGCGGTGGTACTTCTTTCGTTCATATATCAATGCTTTGCCGCTACCTAAAGTGCCTACCCACGTATGCCCTAGAAACAGTGTGTTTGCAGGGGCAATTCCCTCCGCTCGCGTAATGTACGTCATTCCGTTCCAGCAATCCGTAGGGTGCTGCGCAAAAAGACCCATAAAGCATTTTTGCAGCTCACCGTTGGGCGTTTCAAGATTTTGCAAGAGACACAAAAGATCACGGTCGCCGACTAGCGTTGAGCCGCCAGCCCAATAGGGCGTCACGCAATCGGTGTTGCCCTCTTCCGGTTTCACTTTCTTGGGGAATTGACACCGCTTGCCGGAGTAATGCATCACCGAATCACCTTCACTTGAAAAAACGGAATTTACGCTTTTCATCGTTGACTCGTCCACAGGCTCGGGGCCGTACTTTCCTACTAGAATGGCAAACAGCTGTTCCTCTTCACCACGGCATTCCGACAAGAGTTTCTCAACGTTGCACAACTTCTGCGGATTGTATTTTTCGTAGAAGTTGTAAAGCCGCCTGTAATAGCTGCATCGAATGCCCTCATCGCTCTTGTTGCCGCCGTCCTGAGCAGTATAGCCGGAGTTGGTTTCACGGGATTCCCATTCAGGCTCGCTCAGGTGCGAGAGGTGTTGTGAGGCAACGGCGTGTTGTGTGCGAAATGTGGACTCCGGGTGAAAAGAAACCGTTTTACTGCCATTTCGAACTTGTGGCGATGTCATCAAAGGCGCGCCACCAGACGCGCTCATGGTACAAAGACGTTAAAACACAGTGTTTACAACGACAAAGAATTTGGAGACAATTTGAAAACACCACGGTATTTAGCAACCCAAAGAGAGTGAAAAACAAAGCAAAATAAAAAGACTAAAAAAGAGCAACAAACGGTTAACCGTTCAGTGTATTTATTTAAGGCAACGTGAACGCAGATGTTGGATTTGTTAAAAATATGTATATATGTATGCACATATGTGCACAGGGTTCTGCTAGCTAAATTGAAGCTGCAATATATATATATATATATATATTTGCTTGTGTAGAATCTTGTGAAATTTGAGGTCAGAAACGTAATGGGTCCTAAAAACGTTGTTTTCTTTTTATTTCAGTAAACCAGCCCTTTGCTCTTCATCACCGGTATAATAATCAACGTTAAGACACGTATTTCATTCGCTTGCTGTTGTTCCCTTCTTCGAGAAGCTAACGTGTAGAATACAGTTGCGCTAGTTGCACTTCGCCTCTACGTTTTGTCGGTAAGTTGATTCACGTTTTTTGCATAGAAAAGTACAATTCGATCAGCAACGTGTCGTTTACTTTACTCTCAAAGGAACTGACTTTGTATCGGAAAATCCCACCTATTCATTGAGAAGGTTTCATAATCACTGTTGAATAAACATCAACGACAACATGCACGTGGCTAGTCGAACGATGCTTATCGGCGCGCTACGGGGCCCAAAAAAAAAAAAAAACGCATCATGGTTTCTTGGCACCCTTTTGATTCAGGGTGCGGACACAACGTATTGTGGTGGGTGGTGGAGACGCAACGTTACAACCAACGACGAGGAGAGGCAACGATGTAGAGCACCGGGTACGTGAAGGTGAAAAACGAAAGGTACGAGGAGGCGGGTTAGGGAGGGGGGGGGAGGAAACACCACTTGTGGCGGTTTTAGGGGGGGGGCGTCTTCGAGGAATTTTTTTTTTATTCAAAGGAACTACAACAAAAACCCTTACAGCAACTCGGGCTGTGTAAAGTGTTGTGTTCGTAAGAACTGTTGTTTCTGCTTCAGTGAACTAGAGGACAGTGTTGTTGTGCAAGTTAAACCAGCCGTTGGTGGAAATTGACGCTAGTAACGAGGGTTGTTTCCAAGCAGTTGAGAAGAAAAAGCGGTACGCTAACTGTAGTGTGTCTTTGTTTTTCTGTCTTGCAACGAACACCCATAGTGTTGATTTGATGGAAATCGTAAGTCATTGTTGTTATTCTTCAAATCATTAACATGTCCCAGGGCGAGACGGCTGCTACATACGATACATGCGTTGATAGACTTGTTTGACTTATTGGCTTTTAGATGTTTGAATAAGTTAACGCTTTGCAAGTAAATAAATAAATAGATAATTAAATAATTATAAGTATGTATATTTATGTATCTATTTACATATATATTTATTTATTTACGTGTGCGTCTATACATGTATACTTATTTATTTGAATACGTATCGTAGGTGTGGGTATATGTGTACATATGTGTATCAGCTCATTTTTTTTTTTAAGTACATCTGTAGAGTTTTAGGGAGTGATAAAATGTCAAGTTGTTATTTAGTGAATAAACTAGTAAACTTTTTCGAAGTTTAACAACTGTGCGCTGAAAACACTCACAATAGAAATCACGTATTTAGCCTCTCTTTTTGTAAAAATTTTGGTCGCTCACTATTACTCGGGATTAGACCAGATAAACAAAGCACATAAAAAAGAAAACTAATTCAGTGTTGCGGTGTGCTTGTGGGGAATACGCAAGTAACGTTCTTTTTCCGGAATTTCAAAACAAGTATTTGTCACTCTTCCCTCTCGTGGTTGTCGCTATATGTTCTGAACTCCATTTCTTTGCTGTTTTGCCCTCTCTACTTTTAATTCTTCTGATTTGTAGTTTGGAACAAAAAACAACTTCTTGTGGATCACATTGCATCTTTTTTTTTTTCCCATCGTGTTGTGCTTTTTTTTTTTTGGCACATATATATATACATATATTTATATTTATATATATATGTATATGTATACATATATACATATATGTGTATATACGTGTTTATGTTAACCTGCTCTTTTTTTATTTTCGTGCAGTTAACAGCTTGGTTTTTTTCAGTTTCCTGACTTTGCTAAAGCCCGCTTTTTTTTTTTTCTAAGCACGTTGGGCGATCGAATTAAACCTATCAAATGACGGACAAGTACCATCAGTTGCTTAAGCTGATTGTTATCGGCGACAGTGGCACGGGAAAGTCAAGCTTGCTGCACCGGTTTATCGAAGACACGTTTTCCGAGGACCAGACACAGACTATCGGCATTGAATACGGTGCTAAGATTGTCGACGTTGGCGGCGCAAAAGTGAAGTTGCAGATATGGGACACTGCCGGCCAAGAGCGTTACAAATCTGTAACGCGGAGTTACTACCGAGGCGCCATGGGTTGTATAATTGTCTATGACGTCACGAATAGAAGTTCATACGAGAGCATCCCACAGTGGCTGAGTGATGCGCGGCAGCTGGCTGGAAGTGACGTTGTTGTAATGTTAATTGGTAACAAAATTGATCTCGCCAAGGCGAACAATAGTCGCGTTGTTCAGCACAACGAGGCCTCGCTCTACGCCCAGCAAAACGGTCTTCTTCACTTTGAGACTTCTGCTGCAACTGGAGAGTTTGTTACCGAGGCGTTTTTGAGAGTCGCCAAGACCGCAGTCTCGACCGCAACCGTGTCTGAGGAACAAAGCGGTGTGCAACTCGAGCAAGCTCACGAAGCAAACGGCTCGGTTTTCTCTTCTTGTGCGTGCTGAGCGGGAGGGAGGTGGGCTCCGTGTGCGTGCACTCGTATTTACGTTTATTTTAGGTGAAAACCAAACAAAAAAAAAGCGTTTTTTTGTTTTTTTGGTCTTATAGTTTGCACGTGCTTTTGCTTTATTGCTCCTTTATTTTCAGTTTGTTGTTTCTATTTTTGTTTGTTTGTTTCTCCGACGATGAGAAGCATATATGTATATGTTGTGTGTGTGTTTACGTCTCCTACACCAACCCTCTTACTTTTCTTTTTAATGAGGTTATGTTGCACCTTTTCTTTCGCTTTGCCGCGTTTTGCCGTCTAGCTACGCATGAGAGAAAAAAGAAATTTTACTGTATTAGTTAACAGTATTAATAAGTGTACTTTCAAGTGTACTTCTCCAAGTGAAAGTGTTTTGTAGTGTTTTTCCTCACCTCAGCACAGTTGTGCTTCGGCGCGTTTTCTTAGCTTCGTTAGTTAGCGGGAAAACAGCGGAATACTTCTTAGTGAATTTTTTTTTCTGCATGTGAAAAACGGTTCTGCTATGTGATTCCTTTCTTTCCACATTGTTTACTGACGTCTTACTGTCTAGTACTCTTGTTTGATACAGTCTTTTCTAACATGTTGCACGAACGATCCCGTAGATAGGAAAAACCTTCGAAGAGATAAAATATTGCTCAGCGCTTATTACGCTTTACATCTAGAACCTGCCTGAACTTCCGTTTGGATGTTGCAGTGAGTAGCTGTTCAACATTTTTATGGGAATTCGAACGACACTCACCCATGTCGTCAACGACTGGAAAAACGAGGCCTCAGCCGCAGCGTGTTGCACGCAAGGTTTCCATAGAGAAGCTGGTAGAGCGTGTTTTTATCAGGAGGCCGCGAACACTGAGTTTTTCGCACCGATCGGCGGGAAGTTTACGACACCCGTACACGCAGCTGGTGTACGAAGCATCATTAAGTCTGAGTGCACGGAGTGATCGGCTCACATATATCTTGGAGGCGTTTCTGGATGTGAAGAAAGAAAAAGAGCATTGGCAGCGCGTAGAGCGGATCTTTGACTCGAAACTTGCTGATGAACACATGGAAAAAATGAAGCTTGAACTTCTTTTCTCTCCCGAACTCCTACAGTGCTTTGAAGCTCTTTGGTCCCGGATCGGCGAGGTGCGTGGAGGTTATTTAAGCGAAGACGCTTACCGGCAATTTCAACAACAGCTGTATTTTACGTTGCTAGATATTAATGACATTGCACTCGTCCCCGCGACGATGCAATTCATTCAAGAGGATATGCACAACGACTGCAAAAGTGAGTCCGGGCTGGACTTTGCCGGCTTTGCTACCTCAATGCTCGAGCTTGCCGATAACTGGACGCCAACCAGGAACGTATCGGACTACATCGCGTTCACGCGACGAATCACCGAGGCGTTCAGCGAGGTTCAAAAATTACCAACGGAAGCTGTGCACAAAGCTGACTTCACCTTGAATCCGGACACTTTCTTTCGTGGTGGTGTTGTCGTTCCTGCCACAAGCAACGGTGCCACAGTGTACCGACTTACGACTCTATGAAATTTGCTTTTTTTTGCAGGTGCAAGCTCTACTGTCTCTTTGCTAGCCCATATGCTGGATATTGTCCACTTGTTTTTGCCTATGTGATCTTTTTCTTTTCTGATGAACACTCGAATGTGAGCTATAATATTATCTAGTTCTCCTGCTTCACGTGAAATAGTCCATCTTATATGTGATTATTACGTGTTCACTGTATAAATAAACGAAATATGTACGCGGAGAAATGACTAGTATTGTCAGAGTTTTCTTCGACTTTGGGGACCACCCGCGCTTATTTGTGATGTAATTCCGGGTGCCTTCCCGCACTCTTTCAACACACAAAGAAAAAGAGGAAAACTTGAATCGGTTGTGATTGTTACAGCAAAACTGCAAGTGCGTTTCGTGCACTTTGAAACTAGCGTTAAACAGTGCCCGTATCTGATGTTTATGGCTGTGGTCTGGGCGACTCAGAAGTATTGTATGTCAACAGCAATCTTGCAGCCTCTTTTCTCTACACGGTTAAAATTGTGTCACACACTGAGTTATCTGCAAATAACAAGAAAGATTAAGGGGTGCCTTTTTTTAAGTTGTCACTCTTTTTTTTTTTATACCCTTACGCTCGCCTGTCCTATGTAAAGTGTGCGTAAGAGTTCTGAAACGCGTATCTCTTTGTTTTTTGCTCCGGGCGGGTGTCACTAAGTTGTTACTCTCATTTTGGAATCGTTAGCAGCCTTCTGCTCGGTAAAAAAACGCCAAGCAGTCTGCTGTGTAACAATAGCCAGCAGAAAATGTTGACGATTCCGCCGAAACCACACTCGAAGAGCCGTGTGGAGCAGCAGGAGTTGCGGCACATTTACGTCCGCCACTCCCCTCTCGAGATTGCCACCGTTTTCTTTATCATCGCAGTTGTTTCCATTCCGATTGGCATTGTCGTGATTGTTTGCGGTGATCGAACGAGCCGCTCGAGCTATCGCTACGACAACATCAATAATTACGAATTTGTGATGGGAGATGCGGGAGTGCACGCTGTTGATTTTGAATTTAATGGCACGTCGTACTCCACAGGCGTTGTAACGCGTGTCAATTTTACACTCAACAAAAGTCTCACCGCACCTATTTACGTTGAGTACGTCCTTGATCCTTTCTACCAAAGCTACCGTTGGTTTGCCGCCTCGGTTGACACGTCGCAGTTGCGAGGTGGGACAAGCGACCTCACGAAGTTTTGCCACCCCTACCGTTACCCCGGTGAGAACACCGGTGAAGACGTCAGCGGCTACTACAGCCCCTGTGGTGCCTTTCCTTGGTCCATGTTCAACGACAGTATCGCTCTGTACAAGAGCGACGCCACGTTGATCTGCGATGGCGGCAAATTTGACACGGACGGGACAAGCCAAGTGGCGAACAATCACTGCAGGAAGAAGGGTATCGCGCTGAGGGAGGATGTTAGGAGCAGCTTCAAGGCTCCAAAGAGCATCTCTGGTCACGGACCCATGTGGAAGGCAGGGGGTGATGCAAGTGCCACTGATCCATACCAGAAAGCCGGCTACTACTACCGTGAGCCTGGTCACAAGATACCGTCCGCTTTAGACGAGGACCTTATGGTGTGGTTGAACATGGCCTTTATGAAGAAGGTTACCAAGACCTACCGCGTCATTGAGGTGGACCTCCCAGCCGGAGATTACTACTTTGAAATTCTAGAACAGTTCGCAACTGCACCGATATCTGTTCGCAAATTCGTGCGACTCTCGACGCGGTCGTGGATCGGCGTGAATAACCACGTACTCGGCATTCTTCTTATTGTTGTGGGAAGTGTAGCATTTGTAATGGCTGTAGCGCTCCTGATTCTCCAGTGGTTTTTGGCAGCCATGTAACTGAAGTGACCCACCTTGGCCTTCGATTTAGTTGAGCTTACAATTACGTCTCTCTTTTGTATACTTGATTTTATTCCCCTTAATTGTTGGGTGTGGACAACATGCATTCTCATTCGATATATATATATATATATATATATATATATATGCTTGTGTGTGTGTCTGTGGCGGTCTACTCTGGTAAGAAAGAAGGTGCCGTTGCCGGTTACTTTTGCTGTTTGCTGCTTAAAAAAAAAAGTTTAAAACGGATTGGAACCCTCAAACCATTTTCATCTAGGCACCATTTTTTGAAGTGACATTTCCTTCGACAGGTGCATCTTTGAACCGTTCAAAAAGCACTCTTTGCTTTCCCGGTTTCACACTACTTACTGAAGTGCAATACCCTATGCTACATCAGTTTTCGCAATTTGATTTCTTCCGTTGAGTCGGCGTTTTTTTTTCTTGTTTCTCCTTTTGACTGTCCTGCTTTCGTGCTTTCATTACTCATGGGTTTTACACGCACACACACTTTGCACCTACGTTTAGTTTGTAGCACACGCATTAGCGCTCTGGTTTCCGTAACCTGTCTCCTTATCTTCACTTACCTTCATCTTCAAATTCTAACAACCAAAAATGTCGTGGCAAGCGTACGTTGACGACAGCCTCATTGGCAGCGGCAACATGCACAGTGCCGCTATTATCGGTACCGCTGACGGCAGCTACTGGGCGTACGGCGGCAACTACGTCCCGCAGCCGGAGGAGGTGAAGCACATCCAGAAGTGCTTGAACGACTTCACCCTCGTACAGTCGTCGGGTGTCACCATCTACGGCGTGAAGTTCTTCGGCCTGCAGTGTGGCTCGGATGGGGACAGCAAGTACATCTTTTTCAAGAAGGGTGCGGCTGGCGGCTGCGTCTACACCACCAAGCAAGCTTTCATTGTGGCGGTGTACGGAAACCCTGGCGACGTGTCCTCCTTGACGCAGGACCTCAAGAAGAACCCATCGCACACCGCGACGGTCAACCCCGCCGACTGCAACACCACCGTGAAGCGCATCGCCGACTACCTCATCAAGTTGGGTTACTAATGAGAGTAGTTGAAAGGAAACCTTTTTTGGAGGTGTAGGAATTCACACCTTTATTCCATTCTTTTCATTCTTTCTTTTTATTGGTACACCGCGTTCGTTTTGCTCCTATCTTAGCACGTGTTTCTACTATATTCTTCGCCAGTGGGGTTTTCTCTGCAAGTCTCTTTTTCTCCTCCTCACTGTTGACGTGGTCGCATCTTTTTCCCTTCACTCCTATGCTGGGCTTTTCTCTTACTTTTCACCATGTTTACGCCTTACTTCACTGAACAAATTGTAATGCTGAAAGCAAGGAATAGTACTAAACAATGAAGTGAAGTATCGCGTTTGTGAGAAAAAGTAAAAGCGCCATGACTGCGTGTAGTCAACCGCAGTCGTCATACCGTACTCAGACTCTATTTCTTCCTCATTCCCCCCTAATTTGCCGTTGTACAAGGACGTCGTATTTTTTAGATTTCTTTCTGTTTCACTTCGTCCTTAGATTTTGTTCCTCAAAAGTGAGGAGCACTTCTGTGAGTGCGTTTCATACCAACAAAATGTGCATTGAATTGCAGCTTTCGCGGATGCAGCGAGTTGATTTCTCAGGAGCTCAGACTCGTAAGTGCATTGATGAGCGTTGTGGGTGAAATCGGCTGCGGGGACGAAAACAAAACAAGAGGATCTAAAGCCAAGAATTAAGTGTGCGTGTGTGTGTGTGCGCGCGCTAACAAATGGTGGTTTTTAGAGTACATATGTTGTTCGTTTCTGTCTGTTTTCTATCCCCTTTTTCTTTTTCAGTGTTTATCATCTACAATTACTCAATTCTCGTTTTTAGTGGGCACGCCTTTGTTGTTTTCTAATGGGTGGAGAGGCCGAGAGGAGGGAGGATGAACGCCACGGCGAATGAAATGAGAACATGCATAGAAAAAGGGAAAAAAAGCTCTTCTCTCTTTGAAAGTAGAAGGCAGTCTAAGTGAGGAAGTGAGTGCTCTCAAAGCTCGGTAAAGCAGTTTAGAAGCGTGAATCCTTTCACAGCACGGTTAATTTGTCTATTTACTTTTCCTGTTATGGGCTACACATCCTACACCAATTGGAGTATGGTAACGTTCTTTTGATCAAAGGACACCTCGCCGAACAGCGCCGTCCTCGTTGCACACTCTTTTTTATTTTTTATTTTAACCCGTAAGAGCCCTTTGAGGTCAAAATGTACGTTCTTGTGGGGTTGGTATTTCTCGTTAACACCTGCGGAGCTTATACAGAAATATTTCTTTTGGGCTATTTCATGCTCTTTTTCCCTCTCCTCTCCCCCTCTTTCCCTCTTCTCGTTCATATCTTTCTATTCGAAGGGTTTTACTAATTTGAGTTTTCAGCGTCTTTTGGTACTCGCTGTTGCACAAATACACTCGCTTCTACTACTTTCTACCATATGCTGGTGCCCTTCTCGTCAGCCTTGATCGCAGTTTCTGTTAATTCATTTTCTTCTGACGCTGTTGCGAAAAAGAGGGAACACTGACTGTCAACGTCTTCCGACAAGATCATTAGCAGTATCAAAAGCAGTAAAAAATGTTCTCTAGTCCAGTGCCAATGGCACCTATTGGCGGACTGTACGTGGGTGTCCCTCCGCATCACTGTTACCACAATGTAGTGTGCTCTTGCGGAGCTGTCGTATGCACCCAGTGCGCTCGTGTTTGCACGGCTTGCGACCAACCTGTTTGCGCGCGGTGCTTGCCCATGAATATGCTGCATTGCAAGAGCTGCTGCATCGCGTTTTTCCGTAATCGCAAATACAACCTGTAAATCTGCGTGAGTAAATCAGGATGAAGTTTGCTTGTTTTCCTTCATCATCGATGTGAACTGGTGGATGATTCGATTCACCTATTTTCTCCTTGTTTTTGAATATTACGTATCACCGTTCTCGTAAGAGCTTAAACAAACCGCTTTCACCCTATCACACACAATGATAGGCGACACAACAGCTTGTTTAGTTTTCTTTTTTTCTGAACTGGTTAGTCTGTAGTGAGCGTGGCTGAATGATCTCTCTGCGCACGTCTTCACTCTGTTGTGGTACAATTCTACACGACCGCTTGCGTAAGTGGCACCAAAAGCGGAATAACTATCAGTGCAGCTAACGAACGATCACAAAAAGCACACTGGTCCAAAGGAGACTAACTAAACGCAAACACGCTACAAGGGTGTGAGGGGTCACAGTCGTTGAAACACCATTCTTACGTTAAGCGATCCAATGCTACGGTGTCCAATTTGAGAAAAGTCGTACACACACATACACTCACACAAAGCAATTATTTGTACGATACAAGTGGATGCCTTAGGTTCCTACAGATTTCCCCCTTTTCTACAATCTCCTCGTATTTTCCTCACAACCGAGGTCGTCTTCCTTCCTCACCATTCCTCCCGCCTCTTTTTTCTTTTACCACGTAAACTGTCTACTGGCTCGCTGCAGTAGGGTTAGTGGAATACCGCAATCATTTTTTGTTGCCGGTACAAATTTGTCAACGCGCAAGCGTGTTTACAAAACGCATTCCCCGCACGACTGCGTCACTAGTCAGGGGTGCTGGTTTTGTCAAAGTTGGGCTAGCAAAAACACAGAAAGATCTCAGAAGTCATTAATACACTTTCGCTGCCGAGCTTTTCACAGCTTCGGCCGTTGTTGGTGCATCATCTTCTGAGCTTTGTCTAAACAACATCCGCAGCATTTGGCATCATGCTAGTTCGCAGCATCACCAGGTGCATTCTGCCTGTTGTCAAGGCAACGAGTTACACTTGCTCACCGCTGTTCGAGCGCAGCAACACCTCCGTGGCGCCGACGTCTATATTGCCTCCGAACAACAAGTCCATGCCGACACCTCTGCTGGACCCGGAGCGGCTGCAGGAGCTGAGCTGCGGTACCGGCCAGCCAGCTCAGCGCGGACACCGAAAGCCGCTCGTGTGGAAGCGCCGGAAGCCGTGGTTTGACCACCAGTGGTCACTGGATCTGCAGCGTGTGAAGAAAGGCCCGGAGACACCGCACTTCCCGGACGGCGTGCCCTTCACGCAAATACGTGCCTTCCAGTCTTTTGCTGGACGAGCATGGAAGATTAACGCTGGTCGGCGGCGGAAAATTCGTCTGTCACTGAAACGGGGTCGAAGGAAGCTGCTGTAATGTCGGTTCTCGCCTCCACTATGTTCACGTGTCTGTTTTGCCGACGTTGAAAAAGCACCATTTGTTTCGTTATACTGTTGTCGTTTTCACGGGTGGTGGAGCTGACAGTGCGATCAAGCCTCTGCATTTTCGAGCCTTTTCCCTCTTTGTTTCTTTCAGATTATCTTATCACACAAAGTACAACAAAACTCTCGGGAGGAGGGGACTCTGATTAACACGCAAAGATCGGCAGCGTTAACGGTGTCGATGACAAATAAATGTACCTGCAAAGCTGTTGAATGCGGGTATGATGTGGCTCGGAATTGTGCACTCTTTGAGGCTTAATCAAGCTGTCGAATCGAACGAAAGGGAAACAAGTACTTATCATACCCTACTCGCTGCTGGAGAGGACGAAGCTCTACGTGGGCTAAGCGGAAGAGGTAAGAAAACAGATGTGCATCCACACTTCCTCAGACTCTCGTTTTACACACCGGTGGTGTTCCTCGGCCTAAAACGTGCCTCTCACGTTGGCTTTTCCTGCAGAGTCTTGCCACTGTGTGACGGCTTGCTCTTTCTTCTGTTGTTCTTTTTCTCGTATTTTTCTACTTCTGGACTTGAAAATTCCAAATAAAACGACGTTGTGTCCAACGCTGCTCTTGTCTTTATGTGAACGCTAGCACTGAGTACAATTGCCCTGTTTTGGGTGTTCTCTACAGCATTTCGGTAAAGCGTTGACCACCTAAGCAGCACTTTGTTTTACAGATAAATTCTTCTTGAACGCGACCAACTTTTTCTTTCTATATCTTTGACTTATCTACCTCTTTTATCACCACTGGGTTATATCCCGGTGCACAGGTTTAGTGTCGTAGATTGGGTTGTTTCACCAAGATATCCTCGGAAGATTCCAAGAAAGCTCATCTGAATTGTGTTTCAACGGAAACTCAACTTTAGTCTTTCTCTCAGCATTTGAGCAAAGTTCTTAGCGTACTAAGTGTCGGCTTTTTCGTCATTGGTGGGCTGTGATTGTATGTTTGCAACCTCTTCTCTCTTTCTTAAAAAAAGAACAAAATAAAAACCCAGATGAGGAAGTACGTGAAGGTGTGCACGATGGTCGCGAGCCTCGTCGTGCTGCTGGCAATCCTTGGCAGTGCCGCAGCGTCAGCAGGGACGACGTGTGCCTACCGCACACAGCGCGTTCAGTGTGGTGATCTCGCCTGCGACAAGGAGATGAACGTGTGCATCAAGTGCCGCACGAACGAGGACTGCTACCCTGGCGCGATGAAGTGCGACACCACGTCTGGGAAATGCAAGATAAGCAGCTTCACCTCACGCTTTGGCTGGGGCACCATGCTGGCGATGATCGGTGGCTGCTTTGTCTGCTCCATCGGCGTCATCGCTGGAGTGGGCGGTGGCGGCATTCTTGTGCCGATGTTCTGCGGCTTCCTGGCCATCCCGATGCAGTCCGCCGTGGGTCTGTCACAGTCCACCATCTGCGGCCAGAGCACTCTCAACATGTACATATCTGTGCAACAGAAGTACCCTGACCCTACATGGGACCGCCCCTTGATCAACTACCAATACCTGAGCCTGCTGCTGCCGCTGGGTCTCCTCGGCACGTTGGTGGGAGGGATCTTGAGCAAACTGTGCCCAGATGTACTCCGGCTCGTCCTCCTCTTCGTCCTGCTGTCCGCCGTGCTCTACCGCACTGTGCAGAAGATGCGGACACAGTACGAGAAAGACAAGGAGGCGCGCGAGGTCACCATTAACGACGTCGATACCATCGACGCCTCCCCCCGTAAGGTGTACGGCAGCAGCAACGGCGGTGCGGACTGCAAGGATGCGAGCGAGGGCAAAAAGGCGTCGCCGTCGACCACCCGTGAGGACACCGCGGTGTCACCAACGTCGGAGGTCAGCCAAGCTGCCCCGGAGCGCGCGCCGCAGTCGCAGTATCCAAAGCAGGAGTTGTCCATGAACTTCATCTGCTTTTTTGTGCTGCTCCTCTTCAACATCCTGCGCACCTACGCCACCTGCGGCGGATTTCTCTACTGGTTGTGTGTCCTGGTCCCGCTCCTTCTGCTGGCTGCCGCCTTCCACTACAACCGCGAGAAACTGCGCCAGATTGCGGAGACAGACCCGACGAAACTCACTTTCACGTGGAACCAAAACACGTCTGTGAACTACCCGTTAGTGGCTGTTGTGGCCGGCGCGGCGGCGGCGATGCTAGGCATTGGTGGCGGCCTGGTGCTGGGCTTCGTGCTGTACGAGGTGGGCCTGGTGCCGCAGGAAGCCTCTGTGACAGGCGGCATGGCCACCTTCTTCATCGCCTTCTCCTCTGCATTGCAGCTTCTCGTCACCGGCTCCCTTGTCGTCGACTACGGCCTCGTCTTCTTCGGCGTCGGCCTCCTCGCTACGGCGCTGGGACAGTTCACGTTCATGAAGTACATTAAGGAGCACGGTCTGAGCTTTCTCATTATTGGTGCCCTGGCCACCATAGTCGGTGGGTCGCTGGTGGTGTTGGGTGGTTACGGCATCTACAACGCCGTGACCTCCAGCCGCGCCGGCGGCGACGTCACGGCGTTTGGACGTCTGTGCGCCAGGGCAAAGTGAGCAGCAAAAACTACCTTTTTCACCTTTCATGGAGGCTAGCTAACTCTTTTCTTTGGTCAAAGCAAAGTCGAAGTAGCGAGTCTTGGGGCCACCGCGTTTTAAGCCCGTGTTGGTCAGTATCTTTTCAAACGCGTGTTTTTCTGCGGCATAATGCCGTTTTCTATATGTTCTTCCTCGTTTTCCTTCGGCAACGAGAGTTTATAACAATCAATTTTTTTTTTTTGCTGTTCTGTAATAGGCTCAAAATTGCTCAACAAAATTCGTTTTTTTTTTTTTTACCCAGAGTGCGGAATGAACATGAGAGAGAGAGGCGTGCTGCGATGGCTTTTTCCCTCACTTGCAACCCATCAAGTGCCTTGAAGGTGACAAGGCTTGAAAGCTGCATAGAGTGTGCTTTTTCTGGTCCTCTTGCTCTCGCGTCAACTCTGTAGTGGGTGCGAAAAGAGACAGTTTTGGCATCCACACACCCACCCACCCACACACACACACTGACATGCTTTTGTTGCCGGTGCAGGAACGGTGTTTCTTTCGCTGATTGTTGCACAACGTAGATCAGCTTATTATTCGGGTTGCGGTGCACGCGTGCATGCGCGTTTATTTCTTACATTTGTTTTCTTTGTTTCTCTACATCTACTTTCGCTGTTTCTTTTTGAGATTCCAACCTATATCTTACTGACCTCTTAATTGACACGAAGCGTTGCGATCAAGAGGCTGTTGACTGGCTGTCTAAAAGCACTTAAAATAGAAAGAAAAAAAAACTGGTTTCTTTTCGTTGTTGCTCACTTGAAGAGTTCATTGAAACTTAACACTACATAGAGAGCAAGTTTCAACTTATCGACCGCACTTGTCACGACTTCTGCGGTCCCAATGCCTCGGGAAGAGTCATACTCGGATGTGTGCGATGATGAGGCCAACTCTTGGCGTGTCTGCCTGGAGGCCAACCTTGGTGGCAAGGACATCCGCAATGTGTGCGATTCATTCAAGCAGACATTCGATAGGTGCGTCACAAAGTGGCGCCAAGACGTGGGCGATGAGGTTCGTGTGAAAGGAGCAAACGAAGGTGAGCCTCCTTTTCAGTGTGCCGCCATGTCATGCTTGATTGGAGAGTGTCTCCGCACTCACAACTGGGACTTCGAGCGTTGCAAGCCTCACACTGAGTTCTTCAAACACTGTGTGAAAAGTTTCTACGGCGAAAACTACATTTCCTGAGGTGCCGCTGGTAGATATTCCGTATGTTATCACTATTACTGTTTTTTTATGTTTTAACGTATCGCTCGACTGCTGATATTCCACTACCTCAACAGCAACAATAACAACAACACAAAAGTGAGGCTAAATTGTTGACGTGTAAACATAAGTATATATTTACACATTTTCAACCTCTGGAACAGGGCCCACCTCTATTACCCGCGGTTTCTTTCTTCAGATAAAGCTAAACAAGTGAATTACGTGTGATCCGCAATTTATTTGCTTCCCCAGCCTATGAATCTTTTTATCTGAGCAATTCCTCTTTTTGGACCAAGCCACGCTTTTTTTTCTCCTCGCTCGACGTCTTCTATTCATTTCTGTTTGCGTGACCGTACTTAACAGTCAAAAACAGAAACGAGAAATTACTTTGTCCGCGTTGTGTAGATACCCAGAAAGGACGGTCACCACTTTTCGTCGTTCGCCACACCTTGACACGCACATCTTAGGAACGTTGCTTTCTCAACTCTTACCTACTCTCTCCGTGGCGTAGAACTTTTACAATCAGCGCAGGATTATATGAAGGTCTGCGGCCGCTAAATTTTTGTACCTTGCCATTATCATTCTGTTTTCCACTTCTTAGTTGGGTGCCATGAACAGCTGTGACAGTATGGACGAGCCGCCATATGGGCGATCAAGCAACGACAACAACAGCAGCTTCACCTGTCCCTCTGGACAGGTGCCTTCGACATTTGGTTGCATTTCACTCGCTGAGGAAGGGACCATTTTCATCAGCACGAGCAAACTCTTCTGGGTGAACTCCGGAGCACAGCTGATTATCGTTTTTGTCGGTTTAGTGGACTTTTTCTTAGGTACCCTTTACTTCTATGTTCGCCGCCGCCGTAACGAGGAGCGGCTGGAGCGCTCCCGCGCCGCACGGCAGTCCGTACGAATCAACGAGGATGGCCAGGTAGTAGAGCTGCCACGCAAACGGCTCTTCTCATGCACTACGGCCCCCAACCGGCCACTGAAGCCGGTCTCGGAGCTGAACGGACGCTGTTGTGGGTGCGGCGGCACGGCGGACACCGTACTGCTCCCGTGCAAGCACGCCGTGTGCTGCTACTCGTGCTCCGACCGTGCCACGTATTGCCCTTTCTGCAAGGTGCCCTGCACTGATCGCCAGCGGCTTTTTGTTGTTTAAAAGACGGTTCAGAGAGAACAGTAGAGGACAGAAACAAATCAGTTTTCGGCCTTTGTTGAATAGTAACGCGAGACAAAAGCAGTAGCTTCGCTGCCTTTTTCTTAGCCGTTCGGATGGATAACCTGAGTACCGTTTTCTTCTGCATTTGATTCTAAACCTGACTTCGTTGCTTTTCGTTGTTCCGCACGAACAAGACCAGGTGCTGCCGAGTGCTTTTTTCTTCTGTTGCTTATCTGATTGCTTTGCACTCGTCACTTCATTTGCTCTAAAGCCGCATTTTTTTTCTCTCAACGTCGATTTGCTTTCTTTTTTTTTTTAATTACGCCTCGCTGTTGCCGTACGCTTGTTTCTCAGTGTCCCGTTTACCGTACGTTTGTATTATATAAGTGTCTCTGTTTTCTTGCTCGGCTTGACTTGTCCCTCTATACGGATATTACTATCAAACTGAACATAGATGATTTAACTGGTGTGAGACATGTCAGCAGTTGTACTTCCCCACCATGAGAGCTGCACTGGTGGTTTCTTGGCTGTGTCACATGGATTGGCTCGCAACTCTCTAAAACCTTCTATAAATACTCACAATTGAACCTTGACGTCTTAGCTTTCAACCACTTCCCTCTTTCAACTAGTGTAGCGGTCTTTTCTTGAGTCTCCTTGTGGATTTCTCTGTTACTTTCCCAGGAAAGAGTGGGCTTTGTTTCGCCACTCACTGCACCTTTTTCTCTTTGCGCCGGCGACATCTTCTTCATCACCTTTTTAGTCAAATCAAAGGCGTAATGGACGCTTTCAAGTCGTTGACGGTGGGGGCCAAGTTTGGTTCCACCCGCAACGGGGAGGCGGCAAAGTTGTTCCGCAGCGCCAGCAAGGAAAAGTCAGAGAAGGCACTGACGGAGACGATTGTCGTTAACGCCAGCGACGCCATCGAGGATCCAACACGGCTTGCCTGCAGTCTCGCCGTCCCCCTGCCAAGCTCCACGCTGAACATCTTCGGCCGTCACCCCACAGCAGAGGCTGAGAGCAGTAACAGTCTCAACGGCGCGGCAGGCGGCGCTGCAGTTGCAGGTACCGCAACCGCCGCTGGCGAGGACAAGCCCCTCAAAACCATGACCTACAAGAGGATGCGCAATGTCTGGCGCCGCAACGATCTCCAGGTGTCCGGGACGGACCTGCCGGCGCCGATTGAGCACTTCTCCGACTTGGTGCGACCCCCGCTGAGTGTGCCGCGAAACGTGGTGAACAATCTCTTCACCCGTCAACACAAGATCCCGACGCCGATTCAGATGCAGGCCATTCCGTCGCTGGTTCACCACCGCGACGTACTGGCGTGTGCGCCGACGGGGTCGGGTAAGACGATCGCGTTTCTCGTGCCGCTCTTTGCATGCCTCAAGGCCCCTGACGCGACGTGCGGCGTCCGCGCGCTGATCGTGACGCCGACAGTGGAGCTGGCCCAGCAAATCGAACGCGAAGCCTTCTTCCTCACGAAGGGGCAGCGCTGGCGCTTTGTGCAGCACGGGCAGACGACGAAAAACAAAGACATCTTCATTGCCACCCCAGGCCGCATCGTTTCCCTAATTGAACAGAAGCTGCTGGACCTCAGCCACGTGCAGTACATCGTCTTCGACGAAGGCGACCGCCTGTGGGACACCAAGACCGACTTTTTGGCGGTGATCGATAAGATTCTCACCGCGTGCGCACGCCCTGACAAGGTGGTGAGTCTCTTCACGGCAACGCTGGGCGAAAAGGTAGAGACGGCCGCCCGTTCCATCATGTCTTCAGACCCGGTGCGGATCATCGTGCACGGCCGCCACACCGCCAACACAAATGTCAAGCAGCGCCTTGTGTTCTGCGGCAATGAGCTGGGCAAGGTGGTGGCGATGCGCAATCTAATTCGCGAAGGCATTGCGCCGCCGGTGCTTATCTTCGTCCAGAGCGTGGAGCGTTCGAAGGAACTCTTTGAGGAGATTTGCACCGAAGGGCTGCATATGGCGATCATGCATGCCAAGATGTCCGTCGAGGAGCGTGAGGAGACAGTGCTCCAGTTCCGTCTGGGCAAGGTCTGGGTACTCGTCACTACCGAACTGCTGGCGCGCGGTATCGACTTTAAGAACGTCGGCACGGTCATTAACTTCGACCTCCCCGCCACTGTGGATTCGTACATCCACCGAGTGGGCCGCACCGGCCGCGCGGGCAAGGCTGGTACCGCCATCACCTTTTTCACCGAGGAGGATAGGGAACGTCTGCCACCGATCGCGAAGGTCATGCAGGACTCCGGCAGCCCCGTAGAGCCCTGGATGCTGGAAATTAAGGTGGACCGCAACACCCGTCGCCGTCTCGAGCGCACTACGCCGCAGCGCACCATCGTCAGCACACGAAAACGCATGTTGGTGGCCCAGCAACGTGTGCAGCGGCAGTACCGCCGCATGGAGGCGGAGGAGGCGGAGAAGGAGGCGAAGAGGGCAGGGAATCGACAGAAGGCGAGCCGTACCGACTCCGGTAGCGACAACGACAGCGGAAGCGATGGTGAGTAGAAAATTGTTGTTCCGTTGGTCTCGACTGATTTTGAGACGTTGGTGATTTCTGCTTTGCCTTCTCCTTTCAAGACTCATCAGCTTGATTGATGGTGAGGTCGTATAATAAACAGAACGATTAAGGGCAGTAAGTAATTTTTCTTTATGTCTTTGGCGAGATGGCGCTGCGGCGGCTGCAGTAATTGAGAAACTATTTTGTGAACACAATTAAAATGTGTTCTCCGTCATGCACCTATTTGTCAAGAGTAACACATAAAACGTGACGCGGAATAAAACAGGCGATATTTGGGATTACGGGGACTCATTCGAGTGTGGACGCTGTGCGACAATGAGTTACTCGTTGGTGGCGTGTGACTGACGCTGTTTTTTTTTATTCCGGGAAGAACTGCTTGTATCGACGATACAATAGGATATCAATAGCTGGCTTCTTAAATCAGAAGAGACCCACCTAAGTGTCTTCCGTTGAATGCAATTGCGTTAGCTTCATGATGTGCGTCAGGCATACAGCTCCATGTTTAGGAGTAAAAAGAAAAAAGCTTTTGCCGTGATGTGAAGTAGTTGACCTGTCTAGGCCTTTGAGATTAACTAAAAATTCCTAGTTTTCCTTCCTCCTCCCACCTGCACACACACACACACACACACACACACACACACACACACACACACACACACAAAAGCCATTTAATCACCTCTCTCATATTCGACGCGGTTCTGCTACAGAAGCAGCCATTAGAAGCCGCAGTCAGTCACTGAAGTAAAAGCTAGACTCGCGAAAGAAGAAAGGGAGCGTTTCACTAGTAGCCCAAAATTTAATTTCCTTTTTTGGAGCCTTTGGTAGCTGCCATTTTTCTGTCTTTTCTGTTCCCTCTTCAGGTGCTCTGCTAACAAAAGCCGCATAGAACCTCCATAGACTGGAAAGTGGCGTTGTTGGGCTAGAACGAGCAGACAAATTGTAAGGGCTTTTCTTTACTGTACCATTCGTTTTTTCTTTTTTTGAATATCTGCATTTTGTCTTTCTCTTCGTTCTGGTGTGCAACCAATTTTGACTGCAAGCATTTTTTGCTTTTTTTTTGACAGGCGCTACTAGTGTTTTTGCTAATTTACCGAGTAGAAGTCATTCTCTTAGAACTCGGTTTTGCCGTCGCCCAGTGTGGACAGGTCATAGAAGCTTTGTAATAATCTTTATTCTTTTACAACAGACACATCATGTCAGAAGCGACCGACGTGTGGCTGCTGGCGGTGGCGCTAGATGGCGAGGACACCTTTTGGCTGTGCGAGCCGTCAAACCTCAAGCCGCTTCCACCGGACTGGAAGGCAGCTAACTGCCGCTGGCTGTACCCCGTGGTTGAGAATATCAGTCGCTTTGCCGACCTCAGCGGCTTCGAAAGCACCGACGCGGTGTACGAGGTGGAGTGGTCCAGCAGTTCGAAGGTTCTACGTGCCGCTACACTGACGTGGAACGTGAAGTGCAAGCGGCAGAAGATGGGCCGGACCACGTACGTCTTCGTCCCGGCGGAGGAGATGAAGCTGCTGGATGAGACGTACAGCAAATTTGTGAAGCTGGAGGCGATGAAGCCGCCGTCACCGCGGGTCGCGCCGGCGCAACCGTCCCCATCGGAGCAGGAGTCTGCGGCAACATCGAAGACGACGGAGGTGGAAGTGGAGAACCAAGAGAACACAGGGGATAATAACGCAGCGAACTCCTCGGGAGCAACAGCATCTGTAGCAGACAACGGGGGCGGCGCATGGGTGGGAGATGCTCTCTTGGGAGTACACGTAAAGAAGGAGGGGGACGACGAGGACGGTGAGGTGAGCGTCGTCTCCTCCTCTGCGACGCAGTTCCGCCGCACCCAACCGCCGCCCCCCCGCCGCAGCCGTTCCAACTTCGGCATCCCGTCTCACAAGCGGCAGGTGCCGCATCGCGGGACGACGATTTACCAGGCTCCGGTGCACTCCTGTGCCATAGGTAACCACTGCAGCAGCGAGGCTTTTGACTGGCCTGAAATGTTCCTGGTGCACCGCGGCAGCGTGGATTTCCTCTGCCCGAAGCATACAAACAACAGCTACGGGTTTCGCCTTGACCGCGTCACGCACGACGGCTTCCCTGTATTTCTCCTTTTTTTTAGCAACAAGAACAACAGCGAGACCGTCGACGCCAGCGCGCGCGGCGTGCCGGTGTTCGAGAAGGCGAAGCTGAGCGGCGAGGCGGGCGAGGGGTTCAAGCGAAACTCCGTCCTCGTGCTGACGCGTCTCAGCTCGAAGAAGCACCAACCGCACCATAGCAACGGCAAGAAGCGCCCTGCCCGGCGTCGCCGCAGCTGTGACAGCGATAGTGAATCTATTACGGATGAAGACGAAGACGAAGACGAGGAGGAGGACATGGAGGATGACGACGACGATGATACCGAGACCTACGAAGATGAAACGGAGGAAGAAGAAATGGTCGACCTTGGCGAGGATGACCGGCCTCTCTTCCTCACACACGAGTCCCAAAGCGGCAACAAGAGAGGGACTTCTAGAGGGAAGGCAGCTCTTCCACCACAGAAAAAGACCAAAGCAGAGACCGCGGTACCTTCCGAGGAGGAGACGACAGCGGCGCCGACACGCAGGCGTGGTAGAAAGAGTGTGGCGGCGGTGCAAAAGGACGAAGCCCCGCTACAGGCAGTCAGCGTCAACTTCTGGACCGACCCGCAAGAGGTCACACCGGCGGTGAGTCAGCTCGCGAGGGAGTTCCCCTTCCAGTCTGAGGGCGCCAGCACCCCGCAGACGGTGGTGTTCAGCGACGGCGTGTGCGTCACGTACACTGCCGCCACTGCTGCCAAGTATGCCCCGCAGGAAAAGAGGCGCAATACACCGAAACACGGCCACGCGGCTGCCTCGACGGAGGACGCCGACCTTAGCATGTTGAACGAGCATATCCTAAATGCCTTTGCGCAGTTGCGGAAGGAGAGCACGTAAAGGTGGCTGCAATGGGCTCGATGCTCACTGCCGAACGTTTGTTTGCATTGCTGTTAGTGGGAGACGCTCCTTGCAAGGGCACTGAAGTGTGAAGTACAACGTTTTCTTTTTCTCAACGGTGTCGGTGGTTCATTGCAGGTCGGAAACACAGTTTTTTCTGTCCCGAGTGAACACAGAATACCTTCGCACTTTTTGCTCTTCTCTTTTTTTTTTAGCCGGGACGCCTTAGCTCATACTAGTAAGTGGTTCTCCATACGACGGCGAGAACACGGGTCGTTATGACAAAACAGCGTCTTTGGTTTGTCACGTCACACGTACTACACGCCTGACAATGTGCATCGAATTCATTGCTTTGTGTTGGTTTCGTCTGCAAAGCCAGCATCGAGTCTTTGTATATTTTTTATGAAAAGGAGAGCCAGATGTTGCTTCCTTACACACGCAAAAAAAAACTGTGCTGAGTAGTTTTTCCTAAAAAGAGCTTGGGACTAGAAAGGGCGTTTCTAAACCCACCACAGTACTCCACCACGCGGAGGCGAAGCACTTTTGCCATGGTTTCCTCGTTTTCTGCTGTAGTCACATCAACGCTCTGTTCTGGGGAGTAGAGGGGGCACAAACAAGAGTGCTACTGTTTATCGACTAGAAGCCCAGATAGTCTTCTTTTGGGTGATGCAGTGCTAACACCTTAACCCTTGAAGAAATGAATGCCTCCTTTTTCTAAGTACAACTCCCAACTGATGTCACCCTCCTTAGCTTCTCTTTCTGGTCCCCTGCAAGTGCACGTGCCCGCACCCTTGCAACCGCACTTAAAACGACGTCTACAAACCAGTAATGGAGTGTGTAGTAGGAAAGCAGTAACAAACGAGTTTCCGGTCTTGCAACAACAACAACAAACGGCTGCCGCTTTTCCATACTTCTGTGTACATAATTAGACAACGGTTTCTTCCTGTGTTTGTTTGTTTTCTCCTCGATCTGCTGTCTGTTGTCGTTTTCGTTGCGCTCGGTGTGCGTAGCGCGTTTTCAGATTTCCTTACCACATACAACCACACCTTTGCGGTGGTGAACACGGAGTTTTACAGCCATCTTCTTTTCCCCGTGTTAGTGTAATGTTTCACTTTAGAACTCTCCGTCCTGTTTATGCCCGGGCGGCAGTGCGGTGTGTCTTTCAGAGCAAGGAGTTTCTCGCTGCCTCAAAAGAACTGCCGACAACGCCAGAAGGGCGAAACCCGTATGACGTGCTTGAGGTGACGGTTACACAAGCCACTACATTAGAGGACATCTCCAAACAGTTCCGCAGCCTCGTGGTCAAGTACCACCCCGACAAACCGGGAGGCTCCACCGAGAAGATGGCCGAGGCCAACCTGGCTTACAAAATTGTGAAGGATAACCACGAGGCGGTGCTGCGCCGCATGCGGGAAGCTGAATCGGTCATTAAAGCTAATGAGGTTTATCGTCAACACAAACACGCCCGCGTGAGCCGCGACGACGACCTCGGCCGCTCCGGCGGCGTCCACCGACGCAACTCTCGTGCCGCCTGCGAGGCAGCGGAGGTGAGGAGCCCACACCGCACCCGCTCGCTGAAGGAGATAGAGACGCAGTGGGAGAAATATAAGGAGGACACGGAGGCGACGGTGAAGAGCATGTGCAATCGCTACGAGCTGGCGATACAGCAAGGTAAGTTCTTCCGCAAGTCCGCGACACTAAACGAAATAACGGTGCGAGAGCGCTGGTTGCGCAAGTCGTTCCTGAAGGGTGTGTGGGAGGACGTACACGAACTTCGCGGGGAGCTGCTGCGGCGTGGTGCCCGTAGTGCGCAGCAGTCTGAGCTCGCAGAGGAGATGGTGAGCTTTGCCTCGACGACACAGCGCAAGTTGAACGAGGACTTTCAGCGGCTAACGCAGGCGAGCGTGCAGATGCAGTCACGTATGTTCGTTGAGCGTGGTTTTTTCATCGTTGCTGCTATGATTCTCTTTGTAAAGTCGTGGAAGTGGTTTGTGGGCTTCGCGTTGAACAACACCCTTACCGTTCGACTGAGGAAGGGCGTGCTGAGTCAGTAAGGTGGAAACGAAAAATGTCGGCTGCTTGCTGTTGCTCGTCGTCTGTCTGCACTGTGGGTTGCAGTCAATTTGGGGGGGGTGATTCGTTCTTCTGTTGCCGACCGTACGCTAGCCCAAGAGGCGGGCCTTTTCTGTTTTCTTCGCTACTGTTTCACGTATCATCCGTAGTTTACCGTCGTAATTAACTTCTCGTTACAGATTAAAGTACTGCGTTTTCTCAGATCGTGTATTGTCGCTGTCAAGCCAAATCGTTTCCACTTAATAGTAGGAGAGAATCAAAGCTAGACAACGTATGCAGTTTTTCTTTTTGCTAAAGAATCCGTCGAGGAGGAACGTGTGACGTAAAGGTGTCTATGCTCTTTCTGGAGTGTTCTCTCTTTTTTACTTTTCCGCGAGGGGTCAGAACAGCTGTATTAAAATAAATTTCTTTGCAATTGTTTACAATTCCTTTTGTTTCTCTTTCCCACTTCCTATGTTATATATATATATATATATATACACACAGACTTGTAACAGCGACGCTACTTTTTTGACCTTGCGACGCACGATGTTGCAGCGTCCGCGAATCTACCAGGCCAAGACGTACGCCCCGGTAGTCTCCGCCGCCATCGACCCCTATGAAGAAGAGCGCAGTTCTCTCGTCGATGATGAGCGACTTGATCGCTGGTTTCAGTATGTCGATGCAGAGCTACAGCGTTACCGCAGCCCCTTCGTCGCCGCCGAGGCCCTCCTGACGGAGATGCGGCTGCACAACACGCAGCTCTACCAGCCGGAGCGGCTTTATGTGAACTCAGCCCTGCGCATCTTGCAGGCGTGTGTGCCGCACCTATCGAAAGAGACGGCCGACGTAGTGCAAGCGGCAATTCATGAGCTGCTTCCGTGTCTCGTGTACACGCGGCGCACTCCCCTGACGGCGCCGTCGTCCCAGCCCATCGTGGAGGCAGAACAGGTGATGCAGCTCACCTACGCCGGTGCCTTCCGCCGCATCCTCGAACGGTGGCACCAATTTCAAGCGCAGTTGGCGCAGCAGGAGCGCTACGAGCAGATTGAGGTGAAAGTGATGGACCGCCTCGTGCACGAGCTGGACCACATGTGGGTGAAGACGTGCTTCTACTCATGGCGCACCTACTGCCGACAGCTGCAGGTTCGGAAGGCGCAGCTGCGGCGGCGACTTGTGCGGGCCACCGCGAATGAGGCGGCGCCGCGGTTTTTGCGCGCCTGGAGACAGTACGCCCACGCTATTGCCCTCGAAGCCAAGACAAGTCGGACAAGTGCGTTGCAGCAGCAGGTGGATGCGCTCTACCCGCTCGAACACGAGGCAAAGAGCCGGCACGACCACCTCTCCGAGGAGATCAAGGAGAAGAACCGACTGGCTGGGGAGAGTCTGCAGCGGTTGGAGGAGACGCAGGAGCGACTACGTGCGCTCGAGGAGCTCATTACGGAGACGAAGATCTCCTTGTCGGATCACTGGTCCACCTGGAAGGAATGCATGCAGCTCCTTTTTGGTGACGTGGGCAAGTTGCCCGGAAAGTCAGACCGCACGGTGCGAACTGATTACATCATGAACATCACCGATACCGCGTCCTCCCTCGAAAGGCGCGCACGCACCAAGGCGGGTCGGCAGGGTGTGGAGCACATTGGTAAGCTCTTGTTGTACGAGAACGCACTCGGAATTCATACACCAGAGATTAAAGGTGATGAAACCGGTGGCAGTAGTGACAACGGCAACGGTGAGGCAGCACAGCAACAGAGCCGAATCTGCAGCCTTGTGAACATCAAGTGTTTGCCGGCTGGCGGCAGTGTGCCGTCGGCCACCGCCTCGCCTTCGAGCTGCGTGGCCTCGTCTCGTAGCGCCACCACATACCAACGCGCACCCGCCCCCTCACCGTGCACTTCCGCCATGGCGGTCGTCAAAGGCTTTGACACTGGTCCTCTGTCCCCTACAATGCCGAAGCGACTTTCGGTAACCCACGCTGCGGCCACCGCGGCCCTTTCATGTGATGTGAATCGTGTCTACGCCGCCGCTGCAGCTGTTACTCGGCCGGTGCTGTCTCCGTTGCACCTCACCGACGTGCTGCACCACAACGAGGTGCAGCTGAATTTGACGCTGGCTTTCCTGTCTACCCTCTATAGCGGTGGCCACTGCTCATTATTCCTGCCGGCGTTACACCTACAAGAGCAGCGCGAGTTGCAGAAGAAAGGTGGAGGCAGTGATCTAGCGGTGATGGAGGCAACTGGCATTTCGGCGGCAGCAGAGGCCGCTGCGACAGTGGTGGCGAAGGCAGAAGAAGTCGAAGAGGTCCACTGGGGAGCTGTCATGGTGCAGGATGTGTCGGACGGCATGCGCAAGGTACAGCGGTGCACTGACGCCAACGAGCGTTACCTCATGTCCGTGCGGCAATGTATGATGAGCAGCGACTTGGAGGTGATCCAGGGCTATTTAGAAGATCTGTACACGCGGTGGTCAACGACGGGCGTGCCGCTGTCGCGAGCGAAGCTGGAGTCTGTGTGGGTGCCGATTGTCACGCCGATGGAGCTGCCGATCATCAAGGCCCTTTACCCGGCCCAGGGGATTATGAACTTCGCTGAGCTGGTGGACTACGTGACGCGGGTCGCCGAGTTCAGCGGCCAGCCGCTGCTTACGCTGGCGGAGCGGCTTGACGCTACCTATCCTTATGACCCTCTCGACGAGCTACACATCTTGCGGCACAGCGACGGGGCCGGGGAGCTGTTGCACGCACACGCCGCGCAGATTTCGCTGCTCTTTGAGTGGCTGAAGGATGACACGACGACAGCGCAATTTAGCAGCGACAATGTTGCTGCTCTGCTAGAGACGCATCTCGGCTTGTCCACGGAGGAAGCGGCGGAGGTGTGTGCATTTGTGA
Organism: Crithidia expoeki; assembly: GCA_900240875.1. Lineage (NCBI taxonomy): Eukaryota > Euglenozoa > Kinetoplastea > Trypanosomatida > Trypanosomatidae > Crithidia > Crithidia expoeki. Next base: position 201,128 of record OESE01000220.1, read on the forward strand.
AGCAGGAAGGCGGCGGCGTGGTCGACCGTGACGACGTTGAATGGCTCCTACTGGTCGCTGCTTCATATTTTGACCCGTCCCCGTTTTCGACGCCTTTGGAAAAGCTCGCTAATGTGTTTCACGAGTGCACGCCGCTATTCAGGGAACTTGGCAGGAAAAGTGCTACCAAAAAGCCCGCGTCAAAGCAATGAATTTTTTTTCCCTATTCGTCGGATTTGCCGCCGACGAACGCGACTGCTAATTGTATTATGTAAAACAGTTGTTTTTCGACTTAGGAGTTTTTTTTCTCTATGCGTTGATAATGCATGACCAAAATCAACAACAAAGACGCCTGGAACCCTACCGTAGGTGTTGTTGAGTGCGCTTGCTGCAGCTGAAACGCAACGCTATTCGTGCTTTTGAGCGTCCTGGTAGCCAAGTTTGCATAAAAACCGGAGCGTGCTGAGCTTTATCGCGTTAATTACGTCCCGAACCCCCGTAGAACGGGTGTGTACCTCTTGCAAATCAAGCGTGTACGTCACCGTTCCTGATCCCTTACTTCTGCGGTCGCTGTCCTTGTGCTCTTTTGCGTGAGCCTGACTTCGACACTCAAACTCGATGGCGGAGGTGATGCTGAAACACACAAGACAGTTTTCTAAAAAAAAAACACTGTCAAAACGATTAGGTGGGCAACTTTATTGCAGCCACACCGTAGGGTGGCTTCCGCCCAATCTCTTATCATTCCAACGCACCACTTTACTTCTCGTCAGTTCGTCATCTGCGAATGACGAGCCTCGCCACACAGCACAAAACATACGTGCATCACGTCGCCCTCGATCCGTCCGGCTCCCTCCTCGCTTCGTGCTCGAGCGACAAAACAGTCGAGGTTTTTCACCGGCGCACTGTTGCAGGGGAGAAGGACGTGTGGGAGCCTGGGTGTGCCATGCACGATCACTCCGGTCCCGTGCTGCGCCTCGCCTGGTGCCAGCACCGTGAGCACGGCCCCCTGCTCGCCACCGCCGGCGCTGATCGCTGGATCTACATCTACCGCATCATCATTTCTTCACACGAGGGGCGGACGCTGCTGCATACGGTACGCTGGTCACCGGTGCGCGGGTACGAGAAAGACGTCATCACCGATGTTGCTTTCGTCCCGCCTCAGCAGTACCACGTCCTGCTTCTCTCCACCGCCTCGTTGGACGGCTGCGTGCGGCTCTACGAAGTGCACCAACCGCAGCAGTTCCCGTGTGTGTGCAAGATTTCTCCAGAGGCTGGGTCGGTGGGAGAGGGGGAGCGGGACAGCACGTCATCGAACCCGGCATCTACCGCAGCTGCAGTCGGCGGAAACAGCGCCGGGGCTGCAAACACGGACGGTGCGAGTAACAACCATAGTAGTTCAGCAGGACATCGAGACGCCGGATCGAAGGGCGGGACGTCCAGCTCCGATGCGTCGATGCTGCGCACGGGTGGTGTGACGTCGATCGGCTGGTTTCCCGGCGCTGCAGAGTGCACAATGACGCTTGCCGTTGGTACCGTGTCAGGTCGGTTCTTCCTCTATCGGTACGTCAAGGACTCTAACTCATTCGTGTCGATTCATGTACCGCAAGTCGAGACGGGTGTGCTGCGGTGCCGTGCACCCGTGTGTGATGTCAGCTGGGCACCGTCCGTCGGTCGCCGGTTCCAGCTCCTCGCCATCTGCTCACGCTCAGAGGTATTCATCCTGCGTTACAATTGTGTGTCACCGGCGGTGGATGAACGGCGCAGCTTCGAGCTCTTTCGACTTCCAGTTGGCGCGGTCAGTGCGTCGTGGAGCCGTTCCGCCACCTTGCTGTACCTTGCCACGGATGATCAACGTACACAGGTGGTTGTGCTGCAGATGTCGAACCCACTCGACCACCAGTCGTGGCGAGTTGTCTCGTGCAACGCTTCCGATTGATCATTGGGTCAAAGAAAAGTTATTGTGCGTGCGCAGCAATTGGACTTTTGTTTTAATGGTTGTTTACAAACTGCTCGTGTCTTACCGTTTAACTGCCTTCAGTTGTCTCAAGCGGTTATGTTTAATGTGCTGACGCTCTTTCTACTGGAGGGACAACAATGACACCGTGATTATCCGGACAACTATGCAATGACTGGGCCTTAATTTTTGCCAACAGGAACCCTGTTTTTATTTACCTGTTTGTTTACGCGCGTTTAAATTCTCGAATAGAGTGTTTCTACACCGTTATCATTACAGCTTAAGACTTTTTTCTTCCATCCTCAAAAGACTGTACTGAAGGCTCTTCCCTTCACTTTTTCTCCTTTTTTCCTAACCTTACTCCCAACTCCTCTAATTCCCCCCTTTTAAAATCCCCCGACATTTGCCTGATTGCCGTGATTTAGCACATGATAGCGGAGTGCACCAAACAAAGTTATTTCACACACGAGCCGTGGAATTTCGCTGGCTCTTTAATTTAGGTGTTCTGTTGCTTTTGTTGTTCTGCTCATCCGACTTCACTTTTATTATTCGATTATTGTGTGCACCGCTCTGTGTTGGACCGTCTCAAGAAACGTTGAAAACGAAGGACAAGGAGCTGCTGTTTTCCTCACTTTCCTTTGATCGTGGAACTCAATTAGAGTCACCCTAATAACGGATCGCAACGCATACATACACACACACATGGAGGGCAGAGGCATGGGTCGGGGCTCACGCTCCTTTTCAGGGGGAGAGGGCGGCTTCTGCAGTCTGCATGGCAAGCCCCGCGCCCGGCACGACCTCATCCCGTGGAGTCAGCAGCCAGGCAAATTTAGGTGCCTGCCACAGAAAGAGTGTCAGTTCAATCGCGAGAGGGGCCGTGGTGGTCGCGGCGGGCTCATGAGTCGCGGCCGGGGTGTCTACGGTAGCGTGGGCTTCCGTGGGCGGTCGCCGGTGCTGCTCCGGGGTCGTGGTGGGATGATGCGTGGTGATCGTGCTGTCGTTGGCCGCGGTGCAATGCGCATGCGCGGCCGCCGCGGCGCCTTCGGCGTTGTCGACCGCAGAGACCGCGGCGCACCGATGGGGCGAGGGGAGTCGGCGCTGTGCCGCCTGCACCGCCGCCGCCGGCCGATCGCCGTCATGCGGGAGGTCGGCCCGGGAGTATTTGAGTGCGTAGAGGGGAGTCGGTGCCGGCAGACGCTAGACCGCCCGCTGCGCGGGGGCTTGGTGCGGCGCGGGCGCACGCGGGGCGGTGACTTCCGTGTCCCGTCCGCTCTTCATAGAAACGCGTACGACCGTGAGAGACGGCGGCCGCTGCGCCGCGGTGATCGGCTCGGGCAGCCGCCGCAGGACCAGCGCTTTTACGAGGCCAACGCGACTGCCTGGACGCCGTCAGCAGGCGCGGTGGCGGGTGGCGGTGGCGGCGTGCGTCGTCGCTACGGCCGTGTGGAGCGCAAAGTGTGGTGTGCCCTGCACGGCAAGTCGCTGCCGGTAAGTCTGTGCGAGTTCTTGCAAGATAGTTGCTACGTCTGCCGCGACCCGAGCACGTGCCTGTCGACACCGTTAGAGGAGGACACAAATCGGTTGGTGCAGCGCAGCTGTCCAGAGTTGCTGTGCAGCCGCCATCAAACCCTGCGACACGTGGGCTTTTTGGAGTTGAACGAAAAACGTGTGGCGTACCAGTGCGTTGCCGGACACGCCTGCCGCGGCGTGACGGTGCCGCACTTGGGTCAGGATCCGGCGTCTGTGGAGGAGACGAAGGCACCAAGTGCTGCCATCGGAGGCGATGTGGAAGAAGAAGACGGCATTTACATGGGCACGCGTGTATCGAGCACGTTTCTGCCGCAAACTGGAAGGGAGGTCGTGTCCTCTTTTTTTATGTAAGGGGAGAAGGTTTTTTCTGTGTAACACTTACCTTACATTTACCAATAAACGTGCAGAAAGAAGGGGAAAATATCCACTTCCCCAAAAGTGGAGTCAGCTGTGCGCGAGGAAGGTCACGCGCGCATGGCCACCAATAGTTTAAAGGCGACAAACATTTCCGTTTAAACGTGAAGAGGCTTACTATCTGCTGCTCAGCAGCTTTCTTCACTGTTTAAAGTATTGTTATGTTTAACATGTGTCTTTTTTAAACAACGCTCCACAACGGCTTTCGTTTGGTAATTTACTTTACAGCTCTTTGTACCTTTGTTGAGTATAAATTCACACGTTTTCGTGCGGTGCCTACGTTGGCGTACAAAAAGTGACTTCCACAAAAACCTTCACAATTTTCTCTTCGACTGGTTGCTTATCAAAAAGTCAACAACACAGCTTTTTGAATTCACTGCTGAGATAATCTACAGGGTTGAGCTTTCCTTCCCTCTTCTTACCAAAAACAAGCACACACACAGGCCAGCGTTAACAAATCACTAGCCAACAGTTTTATTTACAAATTGTACTCACTTTCACTCACTTACGGACCGAATGGGGGCCACTCCTGAGATGGCGGAGTACTGTCTCCGCGTCATCGCACGCCGCGTCACGGCCCCCGATTCGCCGCCGGTGCCTCTGCCCCAAATCCCTGAAGAAAAGTCGGCGTGCTTCGTGACACTCACCACTCTGCCCCACAACAGCCTTCGAGGCTGCATCGGCTCGTTGCGACCGGGTGATTTGAAGAAGGACATGGGTCGCCTGGCGCTAGCAGCTGCGTTCGAGGACTCACGGTTTCCAAAGGTGAAGGCGAGCGAGCTGCCTACGCTGCGGTGCTGCTTCAGCCTGTTGCACACCTTCGAGCAGTGCGCGACGTGGAATGACTGGGAGATCGGCAAGCACGGCCTCATCGCAGAGTACGACGGCTACAGCGCCACTTATCTGCCCTCAGTGGCAGAGGAGCAGGGTTGGAATCACGAGGAGACAATTATCAGCCTTCTCGAGAAGGCGGGTTTTCAGAAGGAGGTGACGGAGACGGTGCTGAAGAGTTTGAAGGTAACACGGTACCAGGTGAGCAAGGCTTACAAGAACTACAAGGACATCAAAAGTTTCTGAAAGCCTATTGTTTGGCTTGGTAGGTGTGTGTGCATCCGTTTCTCTTTTTTTTTCCCAATTATCCTTACTCAGAAACACGCTATTACAACTGTTCACATTACCATTTTTGTGTGCTCATATTCTTGCTTCTGTTATTTCCTCTTTTTTCCTATCGTTTACGATTTAGTGCGTGTTTGCACAGGGAGTTGCTTCCATTTCATTGCCAGAGCAAAATGAGAATAATAATGAATATAATACTCGGAAAGGAGGTAAGCCTGTGGACATGTTGTAAAATCTGTCTTTCAACCTCATCCGTCAGTCGACCTCGGCGGCTGGCTGTTCGCTAAAAGCAGTGGGTCTTCTTCATTGCTGCATGATCTTGGTGAAGTAACAGAAGGCGAGTTTATTTAGCCTATGTTTAGTCTACACAATATTCTTATTATTATCTACGCCTCCGCGTGATTTTGCAGCTTCCACACCGTTACTCACCGTCGTGACTTTACTTTACGAGCTCTGCAGTAACACGATCAGCACCCCGTCTACTTTTCCCACCTAGGCACAATACACATTCGTTTTTCGCTTTTCAACTTTCGTATTCATTCTCTACAAACCCCATGGTTCTGCTTTTCCTTTTTTTTTCCTTACTGCGGTAGTTTCTCTTTTGCGTGTTTCCTTGGGCCGGTGGCGTTGACAGGAAATGTTAGCGGATGTCTCTGACAACTTCGGCCGACCGCCACCGGAGCGCTTGACACGCAACGCCGCGGCCGCGTATACGAGGGAGAAGAACCGACACACGAAGCTGCGCCGCGTCGATGAGTCGAAGCAGGACGACTGGCTCGATCGTGCGCGGCAGGGTGTCCACTGTTCACTGATGTGCGGCGGCACGAAGTGCCAGCATGAGAGTTGGGAGGCAATGACGCAGGAGGCACAGCGTGCGGCCGCGATTGAGGGCCTTCATTCAAACTGGGTCGGCGACGACGTCATCGCCAGTCAGCGCCCGTCCACCTCCCTTTTTGTAAAGTACCCTATCATCGCCCAATTTCGTGCAAAGCACGTCACTGGCGTCTTGAATTTGCAGGAGAAGGGCGAGCACGGCAACTGCGGACCGGACGGGGTGTACGAGAGAAGTGGGTACAGCTACAACGGTGTGGAGGACTTGATGCCGCATGACATCTCCTACTACGAGTTTCCCTGGCCCGACATGACAGCCCCGGAGCAGGACGTTGTGCTGCGCAGTGTGCAGGTTATGGACTTCCACATCAAGCAGAAGGGCAAGGTGCTGGTGCACTGCCATGCAGGTCTAGGGCGAACTGGGTTACTCATTGCGTGCTACTACGTCTACAGCAAACACATCCCCTCGTCGGAGGCCATTGCGCTGGTGCGTAAGGCGCGTCCCGGTGCTATTCAGACCTCGCGGCAGGCGCAGTTCATTGCAGGCTTTGAGAATCACCTCTGGCGCCTTTCTCAAGCTTTTCGCGTTGAAATATCCGACGCGTTGATCGACCTCGACCTTTTCGTCCAGCGTCAGCGCCTCGTCCTGCACGGTGAGCAGGCAGATCTATACAAGAACGTCCCCTTCTTTCTCCACAGCATCCTGTGCCGGCTGCTGAACCTTACAAAGGACAACCCCGATGCATCACGGTTGGCGCTGCAGTCCCTCGGCCCCAGCGCAGCCCCGAGCGACGCAGTTCTTTCCTCCTGCCGCATTGCCATCAACCGACGCCGCTTCCGCGTCCAAAACGTGCGTGACGTCTCCATTTTAAGCTTTCTCGTCTGTGATTGGTTCCGCAGTACATCCTCGCCTGCCTTGACGGTTGAATGTTGTGATAAGATGGTGGAGTACAAGCGCAGCCTCTTTGCGAAGCCGGAGGGTCTGTCGTTGGAAATTCGCAAGATTCTGTCCAAGCCGGCGCGTCACACGCTCGGCATGGTGACATCTGCGTTCTACATCATCTCCCGTCAGGTGGAAGGCGTCAGCCTGATCAACTTTGCCTTTCGCTGTCTCGTCGACGCGCTGAATCATGCCTTCAACCCAATCAAGGTGCGCCACAGCCCGCTCGAGCGCGAGCTTATCCACGAGTTTTTTCTCGAATGGGGTGCCAGTGTGGGGGACATGTACTTCAACTACGACGCCGTGCCAGCCGCGCACCGCACGATTAGGCGAATTGCGTTAGCTTCCTCCATCGTGCTGCAGGCCACTGGAGTCGAAGACACGCCGCCGCGCAGCCCTAGGCGGACCCTGCCGCGACCGGTGCTCTCTGCAACGGCGGAGGAGCCGCACGACCCGGCGAACCGCGTGACGCCGCTCGCCAGCACTCGGCGCGGCACTACCATTCCTTCCTCTCCTGATAGCTGTGGCCGTGGTGGTCGCGTGGGGGTTTCTTCCACACCAGCAGCCTTCCCGCTGTCGCAGCAAGAGTCGGACTCTGCGAATAAGACGCGTCTGTGGCGCGAACACCTCGTAGCGTACCGCCGCGCCTTGGGCAATCGGCGGCGACGAGGCGGGAGAGACGGAGATCGGGAGTCTCCGCTGCCCCCTGCCAGCTCCAATGCGATGTAGTGGTGATCTTCCAAGGTGCAGTGAGCGGGCTTCTAGGGGCCCACGATAACTCAATTGTGCTCGCTCTCCTTTTTCATTTTTATTCACTTTACAATTGGCGTGCGGAGTTGTGGAGGTGTCCCCTTCTGCTATTTTTCTTTCTGTTTTCCCACATAGACAAATGTACGCTTTCATTTCCGTTTTCTTTGCTGAACACACACACACGCACACATAGTCACACAAACCAACAATTTACAAATGGGTTTTAGCACAGGTGACGTGCTCGAAGACGAAAGCTTCGCCGGGAAAAAGTACATTTGGCGATAATGTCATTATTTACAGTCGCACCTGCAATTTGCTCGGTTGAGCGTTAAGACAAAATGGGCCGGATTTTGTTTACTATGGTCCGTGTTCCTTTTTTTTATGCAAAACGGACTGGCAAGAAAACAAGGCAGTTTGCCGCAAGTTCACCAATAAACCCGTACGTTTTGTTCCCTATCTTCATCTCTTGTTGCTTTCTGTTGCGCGTTTATCTGGCGACGTTTTCCTAATTGGGCGTAAGCTCTTCTACTCTACAGCACCACAAAATCAGTTTGGGTAGGCTGTGCAAAAGCTCGCATCGGGAAGAAACGGAGAAGCGGTCTCGCCTTGAGCCCATCACATAGTACTGTTCATTTCATCTGACATTTTTGGTACTCTGGTTTTAAACTAAAGGGCCCTCGTTATAGGCTTTTGAACGATCCGTTTTGAAACATAAACAAATTTGGTGCAAGTAACATTGACCCATGTGGTTGCGCTGCGGTCGGATGCTTCGTGGGCGCAGTGAGCGCGGCCTGTACTTCCCCATCAACCACCGCATTGTCGATCAGCGCAACACCGCCGATGCGGGCGCAGAGGAGGCAGACATCCAGTCGCGCTACCGCCGGCAACTCCGCACCAGCTTCATCACCGGCGAGACCCGCCAAACCGAAGCTCCAGCGTGGAGTCGGCGGGTGCGTCCGACGCACTTTCTTTCGCTGCCGCTGCCAGCGCGGTGCACACTGCGTGGTCGGGTGAAGGAGGTGCATGACGCGATGATATTCGCCGACCAGCACGTCGAGCCGCTGCTCATCCCCTCGGCGAAGCTGCACGTGACGTTGGGAGTAATGACGGTGGTTAACAGCGTGGGAGCTACTGTAACGACGGAGAGTGAGGGCGTTCAACCTAGTAAGGCAGCGCGGGGGACAGCCATTATGAACGTCAAGCCCTCTGCGGATATGTTGGTGTCTATCCAGGACTGTGTGGACCAGGCAGTGCACGATGTGTGCAGGGAGCCGCTGCAGCTTCGCTTCCGCGGCCTTGGCACCTTCGACCATGGCCGTGTGCTCTTTGTGCGGTGTATGAGCGAGGCGCATTTCGCCACTCTGGACAAGCTGGTGCGGCACATTCGCAAAGAAGTCGGTCTTGGCTTAGGTGTAGACGTGAAGGGCAATCCGCATGACTCGTACGTGCCGCACATGACGGTGGCGAAGATTCGGCCGTCGCAGCTGCCCGAGTTTGGTCGTCAGATTCCGATGTCGATGTGGGTACAGTACCAGCACCACGACTTTGGCGATGTCACATTTAACAAAATTGATTTGTGTGATATGAAAGAGCAAGGGAAGGACGGCTACTACCGTGTAGTCTCCTCCGCTAGCATTTAGGGGGGGTAAGAACAAATAGTTTCTTCTTTGGATTCTGCCTGAGGAAAAAAAAAAGAAACGAACTCGTTTGTATTGTTCAAGCTGCCCAAGTTGGCGAACGTGCTCGAGTTAAAGTTCCGAAAAGTGAATTGAGTGGCCACTGCTTATGTCGTATTTTTGTCTTTTTCTTTTTCTCATTCACTGTGTTGTCTGAGTGCGGTGTTCCTGCCGTAGTGGAACGGAACGGTGCAAAGGCACTGAATGTGAATAGGGTTATGGTGTCCCCCGAGTCGTCACGTAATCACACAAAAGCAAACAAACAAACTGAGCGGTTTCACATACGCAATACTGCGCACCGTATCTGCATTAACTGGAAGGTAAAGGCACCTGTCTAACAGATCAAGTGTGCGGGCGGAAGAAAACCTACAGAAACGCCCGCACAATAACGAAGTGAGAATAGCGTTTAAAGGAGTAATTGTGCTACCTAGAGTGCGTACAGTCGATAGCGTTGACCTGCCTGCCAACGGAGTTTACCTCTGCTTTATTCTTTTTTGCTTCTCTAATGCGTCGTATTTGGTCGCCCGTGTTGCTTGGTCCATCGTTTTCTGCTCTTTTCGTCCATGTTTCGTCTTCCACTTAAATCTAAATAGCGCGGCATCCCTGGGGCTCACTTTTTATCCGGTCTCACCTTCCACACTACACAACGACCCTTTCATACACTTAGTCCCCTTATTCAATGCCCAACACAGTTTCAAAAAGCGGGCAGAGCGGCGGCCGCAAGAAGTCGACCAAGTCAACCCCGTCAACAGCAGCGGAGCGGAGGCAGGGCACCGCAGCCAATGGCGTGCAGTCCTTCGACCCTTCCACGTTGATCGAGGTACCAGAGGAGTACAAGCAGCAGCTCCGACAGGCGTTTGATCTCTTCGACGACGCCGGGAAAGGCTTTATTCCTTCACATGAAGCTGTGGTTGCGCTGTACGCGTTGGGTTATAACGTCAGCCGCGCTGAGCTGCAGCAGCTGCTTGAGGAGGCTGGCGCACCGGGGGCAGAGTCGATCGACTTCAACGAGTTCTACAGTGTGCTCACCCTTAGAATGACAAAGGGCGAGAGCAAAGCTGACTCAGTGCGGGCATTTAAGCAGATCGATGCGGAGGACAAGGGCTACATCGATATCGACAACCTTCGCACTATCGCGGACTCGCTGCACATGGAATTGACGGATGACGAGTTGTCGGAGATGATTCAGTTTGCGCGGTCTATCGGCTTCCACGCGGTGGCACAGGGGCACTCGGAGTTCGATGCAAAGGACACCCTTGCCGTAACAGAGGCCGACTACCTGCGCCTGATGAAGCGAGCAAACTTGTTCTAAACGACGAGGCAGGAAATCTGAAGCTATTTTTACCCAAGTTTATCCTTGAGAGATAACATGTACTGTCCTTCATGTTTTTTCCCCCTAGTATACGTCTACCGAAGCTCACCTGTTCGATTTCAAAGTACGGTTGTACAGATGTTTCTCTCGCGATGGTTCTTACCTGAACACTTTCGATTACAACGTACACTGCTTTTGTGAAGGCGATGCAAAGGCACACGTCGTAACCGTGTTTGCTGTTCTTTACCGTCTGCTTTTGGTGCGGTCGGTGGATTTATGTAAAAAAAGAAGAAACAAATGAGAAACACGTCGACCGTTACAACTATTAAGTTCATCTTCAAATGCATATATGTTGAGTTACTTCACCGAAATCAATCAAGTAGAAGCTGAAAGCTGCTACGAAGACAAAGAAAGACAATTTAACGTACAGTATAAAGTGCTGTAAAGGTGAAGGCCAATCCGTGCGCCGATTTCCAGCTCTTTACCTGGATAGCAGATGTTTTTTCTCAGATGTTTCGCAAATGTGAAGAATCGTTTCCCAATTCCTTCGTACTTCGTTTTCACCAAACGCAACCGGCTCGCGAGGTGCCATGTTGCTCGCCCTTTTACCCTGAACAATGTTTACCACATCACACCAGGAAATAGGAAGACGCGCGCTAGCGACAAGGAAACGCACCTCACTGCACAGATTGCACGCAGCGCTGCTTTTCTTGTTGCGTCGTTGCTTATATGTGCCCGTTTGCCCTGACGGTCACTGCAAAGTACTTTACTCATAATCAGTAAAAGATGATCATAACGAACAAATCTTCGTCTGAGTGCTAATCGTGATGCTTGCGTTTGGTCTTTCGTCTTACTTTCTCTGGACACAGAAAGGGCAGACGGTGCTGCCGCTCGTACGTGGCAGCGGCTTCCTCATGAAGTTTCGTCAGCTCAACTCGTTCTACTCGTACCACGTGATCTCCGCAACACACGTGAGCTGCCCGGTGAAGTACAAGCTGATCTATGGGGACACGGTCGGGTTCAAGGCGATTGGGGAGCGGCACATCAGTACACGTCTGCTTCTCCCTGATGCAGCGACATACAAAGTGCGACAGTCTTTTGACCTTGAGTTTCGGCAGCAGTATATGCCAAACGTCGACGTTGCTTCTTTGCGAGCTAAGGATGAAAAGCAGTTAGTAGAGTGGGTGGCAGCGGACCAGGGTGAAAGCACCGATAACAGCGGACAAAAGACGCTGCTGCATGCCATTGAACCGGACTTGGGTCCAATTGAGGAGGGCACGGAACTCGTGTTGTGCGGCGTGCACACTGAAGAGGAGCGCGCAAATCCGAATGATGACGGTCTGACGCTCATCCCGATGCGGCTGGCGGCGACGTGCAAGGCGGCGTTGCTTTCACTGGACTATGGCACGGTACTCCTCGCCTCAATTGACGGTCCGCTGGGTGAATCGGAGAGTAGCTCTGCTGCTGCTGCTGCTGCTGCGTCCCCGCAGACCCCTGTGGCCGTGCCGCCGCTGCCACTGAGTATGTGCGGCGGCCCTGTTCTCCGCAAGTCCACCGGCAAGTGCGTCGGCGTGATTGTGGCACGTGTTATGAAGAACGCCCCGCCGCGCGATTTGAATGTAGGGGATGTTTACCAAGACCCCTATCTGGACGTTTCAGAGCACGTGGCGCTGCACGGGCACTGGCCGCTCGACATGGCGTTTGTACCTATTGGCGAGTTCTACGACTCGCTGCGTCGTTGTGAGATGTAGCCAGGTGGAAGCGAGGGACGCGGGGTACCACAGCAGTGGTGCGTGGCGAGGAGACACCAGCTTGCACAATTTGAGAGGATCGGTTTTCCGGTGTCGTTTCTTGTCTCAACGCACCCCCGTTTTGTGTTTGTATTTGCTTGCTTACAGAACGTACTCATTAATCAATACAAACCGAAGAACAGTGAAAGCCAAAAGAACAGAACACGTTTGTGATGACTTATCCAAACCTGTTCTTCAACTTCGGTGCGAAAAATTGAAGGATGAAAAAACTACAGATCGGAATTTCTTTATTCCGGTGTTGCGCGCCGACTGTGACACATGCGGCGCAGTCGCTTGCTTTGCTTCTCAAGTATAGCATTGGTTCATTGTTTTACTTTTGAGGCACGGTGTGCATCGCCTTCTAATCTGTTCTTTCCATTTTCCTCTATTTTTCCTTCTCTGTGTCCACTTCCTTCCGCAACGTTTCCCATGATCACTTCTTTTCTTTCGAAGCACCTCCTTTCTATTGGTTCTTTGCACCGTTGTCTTCTCAACAGTAGAGTAGAATAGCTTTACGCGCACAGATAGTTGCCTGTTTGCCAGCTAAAGAGTAGCCGGGACTTTTATCCCCAAATTTTTTTTCTTTCGAAGTCTCGGCTTTGTTGAGGCAGTACGGGTGCATTTTCTGTGCATATTTGATTTACTCTTCCCTGCTTATTCATCACCTTTCGTTTTTGCGTCGAGGAAGTCCTCCCCAGGTCTTTTTCTTTTTTTGAGAGGGAAACACTACACATAGTACAGATAAACCAAGCGGCAATATGGTCAAGAAAGTGCAGGGAGCGGAGAACATCCGCGTCGTGATTCGATGTCGCGACATCCTGCCTTACGAGGCAGAGCGCGGCGACAAGGCCCTCGTGCGGCTCGACCTGGCTACGAATCAAGTCGTCGTTCAGCACCCGGTCGGTGACTCCGACGTGTTCGCGTTTGACGCTGTCTACAATAACACTTTTACGCAGCGTGACATATTCCTGCAGGAGGTGCAACCTTTAGCGGACGCGGTACTGCAGGGCTACAATGCCACGGTCTTCGCCTACGGTCAGTCTGGCTCTGGTAAGACACACACGATGACCGGTAAGCTTAGCCAGCGGGACATGTGGGGTATGATGCCGCAGGTCGTGGACTACCTCTTCTCGGAGATCAAGAAGCTCACCTCCACCACCAAAACCTTTAAAGTGAGGGTGTCCTATGTGGAGTTGTACAACGGCAAGTCTCGCGACCTGCTCACGTCGAAGCAGGTGAACTTGGAAATCAAGCAGAACATGGCAAAGAACTTCTATGTGAAAGGGGCGGAGATGCCTGAGGTGACGAGCTTCGAGGAGGCCATCAAATGGTTCAACGCCGGGACAGACCGCCGCCAAACCGCGTCGACAGACCTCAACGACACGAGCAGCCGTAGTCACTCCCTCTTCACGGTGCAAATTGAGCAATTCGACTTTGAGAACGACCCGAGCTCGCCGATTGTGATGACGAGCAAAATCAATGTCGTCGACCTTGCTGGCTCGGAGAAGCTAAGCAAAACGAACGCCACCGGCGAGACGGCGAAGGAGGGGTGCAACATCAACTTATCGCTCTCAGCACTCGCGACGGTGATCGACACGATTGTGAAGGGGGCGAAGCACATTCCTTACCGTGGCTCGCCGCTAACGATGCTGCTGAAGGACTCATTGGGTGGTAACGCCAAGACGGTAATGTTCGCTAACGTCGGTCCTTCAGACAAGAACCTCTCGGAGACGATCTCCACGTTGCGTTTCGCCCTTCGCGCGAAGCAGATCGAGAACAAGCCGCTCAAGAATATGGACCCGAAGGATGCCCGCATCCAGGACCTGCTGGACCAGATTGAGGAGCTCAAGAAGCGGCTCGGCAACGTCGATCTCAACGTAGAGGACGACTTGCGGCAGAAGATCGAGGAACTGGAGATCGAGAACTCCGACCTCCGCAGCGGTGGTGTGCGCAACAACGTCGAGCTCGAGGAGCAGTGCCGCAGCCTGCAGGCGCAGATCGAGGAGAAGGAAAGGGAGGTGGCGGAGCGGCGGCACGAACTGCAGCGTGAGATGGAGCGGCGCGAACTCGTCGAGTCAAATATGGCGAACGAGTCCAGCCGGCTGCGCGATCTGCGCTTCTCGAGCATCAGCTTCCTCAAGCGTGTCTGCTCTGATGAGCAGTTTGACCAGATCAAGGCGAACATGCCGCCTGACAGCGCCGCCAAGATCAAGCCGGACGAGTGGGATGTGAAAGAGATTGGACTGTACCTGCAAGGCTTCGCTGAGCTCTACGAGCACTGGCGCAAAGTCACCTACACGAAGGACGACATGGAGAAGTACGCCCGCCGCGCCCTCGCCGACCTGCAGGAGCAGACGCAGCGGCAGCTGAACGAGGCGGCGCGGGTGCGCGACGACCTGCAGCGGCAGCGGGATGAAGAAGTGACGCGGCGGAACGCCGAACAGGGGGCGACATCGCAGCTGAAGGTTGACCTCAACGCCCTTCGCGAGGAGAACGTGAAACTACGCGAGAAGATTGAGCGCGACCAGGAGAAAATTAAAGCGAAGCTAGCCAAGACGAAGGAAGAGATGAAGGCGCTGCAGGACCAGGTCGAGGCGTCAAAAGCAAAGATTACAGAGAAGGAGCGCGACGCCGACCGGCTCCGGCGCATGCTGGAAGAGCAGAGCAATACCGGCGGCGTCGGCGCGAGTCCGGCCAACGGGGCGGTCGGTGGCGTTGGCGGCCACCGCGGTTCCTTCAGCGTCTCCGGGAGTGGCAACAATGCCGGCGGCGACTGGGGCATCTCTGAAGAGCGCGCCGCCATCATGCAACAGCTGCAGGACGCGAAGCGGGCCAAGAGCATGCTGGAGAGTCGCATCAAAGAGACGAACGTCTCACTGCGCCGCTTTGGTGTCTGCATCGCCGACCCGCGCAGCCTCGAAGAGGCGGAGGCGACAGTGGCGAATGAGACGCAGGGTTTCGTGCTGGCCGCCGCGGACGAGGAGCCGGTCGACGGTGATGTCGTTGCGCAGTTGCAGCAGCAAATCCGCACGAAGCAGCGCCTGGTCGAGATTATGCACCAGCATCACATGAAACTAGACGACATGATCCGCAAGTACGAGCTGCTCAAGACCGGCCGCGTGACCACAAACGGTGAGGCGGGGGCGAGCGGCAGCGGCGCCGGGGCTACGGTGGAGGGCGGCAACAACACTAGCTTGACAGCGGCAGTCGGCAGCGCGAGCATCGACGAGGCGACAGCGCTGCAAGTGAAGGAGCTGCTGCAGCGCAAGGAGGACGAGTTAGAGGAGCTGCGCCAGGAAAAGGACCAGATGTGCGACAAGCTGGTGAAGAAGCTGAACAAGTCAGAGCGCAAGATAAAAGAGCTGGGGACGACGCTGGAGGACGAGCGGGCCCAGTTTGCGGAGGAGAAGGCAGAGATGGAGAAGGAGGTAAAGGAACTGCAGGCCTACAACCAGCAGCTCGCCGTCGAGGTGGAGAACGCACGCAGCCAGGCGGAATCGCTTAAAGCCGAGATGGACAGCGCCATCCGCGCTAAAGAGGGGGAGGTGGAGTACTACAAGGGGCAGCTGCAGGAAGCGAACCAGCGGATCGACGAAATCCGCAACAGGGCGCCCGAGTTCGAGGAGCAGCGCAAAAGCTATCAGCGCTTGCAGGAACAGATCGCCCTCACCGAGGAGGTCCTTAAGGGCAAGAACGAGGAGTTGGAGAGCAACCGGCAGATGGTGCAGTGGTCGAACCGGCAGCTGGAGAAGGAGAAGCAGAAGAACGAGGAGTTAGAACAGACGGTGCGCGACAAGCAGCTGGAGCTGCGGCAGCAGGAGCAGCACTTCCAGGTGGAGATGGCCGAGCAGATGAACGCGCTGGCTGCCAACAACAATCGCCGCCTCGCTGAGAACGCCGCGCAGTGCGAGGAGCGCATCGCCGAGGAACGGGCGGCGCAGAAGTCGCTGCAGAAGAAGATCAAGGCCGCCAAGGCTACAGCCAGCAAGGCGGCGCAGCGCTACGATGAGATGATCCTCGAGAACGAAGCCCTGCAGACGAAGCTGGAGGAGCTGAAGGTGGCAACGATGAAGATGTACCTTGAGCGCCAGGAGGCACAGCGAGAACACGACACCTTCCGCGCTGGCAACGGCATGCGCTCGCGCGGACTGTAGCCGCTAAGTTAACCTCAGAATCTTTCTTTGAGCTGAAATTTCACACCTTGCTTTGACTAGTGATTTCGTTTGTGTTCTCATTCGCGCTCCGTGGTAGACTACCCTTTCTTTTTTTTTTCCTGCTATCTCCCCAGATTGCTCGTTGCATGAACGGACAAAACGCAAACAGATTAATTTTTTTCCTTTTTAGAAGGCACAGTAGCGACATGTCGTCGGGTGCAGCTGCACGAAAGCACCAAATTTATTGCGCTATCGTCTTCTGCTTTCTCAAACCTTTTCTTCGTGTCTCGTTTTCTTAGGTCATGTAGAGGTACTATATTCTCTGCGATGTATTTATTTGTGTGTGAGTGTGAATTTGTGCTTTGCGGGAGCAACGCTCTCTCTTGTGCTTGTTCTTATAGTCTTATGACAACTCTTTGGCTGTTGTTGTTCAACTCTGCCCTCTGCGTACACTCTTGAGCTGACGCGATGCGTGAGAAAAGCAGTTAAGGTTTCTTTTTTTTTTGCATTGGTTTTTCTGCAGACGGAAAGCTGATGTGGTTGAGTACCATTTGCCGTTGGTGTAGAGTGTTGTGCGTGTGTGTGCGGAGCTGTTCTCTGTGCACGTGTTCTGAGAATTTTTTTTCTGTTTTCTTTTTTATCTTGACTTGCTATCCCTATTTTCTCAGTGACTTTGGTTGTTGTTCTACCTTGCGTGCTTTCCATTTGCCGTTTGTTTCGTAGACGACAATTATTTTTCTTTCCCCTATTTCCTATTGCAGCTTTTCTTGCGTTTGTGCGTCTGTTCAAGATTATAATTACGGTTTTGTGTTGTTGACTAGAATGGAAAGAAAAACAAAAATCGCGTTCAACGACCATAACAAAAAGAATCTAATGGAAAAGTGAATAGTGAAAGGTAAGTGAGCTATTTAAACTTGTGAAAAAGTAAGTCCTCGGCTGCTTCAGCACTTCTACGGTTTGCGGATACATACGTTGTTCCCAAATCAAGATGTAGTCCACCGTGACGATCGTTCAGGTGAGCAACTCTTTTTATTTTTTCGACAAATTCTGCCAAGTTGCTGTTTTTGTTGCATTTCTTTTGTCCCTCTCTTCATTGCTTCTTTCGTCTTTGTTATTTCGACCTCGTTTCAACTTCGGGTCGTTGGCCAGTGATTAAAAGAAAACTACGAAGCTGGTTTGTGTACCTTGTGATAGCAAGAGCATCTCGTTCCCCACACACCATACCTGCGGAATAAGATGCCGCGTGAAACCACAGAGAAAAAAGGCTTTAAAGCTGCGATGGGCACTTCCGCCCTGAAGGCGCAGCAGGAGTCCGTAAAGCGCAGCAAACGCAGTAAATTCACGCCGGCTTCGCAGCACTCCAAAGGCAACCCCGTCCACCGTGAGCTGAAGTTTCACGAGCGCAAGTTGCTGAAGAAGCACGACTTCATGCAGTACCCACAGGACAACTGGCACGAGCCGTTCTGTATCACCAAGTACCACCTGGAAGACCGCGAGGACTACCGCCGCTACATGCGCTTGGTTGGGTTGATTCGCCAGCTCCAGACCCAGTTGCGCTACTTGCCGGCTGACAGCAAGATTCGCATCCAGATCACGCAGCAGCTGATGGAGAAGCTGTACAACATGGGCCTGATCCACGAGAAGCTCGGTCTCTCAGAGGTGGATAAGGTAGGGGTGGAGGCCTTCTGCAAGCGCCGCCTCCCGACCATCCTGCGGGATTTGAAGATGGCGGGGAACTGCAAGTTAGGCGCGGACATTGTCCACCACGGCCACGTCCGCGTGGGTACTACGCAAATCCGCGATCCGGCATTCTTGGTACCGCGTGGGTTGGACGACTACGTGACATGGATGCCCGGCAGCAAGATTCGCCAACACGTCGACACTTTTAACGCTAAACGCGATGACTACGATTACTGAGACAGCATGCTTTTTTTTTTTACTTTCCCCTTTAACTTGTCAGACGAGGGGAAAGCAAGCTTTTTCTCGCTGCTTCAAACTTTTGTTTCGTTGTTCGCTGTCTTTGTCTGCGACGGTTGGGGCCTTTCCAAATTCCATGTGTGACTCTAGGCTCGTGCGGAAAAGACGCACATGAGGGGAGAAAAAGTCCGCACGCTTCACGCACTGCCTGTGGCAGACACACATAGTTGTGTTCGTGTTAGTGTGCCTTCCATTATTGATCGATTAATTCTCAAAGGGGGATGATGATAAAGGCAAAGGCTCCACCAGTGTCTTCCCTCATATATTACTGCCTTTCTCCCGTTCGCTATGACCTTGCTAACACGTAAGTCCAATCAAGCAAAGAATCTCAAGAGAGTGAGTGTTAACAACAATAAGGAGATGACGTGCATTTCATGAATGTACCTTTTTACCAAGTAATTTCTGTGGGAAGGGACACCAGATACCAGTGGCAACATCGAAGCCTCTTTCCCAAAGTGTCAAAACGAGTAAGGTGCGTTGTTTTCTCAAACGGTAAAATTTGCTCCGTCAAGCGAGTCAATAGCTGCTTGTTGATCTTTCTAAAAATGGGAAAACTCCTTTTGCAGTGCAGTTAAAAGGTGTGCTTCCTCTACTGTCGCTGTTTTAGCCTCCCTTCTTCAACCTATTCGAGCGCACTGTTTCACAACTTTTCTGGCTGTGCTTTCCTTCCTCTCCATCTACAACCTTTCACCTCCGACGTTGCCCATCCAGTTATCTCTATCTGCAAAAGAAAGGTGGTGGACAGCTGTTGGGTGCATTCGCGGCTTCACAAGAAGCACAATTTTGAATTGTCTCATTGTATCTACAACGGTGGATCGGTCGTTTTTCAAACATCGAAGACACGAGTTAAGGTTGTAAGGGTAGGGCTGTGCCAATATTGCACGAAGTTTACCACCTACTTGAAAATAAACTGTTCTGGGTGGGAGCAGACGCGAGAGCAAAGAAAAATCCTAAGCTCTTTTTTCCTTTTGTGCTCACAGTTATTCGTTCTTCCGTTCCTTCTTACCCTCTTTTTAATTGCTTTAGCGGTGGGCTCGTAGACATAACCACTGCAACTTTACTCGTCCAAACCAGAGAGCAAATAAGCACTTTACTGTTGCGCCATTTGCTTGCTTGAAATTCATCACGGCAAAGAGAGCACGTTGGTTTGTTCTGGCTTTTCTTTCTTCGTCTTTCCTTTCGATTTACCATTGTTACTTTCCTATTATTTTTCTTATGTATCGACCTCTGATTGCGTTCTCCTTCGTGTTGTTGTTGTTTCATCCGTTCATTTAAATTTGCGTTTTTTTGCTCAAGTTAAGTTCTGTGTCTCTACATACAATTGGCACTTTCTCGTTTCCCCTGTGGTCACGCTACGTGTGTGCATATGTGTAGAGCGCTGATAGTCCACGCGTTGCTGAACTCCTCTTCATCATAGTTGGATCCTTCTTTTCTCGTACCCAAGGTTGCTCATCTTTGGCAGTTCAACGACATAATTTTTTTTTTTAGAATTCGTCACGTGCAAAAAAAAAAAAAAAAACGACGCCGAAAAATGGGGTGCACGTTCTCAAGGGTAAAGCCGAAACCAACTGCACCACCGCCCCAGGTGAGCGTAAAGACGGACAAGACATCGGCGCACAGCGAGGCGGCACCACAGCGTGTCAGCACCGAAGAGAACCCGTGCGCAGATCCATCGGAGTCGCCAGCATGCAGGTCGCCGCACAGCCCCATCCAACTCCCCTACACAAATGGACTAGCTGCCACAGACGAGGATGCACTAGACAACGGCATTAGCAAAAATATCCTGTCGAACGGCCCGTGCAAGGTGAAGCCGCCGACTGAGGTGGAAAAGGCCGACGATGGCAACGGTGACAGCGGCATGGACTTGAATGGCTCCTTTGCCAACATAGACCTTAGTGGTAGCTTTCACATTCACTACAACACAAAAGGAGACATCATTCCAAACGCCACGCTGCCGGAGAGCCGGCGCGGGCGCTCGGTGTCGCCAAAGTTGCTAGCCACGCTGTCACCGCACCCTAGCGACGATGAACTCGTGCTGGTGTGCACGGACTGCGGTATGACAATTGATGAGAATTGCGAACCCATGTGTTCCTTGACGGGTAAACTCCACATCTGATATCGGTTAACGCTGAGATGGGGGATATGGTGTGATACACACGTTTGTAGTGTGCTGTACGCTATCCGCTTTTGGAGGAGTGGGATTGAGTACGCACGCAAAAACGCAATGACGACAAAAGCGAAGTAAAAGAAAGTAAACATGCGCGCTCATTTTGTCCATTTGCCTTTTTGTCTATTCTGCACCAGTGGTTTATAACGTGTACCGCGTTGCCATCGTTCTCCCGTCTTTCAGCGTTTTTGCAAGAAGTCGCTAAACACGCTGAGGAAAATTTAGCTTACGTTTTGGTCCCGGCGTTTTACGGCAAATCGGAGCAGAGACGAGGGATTGAAACATATTTTGGTTTCTGTTGTGGTTTCAAAGCGCACACCAAGTGCAAACGTGCGTTGCGAAGCAGCGCGAACGGCATAAGTAATGGCTTTTTTGTACCTTTTTTTTTCCACTTCTTGGCTGTGGAGGCGCTTCTCCGAGGACATCAGAAAGGGTGTGTGTAGATGTTGTGGGATTTGAAGAAAGGAAACGCTATGAATGGGGTTGAGCAAAACAGCACAGAATGTTGCAATAGAGACAACACTTAAACTGTATTCTTAGTCACAGTTTTATTAACGTAAGAATAATAAGAAGCAGTTTCGTTACAAGCTGACTTACGTGTCTTCTGTTCTGAATTGTGGCGTAGCCGTGGCGTGAGCTAGCGCTACAAATTTTCTTGCAGGGTTTAGAAATGGCTGCCTTTTTTTATGCGTATCTTATTCCGTAGCTGCTGTGCAAGGCCGCCTCGCTCAACCTTTTTTATTCTCTCAGAGCTTCTTCAGTGCTGGTCTCAACGTCTGCAGTTTCTCTTTTACTTTTTATTGTCCTTTCAAAACGCTTTCACATTGACTGTTGTGCGTCACGCTGCTATGCCTCAATTCTGTTTCTATACTCTTTACTGTCCAAAATGGACGCTCTTAGATCTTTTTTTTTTTTTCAAATTGCCGTGCACATCTCACACGACAAAGCAATGGCACCAACAACATGAGCAACCGAAACTAGCTTTAGCCACGAATGTCACGTGTCTTTTTAGTTTTTCATACCGAAACATGTTTATTCAACGCGTTCCCAAGCCGTGTGTTCACCTGCACTGGCAAAACACGAATCTTTGAAACGCACCTGTTACGCTTCGATAGCTGTTCCTGCTTGGAGTTTTGTAAGCAACCAACGAAATCCGTTCTGATGAACGAAAGTCGAAATGGATGCAAAGCTGTTTGCTCAATATACCATTCTTCACCTTCCTTTTTGTCCGTATCTTGTCCCCTTTCTTTTGCCAACATCTTCACGATTCTAACGTTGATGTTGTTCGTGGAATGCCACTATGATACATATATATATATATATATGTGTGTGTGTGTGTGTGTATTTATGTATATATTACACTGTCAGAGTTGCTTCCCTCTCCGCTCCGCATACAACGTTGCACATCCGTGTTCCCCTTTTCGTCAGCATTTTTAAGCTTTGTAAGGGCGTGAAGAGTCACCAAGAGAAGTTCACACGAACGTCACTTGCACGACCCAAGAAAGGAAAACTGATTTGAGCCATCACATATCTTGGTTTAGAAATAAACACAACAAAATAGCTTTTGCCTTTTTTTCAAATTCTCATTCCAATTGCTCGAGTTGCTTTAATTGGTAGCGTGCATTGATTATTACCGTTATTTTCCCAACTTGCGCGTTTCCGACGGGTGTTACTAACGCTGTGCTTACTGCGTAAGCAGATCGTGCCGCAGTCTTTTCGTGTTGTTGAGGGCGTTTCCTTACTGTTGAATATCGGATTGCCATCAATTCACTCGCAAAAGCTCATTTTGTTTTCTATAAAAAAAAGTTGGCGAGATGAGCGGTGCTGGCAACGGGCGCAGCTCACGGCGTCGCGAAATGGACTTTATGCGACTCTGCAATTCCAACCGCAAAGTCTACCCCTCCGACAGCGTCGCTGAGTTTTGGGTGGAATTCCATGGTCCCGAAGGGACCCCGTACGAGGACGGCACGTGGATGCTGCACGTCCAGCTGCCGAACGAGTACCCGTTCAAGTCCCCCTCCATTGGGTTTTGCAATCGCATTTTACACCCTAACGTCGATGAACGCAGCGGCAGCGTGTGCCTCGATGTGATCAACCAGACGTGGACCCCGCTCTACCAGCTGGAGAACATCTTCGACGTGTTTTTGCCGCAACTGTTGCGCTATCCGAACCCGTCAGACCCGCTCAACCCGCAGGCGGCTCACCTCCTCCACGCGGACAAGGCCGGTTACGACGCCCTGCTACGCGAACACGTCAGCACGCACGCGACAGTGGAGAAGGCGCGCGCCGCCATCCCACATCCGTACGGCCCGTCGGGCAATTCCGGTGATGAGAGAGTGGACATCAAAGACGTGCTGTCGGATGGAGTGGCCACGACGGCGCAAGCGAGAGGTCTGACGGACTCCTCGGTGTCACCGACGGAAGAGCATGGCCCGCTGCACGACGAGGCGGCACTGGATGAGGCGGTAGAGGAGGATTACGAGCCGGAGGAGATCGATATCTGAAAGCTACTCCTTGGAATTCCATCTTTCTCTCCGACCACAGCTTTATGCTCCCAACAGTCAAGACGCACTCAATTGTCATGCCTTAAAAACTGGCGCATAAGCAGCTTATGGAGCACAGCAATTTTTCATATGGTTGCGTGCCAACTATTGGACAAAGCGGTTATTTTATTAAAATGAGAGTAGCATCTTCGTATTTCTGACAAACACTTAAATCCCTTACTAGCTGCTTTTCTCCTTCGTGATTTTCTCTTCTCTATTTCATTTTTTTTACTTTTCGTTGTTTGTCTTTTTTTTTTGTATGTGCTACTCCAGTGTCCGATCGAGATCATCTGCTTTTACGTTCTTCCTTCTGTTAAACGCTTATGTACGTGTTGTGATTGTCTGCTTGCAGAACATTTTTTTCTCTTCATACCAACAACTTGGACTCAGGTGTTTCATATATGACTACTTTGTGAAGAAACACTGAGGACGAAGGCATAGCAGAGGAAGGTTCTCATTCTGCCCACGATTTTTTTCACGGTGACTGTTGATTTAACTTGCTCTGTTTTCTTTTTTCGTTGCTTTTATTCTTCCGCTCACTATACGCTCCTTCTCCGCTCAAGTCACCCCTAAAGTGTGTTTTTTTTTCCTGTCTTATTTTCCTTTTAGCTATTTTGTTTCCCAGTTCTGGGCCCGTGACTGTGTATGTGTTTTCGACACATCTTTTCTGCTGTTGATTCACTGCACGTGCTGGAATGTGTGTGCGCATGCACACTTTTTGCTTCCCCATATTATATATATATATATATATATATATACAATTGTTTTTCTCTTTGTTCGTTTTCTGAGTTTTCTTCATCATTCCAGATCTGTGCTGCCTTTCTATCTTTACATTTTTTTTGTTCCCCCTTTTTGCGAACTTTTTTGTTTTTGTCAGGTCTTGTGTACTTCGTTGAGCCGTTTTGTGACCACGAGGAGATAGTGTGCGTGACAACGTATGCGTGCATCTGTTGGACTCCAACACACGCGCTTCATCCCGTTTACTTCTTTTCCCTTTTTTTATAGCTTCGACAGCCCGCTCTACTGTATTACTGTTACTCTTTCTTTTCACGTGTATTCTTGAAGGCAGCTAACCAACCGTGTAAGGCTGTGCTTGTCTCTTTCTCGAATTTCCACCGGCTATTCTTTGTGGATTCTTGACTCGAACGTTTTTTTTTTTCAGGAAAGTAAAAAAGAAAAGAGTTTTCAACGCATCACCTGCACCTGTCAAACCACTTACTTTTACTTTTATCGGTTGATTTCAAAGTGAAGGTTTTCATTTACCATCGGAAGTGCATTGCGCCAGAGATTTCAAGCGAAGTTGAAATGCTATGATGGTTGGCTAGATGAAAAGTCGACGCATTCCATTGAGCAAGGTGCCACTCAGCAGAAAAAACACAAGGCTATCTCATCTTGTTTGAAACCATAAAAGAAAAATTAGCTTCTACTCGGACGTGATCGTCTCTCCATGTCTATCGTAAAATTGAGATCCGCAGATCTTACGGTAACGTTGCAGAATGATGTGTGCTACGTGTGTGCGGTTTTGAGGAGTGCCGGCAGAGCTTCACAGTGCACTTACCTTCTACTCACTCCTTTTCCTTGTTGCTTGCACTCGGCTTTTCTTTTTTTTTTTTTGTGTAGCGAGCTGTACTCGCTGATCCGAGCGAGCGTAGTGATTCTCACAAACACACGAACGAAAGAAATCAGTCTTCAGTTTTATTTTAATTGTTCAGGCAACCACTCAGGGAAGCAAAGCCAATTTATCACCGTCCAATTTTTGAAGAATCAGTTTTCCTTTGTGGGTTTCGTTTTCTTTAAACAACGAACGATATTATTAGTCTCGAAAAATTAGTCATGCCGTGCGAGGTTACCTGCTCCACCTCACCGCACAGCGTTGCCGAGGAGTCACGGTTCATCATGGACTTTAGCATGCACAAAGTTGCTAAGTACTTCCGCCTGCTTGGCTACGATACACTCTGTTCGCGTGATGTGTCGCAGGGCGAGTTGATCAACATCGCATGCGTCGACCACCGCATCTTGGTCACGTGCAGCCGGCCGCTGTTCAAGTCCGTCGAGGTCCACAATCGACGAGTGCAGCTGATGCGGCGACACATGCCCGCGCCGACTCGTCACGTAGTGGCCTACGACTCGGATGGTGAGTCGATTTACTCCGATGACGCCGTGGAGGCGGATGTGGAGTTGCGCTGCCTCTTTACGGAGCAGTGGCGCAGCTGCGATTTTAATCGTGTGATTATTAACCTTATTCGTCAAGCCGGCCTCACCTACGATCCGCAGCGCGTTTTCTGCCGCTGCGTCACCTGCAACGACCTCCTTGCCCCAGTTTCGAAGAAAGAAGTGCAGGGCCGCGTGGTGGCAACGATCTACGAGATTTACGACGAGTTCACGGAGTGCCCCAAATGCCGGAAGGTGTTCTGGGGCTTTGACGGGGAAAATGTGATCAACTACAAGAGTTTTCGTACATTGAGCTTGCTTCGTTCGCTGTGCATCTCTGCAGGGGCACCGGTGGAGGAGGAGCGGACGCGGCTGACGCGCCTGCGCTGCTTTCGCTCGTTTCCGCGCATTACGAAGATACTGGTATTTTCTTTTTTAGAGGATGCCGATATTGAGCACATGGTCGAGGTGTTCCCTCCACTGCGTGGCTTGGCTGATGAGGTGCGGGAAAGCCGCAGTACAGGGCAGCGAGTTCGAAAGCTACAAGTACGGGGTAGGATGTGAGTGAGCGTCGGTGTGATTTGCACACTGAAAATTTTCTGCTTGTTGCTCCTAATCGCGTGAAATGAAGTAGCGGCTTCCGTTTACTTTGAATGAAAAACAAAGGGCGAACAAATATAACGTTTTCAGTGCCGAAACGAAAGAGTGCCTGACTCGCATAGTGCTGGAGCGGCATCTGTGCTGCGGGAAGTGCTTGTTTCCTCCTCATGACAGGGCACCGTTTCGGGAAACATAACACCGTTATATAAACACGGCAGTTTGATTCACTGCGAGTACAAGCACCTTATGCACTTTCATTTTAAAGTTCTTAAAGTAGCAGGTTTTCCATTCTTGTTGTTACTTCTCCTTTGAGTAATTGCACTTCGCACTTCACCCTCTTAATTTCAATTTCACAGAAGCTGTATAGTGCTGCTCTATCCACCTTGTGCCATAAAAAAAGTTATTTGGGATAGAGCAGAAAAACAGCACTTGCTCACCTAAAGTTGTTTTGCTTTTTTGTTTGCTTCAAGCATCTACGCGCAAACACACACGCGGCTACGCATAATGAGTTTGTCACGCCGGCCCATTACACCCATCGAGATCCTGCGCAACTGTCGCGGAAAGGAAGTTTCTATTGAACTTACCGACGGCGAGACCGTTAACGGCATCGTCATGCGATCGGACCGGGCAATGAACATCGTCATCAAGCAATGCACTCGTACCAGCACGGATGGCGAGGCGTTTTGGAAGTCGCGCGAGTGCTTCGTGCGTGGTGCTAGTGTCAAAAATGTACGTATGACAGACAGCGCGCTGACGGCGCCGTCAGTGCAAAAGCGCCATAAAGGGCCCCAGAGCCGCAGTGTCTACAAGCGCAAAGACAAGATTCCCGCAGGTGGAAAGAAAACGCAGAAATGAAACGTGTTGTTCGTCTGTGCCCGCTTATGTACCTCGAGAGAGCATCCGCTTCTTATTGGTCATGGTAGTAACGAAGTTTAGTACTTGTAGTTGCTTTCTGGAGTAGATGTGTTACTGCTAATGATAATTTGATACAAAGGTGTCTTCCTCGCAATATTCATTATCAAAACGACAATTGCGAGGGAAAAGAGGTCAACTGTGGAGGCCGTTTTATAGTAAACACTGATTTGACGCGGAACACTTGATGATGTCTCGTCACCCAGCAAACTGATTTTCAATCCTTCATTTGCAAAACTGCTGTCCCTTGCCGCATACAATCATCTTGGTAATTTGGAAGTTTGTCTGATGTGCCTGCCATTTTTCTTACCTCGTCTTGGTTCCCCTTAATCATCGTTTTGCTTTTGTTTTCTTGCTTGCAATTTTATCAATTTGCTGTTTGCTGTTGTCTTCCCATTAAATGTGTCTGCCTGTGTGTGATACAGCCTGCTAAATCGACACCACTATAGGAAACGCGCGCGCGTTTGTGAGAGTGAGCGTTTGTCTGTGCGTTTCTCTCTGCGTGTGTGCTTGTCTGCGTGTTTTTCGTTGTGATTGCACAGCAGCTTATATTCACACCTCCGTCGTACCGCATCTCGTCCTTTGTCGCGCAAGTAAACAAGAGGAGGAGAGAAAGAGTGAGAGGCAGAGGGGCGGCAAAAAGGCGTAGTTAGTCGCAGGTAATCAACAAAGCTCTCACTTATTCTTGTATTACAAAAAAGGAAGAAAAAGTTAAGCGGGGCCACCCACTGCGGCACGGGACGGGCCTCATTATTCGTACACACTTATAGGCATTAATCCCCGAGGGAAAGCGTCACGCGGAGACGCCGCGCGAAGCTATCTAGAAGAAGCGAATGATGAATCCAATTACAGGAAATATCCCCGGCCTGGCGAATGGCGGGCAAATGATGTCACCGACGTTCCCCTCTCCCCATAGTATCTACAGTCCCCAGCACCACATGGACGTCTACCGCACGAACGGGAGCCTGTCCATGGCGACGGACCCGTTCCCCGCAACACCGTACACCCCGATCAGTAGCCTCTTCATGTCCCCGTCCGTGCGCAATGCGCTAGCAACGCCACACTCTGTCCGCCCGCGGCGCCCCGTTACGCACGTCACGTCGTCGAAGTTTTCCATGTACACCACCATCTACAACCTGGAGGCCGAACCGAAGCCGAGTGTGATGGTGCCTAAGGTGCGCATGCAGGTTTATCAGACCAGCGCCCGCTACACCGGTAAAGACATCCTTCTGCGTCGGCTGGTGAACGTACCGGTGAAGGAAGAGGAGTGCGTGGCGGTCAAGGAGGCGCTGCGGCAGTACCGCCACCCAAATTTGGTCCCGCTGACAAATCTGTTCGCCACGGAGGAGTTTGTGATGGGCAGCACGGATGTCATTATGGAGTACCGCTACATCGCTGGGGCGAAGAGCCTGCAGGAGGCCTTCTTCACTGAGGGCCACCGTGCGACAGAGGGGCTGCTGTGGTCCTTTACGTGCCAGCTCGTCGGCCTCCTCCGCTCCTTCCATGAGACGCTCATCCCGCTGCACGGGTTGCACTGGTCGAAGATCATTTATGTCGAGACAACGGGGCGTTTCTTTTTTACCGGGCTCGGGCTGACGGACCTGCTGGAGCCTCGCGGCGCCACGGTGCATCAGCACATCCTCATGAAGCAGGATATCCAGGCCCTCGGTTTCATTCTCTTCCAGCTCGCCTCGTGCAACCTGAACGTAAAGGTAGAGAGCTTCACCAACAAGCAGCCACTGCCGGGCTTCTCGCAGAGCTTCTGGGAGCTGATCAAGACTTGCCTCGAGGGCCACGCCGACTCCGCGCAGCTGTGCCACGCCTTAGGGGAACGCATGTCGATGGAGGTGGGCCACCAGGAAGGCCACACGGATTTTTTGATGGCGCAGTGCCAGAAGGAGATGCACAACGGTCGGCTAATGCGCCTATTGATCAAGTTGAGCTTCGCGCTGGAGTCGCCGGCGGAGGTGCACGAGTACACCTCGGAGAACCAGCGCTACGCCCTGCGCCTCTTCAACCAGTTCTTGTTCAACCAAGTGGATGAGCAAAACCGCGTCAATATTGACTGGGGCCACGTTTACCATTGCCTCAACAAGCTGGATATTGGGTCCGACGAGACGATTCAGCTGATCGGCACCGACAACAGCAACACGGTACTGGTGGTGAGCTACGCCGACCTTCACGCAATGCTTGATGGTGTCTTTGATCGGGTGCAGCATGTTGCGCAGCTGACGAACGACATGGATCAGCAGGGCTACACCATGTCTCCAGGAAGTATTTAGGGAAGGGGCTTCTCAGTGGAAAGAAGATGAAGTGTTAACATCTTCAAAAAAAAAAAAACGCTTTGGTGGTGTGCTGGCGGATTCCGTTTTACATCGCAGCGCTGACTCTCTTTTTGTTTTCATGGTATCTTCACTTTCCGCTGTTGTTTGTTTTTGTCGTTTTTTAGTGTTGGGTTTTGTTTTATAAAGTTTGAATTGCGCTTTTTTGCTTCTGAGTTCGTGGGTTTTACGCTTCCGCTTTTCTTTGTTTTCCCGCCATTTGTTTCCTGTTTTTCTTTTCTTCTGTTGGCGGCGCCGCATATAGGTGTGCTCTCCTTTTTTTTTTAGGGAAGAGAGGGGTTGGGTTGCTGTTGGCTTCCACCTGTAATGTATTTCCAAATCGACAAATTACGGTTTGCTTCTTTACCTTTTCTTTGTTTTCAGTGCGTCAAACTGTTGAAAGGAAGGTAGTTTCTGATCTGAGTAGTTGGGTATGCTGTTGTGTTGCGGTGAATGAACTTGACGCAATAAATGAAAAGAAGGTAGGAGGAGCTCCACAGATAGTGGGCGAGTTCGGCAGGAGAAGGATCGAGTGCGTAACTTTTTCGCTTTGTTTTTTGCTCTATATTTAGAAAGCAAGTGTTCTCAACCTTTTCCTCCCGTCTCTTCCCGCTGGTATGAGCGAGTGTGTCGAGAAATGATAGTACTGTTGTTTTTCACGCATACGTTGCGTTAAAACCAGAAGCTGCTTTTTTGCTTTCTGTCTCTTATTGCATTTCGTCTCCCCATTTTCGCTACGTGTTGCGCAGCCTTGCGCCAACTGATCTTTGATGGAAGTGACGAGGCTTTCGTCAGCGGTGTCGTGTCACTTGTCTTTCTCTTGACACTGATTTTTTTTTATTATTATTATTCCCTTCGCTACCTTGACGTGGTTTTGTTGAAAAGCCGCGTCTTTTTGTCACCTCTTTTTAATTTTGCATTTCGAAAAGGCTCTAAACCAGCAAACACAAGCAAAGAAATTAACGAACCATGTGAACTTGCATGTCGTCAGAAGGGCCTTTCTAACAGACGCGGTGAGCGCCATATATGCTTGTTGTGGCTTTCTCTCTTCTCTCACTTTTGTACTGCGACCGCTGTGTAACATGGCCAGATGCTTCGGAGTATCGACTTGCGGAGTATTGAATACAATTCGTCGAAGACCCGCCCGTCCCACTGAGGTGTTTTCTCAAAGGCGTTGGCGGGGGATAATTTTACTCACGTTACAATGAGCACTTAATATTTCAGCCAGGTACAAAAAAAAAAACGTTGCGAGACGCTTGCTGCCTGTCACTAATCGACATTTAGTCGCAGTAGCAGTTTTACTTTCCACCGCCGTTGTGTTTCCCGTGTTCTTTTGTGTCTTTTTTTTTTCTACGCCTCAACTTTGCCTCCTCGCAACTTCTTTTCCAGGGTGCTGTTTTCGCGGAATCAGTAAGAAAGAAGCTACGAAGCGCCACCACGCCCATCAATGGCGGAGATGACAAAAGAGGTCATTGTGGCCTCCTGCAAGGCCAACGGCGGCTACGCTGCCCCGCATCTCAACGATCAACTCTTTCTTCACTGCAAAGGCTTCACCGCTATTCAAAACCTGGAGTCATACCGTGACGTGAAGGTGCTGTGGCTGGAGCAGAACGCTCTATCGGAGCTCAGCGGATTGGATGCGCAGCAGGATGCGCTTGTGTCTCTCTTCGTTCAAAACAACTTTATTCGCTCATTAACGTCGTTGACCGCCACGCTGAACGGTCTGCGCGTGTTGAACATCTCGCACAACTACCTGACTTCGCTACGCGGCATTGCGGCGGCCTGCCCGTCGCTGGAAACGCTGCAGGTCGCACACAACCAACTCACCTCGCTGGAGGTCTGCGAAGAGTTGTGGCAGCTTGCTGGTTCGCTGACGAGCGTCGACCTGTCGTTTAACCGAATTGAAACGTACGAGGCCCCGCAGGAGTCGCCAGCGGACACGCCCGCCCCTGCCTCACTACTGGCGTCTCCGACCACGAAAGGTGATGACGATGACATTCACTTTGTGAACCCAGCAGATGGGACCGACCTGACTGAGCTAACGTCAATACCATCACCAAAATATGCCGTCACGCATTCTTCAAAAACCATGAACGCCAACGACGGCAGCCGTGGCGAAGACGCCTTAGCAGTGGTGCGTTTCTTCCAGCATCTACCCCTCGTCAGCGTCGTCTACATGCAAGGGAACGGCATCTCGCGCCGCCTGCGTAGCTACCGCCGCAACATGATCCTCCACCTACCGGCGCTGACCTATCTCGATGAGCGCCCAGTGTTTCCCGAAGAGCGCCGTGTTGTGGAGGCATGGTGCCGCGGCGGCGAGGAAGCCGAGGCGGCCGAGCGCGCTGCCATCCGCGAAGAAAAACGTGCCCACCTCACGCAGTGTGTGCGGGTGCTGACGGAGCAGCGTGAGAGTCAACGGGAACTACGCGACCGCCTCACGCAGCAGTTTGAGCAGCGGCGGGAGAAGGAGCTCGAAGAATTGACGCAACGCCGCCGCGCCAACCGCGACCGCCGCGCCGCCCTGGAAGCAGCCGAGGACGTTGCCCGGGCAGCGCTGGAGAAGATGGAGCAAAACGAACGGTGGGACTGCGAAGACGCGTTCAAAGCTGCGCACGTTACCCTTGCAAGTAGCGAGGCGGCACACCGCCACGCCTACGAGCAGCACATTGCCGTCGCTGATGCGGCGCTGGCAGCAGCGGCCGACGCCGGAGAAGCAAACGAGTTGTCGCAGGAGATGCTGGAAGCAAAAGCAGCGACCGCTGTGAAGGTACTGGAGGACGCGGGGAGGACTGCAACCTGCACAGACGTCTTTACCTCGCAGCGCCGCAACAACAGCGACAACGACACTACTGGTGGTGTGGCGCGCGCCACGAAGCCGTTCTCTGCCTTGGCGGAGTTGCTGCAGTCGGACGACGACATCTTAAAAGAGATGGAGTCGGAGATTGAGCGCGTCCTCTACGACTTGAGTTCGGTAGGAACAAAACCGACCGTCTCCGCATCAAGTGCCGCGCTGCGAACTGATCTGCCTAGCCTAGCACCCCCTTTATGTGGAAAAGGAACGTCGACAGTGGAGGAAGAGACGGTGCTGTTGCCCATCGCATACTCAATTCGGCAGCTTACGGATCGCGCGACGCTGCGGATGGAGCGCAACGTGCACGCCGCGGTCGGCAACGTGGCACGTCAGCTGAAGGCGCAACAGCAACAACAGCGTCACCGCAGCTCTGCGGAAGAGCGGGAGAATGTGTGGCAGCGGTTTGAACAGTGGGAGGCGCGCCGTACATCGTTATCTGCAAAGCGTTAAAACAAACATAATGCATGCTAATATACTTTCTTTTGTTATTGAATGGTAACATTCTCCTGTTTTGTGTGCGCATTTCCTGCGCTTTGGGTACTTCCTGCATTTTGCGTACTCCGTGCTCCGCACGTGCGTGCTGACTGCTCGCAAACGTTTTCTTTTCAATGTATAAAAAAGTACTTCTTTAAAAAACAGCTATCGCTGTACAACTCTACTTCGCTGTGAGCGCACTTCAAAACAGGCAGTGCCGATGTATCGCGTCCTTTTCTTTGCTTCCTGAAGTGTACGTCGCGAATTAACATGAGCTCCTTCGTCGGTTCACAAAGAACAATCTTTACAGGTCATTAAGGGCGCCGATAAGTGGAGGACCTATACACCTTTCCGGTTGGCTTTAAAGGGTCACGTTGCGCTCTGTTGCCCTACTCTTGTTAGTAGTGCTTTTGTCTGCGTTGTTTGCGTCGTTTTCATGGCTCTTTTCTGAATCGTGGGAGGAATGAAAGAACAGCAACAGCATCAACAGCCCGACTATATATATGTATATATGCATATAAGTGCTTCTGTATTAAAGGAATACTTAACAACTGCATCACTTAGTCAAGGCTTTCTCGAACAATTCTAACGACCTATGAAACAGCTCATACAGAAGCCAAAGGGTGAAGAGCTGCTTGGCGAAGAAGATTAGCGCTTCTCAGCACGCACACAGCAGTTCCGTTAGCAGAATCCAATCGTGCTTACTCACTCATGTGAAGCGTCAAAATATTTTTTTTATCGACAGTAGTCACGTTTTTTTTTTTTTTGCTATTGCTCTTTTTTCTTGCTTCATCTTTTCTGGGAAGTCACGGCAGCCCTTTCGTGCAACTCAGGGCCAGGTAATGTAAAGTTGCTGACAGAAAACAAATTCATTCGCATCTACACATACAGAAATGAGGGCCAGGTCCTGGTGGAGCCAACCAGTTGCGTCTTCTGAATGCGATGCATAGCCTAGGTGAAAGGAACTTACCACGAGTGGTGCGCCACGTACGTCCACTACCCATTTTCCCTTTCCGTGGCGCCACTGCTGCCGTGAGTCGATTTGCTCACCTTGCACCTCATGCGAAGCTTCGATTACAGCCTCACTGCAACATCACTGTTGACAGTTTTACGGCGGAGGAGGTTCAACGGTTCTGCAATGCCGCCCTCCGCCTGCATCCTCGACATCAGCTGCCTTACGTGCTCTCCCGTGTCGCCGCCTCGAAGGCGATAGAAACTGTCTTGAATAAACCGGAGCACGAAGGGAAAAACGGGGTTGTGTTTACTGGTAGCCGCCACAGCGCCGCTGCGCTTCACGGGTGTGAGCTCAGCCTCTCACACGAGGAGGACCTGGGTGCCGCGGTGGCATGGGTGCCAAACGCACAGCTTTCTAACTTGTTCAACACAACCACGGCGGGAGGTACTAAGCCTTCTTTTGGTGATCAGCCGTCGCCGGGAGTGGCCGCCGCTGCTCAGAGTGAAGGACAACGTGGTAATCGATTCGTGTGCGCGATTGATGCGTGTCCGGTGGCAGAAGTGCACCGTGTCCGACGCCGTTTTCCACGACTGGGACAGCGGTGGATGCCGCAGTGTGACACCGACGCTCCTGCACACATCATTCACGACGCGTTAGACGCAATCGAGGTCCAATCAAAGGCGCAGTTAATGCAAGGTAAAGAAGGCTTTACTTACACCGATGGTGAAAAGGATGACGATGGGTTCGCTGATGCTGGGCTGCGACGGCGTGAGTGGTGGCGCCGCATGGCGCACCCCTGCCTCAACGAATCAGAGGCGTACGCGGCGCTTGTGTTGGCGCAGCACTGGGGAGCGCGGGAGTGCGCCATCAAGCTGCTCGGTGTATCGGAACGGTCTTTCTCCTACGGTTGTTTGCAGCGGGACGCTGAGTCAACCGTTGAAACAGTCGGTAATCTCGCCCTGCCTTTCACCACTTCTTTTTTCCTGCCACACACACTCTACCGGGGCGTGGTAAGCGATCCTGAAAGAGTCGTGTGGCAGCACGAAGGGCTCGAGCCGATGGTGTACCTTTACTCATGGGTGGAATGGTGCCGTCACACTGAAACAGCGGACATGCCGTACGTTATTGTTGTTGCCTGCTGTTCAACTGTGAGGCCCACGCTCGCTTTACGAAAGTAACACACAATACTTTCAGCTGCTGCACAACAAAAAAAAAGTGTGTTCCTATCTAGTGGCTATAAACAGCGAAGTGTTCGCGGAACCCAAGAAGCGGTTATAACAGTAAATCCGGATTAAAAAGGCTGGATGCACGCAAGTGATGCTTTCTCTATTATTATCGTTTATTGCCCTGCTTCAAGACAACTGAGAGGTTCACGTTGCGCGCATCTAGTATTCGCCAAGTGCTCGCAAAACTACATGTAGTGTATTTTGAAACTAAGCTCTTTAGCGCAACTGGTATGTTGCGTGCGAAGCACATGCATGCGCAGACTCAATCTCTTGCACTGAATCTTTCTTTCCTCAATCTACACTTTATTGTTTTCATTCCAACCACTTATTTTGCACACCACCACAGCTTTCCGCTCTCAGCCACTACCTCGACCTTCGAGTAATAAAATCCTTCTCCACACCTCATCTCTGTGAACATGCCCGCCAAGGCCGCCCCCAAGTCCACCAAGCCCGCCGCGAAGGCTGCCCCCAAGCCGGCTGCGAAGGCTGCTGCCCCCAAGCCGGCCGCTAAGGCGCCCGCGCCGAAGGCCGCCGCCGCCCCGAAGGCTGCCGTTGCCCCGAAGGCCGCCGCTGCCCCGAAGGCTGCCGTTGCCCCAAAGGCTGCTGCTGGCGCGTCCAACGGCGTGTACGTGAAGAACTGGGGCAACGGTTCCGTCGCCGACGCCACCGCTGTGTTCTCCGCGGCCGGCAACGTGACGAAGGTGCAGCTGCGCCGCCACCGCTACGCGATCGTGTTCTTCGCCAACTCCGCCGCCGTAAAGAAGGCCATCGACCTGTTCAACGAGAAGGAGGTGCTCGGCCAGACGGTGCTCGTGGTGCCGGCGAAGACGAGCCCGAAGCCGGACGCGCACGAGAACTCTGCGTGCGTGTTTGTGAGCCCAATCTTCCGCCCTAGCACGACGAAGAAGCAGGTGATGGAGCTGTTCAACGGCATGAAGGTGCTGCGCCTGCGCATGTACCGCCAGAACTTCGTGTACGCCTACCTCGACTCCGCCGCTGCGGCGAAGAAGTTCGTGGAGGAGAAGAACGGCACCGAGTTCCGCGGCCACAAGCTGCGCGTGGCGTTGTCCGCTCGCTCTCTGGAGAAGCTGCAGGCACGCCAGGACGCCGCCAAGGTCGTCATGGCTGCCCACCGCCACCACAAGGAGCAGCACTAAGCAGTGTTGGTTTTTTCCCTGTGACGAACCGCGCCATCGTACCAGTTGGTGTGTGCGCACTTACGCTTCTCCGGCGCTACGTCTTTCCCCTTTCTGGCCTTCAATTGCCTTTGCGTCCTCTTGCATGAGATACGGAAGTAATCGAATCGGAGGTGACGTGGCGTGCAGGTGTCTTCGTTCCTATTAACTCGCTGAAGCTTTTAAGCAATAAGTGTTACGCTTCGTGTTTTGAGTCGTCATTTCCCGTCCTCTTTTTCTTGACCAACGGAGTGGAGGACAGTGAAATTGCGGTTATAATTAGAAGTGACTGTTATTTTTATATTTGTTATTTATTTATTTCTATATAAAAGACCAAAAAGAAGAATAGCCAAAAAACTTAATAGGCGCAAGGTGCTGCGTCGTTCTTACCCAAGCTGGATTGCGTCTTAATGGTCATGGCCGTTTTCCTTGCGGCGTGCCCAGTTTGAGTTTTGCGGTTGTGGCAGAGGTAAGTGAGACCGACGCCAAAAAAAGCTGAGAGAAAAAAACAATAGGAGATGCTTACTACGGGTTTCTTTTTGAAAGATTAGGGTGCATCGAACAAATTCTACTGACTGTTTTTCATTCTGTTAAACTTCTTACTCTCGTTCTTGTTTCTTATTCGCCTTTACGCGACAGACCAGGAAAAATACAGCTAGAGGTTGCATCACGTCGACCGCTTTCCAGAAAGGTTACGACCAACTGTCAAGCCTGCGTTGTGCACCACTCTTTATTACACAATCAAGGTTTATATCTGCTATAAAGGGTCACCTTACTCAGCGGGGCATATTCGCAGAAAAGGAATCTTTCAGTTTTCCTGACGCACTTTTTCATCTCTCCCCACTAGAAAACTAATACCCGTTAGTTCGGTATTCTATTTACTTCGGGAAATGTCATCCAATCCGTCCTCGCCGGTGTACAGCTCACTCGCCTCCGCCGGCTTCGCCCCTCCGTACTTGCTGTCTTTTACCAGCCGCTACGTCCGCCTCTCACAGGCTGCCTTCGTCATCTCCGACTTTCTCGTGCGCAAGTTGCGACTGGCGGAGAGCGCGCTGCTGACGTCGCTGTGCTACTGGCACGAGTTCGTGGCGGTGCACGGGATGCGCAAAGTGAACGAAGTGGTGCTCGCCGCCACTTGTGTCTTTCTCGCCGCGAAGGTCGAGCATGCACACATTCGGCTTGTGCGGCTGGTGGAACTCGCCTTCGATCTCGACACCAATCACACACCACAGGCGGAGGTCGAACAGTGGTGTCGCGCTGTACTTGATGTGGAGCTAGTCTTGTGCGACACTATCAACTTTGACTTTGTCCGCATTTTCCCGCTGACGGACACGCTGAGCGCTCTCAAGGCGTTGTCAACGGCGGGAAAGGTACCGGAGAGAGCCCAGCAAGAGATTAGCACCGCCGTCCGCCGCGCCTTCTTGTTCTCCTTCGTTGCGCCGCTCTGCACAAAGGTCACCATGCAGCGTCTCTGCACCTCGATTCTCTACATGGTGGTGACGGTGGGCCACCGCGAGCTGGTGCCTGTAGTGCAGTCGATCTGGAGCGTACCGGAGGCGGAACTGCCTGATGAGACAGAGCAGGAAGGAATTCAAAACTTGCTGATGGACGTTTTTGCGTATTTGCACAAAAAAATCGGCGTGCCGGCGCTAGACGAAGCAAACGAGGCGCGTTACAAGCGGCGGCGGTCGCAGCACGGCAACGAAACAGGTGTTACCAGCTCCGTTTTCAGCAGCGCCGGCGCTGACTTTACACCGCTCATGAAGATGACGGAGCAGTAGTAGGCAGAGAGAACTTGTTGTTCTCCAGATTGCTCCGTGTTTTTGGTCTGCTTTCTCTCTTTCCGGTGTTCTTGTTCTGCTTTATCGTTTTTTTTTTTTTGAATGATTTTCTTTTCGGCAAACGTCAAAAGTTATTGAAAACCCCCTAAGTTCTTTATTCTGGTTGATGAACCGCGTTTAATGGGTTCTGTGGCTCTGTATTGACACAACAACGAAAAAAAAACAGCAAGTCCCGTCACCTGATTTTCTCGCGGAATGGTAAGTTCGACAAGATTGGCGGGTCGTATCTGATCCGAAGTCCTTTTTTCTTGATGGTGGGCTTCCGCGTCACTTTCTTTTCTGAACAGTGTTCCATTGCCTACGCTCCGTTCTCGCTATAAAATTGTTCCATGGGTTCAATACACTTACCGCCCCCCCCCCCCCCACACACACACATGCACACACAAGCATTCTTGCCCAGCTGCAGAACTACTTATTCGGACTTAAAGCCTGTTGCTAAATCCTCGCGTTAAAGATCGTTCCAGGAAAAAGCGTTGCGGACCTTTTTTCTCCCACTGATTTCTGTATCCTGCCTTTATTACCGTTCACCACAAATAATCGGGTGGCACATTTCTTCTCAAAGCTCTATCTACGGTTCTCTCGAACAGTTCCAATCGAATCTTGGTTTGGCTTTTGAACTCTATGAATTGTTCACGCTGTCGTTTTTTTTTTTTTTGTATTCGCCGCTTTCTCGTCTCCCTTTCTCTGTGTTTCTAGGTGCTTACTCTGTACACATAGCTAGCAAGTGTCGCGTATCTTCGTGTTCGTCAGAAGTGCTACTCTCACATACACGCCGCAGTACTCGCACCCACCTTCGCCAAAATTGCTTTCATTCTCTCTGTGACAAAGCTCGACACATCACAGTTGAAAGTAGTTTTGTCAGGCAAAACCACCACCACCACCAAAAAAAAAAAAAGACAATGTAAGTTACTTTTTGTGCGACTGCAGCGAAAGCAACGTCATTACAACAGTTTTTAGGTTCCAGATCTTCTCTCATTTTTTTTTTTTACTGCTTCAATTGTTTTGCTTTCATTTACGGAACCTCATTTTAGCGCGTCTCTCCCGCACCCCCCTCGCACACTTCCCAATGCAGGTGTGTAGCGGAGCGGTAAATGTGCACCGCCACGATGATGAGTACGTGGATGGCGAGACGATACAGTCCATGGCTGTGAACCCGAACGGTACCATTCTAGCCGTCGTGACACAGTTGCGCCTCCAATTCTGGTCCGTCGGCACGAAAACGGTATATCTGACCTCATTATCGATTCCCGACACCACACCGGACGACAACCCGGCCCTCTTTGTCATTTGGCGTCCTCGGCAAGGCAACCATCTCGCCGTTGTCACCTCCCGCCAAGTCGTCTTCTTCGAGGCGGACATCAACTTGAAGCCGGGGGATTTCCTGCAAAGCGTAGAGAGCCGACGCCACACTGTCGTGTTGCACCATATCGATTCTGCGTCTCGCGTGTGTTATTCGTGCAAGATTCGCATCGAGGCCGGACTCACCACCGCTGCTGCCGCCGCTGGACCGTACGCCTTCTTGGTTACCACGACTGCCGGAGTCGTCTACGTGGTAGGCTGGCATCGGCAAGACGTGCTGCACCAATGGACAACGGTAGGGCTGCAGGACAGCGGGCACGTCTTCACCTCGGCTGCGGTGGAAAAAGGGGACGGGTGTGGTGGTGTCACTTCCTTCGATTCACCAGTCGCTGTGTCCTCTGATGCCACTGTCTTGAAGCTCACAAATACGTCTGTTAGACCCTCGTCGGCTGATTCCTTAGCCCTGCCACGCGGGTCGCTGACCTCCACCACGGCACTATTTGGACCGCGAGTGGACCCGCTGCAGCGACACTACCAGCCACTGCCCTCACAGTCACCGCTGGACCCACGTCCGCAGAGCTTCTCCAGCGAGGCAGTGTCCTTGTTTGGTGCCAACGCTGCCACAATTCCGGCCACAAATGCAGCAGCGCCGCCCACTTCCGCGAAGCCAGTCCTACTCGCACCGGGCGGCATCAACCCACCTGGTGCCGCCGTACGGTCTGGCGGCGAGAACCACTCTTGCAGCGTGTCACTGTCTGCTTCGCCGACCCTGGTGGTGCAGCCAGCGGCACCCTCGGGACGGCAAACTGACACCGCTGACACGAATAGCGCGACGACCACGGATCCGCTAGGACCCACCGACTTGCCGTTGGGTGACTCACGACTGCAGAAGTCCGACAACTTTTTCATCTACGGTGCCGGCGTCACAAGCACTGGCGCTCCGCGCCGCCTCACGGGCAATCGCAGCGGCAGCGGCGGCGGTGCAGGAGCAGGGGTTGCTGGGGTTGCTGCAGCTGTAGGTAACGCAAGCGCGGCGTCGCGCCGCGGGAACGGCAGCGAATGGATTGCTGGCACCATTCTCCACACCTCCTTTGTGTCGCGGTGGAAAGTGCTCGCCTTCGTCTTCTCGAGCGGGGCGTTGCTGCTGTGTCGGCCCTCCTGCGGTACGAACTTCACCCACTCCAAGGTGCAGCTGCAGGGCTGCGTGACGCCGCTTGTGTCGACTGCGATGGTGGCGATTAACATGCGACACCTACTGATTGCGGTGTGCACCCAAGCAGGTGCTCTGACGTGCCGCCGCGTTGATGGCGCCACACTTGCCGTCAGCACGACACCGCTGTGGAGGGGGCTGCGAGGCTTACAAGAACGAGGAGGGGCGTGCGGTGCCTCTGGCAGCGGATCGGTGCAGTCGCCTGGGCTAATCGCCGCGATGGAGTGGAGCCCGAGTGATGAGTTGCTGTGTGTTGCCTTCTACAAGTACGGCATGGTGTTGCTGCACTACAGCGGTGCCGTCGTGACGCACCACCTTGCCGGCCCGGTCAATGCCACTCTGCTGCGTCCCCTTGGCGCTCCCGGACTTTGCTCCGCACAGCAGGCGGGCGCTGCGGGGCTCCCTAGTAGTAGTAGTAATAGCGGTGGTGTTACCGCTCTTGGGTGCTCCTTTGTTTTTTGGAAATCAGACGGCACGCGGCTGTGGATGGCCGCACCGGATCAGCCGTGCTTCTTTTCCACACAGCTCTCACGTGTTCTGGCAGCTGAGACTGTCGGCCCTACCTGCGGCAACCACACCCCCCTCACATTGCTCGCCGACAACGCCCTCTACCTCGTCTCTGTATCCGAGGCGACGGAGCGGCAGGGCGTGCGAGAGCTGGTGCTGCTACCGGAGGAATACCTGCGCGATCAGTTCCCCCTGCTCTACGGTGCTGTGTCATACGACGGTAGCTGGATCGCCTGCGCGGGACGGCACGGCGCGCTCGTTTTCAACCGCGACCGCTTCTCCTGGAAGCAGGCCTCAGAGAAGCAGGAGGAGATAGCGTTCAGCTGCGTGGCTGACCCGGTGTGGCTGCGCAGCGTCGCGTTGGTGGTGCCTGCCCTGCGTACCGACACAAAGGCGTACGAGTTAATGGTCTTCTCCACTTCGAGCGTGTCGCCGTCGCACGCGCTGGCTCGGGTGGCGCTGGAGGGCAAGCCGTCGATGCTCTCTTGTGTACATAATGACCACAGCAGCGAGGGGTACGTGGTGGTCGTTGACTTCAACCAAGTCGTGCGCGTTTTTCGCTACGACGCCTTCATGGACGCCCCGAACACGCTGTTAAACAAAGCTAGAAGCAACAATAAGAGCGGCGACAGCCGTGCGGCGAAGCTCTACTTCACCTTCTCACCTGTGCAGCAGTTGGTACTGACAGGTGATCTGGCCAACCCGCTGCAGGTGACGCCGGTGTGTCTGCGCGGGGAGGAGGACGACCGCGAAAACCCACAGTGGGCGAATGATCAGGCGGAGCTGAGGCTGCTGCTGCACCGACGCAGCGATCACGCCTTGGTGTGGCTGCGCGGGGCCCCGGCTGCCGCGGACGCCACCAACAACACCCCAACAACAGCACCGTCAAGTCCGCTCTCGTCGAAGGGAACCGGCCAGCCACATCTGACGGCTGTGTCAGAGCTCCTCGATAACGCCAATACACCTGCCTTTGTGTACCACTGCTGGGTCGACCGCACCCCACCCATGCGTGGCGCGCTGCTGCTCACTCACGACGAAGAAGCGGGTATAGTGCTATATCACCTGCAACCGCAGCCGTCACGGGCGCTGGGCAGCAGCAGCAGCGAATCCACCAGTGTCGAAGTGCGACGGATTGAGGTAACACCGACACGCGACACGGAGCTGCTGCCGCTCGGTGTTTCGCCTTTCGACGGGTACGTGCTGTGCTGCGGCACCGACACCTCTGTCCCACGCCAAACGCGACGGACAGCATTGGCGGACAGCGTCAATGCGACGCCGCACCCGCAACTCGTACTGCGGCCCGTCTTGTACGCTCACCGCATTCTGTCGCTGTTGCTGCTGGCCGCAATGCCGGGCGGTAAAGCGGCAACGACATCGTCGTCAGCGCTGCGGGCAGCACAGAGAAGCACAGCGCCGAAGCCCGCCACTGTTGGTGTGGCCTCGCCAAACATGCTCATCCGTGCCACGCTCGAAGACGCTCCCCTTGCCACACCGCAGGTGTCCATTGCTGAGACTGATGGACGCGTTGCGTCCTTCATGTGGGACCGCTCGCTCTTCCTCTGGCTCGAGTGCATGCGCCTCAATGACACCTTCGTGTCCGTAATGGACTACTTCTTGCACACCGCGCTGAACGAGCCACCACCAGCTGCGGTGCCGGGTCTGGGCTGGCGCAGTGCCATTCGCGCCGTCTTCACCCTGTTGCGCAATTACCCCGAGTTCTACACCATCGTCGTCGGTTGTGTGCGCAAGATCGACTTTACGCGCTGGCATCTCGTGCTGGACTTCCTGGGCACGCCGACGGCGCTCTTCCGCGAGTGTGTGGCGCACCGCTGCTATGCCGAGGCGGTCCACCTCGTGCGAGTCATCATGATGGGAAGCTGCACGCCCGTTGCGACCCTCTCCGTAGAGCGGTTGACAGAGCTGAGCGGCAACGCCTTGGCCTCGCGTGCGCACAGCAGCAACTATAGCGGCGGTAATGGCAGCGGCGTCGGTTCGCTAGAGCGGGCGAGTCAGTGCGCCATCGAACTCTTTGGGTTGTCGATTGAGAACGGCGACTACACCGCCGCCTACGACCTCCTGCGATTTATGGCGCTGCTCGAAGACGAGATCGGCATGCCTGCAGCCGGCGGCTTCGACGTTGAGGAGGGTGGTGGCGACAGTGCCGGCGCATCCGGCGGTGGCGCGTCTGAGGGTTTTTTGACGCGGTGGCTACGGCAGCTCACTTTCAGCGGCGCTGCCTACGACGACCTCGAGGCTCCCGTGGATGAGGCAATCGAAGAGAACTTCGAAGCCCTGTTGAACACACGTGGCGACGGCTCTCCCGCGGCGGTTAAGTCTGGTGCAGCACAGCAGACAAAGAATCAAATTGGAAACTACTCGACGTTGGTGTTAGACGCCGCACGCTGCGAGGCCGGCTACGGCGGCCGCAGCGCACAGGACGCGGCTGAAGAGGTTCAACGTCAGTCCGCCGTGAGACACATGTTCGGCCGTCATGAGACGCTACCGGCAGCGGTGCACCACGAGGCGCTGCGGCTGTTGCTTACGGGCTATGTGACGCAGCTGGCGAAGTTGATGGATACTTTCTCGCTCTCTATCACGCATTTTATTCGCGCCGCCTGCAAAATGGTGACTTTGTCGACCGCCAGCCCGGCTGAGACGGACGACCGTGTGACGGGCAACTTATCGGACAACACACAGGGCGACTACACACTGCACCTACACGAGGTCTTCGACGGATTGCACAAGGAACTGGGTCTGCCTCGTAGCTTTTATGTACCGAGTGCGGTGGCTGTGTCGTCAGCGTGGGATAGCTGGATTCTGGAGCAGCACACCACCCGTGCGGCAAGCCTTCCAGGCGTGTTGAGTGCCACAAATCCGAAAGTCTGGACAGTTGCTCAGTCCGTCCTCTACGCCACACCGCAGCTGCGCAACTCCGTCGAGTGGCTGCACCGCATCTTCCGCGGCGTGTTTGTGTACAACTTGGCTTTCTGCGTGCTACTCATGCGAAAGTCGGACCTCATTTCCCTCTTGCTCTCCTCGAATAGCGTAGCACAGTCCACGTCAGTAGCGGTCACGCCATCTGCTGACTCTCATCCGGAGGATG
Source organism: Crithidia expoeki (assembly GCA_900240875.1). NCBI lineage: Eukaryota > Euglenozoa > Kinetoplastea > Trypanosomatida > Trypanosomatidae > Crithidia > Crithidia expoeki. The sequence continues at coordinate 244,886 of OESE01000220.1, forward strand.
TGTCCCTTGACGCGCTGATTACGGTGCTGGACCACCTCGAGGCCCTTCTCGCCGTGCCCGAGAACAGCGGGTACAAACCGTTTTTGCAGGACGTCTTCCGGTCGCTGCCGCCGTCGGTGTTGCGTGCGCAGCTGCCAAAGCGGCAGGCCACTGTTGCACGCAACAACGTGTTTACAGCAGTGCTGCCAGAGTAATCGTACACACACATACACACAACGAGGGGAGAGTGTATTATTCCTTTTGAAGTTTTCAAAGAGTCTGTTTTTTTTTTATTTTGAGGCATGGTCTAGAGCTTTATTAGAATCTAGTTGGACCGTGTCGAGACGCGGGTGTAACACGAGGCGCTTTGCCTAGGACGAAGTAAGCAGGAGGGTGATGTTCCTAGACCGGGGCAGCGAACACTGTTATAAACCCTTTTTTTTTTGCTTCACGCTTTCACCCAAAAGTTACTCACTGCAAGAGTGTAAACTCCCTTGCTTTGGTACCGGTCTCGCACCGCCAGCATCCTGCGTTTACTTAACTCTCCTCGTGACTCTCCTCCGCATCCTTCTTGTCCTATTTCATTCTCTTGACGAGTGAGAGCTTCCAGCTTTTGGTACTACGAGGGAGCACATTTTTTTTCTTTCGCTACTCCTCATCCCACTACGTAATAGTTTGCTTGCACCGTTACAGACAATACACAATGGGCAAGCCTTTACCCCGTTATCCTTTAACAGGAGTATACCAAACTCCGTGCAAAGTACATTACAGACACCAAAATGCCCGACGAGGCTGTTGTCAGGAATACAGAATTACCACCGAATGCCGAGATGAAACATGCTGCGGCGATTTTCGCCGAACGGACTGAGCTGCAGCAATACTCGCGGAAGAGGGCAACCAAGGACGCGGAACTCGTCTAGGCTGATTACAACAAAACGACCCAGGATGTGATGAAAAAGTTTAAGTGGATGGCGAGGAGCAAAAGCAGCTACCACCGATGATTGTTGTCGTCTGTCTCTAAGTGCTTTACGCCACCGACAGAGAGAATGGGATGCGGTGCCATACTACCGATCTGCTGTCACACGGGCCGCAGGGCAAACCCTTGCTCCACTAAAATTATATGATTTTCTGCAGCCTAAGCACACCAGAGCAGTGCCTTCTTGGTCGAATTTTCGAGGGGTGCCACGTGCCGCTGTGCCCCGTCTCTTCGGACCACTCTCACCCCAACGAACGACTTGAAGACTATCAGAAGGAAAGCGGAACTCGAGGGTGAGGATGCGGAAAGTGGGGCGTACGCCGGGGAGTACCGGCACCTCTTTGGCACCGAGGCCCCCAGTATCCTTGAAGGCAGTGGGTATGGTGGAGCCCGTCTGCGTAACCTGGGGAGAACACACCACTGGTGCGAAAAAAAAAAACCGTTCCGAGAGCTTCCTCTCCCAACTGAAGAATGGAACCCAGAGCTAAGGAGCTCTAGTGACGCAGAACGACCCTGCCAGTCGCGGCCAAAGACGCAGGCACCGTCGCGCGCCAGGCGGTAGTCGTGGTTACTTCGGCTGCCGGGCCGTGGTGCACCACGGTGGCGAGGCCGTTAGCAAGGCGGTTCAAAGAAAATAAAAAATTGACTTCAGCGCGCAAGATCGAAAATTCCTCCAGTACTGTATTCGTTAACTACCTTCAGACGTGAAATATGACCTTGGGGGGAAGAAACTCGCCGCAGGCAAAACCAATGATATGGAGATCAACAAGATCCCCCGACGCTCTTCCTCACCTGCCGCGTGTTACGTCGTGGCGCGCCCCCGAGCTTGACGAATGCTCGTGCTGAACAACCTTTAGCAACTGGTGGAAAGAAAACTCGATTCCTCTTCTCCCTTTTCATTCGCGGGCACTGGTTTGCGGAATTGCTCGAAAAGGAAGGTGGCTTTCTGCCAAGCAACTTCGACCCCGCACCCTCTGATCCGGTGCACTATAACGTTGGAAGAACCTTCTCAAGGGCGTGACCTGCTCTGGCCATTTCACACGACCGCTGTGCTAGGCAACGCCAATACAGCGACGATTGCAGTCTCTTCACAGTTCCCACCTTGCGCTGTGCTTGTGAGGTGGGAGGTGCGACACCCCGACTCCCTCCAACAACGACAGTTGTAAAGAGTTTACCATCGCTCACGGTTTTCTGGAAGTTGACGAAGGAGATCCTTGAGGTAATGGTAGGAAACAACGCTGAACCCGGGGTGCTAGAGGGTGGCAAGGCGTAGCAGGGGCGAATTGCAGAGGAGTGGATCCGTTTGTCGTTGGAGGCCGACGCGGGCTGCGCAACTCGTGGGCTGCGATACATGCTTCCTTCCGCGGCACTTTCGTCAACGGCAGACGCTTTCAACAGGTCACTCTCAGCAAAACCACTTGCAACACACTTCGATCGCTTAGCCTTTCGCTGGTGTGAGGAATCGATGTGCGAGGCGTGATCTGGAAGATGGCTGCGAAACTGCCGTGCGCAATGCCCACCCAGCTCCTTATGCAGCGCATCCTTCGCTTCCCCCCCCCTGGGTAGCTAAGGTAACGCCGAGCTGCCGCGACAGTGTGGTAGCTACTCCTTAGTGCTTGGCGTAAAAGACGGCGTAAAGGCAGGCACAGCACGCACATCACAAACAACGGCGTGCACGCTGACGACAAAGAATTTAGGTGAGTCTCAACTAGGACTGCACGTTCGAAATGAGAAATGGAGCAACAACGCGGTTCCCACCGCACCAGTTCCAGTCGACACTGCTCAAGTAAAAGAAATGCGCGAGCGCGTCGAAGTACCCGGTGCACCGAAGCAACAGGAAGCACTCAACAACGAAGAAATCGACAAAGAGGAGGACCGACGGGAGGCGCTGGTCGTTGGGGCGCTCCCCTATTTCAAACTGGGTGGGTGTGCGAGACGAGATGGAGATTTAGCCAGGGGTAGATAATCTACCCACCGCGCCCCCCAACACATGTACCGGCTGGTGTGGGTAGCGGTGGCCTCGGCATTTCGACAGTGGCGCATCCGCTAACTACGCGGTCTGCAGACTGTGCTGTCAGCCCTGCTGCAGCTCTACTTGGCCACTGCGTCACCGACAACTATTCGATAGGATGCACCGCACTCGTCGATAGAAGTAGATGATTCACGCCAAGGTGCTACCCAACACCCGCGCCGCTCTCTTCAAGCTGTCCTTTTGGATGCACGTGAGGAACAAAATCTGTACGCAATAATTCCGGCATTATATAGAAGCAGTCATAACAGCGCACCGCTTTCAGAGGAAGACGCCTGCGAGCCTGCCGCCACTCATTCACACAGGTCACCACCAGCAGGCCAGAAGGCAGTTCCCCAGGAACCCCACCCCACCACATTATTTGGCGATGATGTGGACATTTGCGGCGCGAGCGGGCGACGTAAAACAACTTAAAAGCGCAACACCTATTTCAACGCTCTAGAAGACGAGGAAGCGCCAACAGTGCGGGTGAGTCTAGCAACATGTCGTGGGAAAGAGACCCCCTTTCGGAGACAGTACAAGCTTTCCGCCCACCAGTTTCTTGCGGACGCACTTCGACTTTGCAGCCGCTGGTTTTGAGAAGGTGCCCGAAGTGGCCCCTGATCTCTCCATTGGGCTTGTTGAAGGACACGGTAGGAGCGGCGCGACGAGTTACCTGGCAGACCATGCGCCGACTGAGAAAAAGGCGATGCTCCTGACGGAGTAAACGCGACACGCACCCCCCCAAAAAAAAAAAAGCACTCGTACCATGCCCATCTTCCCAGAGCGGGAACCGTAGCGGCTCAGTGCTAAGCAGCCCGTGCCCTCCGCGCGCTGAACACACCGGGGTAAAGACACCAAAAGCTCGGGAGCTAAGGATTCAGCTTACAAATTATTACGAGGAGGTGCGTCGAAGAAGTGGTGATCCTTCTTTGGCCATGTCACAGCCCTCAGGGAGGCCGCTGCAGCTGAAGCCCATGACCCCTGTGGGCCTCGACATCGTACGCACACTCAATGCTGCGACTCCAGCCTTAGGTGGACCGCTCGAACCCTCGTTGAAGTACACCGGGCCCGCAAAGGCTTCAGTTTCCCCGCACATCTCACACCACCAGGGCCACCACAATGATCCTGATGGGCGAGATGAGGGGACTTGAACAATTTCCAGTGAACTACGAGGGCAGGCTTCACACTGCGGTCCACGGCTTAAACGTATTTAATCGTTCCGAGGATAATGAGAAGGAGGCAAGTGATCACCAAGCCTCACCTTAACTTCGTGGTTCGGAAAGAGGGACTATCACAGCTCAAGGGCGCCGGAAAGCTAGGTTGCCGTCGGGTCCTGCACTACCTGGAGTGCGTACTTCAGACCGACTTGAGGCTTTTCAGTCGCGTTTTCTTTTTTTTTTTTGGCGCAAGCGACACGGAGCGTTTTTCTTTCAGACATTGCGAGGACACCATTTCGGCTAATGACTTGGCTCACTAGCGCTCGATGGGGAGTGGCGGTGGGGTGGCCCATCACCAACATGAACGTTGACACCATCACGGATGCGGCCGTTGACGGGCGCATCGGCAACACCATAGTTGCCACAGTGACTGGGGAAATGTACGCTTTCGTTGCTGCGGTCCGCGTTATTTTTTTAGGAAATTTGTTGGGCTAACCTACTTACGTCGCAAGATGTGGAGGGCCCATCGCCAAAATCAGGCGACGAGTTTCTCACACTGGGGCAAGAAGGATGAACCGTTTTTGGGTGGGCGTTTTGTGTAGAATGGCAGCGAAAGGCTTGCGTCGGGCTCTATTGAGACGTTTGCAAAACTGACGTTAGTGTTGCATGCCACCCGCTACTACCCAGCCGTGTTTTCTGAGCTCGTGAAGGCTTACCGAGGAGTGCAGCGACCGCCCAAAAAAAAAAAAAGACTGCTCCTGTGACTCTGAATTTCAGTATTTAACCCACGTGTAGACACGCAGATGCGCGATATGGATGAGAAACTGATAGCAAATCCGTGGTGGAAGACTTCACCCGAGATGCACACCGGATACGTCGACGAACAGTACGACTGCGTAAGTAGAAGGTTGGGGCACCGTCTCTCGATAAAAAAAAAAACCGTTCTCTGCTTCAAGTATCAACAACGATGGCTGCGGGAGTTAGCGGAGCGTGACGACAACGCGAAAGGTAGGAGCGGACAGAAGACTTGCGTCTTTCCTTCCTGTATCACTGCAAAGCACTCGGCGCATACGAGACCAGCGGCGGCCCTGCGGCTGCTGGAGTTTACTGAAAGAAGAGATTTCTGCTCGAAGCTAAGGTGAGCAGTGGTGGCAGACCACGTTGCAACCGTATGGGCACGACGAATACAAAACGGGTATATTAACGTCGGCAAGGGATGTGCGTTGAACAAGCTCCTTCAGTACACTGACGGCAGTTTCACGAGAAGAACACCCAAGTTTTGTTCTTTTATGTGGCAGACGAGTTTAGCTCGGCGGACGCTTTGTACCGTCACTGGGGAAAGCTTATTATCACAGGCGATCAATTCCCCTCTAAACAGCGTTGGGATGCCGCGACAGCGGGGCGCCTGCTCACCGCTTTGCAATAACACGCCAGGCTTTTTTTTTTTTTGAGGAGCGAGGGCAACCCGAACGCTGATGACGGGGTTTTGTTTTGAAGTTTAAGTGGGGAGGTAGCTGTCTACTAATCCGTCAAATAACAAAAAAGTGTTATGTCGTCCTAAGACGTGCGAGCGGCCGTTGGTTTCAATCGTGCGGCTTGCTAACCGCGAATTTCATCTGAACATCAAGTTATTTATTCATGGTCTTAAGCAATCCCTCCTCTCTCTCTTTAACCTTCAGTCTTCTCTAATGGGTGTGTCAACAAAGCTAAGGCTTTCCCGCCAGATGGTTGGTGGGTGTTTTCTACTTGAGTAGCTGTGCGCCGCGCAAAACGAAAGAAAAGAGTTCAGTCTTTGTGAAAAGGCATGAAGAAAGACCTGTTTTTGTTCCTTCTGGCAGAATTGGTGCCACGGAATCTTTTTCAGCGCTGTGCCATCGGTTGTTCGCTTTGTGTTTTGGGAACTGCAAAGAGAGCGTGAGAAAAGCCGAAGCTGTCTTCCTAGTTGTTTCTCATAGCAGCGAATAATTTTTTCTGTTGTGACGCAGCCTGCAAAACTGACGTTGGAGGGAAGATCATACTGCCAATTCAGCGGTTGAACAACGTGGTCGATTTCCCTGAATTTGTTAATGTAGTCATAGTTTTTTTATCTACTGGCTCCTCTTCGTTATCCGCGTTTTCAACCCTTGCATGCCTGCAGTCTGCTCGACGCCTCACGGTGGCGGCTGAGTGTTCCATCAGATTGCACTCTCTATGACTACCCCAATACAAGAGAATTTGTGCTTCTGCTGTGCTGAAAGACGTCAGTGAGGCACACACACACCTCAGCGAAAGTAAGGAGATAACGTAGCCGGCCAGTTAGATAAAGCGTATCTATTTAAATTGTTTCCGTGCGCGTTGCTGCCATCCGCGCGGTGTAATTTTTGTTGCTGCTGCAAGTGCGTGCTTCGGCAAGAAGCACCCCCTTTCGATTCTTTTGTTTTTCTAGAGTCTCTTTTTTGTTCATCTTAACTTCCCACTGCCAAACACAAAAGACTTAAGTCGTACCATTCTGCGTACACGCTCATCGTGCAGAGCGGCACATTCGCTAACATTCAGCGGCTTCAATTCTATTTCAGTTGCCAGAGCGGCTCAAAGCACTTTTTTTATCCTTCATCTAATAACGCCGCTTTCTTCAGTTAACGCAAAAAAAAAACCAATTGTCTTTGTTTTCTTTTTTGCTCTTGTAATTGTAACGGTGTGTGACTTTTGTCTTGACTGTCTTCGTTGAACATACATTTGTCGACAGTTCAGTGCACGTGTACTATTGAGAGGATCGACCGTTGCCTTGCGCGCAGGCAACGTACAAGTAGTTCAGTGCTCTTTCTCTCTCCTTTACGCTGCTGCTTTCTTCGCTCCCCTCTCATTGAATTCGAGCTTGCTAGAAATAATGCAACAATATTTGAAAACGGAGCGAGCGAATGAGTCCGATAGTCTGCTGAAGCTGCCCGCCACGCGGTGGGACCGGTTGGTGGCTGTGCTAGAAGTCAACGAGCCGGAGCGCGCTATCGATGCTTCACACATCTTAGAACGTGCGAGGAAGCTGCGCATGACTGACATGGATCTGTTTTACCTCCTCCTCTTGCACTACCAGGATAACGTGCCTGCTGTAATCCTCGAAGTGCTGAGTTTGTATGCGATGATGAGCACCTGGATCGAGTGGATTGAGCAGGTGCAGCGGTGCTTCGACATCAAAAAGGGAAAAATGGACAGTAGCACGTGGCGATCCGCACCGCCGTCTGAGTGTAGCTCGCGTGCCGCGGCGGCGATGCAAAGCGATTTCCAGTCTACCTCACGGCCAGCCAGCACTCTGGGCGGTTCGCGGCACTCCCGTCTATTAACCGGTGACTCCTTCAACACCAATACGTCGGATAGGAACAACACGAACACAAACACGAACGTGAACAACAAGGTCTTGCATGACAGTGGTATGCGTAACGAGCTCAGCAGCGGCCGCTCACACATGCGCAACCACCGCGGCAAAGCGGGTCGCTCCGGTGACGCGAATATTCACTGTTGCTTCGACCTCGGTGCAGACTGGGAGTGGGACGGCTCGCTAGATTTCCTGCGCGATGGCCGCGTCCTTAGCAATCTCGTAGAGGAGGCGTTGACGCACTGCGGGAAGCTGGACTACCTGCAGGACGACCACCGTGCCCACCCTGAAGCACTGAACCGTGCCACCTACGACATCTTATACCCGTCTCTGGCGGACATAGATCGTTTGTCCAAGGATCCAGCCGGCACCAAGAGTGCTGGCGGTGGCTCTGCGGATTTGAAATTTGCTGCCTTCGACTCAGTTAGCTACCTCTCAACGTTTAACCACTCCCGCCTGAGCCGTGATCGCCGCGGCGCCGTGCCCGTTTCAAAGGCGATGAGGTTAATTGAGCAGCAAGGCCGCAGCCTTGCCGCAGCGGAGCACTGGGTGGCGCGGCTGAACGGCATGTGCGAGCATTTCCTTGATTGGAAGAAGGAAGAGCACCACGGCGAGCTGTTCATAGATATCGGCAACTCCGACACTTTGGTCCGTCCGCTGAACGCGGATGACAAGCGCCTGCTTTACCGCCTCCATTGGCTAGCAGTGGCGCTCTACCGCACCGTGACGGACTTTTCCATCATACCGGCCCCACCGCGCATGAGCTTCATTTTGTGCAGCGATGACTTTACTGGCGTGCCGGGTACGTCGGAGGAGGACAACGAAATCAGCCTGCTTGTAGCCACCAAGTGCAGCTGCCTCCCCCTCAACACGAAGCTGAGCGTGACGATGAAAAACTCCAATACGATCCAGCTGAATCATCCAAAGATGGTTTCAGCTCCGGTAACATTGCCGTGCACGCTGGTGCAGAGCGAGGCGTACATGTACTACCACGAGTATCACGTGTTCATGCCAATCTGGTGCGTGCTGCAGTACTACGTCCGCAAGTACGACGGCATTCCATGGCGCTTCGAGCCGAACCGGCAAGAGCGGGACCGCGAGGTTCAGGTGCTCGGCAAGAACTCTTCGAATACACGCCTGCACGTCGACTCGAGCAACATCGACTACGGTGTCGACGACAATGGCAGCGGAGCGGTGTTCGACTTGACAGTCCAGAGCAGCACGGTGCGCTGTGGCCGCAAGAAGAAGCCGGAGCTTTCGCCCGTGTCTCAGCAGGTGCGCAACCCAATCCTAGTGCTACCTGTCGACGCAGAGACGAGAGCCTTGCCGGACCGCCAGCGGTCGACGTGGAACTCGGTGCACGCGGCCGCCACGGCGCGGCGCAACCGCGTGACGGCCATCGCGCCTAGTCCCGACCTCTCGTTGACGACCCCGCCCGCGGCTACTGCTGCGGCTAACACAGGTGCTGCTGCGGCGTCGGCAAGTGCAGATGCTTCGGCCACGAACGACAGCGAGGAAGCTGGCAGGAAGGATGGCAGCAGCGCGTCCGCCGCGATGCACAGCAGTACGGAGCTGCAAGAAGCAATTGGCGACGACGAACAGTTAGCGGAGCCGGACTCGGCAGTCGAGATTGCCACAGCTGTCATCGCTCCCGCCTTGACGATTTCGTGCTCGCAGAGCTCGCGGTCGGTGGTAACGCGCGAAACTTTCAACAATGCCCTTGAAGACGAAGAGTACGAGGAGGAGGAAACGACGGCGATGTTGACGATGATGCAGAGCGGAAGGCGTAATATACTGCGCAACTTCACAGCTTCCGTCGTCCAAGAGTCGGAGCGCAACGGTATCACTATCTTGTCCCACCATTTTCGTGTGAGTGGTGGTCCCATCGGCAAAGGTGCTTTTGGTGCGGTTTATAAAGCACTCAACCTTGACACCGGTCGCATCGTCGCCGTTAAGCAGTCGCGCGTTTCCTACGACGATAATACATCCGACTTGAATTGGCGTGAGTTCCAGACGTGGTCAATGCTACCACGGCACGCGAATGTGATCATTTTCTACGGCGCCTCAAAGGAGGTGGACACGCATCAGCTGCTACTCGTGTTGGAGTACGCCAGCGGCGGAAGTATTGTGCAGCTTTACCGGCAATTCCGCCCTATTCCAGAGCCGCTCTTCTACGACCACGCCTGCGGGATGGCTCGCGGCATTAAGCATCTGCACGACCATAATGTCATCCACGGTGATGTAAAACCGGAGAACGTGCTGACGCGGTCGGATGGCAGCGTGGCCATCACGGACTTCGGGTGCAGCCGCTGTTCTATTGCCAACCCGGATAGCGATAGCTCCTCACTGCGGCGTGCGCAGAAGGACAGCAGTTCATGGCAGCTGTTCGGTACCGCCGCCTACATGGCTCCGGAGGTAATCTTAAACGAACCGCATTTCAAGTCGGATGTCTGGGCTTACGCTTGCACGCTGCTGCAGCTGTGGCTCGGCCGTTCGCCGTGGTCGGGTGGTGCCCGCCAGTTCTTGGCACAGGACTCGATTCCGCTGATGTTCTACATCGCCAACGAGGACGTTGTGCCGTACACAAAGGAAGAACTGGAGAACACCCCGCGGTGGCTGCAACGTATTGCGCAGCGCGCGTTTGAGCGGGTGGTAGAGAAGCGCTGCACGATGGGTGAGATCATTGGGATTCTGAACGAGTACAGTCGTGCCTACGTCCAGTAAATGAGGGCGCGCTCTTTGTGCGTCCGCGAGTAGGGGATTCACTTCATCCTTTTATCTTTTCCTGTGTTTCCTTTGCAGTTAATTGAGGTTTGTTGTGGGGAATTTCAAGAAGAAGTAATCATTGTTTTCCGTCTCTTTCCCTACTTTTTTTCCTCTTTTCACATGCGTTCTTGTCTAGCAGAAGTGTATTTGCTGATACGAGGGATACCTTCTCCCCTTAGCTACGGTTTTTTTTTTTTGGGAGGGGATATGTTTGATCTTTTTTTTTTTCCTAACCTCTTACACTGTTTTTTTTTCGTGCTTTACCCTTAGCTGGTCAGCTGCACTGCGTTCGTGTTTGACACAGTTTTCCTCCTCACTTCTCCCCTGTACCAAATCTGCAAACGGTGAATGTTTCAAAAAGTCGGAAACGACAACGATAAGATCACAGCCACCTAATGAGAAGGCCGTGTTTCAGTTTGTAAAATACACACGTGCAACTCGCTTGCAAGGCCGCACGCACGATGTGCTTTGCAACCATCGTTCTATTCAGCTCATAAACACGTACCGGCTCACTTTCTTTTTGTTTTTACCCAATGTACACGTACACGGCGTCTTCGGTTACGGCTTTCCTATTCTTTGGAAGATCTGTTAGCGTACTTCACTTGATAGCCATACTTCAGCCATGTAAAACATTTTTTTCCCCTTTCTCCTCTGTTTCTTCAGCTAAGCTGGCTGGCTCCCCCTGTTCGTGATCGTTCATCTCTCAAATCGACGAATAGGACGTCTAATAAGTTTTGTGCATGGGATTGTTGCACTGGTTGTCAATACGTCAGTGTCGCGTATTTCTCAGCATCACTTCTTCAATTCCCGCTCCCAAAACGCGCTTTCCTCTATGTACCCTCTTTAGGTATGGGTCTTGATATACTGGAGATTGATACAACGACACCACACCCCGGTGTCACGATCGACGGCAGCGTGGCGCAGCGCGAAACGAATGGAGGTTGGGTGACGCTGCGCTCCAAGGTGCCACTGTCTGCCGCAAATCACCAATGGGCCGTGCGGGTGCTTGACCAGGGCGAAGGCGCGGATGGGTCAGGTCTCATGGTGGGACTACTGCCCCAACTCAGCACGACGCTCATCAACGCCACCGGCAGCAAGTACATTTCTGAGTTGGGCGGGTGGTGCTTGTCGCGTGCCGGTGACACCTACGGGGCGTGGAAGTGCGACCGTTTCCCGTATTCAACAGGCTGCGTGGTCGAGTTCGACTGGGATGCGGCCACCAATACGCTTTACATGGTATGTGGGAACAAGAAAGGGTCCGGCCACATCCCCGCCCTGAAGGAAGGCGACCTTGTGTACCCGGCCGTCTCTATGTACTATCTAAATCAGAGAGTAGCTTTCGTTTAGCATGTGAAGCGACCTTTGTTACGTTCCTTGGATGCATTTGTTAACGGTGCGTGTTTTTTCTTCTTTTCAAGATGCACTATCATGCTACTGCGCCACTTATAGCTGAATTTTCTGCTCTACGCACGGGGCATTCACGAGAAAAAGTAAAATGGATACAAGCCAAATAATGCGCATGTGCTTTCAAAAACTCAAGGCGGCAATGCGACGTTGGTGTGAGGGGGCCAAAAAAAAAAGTGTGGATCACTTACAACGGTTTCGCACTTGTCGCTCTTCTTATGATCCGCTAAACCAGTGTTGTAGGTGCTTTGCGACATTTGCCCGGTCTCGCACATTTTTTCCCTCTTGTCTAAGAGGATCTCTTGACTTTTGAATCTCTTTTTTTTTTTTGTGTTGCTTTGTTAATCTTCAATCAAGCAACCATTTCTTCCATAGGCTTTTATTCACGTGGTGTGCACACTAGTCAGCAGGATCGCGGAATCACGTCTGTTCTAACTAGATCGTTTTGCTTTGCGTTACCTCCAATCTCTTTTTTTTTTTCGCGTTTACCTTCCTGGCTTTGCTTTTAGCAAACACGTACAGTTTTGTCCCCCTCTTTTGCCCTGGCTCTCTTTGGTCGATTTTACGTGTCGGACTGCGCGTGGAAGTTCACAGTTGAGCTCCATTTTTTTTTTTGGTTTCTAAAGCTCGTTTGTTTAATTTTAATTTGTTGTGCGCAACCAATACCACTCGTTTTATTGGCGGGTTGTATTTTACCGTTTCTTCGCTCTTCTCTTTCCCCTGCCGTCATTTATTCTGTTTCCTCTCCACTCCTCCTTTCCAATCAGCGAAAACAAAAAAAAGCCTTACAAAACAAAAAAAACCAGGCTGTCAACGCAACTCGGCTCTAAAGGTAAATTGCAGCCGCAACAATAACACGTTTCTCACCTCATTTGTAAGTGTAACCCACCACGACACATGAGTAGTTTCCTTTGGCAGTCTTTCATTTACAGTAAACAGCTCACTGTCTCACAAAACAACCGCAGTAACAACGTTTACATGGGTTAACGTTTAGTGCTTTTTCTAAAGCACTTCTTGCTCCCCTTTCATTTTTGCGTCCATGAAGGGCAGATGGCAGTAGCGTGCGTTGCTTCCCTTCCCTGCGCACCTACAGCTAGTGGAGGTGCTGGCGGAGGAGGCGGTGCACGCGTGGCCAAGTTGGCAGTACTCTCTTCAACTGCGGCGCCTGTGGTTCATGCAGCACCGGTTTGGCACCGACGCCGGTTCGTCCTGGATGTACGCAGCGGCCTCCCAGGTAGCGGCGGCGGTCGATGTAGGAAGCGCGGAGGACGTTGCCGACAGCAGCTGATTTTTCAATGACGAACACATGCATTTGGTGGCACAGCGCGGGTCGCAGATGAGCACGGTGGTGCTGCCGGCCCTCATGGCGTGCTTTGGCGTGTGTCTCGTAGAGATCCTTGGCGTCTCGCCCACATTTCTTTATCAGCATCTATGTGTGCGTCAACCGTGGTGCAACTGCTGGCCGTGGCGAACATTGCGACTTCAGCCTTTACTTTCGTAAGTTGGTTGCCGAACATTGTCAAGTTTGTACTCGCTGTTTACACGCCTTTTTTCGAAAGTGTGATCGTATACACCCGGCCGAACGACGAGGTGACATTCTTCTGCCTCGCGAATGTGATGGGCAGGAGCGTTACCGCGACTTAATGACGCTCACAGCCTGGGTGTACGTCGTGCCGCGGCGTGAGCAGTTTGTCAGGATTGCGTGTGTACTCAAAAATGCGAAGCTGGGAGGCGACTCGGTAACAGGGAGGGAGTTGGGGACTGTGTATGCGATGAACGTCCAAACGTACTTCTCGAGGCGTTCCTCGAGGGGCAGTGCCTGACTTTGGACTGCTGGTGAAGGACGGCGTGCGTTCGCGCAACAAGATCTGCGAAGGCAACAGGAACTGCTACATCAGCCGCGCGCGCCTGCCAAAACTGTGGATCTTTAGCGGGTCGTGCACCTGCGCGACACCACCTATTTGCACTTTTTCGCAATTCGGACTTGGAAGCAATCGCAAATGGGCGGCTTCTTCGTTGCCGCTCCGTTTGTAAAGCCGATGGCGACGATTGCGATGGTCGACACGGCGCGTGACCGGGCTGAGTTCGAGACAGGTGTGGAGAGCGAGCGACATAACTCTACGAATACTGATAGCTGTGGTGGCGCATGAGCTGTTGTGAACGCTGGTATGAATCGTGAAGGCACTAGTGCTTCTTCGGTGACTTACGTGCCGTTTCTCACTGCGCCGTGGACTGACCGGCTGGCAGGGGATTGAGGCTTCGATGGGACGGAGGAGTCGAGCCGCAGCAACATGTTGAGCCCGGACGAACTGGAAGAGGTGCTGGTTGAGTGAATCCACTTTTACTCCAGCTCGGACAAGGACAGAGTAGACGAGGTGGCGGCGCGCGGAGAGACTTCGCCGACATCTGCCGCCGACTCCATTCCGCTGTGCCTCCTCGACAGCAGCGGGGAGAAGCGGAAGCGCATCCTGAAGGCCAATCACGCCCGTCACGCGGGCGTCGTCTACCAGACGATCACAGTCGACGGTGTGTAGGTCAAAATAAATTACTTACCAAAGAAGACGCAGCGTTCGGGAGGCGGGGCTCTGTATTGAGATCATGGTGGTATCGAAGCTGGGACACCTGAACACCGCGCAGCACATCTTGTACGTGTGGGCGGTAGCGCGCATCTGCACCGTTATTGAGTCGGCCCGGGCGGCAGCCTGCGTGGTACGGTCGACAGCGTCGGCGACTCTGTCTGTATCGTCGGCGCTGCGCTACAAGGTGGGTGTCTTACTCGACCTCACCTTTTTGCACGACGGTGACATCACCCGCGTCGACGTGAAGCCGCACAATATCCTCTTCGGGGCCGACGGCGTGTGTAAGATGCTCAACTTTGGCTCGACGGTGTGCGAGACATCGGAGTTGGCGCGGTCGAGCGGCATGCTAGTGTTCTACGGGGAAGCGGTGCACGCTTCGTCGGAGATCGCATCGGACATATACTCACTGGACATCCCGTTCTCGGTGGTACTGAGGGGGTCGGCCGCCGCGACGGCGGCCGGACCCGCAGTTGCACGTCAACCACGGCGACTGCATAGCGGTGCGGGAAGTTGCTTTTGTGCAAGCCGTTGACCGCGGCTGTATCAAGCCGCTCGTCTCGAAGCACCTCTCGACGGCGGCGCAGGGGTTCGCGCAGGCTTGCTGTCGCACTTTGCCAGTAGGGTGTCCCATCGTCCCCGAGCTGCTCTCTTTTCGCTTTGTTCTCTAAGCCTGCGACACCGTTCTTCTTGACTTATAGAGGAGACAGGGAGATTGTGTTGAAAGCCCAGCAGAGGGATTGCTGGAGTGAGCACATGTTTTTCTTTTACGTACTTGTTGGTTTTCTTGATTTTGATGGAGCCAAACTCGCTGGGGCTTACTGAACTATTACACAGACAACTGAAAGTATGTTTTTATGAGCGACTGCCATGCAGTAAGCGGTGTGATTTCATCACAATAGTAAACTTGCCACTATGCCACTGTTAGGCATTTCTGCATTCGATTCATTCGGCTTAGCCTTGCCAAGCTGTTTCCACGGTAGAGCTCTGGAAGAGAAAATGCAAGGAAAGAACACTCATGTCCCGCTCTCAACACAGACTTTCCCCCCAATTTCAACCAACCTTTTTCTCTTTTCTTTTTCGAATTCCACGTACAGGCGAAACCTGCATCCGTGCAACCCCCATTACGAAAAAAGTAGCGACGTCGTCTATTTCAGAGGATGGAAAACGTCATAAGTCACCCACTTTCTTTTTTGGCACTTTAGAAGCGCCTAAGTACATCGATTTACTCAGCAGATCGCTGCCTTCATGCCACAAACTGTGAGGATGACAAGCCGTAAACTTATTCAGACGCCAGAAAGACTGGGAAAGTTTGACGAGGAGCACTTCTCGAGACTTGCGGATGAGCTCTCAAAGCTGCTAGCTAAACCACGGGAGTTCCCGGTGATTGGGGTGTGCGGTCACTCATCCAGTGCCATAACGATGCTGTATCGAGTTTTGCCCATCGCGGCATTCAGCGCGTATAGCCCGCTCACTTATCGTGAGACTGCAGGTACAGGAGAGGGTCTACCGGTAACGTCGCCTCGTCCAGCGATAGTGAGACTCGTTACGCACGAAGGCGCTTTCTACGGTCCGCAGGTCTGTGCGGAGCGTAGATGCTTCGTAGATATACTGAGGAGGATTCACGGCGAGTCTCTACTTTCCTATTCAAGTAACAGCGCGCCTTCAGGAGATATAAAAGACGACAAAAAGGGTGAAGCCGCGGCACCAGTCGATTCACAGCCGATGGAGGTCGACGAATATTCTCACCAAGCACAGACGCAGGCGTTTACAGAGCAGTTCTTCAAATATTTGAGAAAGAGAGGGGGCTTCAGTTTTGATAGCATAAACGCGTTTTCTAACGACGATAACCATGCAATACTGCCAACCGACGCTGCAAACCAAGAGGCGGAGGCAGAGTCAACGGCATCTACACCGTCATCGGATGGCAAGACCACGAATGCCTTGCGCGACTCGGTTAACTCTGCGCCGAGCGCAGTGGATCTAGTGTCACACGAGGAGGGTTGGGTGCATTGGGTGGTCCCCCTGTGGCTGAGCACGGATGTGCACGATACGCGTAGAGTGCTGAGGGTCTGGCGCAACGTGGTTTCGGGCAAATTTGCCTACGAAACAGGTACGTTGGTGCTGTTTATCAACACGGATGTGATCCCTGGGGGGTGGTTCAATAACGCCGGATCACAGCCTTACCCGATGTGCAGGACGGAGGAACTTACCGAACCTTTTTTTCCAGCCGGAGTTGCCTCGATGCCCAACACGGAATGGAGAACACTTACGAAATCGTCGGAGCTCGCGGTGGACCTACTGCAAGCAGCAGGTAACTCGCCCTTGCTGCAGAAGTTGTGCATAGAGACAGCAACAGAGAACGAGCCAGATTTGCCGAAAAACCAAAATTGTCAGCTGAGGGAGTTATCTAGCTTGAACACCTCTAATCGAATGGACATAACGACTTCTCAACGCGTCCGTTTGCCTTGCCTCCTCTGCCGCCACACCATAAATAAAAAGTACGGCTCCGGCGGGTCGTTTTTAGCAAACGTTATCGAGGTAGCAAGAAAGATGAACGGGGACGCGCCAAAAGAAGGTCCGCTTAATTCGCTCGCCCAGACTTCTTTCTTCAAAAATCGACGTGCAGTACTGACACCGGCGTCTGCTTTAGTGCCGAGCTGGGAATGGCTTCTGCCAAGTGCGACGTTAAAAGCAACCGCACTGCGAGTTCGATCGCAGCCTTCTGCATCGAGCAGTCGCAAAAGTGGCCACATCAACGGCACTGAGAAACAGAGTAAAAGAAGTGGAGATACTGCGGCAGCGGCGGAACCGATTTTTCCGTACATTCTTGTGAGTGACTCTCGCTCCCGAAACGCGGAGCTGAGGAGGGCAGCTCGGCGCAACGCGGTGAACGCGGCGTCGTTGCGCCTTTTCAACGCCGCTGCTACCGTAAAGACGAATCCAATGCACAACAGCAGCAGCGTTGCCTGTGGGCTGCTGCCAAAACCGCGCTACTACACTCCATTTGTGGCCGACACCGGGTCTCCGCTCACGGTGGACGGGTGTCTCTCGGACATCTATGTGCTCGAGTTTATGCCAGAATGCGCAAAAGGGTACGTCTGGGACAGCTGGGCTAGTTGGTTGTACACACATCCGCCCCCAAAGCACGCAGGGGTTTCCCAACGAGACCGCTACGCTGCGTCGCTGCATCTAATAAGTACCACGGAGAACTTCATGAGAGCGTCGCTGCCATGCGCTGCGGACACGAGGGCGCTTGTGCATGCCGTGGTCAGGTTCCTGTCTTTGTCAGGTCGCGGGCACGGCATCTTGCTCTGGCCGCTGCTCGATCCCCGGGAAGTCCACCTCCATCCACGCGTCGCCTTCACGCTAACGCACGAGCTCTTTATCGACCCCCTCCGCTTTAGAGTCCAGGACAACAGTAACAACATTGGGAATGACAGAGGAGGGGCTGCAGGATCAAAGGGACGGCGACTTGATGCAGTCGGCAGGGCTTCTGCACGTGCTCACACAGAGTTCCCTCACACGCCTCTTCCCACGGAAAAGGGATCGGGCAGCGAGTCCTTTGCGGGCGCTGTATCGTATCCTCTGCTGTCGCGGAGTAACGATTACAGCTTTGCGTACACCTTATCCGCCATTATATCGCGGCTCAGGGCGTTTGGTTGGGTGTTGGTGTGGCAAGAGGACCATCGGCGCTGGCCTACCGCGGTACCCCCACCCTGTATGAGCGTAAACGATTCAACAACGCTTTCCCGACGCGTCAGCAGCAACACAGCAAGAGGTGCTCACAGTACTGCAGCAATAACGACGGGTCTAGCATTCGGCTCCTCGCTCTCTGCGACCCCCGGAGCGCTGCAGAGACGCATTGCATGCGAGTTGGAAGAGTGGCGACAAGATCAGCGGAATCACCGCAAAATCATGTACGACGTCGATGCTGGAGCACGTCTGTTTCGCACTTCATCATTACCATTGTCAACATTGCCCTCCTTTTCTTTTTCGCACGCCTGCATATCGGCCGAAGATGCCTTCTTCGCACAGAGCCTCGAGCGTGGTTTGCACAACCCACACTTTCCTTCCCCTTACATAAGTCTCGATGTGTGGCAGGCAGGTCTTGTCCCTGAAGAAGCCGGCATGCATCTCTGGGAGGGCCAGACAGTGTTCCTTGAGAACGGGCAGCACGGCATCATTGTCACCTTTAAACCGCCACCGGCAAAGCTGTTTACGCCGTGGGCAGCACATCCAACAGACCAGGAGCGACAGTTTTGGCGCGGGCAGCAGCAGCGGCACGCGACCTTTATCCACTTTTACCGATGGCGCCAACGTCTGCGTGGGCATAGCGATAGCGGACAGATCCGCAATCTCGCCGCTGCGTTTACCGCGTTGCCGTGGTACGTTACGCAGCGAGAGCAAGAGGTGTACCCTGTGGTACAGCTAACATCTTGTGTAGAAGGCGGCAGCAACGGCGACCGTCGCCCATGTTCATTATCGCCATCCAAGCTGGAACCGAAGCTAGTGCATGTGCTGCCAACGAAAGTCGACGTTGTTCCCATGAGGTACCCCAACGTGTGCCTCACGACGGCGCAACAGCAGGAGGCCTGGTACGCAGCGCACCCGCGAGTGTGGCGGCCGCCGGCACCGCTGCGTGATGTATCGTGGCGGCTGACCATGACGCAGCACCAGCAGATGAATGCAGTGACACTGCTGTCTCTGCCGCTGTCGCCGCACAGGGTGGAGACATGTGCTAGCTTCTTTCTGACGCAAGTGCTTCGCATTACGGAGTACCCGGTGCGCAGCCACCGGCTGCCTTCGTCTCTTGTCAAAGACAGGAGTCACTGCGAGGTCAGCACAATGGAGCGGTTGAGCGTGCGGTGGGCCGGTCTTCATCGCGATGCGTGCAGAGACAGCGCGATTTTGAAATCAGCTGGTACTTTGCTCCACGACCACGTTCATAGGAACCCATTTGGCTACATCCGGTGGGCATCGTTTGCACAGAAGGCAATAGGCGCAACCTCGACTTTTCCCAAGTTTACGTAAGACGCGCAGACACACATTTTTTTTTTCTATTCCTAAAGCTCCCCTTTTCTGTTTATCGAACAAATCTTTTAGATTTGCTCTGCTCTATAACGTACCCCTTTTCAGTGGTGTCTGCTCGTGAACAGTCGTTCCTTTTTAAGACTATAAATGTAAAAAAGGAAAACCAAAATCGATTAAGGAAACGGATCTTACGAAGCTATGAAGAAGACTGGCCTTTAGACGAAAATGGAACTACGATCGCTCCTTCATCTTGGCTGCAATGTGTCAAAGGATGACATCGCAACTGCTTTGTCAACACGTAGCTAAGCAGTATGTGAATAAATGACGTCATATTTTTTTTTTTTCTAAGCCGCCTTTCCCGCTGCAAGCGTGGCATTCCGGTAGCGTTACCTGCACGTTATTTCTCTCTTTCCCTGTCTCTTCGATTAATCAAACGCTCATTCTCGTGGCTTCTTTCCTGTGCCTTTCGGATTTCACTTACAGAGGATCGTTTCTCGTTTTAAAGAAACATTGGACCTCAGTTTTGTAAACCATTTCTCCCTGTGTTCAACCTGTACACTGCGGTTGGGCCATTTACCAACAACGCTAACACTGTGATTTGTGCTTTAAACGAAAAGGTGGGCAGAAAGTAGAGCACTCTTTTTGTTTGGTCCATTTCATTGTGCCTCATTACAAATTTCAAACAAGCGCTATTTTTCCTCTTGCCTTTGCGCGACAGGAAGAAGAAAAATTTGGGTTTCTCAGTTTTTTCCCATTCACTTCAGCGGGTTCTCGCAAGTGATCAACCACACCAATCCAAATAGGAAAGGAAAAGGTGCGCTCAATCAAGTACGGCGTGTTGCTGATTCCTAATCACCGCAACCTTGATCTTTTCTTTTCCTTTTCGCGCACTGGTTTTACTTTTGCTTTCTCCTTTCCCTTGTTCCTTTAACCGTTTCCTTGCTGGTCTTGTCGCTGTATATATATATATATATATATATATATATATCATCTGTTGTCTTTACTTAAAAAAGTGTAATTGCTCCAACTTTTCTCTTTGTTTTAGTCCCTCCTTCCTTCACACTGACACTACACACGCATTACTGGAGAAGGATTTGCGTTGCTGGGGAACTATTATTCGAAAGGGCGCCGGTTTTATTTCTTCTTCGTGTTCCTCTAATTGAGTCCTCGTATTACACTTTTTCTTAGCTTTCTCTATTACTTTACTCCTCCTTCGGGTTTTTTTTTTTCAAAGCACCGTTGTCTCCTCAATTTGGAGAAAAAAAAAGAGGGAGATTAACAGGTTTTTTCTCCTCTTTCTGTTGTGTTTGCGTGCATCGTGCTGATCTCTCTTGCCAGTGTTCGCAAAAGACCAAAACGAGCTTTTTTCTGGACCCAAGAAGCCTCACCAATTGCTCGCAGGGGGGGGGAGGTTTTTTGTTGCCAGGCTGCAGACGGACACATTCAACACAGCTAACGCACGTCGGCAGCGACACGTACAACCTTTAGCGCCCACTGTGCAGTTAAACAAATAAAATCCGTGTTTCAATTTGACTTAGGGATAGTCCTGTAGGCAACCTCCGTTTTTTTTCTTTGTGAGTACAAACTCCGAGTCCTGTGTCAACTTTGCACGCGTTAGTTTTTACCGTTAAGGTGAAAATAAAAAAAAAGACCGTTTCTTTATTTCGTTAGTTATTTTCACCACGCGGAATCTCTTTTTTTTTCGTTTTGTTCTTCCTAATTCGTTCACAGTGGAGGATCCAACTGTCGCTCTCTTGATTGGCAGCACTGATAAAGGTGAAAAGGACAATTTACACCAGAAAAAGCACTTATTTTCGTTTTCCAGTTTATCTGGTTGACTTCTTTCGTTTTCTCAGGGGTACACAACGGTGTCTCTTCTGTAGTTCTTTTTTTTTTTGTGGCTTAGAGGAAAGAGAGAAAAAAGAGCAATATTAGAAACCTCTTCTTCGAACTTTTCCGTCTTTTTTTTTTGTTTATGTTGCAGATACAGCGAAATACACCAGACAAAAACCCGTGCGTTACCGAACCCTTTCATTTCGCTTCTATAAACCTTCTCTTTGTTACAGCTGTGTGCCACCGCGTGCAATTTGTTTACCTGAGCTCTTTCCTTTTTCTGTCGTGTACGCCTCTGTTGGCGTATAAGCTTCTTTCTTTCTAAAATAGTTGACGCGTTGCAGTATCTTTGTTTCCGTCGCCGATACCGACTTCTTTCTGTTTTCTCTCCGTGTGCTACCACCTGAAGTACGTGTTTCTTCTTTTTCCATATTTGTCAGGAGAACAGCAACAAAAAAGGGCAGCCTTGTTCGTTCTGGGTTTAACATCGAAAATCACATTAAAAGAAAGAACAACTCTCCTTTGTTTTCCTATATACCGTTGCCTAGTGTGACTTGGTTTTCCCTGCTTGTTTGCTTTGCGGATTTTTGATTTCTTTCAGTGTCTCTTTAAGTTTTTTGCTTGTTTCTTCTCCTTAGGAATACACTTCTTTTTCTTTTTTTTTTATAAAGGCGAAACCCTCTATTAAAAATTTTTTCAACGTTTTTATTATTATCTCGTCGCTGTTGTATTCACAGGCAAACCTCGCTTTCTTTTCCTGTTGCATTCTAAGGGCACACGCGGAAAACAAGGTTCTGTGTTGTTATACTCCCTTTTTATCTCATTGCACATGCTTTGGTAGCGCTTGGGAATACTAAAACAAGAAAACGAAAACTCACTCTCTTGAGTGTTTAGAGCAGGTTTATTATTTCCTGATTGACACAAGATGCCGGCTCGCAACAACCAACGTTCCGGTATCATCATCGACGGTCGAAAGTCGTGCACCTCAAGCAACAGCACTGATGACGCCGGCGTGACCCCACACGCCAACGAATTCGTCTCACCCAGCATCGTAGCTGAGTCTGGAGGCGTGCCCGACATTTCCGGTACCTCCACACCGGCGACAGTGGCGGAGGAGGTTGCTAATCACCGCGCCGCCGTACCGCCGTCCAACGGCCGTTCGCCTGCTTCCTATGCCCAGGCGCGCGGGGCGGTGGCGGCCAGCGTGTGGTACGACCCTGCCGCCACGAACTTTGCCACGGTGCAACGTTCTGTCGTGCGGGTGCTGCACACGGAGGATCAAAACACGCACACACTAACTGCGTGCCACCAGGGACTCTCAAATTCCGCCTTGAAGGGAGTGGACTGCTCGCTGCTGAACCTGCAGCAGAGCCACGGCACAAACAACTTCTCCACGCCTGGCACGGCCACCATGACGGTTCGCAACACGACGCTGCTAGATTACATCCAGCCCGGCTTCAACCCGAGCAATGGACCGAACAGTGTGAGTCTGTCCAAATCGTTGGAGAAACCGCAGAGCCACGACGACTCCAAGCCGAGCGACTTCACGGATGGTCGCCGACTCATGGTGCGCAACCCGCTGAAGGGTAACGCTGGCCATGTCAGCCGCTTCAGCAGCACGTCGGACTCCGACCACGACCGTGCAGACGTGCCACCGGAGATACTGGCAATGCCACAGGTCTCCGACCGCAAGTCGAGCGGCGAGGCGGGCGCCGTTGCAATGAGCACCGACGGCGCCGCGCAGGGTCTCATGGCTGAACTCGAAGAAACCCCGGAAGACGGCAAGCGCCTTAGCTTAATTGAGGTGCACTCTTTAGACTCCGAGGACGAGCCGTCATCCGTCGATGAGCGCGAGCCGCACGTGTGCTGCACCTTCTCGAGTCTGCCCGCCGTCGCCTTCATTATGTGCGTCGGTGCGGTGGTAGTGGGGCTTCTAGGCTTCCTACCGTTCTACTTTGTCGGCGTGACGTCAAACTCCCTCACTACCGGCTACCTGCTGAGTGAGGCGATGAAGGGCGTCGCGTCGATCACGCAGAACAGCCTGGCGATGCTGCCGGCCTTTGTACACATCGTCACCTTCAACTACATCAAGACGCAGGTCACAACGCTGAGTGAGACGAATCTGCCAACAGAGCCGGATCAACTGCTGACATCGCTGCTGACGGTGCTCACCCGCTTTAACCACTCCGTTTTCTACATCCGTTTTATCTGGGAGAAGAACCTCTTTACAAACGCCGGGTACACGGAGGACTACAAACAGGTCTTCGGCGGCTATTCTAGCGAAGCGACCACGGTACCGCTGAACCAGGTCTACGATGGCAACGTTTCGTTTGTCAAGACCGCAGATGGCGGGTACAACACGATTCGAAACTTCAACTTCTCCCGCGAGGTTGCTATGCCTGGTGGCCCGATGGAGCAGATCGTGATTCCGTGGACGCAGAACACAACGAACAACACGCGCTGGCTGCTCGCCTCGGACAACGAGACATCGACGTACTTCAACTTCGTCATGCCCTTTAGCGTGGACGGCGTGCTCGGCTACTGTGAAGCCGGCTCCAGCTCGAACACGGTGATCGGCGAGGCAACCACCCTCGTCCCTTTCCTCCGCGAGCACGGCCGCATCTTCCTAATCGACAACACGCGCAACATCCTCGTCGGCAACAGCTGGAACCAGAGCTTGCAGACGGTAACGACGGACCCGGTGACAAACCGTACTGTCTTCATGCCGACCAAGATATACGACATCGACGAGGCAATCATTACGGCTGCGATGCGCGAGGTGAATGCGTCGGGCGGCCTGACGGAGGCGGTGAAAAACGGCACGAAGCTCGTTCCCTTTCGGTTTGATGGCGCTGACGCGTCGCTCAACTTAACGCGCGTGTCCGACTCCTACGGCCTCGACCTCATTCTAGGCGTTGTCGTTGTGCGCGCCGACTTCGAGAAGGCCTTCTCGACGGCCCGCACGGCGGTGATCGCAGTGACGGTGGTGGTCGTCGTCATCGCTGCTGTCGTCGCCGTTGTGATTGCGTGGTTCGTTGTGCGGGAGATGAAGCGGCTCATCCCTCAACTCATCCGCGCTTCCAACCTCGAGGTTTCACGCGACAACGACAAGGATCATCGGGTGCACGGCTGGCTCGCCTACATCACCGAAATCCGCGGCATTCACGAGGCCTTTGTGCGAGTCGAGAAGAGTTTGCGCGAAATGCGAACTTTCGTACCGGCCGCCGTCATGACCCAGGCCTCCTCCGACGGTTCACACAGCGACATTGAGTTCGGCGACGGGAAGACGCGCCGTGTGCGTACTCGCTTCAACGCCAACATCGTCAAAGACAACACAAACGAGTTCTCTCGCGTCGACGTGGCAATGGTGCTTGTTGACGTGCACCGTGCGATGGACACAACCGAGGCCCGCGTGATTATGGACATCATCTCGCAGCGCGCAGAGGAGCACACCGGCTTCATCGAGTCCGTCAGCTCGGGTAGCTTCTTCGTTAACTTCGGCACGCAATCGCAGAACCCACTTGTGGTGTCGAAAATCTGTAATTTTGCGCTGGAAGTGTACAGTGCGGTGCCGGACCAGCTGCGCAACCATGTCGTCTGCTTCGCTGTCCGTATGCCTTTCCTGGTCGGCACCTGTGGTGCCAAACACAGCAAAGCCCGCGTAGTCTTCGACACGCAAAAGATGCTGGAAATTTCGAAGGTGCTGTGGGACATCGGCTGCCACGTCGCGTCTACCACCGACACCCTCTCTCACTTCGCGACGAGCAGCTCGCAGATTCCGTGGTACCGCATCGACTGCGTGCGCTTCCCCGACGAGGTGTCCCAGGTGACGCTTTGCGAGCTGCGGGAGCCATCTGCGCCGCTGCTGGACAACGTGAACATGCCAAAGAAAATGGGCGATGGCCTCTCGAAGATGTGCAAGGGTGAGTACGAAGAGGCGTTGCAGATCTTCGACTCCGTACACAGCGACAACGTGCAGCTGAAGCGGTTGCGTCAGATCTGCCTTGACCGTGTTTCCACAGGTGACACCAGCAAGTATATTCACCTCATACAAGACGTGTACGCCCTCGACGTGGCGGAGAGCGGCACTGACGACGCCGCCAGTGGCGACCCGCCGGCCTTTGTGGACTTGCAACACTACAGTAGCAACAATAACTCAGGCGCTGCCGATGTGCGTGACCCGCTCGTCGATGCCCCCATGTTCTCGAAGAGCTTTCTCGGAACCGCCTCAATCCTCGCCCCGCCGCTGACGGCGCAGCTGAAGTGCGATGTCCCGATGCCGGTCACGCGTCACACCTCGTCCACCAACACGACGGCGTCGCCGGCAATCGCGCAGCCGCAGACCGAAAACGGCACCACCGGTGGTACTGCTGGTCTTGCTACTACGGCAAGTGCTGCTATCACCGCCGTCACCACCACCACCACCCCCGCCGCTGCGGCGACGACGACAACCGGCGGCGAGGCGATGGAGCCGTCGCGTCTGACAGAGGCGGAGTTAGAAAAGGCGATGGGGCCGCGCCCACCGATAGGAGTGGTAGCCGGGCCGAACGCTGCCGGTCTCCCGCCAATGGTGCCCAAGGCAACCGGCGTCGTCGGCACGACGCACAGCAACCCTGGCAGCTCCGCGCTGCGGCTCGGCGCTGGAGGCTCGCACGCGCATGAAGAGACCGACGCACTGTCCTTTCTTACCGGCGCCTTCGTTTTCGACTCGTCCGCCGGTTCTGCAGACGCGATTGGCACGATGGTGCCCGGTACGACCGACGAACCACAGGTGCTACGCGATGTGAATCAGCACGAGTGGCAGGTTTCCCTCTTCCCGATCGGGAGCGGTGCCTTCAGTTGCATCTACCTTGGTATGTCGGATGACGGTGTGCAGGTGGCCATTAAACGCATTCCCCGCCTCCACCGCGGGATCAAGGAGGAGGAGATGGTATCGGAGGTGTGCACGTGTGCCAAGCTGCGTCACCCAAACATCGTCCCCTACATCTCCTGCTGCGTCACGCAGTCGTACCTCGCCATCATCATGGAGTACATGCCGGGCGGCTCCTTGCACGATATCATCGAGAACTTCGGCAAGCTACCCCGTACGGTGGTGCGCCGATTTATGCTCGACATCGTGAACGGCCTCGCATACCTGCACGAGTCGACTACGCATGGCGACGTGAAGCCGCACAACATCTTGCTCGGCGTGGACGGTGTGTGTAAGCTGTCTGACTTTGGCTCCGCCTCGGACAAGCTGACGGAGGCGGCGTGTGTGAACGAGGACCGCCTGCTGCGTGGCACGGCCGTCTACATCTCCCCCGAGGGTGCGCGCAACCTCCCGCTCACATCGGCCTCTGACATTTACTCTTTAGGTATTTCCTTTCTCGAGATGGTGCTAGGCCGCCTGCCATGGAAGTGGGCGGACGCGCGGCGGCAGGACGCGCTGCCTCTGCGCTACGACCACGAGTTCGTGCAGTGCCTCATCGCCGGCGTCATCGTCGTCGACATCCCGGACGACTTGGACAACGACATACGCGAATTGGCTCTCGCCGCGTGCGCGGAATGCCCAGAGAGGCGTCCCACCGCGCAGGAGCTGCTGTCGTTCTCCTTCCTGATCTAGTAACCCCACCCCCGCCAGTGCGTGGACTCATTTTAAGATCTACGCAGTCAGGACAAGAAAGCACAGCTTGTTCTCACCATGGTAAGGGAAAAAGAAGAACGAAACGAAAAAAGAACACCAGGAAAACTCAAAATTATTGACAGCGAGTGGCGTCGTTTTAGGGAGCACTGACACCCGTTTCGTTTTTTTAGTTGTCATAAACGAACGCCAATCCTGCAAATAAGCGTAATAACTTTAATGCTGATTAACCGAACAAAGGAGAGGCTTTCACTCTCTTTCCTTTGTTACCATCAAAGGCCGTTATAATGCTTCTTTTGACCTTCATCCGCCTCACTGTTTCTGTTTCTTCTTTCGCTTTCTTTTTCAATTTTTAAACGGTGTTATACAAAGACGGACCTCTTTTTCCGTTTTTGGTTCTCCGTCGAGCATGTTAATATCAGGCCTCCTTCTCCCTTCGTTTTCTCCTTTCACTCTTCTTTTTTCCGCGGATACTTCCTTCAGCGTTTCTTTGTATGTTTATCTCCTCTAGTTGTTCTCTGGCTCTTTTGTGCGTCTTGTGTGTTTTTGATTTTCTCCTCTTCTTCCTCTTTTCACCTTGTATTCCTTGAATTAATTTAATAAGCGGCAATTGGGTCCCGCTTATATCGCTTTTCTCTCTAAAAAGCGCTTGCGTACTACAGCAGGCATCGTTAAGATTTTGTTTTTAAGCTTCCTATCGCTTCAATATGTGCTGTCTTCGTATCACGTTGTTGGAAAAAGATCCACGCGTTGCTCATAAAACGTTCTGGCCATGTTTGTAGGGCTGCTTTTGTGCTTTACTGATGTCAGATTGAAAAAGACGAGGAAACAGTGCTGCCAAAGGCCGCATTGCAAGGAGTGGGGCGTTCATTTTAGTTACTTGCCTCTTCCCTCTCCAACACTGCCGCTGGCTATTTTATCTGTGTCTACCTGTTTTTTTTTCCCTGCTTATATGAGCTCTGTAGCGTGAAAGGACCTGGTCCGGTTTTTTGTTTTTCACTGTTCGTTTGGGGGTCACAGGCGTTGAATCTTGGCTGTACTCAAACGTGTTTTTCTCCGGTTTCCAGTATTTTGCTCTTCTCTTTGCTTTCGCTTCAAGAAAAAGATGTTCGCAAGGGAAATGAATCCGAGTGGGGAGCGGCAATGTTTTTTTTTTTTTTCGCTTTTTTTTCGTTTGAGTCACTAACCTACGTGTATAACGACGCTGGTTTCCCTCCCATATATATATATATATATTTTTTTTTTTTTTGAGGTTTGCCCTTTTCCCGGTAAGAATCGTTATTATTCTTTGCTTTCTCTCGTTGGTTTCGAGGCGGCACATCTTCTTCGTTTTGTTTGCTTTGACTGTTTTTTTTTTTCGGGTTTCACTTCCTTTTCTGCATTTTGGTACACGTCGTTATTTTGTTACACACACACATACATATATATATATATATATATACATATGATTCATATATGCTATATAGTTATAGAATATAGCCCTTTCTATATACTCTTTGTGAACCCCCTTTAACTGTTTCTTTTGTTCTGGAATATTGAGCTTTTTGTGTTTGGAGGAACGCCTTTTCACCCTTCGCCTTATACCCACACTTATGTAATGATTCTCTTTTTCTATTTTTCTAACATCGTAGAGGGCCAGCAGCCCTTTATGCATTCAAATGTGTTTCCTTTCGAGTACAAGAAAGCTGTAACATTTTTTTCCTGTTTTCTCTGGAAGCCTTCATTCTTGTCGTAGCGTCATCTGGAGCCAACGTACGCTGATTGGTCTACCCTGGATGCAGTCGTTACTCTGTTGTCTTTTCTTATGTTGCTAGGACTCCCATTAATGCTCACGTAATTGTTTAATTTCAAATTTGCAGTTCTTTCTGCCCTCTTCTGTTCTTTTAATCGCCTAGATACTATCCTCTCTTTTTAACGAAATGATGCATTAGTAATGCTATCCTTCGTTACACGGAAGCAACCGTCATGCAACTAAAGGCGCCGTCAGCCCCAACATTTTTTAGTTTGAGGTGTCTCCTTACTGTTTGAGTGAAGAACTCACCTCTACGCATGTAATACATCTTTGGCGTTTCTCTCTCTTAATTTGTGAAGGCAGAGAGTTGAATCTCACAACGAACATCGTCCTCAATTCACATCTTTGATTTGTGGCACAACTCTCACAAGTGCGTGCTACTGAACACCTTTTGTTAACGGTGGGCTCTCTAAGAAAAAAAAAAATACCATTCTACTGCACATTTCCCTGCTTGTTCGTTTGCAGCGGTGGCGCGGGCTTTTTAATTCACACTTGAACAAGAGGTAAAATTATTAGAAAGAACGAAGCAACAAAACAACACGCTCCCTCATCAGGTGAGATTTTCTTTAGTCTAGTATTTCATTAAGGGATGCGTGTTTTTCTCTTCTGTTTCAGCGTTGCTGTAAATAAACTACATGTACATCAGCTACGCAGCTTCACCTTCTGGGAAGTTCCTTTTTCCTGTTTGTTTTAACTGGTTGTTAAGCGCCCATTATCTTCCCCTTTGGTTTCGCAACCGTAGACGGTGGAGGACAGCTTCTGTAGAAACAGACGCACACACACACACGCGCAAACGAACAGGTTGCCCACCCCCCCTCTTCGTTCTCCGCCAGTTGCTTGACAGGCCCGAAACGATGCGTAATATATGTGGCGAGCAATTCTCCCGTTATAAAAGGGGAGGAAGTGTTCGCCTGATCTACGCTTGGCACAGCTGTTCGATTTCAAGCGCTAGCTTATCCCTATTAGAAAACAACAACACCAATGGGTAAATATCACGTGAGCGTGGGAAAGCAGCAGGTGAAATAATGATACCTACGCCTAGAGAAGGCGGTAGAGGCAGGCAGGGCTTCTGCCACGCTGGGAATAAGTGCGCCGGTACCTGAAGCACTGTTCTCTGTGTCAGCGGCGGTGCCGTGACTTTAAGGTCATACAACCTAAAACCACCCCGCTTTACATCTCTCACATGGCCGCTGCAACTCCTGTAAGTACTATTCTTCTTGGTGTTAAATGCAAAGACTTCGACGTTTTGCTTGCTTGCGTGGCGATTACCCTTTTTCTTGTTCTTTACGCTTTCCGTTTCTTTTTTTTTTTTGCTCTTCCTTCTCCTATCGCTGCTTTCCAAGATGGAGTAAAAAGGAACTGTGCTAATCACAGAAGATTGTGACGAGCACTGGAATGAAACAATGTGGGGGAGTATGTTACTTTCTCTTATTCTCGACAGGTGTAACAAAGCACCTACGATTTTATTTATCGACTTATTTTTGCCTTCCCGAAAACGCTGTTATCTGTTTTCCCATTTCTTTCAAGTGGCGACAGATGTCGGACTAGGTATCCGCTCTTCTCTCTGTTTCGCGCTTGTTTTTCTGTTTGTGGCTTAGGAGGAAGAGCAAAAAAAAAAAAAAGTGCTACCTGTTTCAGCGCGTGCTGAAGGTTGATCTCTGGGCGTGTGGTGAGACGAAAAGGCAGAGGAATCAGCGGGAAAAAATGCCACAACAATCTGAGCTTTCTTTTTTCTCTTCTAGCCGTTTCGCCAATCCGTCTCGCTTACTATGTCGTGTTCCTTTATTATTCACCCGGTTCATCTTCTAGTGCTTGAACACCGAAACCTGCGAACGTATCTCTCAGATAGCTTCTTTGTGTTCTTTCTTTTTTCTCCACTCGATCAACAAAAGCTGACAAACTAGCGATTAAAAAAAAAAGAAAAACGCGCTTTCTGATAAGAAAAGCAGCTTTGACAGTTGAAAGGAGGTCGGGCTTTTCTCGTGGGAAGAAAATAGTAGCTTTTCCCCCGCTGGCAACGGTCTCGGTGGCGATGCAATGCGGTGCGAAAACGGAGGTGTTAAAAAAGGAGCGGACAAATGAAAAGCTAGAGTACCGCTCACCTCTTGTAGTTATGGTTGGCACCAAGGGTCTCCCTACGCTACAGAAGGTGAGGTTTTAAGCTTGACGCTCGCGTCGCGGACCAGCACCATATTCTCCATTTTCCTTTCTTTTCGGTAGCGGTAAACTGTTGCTTCTTGTTTCAAAAGCTCCATTTCATTTTTGCATTTTGTTCTCATTCTCTTTTTTTTCTCGACCTTTATTTGTGCCATCTATCCACTTCACATAAACACTTACTGCTTACTTGTGCGTCCCTCTAACGACTTTTTTTTTTCTCCGCCTATTGTTGCTCGTTCAACGTCATGACGTAACCAAGAAAAACCATATTATCTCAACCAGCCTCCGATACGCGCTCTGCTCAATTAGAAACGAATACTACACAAAGAAAGCAAACACCAAAATAGGGGATTTTTCTCAGCAGTGAGTCACATCGCATAACGAAAAAGAATACTGAACAGCAACAACAACACTTGAACAACATACGCCGTACTCAGCTTTGGACCCCGCTCGCCTGCCCGTTTACCCTTTTCAGGTCCTCAAGTTGCATTGGCAAGTTGCACCCTTGATATTGTCGCACTTGTAGTCACTCCGCCATCGACACTATCTTTCTGGACTTTACCTGTGTCTATCTAAATGCTTTTCTATCATTTTCGCTTATCTAGTACAAAACTGTGAAGCCTTTTCTTTCTGTTTTCTTTACTAGCGCCAGGTTGTTGTGTTCACTGCTTATTTTTATCTCCATTTTTTTTTGGGGGGAGCTTTTGTTCATATCCTTTTCTTTCTTCCCCGTCACGAATCTTCACCCTTCATCATACTGTGAATCACGCAACAAAAGGGCCGCTTATCGAGCAAGCAACAACGATCAAACGTACCGACAGGAGCTGAAATTCTTGTTTAGCTCTTTTGTCTACATCGAAGGCTAATTCTGTAGTGTTAATCTTTGCTGTCTTTTCATACTGCTTTTCCTTTAATTTGGAGGATTTTCACAGCCCCCAAAATATAGAGCTCGGGCATTCTTTAGTCCCCCTATTTGAGACTTCGACTTCGCCTTTTTTGTTGTCGACTATTGAGAAGAGTTTGTATTATTATCGTCTCTACGCAACGCGCAGAAATCACACACACACACACACACACACACAGATACACCCCCAAAAGCAAGAGAAAAAACAACAACAAGTAATAAGACAAACCAATTTTACTGTTCTATATATCTATATATATATCTATATATATATCTGGAACAAAAGAGTGCAGGTCCGTCAAAGTATAGCGTCCCGTACTCATTTTTTATTACTTCAAGTTCTTTTTCTTTTTCCGTCTCGAAAAGCTATTATTATTATTATCATCTTTTGCATTCCTGACAGCACATCTGAAAATCTCTCCACATTGTTTCGCAGAATAATATTCGAGGAGGGAAGAAAAGGGGAAAAGAAAATTGCGAAGACTCCACACAAAAGCACATAACAGTATTACAGCAGCAAGGAGACTCCGCCAGCTGCCGCAAATGATTTCCATTCCGGTGATGACAGATGAAACGGTGGTGCGGCGCCGCACCAACGCCGGCGTTACATCTGCTGCTGCGATGGACGAGGGCGCCGTCTGTAGCACGAATGCTGCCGTGCAGGGAGAGGGAGGAGAGTCGGCGGCCGGAGCGGGTGCGGTCTCCTTTCATAGCAACAACAACGGCAACTGGATCCACAGCAGCAATAGCAATGCCAACATCAACACTGCCGCCGCTTCTATGAGTAGAAGTGTTCAGTCGATGGCCTATGTGCCAGCATACTTTAGTGCGGCGGTACCGTGTGCAAACAGTATCCTAGACGTTGGCTCGGCTCCAGCGGCCATCGCAGCCCCCGTAGACATCGCGCCACCGGAGATGCCGCCCCTCGCGCAGTATTGCGCTTTAGCCCTGCAGTACCGCTGCGACCGGAGTCATGACCATGATCAGAACTTTCGCTCGTGCTTCCACAGTAGTCGTGTCCCTAGTATTTCCCTCTGGGACTACGTGCGCCGCTTTGCCAAGTACTCCATCTGCAGCGAGGAGTGCTTTATTTTAGCGATGGTCCTGATGGACCGCTACGTTTGTAGGACGAAGGTACCGATCACCCTGCGCAACGTGCACCGACTGTACATAACCGCCATGACGCTCAGCGTGAAGCTGCGCGACGATTCCTATTATAGCAACGCGTACTACGCGAGCATCGGTGGCGTGTTAAATGGGGAGCTCAACGTGCTAGAACTGGAGTTGTTAGACACGGTCCAGTGGTTTACCTGGGTGGAGAGGTCTTTGTATGATGCGTACCTGCAGCGGCTAGAGGCACTTTTCTGTGCGGCGATGCCGCAGCCAGCGTTAACGCCGTCGCCTCGCAAGTACTAACCACCACGTAAAACCGGGGAGAGAGACGGGAAATTACGGAACAGAGTTTTTTTCTCAAGAGTATGCTTGCAATTGTTGACAAGTTTAAAAAGATCATACAAAGCCTTCGTTAAGAACCCCCCTTTTTTTCATCGTAACAACTTGTTATGACTCCAGCCTCGTTCCTGTGTTCCACAGCAGTAATGACAGTAAGCGCGGTGCTGCGTCCGTTGCCTTTCTTTGATTCTTTTTTTTTTGCACTGACCCCCTTCCTCCTTCTTTTCCTTTCTCTCACCCTAAGTCTGTTCGCTTATTTCCTTTTCTCTTCTGGCTCTCCTTACCACATCAGCAGTGGAAATGTACTTGTCATGTTTCGTTCTACTATTATAATAATGCTGAATGTGTTTCCCCCAATCTCCTTGGTTGTTTCATTTTAATCTGGTAATCGTGGTCGACTTTCTTTTTTAATATCCTGTGCTAGGCAGACTTGACATAAACTTTTCGTATTTCTTCATCTCGGAGATTTTTATTCAGTTGTTCTTTTTCGGGGGTTTTTAGGCGTTTTTATATTATCCATTGACTTGCTGAATTTCTATTCTTGGTTTGCATTCCACTGATTATTAAGGTGACGTGTTGTAGCTCTAACAACTCACTATATTATTATTATTATACTTACCATTAACGAGTCCCTATCTAAATTGTCTGTTTCCTTTTTCTCTATCACCTGCACACGTTCTTCGATA
Source organism: Crithidia expoeki (assembly GCA_900240875.1). NCBI lineage: Eukaryota > Euglenozoa > Kinetoplastea > Trypanosomatida > Trypanosomatidae > Crithidia > Crithidia expoeki. Next base: position 278,582 of record OESE01000220.1, read on the forward strand.
CTTGTTTTAATTCTGCAATTTGTTTCGAGTCTTCTCGCTTGCCTTTCCACACGAAAGGCGAGCAAAGCGGCGGTGTCTCGGTGCGATCAGATACTTGCGGAAACGATACCGCCCTTTTGCTTGGCGGAGATCCAGGTACGCAGCTCCACTTGTTAACTTTGCTGACGCAATCTTACAGCGAACATGTTGACAAGAAGAGAGGAGGCTGCTTATTAACAAGGTGAGCAAGTTTCAAGGAGTATTTTCCATGGAGGTGCAATTTCAGAGCTGAGAAGAAAACGACGAGAAAGGCTCGGAGTGAAGCGGGAGAGCACGACGCACCGACACCCTCATTTACCGTTTTGTTGTTTAAAGGGCGGGGGCCAGCTAGCAGTTTGGGTACTTGCGCGGGATGTAACAAGATATTTTTTTTTTGGTTTTGAAGTGTGCCGGCTTCTGCGAGTAAACTGATTTTTCTTTTTTTGCTGCCTTTCAGCTGTTGGGCTGGATTGTGCAGCTTTGTTTTTTTGTTTGGTTTTTCCTTATTTGGTCAGAGAAGAGGCAAGATGTAGTGGCTAAAAAAGCAACTTGTTTTCTGTTTGTGCGGTTGAACAACGGCGTGAGGTCGGTCTTTTCAGCATTTTTTTTTCCTACCTCGACCAACAATCACCTGTCTGTTTTTTTTTTGTTTTATTGGTTTGCTTCACTGTTTGTGCGCGCGGCGCACGGAGGGCCCACTTTCTTGTTCCTTTTGTTTCACTCGCCATACTTCTTCACCTTAGAGTGCTTTTGAAGTGCCTTTTCACCATTTTCTGTTTCTTTGGAGTTGAAGAGTCTGTGTACGTTTGTCACCGTCGTAACTGGCATTCGGCGTGCTTATCGCTTTTTTGCTTTTAGTCTTACAAATTGTTTTCTGTTCATTTTAAACCTTTTCTAACGCCGCCCATACGGCAGGAACCGCAATACACTTTTGTACTTTACTGGTGAGGAGGTGAGGGAGCGCAGTGTATCCCTCATCACAACAACAAAGAAAAAAGGGTGAAACAGAACGCTCATATGAGAGTTGAGGAACGCGGGAACAACAATTGGAGCGAAATGGTAAATGACTCACAACATAATCAATTTTACCTTGCTTCAAAACAACGTCGAAGTGCTTAGGTAACTGCAAAGTGCTTGCTGGGACGCGGTCAGTGTCACGATTGGAGTTTGCGAAGCTGCATGCAACGCAAAGTGCTTTAATGACTGCTTGCGTTCCTGACGCTGTCCAAATAACTCAGGCACTTCTGCATAGCGGACAGTAAAAACTGCCACGCGGCTAGAACTTCTGCCGTCTGCAAGTGCCTCGGTTCATTCAGTTTTGTCTGCCTTCCCACTTTTCATTTCTTTGACTTGATTCACTCTGTTAACGTGTGCGCCCGGCTCCTGTTTACGGTGGGCGCTTTGGCGCCCAACAACAGCATTCTTCGGAACACTATTTCCACATGCTTCCGAGTCTGTTTGTGACATTTACACCAAATTAACAAATATGGAAGCTAGTCAGTTTTTTCTCCTTCCTGCAATCATCTATACTCTGTGTTGATTTCGGTTTCTTGGATCTTATGCTCGTCGCCAGTTTATTGTATCTGGACACGTCTGTGCTTTTTACATTGAAACGCGTTTCTACTTTGGATCGTTCTATCGGGAACAACTTTGTGCTTAGCCCCCGTGTGTAGTTAACAAGCAAAGAAAGCAAATAAGGTCGATAAAAAACTGCATCAAAATTGTAAAAGTGCCATAACTCAGTTGAGTTGCTTGACTTTGCCTTCGCCAGACACCTTCTAAAACCTTTTTTTTTGAATTTGTTGCTGTTGCTGATACGGTTATTATCGGTTTTGATAACGTCGGCTTTATCTTCTACGCTTTTTTCCTTTGCAGCTACTATTGTTTTTACCGCAATCTTTCGACCCGCGTTCGACGTCGTACCAACACCACATCGACTCCGAAAGAGTACTCTTCTTGTTTCTGAAGAATTAGAACGTTTTACATGTCTGAGCACCCTACCTCGATGCAGGCATCGCCTGAAGCACCTGGGAGTGTGACTTACCGGAGCCAGAACGGAATAACGCAGCCGCCATCGCACAACGGCAGCACATCGTCGTCCAACGCGGACACCCCGCATTCCACCTCCGTCGAGCCGGGCCCGACCCTATGGGTGGAGATGTGGGAGAATCAACGGTGGTTCCCGGTGATCGGCTGGAGTACCAGTCGCTTCCAGCAGGACCTTCCGACATTTTGTCGCGTTCCTCCGGGCCACCGCCTCTGCGGGTCGCGCCCAGCCGACTTTGATGCCGCGCTGGACGCGGCAAACCCTACGCCGGCGAACCCAGCAAACCCGCATTTCCCCGCCCAGTCTATTCTACACCTGCGCGTGCCGCAGGGCTACCGCTGGGTCGGGTATTGGGAGATCTGCAAGCAGCACCGACACGGCACCGATGTCGGGGGCTGGCGCTACGCGGAGCAGTACTTCGTATCGGACGGACATAGCGGCTACCGCGCCGACACCTTAGCACCGTTTAAAAAGACGCAGACGCCGCTGTGCGTCGTGCGGCGGCGGCTGTGGCGACGCCGGGTGGCGGTGCTCATCCGCGATGATGTTGCTCCGACTTATGGCAACGACCCCTATGTGACGGAAGACGATACGCAGACGCAGGCCTATCTCGCCGATATGGAGGAAGAGATGCAAGTAGCTGAGGACTTCAAGGACGCCGAGGCGCGGGCGGCGCGGGCCGGCACGCCGTGGACCCGCGAGCAGGAGTTGAAGGCGGAGGAAGAGCTGCGCAAGTTTTGCCGCCAGCGCCGCAGCCGCGAGAGCGCCACCCGGATGCGCAGCGCCAACCCTAGCTTTGCGAATCCGTTCGAACACAACACTGACGCCTACAGCATCTTCCCCACGCAGCGCAACGACGTCAGCTGCGGGGACACGACGTCGGCCGGCGATACGACGCGCAGCGGGGCGGCAGCTGCGGCGTCATGGGTGCGCGGCAGCCTGCCGGAGCTGTCACCGCAGAACGCCTCACCAACCGAGGCGAACCCGTCGAAGAACAACGATAACAACAACTCCTCGTCGCAGGAGAATGCGTTTCTCTCCCGTGCGATGAGCACCAACACGCCCAGCCGCCCCGACGGCGGTGATGTGTCGCCTGAGAGCCGCGTCAACCGCTTTGTTGCGGCGTCGCCGACGGAGCCGCGGCCCGACGCCGGCGATTTGCAGGCGCAGACCACCGTGGACGAATTTGTGGTATCGACTCCAGTGGATGAGGTGGGAACCGCAGCAACGGAGGACGACAGCGTCACCGTGTCCATTGGCGGAATTAAGTCCCCCACTGGGGCTGAGTTCCGCGCCATCTTCTCGCAGTTTATAACCCCATCGACAGAGAAGACAGAGGGGATGAACTAGCGAAGATGAGTGTTTTTTCCTGTCGCTTTTAATAGTGAGCTTCGTCGACACCCGTGTCGAGGAGAGGCTTTGGCTGTAATAATTTATGAAGCTTCTCCTCTGAAACACAATTGAATGCTGTTTACGTACAAGGGAGCAGGAGGCAAAGTGTCGAAATTGTCTGGCTTTTTTCTTTCCTTGGTCTGTTTTGTTTCTTTTCTTTGCGCCTGTTTCCCTACGCACGTGTTTAGCTGCATCACAACAACGAAACCGACCAACGAAGAAGAACGCTTTATTCCTTTCCTGTATCTCTTTTTTCCCTTTTTTTTGCGTTGCGTTTTTGCTCTGCCATTTCAGTGTTGCTACGGTTACGCTTCTTTTTGCTTCCCTCTGCTAACGATTTGCTCACTCAAGCCAAACACCAATAAGCAGTGAAGGAATGCAACACAGAGGGTCTATTTTTGGTTGCGTCTCTATCAAAAAGGCCGCGTTTAATGTGAGTTCGAACGCAAGAAGAATTATAACCACGGAGATTCTCAGTTTCCTCTTGATTCTGGCTTAGTTGTTCGTAGTTCTTGTGTCGCGCGAGGCTTCTTCTTTCCACTGTCACCACAAATTGAGAGCCAAGGTTAACAAGAAGCCTCACTTGCGGTCTGCCGACGGCAAAGCTACATAGCATTGGTGTAGTGAGACAGGCGATTAGAACATGTGGAAACAGAAGAATAATTGATCGTTTCGTTTTTCTGCGCCGTCATTCAGTATGCGTGAAGCCGAAAATAGTACTATGTAATTATCTCTAGCGGAAGGGAAGAAGGATATGTTATACCGCTAACAGGGATTTTGAACTCGCAAAGCCACAACGAGCCCCATTGCATCTTTCGCTCTTGTTTCTTGCTCATGGGTTCATTTCTCTCTCCTCATCGTATTGCGCTCCCTCTTCTTCCTTGCTGTGTTTGCTTTTGGCCCCTAACGGCCATTGATGTCAATTGCAGTGTCTTCCAACAGCAAACAATTTCCTCTTCTTTTCGATCTTTAAGCTTCCACGACAGCAGGTGAAAATTTTCATTTCCTAATTTGCTGCCTTACCTACTTTTGAAAGATTTCTCCCCTAAACGCCCTTTTACCTACAAGCATGCAAATGATGCGTGGTGGTCGTGGCGGTCGTGGCGGCCGCGGTGGCGCCTTCGGCGGCTTTTCCCAGCAGCCCACCAACACCGTGAGCATCCGCGTTTCGGAAATTCAGCAGCCCGTCACCGAGGACGTCATGCGCCGTGTCTTCCAGAGCGTCGGCGTGTCGTGCAACAACATCCAAATCACCCCAACGAACAACCCACAGGAGACGTCTGTGGTGGCGCAGTTCCCCGACACTTTTGCGGCGGAGCGAGTCGTGTCGAGCCTCAACAACCGCAACATCTTCAATAACGGGAACAAAATGGTGATGCAGTACACAAATTGGTTGCCGTCGGGCAGCCCGGCGTCGATGGGCGGCAACGGCGGTGGCGTCCTGCAGGGCCCCGTCGGCTTCGACGGCAGCAGCGGTGGCTACATCCCTCCGCAGATGCAACAGGCCGCCATGCAGCAGGCCGCCATGCAGCAGGCCGCCATGCAACCGCAGCAGATGGCGCCGCAGCAGCCCATGCAGGTTCAACAGCCCCAGCAGGGCCAGCCACAGGGGCCGGGCTCCGTCTTCAGCAACCCGGCCGCCAACATGATGGGCATGGCGCCGCAGATGGGCGATTGGAGCGCCGTCGGCTACCAGCAGGGCGTTGATATGTACGGTCAGAACGGCAACTTTAACGGTGCGCGTGGCGGCTTCATGCGTGGCGGTCGCGCTCGCGCTCGCGGTGGCCGTGGCGGCTTCGGCTTCGACCCCATGAACAACATGCAGGGCGGCTTCACGCCGTACATGCAGCAGCGCGGCATGAGCCGCGGCGGCAACATCAACAACATGATGATGATGCGTGGGGGGCGTAGCAACTTCAACAATCAGTTCCAGCAGTTCAGCGCGCAGCCGACCGTTTTTGTCAGCGTCACCCTCGTTCCAGCGACGGAGCCGCTGCAGCCGATCTTCACCCTGATGGAGGCTTTCGGTGGCGTTGTGGCAATCCGCCGAAACAACAACAAAAAGGAGATCCTGACGGTGAAGGCGGCGTCGCCCGAGGACGCACAGGCGATCGTGACCTTCATGCACCGTGTACCCTACGCGGGAGGACAGGTCAGCGGCAAGCTCTTCCCCACCTACCTCGAGCGCTACCCGTGCACAGACGCCGGTGATCCGCTGGACCCCGAGACGACGCAGTACGACTTCACTGCCTCCCGCCACCGCAGCCCAGGCCAGCGCAGCAGGGCGGTGCCTTCGAAGCTTATCAAGATTACTGGGTGCAACAACTACGAGGATACCGAGGTGATGACGTTTCTCAACGGTAAGGGCTTCACCCCTGAACGCGTTACGAAGCACGATGACGGCTCTTTCGAGGTCCAGCTACCCGACGTGGCCACTTCGGTGAAAGTGCTGTTGGAGTGCCAAGGCAGTGTATGCGATGAGGAGAAGTCCAATGTCATTTTCATCGAAGGCCCGCGCGACGAGCCGGCCGAGACAGAGCGCAAAGAGACCGAAGAACAGAAAACCGAGCAGTAGGAAACTAAGTAAAATAATAGGGTGAGGAAAGGAGCGCGTGAGTGTACCGAGACACACAATCATCTCTATACTAAAGAAAAGGTACTGCGCGACAAGTGGGTCTTATTCTTGTGCTTTCGTTCTTCTTTTTGTTCATTTCCTGGTGTTTCCAATGCTACCTTGACTGTTTCCTCATACTCCATTCGCACGTTTCCAGTCCTTGTACGTCTCTTTTACATTTTTGGTATTTGAAGATCACACCTCTGTGTGTAGTCGTCAGTACATCCCCACGCCAGATTTCACGGAAACTGGCCAGCTGGTATAAAGTAGCTGTTGCAGAATGAGGCTTGTCGTCAGCATTCAAAGAGAGTAGTTGTGTTTCTAGTCAAGTGACCACATTTGATTGGTTTGAGGGGTGTGGTTGAAGAGTGTTGTGCGCGATAGCGAGGTCAGATCAATACTTTCGCGATTCTACGGAGTTTTGTAAACCTTTGCTTTTTTTTTTTTAAGGTCCAGTGTGCATTGACATGCTAGTTTTCGCCATCCGGGGACTTTATAAGCTATTGGAAGGTTTATTGGGTGCGTTTCGTCCCAGGTTAGGTGTCTGTTTTTGTCTTTTTGTCTGTGTTTGGTGGTCGCTGTTTGTTGACATAACATCCCTAAAATACTTTTATTTTCTTTATATGATGTTGAGTTTATGGTAAAAAGAGAAAAGAAAGACATCAACAAAGCTAAGTACCTACAAGGCTTCTTTTGCATCACCGCATGGCTGGTGTTTGTTAGTCTGAACTTTTGTCTTCTTTACTTTTCATTGTTAACAATAAAGGAAATGTAATGATAGTTTTCGTGCCCTTACAACACACTCATCATGAATGTCGTAATGCAATCTGTTAACAAAGAGTCCTCTGTTTCATTGTTGTTCGTTTTGCCGGGCCTACATTAAGAGTGCGAGAAACAGCGAGGAAGACAGGAGGCAGGTGCTTGCATCTTAAGTATCTATCTGTTCCTTATGTGTCGCTTTTTGCGCACCGTTTTAATTATCTACCCTTTGCAGTGCACTCGTTGTGCTTTTCGAACGCTCCGCATATCTTTACTCGATTTATTTTGCATCGACGTTCTTCTTTTCTTTCTCGAAACGTTCCCGCAGTTCAACTCCTTTCAACTATGCGTTTTTATCCCCTCTTCTTTCTTTTTCTTTATTTTTCTAACAGCCCATACAAAACAATACACCATTTTTATTTTCGTTGTACAATCGCTCTAAAAAGTGAAGCTGTTTTCACAAACTGCAAGACACCTTTGCCCGTAGCTATCGATGTCTTTTGCTTTTCAAGCCAGAAAGCATATTTGAGAATGTGAGCATAAACTGGGCGACTGAACCTCCTTGCCCTCGTTTGCATCCTCCTGTCACGTTATCGTTGGTTTCGTTCTTACAAATAGAGAATCTGCAGTGCTTTTATGCTTTTACTTGAGAGTTGACTCATCAGCTTTACTTTCGCTGTAAGGAGTGCTATTTGCCTTCTTCAGACGACTTCTACATCTGCAGGTCAAATCCATGAAAAACCTGCAGCAATTTCTCTTCGTGTTGTTTATTCGTCTTAGATTTTCTTTGTATTTGAACTAATTGAGGACAGCGTGTATGCGCTTCATAGCCATTTTACTTTCATGTGTCGCCGTTGTGCCATTGGCAGATTCAAGTATTTTGACGATAGAGAACTACACAGTCTTTGAACGAAAGACCCAACTAGGCATGTTTTGCTCCTTAATCTGAATTGCTGAGACGCACCGATGCTACAAGTCACCGGAAGCTTTTAACATCTCTTTTTTCGGCACCGCTTCCCTTCGAGGCTCTTTGCACCTCACACTGCGCTAATGAGCGTCTTGAATGGGGGATATGCAACGTTGGTTTTTCACCCTTTGTAGCGTTACCACCTCTGGCGTGCAGCCGTTGTGTAACGCTGTCGTTCACAGAAATTCAGACGTTCGACGAACACACTCTCATCGTTTTCTTTTTCTTTGCGGCTCCTTTCAGGGGGCCCGCCCAATGCGGAGAGCTCGTCCGGCTCAAATCCAAGCTCTGCGTCTCCACTTTCTATTTGGAACAGTCTAGCTCTCAGAAGAGTTGCGTCGTCATGCTGCACGTGCGAGCGAATGTACTTTTCAGCGCAGAGTGCTTCTTTCCCACGTGCTAAAATCGATTAATTTCTTGTTGAAGTGCCGCACAATCATCAAATCAGCAGATGCACTGCGAGCGCTTTTTTTTTTGTATTTGGTGAAGGCAGATGGGTCTGTTTTAACGAAGCTTTCTATTGCTGCTATGTTATATGCTATTCCTTTGCTGTGGCCTGTGTGTTAGTTTTGTTTTCTCCCCCTTTCGCGTTTTTTTTTTTCTAAACTGTTCTCGAGAACCCTGCTTTTGCTCTTATTTCTCATTCGGAAAAAAATACACTTCTCTTGATCGGCTGACTAAATGCGTCACCGTCTTACCAGTTGCTGTGTGCCTTTCTTAACTTTCTCGACCCTCTCCTTATTTTCCCTTGGTTTCTTGTTTTCTCGCTCTTCTCTCCTTTCACTAAGATTAACGTTTTCCGATTGCAGGGTCTTGAAAGTGCAATGCTGTTAAAGCGATAAGAGGAGGGCAGCTGACTTTGTTTGTTGGCGCCCCTAGTAAGCGACCGAAAGCCTACAGTGCTCTTTTGTATCCCAAGCTGGGGTAAAAGAAACAATTGCTTAGAAAACAACAGCAGGTTGTCACATTGCTGATTTCCTTCACCAACAAAAAGAGCATTGGACTCTTTGCATCGATAAATGATCTCAAGGGCGAAATGAACAAATAGAGTGTCAAGTGCGCGGGTAGTACACTGCAAAAGAAGCCGTGGAGGCTTGTGCACCGTTGGCATTGTTAAGTTGCCGCAATGTGGGGCCGAAAACAGGCGATTTAATCATAAGGGAATCGACTGGCAACTGTCTGTTCAGCCTGATCTGTGCACCTGCTTTGGAATTTGGTATTAAGTACTCTTTATCTCATGCTTCTTTGAACAGATCAACTAGCTGGGCGTTGCTGTTAATAATGCGACCCGTGCGCTTTGGTTTTCGCTAGAACCCAGGTGTGTTGAGTTTTGCAAATACAGCGTTTTTGCGTGAAGAGAAAAGCAATGTGTTTTAGCGCGTTGCAGAGCTTAGTGGCGTGATTGCCTTTCACCGCCTCCGTTTGCTGAAACGACTCTTTTGATCATTAACATGGAAAACAGAGTGTTTTGGGGAAAAACGTGCCACTTTGATTGAAAATGCAACAATTGACTTAAAACCTAAAAAAAAAAGATGAGAATCAGATGAAAAAGCAGGTAAATTTAATTGAACAGAAACCCGGTCAAGCAATGTCGCGTCATGCCAAACTTGAATGTGAAGAAGACGGAACAACATGAGGAAAAGAGAAGTGCTTTTTATGTAGTGGGAAAGCTCTTTTTCCCAAATCACTTGACTGCTGCGTTTTCTCCTTTCTCTTACCTTTTCTTTTTGCTTATTGCGTGCGTCCTGGTTATGAATAAACTTGCTTTTCTGCGCACATCACTGATTTGCACTGTGCGTGTGCGTACTCGCTGAGATTTGCTATAGATTGCGAGAGGGCGCCACTATCGATTACTCTCTATCGAAAAAGAGCACGCCGAGAAAAAGACCGTTTTCTCGTAGCAGTTTTCTTTGTTTTTCCCCCTCTTTACTTCGGCTTTCGTGTTTGTGCTGGCTTGAGCGGGATTGCTTTCTGGCATTGGGCTGAAAACTGAGCCACGGGATTGAAGAACTTAGCAATTATCTGACTGCGCGCTTCGTGAGAAATTTACTCAACAGAGAATTCGGACAATTTAGGAAACGAAAAGGAGGAGTTCTGCGGTCTATTGCATTCGGACGTGCCGTAAAAAAAAAAAGGAGTGCTTTTTCTGTTCGGAAGTATAGTGAGTGAAATTACGTGAGCTTCTTGTTTTCTTTTCCCTGTTGCCGCTGCGGGTTCGCTCTGTTTCCCCTTCACTTTTTGTTGTTGTTGTTGTATCAACGGGTTCATAAAGTAAATTTTGTAGGAAGTACTTTGTTGTCGGGGTTGCTGGAACACGTTTCCCGAATTTCTTTTTTCTTTTTAATCACCAGCGATGTCCACTATTGTCCTGCATAATCTCCCGGTGGGGTGCATGGAATCGGACATTCATCGCGCCTTACTGATTTACGGCACTGCGGTGAATATTGAAATGGACGGCCGTGCCTCACAGGCGGTCGTCACGATGCGCACGAAACAGGAGGCGCAGGCCCTATTGAATCGCCACGCCGTCAATGTAAGCGGCACATCCGTGCGTGTGGACACGCAGCAGCAACAACAACCACAGCCAATGGCAGTTGCAAACCCTTACCCTTACGTGAATCCACAAGGCACAATTTACACGGGCGTGCCCAGCGGTGTACCAACTCCGCCATTGCAGCATCAGCAGCCACAACATCAATCCTACTACCCACCGGCGATGGGCGGCTACGACGGCGCACCGCCGCCTTCCCACCATCCCAGCAGCAACAACGGGAGTGGGAGAAGTGGCAGTGCCATCATGCCGGCCCCACCGCAGACGTCAAGGCGTCTGAAGGTGGTTGTCGAAGACTGCCGCTACCCAATCACCCGTGATGTACTCGTACGCATGTTTACCATGATCGCGCCACCGGTGGTGGTTACGTGCGGCCCCTACGGCCCAACTACGACGGGTATGGTCGAGTTTGCCGACCCATCAGCCGCGCAGCAGGCTGTGGAACAATTCCACAGCAAAGCCATCTATCCGGACTGCTGCTACGTGAAGTTGATGTTCGAGCCCATGTGGGAGGTCCCGGCGCCAGCGTTTATGGAGAACACCTCGACTACGAGCACTCCCCCCATGATGAGTGCACCAGGTGCCGTCAGCTACCCGTACGGCGGCGGAGCCGCAATGCAGGCCAGTCTTCCAGGCAACGTGAATCCCTACGTCGCGCCATCGAGTGCCGACATCAGTGCTCGGTACCACGGCTGGGATGGGCGAGTGAACAATGCGGATGCCTCACACTACGGCGGCAGTGGCAGCACCCCTTACCCCTCGTCCTCCCTCACCGCGTCTGCAGCACCCGGCGGCAGAGGCCATGGTTACTCGGGCCCAGGGGATGACGGCAGGCGGGAGTACTTCACTCTGCCGGGTCGCGGTAGGGGAGGTGAAGGTTTGCATGGGTTGATGGTGCGAGGTGGCCGCGGTGCTATGCGCGGTGGCCCGATGCGGGGCGGGGCCGCATCGCCGGGTTTCAGCCCGTACAACGCGCCGTCCTCAAGGATGGCGGGTCCCGACGCCGTGGGTAGCCGACTCACCGTCGCTGCCCCGCCGCTTCCGCCGTGCGACTGCGCCGTACTCGTCTCTGGTGTTGCGGAGCGGGTACCCTTGTACGACCTTTGGGTGCTGCTGGAAGTGTACGGTAACGTGCGGTCGCTGAAACGCCAACACTCGGACCGCACCCACGTCGTCGCCCAGTTCCAGCACGCGGCGGACACAGTACTGGCGGTGCAGTACCTGCACGGCTGCCCGTTTCGTGGCATGAAGCTGCGACTAAAGCGCTTCCTCGGCTACCAGGAGCGGGTGGGAATTGAGTGGGACGTAGGCCCTGCGACGGACCCGGCAACAATGGCGTCGCTCTTTGAGACAAATTACCACCACCGCGTGTCGCCGCACGTGCCGCGCAACCCGCGAAGTGCGATGTACCCAGACCGGAATGTCTTCGTCAGTAGCTTAACAGAGGACATTACGGACTACGAACTGGAGGAGATGTGGCACCGGGTGGGGTTTGAGCCGGTGGCTTCGTACCGCCGCGGACCAAAGTCGTCCATCTTCGGCTTCCGTGACATCGAGACGGCCGTGAATGCGCTGATTGCGGTGCACCTGCGGGAATGCAAGGGCCGCACGTTGTACGCCACCTTCTCCCGCTTCCCTCCAGAGCCGCGTCCCGCCACGGCGGTGCACGACGGGGAGGAGGATTACAATGATGAGGTGCCGCAGCAGCACAGCGAGGAGCCGTCGTACGAACACGAAGGGGAGCACGCGAAGGAGGAGGAGAGGCCGCCGCGCACGCCACCGCCACCGCCGTCGACGCCAGGAGAGACGCCAGAGTCAACGGAGAGGAAAGATGATCTTGTCACCGCTGGTGATACCCATAATGATGGGTCTGCGTCGGTGGCGGGGAAAGCTGCGCCGAAATCTGGTAAAGGCAAAACAAAATCTGCAAAGAAATAGGTCGTGTTCCAATAACCATTTACGTAAGTGAACGTGCTTGTACGTGTTCCATCTTAAAAAGGAGATGCATTAAGGTGTTAAAGGCTTTTCGCGACAGTCCTCAGTTGGAAGTCATTAGGCCCGACCATCGTCGAAAAAGTTGTGCAGCAACAGAAAAACTCAATACAGCTTTGCATCACCAGAACAAATTAAAATTAAGCCGTGCTCCTTTTACAGCTTTCTCTTTCCTGTCCCGTCGGGTGGCGTACTAGACTAATTGATCAAGTTTTTGAACTTCAGGTTTGCTGTATTTTTTTTTTTGTGGAAAGTCACGTATTTGTTATTGTACGACGATTGGCTTCCTTCCCTTTCGGCATCACAAGCCAAAACTTCCTCTGTTAGTACGACTCTACTTTTGCTGTTCTCTCTTCTCCCGATCTTGTTTTCTTGCGTGTGCACTTACAAACTCGACAAGCGGGAGGTACACTCTTCTCTCCATACAACAGGCGAAGAGAATTTGGCTGCAGCAACAACCTTGCTTTTCTTCTCCACTTCATAGCTGTGACTGCTAACTGCTTCATGGACTCCGAGTCGCTTGACCGGGCTTGGGATCCTGCCGCACCGGGTGCCGGAGCCCTGCGCGCCACCGCCATCGCCCAGCTGTACTTCCGCATCACGAGCCACCACCCACTGACAATTCTCATCGTGGATGCGATGTGCCTCACCTTCGGCGCTGACGGCGTCACTGTGCAGGAGCTGGTCGACTACCTCGGCATCACGGAGGACCGCATCCGTTTTGGTTTGGAGAGCATCCCGGCAGAGATGCGGTGCACCACGCGGCAGCTCGAGTTGGAAGGCGAAAATGCTGACCACACCAGTAGAAACAGCGACACCTCTACGTACGGTTCGACGGGAAACACAACAGACCAGCTGAACGGCCGCCAGGTGGAGAAGGAGGCACGCTACTTCTTAAACTACAAGCGGTTGCTGCCGCTCGTCTACGCCCATGTTACGCGCCTGCTCCTCTCAACGTGTGTTGTTGACGTTCCACCGTGCAGCTACGTGGCGGCGGTGAAAGCGGCGCAGCTGGCACCGTACAGTCGGTCCTCCGACGGCACGGCCCATGCCTTCTTTGCCGCTGTGCCGTCGACGGCTGCGACAAGCAACTCTCCCTCTGCTCCCTATGTTGGGGCGGATGTCGAGAAGGTGGGAATTGCTACAACGCCCACCGTGGTTTCTGCATCCGGCTCCTTGGCTACTCCAGCTATTTTCGTGAACTTTGACGGCACCGGGGAGCATTTCGACGTGTCGGACGCGATGAGGCGCAAGAGTGCCACACGTGGTGTCTACTGCCTTGGGTGCTCGTGCTACTTCCTGGTGGAGGAATTTGCTGAGACGCTGTCGAAGTGCCCTCGGTGCGGCAAGGACTCATTGCGGCTCTGCGTACAGAGCATCCAACGCCAACTAAACGCGCGCATTGCGGATCAGCACACTGTTGTTAAACTGTTGCCTTCCGTGAATCAGGTATGGAAGAGAAGTATGTCCGCGTTTCTGGCGTCCAGGGAAGAGCAGCAACCGCAACAACAACATTCGATGCAGTCGGCAAATGCTAAAGCAGTGGCTGCCGCAGCCGGCGTTAACGCGCGCAACGGTGTTCCCCCCACCAACAAAAGCAGTGTCTACACAACGTCTGCGCAGCAAAACCTGAATTGCGCCCTCGCCAACGACCCGTTTCTCTTCCAGCAGGCGCTAGCCTTTTTCTTCCTGTTCGCCTCACGCTTTGCCTCAGTCAACGACGCGGTGAATGTGGTCGATGCTCAGCAAATTTTGACAGAGCCAGAGTACAGAGAGCGGCTACGTGGCAAGGCCTCGTTGGCTGACCAATTTCGCTCTCGTCACCGTCACGCCACATCGGTACACGTGCGCCTCGTCTCACAGGAAGATGTGGACGCTGCGCGCCGCGCGGAGAGTGACAGGAAGTTATTAAAAAGGGCAATGCTGCCTCCGTGGCTGCGTCACACGTCGGCACTGGATGCGCTCGGCGGCGGTCACGGGTACACGACCAGTTCAGCAGAGAGTGTGACTGAGGGGCACCCGATGAGGAACAGTGCGAGCACTGAGTTAGGTGGCGAAGACACTTCCGGTTTGATCACCAACGAGCCGCGGGAGTCGGAGGGGGTGAAGACAAGCAGGCACACAAAAGGGTCAACGGCTTTGCAAAGCGGTGTAGTGTGGAGGTTTGACAAGAAGGCGACCGTCACCGCAGGTGAGAAGCGGAAGCGTCCGGCTGAAATCGACTTAAAAGGAGAATTGACAAAAGCCGCAAACTTCATCGCAATAAATTACTTTGAAGACGACTACGATGAGGTGCCGCTGCCTTTGTCACGGCCGTGGCGGCCCTAAGCTTATCAGACGACAAAGTCTGAGCAGACACACATACACACACACACACACACACAAGAATTAGAGTTTTCTGCTGCTCACAGGAGGTATTGAGTTGACTTGCGCACTCCCGCGCGAACCGACTGAAGTCATGAGGACAAAAAAACCCAACTGGTACCGGCGTCGCACGCAGGGGGAAAAACAGCGTATTTGATTTTTAGAAACAAACGATAAAATAGCAACTCACTTCACACTTATCGCGTTCGATTTTCGCGTAATAGGTTACTTTTGATGGCAAATTTTAGTCCTACCCTATTCTTCTGCACCGAAGCGTAACCGCACAAGACGTTTGTCCAACTCTTTTGCTTTCTCTTCTCACACTCTCATTCCTACAACTGCTTCAATTGCCCCCTCATTTACTACTATCCAGTTCCGTAGCATTGCTTCCGCACCTTGAAGAGTATGCGCAAAAGCACTCGCACACCTGTGCAGCAAACCTGTCGATCTCTCCGCATTGGAGTCAGCGTAGTTAACGCTTGTCATTGAGTCAGTAGTGTTCACTGCTTTCGTCTTCCCCCGTTTAATTAACACCACAAAACGCGTCTTCTCGACAAAAGCTCATTTTTTCGTTATTTCTCGTTCCGATACCTTTTACTGCTGTTTTACCTTTATGTGGAATCTAACCGCGCGTTGGGCAAACGATTTGTAGGAGTGCATTACAGAAAAGGAGGAGAAAAAAGAAAAAAAAACAGCAGCTTCTTCTTACTGCATAAGGGTTGTCCAACTCTCACCGAAACAGTTGCGCGTGCGCTACAAAGGAGTACTGAGTTTTTACTTGCTTTGCCTGTTGAGACTCACGACCTCAGTACTCTTCTAGCAGTGCTCTTCCTCCTCATCTGACCTGCCGCTAGGACCGGGTTCTTGTGAAGCTTCATTTTCTCTCGAGATAAGAACCAAAAAAAGGTCACTACTATTCGCGATGGAGGCTGACAAAAATGCACCTCTCTTCACCGTGCATTCCGTGGTCCAGGGACTGGCGTCGGATAGCGCGTTGCTGCTGAGTTTGGTGACTACGGTCGAGCGCACCGCCACCGCTGCGCAGAAGGCCGCTTTTGTGCGTCATTTCGTCTCGCTGCTGTTGCGCTGCCGTGACGAGGGCGTCTTCGCTGGCAGTGAACTCCTCAGTGAGTTATTCATTCTCGACCTCGACGAGGCCATGTGGCGGCAGCGCGACGCCGCCGTCTTCTTGCGCCGTTCTCCGACCATTGTCAGCTGCTTGCTGGATCAACTTTCCCGAGAGACCTTTTCGTCGCCGGAGGGCAATCTGCTGCCGCATCTGGTGGCAACGACGCGCGTGCTAAGCGCCGGCGACGACACCTCCACCTCGAGTATCGCCACGCCGATGGGCATGTCACCTGGGCGGTGGAGCCGCCACTCGGGCGACGGCCCCCTCGGATCGGCGGCCCAGCCTGACGGGATGAGCGTGTACGACAGATTCAGCACGAGTGAGCTGGCTGCGCTATCTACCGCTGAGCAACAGTTCTTCAGCGACCTAGGACCCTCAACGTATTTCCCCCACTCCTTCTCCACCAGCGTCGGCGTAACGGGAATGGAGGGGTCGCGGCCGCCTCTGCAAGAGAGCTTAGCTTCGCCCCCAACGACACAGCAACACCAACGGCAACAGCATCAACACCAGGCCAGTACGATATCGCCCTACGGATTCAGTGCCAGCGGCGTCGCGGGCAGCGCGAACTGGCGCGACAGCTTTCGTTACACTTGTGACATGGACGCTTCGAACGACAACGGCAGCCGCCCGGCCACGCGCAGCGCCTTCACTGGAGTTCAAATACGCGAGGCGGTAGACTTCTTCTCCGCAGCGGCCGCGATGACCGACCCGAAAAGCGACCACAGCGTCGATATGGCCCTCAACGTCGTCGATGTTCGCGCAGAAGCAGTGCTGACACTGGCTTTCCAAATACAGGACGTCGTCGCGCGGCACATCTCTGACTGCCCCCTGGTCCTGCGACGCGCCTTCTGGCTGTGGCTACGTGCCGCGTCGGGTCGCAGCGGGCCACCTGAGTCAGCAGAGGTATCACCGGAGCTGCACGTTACAACACCTCCCGCAGAGGTGCACACGCCGCCGTTGAATTTGTCGACTCCCTCTTCTCCCTTAAAGTCCTCGCCACCACCAGTAGTGTCGTTTGAGTTTGTGGGGATGGCGACGATGGTGATGCTGCACATGTTGACGCCGCTACTGTTGTCCATCCCGTCTTTCATCTTGCCGGTAGAGGAAGACGAAGACAGCGAGGCGTATGTCACAACGACGACGCGGTTTCGCTTTATGACCAGGGTACTGCAGAAGGCGGCCTACGGCGTGTTGTTCGACGAGCGCTATGAGTCCGAGCTGACGCCGCTGAACCGCGGCATGCGGGAGCTGCACCGGCGGTGGGCGTCGTGCTTTAGTGCACTGGCCGACTACCGCAACGCGTCGTCGATGAACTGGTGCTGCCCGCTGCCCTCGCCAACGCGCGGGCTCGCCCTGAGCTTGACGAGCATGGCGGAGGAGCAGGCTGTGCTACAACGGTACTTCCAATTTCTAGACGGTTTCCTGGTGCCGTATCTGCAGACCACGGTCTTGCTGCGTCGTTTTACCGAGGCGATACATTTACCGCAGTGGCTGCGCTGCACGTACTTCGGAGCTCGATTTAAGCGAGGGCAGATTGGTGTGGTCTGCGCCACGGCAGCGCCGCTGCCGTCACGACCGCTCTCCAAGAACGCCGACACCTTTGCTGTTGCGGCGGATGGTGCGAAGGTAACAATAATCAGCGAAGAGGAAAAGCTGCGAGGCATGGGCGACGCCATCGCCCACGTCGTGGCCGGCTTGTCTACTGCGACGTGCTCGGACACGACGGAGGTGGTGAGTGCCTTCATGGCGAACTTCATTTCGTTTCTTGGCACGAACAGCTCCAAGGTGACTACAATAGTCATCTACGAAGATCTGCTGCGGCGGTACTGGGCACAATTCCCGGCGTCCGACAAAAACGACGGGTCGGACACGTCTGCCGAGCGGGCTGAGGCGGCGGCTGTGGTGGCGTTCTACGTTTACCTCGCAGTGCAGCACAATGTGGTGAGTCCGCGGTTTCAGCTGGTGCTGATTCCGAGCGTGTCGGCCGCCCTGCGGGCCGACGAACAACCGTGGCACTTCAGTTCCTTCGGCTTCTCCACCACCGATACGCTACGGTGGGTCTGGCAGGTGCTTGAAAATATCCCTGTATCGTACCGTTGGCACTGCAAGCGAATCTGGACGGCCACCGTTGCAATTGACAAAAGGGCCGTGGAAGTGGACCAGCAGACGACGCTCACGTCAACCGCGCCGCACATGCCGCGGCTCAAGATCTGCAGATCGTTTTCGGATCTCATGTCGTGCCTTTTCAAGGGCTTATCGAGCTACATCCCGCTGAGCGCCGATGACTACCACTGGATGGTATATGAACAACAGCAACTGAAGCAGCAGCTGCAACGCTCATCTGCGGAGCTGACATCGTTATCTGGTGAAAGCAGTGCACACGAGGGGACGAAGCATGGCGGCGAGGAGCACAACGACCCAACCGTGCCTATTGCTGCTCCTGCGCCGCATCGGTCGGATCTGTCCGTCGACTCTGCGACGCTAGCGAACAGTGCCACGCTGCGCTCCCTGCGCGCTCGTTGGCGTCGCCCGCTCGCCGTCTCGGCAAGCCTCAGCGCCAGCGGAATCTTGCCCCTCCACTCCACCCGTGGTCTTTTTGAGGTGCTTTGCACCATCACCTGCCGGCGGCTGTGGACGAACGGCACGCTGCAGCCGATAGCCGGCGTCAGCGCCCTCGGCGCTCTCATACAGCCCCTGTGCTCCATCGCGCAGCTTTACGGCGAGGCGGCGGATGTAGCGGCCACGCTACTCGTGGCGGTTGACGCAACGCCACCGCCGCGCTGGCTATGCGACCTTCACTTCAGCCACGGCAGTGTCAGCGTCCACGTCGGAGACTACCACTGCAGCTGCGGCACTTGTAACACTCGCGAGAGCGGCACGAGCCCCTTCTCTCCTGGTGCGTCGCTTACGGAGATGCAGCAGATCAACCAGGTGCATTGGCCGCAGTGCGGCTGGTTCTACCCGACGGTGGAGGAGAATACAGAGAGTGGCGCCACGTCCTCTTCCGTTTCTTCTCTCGGCACGCAGTGGGAGTCACTGATGCAGCACGTTCTCTTCTTCAGCAGCGAGTTCGACGCCAACGTGCCGGACTACGACTCCGACTCAAACGTGGCGGAGCAGATCTTGTCCACTCGCTGGGGCCTATGCAGCAACAGCAATAGCAACATTAGTAGCCGGAGCTCCTCCGTGTCTTCTAACGCGGTGTCGACAGCGGCGGAGGACAACATGCCACACGGCGGGTCGACGACCGCCCTCACCGCCCTGCACGCCGTTCCGAGCCTGCGCCACCTCTCCATTGAGAGCCTGTGGCGCCTCTTTCTCTTCAACGTGCGGCAAACATGCCACATTATGCGCCGCATGACGCCACGGGAGTGCCCGTTTTGTCGAATGGAGGGCGCCATTGCCGACGTGCTGCGTGGCGGCAGCACGGTGCGAAAGTCGCCCACCGTAGCTGTGAGGCCCGGCTTCGTGGAGAGCAGCGCTCCCATCGCGGAGCGCATCTCCCAGGCCGCCGCGGATGCGCTACGGTCATGCTTCCCGTCTGAGGTGACGATTGTACGTCTCATCGTCTCCGTCGCGGCGTACGTACGCAACGTGCACACCGTGCTGGAACGCCTGCGAGAGAACGGAGCCACCGTGCCGGCCACCACAACGCTGGCGTCCTACAAGCTTATTGCATGGAACGGCACGGCGCAGTTGCTGTACGGCAGGGCTTCGCTGACGGCGGTGCAAGAGCGCCTGGTGGATTTACTGTGCTTTGACGGAGAATCGCTTATTCAGAAAGCGTACCTGCCATATTACGAGAACTGCACGTGGCACCCGTACGGCCGTCTATTGTATGACTGCTGATAGCGGTGAGAAGGCTGCTACCTTCTCCTAATTTGCTGCGTCGCACGGAATCGAAAGATGAAAAATGGTGAGGACTCGCCGGGTAAAGAGAAACTCTTCTGCTGGTTGAGAAGGGGTATTGCTGGCTGTGTAGCTGCTACCACACAACTTTGTCGATGATGATTGCTGATATCCGCTGTGCTTTATCGTTGTTTATAATTCTTTCTCTTTTCTTTTTAATAGTTGCTTAGTTTGAAAGGTCCATAATTTAAAATAACCGATCAATTGTTTCAGGGCCCACAGAAATACTTACATGTACAGTTCAGCAAGATTGTGAAGTTGCCCACTTTTGTGGAAGCCTTCTGTTTTATTCTTGTTCACGCCCCAACTGTTTCCAGTTTTCTTTTCTCATCTGTTCTGTGATGTTGTAAACCGTGGATCGAAGACTCTTCGCTAGGGAGCTATTAATTACCACTATTTAGAATCGGGACAACAAAGCAAAAAAAAAAAAGACACGAAAGGCCGTGCCTGATCATTACGCGGGTGCTTCGGGGACGAGCTTCTAGCCGCCCAATAAGAGCACCACCCGGAACGATCACAATTGTGTTTGTGCTACGTCAGTATGTCTGCATGGGGCGCGAAGTTGATGTTCTCCTACCACTTAAGACTTGATTCGGGGGCTGTGCTTTCGTTACGCTTTTCGTAAGCGCAACGGTCCCACCCCCTTGCGGTGAGTTTTGTTGTCACCGTCGAGGTGCACCTTTCTTTGCTACCAATGAGTTTCCGCTGTTTTCCTCTGTATTTGATCGCCTACGGCTTCCTTCACCCACCGCTGTGCTTGCTTCCTCTACTGTAATGTGACTCTTCCACTCCAACTTACTGAAGGAAACACATACCGACAAGCGGCTGTTTTGTTGTTTACAGTCTTCCTGCTTTCCCTCACTACAGGCGTAGCATCTTCATTTTTTTTTGTCTTCTTATCACCTTCTGTTGCGCTGCAGTCATGAGCCAGTCATCCATTGAGACGGCCATCCTAAAGGCGCTCTCAAGCGGTGAGCAGATTTCGTCGACGCAGCTGGCGGAGGCGCTGAAGGTGGACCACCAAGAGGTGGTGGGCGCCGCCAAGTCGCTCGAAGCGGACAACTACATCAACTCTCAGATGGGCCAGCAGATGGTTCTGAAGTTGTCGCACGAGGCCCACCAGATCATCGAGGCCGGCAGCCCGGAGTTTCTCGTGTGGGAGCTGCTGAAGGACGGCAAAAAGAGCCAGGAGGAGGTGGCGGGCGAGTTCGGCAAGGAGATGACGGGCGTGGCGCTGACAAATGGCATCAAGGCGAAGATGTTCAAGACAGCGAAAGAGGAGGGTAGGGTGTTCCTCGAGCGAGTGCCAGGCAACGACAACGTAACCGACGCCGTCCGCGAAACACTCAAGACGGCCGCCGCCTCGCCGGAACTGCTCGACGCGAAGACGGTCGACATGTTGAAGAAGCGCAAGCTGGCCACACTAGAAGCGCGCAAGACCTTCACGTACACGAAGGGCTCGTCCTACGCAACAGAGCGCACGGCTAAGGCGGCTGGCGACCTCACGCGTGACATGCTCGTGGACGGCTCGTGGAAAGACAGGCAGTTCAAAGAGTACAACTTCACTGCGCAGGGCGCCGAGGTTGACGGCGGCGCACTGCATCCGTTGCTGAAGGTGCGCCAGGAGTTTCGTGAGATTCTGATGGAGCTCGGCTTTCAGGAGATGGATACGCAGCACTGGGCTGAGGTGTCCTTCTGGAACTTCGACTCCCTCATCATCCCTCAGCAGCACCCGGCCCGCGATATGCAGGACACCTTCTTCCTCTCGAAGCCCGAAACAGCGCAGCTGCAGGAGTTGGACTACGTGGAGCGGGTCAAGGCAATGCACGAAGCGTGCTTTCGTACTCCATGGAAGATCGAGGAGGCCACCCGCAACGTCTTGCGGACTCACACAACCGGCTCTTCGGCCTTCACGTTGCGCAACCTTGCCCGCCACTCCACGCGCACCCCGGATGGCAAGCTGCAATTCCGCCCTGGTCGCTACTACAGCATTGACCGCGTCTTCCGCAATGAGGAGATGGACCGCACCCACCTGTGCGAGTTTCACCAGGTCGAGGGTTTTGTGATTGACCGCGACATCTCGCTCGCGAAGATGATGCACACCTTCGACGCCTTCTTCCGCCGCATCGGCGTGTCACAGCTGCGCTTCAAGCCGGCCTTCAACCCGTACACTGAGCCCTCGATGGAGATCTTTGGCTTCCACACGGGGCTGAACAAGTGGATTGAGGTTGGTAACAGCGGTCTCTTCCGGCCTGAGCTGCTGCGCCCGCTCGGTTACGACGACGACGTCTCCGTGATGGCCTGGGGCCTCTCGCTAGAACGCCCGACGATGATTAAGTACGGCATCAACAACATCCACGAGCTCTTCGGCCACCGCGTCGATGTCCGCTTTATCAAGCGCGCTGCCATTGCGCGGTACTAACGTAAAGAGTCGGGAGTAGCGTCCACAACCTTTTTTTTGGTTCTCTGCAAGTGCTCTTTCTGAGTATTGGTCATGCTAAGGCGATGCTAGCTGATGCCCTTCGCCCATGTTTTTGTTGATAGTAGGGTAGGTATCGTATTGATTTGAGTGGCAGTGGCTTTTGAACGCACGAGAAGGAACGAAAGAAACAGTTGCCTAGTGGTGCACGATGGACACGGTTGAAGGAAAAATCAGCGACAGAGGAGGGGAAAACGGAGAAAAAACAATGTGTTCTTTTCTTCTTTCCCTTTTGCTTTGATCCTGTTTTGACGGCTACTCGTTATGCCTGCTCTGTGGACAGCTATGTTTTAGTTTTTCTATCTCTTTGTTGTTATACCCACTTTAAGGAATTAATTAATGGCTTACAAGCTTTTTCTGTCGTTTGTTGCGCTCCCATTGCGGTGTGTAGGAGGCTCCAACCTCAACGTGCGCAGTTCCGCTTTTTTGTTTGCTTTCGGGGCTTTGGTAGACGGGGAATCTGCAGAAGTGTAAGTGTCGGTATACATACATTTGTTCTACAGTTTGTTACGTCGTTCACATTTTTGCCTGGAAAAATTAGGGGTGCGAAGATGAGAGAGGAGAATGCGAAACCTTGAAAAAGCGCTGGCATTTTCACGACGCTATGAGATCTCACAACACTGATCTAGCGGGGAGGGATTAAATGGGGGAAAAGTGCATTACACTGTGTTTGATTTAAGCCTCTGAGTAACGAAGGGCCTTTTTTTTTTTCAGTGTGCATGCATGTGTGTGGTGTGCGGAATTCGATAGTGATTGGCAAGGTTTTCTCCTCCCTCTTTATGTCACCGCGCGTGAATGGCTTTTCGTTTCAATTGAATTTATTGCCTCCTTATCGTGCTCGTGCTTGAGAGTTTATTAACACGCACATTCACGTAGCGTAGTGACAGAGGTCTAACACTTCATGCTCAAAACAGAATAAAAAAATAGGAAAATAGTAGGTCAGAATGCCAGCGCAGTAAGCTAAAAACAAAAAAAAATCAAAAGAGGACGGCGCACAACGCCTAACTTTTTTTTCCAAATAGCAGAAGGCGGTGTCGCTAGGTACATTTGTTACGCGCCAAGTGGTCGCGTTCGGTGGACTGAGGCGACTTATGTAAATGGTATCTCTGACACAACAGCGGTGATGCCGCACCCGTTATGCTGTCTACGTCAAGCATCTCGGAGTTTCCTTTTCTTCCCTCACAACTTCAACTCTCTTTTTCTTTTCCTTCGCCATTTCTTCCGTGCACACTTCCACACGCACCCATTGCGCATTTTGGCACCTTTGCAACACTCTTGCGCCTTCTCTTTTTCCCACGGCACGTTACATCAATTAGTGAGGAACACTCAATATGGTCAAGCCGCATCTTCACCACTACCAGGTTGTGGGCCGCGAGTCGCCGTCGGAGAAGAACCCCGAGCCGACCGTGTACAAGTTCGAGGTGTTCGCCCCGAACTTCGTGGTCGCCAAGAGTCGCTTCTGGCGCATGATGAAGATCAAGAACAAGGTCAAGGCCACCCACGGCGACGTACTGTCCTGCAAGGTCGTGAAGGACGCGAAGCTGGCGGCGCGCAACTACGTTGTTGACATCGCGTACTACAGCCAGCGCTGCGGCTACACCCGCATGGTAAAGGAGTTCCGTGATGTGTCGAAGAGCGGCGCCGTGAGTCAGGCCTACCACGACCTCGCCTCCCGCCACCGCGCTCGCTACCACAACATCGAGGTGCTGGAGGTCAAGAGCATCCCGGACCACGAGGTGAAGCACCTGAACATTTCGCAGTACCACGTGCCGAACCTGTCCTTCCCGCTGCTGCAGCGCCGCGTCAAGGCCGCCCGCAAGGACCGTGCCATCTTCGTCAAGAAGAACACGAAGCGTGCTGTAGTGGCTTAAGATTGTTGCTTGCGTGCCCCTCTCATGTGGTTTCACTTTTCCCGCTTTCCGCCTCGCAGCGTGCGGTGACTACACTGTTCGCCTGCGTGCTTGCGGTGGGCAGGGTGAGGCTACGGGTTGAGTGAACGTTCTTACGCTTTTCATGTACTCGTACGTGCTGATTGCTTTCCTTTCTCATTTAGAATCATTTGCCCCCCTCCCAAAAAAAAAAAAAACAGTGATCGTGTACGCTGAATAACAACATTTCTGCTAGTTGTCGTTAATGGGGGTCGGTGTTGGCTGCAATATTGAGTCATTTTTTTCTTTTTTTGGGGTAGACGCTTTCACTGAACGATGTGGAAGCTGAGATGTTATGAACTGCAGCACGCATTCGTTTCTCTTTTTTTTTTCCGATGCTTTTAGGAAGAGGAACGTGAACTGCTGTTGGGGTTGCACATTTCTCGACGACCCAGCTAAACAATGAGTTGTTAAAAAAAAAAAAGACTTTTCTTCTCTTTACCCTCCCGCATCGACTGCCCTACTACTCTTCTTTTAAACCGACCCTCGTTTTTTCTGCACATCTGGTGACGCATCAAAGCTAATATGTATACATGCAGTTTTAACACGCAGTGGTTTTTCAAATTTCTTTCCTTTTCGTGACACCCACGCTGTTGTAACTCTACCAAAGTGCAGTGCGCACGCCGACTCCTCGAAAAGAATCAGCTACAAGCCTTTTTGCCTTTTCTGCGACTTGTTGGGTGATTTTTTTTTTTTAACTACTGAATTGTAAACGTCGCGTTAACTTCATTCTTCTTTTTGGCCACTTGAACAGAACACCTACGGGAAGACATCGAAATACAAAGGTAACCTTCGCAGGTCTCTTTGCTTAACCGAACACTCATTGTTAAACTGTACGTCACGCGTTTCCACAAACTCCTTCGCATTCTCGCCTTGCGCACAGCCTCATTTTGTAGTATGCCCATCGCGACGGCCTCCACCGACCCGCAGCAGCCGTCACCGACGTTGCCGGTAAGAGGTCAGGTTCTGGTGCCACCAGGCAAGGTGTGGTTAAACTCCGACGAGCCTGAGGATGAGTACCCGCTTTTCTGCTCGACCGAGATCCCTCCCAAGAAACCCGGCATGGTGCGCATCTGGGTGGACGGCTGCTTTGACATGCTACATTTCGGCCACGCTAACGCCCTGCGGCAAGCGCGTCGTCTTGGCACGGAGCTCTTTGTCGGCAGTCACTCCGACGAGGAGGTGATGCGCTTTAAAGGGCCCCCGATTATGCACGCCGAGGAGCGGTACGAGGCGCTGTGGGGGTGTAAGTGGGTGAACTACGTCGTGGAGAATTATCCGTACTGCACTCGGCTGAAGGACATGGAGCGCTTCGAGATTGACTTCGTGGTGCACGGCGACGACATTTCTGTTGGCCTCGATGGCCGCAACTCCTACCAGGAGATCATCGACGCCGGCAAATTCAAGGTGGTGAAGCGTACAGAGGGAATTTCGACAACGGACTTGGTGGGCCGCATGCTCCTGTGCACCAAAAACCACATGCTGCAGTCACTGGACGAGGTGCAGCTGGAGAGTGAGCTCTTCGAGCACAGCCCGACGACGCACTACCTAACTACGTCACGCAAGATTGTTCAGTTCAGCAATAACTCGAGTCCGACGCCGAGTGACCGAATTGTCTACGTTGACGGCAGCTTCGACCTCTTCCACATTGGACACATGCGTGTGCTGCAGAAGGCCCGTGAATACGGTGACTACCTCATTGTCGGTGTCTACGAGGACAAGGTGGTGAATGAGCAGAAGGGCAAGAACTACCCCATCATGAACTTGAATGAACGCGTGCTCGGCGTGCTGTCGTGCCGGTACGTCGACGAGGTAGTAATGGGCGTCCCATCGGAAGTGACGAAGGAGCTGATAGACAGCCTCAACATCGATGTTGTGGTAAGTGGCATGTTCTCGGACGGCGTCGCCGAGGGACAGGCCCTGGCAGGGTATGAGGTGCCAAAGGCGATGGGCATCTACAGAGAGGTCGACTCCGGCTCAACGCTCACCACCGACTCCCTCATTGACCGCGTCGTCGAGAACCGGCTGGCTTTTCTGAAGCGACAGGCGGAGAAACGCAAGAAGGACAAGAGGAGTGCTGAGAGTAAGCCGGACGAGTACAAAAATGTGAAGGAATTAAACTGAGAGCCAGTGATGTCTAGACACACCGTTTGTCGCGAAAGCGCCTAGAGCTCACCAGCACATAAAAGTGCAGCGGGTGAAGCTGCCGTACATAGTGACGGGTACCGACGTACCCTTTAAATTGACGAACAACCAATTTTCCTACATTCACATCGTTTGGAGACCCTTAAAATTGCACCTGTACTCATCTGGGTTGATTCTTTCGGCAGTTTCGAAATTATGCTTTATAAACCAGTTGCTTGCGGACACTGCAATACCGTCTTTCTACACAATGCTGCGTAACTCAACCGACGGCGGGAAAAGACGGTTAATGGGTCCCTTTGTGGGTTGACTACAAGCAATTGTAATGCTTACTCACCAAACGCATCTTTACATTTGCTGAGTTTCACCGTTCTGGTCATCTGGAGCAAAGTGTGCATTAGGACATTCCAACTCAGGACGTCATCAATTAGTGTTTTGAAAGTAAAATACTTCTTAATCGTCTTCATGTACTGCTGTTGTTTGTTTCAGACTGCGTCTCCATTGGTGTTTTCCACTTTTCCGTGTGTGTCTTCTGTATTGGACGTTAAGCCTCTTGAACCGCTTTCTACTTTTATAAGCTGCATAACGGTTCCCTCATACAAAGTGGAACCCTCATTTTGCACTCTGCTCACCCTTCACGCCAATACCAAAGAAAACGTACCACGAACGCGTTCGCCACGTACTGTGTTGTTGCCCACTTGAAACGACAGCACATTCAGTTTTTTATCCTTTCTTCTTTTCAAATGCCGCTGAAAGCACATGACACAAAGTTGGCGTACGACCGCAGCCGCATCACGCCCGGCATCCTCCACATCGGTGTTGGTCAGTTCTGTCGTGGCCATTTGTTCCGCTACACGCAACACGTGCTAGAGATCTCGGCGAAAGAAAACCACCAGTACGACAGCTGGGGCATCATCGGCGTCAATGTGATACAGGGACTTCGTGAAAAGACAATGTGGCAGGACTTTAAGAAGCAGGACTGCCTGTACACGGTGACGCTGTTCCCGACGGAGGGCCCGCACACGACGGAGGTCATCGGCAGCATGCTGGACTACGTGTACGCGCCAGAGGAGCAGCAGAAGCTGCTGGACTACCTCGCTGATCCGCGCATCCGCATCGTGTCGCTGACGGTGACGGAGGGCGGCTACAACATCGACGAGAACAAGGGTTGCTTCGATCTGACGGACAAGGCGGTGAAGGCGGACCTTGCCAACCCGACGGAGCCGCACACGACGTTCGGGTACATCGTGGAGGGCTTGCGTCTGCGTCGCGAGCGCAACGTGGAGCCGTTCAGCGTGATGTCGTGTGACAACCTGCGCCACAACGGTGATGTTGCCAAGAAGGCCATCCTCGGCTACGCGTACGCTCGCGACCGCAGCCTCGGCGAGTGGGTGGAGGCGAACGTGTGCTTCCCGAACAGCATGGTCGACCGCATCACCCCTGCCACTACGCCTGCAGTGAAGAAATACCTCAACGAACTTACTGGCCTGGATGACTTGGAACCTGTGATCGGTGAGGACTTCAACCAGTGGGTTATCGAAAACAAGTTCCGAGCTCGTCCGGCGTGGGAGCGCGTGGGACAAGAACTGTCTGACAATGTCCCTGGTTTCGAGAACACAAAGGTGCGCATCCTGAATTCGTCGCACCTGATGCTCACGTTCCCTGGCTTGCTCCTTGGTTATCGTATGGTGCACGAGGCGCTGGGCGACGAGGACGTATACCGCCTGGTGGAGAACTCGCTGGACAACGACGTGCTGCCGACGCTGGAGTCGCCGATGGACAAGGTTGCGTACAAGAACAAGGTTTTGTCACGTTTTATGAACCCCGCCATTGCGGACCAGCTGCTGCGCATTGCCGGCGACAGCTGCAGCAAGGTCCAGGTGTTCTGGACCAACAACGTGGTGGCGGTATTGGAGCAGAAGCGCGACCTGAGCAACTTCGCCTTCGCGATTGCGTGCTTCCTGAAGTACCTGGAGGGGAAGGACTGCAACGGCGCAGCGTTTCCGGTCGTCGAACCGAAGCTGGACCCGACGTGGAAGGAGCTGATCGCGAGCTCAGATCTGTCTGCGCCGCTGTCGCTGAACGCATTCGACCCGTGGCGCAACCGCGACCACGCCGAGCTGGACAAGCAGATTGTGCACTACCGCGCGCTGATCAAGGAGAAGGGTGTCCGTGCGGCGATGCCGTTCAAGAACAAAAGTGCAAATCTATGAAAGAAGTTGTTTGTGTCTACTGCAGTTCTCCAGTGTGAAGCCGCGGTAGAGTGGAAAAAGGGTTGGTTTTAGGTTTTTTAGCGTGCAAGTACGTATGCACGTATATGTATCCATATGTACATGTGTATGTATGTATGTGTGTACGTGTGTGTAAGCTGTGAGTAGCACCCAAGGTTGCTATTGCTTCTCTTTAACGTTTTATTTCGAGCTTTATCTTTTGTTCGTGTGTGGTTGGGGCGGGGGTTTAGGACTTAGTTGGGTGTGTTTCACTGAATTACGCTTGTACTTTGGCGATTTCCGCGCCGTCTCTGTGTGCTACCGACACGTCGTTTCTTTTCTCCTGTTTCTCTTTCGTAGCGCCAGCGTGGAGAAGAAGTGGTTTCTTTTTGGTCCCCTATTAAAGTAATCTGTGGATTTTTCTCCCGTGGAAGACGGAACCAACGCAAATGTGTGTGAAACTCAACTAACATTTTTTTCGCTTCTGTGGCAAACGAAGCTCCGTAGCCGGGTTCCACATCGTGCAATAATGAACAGCAATAGGAGCAAACGAAACAACGAGCAAAAATCTACCCCCCCCCCTCCCCCAGCGTTCGCGTTGTTTCTGTTTTTTTGTTCTCACTGCAGGCTTTCCGCCCACCAAAACGTTTCCTTCTTTGTAACGGAAAAAAAAACGAAATTGGTTTTATTGTTTTTCCCCCCACAAATAATCCTATAAAAGCCAAAGTAATCACTTTCTCCAGCCTGACTCTGTACTTGTAGGTGCAGACAAAAG
Organism: Crithidia expoeki; assembly: GCA_900240875.1. Taxonomy (NCBI): domain Eukaryota; phylum Euglenozoa; class Kinetoplastea; order Trypanosomatida; family Trypanosomatidae; genus Crithidia; species Crithidia expoeki. Next base: position 307,858 of record OESE01000220.1, read on the forward strand.
AAAATGATTGAAGGTGCTGTAACACAGCCAAGACACGATAGCGCGGTGAACACTCGTAAACAAGTCCCAATGACGTTGCGACGACGGCAGAATTTACATCTAGAAGTTGTTTATCGTAGAGTGGGAAACCAATTCCGAAACGAGTGCGTTTGACGACACCAAAAATGTAAGACTCGGTTACCTCCAAATCTCATAACTCCCGTACGCAATATAGAGGCACAGCCTTCTCCTCAACTTCAACAAACAGACACACGACGCACCTATCTCTTATTTATTAGCGGGTTTTTTTTCTGTTCGCTGAAAGCTACACCTTGCGTGCAATTAAATACGTTCTGTCTCACTTGGATTACACTGCCCCTCAACACCACGCCGCGTGTGCCAGCACGAAGGACAGCAATCGAACCTCTTGGTTCAGAACCTTTTCTTCCGCGTAAAACCTTAAAGTTCAACTTTGAAAAAAGATGACTCTAAGTTACGACCGCAGTCGCATCACGCCCGGCATCGTGCACTTTGGTGTTGGCCAGTTCGCGCGCGCACACCTGTTCCGCTACACGCACCACCTGTTGGAGCTGTCGGCGAAGGAGAAGCACCAGTACGACAGCTGGGGCATCATCGGCGTAAACCTGCTGATGGGTGATCATGAGCGTGAGGTTGCACAAAATTTCCGCAAGCAGGACTGCCTGTACACGGTGACGCTCTGCCCAACAGCAGGCCCGCACACGACGGAGGTCATCGGCAGCATGCTGGACTACGTGTACGCGCCAGAGGAGCAGCAGAAGCTGCTGGACTACCTCGCTGATCCGCGCATCCGCATCGTGTCGCTGACGGTGACGGAGGGCGGCTACAACATCGACGAGAACAAGGGTTGCTTCGATCTGACGGACAAGGCGGTGAAGGCGGACCTTGCCAACCCGACGGAGCCGCACACGACGTTCGGGTACATCGTGGAGGGCTTGCGTCTGCGTCGCGAGCGCAACGTGGAGCCGTTCAGCGTGATGTCGTGTGACAACCTGCGCCACAACGGTGATGTTGCCAAGAAGGCCATCCTCGGCTACACGTACGCTCGCGACCGCAGCCTCGGCGAGTGGGTGGAGGCGAACGTGTGCTTCCCGAACAGCATGGTCGACCGCATCACCCCCAAAACGACACCGGAGATGAAGGAGCGGCTGAACAAGCTGAACGGCGTGGACGACCTACACCCGGTTGTGGGAGAGGACTTCAGCCAGTGGGTGCTGGAGGACAAGTTCACGGAGCGTCCGGCGTGGGAGTTAGTCGGACTCGAAGTTTCTGACAATGTCCCTGGTTTCGAGAACACAAAGGTGCGCATCCTGAATTCGTCGCACCTGATGATGACGCTGGTGGGGCTGCTGCTGGGCTACCAGCAAGTGCACGAGGCGCTGGGCGACGAGGACGTATACCGCCTGGTGGAGAACTCGCTGGACAAGGACGTGCTGCCGACGCTGGAGTCGCCGATGGACAAGGTTGCGTACAAGAAGACGGTGCTGTCGCGGTTCATGAACAGGGAGATCGCGGACCAGCTGCTGCGCATTGCCGGCGACAGCTGCAGCAAGGTCCAGGTGTTCTGGACCAACACAGTCATCGCGTTGCTGGAGCAGAAGCGCGACCTGAGCAACTTCGCCTTCGCGATTGCGTGCTTCCTGAAGTACCTGGAGGGGAAGGACTGCAACGGCGCGACGTTCGAGGTGAATGAGCCGAAGCTGGACCCGACGTGGAAGGAGCTGATCGCGAGCTCAGATCTGTCTGCGCCGCTGTCGCTGAACGCATTCGACCCGTGGCGCAACCGCGACCACGCCGAGCTAGACAAGCAGATTGTGCACTACCGCGCGCTGATCAAGGAGAAGGGTGTCCGTGCGGCGATGCCGTTCAGAGAGGTTGACGCCAAACTGTAAAAAGGGTGTAGTTTAACGTCAACTGCGGTGTGGGGAGCATGGGTGCTACTGTGTCACGTCGCGTTTGTGCTACTGTATACGCGCTGTCTCGGCGGTGTTGCTAGTGGTTTAACGGTGGTTACCGTGATATTTTGAAGTGCGGTTTTAAAGTGTGCTTTGCTGTTTGCTATTTAACTGTTTTTTTTTTTCGGCTTTGTTTGGTGCTACTTATATTTGCAAACCGAACTAATTGGGTCTGTTTGTATTTTTGCACGTTTTTCTTGGAATCGTTTAAACTCGTTCTCTTTTTTTTTGTTTGTGCTGTTATAAACACATCTATACACATGGCATTAATCCTCGCTCCGTGTTGCCGTACTAGTGGTGCACGTCGGCGACTTTATTTCTCTTTGTAAGTTATTGGTGAAGTGTATCTTGTCTTTTAAATTCCTTTTTACGTTCGTTTTCTGTTCGTTCGTTTCTCTAATGAGTCTGACACTCACCTGTAAAAGCGGGTTCAGTTTTTTTTTTTTTTGTGCTGAGCGCGGACAAACATCAACAAAACTGCACGTGCAGGCAACGAGAAGCACAACACGAACGAGTCACTGGCTCACAAGAGCAAACGGTCTGCGAATTTCATAAACTTACCTTCAGTAGGCACAGCGTGGGTCAAAAGTTAACACCAGCTTTTTTTATTGACGCTCTATACAAAACCAAAAAATAGCAAAGCGTTATGGACACGCTGCACACGCGGTGCAGTTAGCGACAAAAGAGGTTCGCCTTTAAGTCGCCTTACATTCAACACCATCATCTTCTCACCATGTCAAGTTTGGAAATCAACAACGATCCGCGACAAAAAAATGAACTTACTAAACAGAGTGCTTCTTGCACCAATGTTCATACGGGATCAAACTGATGTCCACATCAGACAGGAGAGCAGTGCGAGGTAGCAACACGTCGAACGTGCCAATAATCTAAGAACAACGTTTGCTAGTCTGTACAACAAGCCTCTCCCACTGTTTCAGTAACTAGTACACAACAGAAACGGCAAACACGTACCACAACTGCTACACTCTCATACACCGCGATATCAACGACACAACAAAACAGGGAATTTCTGCTACGATATCTTATAAACATACCCACGCACATACGCAAGGTGCGGGAAAACGCAGGTGAGGATAAAATGAAGTTGAAACACGACCGCAGTCGCATCACGCCCGGCATCGTGCACTTTGGTGTTGGCCAGTTCGCGCGCGCACACCTGTTCCGCTACACGCACCACCTGTTGGAGCTGTCGGCGAAGGAGAAGCACCAGTACGACAGCTGGGGCATCATCGGCGTGGGCCCGCGGCGCGGTGAGAAGCAGAAGCAGGTGTGGCAGGACTTTAAGAAGCAGGACTGCCTGTACACGGTGACGCTGTTCCCGACGGAGGGCCCGCACACGACGGGGGTCATCGGCAGCATGCTGGACTACGTGTACGCGCCAGAGGAGCAGCAGAAGCTGCTGGACTACCTCGCTGATCCGCGCATCCGCATCGTGTCGCTGACGGTGACGGAGGGCGGCTACAACATCGACGAGAACAAGGGTTGCTTCGATCTGACGGACAAGGCGGTGAAGGCGGACCTTGCCAACCCGACGGAGCCGCACACGACGTTCGGGTACATCGTGGAGGGCTTGCGTCTGCGTCGCGAGCGCAACGTGGAGCCGTTCAGCGTGATGTCGTGTGACAACCTGCGCCACAACGGCAACGTGTCGAAGATGGCCATCCTCGGCTACGCGTACGCTCGCGACCGCAGCCTCGGCGAGTGGGTGGAGGCGAACGTGTGCTTCCCGAACAGCATGGTCGACCGCATCACCCCGACGACGACACCGGAGATGAAGGAGCGGCTGAACAAGCTGAACGGCGTGGACGACCTACACCCGGTTGTGGGAGAGGACTTCAGCCAGTGGGTGCTGGAGGACAAGTTCACGGAGCGTCCGGCGTGGGACCGCGTGGGTGTGGAGCTGACGGACGATGTGACCGGGTACGAGAACACAAAGGTGCGCATCCTGAATTCGTCGCACCTGATGATGACGCTGGTGGGGCTGCTGCTGGGCTACCAGCAAGTGCACGAGGCGCTGGGCGACGAGGACGTATACCGCCTGGTGGAGAACTCGCTGGACAAGGACGTGCTGCCGACGCTGGAGTCGCCGATGGACAAGGTTGCGTACAAGAAGACGGTGCTGTCGCGGTTCATGAACAGGGAGATCGCGGACCAGCTGCTGCGCATTGCCGGCGACAGCTGCAGCAAGGTCCAGGTGTTCTGGACCAACACAGTCATCGCGTTGCTGGAGCAGAAGCGCGACCTGAGCAACTTCGCCTTCGCGATTGCGTGCTTCCTGAAGTACCTGGAGGGGAAGGACTGCAACGGCGCGACGTTCGAGGTGAATGAGCCGAAGCTGGACCCGACGTGGAAGGAGCTGATCGCGAGCTCAGATCTGTCTGCGCCGCTGTCGCTGAACGCATTCGACCCGTGGCGCAACCGCGACCACGCCGAGCTAGACAAGCAGATTGTGCACTACCGCGCGCTGATCAAGGAGAAGGGTGTCCGTGCGGCGATGCCGTTCAAGCAGAATGCGTAAAAGCGAACGCACTGCCGTGCCTCCCATCCTTCTCCACCTGCGTGGAGCATACCTCCAGCTCTTTGTTTCTCTTCTTTGCACTCCCCTCTCCCCAAGATACGCGTTTTATTAACCATGTCGTTCTGTTTCTCCATTTGGTACCCGCAACTCGGTTACTTGCGTTTTCTCTTGTTTCTTTTCCTTGCTTCCCCATATACATGGTTATACACACCTCCGCCATTGGTGCCGTGCGACTCGCGCGGCCCGCCGGCGACTCTACCTTTCTTTTATTTGAAATACACTACTTGAATTCGACAATGCGCCGCTGACTTGAGAGCGCGCTCCGTGTGTCTTTTTTTTTTCTTTGGTTGTCTCCGAGAAGCATCGGTGAGGACAAAACGCGCTGGCCTCGCTACAGGCCTTCTCAAATCACGAACAACAAAAGAGCTGAATCTCGAGTGTGTGTGGATGCGTGCCCCCATCCCCTCCTCCCTCCCCCGCCACTGCATGCAGGAAGGGGCGCACACATAACGTTACCGACAGGACAGCACGCGTTTGCAAAACGTGGCTGCGGGGGAGCGCGCGTGGTGTTGGTGCGGCTGCTGCTCGCTCCACGCACTGTCCGCGTTGTTTCCGGGGCGACGCGCGCGGGGGCCAAGTGCCTCCGCGCCTTCGCACCTACCATCCTCACCTGTGCCTTTCACTGCTGCTCTTTCTGCCTTCCTGCCCCTGCCTGTCTCCCACTGCTGCGCAACGCCTCCGCCTTTCCTCTTACCGCTGCCACACCGACAGTTTAAGCACACGCACGTACACACATATATACCCAACCACAAGTCACTCTTTCCCCGGCCTCGCACACTCTCTATACAACCGCTTCCGAGCGCCCCTCATCAAAGCTCCCACCATCACCGCCTTTTTCTCAATCACCGATCCCCACACAAGAATGCCGCTGAAAGAGTCCGACCTGCCTCTGGCGTACGACCGCAGCCGCATCACGCCCGGCATCGTGCACTTTGGTGTTGGCCAGTTCGCGCGCGCACACCTGTTCCGCTACACGCACCACCTGTTGGAGCTGTCGGCGAAGGAGAAGCACCAGTACGACAGCTGGGGCATCATCGGCGTGGGCCCGCGGCGCGGTGAGAAGCAGAAGCAGGTGTGGCAGGACTTTAAGAAGCAGGACTGCCTGTACACGGTGACGCTGTTCCCGACGGAGGGCCCGCACACGACGGGGGTCATCGGCAGCATGCTGGACTACGTGTACGCGCCAGAGGAGCAGCAGAAGCTGCTGGACTACCTCGCTGATCCGCGCATCCGCATCGTGTCGCTGACGGTGACGGAGGGCGGCTACAACATCGACGAGAACAAGGGTTGCTTCGATCTGACGGACAAGGCGGTGAAGGCGGACCTTGCCAACCCGACGGAGCCGCACACGACGTTCGGGTACATCGTGGAGGGCTTGCGTCTGCGTCGCGAGCGCAACGTGGAGCCGTTCAGCGTGATGTCGTGTGACAACCTGCGCCACAACGGCAACGTGTCGAAGATGGCCATCCTCGGCTACGCGTACGCTCGCGACCGCAGCCTCGGCGAGTGGGTGGAGGCGAACGTGTGCTTCCCGAACAGCATGGTCGACCGCATCACCCCGACGACGACACCGGAGATGAAGGAGCGGCTGAACAAGCTGAACGGCGTGGACGACCTACACCCGGTTGTGGGAGAGGACTTCAGCCAGTGGGTGCTGGAGGACAAGTTCACGGAGCGTCCGGCGTGGGACCGCGTGGGTGTGGAGCTGACGGACGATGTGACCGGGTACGAGAACACAAAGGTGCGCATCCTGAATTCGTCGCACCTGATGATGACGCTGGTGGGGCTGCTGCTGGGCTACCAGCAAGTGCACGAGGCGCTGGGCGACGAGGACGTATACCGCCTGGTGGAGAACTCGCTGGACAAGGACGTGCTGCCGACGCTGGAGTCGCCGATGGACAAGGTTGCGTACAAGAAGACGGTGCTGTCGCGGTTCATGAACAGGGAGATCGCGGACCAGCTGCTGCGCATTGCCGGCGACAGCTGCAGCAAGGTCCAGGTGTTCTGGACCAACACAGTCATCGCGTTGCTGGAGCAGAAGCGCGACCTGAGCAACTTCGCCTTCGCGATTGCGTGCTTCCTGAAGTACCTGGAGGGGAAGGACTGCAACGGCGCGCGTTCGGGTGTGAGCCGAAGCTGGACCCGACGTGGAAGGAGCTGATCGCGAGCTCAGATCTGTCTGCGCCGCTGTCGCTGAACGCATTCGACCCGTGGCGCAACCGCGACCACGCCGAGCTAGACAAGCAGATTGTGCACTACCGCGCGCTGATCAAGGAGAAGGGTGTCCGTGCGGCGATGCCGTTCAAGCAGAATGCGTAAAAGCGAACGCACTGCCGTGCCTCCCATCCTTCTCCACCTGCGTGGAGCATACCTCCAGCTCTTTGTTTCTCTTCTTTGCACTCCCCTCTCCCCAAGATACGCGTTTTATTAACCATGTCGTTCTGTTTCTCCATTTGGTACCCGCAACTCGGTTACTTGCGTTTTCTCTTGTTTCTTTTCCTTGCTTCCCCATATACATGGTTATACACACCTCCGCCATTGGTGCCGTGCGACTCGCGCGGCCCGCCGGCGACTCTACCTTTCTTTTATTTGAAATACACTACTTGAATTCGACAATGCGCCGCTGACTTGAGAGCGCGCTCCGTGTGTCTTTTTTTTTTCTTTGGTTGTCTCCGAGAAGCATCGGTGAGGACAAAACGCGCTGGCCTCGCTACAGGCCTTCTCAAATCACGAACAACAAAAGAGCTGAATCTCGAGTGTGTGTGGATGCGTGCCCCATCCCCTCCTCCCTCCCCCGCCACTGCATGCAGGAAGGGGCGCACACATAACGTTACCGACAGGACAGCACGCGTTTGCAAAACGTGGCTGCGGGGGAGCGCGCGTGGTGTTGGTGCGGCTGCTGCTCGCTCCACGCACTGTCCGCGTTGTTTCCGGGGCGACGCGCGCGGGGGCCAAGTGCCTCCGCGCCTTCGCACCTACCATCCTCACCTGTGCCTTTCACTGCTGCTCTTTCTGCCTTCCTGCCCCTGCCTGTCTCCCACTGCTGCGCAACGCCTCCGCCTTTCCTCTTACCGCTGCCACACCGACAGTTTAAGCACACGCACGTACACACATATATACCCAACCACAAGTCACTCTTTCCCCGGCCTCGCACACTCTCTATACAACCGCTTCCGAGCGCCCCTCATCAAAGCTCCCACCATCACCGCCTTTTTCTCAATCACCGATCCCCACACAAGAATGCCGCTGAAAGAGTCCGACCTGCCTCTGGCGTACGACCGCAGCCGCATCACGCCCGGCATCGTGCACTTTGGTGTTGGCCAGTTCGCGCGCGCACACCTGTTCCGCTACACGCACCACCTGTTGGAGCTGTCGGCGAAGGAGAAGCACCAGTACGACAGCTGGGGCATCATCGGCGTGGGCCCGCGGCGCGGTGAGAAGCAGAAGCAGGTGTGGCAGGACTTTAAGAAGCAGGACTGCCTGTACACGGTGACGCTGTTCCCGACGGAGGGCCCGCACACGACGGGGGTCATCGGCAGCATGCTGGACTACGTGTACGCGCCAGAGGAGCAGCAGAAGCTGCTGGACTACCTCGCTGATCCGCGCATCCGCATCGTGTCGCTGACGGTGACGGAGGGCGGCTACAACATCGACGAGAACAAGGGTTGCTTCGATCTGACGGACAAGGCGGTGAAGGCGGACCTTGCCAACCCGACGGAGCCGCACACGACGTTCGGGTACATCGTGGAGGGCTTGCGTCTGCGTCGCGAGCGCAACGTGGAGCCGTTCAGCGTGATGTCGTGTGACAACCTGCGCCACAACGGCAACGTGTCGAAGATGGCCATCCTCGGCTACGCGTACGCTCGCGACCGCAGCCTCGGCGAGTGGGTGGAGGCGAACGTGTGCTTCCCGAACAGCATGGTCGACCGCATCACCCCGACGACGACACCGGAGATGAAGGAGCGGCTGAACAAGCTGAACGGCGTGGACGACCTACACCCGGTTGTGGGAGAGGACTTCAGCCAGTGGGTGCTGGAGGACAAGTTCACGGAGCGTCCGGCGTGGGACCGCGTGGGTGTGGAGCTGACGGACGATGTGACCGGGTACGAGAACACAAAGGTGCGCATCCTGAATTCGTCGCACCTGATGATGACGCTGGTGGGGCTGCTGCTGGGCTACCAGCAAGTGCACGAGGCGCTGGGCGACGAGGACGTATACCGCCTGGTGGAGAACTCGCTGGACAAGGACGTGCTGCCGACGCTGGAGTCGCCGATGGACAAGGTTGCGTACAAGAAGACGGTGCTGTCGCGGTTCATGAACAGGGAGATCGCGGACCAGCTGCTGCGCATTGCCGGCGACAGCTGCAGCAAGGTCCAGGTGTTCTGGACCAACACAGTCATCGCGTTGCTGGAGCAGAAGCGCGACCTGAGCAACTTCGCCTTCGCGATTGCGTGCTTCCTGAAGTACCTGGAGGGGAAGGACTGCAACGGCGCGACGTTCGAGGTGAATGAGCCGAAGCTGGACCCGACGTGGAAGGAGCTGATCGCGAGCTCAGATCTGTCTGCGCCGCTGTCGCTGAACGCATTCGACCCGTGGCGCAACCGCGACCACGCCGAGCTAGACAAGCAGATTGTGCACTACCGCGCGCTGATCAAGGAGAAGGGTGTCCGTGCGGCGATGCCGTTCAAGCAGAATGCGTAAAAGCGAACGCACTGCCGTGCCTCCCATCCTTCTCCACCTGCGTGGAGCATACCTCCAGCTCTTTGTTTCTCTTCTTTGCACTCCCCTCTCCCCAAGATACGCGTTTTATTAACCATGTCGTTCTGTTTCTCCATTTGGTACCCGCAACTCGGTTACTTGCGTTTTCTCTTGTTTCTTTTCCTTGCTTCCCCATATACATGGTTATACACACCTCCGCCATTGGTGCCGTGCGACTCGCGCGGCCCGCCGGCGACTCTACCTTTCTTTTATTTGAAATACACTACTTGAATTCGACAATGCGCCGCTGACTTGAGAGCGCGCTCCGTGTGTCTTTTTTTTTTCTTTGGTTGTCTCCGAGAAGCATCGGTGAGGACAAAACGCGCTGGCCTCGCTACAGGCCTTCTCAAATCACGAACAACAAAAGAGCTGAATCTCGAGTGTGTGTGGATGCGTGCCCCCATCCCCTCCTCCCTCCCCCGCCACTGCATGCAGGAAGGGGCGCACACATAACGTTACCGACAGGACAGCACGCGTTTGCAAAACGTGGCTGCGGGGGAGCGCGCGTGGTGTTGGTGCGGCTGCTGCTCGCTCCACGCACTGTCCGCGTTGTTTCCGGGGCGACGCGCGCGGGGGCCAAGTGCCTCCGCGCCTTCGCACCTACCATCCTCACCTGTGCCTTTCACTGCTGCTCTTTCTGCCTTCCTGCCCCTGCCTGTCTCCCACTGCTGCGCAACGCCTCCGCCTTTCCTCTTACCGCTGCCACACCGACAGTTTAAGCACACGCACGTACACACATATATACCCAACCACAAGTCACTCTTTCCCCGGCCTCGCACACTCTCTATACAACCGCTTCCGAGCGCCCCTCATCAAAGCTCCCACCATCACCGCCTTTTTCTCAATCACCGATCCCCACACAAGAATGCCGCTGAAAGAGTCCGACCTGCCTCTGGCGTACGACCGCAGCCGCATCACGCCCGGCATCGTGCACTTTGGTGTTGGCCAGTTCGCGCGCGCACACCTGTTCCGCTACACGCACCACCTGTTGGAGCTGTCGGCGAAGGAGAAGCACCAGTACGACAGCTGGGGCATCATCGGCGTGGGCCCGCGGCGCGGTGAGAAGCAGAAGCAGGTGTGGCAGGACTTTAAGAAGCAGGACTGCCTGTACACGGTGACGCTGTTCCCGACGGAGGGCCCGCACACGACGGGGGTCATCGGCAGCATGCTGGACTACGTGTACGCGCCAGAGGAGCAGCAGAAGCTGCTGGACTACCTCGCTGATCCGCGCATCCGCATCGTGTCGCTGACGGTGACGGAGGGCGGCTACAACATCGACGAGAACAAGGGTTGCTTCGATCTGACGGACAAGGCGGTGAAGGCGGACCTTGCCAACCCGACGGAGCCGCACACGACGTTCGGGTACATCGTGGAGGGCTTGCGTCTGCGTCGCGAGCGCAACGTGGAGCCGTTCAGCGTGATGTCGTGTGACAACCTGCGCCACAACGGCAACGTGTCGAAGATGGCCATCCTCGGCTACGCGTACGCTCGCGACCGCAGCCTCGGCGAGTGGGTGGAGGCGAACGTGTGCTTCCCGAACAGCATGGTCGACCGCATCACCCCGACGACGACACCGGAGATGAAGGAGCGGCTGAACAAGCTGAACGGCGTGGACGACCTACACCCGGTTGTGGGAGAGGACTTCAGCCAGTGGGTGCTGGAGGACAAGTTCACGGAGCGTCCGGCGTGGGACCGCGTGGGTGTGGAGCTGACGGACGATGTGACCGGGTACGAGAACACAAAGGTGCGCATCCTGAATTCGTCGCACCTGATGATGACGCTGGTGGGGCTGCTGCTGGGCTACCAGCAAGTGCACGAGGCGCTGGGCGACGAGGACGTATACCGCCTGGTGGAGAACTCGCTGGACAAGGACGTGCTGCCGACGCTGGAGTCGCCGATGGACAAGGTTGCGTACAAGAAGACGGTGCTGTCGCGGTTCATGAACAGGGAGATCGCGGACCAGCTGCTGCGCATTGCCGGCGACAGCTGCAGCAAGGTCCAGGTGTTCTGGACCAACACAGTCATCGCGTTGCTGGAGCAGAAGCGCGACCTGAGCAACTTCGCCTTCGCGATTGCGTGCTTCCTGAAGTACCTGGAGGGGAAGGACTGCAACGGCGCGACGTTCGAGGTGAATGAGCCGAAGCTGGACCCGACGTGGAAGGAGCTGATCGCGAGCTCAGATCTGTCTGCGCCGCTGTCGCTGAACGCATTCGACCCGTGGCGCAACCGCGACCACGCCGAGCTAGACAAGCAGATTGTGCACTACCGCGCGCTGATCAAGGAGAAGGGTGTCCGTGCGGCGATGCCGTTCAAGCAGAATGCGTAAAAGCGAACGCACTGCCGTGCCTCCCATCCTTCTCCACCTGCGTGGAGCATACCTCCAGCTCTTTGTTTCTCTTCTTTGCACTCCCCTCTCCCCAAGATACGCGTTTTATTAACCATGTCGTTCTGTTTCTCCATTTGGTACCCGCAACTCGGTTACTTGCGTTTTCTCTTGTTTCTTTTCCTTGCTTCCCCATATACATGGTTATACACACCTCCGCCATTGGTGCCGTGCGACTCGCGCGGCCCGCCGGCGACTCTACCTTTCTTTTATTTGAAATACACTACTTGAATTCGACAATGCGCCGCTGACTTGAGAGCGCGCTCCGTGTGTCTTTTTTTTTTCTTTGGTTGTCTCCGAGAAGCATCGGTGAGGACAAAACGCGCTGGCCTCGCTACAGGCCTTCTCAAATCACGAACAACAAAAGAGCTGAATCTCGAGTGTGTGTGGATGCGTGCCCCCATCCCCTCCTCCCTCCCCCGCCACTGCATGCAGGAAGGGGCGCACACATAACGTTACCGACAGGACAGCACGCGTTTGCAAAACGTGGCTGCGGGGGAGCGCGCGTGGTGTTGGTGCGGCTGCTGCTCGCTCCACGCACTGTCCGCGTTGTTTCCGGGGCGACGCGCGCGGGGGCCAAGTGCCTCCGCGCCTTCGCACCTACCATCCTCACCTGTGCCTTTCACTGCTGCTCTTTCTGCCTTCCTGCCCCTGCCTGTCTCCCACTGCTGCGCAACGCCTCCGCCTTTCCTCTTACCGCTGCCACACCGACAGTTTAAGCACACGCACGTACACACATATATACCCAACCACAAGTCACTCTTTCCCCGGCCTCGCACACTCTCTATACAACCGCTTCCGAGCGCCCCTCATCAAAGCTCCCACCATCACCGCCTTTTTCTCAATCACCGATCCCCACACAAGAATGCCGCTGAAAGAGTCCGACCTGCCTCTGGCGTACGACCGCAGCCGCATCACGCCCGGCATCGTGCACTTTGGTGTTGGCCAGTTCGCGCGCGCACACCTGTTCCGCTACACGCACCACCTGTTGGAGCTGTCGGCGAAGGAGAAGCACCAGTACGACAGCTGGGGCATCATCGGCGTGGGCCCGCGGCGCGGTGAGAAGCAGAAGCAGGTGTGGCAGGACTTTAAGAAGCAGGACTGCCTGTACACGGTGACGCTGTTCCCGACGGAGGGCCCGCACACGACGGGGGTCATCGGCAGCATGCTGGACTACGTGTACGCGCCAGAGGAGCAGCAGAAGCTGCTGGACTACCTCGCTGATCCGCGCATCCGCATCGTGTCGCTGACGGTGACGGAGGGCGGCTACAACATCGACGAGAACAAGGGTTGCTTCGATCTGACGGACAAGGCGGTGAAGGCGGACCTTGCCAACCCGACGGAGCCGCACACGACGTTCGGGTACATCGTGGAGGGCTTGCGTCTGCGTCGCGAGCGCAACGTGGAGCCGTTCAGCGTGATGTCGTGTGACAACCTGCGCCACAACGGCAACGTGTCGAAGATGGCCATCCTCGGCTACGCGTACGCTCGCGACCGCAGCCTCGGCGAGTGGGTGGAGGCGAACGTGTGCTTCCCGAACAGCATGGTCGACCGCATCACCCCGACGACGACACCGGAGATGAAGGAGCGGCTGAACAAGCTGAACGGCGTGGACGACCTACACCCGGTTGTGGGAGAGGACTTCAGCCAGTGGGTGCTGGAGGACAAGTTCACGGAGCGTCCGGCGTGGGACCGCGTGGGTGTGGAGCTGACGGACGATGTGACCGGGTACGAGAACACAAAGGTGCGCATCCTGAATTCGTCGCACCTGATGATGACGCTGGTGGGGCTGCTGCTGGGCTACCAGCAAGTGCACGAGGCGCTGGGCGACGAGGACGTATACCGCCTGGTGGAGAACTCGCTGGACAAGGACGTGCTGCCGACGCTGGAGTCGCCGATGGACAAGGTTGCGTACAAGAAGACGGTGCTGTCGCGGTTCATGAACAGGGAGATCGCGGACCAGCTGCTGCGCATTGCCGGCGACAGCTGCAGCAAGGTCCAGGTGTTCTGGACCAACACAGTCATCGCGTTGCTGGAGCAGAAGCGCGACCTGAGCAACTTCGCCTTCGCGATTGCGTGCTTCCTGAAGTACCTGGAGGGGAAGGACTGCAACGGCGCGACGTTCGAGGTGAATGAGCCGAAGCTGGACCCGACGTGGAAGGAGCTGATCGCGAGCTCAGATCTGTCTGCGCCGCTGTCGCTGAACGCATTCGACCCGTGGCGCAACCGCGACCACGCCGAGCTAGACAAGCAGATTGTGCACTACCGCGCGCTGATCAAGGAGAAGGGTGTCCGTGCGGCGATGCCGTTCAAGCAGAATGCGTAAAAGCGAACGCACTGCCGTGCCTCCCATCCTTCTCCACCTGCGTGGAGCATACCTCCAGCTCTTTGTTTCTCTTCTTTGCACTCCCCTCTCCCCAAGATACGCGTTTTATTAACCATGTCGTTCTGTTTCTCCATTTGGTACCCGCAACTCGGTTACTTGCGTTTTCTCTTGTTTCTTTTCCTTGCTTCCCCATATACATGGTTATACACACCTCCGCCATTGGTGCCGTGCGACTCGCGCGGCCCGCCGGCGACTCTACCTTTCTTTTATTTGAAATACACTACTTGAATTCGACAATGCGCCGCTGACTTGAGAGCGCGCTCCGTGTGTCTTTTTTTTTTCTTTGGTTGTCTCCGAGAAGCATCGGTGAGGACAAAACGCGCTGGCCTCGCTACAGGCCTTCTCAAATCACGAACAACAAAAGAGCTGAATCTCGAGTGTGTGTGGATGCGTGCCCCCATCCCCTCCTCCCTCCCCCGCCACTGCATGCAGGAAGGGGCGCACACATAACGTTACCGACAGGACAGCACGCGTTTGCAAAACGTGGCTGCGGGGGAGCGCGCGTGGTGTTGGTGCGGCTGCTGCTCGCTCCACGCACTGTCCGCGTTGTTTCCGGGGCGACGCGCGCGGGGGCCAAGTGCCTCCGCGCCTTCGCACCTACCATCCTCACCTGTGCCTTTCACTGCTGCTCTTTCTGCCTTCCTGCCCCTGCCTGTCTCCCACTGCTGCGCAACGCCTCCGCCTTTCCTCTTACCGCTGCCACACCGACAGTTTAAGCACACGCACGTACACACATATATACCCAACCACAAGTCACTCTTTCCCCGGCCTCGCACACTCTCTATACAACCGCTTCCGAGCGCCCCTCATCAAAGCTCCCACCATCACCGCCTTTTTCTCAATCACCGATCCCCACACAAGAATGCCGCTGAAAGAGTCCGACCTGCCTCTGGCGTACGACCGCAGCCGCATCACGCCCGGCATCGTGCACTTTGGTGTTGGCCAGTTCGCGCGCGCACACCTGTTCCGCTACACGCACCACCTGTTGGAGCTGTCGGCGAAGGAGAAGCACCAGTACGACAGCTGGGGCATCATCGGCGTGGGCCCGCGGCGCGGTGAGAAGCAGAAGCAGGTGTGGCAGGACTTTAAGAAGCAGGACTGCCTGTACACGGTGACGCTGTTCCCGACGGAGGGCCCGCACACGACGGGGGTCATCGGCAGCATGCTGGACTACGTGTACGCGCCAGAGGAGCAGCAGAAGCTGCTGGACTACCTCGCTGATCCGCGCATCCGCATCGTGTCGCTGACGGTGACGGAGGGCGGCTACAACATCGACGAGAACAAGGGTTGCTTCGATCTGACGGACAAGGCGGTGAAGGCGGACCTTGCCAACCCGACGGAGCCGCACACGACGTTCGGGTACATCGTGGAGGGCTTGCGTCTGCGTCGCGAGCGCAACGTGGAGCCGTTCAGCGTGATGTCGTGTGACAACCTGCGCCACAACGGCAACGTGTCGAAGATGGCCATCCTCGGCTACGCGTACGCTCGCGACCGCAGCCTCGGCGAGTGGGTGGAGGCGAACGTGTGCTTCCCGAACAGCATGGTCGACCGCATCACCCCGACGACGACACCGGAGATGAAGGAGCGGCTGAACAAGCTGAACGGCGTGGACGACCTACACCCGGTTGTGGGAGAGGACTTCAGCCAGTGGGTGCTGGAGGACAAGTTCACGGAGCGTCCGGCGTGGGACCGCGTGGGTGTGGAGCTGACGGACGATGTGACCGGGTACGAGAACACAAAGGTGCGCATCCTGAATTCGTCGCACCTGATGATGACGCTGGTGGGGCTGCTGCTGGGCTACCAGCAAGTGCACGAGGCGCTGGGCGACGAGGACGTATACCGCCTGGTGGAGAACTCGCTGGACAAGGACGTGCTGCCGACGCTGGAGTCGCCGATGGACAAGGTTGCGTACAAGAAGACGGTGCTGTCGCGGTTCATGAACAGGGAGATCGCGGACCAGCTGCTGCGCATTGCCGGCGACAGCTGCAGCAAGGTCCAGGTGTTCTGGACCAACACAGTCATCGCGTTGCTGGAGCAGAAGCGCGACCTGAGCAACTTCGCCTTCGCGATTGCGTGCTTCCTGAAGTACCTGGAGGGGAAGGACTGCAACGGCGCGACGTTCGAGGTGAATGAGCCGAAGCTGGACCCGACGTGGAAGGAGCTGATCGCGAGCTCAGATCTGTCTGCGCCGCTGTCGCTGAACGCATTCGACCCGTGGCGCAACCGCGACCACGCCGAGCTAGACAAGCAGATTGTGCACTACCGCGCGCTGATCAAGGAGAAGGGTGTCCGTGCGGCGATGCCGTTCAAGCAGAATGCGTAAAAGCGAACGCACTGCCGTGCCTCCCATCCTTCTCCACCTGCGTGGAGCATACCTCCAGCTCTTTGTTTCTCTTCTTTGCACTCCCCTCTCCCCAAGATACGCGTTTTATTAACCATGTCGTTCTGTTTCTCCATTTGGTACCCGCAACTCGGTTACTTGCGTTTTCTCTTGTTTCTTTTCCTTGCTTCCCCATATACATGGTTATACACACCTCCGCCATTGGTGCCGTGCGACTCGCGCGGCCCGCCGGCGACTCTACCTTTCTTTTATTTGAAATACACTACTTGAATTCGACAATGCGCCGCTGACTTGAGAGCGCGCTCCGTGTGTCTTTTTTTTTTCTTTGGTTGTCTCCGAGAAGCATCGGTGAGGACAAAACGCGCTGGCCTCGCTACAGGCCTTCTCAAATCACGAACAACAAAAGAGCTGAATCTCGAGTGTGTGTGGATGCGTGCCCCCATCCCCTCCTCCCTCCCCCGCCACTGCATGCAGGAAGGGGCGCACACATAACGTTACCGACAGGACAGCACGCGTTTGCAAAACGTGGCTGCGGGGGAGCGCGCGTGGTGTTGGTGCGGCTGCTGCTCGCTCCACGCACTGTCCGCGTTGTTTCCGGGGCGACGCGCGCGGGGGCCAAGTGCCTCCGCGCCTTCGCACCTACCATCCTCACCTGTGCCTTTCACTGCTGCTCTTTCTGCCTTCCTGCCCCTGCCTGTCTCCCACTGCTGCGCAACGCCTCCGCCTTTCCTCTTACCGCTGCCACACCGACAGTTTAAGCACACGCACGTACACACATATATACCCAACCACAAGTCACTCTTTCCCCGGCCTCGCACACTCTCTATACAACCGCTTCCGAGCGCCCCTCATCAAAGCTCCCACCATCACCGCCTTTTTCTCAATCACCGATCCCCACACAAGAATGCCGCTGAAAGAGTCCGACCTGCCTCTGGCGTACGACCGCAGCCGCATCACGCCCGGCATCGTGCACTTTGGTGTTGGCCAGTTCGCGCGCGCACACCTGTTCCGCTACACGCACCACCTGTTGGAGCTGTCGGCGAAGGAGAAGCACCAGTACGACAGCTGGGGCATCATCGGCGTGGGCCCGCGGCGCGGTGAGAAGCAGAAGCAGGTGTGGCAGGACTTTAAGAAGCAGGACTGCCTGTACACGGTGACGCTGTTCCCGACGGAGGGCCCGCACACGACGGGGGTCATCGGCAGCATGCTGGACTACGTGTACGCGCCAGAGGAGCAGCAGAAGCTGCTGGACTACCTCGCTGATCCGCGCATCCGCATCGTGTCGCTGACGGTGACGGAGGGCGGCTACAACATCGACGAGAACAAGGGTTGCTTCGATCTGACGGACAAGGCGGTGAAGGCGGACCTTGCCAACCCGACGGAGCCGCACACGACGTTCGGGTACATCGTGGAGGGCTTGCGTCTGCGTCGCGAGCGCAACGTGGAGCCGTTCAGCGTGATGTCGTGTGACAACCTGCGCCACAACGGCAACGTGTCGAAGATGGCCATCCTCGGCTACGCGTACGCTCGCGACCGCAGCCTCGGCGAGTGGGTGGAGGCGAACGTGTGCTTCCCGAACAGCATGGTCGACCGCATCACCCCGACGACGACACCGGAGATGAAGGAGCGGCTGAACAAGCTGAACGGCGTGGACGACCTACACCCGGTTGTGGGAGAGGACTTCAGCCAGTGGGTGCTGGAGGACAAGTTCACGGAGCGTCCGGCGTGGGACCGCGTGGGTGTGGAGCTGACGGACGATGTGACCGGGTACGAGAACACAAAGGTGCGCATCCTGAATTCGTCGCACCTGATGATGACGCTGGTGGGGCTGCTGCTGGGCTACCAGCAAGTGCACGAGGCGCTGGGCGACGAGGACGTATACCGCCTGGTGGAGAACTCGCTGGACAAGGACGTGCTGCCGACGCTGGAGTCGCCGATGGACAAGGTTGCGTACAAGAAGACGGTGCTGTCGCGGTTCATGAACAGGGAGATCGCGGACCAGCTGCTGCGCATTGCCGGCGACAGCTGCAGCAAGGTCCAGGTGTTCTGGACCAACACAGTCATCGCGTTGCTGGAGCAGAAGCGCGACCTGAGCAACTTCGCCTTCGCGATTGCGTGCTTCCTGAAGTACCTGGAGGGGAAGGACTGCAACGGCGCGACGTTCGAGGTGAATGAGCCGAAGCTGGACCCGACGTGGAAGGAGCTGATCGCGAGCTCAGATCTGTCTGCGCCGCTGTCGCTGAACGCATTCGACCCGTGGCGCAACCGCGACCACGCCGAGCTAGACAAGCAGATTGTGCACTACCGCGCGCTGATCAAGGAGAAGGGTGTCCGTGCGGCGATGCCGTTCAAGCAGAATGCGTAAAAGCGAACGCACTGCCGTGCCTCCCATCCTTCTCCACCTGCGTGGAGCATACCTCCAGCTCTTTGTTTCTCTTCTTTGCACTCCCCTCTCCCCAAGATACGCGTTTTATTAACCATGTCGTTCTGTTTCTCCATTTGGTACCCGCAACTCGGTTACTTGCGTTTTCTCTTGTTTCTTTTCCTTGCTTCCCCATATACATGGTTATACACACCTCCGCCATTGGTGCCGTGCGACTCGCGCGGCCCGCCGGCGACTCTACCTTTCTTTTATTTGAAATACACTACTTGAATTCGACAATGCGCCGCTGACTTGAGAGCGCGCTCCGTGTGTCTTTTTTTTTTCTTTGGTTGTCTCCGAGAAGCATCGGTGAGGACAAAACGCGCTGGCCTCGCTACAGGCCTTCTCAAATCACGAACAACAAAAGAGCTGAATCTCGAGTGTGTGTGGATGCGTGCCCCCATCCCCTCCTCCCTCCCCCGCCACTGCATGCAGGAAGGGGCGCACACATAACGTTACCGACAGGACAGCACGCGTTTGCAAAACGTGGCTGCGGGGGAGCGCGCGTGGTGTTGGTGCGGCTGCTGCTCGCTCCACGCACTGTCCGCGTTGTTTCCGGGGCGACGCGCGCGGGGGCCAAGTGCCTCCGCGCCTTCGCACCTACCATCCTCACCTGTGCCTTTCACTGCTGCTCTTTCTGCCTTCCTGCCCCTGCCTGTCTCCCACTGCTGCGCAACGCCTCCGCCTTTCCTCTTACCGCTGCCACACCGACAGTTTAAGCACACGCACGTACACACATATATACCCAACCACAAGTCACTCTTTCCCCGGCCTCGCACACTCTCTATACAACCGCTTCCGAGCGCCCCTCATCAAAGCTCCCACCATCACCGCCTTTTTCTCAATCACCGATCCCCACACAAGAATGCCGCTGAAAGAGTCCGACCTGCCTCTGGCGTACGACCGCAGCCGCATCACGCCCGGCATCGTGCACTTTGGTGTTGGCCAGTTCGCGCGCGCACACCTGTTCCGCTACACGCACCACCTGTTGGAGCTGTCGGCGAAGGAGAAGCACCAGTACGACAGCTGGGGCATCATCGGCGTGGGCCCGCGGCGCGGTGAGAAGCAGAAGCAGGTGTGGCAGGACTTTAAGAAGCAGGACTGCCTGTACACGGTGACGCTGTTCCCGACGGAGGGCCCGCACACGACGGGGGTCATCGGCAGCATGCTGGACTACGTGTACGCGCCAGAGGAGCAGCAGAAGCTGCTGGACTACCTCGCTGATCCGCGCATCCGCATCGTGTCGCTGACGGTGACGGAGGGCGGCTACAACATCGACGAGAACAAGGGTTGCTTCGATCTGACGGACAAGGCGGTGAAGGCGGACCTTGCCAACCCGACGGAGCCGCACACGACGTTCGGGTACATCGTGGAGGGCTTGCGTCTGCGTCGCGAGCGCAACGTGGAGCCGTTCAGCGTGATGTCGTGTGACAACCTGCGCCACAACGGCAACGTGTCGAAGATGGCCATCCTCGGCTACGCGTACGCTCGCGACCGCAGCCTCGGCGAGTGGGTGGAGGCGAACGTGTGCTTCCCGAACAGCATGGTCGACCGCATCACCCCGACGACGACACCGGAGATGAAGGAGCGGCTGAACAAGCTGAACGGCGTGGACGACCTACACCCGGTTGTGGGAGAGGACTTCAGCCAGTGGGTGCTGGAGGACAAGTTCACGGAGCGTCCGGCGTGGGACCGCGTGGGTGTGGAGCTGACGGACGATGTGACCGGGTACGAGAACACAAAGGTGCGCATCCTGAATTCGTCGCACCTGATGATGACGCTGGTGGGGCTGCTGCTGGGCTACCAGCAAGTGCACGAGGCGCTGGGCGACGAGGACGTATACCGCCTGGTGGAGAACTCGCTGGACAAGGACGTGCTGCCGACGCTGGAGTCGCCGATGGACAAGGTTGCGTACAAGAAGACGGTGCTGTCGCGGTTCATGAACAGGGAGATCGCGGACCAGCTGCTGCGCATTGCCGGCGACAGCTGCAGCAAGGTCCAGGTGTTCTGGACCAACACAGTCATCGCGTTGCTGGAGCAGAAGCGCGACCTGAGCAACTTCGCCTTCGCGATTGCGTGCTTCCTGAAGTACCTGGAGGGGAAGGACTGCAACGGCGCGACGTTCGAGGTGAATGAGCCGAAGCTGGACCCGACGTGGAAGGAGCTGATCGCGAGCTCAGATCTGTCTGCGCCGCTGTCGCTGAACGCATTCGACCCGTGGCGCAACCGCGACCACGCCGAGCTAGACAAGCAGATTGTGCACTACCGCGCGCTGATCAAGGAGAAGGGTGTCCGTGCGGCGATGCCGTTCAAGCAGAATGCGTAAAAGCGAACGCACTGCCGTGCCTCCCATCCTTCTCCACCTGCGTGGAGCATACCTCCAGCTCTTTGTTTCTCTTCTTTGCACTCCCCTCTCCCCAAGATACGCGTTTTATTAACCATGTCGTTCTGTTTCTCCATTTGGTACCCGCAACTCGGTTACTTGCGTTTTCTCTTGTTTCTTTTCCTTGCTTCCCCATATACATGGTTATACACACCTCCGCCATTGGTGCCGTGCGACTCGCGCGGCCCGCCGGCGACTCTACCTTTCTTTTATTTGAAATACACTACTTGAATTCGACAATGCGCCGCTGACTTGAGAGCGCGCTCCGTGTGTCTTTTTTTTTTCTTTGGTTGTCTCCGAGAAGCATCGGTGAGGACAAAACGCGCTGGCCTCGCTACAGGCCTTCTCAAATCACGAACAACAAAAGAGCTGAATCTCGAGTGTGTGTGGATGCGTGCCCCCATCCCCTCCTCCCTCCCCCGCCACTGCATGCAGGAAGGGGCGCACACATAACGTTACCGACAGGACAGCACGCGTTTGCAAAACGTGGCTGCGGGGGAGCGCGCGTGGTGTTGGTGCGGCTGCTGCTCGCTCCACGCACTGTCCGCGTTGTTTCCGGGGCGACGCGCGCGGGGGCCAAGTGCCTCCGCGCCTTCGCACCTACCATCCTCACCTGTGCCTTTCACTGCTGCTCTTTCTGCCTTCCTTTTCTGTGCCTTTTCTTGTACCTTTCGTGGGCGTTTTAGTGTTTCGGTTTCTTTTTGTGCGAGTCACGTCTTGTGTGCCTTGAGTGCCTGTGTGCAGCGTTAGCGGCTTCTCCTTTTTTTGTTGTGGGCTCTTGGCTTTGTGACTGCTGGCTGTGGGTCTTGTGTGTTTTTGTTGCTGTGTTGTCGGTTCATGGAGAATTAGTTGGTCAAAGATGCGTTGTTTTGACGGTGTGTACTTGCCTTTTGTGGACGAAAGTGAGGTGCTAGAGGTGCTAGGTGATGTGCGGCACCTGGCGCTTGCACGGGAGTTAGTTTGGAGTGAGCTGAAAAGCACCCCTGACTCTTTTTCATTATGGGAAGCGTCGAGTGCGGAATCGGTACTTGAACAGGGGCGTAACGCGGATTCGTGTCGTGAATTTTTCGCTGAAATGCGGCAACGGTGCCCAAGAAGTAATTTGGGTGTCTGTTCTCCTCTCCTTGGGCCTGTTAGTGTTCCGGGATCAAGTGTCGGAAGCTCCGTACTGAGTTCGGTGACCGTTTCTGGACCATTATTCTGTGGGGAAGCAAAGCAAGTTACAGCGGTCAGACGAACAAAACAGCGAGGGAGACTGAGCAAGAAAACTTTTCGGCAAATGAAGAAAACCGTCTAGTACAGTGCTCTTCGCCTGTCTCCCAGGTCAACTTCGTGACTGAGACCCCTGCCTGGACTCCTGAACAGTTTGACTCGCAGTCAGCCGTTGATGGGGTGTTTTTCGAAGCGTTGCTAAGTCAGCAGTTGAATTTATCGTTGTGGATGAGCTGCGCAAATCCGAACGAAACGCTGCAGGAGATGCTGCGCGATGTGCAGAGGGTAGAGAGGGGCGTTTGTGAAGCCAAATCTTTACTAGGTTGCATTAACGCGGCGCGGTTGACTGAGCAGCGCGTTTTCAAGCGTCGCCGCGCTGAAGTGGAGTCTCAAACGTTGAAATCCAAAGTGAAAGTCGTGTCTTTGCAGAAGCTGTTAAAAATTGGGGTGACGAATATTTCTTCCGCTGCGGCGAGCTCAGAGGAGCGACTGCGCTTGTGGCTGCAAGAGTGATAAAGTGCGGGCAACACGTCATAACGTACACGACAAAATGTGCGCGTTGAACTTCAGGCGATTGGATTAGGGTTGTGACAACAAAAAGGAAAAATCTCTATAGTTTTGTGCAACCTCAGCTGCAGGTGAAGAAACAACATTAGAATTCCACAAGTGTACAGGCAATGTATGTCTGTATTGTGACGCTCATGAAATTACTCTTTTGCAATTACCACGCAGAGGTGTAACGGAGGGAGGAGACAGTGCTCGTGTTGGGTGATACACGCAAAAGGACCTAGCTGTATTTTGAGACATTAATTTCACTTGCTGTAATGAAATTTTGGTGTACTGTTGTTGGTTCTCTTCCTGCTTGCCCGTAACTGTCGGGGATCTCTTCTCTCTTACCTCTACTCGGATAAACCTTTTCGTTCTCGTTACCGGGACACACACCTTCAAAAATACTTTTCTCTGTTTTTTTTTTTTTTCGAATTACTGTAAGAGCGTAGTCCAGTAGTCTTGTTGCGCACTAATCTGGTGGTTCACATTCACTGCATAGCGACGTAAGTGCTTTCTTGTTACTCTTCAATTGTGTCTCTTATTCAACTCGTTTCACCTAAAAAACCTCCTGTTTTTTTCTTGTATTTTCGCTTTAATAGACTACCACTTGCAAGCTAATTTGCCGCTGAACTCTGCGTTGTAGAGAAAGAGCTCATCTTTTCTTTTTCGGTGCACCAACGTAATGTCCACCGCAACTCCACCGGCGTTCAGTCAAACAGAGGTGGACAGCTTCTTCACCAACGAAAAAGGGGAGCTGTTTCACTACACGGTCTTTGTCCCATCCCTCACGGCCGCACCACCGGCGAGCACAGATGGCAGTGTACCGGTGCTCCTGTGCGTGCACGGCGCAGGCATGAGCGGCGACTGCTTCTTCCGCCTCGCACGGGAGCTGCAGCGGCACGGCGACACGCCAGGTGACAGTTCGTCGTCCCCGCTGGTCGGATCCGCTGCCATGGCCGTTGAGGGGCAGCCACCAATGTCCCAATCGGCTTCCCTGGCTATGGAGGCAGTAGCGGAGGCGCGGGGCGAAGACATGGACATGCACATCCTCACCTACGATCAGCGCTGCCACGGCCAGTCAACCTACGAAGGCGGTGAGGAACATCTTGAAATCGCGGTGCTGATGGACGACTTCTTGAATTTTCTGCAGTACGCGAAGCAAGAGCTCTTTCCAAACAGCCACTTCTTTCTCATGGGGCATTCACTGGGCGGGGCAGTCGTCGCACGCGCGCTGAGCCGCAACAAAGCAGCACAAGACCGCATCTCTGGTGTTATCATGGTAGACATTGTGGAGGGCACCGCGCTCATGTCGCTAGGACACATGTCTGAGTACCTTAAGAAACGTCCAAATTACTTTTCTTCGGTGGAGGATGCTAAAACGTGGTTTTTGCACTTGGGTGGCATGCAAAATCCTCAAGGCACTGCTGTTTCGGTGCCCCCGCTGCTGAAGCAGAACCCCGAGACGAGACTGTGGCACTGGCGTACGGATCTGCGCAAGATGGAGTCCGTATGGAGTGGCTGGTTTAAAGGGTTAGACGAGGCTTTTGTTTCGTTGCCGTGCGCCAAGATGCTATGCACGGCGAATGCGGAGCGCCTTGACAAGGCACTCACTGTAGCGCAGATGCAGGGGAAGTTTCAGTTTGAAATTATTGGAAACGGTTGCGGGCACTACGTGATGGACGACGCAACAGCCACGCTTGCAGCTAAGGTGCGCAGGTTCGTGAAACGCAACGAAGTGCTGGCGCAAAAACTGCGGCTAATGAACATGCGGATTCCCACACACTACAACAATACAACGATTCCACCGAATCGGGTGTGAGAGAATGTGCTGGGACGACTGCCTTCCCGTTTTTCACTACCTTGGGGATGCAAATAAGAGAGATGATGTTTAAAAGCGATGCAAGTCACCCTCAAACGTCATATAGCTTTCGGACTCGAGACATTTAGTTTTCCTGATTCGCTGTTTTTTCTTTTTCTTCCACGTGCGGGGATTTGCGAATTCTGCGTTACTTCTTTCTTTCAACCACAACAATTCAATCCAGTCGAAAGATGATTAAAGAGCCATCTACGCGTTTCTTGTACTCTTCGTGAATTGATGTGGAAAAATGGTAAGCGGAGTTGACCTCAAAGAGGGGAATGATTCTGCCTTCCTGTTCTGTGACAATATGACTGGTGTGCCTTTTGCATCTCTGCGTATCGTTGCGAAAAATCCGTGGCTTCCACGCTCCCCATTTTTCACAGTATAATTCAGCCTAATTGCCCTTCCATCCTGTCTTGGCCAAACTACACTCCTTAATCTACTGTTCTTGAAGCGAAATACAGATCCAATACAGCCGCACGTAGGCTGCAGTGCTTAAAAAAAAAAAAGAAAGAAAGAGCGCGCACCGTCTCATCTGCGGCTGTTCGCGAGTGTCGATACAAACGACATGTGAAGAGCAAAAAAAAAAGTTCTATTTCGTGACTCATGTTGCGCACCTTCTCTCCACCCTTGATAGTGCACACAGTTTTCCATCAAATCTGAGTATTGACTGCTTCCACTTTCACTGTTTATTTTCCTTTTCGTTCCATTATATACGAATTGCCCCTTGTGTGTACCCCCTTTTTAGCGGAGAACAACAACAACAGCAACAACAACAAAAAAAAAAACAGCCCTAACTTCGCTGGTCCGAACACTTGTTGTTGGTGTTGTTCACGTTTTTTTTCTTTGGTGGCGTTGCCATTCGCGTCTCCTGTTTGATGCACTTTCGGAGTTTTCTCCTCTGTTTTTTCGTTTTAACCAGTGTGTGTTCACAACACTACTTCCACGCTTTTCTGCTAGTTCCAAGCGGGTTTCATTTGCGAACCCCATTTTGTTTTGGTCTTTCCCGTTAGCCTTTTGTTTCTAAACGCCTTCCCTCTCTTTCTTTTCCCCAGCTCTCCCTCTCTCTTACTAGTGATTAGTGGTGTAAGATGGCATGGAACAAGGAATGTTGCAGCGGGCTGTGGCGGTCGGAGGATATGATCCGCGTAAACCTCATCCTCCAGCGTGAAGTCTTGCATGACACGATGTTTGAAGTCGGCATGCTCGGCCGTGTGCAGTTTCTTGACGCCAACGAAGGTGTCGCAGCCTTTGCGCGGCCCTTCACCGAGGATCTGCGCCGCTGCGAAGAACTGCAGCGCAAACTCCATTTCATCGAGGAGTCGTTGCGCAAGGAGTCTGAGCTGATCGAGCGGTACAGCACCGACATCAATATGAGCGCCACCGTCGAAGAGATGCGCTCGTCGCTCATGCAGGGACAGATGAACATGATCGACGACCGCATCGAGGCCACGATGAACGAGCTCACGGCGATACTCACCTCGCTCGAGGGTTTCCAGAACGAGCGGAACCAGAATCAGGAGGTTGCAGTGCTGTACCAAACGTACCAGCAGATGATCCACGCTCACGCCGATGCCCAGGCGAACGAGAACGTCTCGGCAGCACCCTTCCCCACAATTCATGATGCGCCCCCAGGCAGCCACGCGATCAGCAGTACGGCCCGGTCAAATGCCGTCGTCAGCGCAGAGGCGTTCTCGCGTCTTTCGAGCCTCTTTGGCCTCATCGACACGGCACGCGGGGAGGAGCTGTACCATCTGTGTTACCGCGTCAGCCGCGGCAACGCTATCGTCGAGATCAGCAACGAGCCAGAGATGTTCGTAGACACCAAAACAGGCGAGCGCACGGTCTCCAAGACGGCCTTTGTGGTGCTGTGCTCGTCGCCGCTGGTAATCGCGCGGCTGAAGAAGCTCGTCAGTAGTCTCGAAGCTGCGGTGTACACGCTAGAGGAAGTGCAGACACAAGGTGCAGAGCTGACGATGACCGTCAACGCGCACCACGTCGAGGATACAATGGACAGCGTGGAGCGGCGCAAGCACGACGTACTCCAACTTTGGTACGAGGAGCACCGGCTTTACAAAACGTTTCTGAAAGTGGAGAAGGTGGTGCTGACGTCGATGAACATGTGCGCCATGTCGGGGTCCACGTGCACAGCCTTCGCGTGGGTGCCGGTGCGCCACGAGCAAGCGCTGCGCCGCGCTCTGCAGGATGCGGTCACCTCTGCTAACGGTAGCGTCGAATCCATAGTGACGCGGCACGCAGACCAGCGACACCCACCCACCTTCTTCGAGACAAATCGCTTTACTGAGTCATTTCAGAGCATTGTGAGCAGTTATGGCACTGCTCGGTACAAGGAAGTCAACCCGGGCGTATTCACCATCATTACCTTTCCTTACCTTTTTGGCGTAATGTACGGCGACATCGGCCATGGCGTGCTGCTGCTGCTCATTGCGCTATATTTCATCTACAAGGAGCGGGCGTGGCGTACGGCGCAGTTGAATGAGATCGTTTCCATGGTGTTTGGCGGCCGTTATTTGCTGCTGCTGATGGCCCTCTACGCCATCTATATGGGTGTGCTGTACAACGATTTCTTCGGGTTTTCGCTGAACTTGTTTTTGAGCGGTTACACCTGGGCGCCGATCGCGGAGCAGCACAACACGACCTACCCGCTGTCGCCGAACGGCTCACCGAGTGTGAAGCCGTCCCACGTGTACGCGTTCGGCCTGGACGCGGCGTGGTCGGAGACGGACAACAAGCTGGAGCTCTACAACTCCGTCAAGATGAAGCACGCCGTCATCGTGGGCACAGTGCAGATGTTCGCCGGTCTCCTCTTATCGCTCAACAACAGCGTATATGAGCGCAACTGGTTCAAGGTTGTATTCCTCTTTGTGCCGGAGTTCGTTTTTCTTCTCGCCACCTTCGGCTACATGTGCATCCTCATCATCGTGAAGTGGTGCACGACGTGGAGTAACACAAACGACGCGCCGAGCATTCTGGAGACAATGACAAACTTTTTCCTTTCGCCCGGTATGGTCACAAAGCCGCTCTACAAAGGACAGGCTGGGCTGCAGGTTTTTCTGCTTGTCTTGGCTTTTCTCATGGTTCCGGTTATGCTGATGGGGATGCCGTACATTGAGATACGCGATTACAGGCGCTGGAAGCGACGCCGCTATTACAGCAGCAGCAGCCCCGGGGGCCGCGTTGGCACGCACGGTGCCCAGCCGGCTAGCACGGTTACCATCGAGAACGACAACCCGGCGGCCGATTTCTTCAATGAATCGTCGGCTACCGTGCAGGATGCTGCCTCCACCTCATCGCGTCAAGTTAGCGGCGACAATAACGACAATATATTGTTCACGTCTCCACCGCCGTCGCAGTCGCACACCTTAGTCAGCGATGATGACCAGCCGCTACACAGCGCAGATACGTTCTTTGGGGATGACTACATGGACCCTTACGGCGGGACCGTCGCAGACTTCGATGAGGCCGCCGTGCGAATCACGGAGGAGGAAAACGAACATTTCGATCACTTCGACGTGTCGGAACTGCTCATTCACTACGTCATTCACACGATCGAGTACGTGCTGGGCAGTGTGTCGAATACTGCCTCGTACCTAAGGTTGTGGGCTTTGTCCCTGGCGCACGCGCAGCTGTCGGAGGTGTTCTTCACCTTCACGGTGGTGAATGTGCTGGACGTAAAAGACAGCTCCGGTTTTGCCATCGCGATGGGCGTGATGCTGTGGATCGTAGTCACTTTCGCAGTGCTGGTGGGCATGGAGGCGCTTTCCGCGTTCTTGCACGCCCTACGTCTGCACTGGATGGAGTTCCAAAACAAGTTCTACGTTGGCGACGGCAAGGCGTTTGAGCCGATGGACCTTCTGAGCTTAAACACCCAAAACTAGACGTCGGCTACGGTAAACGTTGTAAGTGTAATCGAATTTGCTGCTGCTGCCTTTTCCCTATCTTTAGTCTTCTTTCGTTGCACTGCGCTGACATCCTTATACATACATATATATATATATATATATATTAAATTTTTTTTTCGTTTGTTTGTGAGTGGTGGCTGCCGCGTTGGCATGCATAAGTGTGTTGCTTGGCTATGGTTTTTGTTTCTTGCACGAATGTTGCGGCTATTTTCTCCGGGTTGTTTGCGTATTCAACACGTTGCCAGTTGCTGCGGGGTGATTAGGGGAGCCTCCCATCGCTTTCGATTGGAAATAAAAACACTAAAGCGGTCCACTGTAATATGGGATGGCTTCACTAAACGTTTGATTTAAAAAGCAAAACGTTGAGATATTTTTTCACGTTGAAGGTCAAGCATCACTAAATCATCAGAACCCTACTTAATAACCCTGAAACTGTTGTTATGGGGAATTATAATTCAATACCACGTAATCACTCGAGGCTGAATGTAAGCTCTCTTATTAAAAACACCAAAAAAAAGTCGAACATAACTAAAAAGTACAATCTACTCTCTTTCCCCCATTTCGTTTGTTTCTTACTGCCTTGCGCGCCCCCTCTGTACTCTTCACTTCCTGTGATGGACCTGGGCAAAAGATTGTCGAAGTCGTCACGCTCACTACTTCGTCGCCCCGCACTGTTTTTCTTTAGTCTTGTGTTTTTGTACCAGTCCTCTAACATTTCCGTTACCTCATTTTCTTTTTTTGGTTCTTAACCGACGCAGGCAGGCTGTTAAGAGTGTATAGGACATCTGGCGGTGTCTTTCTCACTTCGAACCTCTTTGTTTGGTTTGCTTAACGCTGCCACCACTCTCTCTCTTTTTCTTCTTCTTCTGTCTTCTAGCCTTCTAGTCCTCTCTTCGACGCCGTCTACGTTAGTTTCCGTGCACGAGTATCAGTAGGCTCACGGCAACGGACAAACTCACACGTGGGGGTCAAATAAAACGTGTCGCCTTTTAAGTACCTCCTCTTCTCTTAACATCAGTTATTTTGCTCTTTTCTTTTTCGAGTCCAAATAACAGCGTACCTTTTCTTGGTGATTTGTGCTTCTTTTGACAATTTGGTTGTTGTTTTTCACGTGTTTTCGTGTGAGTTTTTCCTGTTGTCAAACGCCAGAGTTTTGGACTGTATAGTTGTCCTTTGTCAAGCACATCTTTATCATAATTGATTTCACCAGAAGAAAAAAAAAATGACTCAAACGACTACCAATAAAAACAATGGGTTCGCTGGCGAGGAGGACCGCCCGTTCAACGTTGCTACGTTCCAGTGCACCCCGCTGCCCGTTGACGTCACACTGCACGAGGACGACGACGAGGACATGCCGTCGAACTTGATGGCTTCGAGGTCCAACGTCCCCGGCATGACGCCTCAGGAATTGTTGGCGGCGCACCGCGTGTCCCTGGCGGAGATCTCAAATAAGGCTGACACCGATCTGCACAGTTTGACGTTGAGCCGTCACCAGGTAGAGCTGGAGGATGTCTTTCAGGCGTCAATGGGTAACATTCCGGATGATGAGTACAATGACGCGCTCAAGAGCTTTAAGTTTGGCGAAGCCTCTGATGAGTAGGCGAAGGCCCCCCTTTCCTCCCCCAGTTCTGCTGTTCTGTGTGCTCTTGCTATAATGCTCTTAGCAAGGGAAAAGAAAGAACTTCGTGCAGCGTAGGAAGACTTAATGCTTGGAAAAGAAAAGAAAGAACAGCAGAGTCCCTCTTTTTTCAACTCAACCGAGCTCTACCTTGCTTTATCATAATAGCTTATCTGACTATATAATTATGAAGCGTCTTACACATTGTTTCTGTCTTTAGTATTTATATATATTTATTATATACATATATATGTATATATATATATATATATATATATACTCTCCTTTGATAACTAGGTGCTTCTAGTTGCTTGTATGTTTATTTGCTGGGTTGCCACTGCAAAGGGAGATATTAAGGTGATGAGTTAGCTCCGCACTCTCGCTCCGACAAAACAAACTCAATCGTCAAGCTTAGCCGCGAGCTTCTTTCTTGCGTTTTTCCCCACTTCTCTTTAGCTGCGGTCAGACAACAAGCATTTTTTCCCTCTACTAAGATCTCCCAGTTTCGATGTACCTTACTCATTTGTGAGTCGATCTGTTTTTCTTTTTCGTTTTCTCTTCACCCTTTTACACCAGATCTCAGGCGCAGATCACATCCCATCCCCTTCGCTTTTAGCGAGTATTTTGTGAGCTCTGCACGCTGTTATGAAGAGAAATCTCAGCGGCACAGTTGCATTTATCACCATCAATACAGGAAGCGCAGGAAAAGCGAGGCACACTTAACTTCGCTCTTTTACGGCTGAGAAGCGAGGGAGTGAGGACGACTGATCACACTGCCTCATTTTCTTCGCTCTCTTAGTTATTCTCTTTTGTAAATTGAATTCTTGGGTGTGAGCGCCCATGCTTTTCCTAGAACTGCAGAGATAGCCGTTCTCGCCTGCGAGTACGTGAAGGGTGTTTCGGGCTGCGGGGCACTTTGCAAGAAGAAATTGCCAGACGGAGTACACATGTGGTGAACGCTGTCTCCGTCCTCCTCGCTTATTGCCTTACAAACCCTCTTCTCTCCTTTGGATTTGTTGGTTTCTCTCTTCGTTTTTCCGTGTTAGTGTCAAGCAGTTATCTCGACTGTTTTTCACACGTGAACGCTCTGTGTGCGAAACGCAAGTTCACACCACAACAAACCTGCTTTTTCTGATTTTACACGTGCCTCTGTTTTTTCTTTTCTCTCTAATTTTTGTTGACGTTGCTCTCTGACAAATTAGTCAAATGCCTTGTGTGTACCTCTGTTTAAGGTCGGATGTTTTTGCGCTTCGAAAACACTGACGGCTGTTGTCTTTCGAGAGTGTTTTTCTTTTCTTTCGACACAAGCGGCGCCTGAGCTTCGTTCGTCGAAGAGTTTGTTGTCTGAGATTTACACGCAGTCAATAGAGGAGTTGGTAAACCCGTCCAGCTTTTTGTTTCTTTAACATTATTGCTTTATTGTTATTTCCCGTTTGGCGTCAAAGCACAGCACAATTCGCTTCGTTCACTTTTCTTGTTTTGCTTGGTGTGCTTGTTTCTTTGTGTTTTGATCACATGCCCAGAGCGCACTGCTGGCGTTGTGCTTGTGATTTTATTTACGACTTTGCTTTTCTTTCAAGCGTCTTGTGTCTTCTCGGAAGAAAAGACTACTAATTACATATTGCTAACAATCGGCTTTTTTTTATCTTTTCATCTCGCAAACTGCAGACTCAAAACAAATGAACAATAACAAAGAGGGCATGAAAGCGTGGACTCACTCCGTTGCCAATCGAGCTTTCCACGGAAATAAGTGCTTTGCGCTTTGCGGCAAATAATCTTGGTGTGCGAAGAGAAATATCTGCAGTAGCTTTCTGTATGCCTCGGGCAGCAGTCGTTCTCTCTTGAACGTTCTCGCACACGGTGGGAGAGTGACCATGTTACCTTCGAATAGCACAAGAAGAACCTCAACAAAAAGGTGTTACACACACGCGCGCGCACACACACACACACACACAAACACACAGGAAATCAACTGTCTACCAAGCACTGCAGAATTCACCAAAAAAAAAAAGCTGCGTTATTTTTTCTTGATCTCACTCTTCGTTTTCTCCCTGTGCCTATCAACTTACCTTTTCCGGTTCCACGGCGGAAGTGAAAGCAAACAGGCAACTGAAGAAAGGAGAAGGCAACCGGATATTTTACAATATCATTCTTATCGCTCCAAAGCAACACCCAACGTACTTGACAGCCTGCCGCCAAGATGTTCGCTGAAATTGCGGCATTTGTGACGGTCCTCCTTATCTTCTGGGGCATCAACTTTCGTCCACGGTCTGCCAATCAACTCAAACCTCTTTACAAGAGCTGTCGCCGACCAAAGGAGACAGCGAGAAGCGACTACGTCATCGTTGGCGCCGGAGCGGCGGGCCTAGCGGCTGCAGCTACCCTGCTGCACCGCACATCGGACGACACAAGTGTGCTGCTCATCGAAAGCGGTCCTGACTCGCAGCCCACATCCGCGCTGACTCTCTTGCTGACTACGGGGCGAAGGGACCGTCTCCTGTCCTTTGCTCCAGACTTAGTCCGCATCCCGACGGAGGCGCTGCCACGCGGTGGCCAACTCACCTTCATGGGGTTCGCAACCCCAGATGAGGGTTACCTAGCACAGCGGCCATGGCATTTCTCCGAAGTGGAGGAAAAAGTGGCAGCCACTACCGCGACCACAGCCTCAACCGATGGATCAACAACAGCAATGATGACCTCCTCGCAGAGTGCGGCGGAGGCGGCGAAAGCTAATCGGTATCGACTGCTGCAGTATACACCTTTCCCGCGCGGCTTTGGGGTAGGTGGAACGAGCCTGCTGGACTGGGGTATCCACTTAAATTCTATATGGCCCGTGCACGATTCTACAGGAGGTGGTGCTGGTGCTGCGACCTCGTCACATAGTGCCACAAAAAAGGCGTTGTGGTCCCGCCTACCGGTGCACTTCCCTGCGATTCGCAACCCCCTCTCCTGGGCTTTTGCGGAGACAGTGAAACGGGCAAAAGTGGTGCCACCGCATCTGCCTACCCCGGAGGCCCCGGTAGAACGCGGGACTGTGTTTTCGGCGTACTTATATCTTGACAGAGACGGTCGCCGGCTGGCGATGCCGTCTGCAGTGCTTGCCGACGTCGCACCCGATGTATTGCGCAGGCGACTGAGCGTCTTGACGGGCTACAAAGCGGTGGATATTGTGCTAGGTGTCACAGGTGCTGAAGAGGGAGAAAACAAGGGTAGTCACGTTTGTGGCATCCGCGTGCGTCGCAGTGGTGCCCCACCAACGGAAGCACCCTACACAGTTGAAGTGACAAAAGGTGTGATCGTTGCGGCAGGTGTCGTACACTCCCCTCAGCTGCTGCACGATGTCATTGCAGCACACCCGCAATTATCGTTGTTACCACACCCGCTTCCAAGCGTTGTCCCTTTGCGCGACGTCTTGGCGCTGCCGCTCATCTTCGCTTCCGTGCCGGCGGTGTCCGCGGACGCCTTTAACGCGCGTGATGTAAAAAGCACCGCGATGTGGTGGGCCACACAGCGAGGACCTTACTTGGCCCCTCTTGGCGATACGTGTGCATCTCTCCGATTGCCAGAGTTAGGCCCAGATACAGAGGTGCGTATCTTGATGCTACCCTTTGGCGGCCGTGATGCGGTGCGGTTCAAGAGCATGGGATGGGATACGGTGCTTGCGACGCCGCTCCAGGCCTACACGATGCTGCTGGTCGTACAGGGCATCGACGGCCTGCAACACGAGCTGAGTCTCGAGGAGGTCATTAAGCCACCTGGTACGGCCCACGCGCGTGGATTGTGCCCGCACAGCACTACCACCACACTCCCGGAGGAGGTTCACCGCCAGGTTCAAGATGCGTTTTTACACGGTATAAAAGAGTGCCGTCGCATTGCAAAAGAAGAACCGCTCGCCAGTCTTTCCACGAGCCCCGGCGTGGAGTCGGTGGACTTCACACTTCTCGTACCGAACGATGAGGCGAAAGCGGTGCGATTGGCGCAGCTGTCGCGGCAGATGCCGTCAAAGCGCACTGCTCGCAACAAATTGGAACTCAACGAGTTAATGCTGTGGGCCAGAAAGCAAATGATGACGGAGACGTACATGCGACGCTACATAGACGCGCACGCCTACTGGCTTGGCTTTGTCAGTGGCAGTAGCGAAGCGTTTTTGGCTGATGCGGCGAATACGTCGACCCGGGTGGCGGGGCTGCGCAACGTCTTCGTCGGCGACGCGTCCGCCGTGACGACAGCACAGTGGTCCCGCGACGGGAAGCGAGATACGCTGGCGGCGGGGAGCCGCAGCACTACGATGCAAGCTGCTGAGAAGGCGGTGTCAGAGCTGTTGACGTTATCATAAAAATAAATAGAACGGTATGAGTTAATCGGACCGCATTACTTACTTCACATTGAACATCAAAAACAAAAAAAAGAGGTGTGTGCGAATCCGTTCGACCGCCAGAAAACTCTTCCACGCTATAATTATGAGAGTGTCCACAAAATGGGTTGCGAAGAACTTTAAACTGTTGTGGTGTCGCGACGCACTGCAAAAAATACCTTTGCTTTGTTTTGCATGTTTGTGAGTTGCAAATCAGGAACGAGACAACAAAGAAGCTATAGATCTAGGACGCTTTGTAATAGCTTAAATCTTACGTTGTTCCGGGACGATGTTAATATACTTCACACACACACACAAAACTACTCCCGATCCACCGTCTCTCGTTGAGTCGATTCACACACACGTTCCACCAGTACGGAACACGGTTGTACACCACCTCCACATGCGTTACAGGAGTTTCTGGAACAGACAAGAACCGAAACAAAACAAGCTCTTAGATTTTGCTTCGCCATGTCGCGCTCACCTACTGTGGCGTTGACCGATCAGGATGTGTTGAAACAACTTCAGCATCTGGGTGATACACTCGCCGCGTCTCTCGCTCAAAAGGACCCGCCTTACCTCAACTTCCGCCGCATCTCTCATCACACGCCTGATGACTGGGGGCATCAGGTCAAGCTTTTGGAAGACCTTGCGGTGCTCGTCTCCGGTGACGTCGCTGCTCGTCCCGCCTTTGTTGGCTGGATGTCGCTCTATATTAGAAACGCGCTTTCTGCGCTGCTGGAGAGTCGACGCTCCTCCTTGTCGCTGGCGGCGATGGCGGTGCTCGACTGCATGATTCTTCGCCAATCTGCTTCCAATCGCAGCGCCACCGCAACAATTTGTGCGTGGTTTCTCCCCTTTTTGTTGCGCGTCGCCGCAAGTTCAACATCGTCAACGGCCACGTCTGCGGCTGCGAGCAAGTTGCTTTCTTCCATTGCCAGCGCCTGCCTGATAACGCTTGAAGGCTTCAACGTTCTCTGCACTGCCTGCGCGGCGATGCGTGCTCCTGTACGTCGGCGTGCCGTGGACGTGTTGCAGGCTTACCTACAGGCAGTACGTGGTACACCGCATCAACTGGCCACCAGCGTCTACACAGACGCACTGCATCGCGTGCTGCGTGATGGCGTAATGGATGCGGACGCCGAGGTGCGCGCCGGTGCCCGCCGTTGCTTTTGGGCGCTGTACTTGCTAGAGCCAGTGTCAACGGAGGCGCTGCTACGGGTGCTGCCGCCAAGCGTGCGACGTCAGCTGAACGATGAGCGAGCCAGAACATTGGAGAAGTTTCAAGCGGTGGTGGCCGCGTCTATGGATGCAACGGACACCGCACGGAAGGAGCACAGACATGCAGAGACATCGCCTGGTATGAGGGAGGTGTCACGCACAGTGACGCTGAAAGACGAGCTGCAGGCAGCCGCGGCAAGTCGAGCACGTGCTCGCAGTTCGAGGTATGGCTCGACAACCACTCAGTGGCGCCGTCATCAGCTGCTCCTCACATCGAAGGACTTGCCATATGACCCGGACCGGAGGCCGGTAATCACTCACCAAGTAAGTGTACCCTGTGAGGGAGCGCCACCACAGAGGCAGGTTTCTTTTTTGCACTCCATCGAAAGCACTGACTGGTTTGTGCGACGCGCCGCGTTACTACAGGCCAGCCAGTTATGCGAAGACGGTGGACTGACAGATGATGTGCCGTCGTTGGTTGAGGTGCTCCTTCTGCGACTGCGAGACACGCAGTTTCGCGTTGTAGAGGCTGCACAAGCATGTCTGCGGTCCTGTCTGCAGCGCTGGCCCGCGGCTGTACAGGAGACGCTGCGTGGGTTACGGGACGATTTGTTCCTCACCCTCTTCTCGAACTCGATGCACGTTAAACCAACGATTCGCCGTGGCGCGTACATTCTACTCGACACTCTCTTGCGTCTGTGCGATACCCCAGCGAAGCTTGTGGAAAGGGTGTTGCAGAGCACCGATGTCATGCACAGTTACGAAATGCAGGCACAAGTAGCGGATTTTCTGCTGTACGTGGTGTTTGTGTTACCAACCCTCTTCGCTCAGCAGTCCGTGGTCGGTGCCGTGATGTGCTGCACAATCGCACACCTCTCTGCAGCGCAAGCGGATCTCTCCGTTGACGCGCATCGCGCCGCTGCCGGTTACGCGGCAGCTGCGTGGGAAAGGGTGCTCGGTGGTGCTGCACTGGCCTGCCCCGATGTCTTTCGCGACGTGGTGGAGCGTCTGCCGCCGTCGGAAAAAGAAACTGTGTGCACGGCACTAAGAGATTGTTTTGGTCTATCACGGAATGCGATAGAAAGTGATAATGGAACCAATCCCAATAGCCCCGTTTTGCCGACTGAAATGAGAGCGTGTGTATTTGCAGAGCATGTAAAACAGGCTTTTGCAGCAGAGCAAGCAGGATCCTCGGATTACCGAAGAGGTAGTCACCCAACTTCACTAAAGCCAAAGACTGGGGGCAGCAACAATGCTTCACTTCCTCTCAATTTTGTTCCACCTGCTACAATTCCATCTATCCTGCGTGAGCTATTCGTGCGACGGCAGAAGGACGCAATCGTCGGCAGCACATTATTGTTGTCTGGAAACGATTTGTTACCACAGAAGGATAAACAGCCTGGTAAATGCGAAGCTGTAAAGCAGCGCAGCGTCCCGCTTCCCTCTGCACAGCCTTCCGCTCCTGCTGTGGTGAACCAAACAGTAAGCTGTCCAACAGAGGAGTGTTGTTCTGCCGATGCAACAGACGCCGCGGGTCATCGTGTCCACTGGGAAGGTACAGACGATGCACAAAGTAGACTTAATGATTGCGTAGTTGACCGCAACGCACCTGCAGTTTTTCTTCGCGAATGGCCGTGCTGCAGAGACGCAGCTGACAAACGAGCTTCACTGCTGCGCGTTGCAGCCGCTTTCAAATACTACGCCGCCCATCAGAAAAACAGCTTCAATGGTGTTACAGCCGATGGTGCTGTGTCGGGACTGCAGTGTGAAGCGGAGGAAGCAGAGCGTCTGCTCGTCTGCTGGGAGCGTGAAATTGCAGCCGCCGAGTACGCCAGCGACCACCTTTTGCGTTGGGCTGTGCTTTACGCGCTTGAGACGCTGCTGTTATGGCCGGCGGCACGCGCGGCGGTGGCGCGGCAGTTGACACGTGTTCTCAACATGTGCCGCATTGGTTTTGACGATGTCTTCGTGGAAGTGCAGTTACAGGCTGCTGCGTGTGTGCAAGCAGCACTCGTGTTGAGCAAACTGTCTCTCGATCTCTGGTTACGTGCAATAACGAAGTGTCTCTCGAAGTGGATAGAGGGCCCTCATTGTGATGATGCCACGCAAGGCCGGTTGGAGTTGCTGCACATTCTGCGGCGCCTTTTTGAGCAAGAGCAGCGCACGCTCCTTAAAACGTCGAAAGTGTCTCTTAACAGGCAAGCTGAAGAGACTTCATTGAGTGTTTCTGCTGTCAATTCGGCTATTCTCTCTCTGTCGTCGTCTGTGCTGCGCCGTGTTGTGGGTCTCGTGTGCCAGTGCCTGCGTCACTGCAATCCGGTGGTGCGGCTTTCCGCAGTGCTGGCGCTTGTAGCGCTGCAGCAGACGATGGGCGAGACGACCGTGGCACCGTTTTTAGCCGTGTTGACGCCGGCGCAGCACCGCGTGTTGCGTGTGTACCGCGCCAAAGACGCGTTACTATTCACAGGGTTAGCATGACAAATACTTACTGATTTGCCGCACACATGTTTTTCTGCTTTACTCGTTTCATCCCAGTTTTAACTGCGTGGGCTACTTTGCTCGTACCATTATCATCATTCACCTTTTTTGCCCAAAGGCAGGAGAGCAGGGTTTCGCAAGAACTGCCGTTAAGAAGAAGGATTAAATTGCTGATGGCTCTCTCTTTTGATGAACACGTGCTGAGCTTTGTGTTTTCGCAGCCCCAAAACACTAGCGAATTCGCTCGCAAAAGAAAAACGGAAGGCCCAGGACAACTCAACCGAAGTGGTTAGCTGACCGTTATGACGCATCGAACGTTGTTTGTGAGTTTGGAAAAGAAAACAAAAGAAGTTGAGGCGCACCATTTCATTTCTTTATCACCACTGCTTTGTTTCCTCCAACTACTGTAACTATAGTCACCGAGATCCTTTGCTTTGTTTTATTGTTCTCAAGAGGGAAAGAAACACAACAAGGTCACTTGTTCACTATTTCATGGGCTTTGATTCCAGGACCAACGCCTCTTGACCTAGCTTCTATTATAAGGGTCATTCCTGTCCGTTTCCACGCAAAGAAACGCTTTCCCCCTCTTTTCTCTCCTTTTTCGAAATGTCCTACGTCGTGTATGCGGTCGAGAATGCGGATCGTATGATTCTGATGGGCCCCCCGGTTGCCGACCAGCCAACCTTCAAGACCATCACGCTTAGCTGGATACAGGCCCCGAAGCTGGCCCGTCGCACGGCAACTGGAGACTTCACTTCAGAAGAGCCGTACGCCTACGAGGCGGCGGAGCTGATCCGCTCCACCTTCATCGGCAAGCAGGTTCAGTTCGTAGAGGACTACTACATCGAGGCTCTGCAGCGCAGCGCGGGCCGCATCATGGACGCGAAGCACCACGAGGCTTCCGGTATGCTGCTGAAGGAGGGGTTGGCGACGTTGCCGGAACGCATGCCGCCCCGCATGGAAAAGGAACTGTACGATATTTACTCTCAAATGTCTGCTGCCGCGCGAGCGGCGAAGAAAGGGCTTTTCAGCCCTGATGCGGCGAAGCATGTGCGTCAGATGATTTCCTACAAGCCTGAAGAGCTGGCCTCGAAGATTGAGGGCATCAAGGGTCAGACGCTCCAGTCCCGCGTTGAGAAGGTAGTGTCTCCGACGCTAATTATCATCTCTGTGAAGGAGATGGGAAACACGCAGTTTGGTGCCCACCTCACCGGTATCACCTCAAAGGAGAACGACGAGGCGGTGA
This sequence comes from Crithidia expoeki, assembly GCA_900240875.1. Lineage (NCBI taxonomy): Eukaryota > Euglenozoa > Kinetoplastea > Trypanosomatida > Trypanosomatidae > Crithidia > Crithidia expoeki. The sequence goes on from OESE01000220.1 coordinate 347,562, forward strand.
ACACGCAGGCCAAGTTCTTGCTGGAACGCCTGCTGCTGAACCGCAACGTCAACGTACACTACGACGGCCTTGACAACTACAATAACGTGATGGTGTCCATTATCTCCCCGAAGGGCTCTTTTCAGAAAGAACTTCTGTCGAACGGCTACGTGAAAATCCAAAACGCCACGCTGCCGCTTTCCAACCGCATGGACGAGCTGACGACGGCGGAGGCAAGTGCGAAGAAGCAGCGTCTCGGCTGCTGGAAGAACTACGTCGAGCCGGTCGCAGCTGCGATTCCGGCGGAGATACATGAGGGCGATGGCGACGCTGTAGCTGCTGGCACGGACGGCGAGGTAGCGGAGGCCCGAGACGGCGGGTCGAAGTCGCTCGGTGCGGCTGCTCAGGCGGCCCCGAAGGCGGTTGCGCTGTCGACGACGCTGCCCGACGGCACGCCAGGCCCCGCCTACACTGGCCCGGTCGAATTTGTTGGCACCCTCGTGCAGGTGGTGCACGGTGACACCGTTGTGATTCACGACGACGCCACAGGGCAGCTCATCCGTGTCTCACTGGCCGGTTTGCGCACCAGCAAGCACATCGACCGCGACCAGGACGGCAACTCGCCCGAGACCCGCCTCACCTACAACAATTACTCGTGGGAGGCGAAGGAATTCCTGCGCAGTCGTTACATTGGTGCAAAAGTGGCCGTAATCGTCGAGTACGCGCGTGTCATGCCGGAGACGCACGAGATTCGCCCTGCCGCGTCGGTGTTCATTAAGGACACTGGCGTGAACATTGGCGTTGCTTTGCTGGAGGCCGGTTACGCAGCGTTCTTTCTCGGCAAGAACGACAAGTGCAGCAGAGCGACCGAGCTGGCGGCGGCGGAGGAGAGCGCGAAGGAGGCGCAGAAAGGCATCCACCTTGACGCCCCTGAGGTGCCGATGAAGGTGTTGGAACTGAACCACCTCGGCGAGACCCGCAGTCGCTACTACCTCAGCTTCCTCCAACGCGGCATGCAGGGCAACCGCCCGCCGGCGCTGAAGGGTGTTGTGGACCTCGTGCTCGGCCCGAGCTCGCTGCGTGTGTACATCCCTAAAGAGAACTTCCAAATCCCTGTGAAGGTCGCTGGTGTCATGACGCCGTCCGCCGCCTTCAACGTGAATGAGAAGGCCGATCCGTTCGCTAGGGAGGCGAAGGACTTTGTGATTCTCATCGCCCAGCAGCGCGACGTCACGATTCAAGTCTTCACCTCCGACCGCGCTGGCAACTTCATCTCCGCTGTCATTCTTGAGGATGACACGAACCTCTCTGTTGCGCTGGTGGCAGAGGGTTTCGCCACCGTGGCAAACGCAGACCGCCTGCCGTTTGCGCAACAGCTGAGCGACGCGGAGAGCGAGGCGCGGGCGGCGCAGAAGCGTATCTGGTCGCCGGCAGGCGGCGTCCCTAAGCGGGCGATGAAGATGGAGCAGGAGCGCGCCGCGGCTAACCCGCACTCCCTGGTCCGCGTGCTGGACGAGAGCTCCAACTTCGCGCCCTTTATGATCACCGATATCGCCGACGACGGACTCTCCGTCTATCTACAAGGCTACGATGCGGAACTGGACAACCAAAAGGGCCACATCCAGGACCTCATCAATCGCACCGTGGCGGGTGCCGAGCACACACCCAAGAAGGGCGAGCGCGTCATTGCGCAGTACAGTGGGGACAAGACGTGGTGCCGTGCACAGGTGCTGAAGGCACCGCGCGATGGCAAGGTGGAGGTGCAGTTTATCGACTTTGGCAACGTGGAGACAGTTGCCGTGAAGAACATCCGCGGCGTCCCGCGCGGCCCCGAGTACGCGGTGGTGCGCGACACGCCGGCCTTCGCAAAGCTGGCGCGCCTGGCCTACTTGAAGGGGGCAGACCCGAACGAGCACTTTGCCGGCATGGCCTACGCCGCAGTGGAGGAGTACGCGGACGGCGAGGTGCTTGCACGCGCCGTCTACCGCGATGGCGTCGGCCACACGTACTACACCGTGACGGCCAACGAGAACGTATCGTCGCTGAGTGAGATTCTCCTGCAGCGCGGCCTAGCACTACTAGACCGTCGCGCGGCCGCAGTGGACTCGAAAGACTACCGTCGACACGAGGCGGCGCAGGAGATTGCGCGCAAGGGCCACAAGAATCTGTGGCAATACGGCGACATCGACGAGGGTGACTTGGATGACTAAAATCTGTGACTCGTGTGCATCCTAAGATGCCTGTTGTGATATTGCGTGTTCATCAAAAAGCTCATACTCGATTTAATTTTCCGCAGATAATGGCGGCGTTTTCACCTTTTCCCCTTTGTGCGCGTTTTTGTTTTCTTGTTTCAGAGACTGCGGAGAACGTAGCGAAGAACAAAAGACTGAGCTTGTGATGTAATGGTTCTTTCTGGATTCCGTAGTTTGCGTTTTCATTTTACAAGGAATTGGGTTTTGTTTATATATATATATATATATATATATACTATTTTTGTCTCCTCTTTCTGTTTCTCTCTATGTTCACATTCTCGCTGTTTGGTACTGCGCTGCGATCTTTGGGCTGAGCATCGTAGCGAGAGAACGTCGCAGCAAGACACTCACAGTGGACGTAAGAGCGAGCACTGCAGTTCTGCAGTTTTTTCTTTCCTTGTCTGAGAGTTACTTTTTTTTTTTCTTGACAGCTTGGGGCTTCGAAGAAATGTAACGTGCGTACGGTTTTTGCATTGTAAAGGTGAAGGCATGTCAAACAAACAAGTTCGGGTTTGTCTTTTCATCGATGTTCCCGATTTTTCTCTTTACAAGGTGGCAATGAAAGCGGTTTTCCGCGTAGTGGGTGACGTTGTAGTGCAGTGTTTCCTTTTGATTTGATTCCACGAGTTGCTTTTTGTGTGTAGGTGTATCTTCGTGTTCCTGTGCGCTTGCCCGTGGTAACTGTTGTCAGAAGTGGTGCAACTGAAGTTCAGAGTCTCCGCGAGTGGTTAACAGGCTTTTTGTTGTTTTCATGCTTTTTGTTGCGCGAAAGACGTTGCGATTCGGTGGGTATGTTGTTACATCTATATATGTTATACATTCTCTTAGCTTCTTTTTGTTGCTAGTGCGTGACAACGCAAACAAAACTGAAAGCTAACGTCCAAGGGTACTAATGTTCAGTCTTTAAAAGACTTCATGTTTCCACAGGCGGTTGAGAGGAGCTAAACATGTGTTTTTATGATGCAACTCAAATATTCAAGAGCATTTCACCCCCCCCCCCCACTGTACAGGTGAAGTGCTGAACGGCGACTTTCGCGTGTTCCTGCCGCTACAATGCCCTTCGATATTATATGAGGAGGAAGAAAGCTGATGAGGCGCGTCCATTTTTCACTTGTAGCGTTAGAGTCGGTGACAAAAAGAAGTCACCAATTCCACTGTTGGTGGCGCCACTTTAAACCGAGCCTCGTTCTCCGCTAAGGTAAAAAAAAAGTACCTTTCGCTGCTTTTCTAATCAGTTCTGCGATCTTCTATCTGACTTGCAAAATTCTAAATTTCACATTTTTTTTTGTTTTAATACCCATAAAGACTTCGTTGCCGCTTTCTGCCACTTGCACTCGAGCAACAAGACCTGCCACTGTGTGTGGATGTGAGTTCACTACCGTGTTGTTCCTCTTCTAAAGTCACAACCACCAGTGAAAGTCTCTCCTTCTCACTACATACATTTGTCCGGAAAGTCCACTTTTCTTTCATCAACCTTTTTTCTTTTGTTCGGCATTTAATTGCACGCGTACCGCAGTCGTTGTCCAATTAGCGTCACCTTTTCAGTTCTTTTGAAAGTGACTTTTTTTTTCCATTCGCTCTTTGAAATCATCTCCGATTCCAGATTATTATTTCTACCTTTCGTGAAGTACAGACTCTACCTTCCCTCGTCTCGGTTGTCAGATCGTTGTTGTGGATATTTTGATTCGTTCAGCTTCTACGCGTATTTGTTTTTGTGCGATTTTCCGCACAGTAATTTGAACGTTTTTTCACTGAGGTAACTGCGGGACGCTGCATAACATGTCCGCCCTTCCGCATATCCAGAAAGAGTTCCGCAACCTCACGAAAGACCCGCCGGCGGGTTTCCGTGTAGAGTTGAAGGACAACAGCTTCTTTACCTGGACAGTGTGGTTCACCGGGCCGGAGGGGACCCCGTACGCCGGCGGGCAGTACAAGGCGTCCATGACTTTCCCCAAGGAGTTTCCGATGGAGCCGCCTTCCTTTCGTGTGCTCTCGTCCTTCTGGCACCCCAACGTATACCCCGACGGCCGCGTCTGCATCTCCATTCTCCACCCGCCGGGCGTGGATGAGATGAACTCTGAAGAGACCGCCATGATGCGCTGGACACCAGTGCAGACGATCCGGTCTGTGCTGCTGTCCATTGTGTCACTCTGGAGCGACCCGGATCCAAAGGACGCCGGCGCACCTGCTAACGTTGAAGCCCTGGTGCAGTACCGCAACAACCGCGCGGAGTTCGACGCGAAGTGCAGACAGTTAGCCGCGAAGTCGCTGACGGAGCTGCCGCCCGACTTTGAGGCGCCGTCGATGAAGGAGCACGTTGAGGTGGCGAAGGCGCCGGGAAACCCGTACGACTATTTGGCATCCGACGACGACATGGGTGAGGACGATGACGATTTTGACGACTTTGGTGCCGCCCCGGCGCCCGCCGCTGCGGCGAGCTCTGCGGACCCTGCGAAAAAGTACGGGGAGGAGCTCCAGCAGCTGCGTGCCATGGGTGTCGGCGAGGGTAGGAGCGACGCTGAGTTATTGAACTTGTTAGTGAAGCACCGCGGTGAGTTGGCCAGCGTAATCGCCGATCTGTGCTGAATAATCAAAGTCGAGTTCAAGCACGACAGCTTTTGTTTCAGAGTTTATTAAGTTTGGGTTGGGCTTGCTGTGTGCATTTGTGCACACGCATTGTATCCCCGCAGCTTTACTTCTCGCATCGAAGGTATACCCGAGTTTCTTTTTCTTTCTTATAATCGACGCATTGCTTTCCAAATGTACGTCTCCTGTTTTGTGCTTGCCTGTCTCGAGTTGTGAGAGATCTGTAGCGGTGGATTGTGCCTGTTGAGTAAAGCAGTCCCTCATCGTTGTTATTATTACTGTGATTTGATCTACTCAACTTCCGCTCTTCGCTTTTTTTTATTCGTCATGTTGAGCTGTACGGCTTTTGGTGTGGTAACTCATGCACTTTTTCTATTCTTTTACTTTACTTGCTACTAAAATAAAAGAAAAACAACGTCGCAATGAGGTCAGGCCTTTATTTCTGCGATTCAGTCAACGGGTGTGTTCCGATGCGCTGTTGTTGAGAGTTTTGTGGAAGTGTGCTTGCGGGCGAGCTTTTGTTGAGGACAGCAAAAAGGGAAAATAAGTAAAAGAAAGAACCTTTAAATGCCGCTGAAAAAATCAAGAGTTCCGCAAACGGGTTTCAAACCCGTTTTTGCGTAGCGCAAATGCCATTATGCGGTTCTCCTTCTTATTCTTTTTCGAGTTGTCGTCAAACACGTTAGACATGCCGTTACACTCGAGTGGGCAGATGCTCCTATGCTTATGCGAAGAGAAAAAAGAATGTCTCGTGAGCGCGTAAAACTCGTTACTGTGTTTTTCGTTGCTGTTGTTTTTCATCTAGACAAATGCGATAAGGAAAATAAAATGCAGTGCACGTTACCCTCTTCTGTCGCATCCTTTTTCTTTCTGCGTTCCGTATCCAGTTGTTACTGATTTGGGGTTTTGCTTTTACAACTCTTTTCTCAGCCTTGTATGTGTTTTAAAACTGGAGCACTGTGGGTTTTTCTTTTTTCCTCCTTGCCATGCCTGCCAAAGCTCCCACAGCAACAACGCGGGGCAACGCCGCGAGTATGACCACCCCTCTCGTCTGCAGCCACCAGTGCAACTTACCCCTTTGGGACGATGCGCAAATCGCGCAGGAGAACTGGGGCAGCCCGTTGACGGCGAATGCCTCCGCTGGCAGCAACAACACCGCTGATGCCGGTCAAGACGCGGGTCGGCAGAACGCGACGAAACCAAAGTCCTCCGGCGGTAGCCACGCAGCACCAAGCGGGCACCTTGGAATGCCCACCACGGCGCCCGAGAGCAACTTTGAGGACGGTGTAGGGCACCAGTATGTAACCGACTTTATTCAAGGAAGCAGGACTTTCAATACACGGACACTGTCGCTGCAGAACGACAAGACAGCAGTCTCTGCTGTGGCTGCAATATCCGAGGAAGTTACCTGGAGAAGGCCTGTGGATATCTTCCGTCCTTTTCGCCCTTTGGTGCACCGCAACTCCACCCCTTTCGTCGACCCGTACGCCTCCGAAGACGCGCTGACTCCGATGGAGGGCAAGGTAGAGGAGGAAACGTGCCGCGTGCTTTCCTCGGCTGGCGGTGCGGCCGGTAACAGCAACAACAGCAACGGCGGGGGTAGCGGCGGTAAGAAGTCCAACGCTGGAACGGTCCGTAACGCGGACAACGCAGCGGCTGCAACGGAGACCTTTCATCAACAGTACCCCGAGGCGGTGACAATTCTGGAAGACTTTGTCGGCGATGATGCAACACGCTGGACACACTGCACGACGGTCGACGCCATCCGCCGTTACCGTGCACTGCCCACACTGATGCAACCCTACGACGGCGCGCTCGTAGCGGGTTGTGCGGAGACGCCAGCGGAGGCATGTGGGTCGCGCTACAGCACGGCGCTGCGGCACAAGCTGAAGCAGGCAGAGCAGCTTTCCGCCCTCACCGAGGCTCCGCCATTTCTCATGACCGCCCTAGACAGTGCTCTGTTGGCGGTTGAACAGGCGCAGCGGTACATTCCTGCCGGGTCGTACCTGTGGGAGCTGATCTACCCCCACGCCCCGGGTACGTGCCACCCAGTGTACAATCCTTTTGGTAAGTACGCGGTGAAGCTGTTTGTGGCTGGGGCCTATCGCAAAGTCACCGTAGACGACCGTCTGCCAGTGGACGTGCTGGGGCGCCCGCTGCTGACGACAACCTCGCTGAAGGAGTTATGGCCGGCCTTGATTGGAAAGGCTGTTATCAAAGCTCTCGGACCTGTCACGGGCGTGCAGGCGCTCACCACCTCGCCGGATCTTATTGTGTCGGTGCTGATAGGCAACTGGGTGCCGCAGTATCTGTCCCCTCGCAGCGCTACCGTTTCATCGACGACGGCGCTGCTGCTGTACGAGCGGCACCTCAAGAAGCTGGCAGGGACCCACGTCCCGCTGTTGGGGGACACCGCAACACCGGCTTCCACAACGAGCAAAGGCGGCGAGGCTAACACCACACCAGCGGACGGAGATGGTGCTGCTGCCAGGAGGGACGTCAAGGGAGCCGACGGGAGTGACGGTGGCGGCGCACAGCCTACCCGCCGGCGGTCCTCCGCGCAGCGCAAACGCGCCTCGGTCGTGAAAAACGACGTCAACGGTGCAGATGCTGCACAGGGAGATACGCAACACCAACAGCAGCAGTGCACCTCCGAACGCTGCTCTGCGACGCTGGACGAACCCATTCCGGATCAAGCGATGTACGTGTGTGGCCTACACGTCGTGCCTGGGCCAGTTCGTGGCGTCGCAAACAGTAGCACACCAGCGTACCAGTTGTTGACGATACACTCTATGCAACCCTTTCGTAACACCTTTGCATTGCTTTTACACACAACGCCGCGACTTGAGCTCGTAGAGGGCGTTTTTGAGAAAGAAAAAGAATCTGACGACGTTAGCGCGTTGCTGCGGTGGGGGCGGCACCACCAAGCCGGCGGGCTCCCTGTTACCCGGGCGACGAGCTTCAGCGGCGGTGACAACGCGGCAGATCTGCCGTTCACCGCGGTGACGGAGATGGTGGTGATTGACCACACCCGCAGCCCTTCAGTTACGTCGTGCTGGCTCACATTGGAAGAGTTCATGACGCAGATGGATCAGATTGTAATCTGGCGTCGGTTAGATGGTAAGTACGCACACACGAGATCTATTACAGGGGAGACAGTGCTGCAGTTTAACGGGTTGGTTGGGACTGACAGTAACAACCTCAGCAACAACAACAGCAATACAGAAGCGACGGTGCTGACCGGAAAGCCAGCAGCAGCTGCGGGGGCGAGGACAGCCTCTTCACAGTCGCGCGATGAGGCACACGCTGGCGCAATTGCCAGTGCTACTACCGCGTCGGTAGCGAACATGCAGAGGGGTGGAGCAGGTACTGCAAAATCGACAACCGCGGCACGGGAGAGCCTCTACTCCTGCACACTTTCCCCAACATGTGTGTGGTGGAAGTTGGTGGCAGCGACAGCGGTGGAGGCGGTAGTGGTGGTGTCGTGTCCGACTTTGACGGAAGCAATTCCTGCTAAGACACGCGCTGAACATGTGGGCGGTGATGAGCAAAGCAGCGATAATAATAATGCCGCCGGCGGTGCGAAGGCGTTACCAGTAGATTCAGCCGGTCAACGTGCGAACGACGCTGCTGCTGCACAGGAGCGCCGCATCGACTTTCACCACTTTCAATGGGACCGCGCAGAGCCGCTGAATCACGCCGGAACAGTTGCGTACACTGACGGAGCGCTGCGCTCCACGGTGCTGTATTTTCGCCCTGGCACCCACCTGCTGCGTGTCGACCTGCACAACCTGCAATCGGCTGACACAATAGCGTTTCTCTCCGACGCATTGATGGACGTACAGCTGAGCCTTGCCTACGATTTCAGCCAGGACGGGTTCGCCACTGTGACAGACGCCGGACCCTACCCGGCGATCTTAGAACACGACGTGGAGTACATTTGGCTGAAGCGCGTGGTGACGCTGGCGAAGTCCACCTGTCTGACGGTAGTGCTGTCAACGCTAGACACGGCAGAGGATGCGGCGGCGCACCGTCACGTGAACACCGTCACGCAGCGCTCCACCGCTGCCACCGCGGTTGCTGCTGCGGCAGGGAAGGCGGGGAAAGGCGGCGGTGCTTCAGGGAGTGCGCGCGGTGGTGGCAGTAACAATGTGGTTGTGCCTGCTCCGAACGCGCCCAACTGCAACGGCAGCACTACTGCAGCGTTCACCAAAAAGAACAGCTCTGTTGTAGTGCTAGACGGTGGCAAGGGGCAACTGCAGCCGCAGCAACCAAGAGCAGCATCCACCGGTGCCCCTGACGTGGAAAGTGAGCTGCAGAGCGTCTCCATCCTTCGTTACACAACGCTGCTCCTCGTGAACCTGGACCGTCCGGAGGAGTTCCACATGGGCAGCGCAGGACGGCTGGTGAAGCTGCGGTTGGAACCGAACGAAAAGGGCTACCTCGTCACCGCCTACACCATCGTGCCAGGGGGGCGGCGAAAGGGTACTGTTGCATGTGGGCACGATTGTGTGGTAGATGAAGGCGCTAGTTTGCAGGACATGGTGTTGGTGCCAACTGCTACCACAACAGTGGCTGCGGTAAGAAGCAACGTTACCGGTCCCGTTTCCACCTCTCCAACCACCACGCACCACGGCACCGCTACGCCGATCACGCCGCTGTTCCCGGCGGGGCAGTGGACATTGGCGCTGCGCTCCGACGCAGAGCTGCAAAGCTTCGACACAGTCCTGCACAACATCCACGAAGTGACGGTGGAGGTGGACTTGCCGCGTGGTGGTTCGCCTATGCTGTTTCGCCGTGTCTGCGCTGTAGTAGAGCCGACACACCTCTCACTGTCTGCCCAGCTGCGCACGCCGTTGCCGATGATGTACACGGTCCGCATTACTCGCTCGGGCGGAGGTGCCGCTGCGGGTGGTGCAGCCACAGAGTTGCCGTCTCCAACTAAGGCAACGTCGCGAGGCGCCAACACTGTTTCACCGCTGTCAGTGACGGAACACCCGTTTCCAACAGAGGATGGTGCAGGGCAGTGGCTGACTGTGTACGAATCTGAAGCAACTGAGGGCCGCCTTTTTGTTGCAGACGTGCTTCTCCCCTGTACTCAAGAGAACACCACGAAAAGTTCGAAGATATCCGGCGGTGGGGGTGGTAGCAACAACACCGCTGCCACCGCAGGAAGCCCGACAATGTACAATATTGAAGCCTTTGTCGCACAGGCGAGTGCGACGGCGTGGGATGAGGAGTGCCGGCGACGGCAGGAGGCTATCTTTGCACATGTGCGGAGCAGCGCCGAGGCGCAAGTAGCGGCGATGCAGCAAAACGACCTGGACGAGTTCCAGCGGGACCCCGAGGCCTTCTTGCAGCGACGCAGAGAAACGGCAGCGCAGCGGCGACAGCAGCTTCTGGAGTCAGCCGAGAAGACGGTGGCGCACGCGCAGGCGGATGCCGGTGCCACTGCAGCGGCGGAAGGGCGTGGGTTGCGGGGCCGCAGCAGCAGCTCTAGCCGCCGCCAGAGCCGCCACGTCTCGAACGCTGCGGACACTTTTATCAAAGATTCCGTGCGTCGTCAGTCCTCGTCGCTGCAGGAGGACGCGTTGAACGACGCGGCGACACTGGCGCAGCTCGACGCAGCGGACCCGGCCGATCTCGTGCATCTCAGCGCACAGTTCAGCTTCTCCAGCACACGTGCAGAGCTGAAAGAGGAAAGTCCTGCTTTGGACCCAGTGGCGGAGTTGCGGCAGCACTTGAAGGAGACGATGTGTTGGCTCCAGGAGCGCACGGGAGCGAGCGGCGGCGCGGCCACGAGAGCCGCCGCCAACGGGCTTACATTGGGTTACGGGAATACCAGCGGTCCAGGCGGGCAACCAGTTTCCTCGTCGTCCTCCGGTACCACCGCGAAGTCGCAGCCGTCGCGAAACCAAAAAGACGGTGCGGTTGCCGCTGCTATCTCAGTTGAAGACGTTCTGCACGCTAAGAAGGCTCGTCAAAGCCGCGTGACCTACTTGCGTAACCCGGAGCACCGCTATCTCCCGTCCACCGAGGTGGTCGAGGTGTCCCACAGTGAGGGCGTCGCATCGACAGGCACGGCAACCGCCATCCAGACTCCTGCCAACGGCCCACTCGGCAACAGCAGCAGCAGCAGCACGGCAAAAACAAGATCGCACGACAGCTGGAGTGCCGGCCACGTCGTGGGCAACTCGTCGTTTACACCCGCGTCCGTCTCGTCGCGCGGCGGCGGCATCTTCCACAAGGAGTCCGTTGTGGCGACCTCAGCACGGCTGTCGAGTGTCACCTCAGTGGAGGCAGCGGCGCCGTCTTTGCTGACGCATGGCGCGGAAGTGGTACTGCAGGACGGGGTCGCCACACGCTTCCGCTACGCCGCTCCGCTGACGCCGTCACAGTACCGGGTGGAGCTGCTGCCGCTGCGCAGCTACGAGGAGTCGACGGGTGCCACCGGTGGACGAGAAAAAGATAGCGCGGGGAATGCGGTTGGCAGTGCTGCTGCTGCAGGTGGTGGTAAGAGACCCAAAGGATCCACAGCAGGCAACGGAGCAACCACAGGAGCATTGAAAGGTGGGGCTGTCGGTGGTAGTGGTGCTGGAGGGACTGCTGCGACTTCGTCGGGTAGCGGTGGTGCGTCTATGAATGCTACGGGCGCTACCACGAATGGGGGTGGAGCTGCTGGCAGCGGAAACGCCGTGAGCGTTGTCAGCGCCTCTACGCTGTCTTACCCGCTGACAGCGGCGGAGTGCGATGCAGCGGTGTGGCTGCTGCAGGCCCCGCTGCTTGACGCTGTCAAGGTGTGTGACCCGTCGGCGGTCGCAGCGCGGCTTCAGCGTATGGAGCACCGCGCAACATTCCGGGCAAGTTATCAGGCTTACTTTGAGGCGATGGTGGCGCAGCGGGCGATGACGTCCACGCACAGTAGCGGTGACGGTGTGGACACGGCCGTCCGCCCCGTGGTGTATCACTCTTTGTTGGGTATTAAAGAGGAGGACATAACCATTGCGTTGAAGTCAAAGAAGTCCACAGCCGCAGCGTAGAATCGCATCGTGCTCAAATGTGAGCAAAGCGTGGCGTAGACAGGTGTGCTGTAAGCGGGCGGAAACACCACCCTATGAGCCGTGGTGTGCCGAGTTGCGAGTATGCAAAATCATTTGCACAGGTGCACATGGTGAACAAACACTCTATTTTTATGTAAGGTTTTTAGGCGCATCTCTATGAGGCAACCGATATGTACAACTAGCGAAACTCACCTTTACAAACGCTACAGTAATGGTCGTCCAATTGCGTTGGAAATGTCTCTTTCTGCCGACTTATCGTCAATGAACCTCAGGGAAGAACGCGAATTGTTACTGTTAGAGCTCAACAAAAGAACGTGCACTAGTACGTGTTGCGTTTTTTTTTTTTGGTTAATAACAACAAAGAGCTCAGCCATTTCAGCAAAAAAAAAGCGAGAATTGTTTTATTTCTCTGCGTACGTTGTCGTTCCATGCCCAGCTTAGCACTTTCCTCTTTCTCCTTTTTTTTTCTTTTGTACGTGACTCGTCAGAATCGTGACACGATTTGCATTTACACTTACAGGTCTCCCAACTCTATACCAATTCTATTGAAGTAAGCACTTCTTTTTTTCTTTTTTGTACAATTTGAATCCTGTTTGTTTGCGTTTGTTTCTTTTATTTCATTGCTTCATCTTGTTTCATTGTTGTTATTCCCCTTTTTTGGGGGGGTTTCTACATTCTCGACGTAAGGAGTAGAGGTAGGTATTGTAGCAGACTTAAGTACCTCTATATTATCTACTTTTCTTTTCTCCTTCCCTTCACATAAACGCGATTCCTCTGTCACACACACAAAAAAGAAACCAAGGATCAGACAGACGACAAACGCGCTTTTCGACCCTCTGAGAGGAAGCCCTAGCAAATTTTCAAGCAAAACACACCAGCCGGCCGTTAGGCATTGCTTGTTGCTATTTCGACAGTCAAACATTGATTGTTCCCCTTCTTGTGCTCATATCCTTTCATTCTTGGGTAACCTACACTTTTATTATCGCAAAGTGTCTGCATACAATTATATATATATATATTTTTTTTTGGTTCTCCTTTTCCGTGTTTTAATTGTTTCAAGTAAAAGGGTTAGGCACTTTCCTCCCTTTTGTTTTGTTCTCTTGTCTGTGTAGGTCTGTGTCTGTGCGCGCGTGCTCATTAGTTTCTTTTTGTCGTTATATATATATATATATATATATATATATGTTTTTTTTTGTGAGCATTGCGATATCCTTGCAAACACTTGAAACGACGTCCTTATTCCTTGTTAACCGTGTTTATCATTGTTAGGTGTTTGTCTACGTTATTGCGGACCAGTGAATTGCTTCATTGTTTCTAATATATACAAGGTCGTGAACGGGGTGTTTTTACCTTGGAAAACGAGGTTACACTGCAATTTGGAAATCTCTGTTCTACCAAACTTTTCTCGTTGAATTGATTTTACCGATCCCATTGTTAGAACGGTAACGTTGGTTGAAGATAATAAACGTAGCTTCAAGCTGCCAACGTTATCAGTATAGGTAAAAGAAAAGGGTGTTAAAGGCAGCTTAAAACAAAGCGGTATACTAAAAATAAGTGTAATTTATCAGTGCGTGCCTTTAAAGAAAGAAGGTTGTTGTAGCGTTACTTAGATTCTAACTCAACTTTATTATTGTGCATTTTTTTTTCCTTTACACCAAAAAGAGAACAAAAAAGTTGTGTGGAAACGACACTGTTTTTTTTTTTTTTTATCTAACTACGAGCGAGTTTCTCCGTCTTGAACAAATAGCTTCTGTTCCTTGTTTGCTTAGCGTTTCTCTTTTTTCCCCTTGATAGAGAAAAGGACTTTTTTTGTCTGTGCTTTACTCCCGTACATCCTCTCTCCCCCTCTCTTTAGTTTCGTTTGTTTCTCTACTTTTTCATTCTTGTTTCGAAGGTACTTCCCGGGTTCTCGCACTACGGAGACACTCAAACTTGACTCGTCTCTTGCTATTTGTTTCGCTAAAAACTAACCACGGAATCTCTTCGATTTCACCGTCTTTTTCCCGTGAAGGCTTTTAACCAGGACAAAGCGCGATAATTCAAACTTTGAAAAGCTTATTAGTATTGCTACCCTCTCTGTTTTCGTTCTTTTTCTTTTCTGGGCCCCCGTTTTGTTTGTTGTGCGTCCTGTTCTCGCTTTCATACTGACGATACGTCTTTCGGAAATTACTGTTCAGCATTAGAAATTTACTGTTTACAAGGAACGACCCTTTGACTACGTTTCAACTCTAGTGCCACTCCATTTTGTTATTTTGCTGTTCGGGAAAGAAAGCGAATCGTTTTTTTTTTTTTGAATCATACTTTTCTGATCTCTTTTTTTGCTGCCAGCGTTGCTTCCTTCTCGTATCAGAAATTAAGTGTTCGACGTAAGTTGTCCCTATTGCTAAAGAAAGCGTTCTTTTTTTTCCCAACGCCTCTGCCCCTGTCGTTCTCTTAGTATTCATAGTTGAGGTTGTGCATTTACTCTCCGACATCTTCGCGTCCTTTTTTTTGTCTTAGAAAACAACACACTCGATTCGACCATTTTTTTTATTGTGGAACACACTCATTTTCTCTATTCTTATCTTCAGGTTCTTTAGCTGCTGCGCCTTGCTTTGCACTTTTTATTCTCTATTCTTGAATTGAGTATTTCTTTTTCTTTTTGTTTAGCATTTTTTGCCCGTTGGCTTTTACCACTTTTCCTTTTCCCATCTCCTTATCTTTGTTATATACCTTCCTTTTTTTTTTTTCGTAGTTATTCAAGTTTCCATTTCCTTGCGCCTCCAGAAAAGTACTGCGTTCGCGAGGAGCGTTGCGTTCTACAGCGGTTCCTCCCCTTTCCCTTTGATTCACTCGTGTTTGCACTGATATTATCAAGTGTGGGTTTTCTTTATCTCCATTATTTCTCTTCTCAACAAACCCCACCTTTAAAAACGTCCTCCATCACCTCCAACTGGATCATGCCAATGAGCATGTTGGATGACCTCTCAGACGATGAGATGCGCAACAACGCTCTCAACGATCCCGGTCTTTTTCTTGATTTAGAAGACGATGATGATGTGGTGCTGTCTCATGCTGTGGCCCTTCCGGATGCTATGATGCAGCGACCACCGTTGGAGCAACCGCAATCGCAGCAACCTCAGCAACAGCCGTCATCCACCGCCTCACGACTTTCCAGTGTGGGTGTGCCGAAGCTGGACGTGACGGCGCTCAGCAACATGTCACCGAAGCCGACGGTACAGATGCAGCAGAACTACGGCACATCGGGGACTACAAACTCGCCAATGGTTTACTCGCGCGACGCCGCGGCTGACCACCTCTCCTTGGCGCTGGGCCCGTCGTCCAGCCTGAACTCTTCCCCGCACAACGCGACTACGTCACCAAACTCGGCGGGTTTCAATATCTACAGCAGTATTGCTTGCCCACCCCTCTGTGCGAAAAAGTTGAACTTCCGCGAGTTTTTGAATCAGAAGGTTGTGTCGCGGCAGATCGAGAGCGAGGAGTCAACAGGCATTTTTGTCGGCCAACTGCCTAGCAGCTACTCCGAAGATGACATCGAGGCGCTTCTCAAGGCGATCGGCAATGAACACGGTCAGACGGTGCAGGTGCGCGATGTGAAAAGCCACAACCGTGATCGAACCTGCGCCTTCATCATGATTAACGCTAGTGCCCTCAACGCGGTTCTGGACTTCACGAAGCGAGTGCTGTGCGACATAAACTGTGTCTGGGTCGTCGACCATAATCAGGCGGCGCAGCTCCCCATCTTTATTCAGCAGATGCCGCGCGATCAGCTGCGCGGCGTGCCCAAGGCAGCACTGGTGCTGGAGAAGTTGACACCGCAGTCGAAGCCGCGGCATTCGATGCACCCAAACCAGGCCGGCGCGGTGACGAGCCCATCTGCCAGCTACAGCGGCCTGCCACCGAACCTGATAAGCCCATTGAGTGTGATGTCACAACCTGTGTACCTGCAGCAGCAACAGCAACAGCAGCTCAGCAACAACGGCATCCAAGGCGGTGGTATGATGCCGCCCACGGCGTTCATAGACCCAACCAGCATTCAGGGCAACTCTCCATTTAGCGGGACTAGTTTCGTTCCGACGTCGCCCGGCGGCAACGGTTTGCCGCAATTCTTCAACCCAAATGCCTTCCAGAACCCTAACCCCTCCAACACGCTCTTCCAGTCGAACAGCGTCACCCCCAGCCCAACCTCCGTTTACGCGATGCAGGTGGGCGGCAACGGCGGCATTGCAAATATCGAGGCGGCAAACCAAATGATGATCGCCGCCTCCCGCTCGCGAACAAACTCACAGAGTCATCAGTTGAACACCGCCCCGCTGCCCTCACCTAACGGGCCAGCCGACGTACTTGCCCCTGTGCCGACGGCGGTGCAGCTCACACCAGCGTTGCAGCAGGAGCACTGCAGCTGCGGCAGGATGCTGTTCTTGTCACAATACCCTAAGTCTGGTACGTGTGCCAAGTGCAACTCGACCATCTCTCCGCGGGAAGTCGCGTATTGGTGTCCGAACGGGCACATTGCGGTGTGCATCATGTGTGCGCTTCACACAAGCGCTGCCACTGACGCCAACTCCTGTGCAAGCACACGCTTCATGCAACCGCAAGGTGAGATGATGCTTCATTAATTCAACGGAAGTTCTTTTTTGTCTACTAATTGAATCCGTAACTGACGCTGTGTGGGACAGTGGTTGCGTGGTAAAACGATTCTCAGCGGTGCTCTTTTTTTTCTCTCTCTTTTTTCTTCTATCAGTTGTCCCTATTCTCATTCTCTTTCCCTTTCTATTTTGCTCTTCTACTTCCTCCCCCCTCCTCTCCAGAAAGTTGCAACGCAGACATTTTCAAAAATTTTTCATTCGGTTAATGAGTTTTTTTTTTTGTTTCAGTCTTTTCGCCGCATACTGCGACCATAAGTATCGATATTTTTGCTACTCAACACCACGAAGAACCAAGAAAGAGTATGCCTGGAGGATAGGTACCCGTGCGCAAATCTGGTCGCTGAACGAACCTTCACTTACTTTTTTAAATACCTTTTCCATCCTGGAGATCTTTCTTCATGTGCATGGTGCTTTATTCTCTCTCTATATTCTTGCTCATCTCTGTTTTTACATTTCTTTTTAATTTGCGTTTCGGCTGCGCGCCAGACGCGATTAGATGCTATGAACCAATTTCAGAATAAAATACCTACTTCTTCGTCAATCAAGTTTACCTTTGCATCTGATAACGTTTGAAGCTTTTCGTTTTCCTAATTTTTTCTGCCTATCAAAGCAACGTTGTTCTTCACTTTTTTTTTTCTGTGTGCCCACTAGACCGTTTTCCCCACTATCCCCCTCATCTTTACGCGTTTTATTTCATTCTTACGTATGGCTGACTTAAGTTATGAGTAAGGTGCGTCAACCGGGCGGTCAGTGAAAACAACAAAAAAGAATACTATTTCATTTTCTTGTTCTAGGGAATTAGCGCCGATGTGGAAAGAGAATAGTTGCGCTGACAATTGCAGTTTACCGTTTTTTTTTTTGAATATCTGTTTTTTGTTACTCCCAAATGTTCTGTTTCAATTTTTCTTCTCTTGCGTGAGTTTGCTTTGAAGCGGAATTTTCGATGGGGAAAAACGAGACGTTGAACTGAAAAGAAGAAACTGTTTAGACTTTGCGACACGCTTCTGTTTTCTCCGACGCAGGCGTTGGTTTCTCTCCTTCTCTATTTGATTTTTTTTTTTTTTTGGTTGAGCAGAAAACGAAAACACAAAAAAAAACTTGCTGCAGATAGCTTTGTGTGTGTATGTGTGCCTGTGTCTGTGTTTGTCTGTATGCGTGCGTGAAAACACAAGTGTTGCTTTCTGTTATTCTTGACGCGAAAGCGAAGAAACAAGCAAAGAAAGCCTGCGAGGCTTTTTCGTTCTGCTTCCTGATGTTTTTTAGTGGACGCTCTCGTCTCTTTTCTTCTTCCCCTTTTTTCTTGACATTGACCACTAGTTTACTTTTTTTTTTGGTTTTTGTTCCGTTATGTTTTGTTATGCGGTAGTTTCTTCTCCCCCCCCTCCTCCTCCAAAAAGCGCACACTAGCTGTTTTTTTTTTGCCTTTTCGTGTTCCCCTTCTGTCTCCTTCAAGTACTCCACCTTTATCCCCCCTTCAGCCCTTTTTGATTGTTCTTTCTACTATGGAAATTGATCTTAACCCTTCCGTTCTATAAAAGGAGGAAGGGGAGGGGGAAGAACCAAATTTGCTGATTCTCTCAAGTTAGAAACTAAGGAAAAGTTAGCTGCAACTGCATGCTTTTGCTGCTTTTTAGTTGCGGTTTCCTGCAAGTTGTTTGTTTCCGCGTTCTTTCATACGGATGCAACAGTTGTTATTTTGTTGAGGCCCTTCTTTTTGAATTCAAAGAAACACTGGCTTTGTTTTGCTTTAGGGGCTTACTTTAGCTTGCTTCTCTTCTTCTATTCCATAGGCTCTTCGACTTCTTTTATTTGTGTGTGCGTGCGGTTTGCTTCCCCATATTACGTACATATATATATATATATATATATATGTATATGTACGTGTGTGTATGTTTTCTTTTTTGCTTATCTGTGCTCGTCCTTTTTATTGGTTTTCTTTCTGTCTATAGTTCTTCTTTCTCCCTTTCTAATTTCATCCACCGGCTTCTTTTGTTAGTATGCAGATTTGAACAGAATATCTTTTACTTCAGTGCCCCCCTATCCCCTCTGCTCTCTCCCGGCCATTTACGGTCATAAACAACACAAAAAAAAAGATGAAAAAAAAAGTGTTATGTCCTTGGCGAGAGATGGGCGGCCCGCTGTTATTGACTTCACACATTTTTGAAGTACTCAAACAGTAGAACCTACTTTCTTGCAGATTTTCCCCTTGTTCTGTAGTGTGTTTACCAATGCCCTTATCTCGCGGAGATTCTCGTTTTTCGTGAAGGTTGTTTTGCTACAGCGTGTCCGTAGGCTTCTTTGGATTCTGGCTGTTTAAATTCAGCTTATGTAGCACTCGCATAAGTGCAACATTTTTTGTAACTTGCAGAAAGAAGAAGAAGGTGGCAGATGAGCATCCTCTTTTTGTTTCACTACTTTTGTAATCTAGCAGAAAGTCCGGAAAACGTGCTTGTGTCTTCTCGGAGTTTTTGGTGATCTTCCCACTCGCTTCTCCTTGTCTTGCTGTTAACTGGAGATTTAATTGCTTTGCTTGTTTGTTTTCATGACTTACCTGCATCATTGTAGTTGTGACAAACAAGCTTGCTCTACGAAAAACAGTTGGCGTTGCACACATTATTTTTTTTCTGCACCATTTGTAGCAGATACTTGCTTCGTCAAGGTCGAAGAGTGTCGTTACTTTATGAAGTTACCAAAATGAGGATTCTTGCCTTCTATATACATATATATTTTTCCTAATTTCGTTTTGTCTCTGGAAACGATGATCGACAGCTTGTGCTGTGTACCAAAGACCTCTTCATCTTTTTCGGCAATTCGCCTTCTCTTTTCCCTTCCTTTTCTACTCCAGTAGTGCATCTGCAACATACTGTCTACCGTTGCCACCTTGTAAGCTGCCACGTTTTTTTTTTTTATTTTCCGGAGTCTCCGCTTTGCGGATTACCATGCTTTCTCCTTCTGTTTTGTATTCTCTCCCTCTATATATATACATATATATATATATATATATGTGGCTGTGCATTATTTTTTTTTTGTTTTTGTGTTGCTCCATTTTTTTTTTTTTGCGAGCTTTGCGCACTTTTCATGGCTTGGTTGCGTTTCCCTTTGCTTGAGATCTGCAACACGTATTATGAACGATGTTGGCATCCAAATATTGATCGTGAATGCCTTGCTGAAATAGTCTCCTCTCCGCTTCTGTGACGTGGGTCATTGAGTAACTCATTCTTGGCACTTTCAGCTCCAAGTTCCCTCATGTTACGTTGTCGCAAACTCTTTTGTCGTTTCTATTTTTCGCAACCTATTCATTCGTTTAATGCTATCTTTCGCTTTTTCTTGTTGGTGTATCAGGTTGTTTATTTACGTGTCTACTGTAAACGGAATCGGAAAAGTGCTACAACGCTTCTCTTTCGTAGGGAAGCTCAAAAGGTCGGAAGTTAATTAAACGAAGAGGCGCGCCCCGACGTTTTCAACTTGAAGCGTCTTTTGCCTGCACAAAATTTGATCCATGCGAGGTGGTTTGAAATCATCGTTTTGACGTCTCTGAATCGAGTGTGACAGGAGGACAATGACTGTATGCAAAACCACCCGTTACTAGGTGCTCGAAGTCGTGGACACAAATAAAGTTGTTTGCCGACTACCCTGAGCAAGTGCTGCGCGTCTATATAAGTCATTATCGCGTTCAGTCGTTGTTTTTCAGTCTTGCTTATTATTCCTACCTCCGTCCCCTTCGTTTCTCACTGGACCGCGCCTGTGATTTTTGTGTTGTAGCAATTTATTTGTTTGTTTTGAGGTTACTTGCCTTACCTCCCTTTTTTCCACTATTTTTGTAGCGATCCAAAAACGTAATCATGGAGCTTTCTTTGAGCCAGGCGGCCGACATCTCGGTGGTGTCAAAGTACTACACGCCAATTACCGCAAGCGCCATCACACACGCTGTCAACAGCTTTCTCCCCTACGCAAGCAACTTCCCCAACTCACGTGCGCGACTTACTCCAGGCACAGGAGTGTCGGAACAACTGCACCTCGAGTGCTTCCTCATGATCCGCAAGGCACCGAACGTCCCTGGCACACCGCTGCTGGTCGTGTTGTCCTTCACGGATCAGTACCCACAGCAAATTCCCTCCGCCGTACTTGTCGCACCGCCAGGCAATGAGAAGATCAAGCAACCCTACCCTGTGATGTCACCTGACGGCCGGATTCACGTGGAGTGTCTGTCTTTCTTGCGCGGCGTCGAACGGCCTTACCCGCTGCTCGACATACTCCTCGCCATCAGCGAGCAGTTCGAGCTCGAGTACCCGTTGGTGGGCCCGGGCTACCGTCCACCGATGGCTGCCGGTGCCGCGGCGGCGGCCATGCCAAATCTGCCGTCACAGAGCGCGAACCCCGAACGACAGGCGCTCGTGCAGGAGGCAGCGGAGAAGGTCGTGATTGACGTGAACGAGAAGGCAAGTAACTATCTGGATACCCGTGAGCAAGCCTTGCAATACCTACAGAAGTTGAACGAGTCGAACCGCGAGCTGCAGAAGGCAAAAGTGATGTTGCAGACACACCTAGAAGAGCTGCAGAAGTACGTGCCGAGCGTTGGTAACGTCAGCTCACTGCTGCGGCAGCTGGACGGCCATACCGACACGATTGAGGAGCATTCGAACTGCTTAGTGCCGGCAGACCCGCTGCAGGCACGCGCGCTCGAGCTAATGGCTGAAATTCATGCGTCAGACGATGTATGGCACTGCTGGAGGATGGGCTGAAGAGGGAGGTACTCACGTGCGACGAGTATGTGAAGAACGTGTCGGAGGTCGGTCGTGATCAGTTTGTCTCACGGTTTTTGTACCTGCGTGCGTCGGAGAAATTGAAAAAGGTTGACACAAGCATTCCTCTGCTGTCCAGCCGGCACTCGTCGGTCACCCCGGGGTGTCCGCCGGATATCCCGCAGCGACTGAGCCCGATGCATGGCCTGCAGAGGGAGTTCCCGACCACCGATCCTGAGGTGATACGCGACGTTCTGGCATCTGTGAACAACAACGTGCTGGTTGCGCGCCAGCAGCTTAAGTTGATGTTTGCTTAAAAGAGGACAGTAATACGGACTTCTTCATGCAACCAGAAATGGTGGTATATGGCATTCGCTTTCTTTTCGAGATTGCGTGTATATTTTGTCTGCTGCTTTTCATCTTCTCTTTTAATTGATCTTGATGTGTGATTTGAAGTTCATCTTCCGTTTCTTTTTTTCATCTCTTTAGTTTCGCTGCCATTTACGATGAGTGCCTTTCAACGAAGTCGTCGCTTTCTTTTTTTGAAGGCGGACAAAGCCAAAAAGATCTACCGTGTACAAAGTCGGCAGTTATCCTCTCCTCTGGTTCCGCTTCCTAAAGTTGCTTCTTCCATCTTATTTTTGTTACCCGTTTCTGTTGTGGGTGTTGATGAGGCCGCTAACGATTGCGCCGACGATGTGCGTCTCTTCGTGTTGCTTTTCTTTTTCTTTTTATTTACTAGTTTAGTATCTCTCTGTTTGCTTTACCTGATACGGTGCATTTGCGATGATAGCGCGCACATGCATTAAAACACGCCCAAAGCGCATCCGTAAGCACTCAAAAAACTGAGAAAAAACGCACTTTGAAATTCAACTACGGTGTCAATACGAGTTTTCAGGTTGTCTGATATTCTGGCTGGTTTTTCACAGCTGTATACATTCGGCGACCACGTTGCAACACAAGGCCTCGTGAGGTTTGAGAAATCTATCTTCTGCTTACGTTTAGGCTGCAGTGCATTCCACTGCCTGCGGTTCATAAATGGCACGAGCGATGCCGCTTCATAAAATGGCATGCCCCTAACCACTTTGATACATCAACGACGTCTTTCAAATTAGCCTGGCTTTGTTCCGTTACTGCCGTTTTCACGTATCTCATCGTCCTTCCCTGTTGTTTTTTTCTTCCTTGACAAAAGTGCTGCTTCAAACTTTTGAAGGTAGCATCTCTGGCGCTTGTAGTGCCTTTCAGAAAAGCGCCGTTGACTTTGGTAGACTTTCTAACCGTGGACGTTAACCTCCTTAGACTGCACGGAAAGAAGAAAATACAGTCTAAGTGCACTACAGGTGCACAACGTAGGATTTTTACGGCTCAGCTCTCTCTGAAGTTGGGCAGTCTTTATCCACTGATTCAGTATGAACTCTTCAGCTGGCAGCTCGCTGCTGTCTGATGTAGATGTGACGTACTCCAGCGTCACCAGCAGCCATGACGACAGTCTCGTGCTGCGTAACATTCGCCAGCTTCCGCTACCCAGTGTGCCGGCCGTGGTCCCGGTGGGAAATCAAACGGGTTCTTCTACCTTTCCCTCGGGTGTGCCCATCTTGTTGCCCCCAGCACTGCTAATCCCCGCAACCCCACAGCCTGTTGGTCCGGCTCAAACTACTGTTTCTATGGTGGGGTCTGTTATCCCGCTACCAAACCCGTCCGCGCAGGCACCTCCTAACCCGGCGATGTACGATCCTCACGTCGCCCGCATTCCTTGCTCGCCTTCCCTCCCACTGCCAACGTTCTCCAGCTCTTCTTCCTCAGCTACAGTGCCGGTTTTGAGCAGCACTACTGCACCTGTTGTAAGCACCAAGAAAAGTGGAGAGGAGAATCCAGCCGTTCCCACATCAACTGCACTTGCTGTTGCTGATGCGGTCCCTGTGCAGCCGTCCTCTTTAACGTCTTCATCGGCGGCGAAGTCAATCTTACCGACGGCGGACTCGCTGTCCTCGCACCCGTCATCTCCGGCCTTAAAAGTCACCGTGTCGTTGCAACAAGACTCTGCGGCGGTGTCCAAGCGTGCCGCAGGTGCTTCTGCCTCACCAACTTCCTCGCCCGACGTTGTGAATCCTCAACCACTGCTGGTGTCCATGCGTGAAGACCATTCACGCTCAAGTGCAACAGCAACTCTTCCGAATCTAACTTCGGTTTGTTCTGTCTCGCCACCAATGCTAGGTGGTTCATATCCCGTGGATACCGCTGGTCCGACCTCTACAAGTTCCGCTGCTGCAGGTGCAGGTGTCTCTTATGCCGTCACCACACTTCTTTCACCGTCGGAAACGCATTTGAGGACGTCTGAGAAACGAAAAGTGGATTTACCCACCTTGTCCTCTCTTCTTCCAACACGCATCGTGAGCGGACCTGCTCGTCGTAGCGATCTTGTTTCTCCTCCCCAGATCCCAACTTCTAGTGTTCCTGGACCAGGTTTGGAAGCTGCGAAAGCGAGTTGTAATTCAGCTCCTGCTGCATCGGCAATGGTGACTGTAGCAACACCAGTACCTGCGGCTCAACAAGAGAAGAAAACACACCACCTGCGCCGAAAACGAGATGCTCTGGAATCCGCTGACTTTTCGATTTTTACTTCACCAGAGAGAAACGGAGATTTCTCCTCTGACGAATTGTCCAGCAACAGCAGTAGCAGCATCAGCGACAACGGTGAGGATTACTTCGCTTACATCGGCCGCACACGTCGCGTCGGTAACGGAGTGTCGGCTACCGCTGCAGGGGTGGCAGCACACAACTTTCCACAAGACAGCAGCACGTCGAAGTCGCAGAGCGGAGATCAGCGCAAGAAAAAGAAGAATGAGCGAGAAAAACACAAAAAGATGATCATCAAGATGCGAGAGGTGGGAGGGAAGAGTGACTCCGTTACATCCCATGGAAAGATATCCCAATCCTCGCAAAGCACAAATGCACTTACACCGGACCCGGTGGCAAAAACACAGCACCACCAAATGTCTACACCCCTTTTTAATCTATCAGGAACGAACGCAGAAAGGGAGGAGGTAGCTGCTACCACGGACGACGAAGACGAGCTGGGCGGCAACGCACCACTAACGTTTGTCAGCCCCGCTGCCCACTTTGCTGATCTCTGCGCGGCGAGCACCAAGAACAAGGGTCTCAGCCGGAATAACGCGCGGTGCTTTGCACGTGACGGTCTCAGCTACCGCAACAACGATGCCCACGTCGATCCCATCACGGCGGAAAAGCACAACGCAGATGAGGAGTCTGAGGAGTCTGAGCACGCCCGAACAGGCACCGTGCGCTTCCGCTTCACCGGCGCTTTCAGCGATGCGACAAGCGACTCCAAAGTTCTGCCGGCCACCTCGGGCGACATCGGAAAAAGCAAGCAACATCAGCAGCAGCCTAAGAGCAGTCGAAGCTCTTCAGAGTCCGGTGGTGCCACGGTCCTCGCTTTGAATATACGCGGCATGAGTCCCCTTCACGCCGACGTCGGCGTTGTCCACCCTTTCGTGCGTGTGTGGATTGTCAGCTCCGTCACCGGACAGAGCCTCGTACAAGCCTCCGCGGCTGTGCCGTGTGCCGTGACGCAACCGTTCGACATCCGCGCGCACAAGACCCGCGCACCGTGGTGGGATGCGAAAGTGGCACTGCGTCTCAGCACGGAGCGGCTGCGCGGTGCCGCCAGCGACGCGATGCTGCTGCTCGAGGTGCTCGACTTCGGCAACGAGACGATTCACGGCTTCCCGCTGTTGCGCGCTGGGCTCTACCCGATTTGCTGGGGGTACATGATGCTGCGCGACTGCACCGGTCGGTCTGCCCTCGTTGTAGCGGAGAATGTACACGTGCAGATGTATCGCTACCCGCAGCGCACACCGTGGTATCTCGCGTGGCTGGTGGCGCTGCTGCCGTCGTGGTGGTCAGCTGCTGGTGCAGCACTGCGGGCCTATCATGTTGGTGCTGTTGTCGGTCACCGCCCAAGGTTGCCCGACGGGTTGGACGTGATGACAGATGTTCCGAGCGTCTACCACATCTTTAGGTGTCACTTTAATCGCAAAATACCTTACCATGGAGGGGTGATCATATCACTGCGGCAGCACGGCGATGCCGGTTACGTGCCGGACACAACAGACATGCTGGCTTATGAGGAGTATCTCTTGTCGGTTCTGGTGTCCGGCGGCGGCAGCTGCGCCGTACCGAGGTCGCCGCACGCCGCAGCGGTGGCAGCCGATAACGACGACGGGGACGCTGACAATAGTAGCGTCTCCAGAGGGCCTTTCAAAGGCCACCTTGCTTCTTCGGCGGTCGCGGCTAGCCCATGGGCACCAATGACTGAGAACTACTACCGCATGGACGGCGAGCGCTCGTTGCTCCCGCACGACGTCCTGCAGACGTCCGCTGTCATGGGCGTCGTCACGTGCGTCAGCTTCGCGCACAACGGTACCCTCTTTGCGCTTGGTGTGTATTGTCACTTACAGTATGTAGTAGAGCTGCGCAATCCGCTGCTGCCGGACACGCCTGTGGTGGCCACACTGCTGGGCCACACAGGGCACCTACACCGTATTGCTTTTCAGAAGGAAGACCGCTATCTGCTGTCGTGCTCGTCTGACGGGACCGTGCGTGTCTGGCAGCCAACGCACCCAAACAGCCCGTTCAGCGCGGACACCTGTGTGGGCCCAACCAGTGTGCAGTGCGTGTGTATGCTGCCCCACGGCTTCCCCGTGTACGCGGCGATCTTTCATGAGGAGAAGATCATCTCTGGCGGTTTCAGTGATCAGCTCTTCGTTTGGAGCTACGAGCGTCCACTGGAAGGGGATCTGCCCTCGATGGCTACATCAGCTGGCGACTCCACGTTGCACCTTACCGCCACTTTCACCCCGCAGCTGCAGCTCTCGCGGAACGACGACAATAACGCTACAGGCAGATCGGCGGCACGCGTGCTGTTTGGCGAGCTTATTTGCCGCGTCGGCAACGCTGGGGTGGTGGCCGAGTGCGGGGAGCCGACCATCACGTTGAGTCTCGCGTCAAACGAGCGCAGCAACCGCGTCTGGTCGGTGCACGCCAACGGTACCGTTGTGTGCTGGCGTGCCGTAGCTGAATTGCCTGACCGTGTTGGCCGTACTACAGGTGCTAGTAAAACCGACCACTTCAACGCTGGACATTGCTGGCAGATGTCGGTGCGGCACACGGCAGACTGCGACGGGGCCACCGAGGTTCAGGTAAACGGCAGCTATGCCATCGTTGTGTGTGGCCACGCTCCGCTTATTTTCGTGTTCGACGCAACGACATGTGAGCAGCTGCGCGTGGTCAGCACTCACCTGCCACCCGCCACTCCAGTGACTCTTCTGCCAGACGGTGAAGCTTTCGTGGGGGCCGTTGGGGACCCTAGTCGGTTGGTGGCGTGGGAGTGCTTCGACGGTGGCCTCTGCACCGCGCCGACTGGTTACGCGCAAGCCTCGCCACTTTACAGTGTCGCCCGCATGTCGTGGGCGGAGTCGCAGCAGCTCGGCGTGCTGGTAAGCCGCTCGCCCTGCACAGGGGAAGATATGGTGCGCTTCACCCGCGGGCCCTCCGCGCCGGCACCGGGACAGAGCGCTGCCGCCTACTACTATACAAAACAAGAAGAGCAGTACCGGCTGCAGAACATGCCGTCTGAGATTACGTTAATCACCATAGCAGGGACAGTGCGCACCCGGGGCACGGTGATTCAGATAGTGGAGGACCGCGCCTCGGAGGAGTTCTGTGCGATGTTCGGCGGTGACTTGAAGGCGAAGCGCAAGTCCGAGTACATCGCACGGCGTACACAGGCGAGCCGACGACGTGAGACGGAGCGTGATTCACGGCGTGCACGGCTGCACCAAGAGACGATGATGGCTGACCCGTCTAGCGCCTTTGTGACAGCGGTGAGCAACACCCCCTACGACGCCACGGAGAGAGGGGCTCGGATGAACGCGATCATCAACTTTTGGCGCGGGCTAGTGGGCCAACACAAACACGGCGCGGACGACTTGGAGTGTCTGGACGCCAATACCGCTGATAAGGCGCAGTTGTCCAAGCTTCCGCACCCTGCTACACATCGTGCACTGCAGTATATGGATGAAGACGTCCACGATGAGGAGCTACAGCAAACCGTGTGAGAAAACGGGGTTAACAATGCACTACTGCATATCCACTAGTTTACTTGGCACACCTTCAGTTTTTAAAATGCATGGAATCTGCTCTTTAAGAAGAATTCTTCTGATAGGAGGACGGCACAGCTTATTCTCGCTCCTGTTTTTTTTTTTTTCGGATCGCTTTTCGCACCGCTAGTCCACACCATTTGTTGCGAGCTGCTTAGAGGAAAGAGGAGGAATTTACCAGACGGATCTAGAGACTCAGAGTTAACTGTACGAGTCAATAACGTAGTGCTCAATGTTAGGCCAGCTTCTTAAAAAAGCAGTTTTCGAAGACATTGTCATCTCCTGAAGGCCGAATGCTGATAAGTCAGATCAAGAAGGAAGTTGCGTGGTAGTGAGTCATTGCGTCATGTTGTTCCCGTATCTCTTCCATTAAACTGAACACGCTCTGTTT
This sequence comes from Crithidia expoeki, assembly GCA_900240875.1. Taxonomy (NCBI): domain Eukaryota; phylum Euglenozoa; class Kinetoplastea; order Trypanosomatida; family Trypanosomatidae; genus Crithidia; species Crithidia expoeki. The sequence continues at coordinate 375,401 of OESE01000220.1, forward strand.
TTGTTTTCTCTCTCACTATGTGACACGATTCTCACATTGCATCGTCAATCCTCACGAAACCAACGTAAAATTGCCATCCGTCACAGTGTATTTCCTCAAGGCAGTTGCCGTTTTTATTAAAAAGCGCTCGTACTCTTCTGTTGTTAGCCTACTGCTCTTCCTCTTTGAAGTTTCCGACACATTTTTCCTCTTCTAAAGATTCCCGCACACTAGAAGAAGATGTCCCTTGCGTTTGACGAGTACGGCCGTCCCTTCCTCCTTGTGAAGGAGCAGGAGCAGAAGGAGCGCGTGAGCGGCATCGAGGCACAGAAGGTGAACATCCTTGCTGCCCTCAGTGTGGCTAACGTACTCAAGTCCAGCCTCGGCCCGCGTGGCATGGACAAAATTTTGACGACACCTGACAACGAAGTCGTCGTGACGAACGACGGAGCAACCATTCTTGATCTGATGGACATTGACAACGAGATTGGCCAGCTCATGGTGGAACTCAGCAAGTCGCAGGACTCAGAGATCGGCGACGGCACCACCGGTGTTGTGTGCTTCGCTGGAGCGCTGCTGGAGCAGTCTTTGTCGCTGCTTGACAAGGGTATCCACAGTTCTCGCATCTCCGAGGGTTTTGAGAAGGCGTGCGAGATCGCCTGCAAGCGCCTCGAGGAGGTGGCCGAGGTCATGACGTTGGAGAAGAGGGGCTTTCTCCTGCAGACTGCCCGTTCCACACTCAACTCCAAGGTAGTGAACCGTGACCGCGACCGCCTGGCGCAGATCTGCGTAGACGCGGTGCTCGCCGTGGCGGATATGGAACGCCGGGACGTGAACATGGACCTCATCAAGGTGGAGGGGAAGGTCGGCGGTCGTCTTGAGGACACCTGCCTCGTCAACGGCATTGTGCTGGACAAGGACTTCTCCCATCCGCAGATGCCGAAGAACCTGACGAACCCGAAGGTAGCCATTCTGACCTGCGCCTTCGAGCCTCCGAAGCCGAAGACGAAACACACGCTACAGATTAACAGTGCTGAACACATGAGGGAGCTGCACGCACAGGAGCAAGGGTACTTTCGCTCGGAAGTGCAGCGCTGCAAGGAGGCCGGCGCTGACCTCGTGATCTGTCAATGGGGTTTTGATGACGAAGCGAACTACCTGCTGTATCGCAACGCCCTTCCTGCCGTGCGCTGGGTCGGCGGCGTGGAACTGGAAATGATCGCCATCGCGACGGGCGGCCGCATCGTCCCGCGCTTTGAGGACCTGTCGGCCGACAAGCTCGGTACGTGTGGCCGTGTACGTGAGGTGAGCTTCGGCACGACAAAAGACCGGATGATTTTTATCGAGAACTGCCCGAATAGCAAGGCCGTCACGGTTTTCATCCGCGGCGGCAACAAAATGATGATCGAAGAGGCAAAGCGCTCGCTGCATGATGCCATTTGCATGGTGCGCAACCTGATCCGTGACAACCGCATAGTCTACGGCGGCGGCGCGGCCGAGCTAGCGGCCTCATCCGCGGTGCTGGCGCACGCCGACGCCGTTTCGACGGTGGACCAGTACGCCATCCGCGCCTTCGCCGATGCTCTGGAGACCATCCCGATCAACCTTGCCCTCAACAGTGGCCTCGATCCGATTCGCGCGCTGTCGGACGCCCGCAAGGCGCAACTGGACGGTAAGAACCCATACGCCGGCATCGATTGCATGGACCGCGGCACGATCAACATGAAAGAGCAAGAGGTGTTTGAGACGCTCAGTGGCAAGTGCTCGCAGCTGCGCCTCGCGACGCAAGTGGTGAAGATGATCCTGAAGGTGGACGACGTCATCGTTACGAAACCGGAAGAACAGCAGCAGCAGTAACAGTGCCGAAGGGAAGGGGGTTGTCCAAGCGCTCGCGCGGAAACGATGATGTGCAGTTGAGACTCAGGTGGTATATATATATATATATATATATATATATATATATATGTATACGTACTGGTGGGTGGTTGTTGGCTGTTATTACGAGGCCTTTTGCACCTATTCTACAGAGCTCAACTAGCATGTTTAAAGAAACGTTATGTTGTTGTTTCGTTTTAATGTTTTTCGATTCGAAAAGAATGCCTGTTTTAATACCGCCGTGGATGGCACAACAAGTTAGGTGCTGGGGGCACTCATAAAAAAGCGGGCGTACAGCACCCGACGGCACCAATTTTAGACAATGTGTGGCTTAACGTCCTTCACTCGTGTAGGAGTTTTCCTAGCCTTTGGTTGCGCTTTGCTTGTTTAGTAGAGCAGAGGAAGTGGAGGCGAGGTGCGCCTTTTCTTTCCTGCATCTGTCTCATGCAAACTGCACTATTTATCTTAGGAAAGTTGTTCATATATTATGATGTTGTATGTTAACGTCGTAAGTATCAGAGGATAAATGAAGTCCAGCAAGGGACGTTAATAATGAGGGTTGTAGTATATCCGTCGAGAAAGTCATGTTAAAGACCTTCTGTTGGTAACGTTTGCAATCGTTAGCATATCTCGTGATTACTGTGCGCCGTGCTTTGAGTTCACCGATGATTGAACGGCTCGGCTTCTGTTTTGTTGTGGATCAGTCGGCAATTTTACCTTGTAAGGTACTCTGCATAGAGGTCTTTTTACCTATGTGTTTAGATTTGGCTGCAGGGGACTCGATGTTCAAAGCCACGTTTTCTTCACCACATCGGAACCACCTTTCTGTTTTTTTTTTTATTCTCTCTTTCACTTCTAATCGTTACCAAATAATTTCACCTCAAACGTTCTTCTTTTCATACAAGAAGCCGAGCACCTTTGATGTTGGATGGCTTCTTCGAGCAAAGCAAGCGGGACAATGCTGGTCCCCCCGGCCAACTTCGCCATGGTGGAGGAGGGTGTTTACAGAAGTGCGTACCCGACCGAAGCGAACGTGCCGTACCTCCGACACATCGGGATTCGCAACGTGGTGCTGCTCTCCATTGAGGCACTGCCGGGTCCAGTGAAACGATCCCTGAGCGCCGATGTCAGCTTCAAACCCGCCGCCGGATACGCCACACGAGGGCCAATTCGCGTTATTAACGTGTCGGAGATGTGCTCATGGCGCGTGGATGGAATGAACAGCGGCGATGACTTTAGCCGCCGCGACGTCATGCGTGCTCTGGACTTTGCGGTGGATCGACAGTGGCACCCAGTGCTCTTCTCCTGCCCGCTTGGCGAAATGCAGACGAACGTGCTTGTCGGATGCATGCGGCGCTACCAGCACTGGTCGCTTGCCTCAATCTTCAGCGAATGCGAACTCTTCACCAGCGTCTGTCGAAGTCTTCGCTCCTCCTTCCTGTTTCTCATCGAAGCATGGGACCCGGTAGCGTTCCCAATGAGCGCCGTGAACATCCAGTACCGCAACCGCGAGATGCACCTACGTGACCGCTCCCGCGCGCACCAGGAGCGGCGACGGCATCGCCGCGTCACGACAGCCGCGGTACTCACAAATCAACGTCAACCGAATCTTACTGATTCCGCTGACGACCACGAAGGGGATGAAGAGGAGGAAGAGGAGGAGGACGACGAAGTGGGCGACGCTCATGGCAGGGCTAGTGAGTTAATCGACAAGGTCGATGATACCGACCCACGACGCAGCAACGTGACGTTGTCGCCGGGCAAGACGTTTAACAACACTAGCGCCACACGCACGCCGCCGTCGATGGAGCTCAAGTCGAGCAACCCAGAGGCGGCGTTCATATCGACCAGTGGGCAGAGGCCGCCGATGACGATGCGTCGTGCTACTGCGCAGCGACTACGTGACAGGCATCAACAACAAGAGCAGCAACAGCAGCAAGATTCGTCGCAACAATCACAAAATCCGCAGAATCGAGGTGGCAACGACGGCAGTGAAGTTGGTGCTGCGTTGCGTATCGTCACGGATTGTAGAGATGGCGGTGTACAGTGGGCGGAGTGGTATTTGGAGGCTATGCGCGTCGGGGAGGAGTTGAAGGCGCACATGCTGAAGTCCCCGTCAGCGAGCAAATCGTCTGTGCTAATGACTTTAGGAGAGGCGCTACCGCCGCCGCACGTCCGCTATGCGGGTGTGCGCAACCCACCCGCGTTGGACTCGCGCTCTAAATTCACCAAGGAGTCAATTGTGGAAGAGGACGATGATTAGTTTTTCCTTTTCAATTACTAACTTGTGTTTCTTGTTTCGTTACCTCTGTTGAACTGCTGTGAGCATTAGCCTATCGTTGCTGCCAACATGAATGAAAGCACATCTGTTACCAAGAGATGAAGGTTGCGGTTGAATGAAGCCCAATTGAAATGGTTGCCTTCCCCCAAGCGTTATCGCTGTTTTGCTTTACTTCAGGTTCCTCTTTCCGTTGGAAAAGCGTTACATCGTTTCTCTCGTTTGATTTTGCTACGAAGCTAAAGTTCAGCTATCGACTTCCTCCCCTTTCTTTTTTTTTTCGTTTGATTTTTCTTCTGTTGTTTTGATGTGTTCTCCGCCACCCCTTGTCACCGTCGGCTTTTCCCTTTTGGGGGCTTTCTCGAGCTTTCACACAACGTAGCCGTTCGAAATAAAGACGAAGTCGTGATTTCTCGCAGCCCAGCTCAACCGTGAGTTTGTGGTGCGTTTTTTTTTTTTTTTGAGGGGGGCGTATGGAAGTGTACATTTGCAATAGCAGGGCTCAGTTTTAGTATTCTATATGTGGAAAGGGAAACTACGTTTTTCGCCTTGTTGTGCTTCTGAAGTCCTCATTCTCTTTTTTTTATGGTTTTCATTTTTCTTTTGTCACTTGTATAGCTGTTGAAGACCTGTTAACTCATTTTTACTTTCACGTTTTGTTGCGTGTTTTTGCCAGCTAGAAAGTGGACACTTGAACTTCAGCCGAAGAACCAATGCCTCAGACATCTACCGTTAATCACAACTGTTTTTTCACACAACCTTTTTGTTTGTTACTCACCGCGATTTATTTTCCATCTTGCGTTTGAGCACCAGAAAAGTTATTTCTCCGACAAATAGTAGCGATAATGCGTGCCAAGCGACCTCTTCGTCGCACGGGACCGGCGTTCGACCTACCGCAGCTCAAGTCGCACGTGCCGGAAGTGCAGGTGCAGCAAAAAAATGAGCAGGAGCTGAACAAGTTCTTTATCGACGTTGACGACAATACAGTATCACCTATGGTAACCACAGACCCTAGCTTCCGCTGCGCGAGCATGTCCAACCTCACTTCACTCGCTGACTTCACCCCCTTTGATCCACAGGTGTCAGCCACGGCCGGGCTGCGCAGCAGTGACAGAGCGTCGTCGTCGAACGCGCTGAGCAACCACCACAACGGTAATGGTGGTGGTGGACGGTCCCCGACTTTGGGAGGGCAGCAAGGGGAAGCTAAGTTTATTCATGTAAACAACACAAACATCTTCGTCCTCATCGATGGTATTTCGATGTTCGTGGAGGGCAAAAGCACTTTCACGGGCACCGAGGATGCGCGGCTTTTGACAGAGAGGCTGCGACAGAAGAAACAAGCCGCACGCTCTGTTGATACGGTACAAGAGGCGATACTAAACATTGAGATGTCCACCGACGACTGTGTGCGGAAAGTGATGTTACCGCTTTCAACCACGTCGCCCATCGACGCTGGTTGCAACGAGCAGCAACGACAACAGAAGCTGAGCCTGTCCACGCTGTCGCCGACAACGAAGTCGAAGTTCTTCCCAATTGCTCCCGAGTGGGCCTCGTTGTTCAAGAGCGCGACTCGACCTGTGGGCTCACCACTCTTCCGCACCGCTAAGGCGAAATCCTTCGCAAGCATCACCACCTCCATGCGTACCAGCGCTGCGGCTGGTGGAAGTCAGTCGCCCGCCCTTCCCGGCACCGCAACGACGTCGTCTCCTGTTGCTGTCGTTACGCCCACTTCAACAGTTTCGCCAACTGTAGGGTTTAACCACACAACCACCACGTACGGGTCCGGCTGCCTCGTCCATTTGAACAGTTCGTCGAACCTGCGGCACCACGACAGCTCGTCGTCACTCATGTCGATGACTTCCGGGCGTGCACCGCGGAATGGCGGTGGCAGCACCAACGGCACAAGACGACCAAAGCCGATATCGGCAGAGGATATCGGGCACAGCAACCGCTCGCTGGACATGGACGATGTGGTGATAGAAGAACTGATTGGGAAAGGTACGCAGGGCACGGTCTTTCGCGTGCGAGTGGACGGCAAGGTGTACGCACTGAAGTGCATGAACATCGATGAGGCGATGAACGCGACGAACGATGTAGAGCGTCAAGGGCGGAAGAAAGGCTTGGTGAAGGAGTTGACGATGATTAGCCTGCAGCGATCCCGGCCGCCGCCAGAGTACATGATGCAAATGTTCAACGCCGTCGCGTCGCTCGATGTAGAGCAAAAGCAGCTCAGTATACTAATGGAGCTGATGTCCTTTACCGTGGAGAACATTCAGCAAATGGTGTCGCGCATCCCGAAGGAGGAGATGATGGGGATTGCGCAGTCCACCTTTCGTAAGTACATGTCTGGCGATGCAACAGCCAAGAAGTTGATGCTAGAGCGGCGAAAGGATCAGGTGCAGTACGGATCCCCACGGCACGCGCTGGGCCGCAATGCCTACAACGAGCCCGCAGCGTGGGAACGGCAAGTAGAGCGGCAGACACCGCTGCCAGAGGTGTTCCTGTCCATGCTGGCACACGACGTGCTGTGTGGTTTACACGAGCTGCACGCGGATTACTCCATTATCCACTGTGACCTGAAGCCTGCCAACGTGCTTCTCTGCTACGACCAGCAGAAGTTCAAGCTCGCCGACTTCGGTTGCGGGTGTGTGATGGAAGACAAGCAGCACGTGGAACGGCGTGGCATTGATCTCGGGTCAATGCTGTACAAGGCGCCGGAGCGCTTTGCGGCGAGGATTCTTCACCGCGACGCCGACACCGAAGACGCCGGGAGCTTCGGCACAGACGAGGCTGTGGTGGAATTCACCGCAAAGGCTGACGTGTGGTCGCTCGGCGTCATGCTGCTCGAGCTTGCCGCCGGCGTTCACCCGTGTGAGCAGTTCAAGTCCGACTTTTGGAACTACGGCAACCAATTGAAGCTGTCGAAGATGAACAAGCCACTAAGCTGGTCGGAGCCTTTTCATGACTTCATTCTACGCTCTGTGTGTGTGGATGTGGCGAGCCGCTGGTCTGTGGCGCAGTTACTGAAGCACCCTTTTATCGTCAACTTCAACCATGTGCCACGTGACAAGCTGAAGCAATTTGTGCGGCGCGTGGACGCGGACAGCAAGAGCTTCCGCAAGCGGCAGCAGAGCGAGCTCCTCAAAGAGCAGATCATCCTCAGTACGACTCGCCGCTATCACGACACATACCGGTTGCAGAGTGAGAAAAAGTGGAGCAGCTTCACAGCGTATCTAAAGCGCGGGCCACCGACGATGGATCAGCGAATTTTCCCACAGCTGCCGCACAATTGAGGCTAACGCGGAGAAGCACGTGTATACCTGCATCTCCAGCCTGCCAAAAGCAGCGTTTCGAAAAGTTTTTTTTTCTCTCTAAGAGAAGAAAAGGGGGAAAAAAGAAATACGTGTGGTACGGGGTGAAAAGTGCATGCCGAAGCATGCAGCGCCCGCTCTTCGTTTTATCTTGTCTGCGCTGATGGTGAATGTAAGCGAGACCTCAGGGATACGTACATATAGACCCTACCGTGTCCAGTTTCCGATTTGTTTTCTGTTCTTTCTCTTTTTACGGTTGAGCTTCTTTTCCCCTCTGTTTCGTTGTGTTACGTGCGTGTAGTTTGATATGAGAAAGGTCACAAGACGTTTCTGCTTAAAAGAAAAGACTATCTTCTACAACGTTCATTCGCTTGTTTTTGGGTATGCTTCTGTTTTCGTGTCCAGCTACAGTGAGTCGGCAACGCTTCGCAAGAGCTTTGGACCGATATTTGTGCGACAGGTTTGTTACCATTAACGGAGATGAACGTTAACACTTTCCAGGTGTTTTGTGCTAAGAGTGAAGGTACTCTGCCGCTCCCGAAGTCCTCCTCTGATGCGGATGCCTTTTTCTATTCAGACTCAAATTTCTCTCACTTTATCTGTTCTTCCCCCCCCCCTTTCCCTTAATCCTGATTTTTTTACTCCGCGGCGGGTGTCCGCAAGGGAGTTTTACGCAACCGCACAAATCCGTGCTGTTCTTTCCACACAAGAAGGGGCCAAACTGACTCACTAAAACTATTGAGACACTCTTTTGTACCTTTTAAACATCCTGCGTTACCGCTCTTTTGCCTCACAACCGTCCAGTTGAGCACCTCAGCCGCCGGATTCACTGTCTATCCGCTACGTACTCTGTGTAGTATTTAACTGCTAACAACGTGTAAGCCTAAAACGGAAGTTCTTCCTTACACACCAAATGACGAAACCAACTATGGTGGTCGGCACTAGTGCGCCGCGTCGACGCGAGATTGCAGCGAAGTACTTTGGCGACATCTACGATCTCGTCTATCTCTCACCCGACATCGATGAAAAGCAATTCCGCTCCACAGATCCGTATTCCTTAACCAGTATGATTGCGCACGAAAAGATGGCAGCCCTGCGTAGGAAGATTGCCGAGGATACCGATACGCAGGCCCGCGTTGCGCAGCGCCCCGGCAGCGTCGCAGTGACATTTGACCAGGTGGTGTATTACCACAACGAGATCCGCGAGAAGCCGGAATCGAAGGAGGAAGCGTTTGCCTTCATCAAGTCCTACTCAAACGACCAGCTGGCGACAGTGATGACGACGGTGCTGTACTCCTTTGCAGAGGACAAACTGTTGTCAAAGCCAAACACCACGGTTACTTTCTACCGTGAGATCCCTGATGACGCAATCGCGCGGGTGGTAGAGCGGGGGCAGTGCTTCGAGACCGCAGGCGCGTTTGTGGTAGAGGATGTGGACATGCAAAAGAGCGAAATCAAGATTGAGTTAGGCACACAAGAAGAGGTGTGTGGCTTTTCCGAGGCATCTGTACGCGCGCTTCTCGATGGCGTGAATACTGCGTAGAAAAAAAAAACGTGCATTCAAACGCTGACGTACGCACACACAAAAAAAAGAAGAATTGGAATTCTGCACGTGAGACCATTTCCTTACAGCGTATCTCTACGAGGATACTAACATTAACATCGAAGCTAAAAGGAGGCAACCTTATTTGAGTTTGTTTGGCAGTAATGTCGCTGTGTTCACACTGATGGCGGTGCGCCGTGCACTCAGCCTACTCGTGCTTCTGTTTTGCATCTAGGCGAAACTGTTTTACGCACCGATAGCCTTTGCTCTTGCCGTTCTTTTCCCCCGCTGTTTGACATGCCTTTTTTTTTCTTACACTTTTCCTCCTCTCCCGAGCGCAACGTCGCCCACCATTGAAGGTAGCTTTGTTACAGTTAAGGATGGGCGAAGTAAAAAGGAACGCTGATAACCGGAAGGAAAAACACACACCTGCTATTTGAGCCACCTCTTTCTCTAGGAAAGGCTCTAAACAAAAAGGCAAAAAGAAAAGTAAGTGCGTTTCTTGTTTGGTTTTAAGGCAATGAACTCGCTCTTGAAGAAGTTTCAGGATGTGGTAGAAATGGGGCACGAACAGGAAACTTCGGACCGCATCTTCCCGCAAGAACCGCAGGGGAGTGTGACCTCGTCATCCGATCCAACGGAGCTGCGGCGCCACATCGCCACTCTCACCCAGAAGCTTGCTCGCCAAGCCGAGGCCTACGAAGAGTTGCAGGAAGAGAGCGCGGGGATCGAAAAGGAGTTAACGCGGTTGCGGCTACGTTTTGCCGCCTCTCGTGAACTCTGGGGTACAGCAAACGAGCAACTCGAAGTGGTAATTCAGAACTTGTTAGAGCACCAGTTATTCGGTAACATTGGTACACCAACTGCAAGGGGTAAATCGGATGTGTCCTCCCGGTCACTTGATGCCACTTACATTTCCTCGTTGCAGGAGCAGATCCAGCGACTCAAGGAGATGGTGCAACGCAGCGGCGAGGAGCGGACGCAATTGCGCAGCGAAAAACAATATGAACAGTCGCGGATCCTAATGCACAGCAGCGGGCTCGCCGGGGCCGTACTGGACGCGGAAGTGCGGCAAGCGCTGAAAAAGATGATGCTGCACTGGCAGGAGGAGCGCTCACAGTTAGAGGCAGTGATTGAGAACCTAGAACACCAGGTGTCCCGACACGCTGAGCGAGAGGCGTTGCTGAGCGATCAAATCAAACATGAGAAGGAACTGCATCAGAGAGCGGCTGCAATCACGGCGCAGAGCTGTGCGGAGATCCAGGCGCTGCGCGCTGCGAAGGCGGAGTTGGAGGAATGGCGCAGCGGCGCACTTGCGTTGGACAGTCAACACTGCCACAGCAGCAATAATAACGCTGCCGCACCGCTGACTGTGGTAGCGGATTCTGCAACCGTCTCGGAGCGGATACCAAAGGTGGAAAATAGCATGCAAGCTTCAGCAGAGGACGAGCAGAGTACCACACAGGCGGGCTCTGCAATTGCCCACCTCAGCACCACGGCGTCCACTGCGGCTTGTCTTCACGCTGCCGCCCCAACCCCGCTTCGACTGAAGGCACTGTTTGCTGACGAAGCAGCAACAGAGCACACCGACACGAACTCGGTCGACGAGCGCGTTCTGCATGCTCAGCAGCAAACTGAGCTGGAGACGCTACGCCAAGACTATGCCGTTCGCGAAGAAGCACTAGACAGCCTGTATGCGGACAACAAAAACCTGCAGGAGGCGCTGCAGCGTGCCGAGGCGCTGGCGTGTCAGTACGCCGCCGAACTGCAAGACTGCCGGCGCCGTCTGGAAGAGGTGCAGAAGGAGTTGACACGGAAGGAGCAGAGAACGAAGCGCATCGAGGAGGAGTATCAGAAGGCCGCGCAGGCAGAGTCGAAGCTACGTGACCGGGTAATAGAGCTGCGTCAGGCGCTGTCTGCCGCTGCTGCTGCTTCCGCGTCGACTGATCGTGACGTCGTTGTTCCTCCCAGCAGCGACAGCAGCAGGGGAGGTATGGCCATCCCGCAATGGCGAGGAGTTCGCGTGAGTCGGCCGCCCCGGTATGAGGTTGCAGAACAGGCGATCACATACGGGAACGCTGGCACGTGGCGAGAATGGGCGGTCGAGGCATGGAGCTGGTGGAAGGAATTAAAAGGCGGTGCCGTACTCCGTGCCCCGTTGACAACCAGCAGTAGCTTTGGGAGCCGTAGTGTTGGGCGTGCGGGGCGTATCACGTTGGCGCCGCGGCGAGGCCTGCGCGTTCTGCTGTTTTTTGCCGGTATGATGAGTTGTGTTATGTTGCTCTATCTCTTGTTGGCCATTATAGAATCAATGTACGCCGCTTTCGAGTCCCCGAAGCGTCGTAGCTGACGATACAATGTGGCGAGAGATTTCCGAAACGACTCCTTCCACCGACGTCATGTTTCCGACGTGCTAAACTTTTTTTTCTTTGGATCACTTTCCTGCTTTTGGTTGCATCACAGGCTCTTTCCTATCGCTTCATTTGTGTTTCCCCTGTCGCCAAACCTTACTTTCCTGTGTTAATGCTACTTGTTTAAAGTCGTAGATCGCAAACAAGTTTAAAGTCCCAAGTTTTTAAGTTTGTTGAAGTCGCTGCACAACGCCACACCCCTCGCGTTAAGAAGGCTGATAATGTTGCTGATTAAAATGACAACAATTATCTGCGATGCATCATCAACCAAAGGTGTTTCCATTGCGCACTATACAGTTCTTGCGCGGCTACCTTTTAAAGTAGCGCACCATTAGTCTCCTCTGTTTCTTTGTTTATTCCTACAAAAGCAACTGCGCGGAGCGTACGTATCACAGCTTTTCTCCTGTGCACAGTACAGCCGTATTTACAACAAAGAGATCCCTACCACACACAGAGAGACGAGAAGTGCATGTTTGCAAAATGGTATTAGTGTTAGTAGTTGGGGACACCTGGGTGCCGCAGCGCGCTAGTGGTGTGCCGGAGGTGTTCCGCAAGATGTTCACGCCCGGCCGCATTCATAAGATTCTAATAACCGGCGGCGTCGGTTGCAGGGAAATGTATGACTACCTGCGCACGGTCGCCGCCGAGGTGTACTGCACCGCCAGCGAGGTAGACTTGCAGTGGACCGACCGCTTCCCCGAGACGGCAGTTGTAACGGTGGAGGGGCTGAAGATTGGGTTGATTCACGGTCACCAGGTAGTGCCGATTGGGGACAAGGACTCGCTGGCTGCAGTGCAGCGAGAGATGGACGTGGACGTGTTGGTGTCTGGTGGTACGCACCACTCGAAGTACTTTGAGTTTGACTCGCGGCTCTTTGTTAACCCGGGTTCGCTAAGCGGCGCGGACGATGCGGAGGAAACCGATATCCCACCGTCGTTTATGCTGCTCGATATTCACGACAAGTCCGTGACCACTTTTGTCTATCAATACCAGCCGGACAACGCAGATGATGAGGCGGCGCAGACGGGAGACGGCGCTCACGGGACACCATCAGGGCTGAGGATCAAGAAGAAGGAATGGGTAAAAGAATATTGATGTGGTGGTGCAACAGAATGAGGGTACTTCGCTTGAGTGAGGGCACTACACTTAGCCGTCTTTCTTTGCCTTTTCGTCTTCATGTACTTTTTGTTGTTTCTTTTTTTTTTCTTTTGCGCGTGGAGGGGGACGATTTATCGCTTACTGTTACTTCCGGTCACTTCGCCTTTTATTACTTTGGTTTCCTTTCTGCATTCCTGCGTTTTGTTCCCTTTGCCTGCATTTTGTTTACACTGCTGGCTTTTTGCTCGGCGATGACTTTTCAGATCTGCACCGACGAAAAGAAAAGCTGCAAAGCGCAGTTGAGAAACAAGAACAATAATAACTAGAAACAACCTCTAAAGAATAAGCCTACTGCGTTGCGGATGCCTCAAAGCCCGCCCATCTGGTGTAGAGCATTTCTATGAAGCTGTGACCCTATGATGCGTCATTGACAATAGTGGTTTTTGTTTCTGTATCCATACCTCTCTCAAACGTTTCCTCGCATTTTGTTTCCACTACCTGTAAACACGTCTTTACCTCTCCGTGTATGTCAATGAGTCAGTGTTGTTGAGGAAACGTAAAAAAAAAACTGTTTGTGCTGCCGAAAAAAAAAAATATATATATATATATATATATATAATTTTTGTCTTTAGTGCTGGCGCGACTAGCTTCATTGACATCGGGGGAAAAATTGGCAGCAACAGGCACCGAATGGCGGAGATCACGTACAGTTATTCTCGTCCGGCGCGGGAGTTCGGCCGCATGCCTGAGTTTCAGGCCAACGAGAGCGAGATTCTGGCCGACATAGCACCGAATGAAGTTATGAAAGATAAGTTTACCTCGCAGAACCCGAGGGAGACGCAGGTACAGAACGTACCGCAGGTGTCAGAGGCTAGCACAAACACCGACTCCGTCCGCATAAAGAGCCACGCGCAGTTTCACCGCGAGGGCGGCTGGCCTCACGCCGTCGACCCGTCCGAATTTGAGGAGAAGATGAAGTACTGCAAGAAGGTTGAGCGGGAGGAGGGTTATTTGCAGACCTGCAAGCGGCTGGCCGAGCAGTGCGTGGAGCGCTGCGTGAAGCAGAACACAGCGCTTGACATCTACGGACGCTACTTCCCTGAGGCCCCACCCGATGAGGAGGAGGCGGTTGGCCCTGCAGCCGTGAAGGTCTGGGCAGTGCTGAAGGATCCGTCCGAAGAGAAGCGCACCGCGGCGGCACTGTCGTGGCAAAACGACGGCCGCAAAATTGCCGTCGCCTACTCGCGGCTAAAGTTCCAGAGTCAGACGTCGACAATGAGCACGAACTCGCACATTTGGGACATCTTAAACCCCAACGAGCCAACCGAGACCCTCGTCACGCCTTCACCGCTCTGCAGCATTGAGTACTACACGAAGGACCCTCATCTCATCGCCGGTGGTAGCTGGAACGGTGTGGTGCAATTTTGGGATACGCGTCAGCCGAATCGCCCCGCTGCTCGCTCGCTGATTGAGGAGAGCCATAAGGACCCAGTCTGGGCCATCAAATGGTTGCAGAGCAAGTCGGGCGAGCTGCTGTCCGTGTCCACTGACGGCAACGTGTTTGTTTGGGACTGCCGTCTGCCGGAAAAGCCGGTCACGATTCACTCCATTAGCGAGGACAACGTAGTACTTCAGCCGCGCAACAACGAGGGCGGTGCGAAGGGCATCCTGGGCGGGCTGTGCCTTGACTACGACCCGCAGGTGGGTGGACCGGCGAAGTACATGATCGGCACCGAGCAGGGCACCATCCTCTCCTGCAACCGCAAAGGCAAGACGCAGCACGAGAAGCTTGGTGCGAACACCTTTAACGGTCACCACGGCCCGATCTACGCTGTGCAACGCAACCCGACCTTCTCCAAGTACTTCCTCACCATCGGCGACTGGTCTGCCCGGCTTTGGTTTGAGGACTTCAAGTTCACACCAATGTTCAGCACCTTCTACCACAAGGCCTACCTCACCTACGGCGCGTGGCACACGGTTCGGCCCGGAGTGTTTTTTACCACCCGCATGGACGGCTATGTGGATGTGTGGGACCTCATGTTGCGCCAGACGACACCGTCGCTGTCCTTCCAGGTGTCCGACTACGCGTTGCACACGCTGAAGCCTTCTCACGATGGCAAATATGTGGCGACTGGCGGCATCGATGGCAACGTCTCGCTGATGGAGCTGTCCCCATCGCTCTGTACCCTGGCTCCAGATGAGAAGAACGTCATTGGCACCCTCTTCGAAAATGAGAGCTTGCGCGACAAGAACCTGGACCGCGCCGTGAAGGAGAAGCGTGCTGCCGCAAAGCAGCGTGAACGGCGCAGCACGCATATGATGGAGCTGACGACGGCGCCGGCTGATGACGAGGTGAACCTGGACGAGGTGGCCGCCAAGTACAAGGAAAGCGTGGAGGCGGAAAAGGCTGGTGACGCAGAAGCGCGCGACGAGGCGGATGCGCGGCGCCTGCGTGCTTTGGAAGACCTGGAAGATGGCATGGAGCTGAACGATTAGAGATAGCGTGTGAGTGAAGCTGGTGGGGGCGTGAATAGAAGAGGTTTTGTCTGTTTTCCCTACCTCTCTCTTCTCCATTCTCTCTTGGACGCTTTGCAGCCCTTAATTGGGGCTTTACCGTGTGTTTGGCGGAGTTTAGACTGTGTGTGTTTTGCGTTTTTCTACGATGTAAGTGTTCTCTACGATGTTTCAACTAGCTCCCTCTTGTGCACCTGATGCACCTGAAACAAAAAGAAAAGTGCGAATTGGACAGTGTTCAAGTTGGGAGTACTGCGATAAAGGGTAACGCGGCGCTGCAAATAAGTCTGCAAACGACCCGTTTTTGAACGGGAAGTGAAGGTCCCGCCTACGTTCTTGTGTGCCTTTTACATCGCACTGTGTGACTTTTATTATTGCAAAACGCTTTTTTTTTCTTGAGAGTAGCCCTTCCCAGTGCGTTTGCCGTGAAATCACTTTTTTTTTTTTTGGCGCTGAGAGCTCCTACTCTTTTTCCTGTAAAGTGTATTTTGTGTTTTTCTCCTCTCTCCTCTCCCCTTTCATTCTGTGTGCACTTGTGCACATCCACACTCAACTCAATCAATAGAATTACTATAGTAACCAACAAAAAAAGTTGCTCGAAGATGCCGCAGCCGAAGTCGCTCCCCAACCTCAACCACTTCATGGAGAAGCGGGTTATCGTGAAGATCCAGGGCAACCGCTCCATTTCCGGTGTGCTGCGTGGTGTAGATGAACACATGAGTATTGTGCTGCACGACGCAATGGACGAGACACGCTCAGGTGAGGAGAACAGCGAGGAGGGGCGCATGGCACTCGGCACCACGGTAATTCGCGGAAGTGCCGTAGTCGAGATTATAGGCGCCGACGTTTAAATACCTCTCCGTAACGCCAAGGCGGGGGATTGAATAAGGCAATACCGAAAGAGAAGTGGGTGTACTGTAATGACAGTCTTCGTGTAGGTGTAAAATAGGACTGTTTGAAGTGTACTTAGCTGTTATTTACGTGAAGAGAGAAGAAGTCTAAAGATGGCAGTGTCACATCGCGGTTGCTCGCCGCAAACAATGGCTGCGACGTGAGTCTAATTAGAAGGATGCGTTTCGCTTACTTGTGCGATGGATGGTTCACCTGATTCGCATAATCCAACAATATTGGTATTTTCTGTCACACGAAAGAAGAAGGACAACACAACTGACGTGCAAGTAGCTGCTCACCAGTAAGCAGAGGGATATCCTCGATAGCACTTGCTCTCACATATCATTTCTTTGTTGTTGTTTCTTTATATCCCCCTCTTACGTCTCTTCTTCTACGCTCCTGTCTCTTTCACGACAACACGCTTCATTTTCACAGCAGTCATCCGCTGCTAAGTAGGTTTTCGATAGCTTTCAGTAGTGGCAATCCCAAGTTTCTAGTGCGCCCTGCTTCATTAGCGTTTTTTTTTTTTTTTTTAAGAGACCTGGTTTCGCATAAAGTTACACTCCATCATAGTCTTAATAGCGCAGTTACCTGTAGTCTTGATTTTGTATTAGAGTACCTGACGTTTATTCTACTTTTCTTCTTTCTCTTTTCAACAGTTTTTTTCCTTCGCACCATTAGTCAAAACACAGCTTTACAGCGAAAATGGCTGGCCTTGACGTTGCGTGGATTCCCTTCTGCGTGATGTACCTGCTGTACCTCGTGCCCCCAACTCTCATGGAGGTCTACTCTTACTACAGCCGCGGTGGTCTCGTCCGCTACGAGGACATCAAGTACGATGACACCTTCGTCCCTCAGATGGTGTGGAACGTGGATACAGACATCTACTACAAACGTTTCCTCGACCGCCCAACTAGCGAAGCGGGCAAGGCATTCTTCTCGTGGCTTGACTGGAGTGCGGAGCCGTATGACCGCACCGTGTACATTCTGCGCCGCAACTACGCGAAGATGTCTGGTGAAGTCAGCTTCTGGAAGTGGTACGTCTACGGCCCCTTTGTATTCAACTGGCCCAAGAAGACGTGGCTGCGCGGCGACGACGCGGCGGCGAAGCTGATGCCGGCGTGGGGTGTAGGCGGCGAGGAGCGCGGTCGCAAGGAGTTCGCCGAAGCGAAGGAAAAGGGCTTTGACAAGAACTATCACTACCAGATTATGCGGAAGATCCGTCGCGAGCAGGCGCTGAAGGCGGCACAGCAGCAGAAAGCGATCGAGTAGCCCTCTCGAATTCTCGTGTAAAACAAGAGTACTTTGGAAAGGGGGGGGGTCGATCCTTTATTCTTGTTCTGGTGAAGGTGACGCTGTATTACACCTTTTGTGCTAACAATCCGTTTTTTTCCCCCTCTTTACTTGCTGATTATCGAACTGCTCCTACTAATGATCTGCGTTGTGATGTTTGCTTGCTTGCATCTTTAGGATAATAGGGCAGGTGTTGGTGTGCGAGTGTAGTCGTATACAGCACTTAGTCCTCCAGAAATGAAATTCGTTTGTGCACCACTTTTATCTTCTTTTGTTCCACTCTCACAGTTGTGAGGGGCTTTACAAGAGAAAGCAATAGAAAGGAGCTGGCGTGATAACAGTGAAGAGCAACACTCTTTTTTTCTCTCGTTCGATTCACATAGAACTCGTTTACTACTCGAGGAGGGACGCTGTTTTCGCAGCAGTCAAAGTCAGAGTTAGATGAACAGTATTCAAGGTCGATCTGCTTTCACTCCATTGCAAACCACAGTAGTGTGCCAGTGCAAAAATGTTATCAATGTGCCGCAATCATCTTTTTCTGCGTACTCTTTCCCTCTCTCTGTATACATATGTATCGATGTATATCTGGTATCTTTTTGATCAATCCACTGCGCTAGTTTTTGTTCCTGTGAACGCTTTTGGTCTTCCATTTCAATAGTTGTATTGCTTGTCGTGATTGTTGTGCGTCCCCCTTGAGTGCTGTCCATCACCGACGTACTTCGTGAACTGCGTGCGGACGCACAAATCGTTCTGACCTTTTTTTTTTTCCTACGCACCTTTTGTTCTGTTTACGTCCCCGGTAATAAGTACTACTGGGGAGCCGATTCTGAATACTCCTAAATCAGGGAGCTGCCATTAACTCTTGCCTGAGCGTATTTGGCGCTTCAAGAGGATCGTTACACACATCCAAAGTAGGGGCGCGACTGCTCATTGCCCTTCACTCACTTTTTCTCTCTTTCATACCACATATAGTCACTTTTTTTTTACTGTGAAACTGCTTTTCAAGTCTCTTTTGTTTTTGATCATTAAACCGGGAAAAAATGGATTGGTTTCGGTTTCATGTGGAAGGTACAGGGCTGCCAGAGGGCAACCTGCACCGCTCTAACACTGAGCTTATCGCCGCCATCAACAGCCCAGACCCGATGGTGCAGTACGGCGGTTTGCAGATGCTCTGCGATAAGCTTATGATGAGCACATTCGTGTCGCCTACCATCCTCGCCACAATTCCCGCGCTGCTGCCCTCGCTGCTGCGGAGTATCGCGTCGTCGCCGCTGCCCGAGGTGTCCATCGCGGCCGCCCGTGCCCTCACGTATATCCTTGATGCTTTTCCCCGCACCTTCGACTCCTTGCAGTCCCCCAGTGTCGTCGTCAACGTGTTGCTGCAGCACCTGCGTTCGATCGAGGATGTGGAGCTGTCGGAGCAGTGCATCAACTGCCTCGAGGTCATCACTCGTGGACCCACCGGCTGTCGTGAGACGCTGCGCAGCGGCGGTATGGAAGCAATGCTCGGCTTCGCGGACTTTTTCACGATCCACAAGCAACGGCAGATCTGGACGATTATCCAGCGCCTCGTCCGCGGCGTCGAGGAGAGTGGAATCAAGTACGTGGAGTCCAGTCTGCCTGCGATTCGACAGAACATGACGAACTCTGATGCAGAGATTCGGCAGAAGGCTATTGCTTCCCTAGCACAGGTGATCGAGGGTATCAAAGGTGACCGGTCAGCAGTAGACATGGCCTTTGGCGACTCAGCTGACAAAATTACGTTGTTGCTGCAGGAGCGCGATGTGAACGACGACACACTGTCTTCCGCCTTCTCTCTTCTTGACTGCGGGGTGCGATTCAGCGCCGACATCGCCGCAGCCACCGTCCAAAGTGGTCTGTTCACGACGCTGTTGAATTTACTGAAGCCGTCGCCGGTCTCCTTTGCGGCTGGCGCAGCGGAAGGAGAGGAGTCGTCATTTTCGCCTACGACGCGTTCTGCGAACGACGTCGGCGGTTCGACATACAGCAACAACGGGGCCGAAAGGAACTCGGGGGCAGTTGCGATGCTGCTGGACAGCGAGCAGTCCGAATCCGCCGCATCACCCCTCTCCACCGCGCCGACGTCGCGCGACGTGGGGCTAACGTCGCACCAGCGCACGATTGTGTGCCAGCTGTTGGCCTCACTTCTCATCCCGTACCGCAGCGGCGTGCTCGATCACCTGGAGCGGCTGGAGACACTGACACAGCGCTCGTCCTTCCTCGGATCCCCTGCCCTCGGCGGCAGCGACAACAGTGACGATGAGGAGGAAGGAGAGGAGAAAGACTTGGATGAGAACTACACGACTACTGAGGGTGAGGTTGACCTTGAGGACTCCGAAGGAAAGGAAGTGGTCAACGACGACGCCGCCGCCGACCCCGATGCGTTTCTCGCGGAGAAGCGGCAGCGCGTGGAAAGCGAAAAGGGGCTGAAGATCCAGTCGAAGACAGCTTACAGCCGGTGTCGGCACAGCGGCTTCTTGTGTGATGGATGTGGCAAGAGCCTCGTGCCGGGGGACTGGTATCGTTGCAACCAGTGCCCGGACCGAGATTACTGCGCCGCCTGTCTCGTGGAGGAGTACAAAAAGGATAACGGTGGCCAGCACACCTACACTGACATGGAGCAGGTTGTCGGGGCGACAGCGCGCAATAAAGACAAACTCGAGCTCTACCGAAAGTCACCTGAGCTCCTGCAGCGGGTGCTTGAGGCGATCCCTACAGTGGCGGAGGTGTGCGTCTCATCTGAAGTAGTCCCCGTGCGATCGTCTTGTCTAGATTTTCTGGTCAGCGCTATTGACATGGCCTCGCCGGAGCAGCTCATCTCAAGCAATGTGACGGCAGCGGTGCTGGGTGACGTGCTCAACAACAACCTACGCGGCTCTGATCTTGTTTGCAACGCCTTGGCGGTTGTGTTGGCGGGGCGGCTTCTTCACAAGATGAACGACTTCTACCGCGTGCAGTTTGTGCGCGAGGGCGTGAAGCTGAGTCTGCAGTTGCTCGCGCAGCGCTACAAGGTGAAAGGCAAGACGCCGCTGCCGCGCGACCTGCGCACCAGCCTCACAGCATCTACCCTTGGCTGGAAGACGGTTATAGGAACGGAGGCGGCGGTGCTCTTGCGCAAATATCTCAGCTTGGAGGACGAGCAGTCCACCGAGTCCCTGCGTTGCATCGTGCAGGAGCTGCGGGATGACCACCTGGACACCGCCGCGGAGTTGCTGCACGAGGTACTTACGGGTGACGTGACCGCCTTTGAGTTCTATTCGAGCGGCATCGTACGAGAACTGAAGAACTGTCTGGCCCGTAAGCAGAACGTTTTTGCGGTGATGCACTTTATTGCGATCCTCTCTGCTGATGCTGCCACGTCGCCTGGTGCGGCAGGTAGCGGCGCAACGCACAGCGCAGCCAGCTCGCCGGTCTGGAACACGCCGAAGGTGGCACCGGCTCAACCAGGTGGTAACAGTGGCAGCGGGGGAGGTGTCAACGTTCTCTCACGTTTTGTGCACCACCTGCACACCGTCCTGACGTTGCTCGACAACTTCACCGTGCCGCGGTACGACTTTGTGGGTGGCGCCGATAAGTTTTTTGTCGTCTGCTTCGAGCCGCACCACCCCTCGGTGACAGTGCCTGGCGGCACCGCTCTGTCCGCCCGTCGACACAGCACAAGTTCCGACGGCGGCGGAAGCTGTAGCGACAGCAACACCAGCGCATCACCGCTGCCAACCGTCAAGGCCCGCATTCGCCCGCTGTCGTGCGTGAGCGCAATGTCACAGGTGCTCCAGGAAGAGGTGCTGCACGTCGACAGTGGCAACGACGAGGAAGGGGAGCAGGACACCGATGCGGTAACAAACGTACTACCACACCTGCACCCGCAGGTGGATACCACCACAACGTCGCCGTCATCGTCGGGCAGAGCCCGTCGCACCACACGCTCCCCAGCGACGTCCAACGCGCCGAAAAATGTGTGGATTCGCTACGGTACACATGTGTTGCCGCTATCGATGACGATGCTGCAAATCATGGAGTACCTTGTCTTGCCAGAGGCCGCAGCAGCAGAGGTGAAAAAGGAGGCAGCGGAAGGGAAGCCGCCAAAGCAGCAGTCAAATAACGCGAAGTCCGAGCGCCAGAAGCAGCAGCAGCAACACCAGCAGAAGCGTCGCAGCAAAAAAGTCGATGAGCCAAAAAATGAGGAGGCGTCGGTAGTCCATGCGTCGAATGCGCACCGTCGCATGGTGCCTCGTGACACTTCGCAGGCACCCGGTTATTCTATCAACCGCCCTGTCATGCTGCACTACAGCACCACCCCTTACGATTCACAGCACTACACCTTTTACATGGTGCCAAATAACTTTCCACCCAGCGGTAACCCGCAAAGCCCACTGCGAGTGCGGCTGCCGTCGCAGGAGATGCAGCCGAGTGCGGTGCGAGAGGTGCAGCGCAGCTTGGAGGCGACGTTCCCTTACAGCAAGGATGTGTTGGCGGAGAATCAGCGTGACGTGCTCGGCTTACTGCGCATGTTGCACACCGCCATTGCAAATTGGCCTGCGCTCGTCGTCTACCTGCGCAAGCAGCAGAGCACTGTCGCGCCCTCGCCGGAGATGGAGGCCATGTTGAAAGGGGTCGATGCAGACTTCATTTTGAGCAATTTTGCCCCACCCATCAACCCGCAAGACTTCCAGCATCCGAAGCTAAACAATAAGGCGATTCAGCAATGCTCACAACTCCTCCTTGCAGGACAGCAGCGCGGCACATGGGCAGTGAAACTGGCTCTGGACTGCAGCTTCCTCTTCAGCCTCCCCACTCGGAGGTTTCTGTTTGACGTGAGTTTCACCTCCACCGACCGCTCCCTGATTCAGATGCGCAAGTACCACCACTTGCTTGGACTACAGGACCAGCGATTCACCAATGAACAGCTGCGCGGCATTTACGGCCAGTTGCCGAAGGAATCGAAGCGAGTGTGGCGCGAGGACGTGCTGGAGTGCGCCAAGAAGGTGATGTGCTCGCAGGACGCGAAAACGCGCAACGCCACCTGGAGCTTCCAGTTCTACAACGAGAAGGGCTGGGGCGATGGCCCCACGCGGGAGTTCTACTCCCTCGTGAGCCGCAAGCTGCGCGAGCGCTCGCTGGGGCTGTGGCGCAGCAGTGACGAGTCGTCCGACGACGTCGAGTACGACGTGTCCCTCGGCCTGTACCCTAACCCTTGCGTTCCCGGCTCTGCGAAGGAGAAGCTGTTGGTGCCCTTCTTCCGACTCATCGGGCGCTTTATTGGCCGTGCACTGATCGATGGACACGTTCCGGCCCTTCCGCTCTCTCCAGTGCTGATCCGACTGCTGCGCGGGGACGAGTGTGAGGTATACGACATCCAGGACATCAGCGAGGAGATGGGCAAGCTGCTCATCGCACTGTCAGACGCAAGCGCGTGCGGAAAGCGAGAGATCCACCTACCAGCTCAGGAAAAGGCTATCAGCATTGACGACCTTGCCTTGGACTTTACTTTTCCAGGCAACGAGGGCATCGCGCTGAAGGCAAACGGTGCAGATGAGGCAGTCACAGCTAGCAACGTGAAAGAGTACTGTGATCTCATGGTGGACTTTTTGCTCAACCGCGGTGTCATGGCAGCAGTACAGGCGCTTCGGGAGGGCTTCCACTGGTACATCCCGCTTGTGGCATTGCAGATGTTGAGCGTGGAGGAGATCTACCAACTCATCGCCGGGTACGAGAGGGCCATTACCCGCGACGAGTTCACACAGTACTCGGAGGCGAGTTACGGCTACACGATCAACTGCAAGCACGTCCAGTGGCTTTTTGAGATTCTCGCCTCCTTCACAGTCGAAGAGCAAAAGCAGTTTTTCCTGTTCTTGACCGGATCAGCCCACCTACCTGTGGGTGGGCTTGGGCAGTTGCGGCCCCCGTTTACGGTGGTGCGCAAGACGTCCGACAGTGCCGCGGTCGCAGAGGGCGACTTGCTGCCCTCTGCGATGACGTGTCACAATTACCTGAAGCTGCCGCAGTATTCCACGAAGAAAGAGATGGAGAAGAAGTTGCGCTTTGCCATGACGGAGGGCAACGGTGCCTTTCTATTGTCGTAACAAAAAAAAAAACTTTTTCTGTCAACAGCTGGTTCCCTTGTGTCCGCATATGCGCAATTGTATGTGTGTGTGTATGCTGGCCCGTACAGGTAAATGTCTATTGTTGTTTTCTGGTTTGTTTTCTTTCGTTTTTTTCCTGTGTGTGTGTGCTACGATTGTAAGAGGCTTTTTTTATGGTGTTGTGTTTTTCTGACTCGTGTTTTTTCTCACGGGCGTTAAGCCTACGCTTTCCAGCTTCGTTGTTATTGTTTTTCCTCGTGCTTTCTTATGACGCAGTCGGGGTACGCTCATTTTCATTTCAGATGTCAAAATTCACTGAATTCTGTTTAAGCACTGGATGGTGGTCTGCGGCGTCGGCAACCACCGTAGGAACTGTTTGCGGGGTATTTTTCTCGAGTTTGCAGCAGCCTTGCTTACTTGGCAATCCTGCTGGCGTAAGCACAACAAGGAAAACTCTGCAAGTCGTTCTTCAACAGTGAAACGTGCAGAACATTCTCTTCCAGAATTTCGCGGAGGGGAAGTCCTTGCAGACCACTTGAAGTTGCTACGTTGGACACTTGACTCATTCCCTTTTCTCCATATCCTGTCAGATAGGGAAAAACGTCTATTAAAGCACAAATCACCGTTCGGGATTCCTCTGCTTCCGTCTTTACCTTCAATTGCTTTTCTCTCTTTTCATGTGTGCTCAACAAGGATCCATTTTTATAACAACTTTTTTCGCGGTGTCACTGCCCTAAAACTCACAGTTTGCAGGGTGAGTAGGCGTAGCAAGGCAGCAACGCAGACTTCCAGACACACACACAAACACACACTCACTACAATAGAGGATCTGCAGAGTACTCTGATCATTCAGTTTTCACTGAAGAACGCTTGCACAGGTCGAGCAGCTTTATTAACCAGCTTTGTTGGGCCTCGGTGCAAAAAAGGCATTTCTTTTTTTTTGCCTCTTATTGGGAAGTGCGCTTGTGGGGCAGCTTCCGGATCTCCTTCTCTTCCTCAGATAAACCAACTGCAGCTGTATTCGGCTTTCTTAGCTTTGTTTTTGTTTTGTAGGTAGGTGCCATGGAAGCCATATTAGACTTTTCACAGCCGCTGGATGTCCAGAAGTTCGACCAGGTGATGACCGCCATGTCGTCTGGAACACCGGCGCAAATTATGGAGGCACAGGAGGTGCTGACCAAGTTCAAGTCGAACCCAGATGCATTTTACCGCGTCGACAAGCTTCTTACCGAATCGCAGAACACCGGCACGCGCTTCTTCGCTTTGCAAGTGCTAGAAGAGACCATCCTGCAGCGCTGGAATACGCTGTCGACAGAAAACCAGCAAGCAATACGTAATTTTGTTGTGAATTTAATCGTGCGAGAATGCACAAGCTTTGCGCAACTTCGCCAAAACCGCACATTGCTCACCAAGATGAATATGACGCTCGTGTCTATCGCGAAGCGCGAGTGGCCGGTGCGGTGGCCCACGTTCATTCAGGACATCTGCACCAGCGCCGCGCCGACCGACCCAATGGTAGAAAACAACTTAAACTTGCTGCGCCTCGTAGGCGAGGAGGTGTTTGAGTTTAGCGAAAAGACGCTCACCTCACGTTGGGTGGAGCGAAAAAAGAAGGCGCTGGCGCAGGACTTCCGCTTCATCATGGAGCTTTGTGTCATGGTTATCGTCAATGCACAAGACGCAGCCCTGCTGCGCACCGCACTGGCCACGCTGGAGGTGTATGTGCCATGGACGACGCCCGAGGTGATCTTTAATGAGCAGGTGCTGCAGAGCATCGCCACTCTCGTCGTGGGCGAAGAAAACGTACGAGCGGAAGCGGTACGGTGTCTAACAGAGATCTGCTCTGCTGGCACCAGCAGCGGCGCGGCGGGCGATCAGCAGATGCGCCTCATCTTAGAAACTTTCAAGACGGCCCTGGGGCGTATACTGAACGCTTTGCCGACGACGCACTCCTCGGTGATGGAGCGGGTAGTAGCACTGTACGAGCAAGGCTCGTTAGTTGACAAGGAGTACATCGCTAGTCTGAATTTGCTGCTTGTGGCTTTTCTGAGGCATTATTACAGCAACATCTCGTACGACGACTTGCTGCTCGTCACGTGTCACGAGATGCTTGTTGGCATGAGCAACATCTACGAGAAGGAGCTCTTCAAATCGTGTGTGGAATACTGGTGGTGGCTCGGCGACCACCTGCTGCGCGCGCCAGCCAGCGCGGTGAAGAAAAACCTTATGTCAAAGCTGCCGCGAGTGCTGTCGGATGTGCGGTTCGTGCTGATCCGTCGAATGGCGAAGCCGGAGGAAATCATTATAGTCGAGGAGGAAGGTGAGCTGCGTCGCGAGCACGTGACTGACGTAGAAGAGCTGCAGATGTACAACCTGATGAGGCAGACCCTTGTCTTCCTTACCAATCTAGACCCTAAGGACACACGCAACATCATGATCGACCTAATGAGGCGCCAGTTGGACCACAGCGAGTGGTCGTGGCACAACTGCAATACCCTCTGCTGGGCTGTCGGCTCTATCTCAACAGCACTCTCAGTGCAAGATGAGAGCGACCTCTTCGTGAGGATCATTACCGACCTCCTCACTCTATTCAAGGGCATGAGCGGAAAAGAAAATCGCGCCGTTATTGCGAGTGACGTGATGTTCATCGTTGGGCAGTACCCTCGCTACCTCCGCAATCACGCCGCGTTCCTCGCTACTGTCACCAAGAAGGTGTTTCAATTTATGCGGGAGAAGTTCCCCGGTGTACAGGACATGGCCGTAGACACCTTCGTGAAACTCAGCAAGCAACTCGCGGCGAAGTACGCGGAGGTGAACGGCGGGTCGAGTCTAGCAGCGGACATCGCGAAAAACTGGTCGTCCATCACGGAGATGTTGTCGCCGCAGCAGATCCAAACCTGCTTCAATGCGGCGGGCTATATGGTGGCTGCAGCGCCAACGGAGCCGGAGCGGTCAAACCTACTGGAAACCTTTCTGATGGACTCGAATGCACGGTTCAAGACCCTCACACAGGCTGCTGCCGTGGATGGAGCGGCCTTCTGCGCAAACGGCGACCAGATGGCTGAGTTGCTGCACTGCCTTCGGATATTCGCCAACATGGCAGATTCATGCGGCGACGTCTTTGTGTACGAGATGATGTCCATTACTCAGGACCTCTACGGCTTCTACCGCACCTTCTCGGAGGCGCAGACAAGGGGGATTTCGGAGAGCGGCGAGGCATCGTTGTTCCGGCAGGACATGAAGCCCATTCGGTTTGCCAAGCGCGAGATTCTGAAGATTTTCGAGCGCTTTGTGAGCCACGCGACACAGCTTGACTTCATTGCCTCTGCTTGTCTGCCGGACACTTTCTCCGTCGTGCTGCTCGACTACGAGAATGCAATTCCAGCCGCAAAAGAGCCTGGGGCACTGGCGCTCGCCACGGCGTGTGTGAACACTCTTGGCCGCCGCATCGAGGGTGATTGCGCAGCCATCCTCGACCACACCTTCAACGCCACTGTGGCGATTATTGCACAAGACATGGAGAGCTACCCGGAGTTTCGCGTGAACCTCTTCAAGCTACTACAGGCCCTTAACCGCAATTGCTTTGAGGCGTTTGTGACCTACACGGCTAGCCACGATGATATTGTGTCGGGCGTGCTCTGGGCCATCAAACACACTGACTTCCCCACCATGTCAACAGGGCTCGAAACACTGGACCTTTTCCTGGAGAACGTGATGAAGTCTGAGTACGCCGAGGTGTTTTACACAGCCTACATGCGGCGCATAATGGTGGACGTCATGGTGGCTTCTATGGACTCCCTACATGCGTCTGGCTTCTCTTACCACGTGCGCATTCTGCAGAAGGTGTTTTCCGTGTCCGCGATGGTGCCTGCCGAGACGCCAACTATCGGGAAGCACGCGATAACAGCGTACCTTATCGAGAGCCTAACGGTCATTCCGACGCTGACGAACTCGTCCATTGAGACATTTGTGGAGATGTGCTACGCTAACTTTGCCAATGACGACCTCTTCCGCACACAGTTTGCTGACTTTTTGATCGAAGTGAAGGTTTGGGGTGCGGAGCAGGAGAACAAGATGCAGGAGGAGGACGAGCGCCGCATCCGCGAAGAGACGATTCCCGGCTTCTCCACGCTGACGTTAAATGAGCCCCCACGGAACGTGTTTACAGGCGTGTAGATGATTGGTCTAAGGAACATATATATATATATATATAAGAAACAACTCTGCTTTGACGGTTTGACAAACTCCGTGCGCTTGAATGTGAACGGTGACAAGGGAGTTTCTGGCGATGGCATTGTAACAGCAACGTTGTGTGTATATTAGTTGATTTGGTTCTGGCGTGCGATTGTGAGGCATCATGGCAAGCACGCACCCGTCAAGTGATCAAACAAAAGGTAGTGTGCGTGTGTTTCAGCTCTCACTTTTTGTTCTGTTTTGTTTTGCTGACAGGCTTTCCACGTTTTTCATTTATCTTACTTCATGAACCTACAAATAAGAAAGCAACCGGTTGTGTTCGTCTTGTGTGTGTGTGTACTGGTGTGTGGGCACGCACTCAGCTTTACAAGGTTTAACACTCTAATTAAAACAAATGAGAAAAACAGCTTAAAAAGCAATCAACATGCGTAATCGTCTATATCAGTCAGTTCTTTAATGCATCGCTAGTGCTTCTTTCGTTGTTTGATAATATTTTGCTGTCAACAGTAACCACACCCTGACATCGTCCTCCAACTGCGGACTTCAGTCGTCGAAGTGGCTGCACGGCTTGCCTCGCGGATTTTTTTGGTGCAAAAAAAGAACATTGATGTGATTTATGTTTCTAACGACAAGACGCGCCACTAAATGCACTACTTGCTAACACGCTACTGTCTTTTTTGGTTGTTCTTTCTCACCCTTCTCTTGCTCCTTTTTACTCCGCCACTCAACAGTTCACCAGCGACTAAAACAGCTGTCTTTTCAGATTTTCTGTGCCATACTTTTGGTAACTGGAGCAGTCTGTACTTTTGCGGCAGAACAAATCGACTAAGTATCTCTTGTTGATTTCAGCTATCGTGTGGACAGTTTTCCTGCTGTCCATATGCCATCCCTACGTACTCTGGATCTTATTGTCACTTCTGTGCTTTGCAATTCGACGAATTACTCCGTTCCACTCTTAACAACTTGCAGTTATCCAAGCACTATCTAACACACACTCACCTCTTCCTCTTAATGCCGAAAAAATGAGCTCAGTTCTAGCACACCGCAGGATAAACCCTCAGTATAGTGCCCGCTCCGAAGCGCTACCAACTGCACCAGACGCTGGCACCGAGGGCCGCAACCACAGCAATCTTGAAATGGTAACACACACGAGGAGGGTGGACGTGCTGCAGTCGTCCATCTCAATCGAAAAACCGGCGACCGCCGCTGCCGTTGTCGAGGAGGAAAGCGAGAAGGTGCCAATGTCGCTGCAGGCCATCGGTCGACAGGCACCGGTGGTAATCCACACCACCAGCTCTCAACTTGCCTCCGCGTGCAGCACGTGTGTCTTTTACCCGTTTGATGTCCTAAAAACGCGCTTCATGGCACAAGATGGCACGGCGGTGCGGCAGCACAACGGACAGGTGTACAAGTCGATCCCCCGCTCTATGTACACCATTTACAAAGAGGAGGGTATCCGAACGCTTTTCCGCGGCTGCCCGGTGGCCGTGTCGGGTGCGATTGTCGCGTGGGGCGTGTACATGTTTCTCTACCGTCAGCTGTGCAACTTGACGGAGTACACGTCGTACGTGGGACGCTCCTCCGTATCGGTAGTCTCAAGCGGAGTGTCCTCCTGCGTGGCGTGCCCGATTTTTCTCATAAAATCACGCATGCAGTTGGAGGAGTCGAACATGACAAACCGCTATCGCTCCTTCTGGAAAGGGCTGCGCTACACCGTGTCCACCACAGGCATGCGCTCGCTTTGGCGCGGGCTAGCGCTGCAGCTGTGCCTGATGTTTCCCAACGCACTCGCCATTCCCACCTACGACACGCTCAAGTGCTTTGTGCTACGGTATCGCTGGCACCACGCCGAGGCGACCGAGCTGAACCTTGTCGAGATTGGTGTCTGTTCCACGCTGACCAAAGTATGGATTCTCACTCTATCGCACCCGCTCATTATGATGAAGGTGCGAATGCAAGACGAGCGAGCCGCTGTTGGAGCAGTTCAATATAGGACGGTACCGCAGAGCATCTCGAACGTGCTCAAGACGCAGGGCCCACGGGGCATGTACCGTGGGTTTACAACGGCACTTGTGCACACCTTACCACGTTGCTTACTACACTACTTTATCTATGAGAAGACGCTTTCGGCGATGTGCACCCGGTACGGACAGTAACACAGGCGGCTCCGCACAAAACAGGATAACGTTGCAATTTTCCGTGAGTGACAAAAGCAGCAAACGACTTTGCTCTGCGAGAATTCCGATCTTTAAACACTCCAGAGGAAGCTATTTGCTGCTCTCTGTATTTGTGATAGCTGTGGAGCTTGCACAAAGACGCAACGCCGCTGCCCGCATATGCGTGTCTATTACGTCGTCGTCGTTGGTGTGTACGTGTATGTGTGTGTGTGTTGCTTGCTACAGGTGTGTTCGTTGTCACACTTCTTCCCACACTTCAATTTTATTGTTTATTCTCACGACTTCTGCCAGCATTCAAGAGTTTGTAGTAAATAACAACTAGCAGTCTCCACGCCCAGGCACATTTGATTGAACGGCACCCAGTTTGAAAAGGCTCCCTTTCCTCTTCCCGTTTGCAGGACTTAAATCTGTATTTGAAGACGGATTTAGGTTTGTGACATGTTGCGAAGACCTCCATTACGATGTGCGTTGTGGTTTCAATGATAATATCACGTAGGCCACAACCTCTTCTTTACTTAATTTTCAAACACGGGAAGAAAAAGTGCAGCAAACCTCATTCAGGACGCCGGATCTATAGTAATCACCGGTTCCGCATTGGATTCAGGTAAATCACGATTACTTTCTATCGTGTTTTTCATCGACCGCACTCGAAGTTATGTCGGACAAGAACTCACCGTCCAAGGCGACCTCGCTTCAGCACACCGTGGCGTCGCAGGTGGGCGGTGCAACGAGCACTATTCTTCTTTACCCCATCGACGTCGTGCGGATGCGCTTCATGTCGCAAGACGGCACCCGCACCCGTCAGCACAACGGGCAAACCTACAGCGGGATTAGCAACTCTTTTAAGCTTATCTACCGCGAAGAGGGCGGCATACGGGCTTTCTTCCGCGGCTGTCATGTCTCAGTACTCGGCACCGTGTGTGCGTGGGGGGTTTACATGTACTTTTACAGGTGTCAGTGTGCGTGGTACGAGGCGTGGGAGAAGAAGCGGCAAGTATCCCGAGTTGGTTCGTTAGATCAGGACACAGTACCGAAGGAGAAAACTCCGGCTGCATACTGGAGCGCTACGTGGCAGAACCTACTGCAGCGCTTCGGTTTCTCCATCATCGCCAGCTGCACATCGGCGGTTGCGTGCAACCCGATTTGGCTGCTGAAGACGCGCATGCAGCTCGAGGAGGCTTCCGCGCGGACGGCGACGGTGCCACGTAACTTCCACACATTCCGCCACGGTCTCGTGTACACAGTGAAGACGACTGGACTACGTTCACTGTGGCGTGGTGTGGCAGTACAGATCTTACTAGCGATTCCCAACGCCTTTACCCTCCCTCTGTACGACACCATCAAGGCCACCATTATGAGCATCAACGGACGCGGGGAGTTGTCGATGCTTGAGGTGTGCACATGTTCGACTTTGACAAAGGTGGTACTGGCGCTGCTCTGCCAGCCATTGCTTGTGGTAAAGACACTCCTGCAGGACCACCGTGCACGGTCGGGTGAGGTGCAATACAAGACCTTCGCGCAGTCCACCAAAGTGGTGTGGCGGCGAGGCGGGCTGACTGCTTTTTACCGCGGAACGGTACCGTCACTGTGCCAGGCGGTGCCCCGCTCAGTCCTCCTCTTTGTGTTCTACGAACAGTTTTTGAAAGTTGCGAAGCTGATCTCGTGAGCACCCCTCGGTAGAGCGAACTCCAGTGTAGCGACCTGCTACGCTTTCCAGTAGTACTGCTTGATGCTTTGATATATATATGCGCTTTTCTTTTGCGCGGCCGCTGCGCTTACTTACTTGCTAACTCACATTTTCACCGAACTTTCTCCTCGTTATTATCGAGTAATTCGTCACTGAAAACCAAAAAAAAATCAGTAGAAGCGTTTCTTCCCTTACTTTTGTCACACATGAGCCGAAGCATCTGCGGCTCTTCTACAATAAAAAGAAAAGTGTCTGCTGTACCTTCCAAAAGATCTGCCGACGCTGTGACTTTTGGGCATCCCCAAATGGCCTCAAATTGCCTTCTTCATGTCTTTTCCTACCGACACGTATTTGCAGCACGTTTCTTGGGACTGGGTTCACAGTGCCCTGCGCCCACGCAGACAACACCCTACGTTTCCTTTTCACCTTCCGTTTCACGTCGTCACGTTATATACAGAAACATAGCAACCTAACTTTGAGCGTTGCTAACTAGGCTGTTGGCATCGCTGCTGTTTTTATACTGCCTTACTTTATCGCGTCACCACCAACCCAGCAGCAGTCGTATCGGTTCTTCTTTTTTTTTTTCTACGCTAAACTCTGAGAGACCTTACGACAATGTCAGACGAAAAGTTACCCCGATTTCTGCAGCAGACAACATCGCAGCTGCTGCACCAGCAAGAAGCGCTGCGCAAGCGACGCGAGATGCTAGAGCGGGAGAGCAACAAGCCACCCGCCATGCGCTTCGGTACGTGCAACCCGCCACGTAGCCATAGCCGTCATCACGGCAAGTCGCCTGTGCCACCTACGTCATCGACGACAACTCCTCCTGGTGCGGACAATGTCCACCGCGAGCTGAACTGGAGCAAAACCGAAGACGACGTCTCTGTCGCAGAGCGTGCGCCAATGCGTTTCTCTATGGCGTTCCGCCCTGCCCCGACGCCGGTGACTGTGGCAACCGCAGGCAAGTCGCGCGCGGCGACAGTGCTACCTAGTGCTCCGCCGTCGCCCAGTCCACGGGAGGTAAACACGGCGGAGCAGGTGAGTGCGGTGACACGCAAGGTGGCACGGGACGCATCATCGCCTCGCACGGTGTCGCCTCGGTCGCCACCACCGCAGCGGGCCCGCGTCGATAAGAACGAACTTGTTACGGAGAACAAGACAGCGACTTACAACAACAACGATGGTGTTACCACTGGGACGGTTTCTCAGCACAACGCAAGTGTGCCGGTGCAGATTCTTGCGCCTAAGCAGAGGTGTGTGAGTGCAACAAAGCCGGAAACGGCAAAGCCAGAAGGACGTAAGGAGGAGGAAGTGAGCGGGGAGGATCAGGAGTTGACGCGAGAGGAGAAGCGGCGGTCGCTGCGGCCTCCACCTCCATTTCCCACAAAAAACACGCCTATGAGCACATCAACCGATTCGGAGGATAAAGAAGCTGAATCAAACCCAAGCGGGAATGCCGCTTTTTCATACACATTTGCCGTCCCTCGCTTCACACCGAGTACTCCAATTACCGCCACGCGTCAAGGAAATAGGAATTCTGTTAGGGAAAACGATAGCGAGGATAGAGGGGAAAGTACACCCGTACGTCCCGCGGTGGGAGAGTTTCGGACCCCCCGTCCGGTGACCCGCATGTCGACCGCTCTCTCATCAATTGTGCGTGACACGGCGAAGCAGACGAACTCGTCGATCACGGAAAGCGACAGCCAACGGAACACTACCCATGTCAGTACACTTGCAAGCGAAGGACCTGAAAACGTGGAAAATTATTACAAGAACGAAGGCAAAAACCAAAGTAAGTCATTAACCACGTCTGTCACGCAGAATGCCGTGCGCGTTGCTGCGTCCCCCGTTCCCACACCGTCTCAGGTCTTGGCTAGTATCGAAGTGTCGACAGAAAAACGACGTGGGGCTCCTTCGACCCCTGCCATGTCGCGTGACTACGGCGGTGACGACGACGAAAGCAAGAAGTCGCCTTCGCACACACTAAATACCTCCGTGTCTCGGTCACTGGAGCTGCGGACACCATCGCCGACGCGTCGCACCAAAGCCAGTCCCGTCCCCACCGCACAGGACCTCATCATGAGTGTGCAGGTCTCGGCAGACCGCCGGCCGTGCGGCTGTGAGCGGCCGACGCCTTCCCCAGAAAACTGGCGCCATCAAAGCGTGACGACGAACACCACCGCAACGGCGTCGCCGCCGCCCACGCCTGTTCCACCTTTCGACAAGCCCATGACGGACTTTCACTCACCAAATCACAAGTGCTGTGACCGACCCACACCTGTCTCTCTTTCGTCGCAGCCGGCCGGCGGGGAGGCGCGGGCGACGGCAGCCTCCTCCACCTCGCCGTGGCCCACGACAGAGAACATCATCAGCAGCATCCTAGCCGGCACGTTGGAGGGGCAGCGGCGCGCCCGTGAAGGATTGGACGAGGAAGGGGGCCATCCTGCGGAACACTTCTCGAATGAGGAGGGGAGTGAAGCTGAGCTTACGTCGCCCAGCATTAGGGCACCGCCGTGCTACCCAACAGATAAAACGGGTAGCCCTTTCGCAACAAACGATCAGACGCCGATCTCTATTTTGACTGCGGCGACACACACGCCCTCGCCGGTCCCAACGGAGCGGCAGTACGGGCAGAGCGTTCTGGCCTCTGCCGAGAAGCGACGCTGCGGCCGGCCCACACCCAATGAGCGGCTCATGTCCCTCCCTCACCACCTGGACAGTGAAGGCAACAATAAAAATGAGGGCGCGGCCGATGCTGTCGGTACGAGTGCTTCCCCGCAGCCGTCAGTGCACCACCTTCTCGACAGCCTCGACGTATCCGTTGGAAAAGCCAACACACGCGAAAAATCCGCGGAGCGTGCGAATCAGGAGAACGAAGAGGACGCGGACAGGAACGAAAAAGCACACGAAGAACAAGAGGACGAGTCGAAAGATGCCGTTTCTTCGGTGGCGCTACACGGGGCGCGGCGAACGCCGTCACCGACACCGACGCCGGAGCACGTTGTTGCGAGTCTACAGGCGTCCGCTGAGAAGCGCACACGATCAGCTGCCATGGCGATGTCAAAAGGGTCTGGTGAAACAAACCAGAATGGGAGTAGCACAGGTGACTCTCCCAACTCGAATTCCTTTCAGTCGCCGGTGCTGACGCCGCAGAACGTGAAGGACAGCATGCAAAAGCTGATGGACGGCAAGCAGCAGACGCGGTCAGACGCTCAGGCTCCGCAGCGTTCGTGGGAAGGGAATGGCCAGCGGGCGAGTGAAGCAAACGTCACCGCGTCCACTTCGCCAGCCGTGACGGCTGAGGAGGATGAGATGGGCCTGACCACCGTGCAGCAGGACCAGCAGCGGCGTAAATCGTGTTCGCCACGCGGCACGCGGGAAGTTGAGCGGCCGTCGCCGGCGTCACCAGGGGAGAACAGCAGCAGCACCAGTGGTGTGGCGAGGTCCCGCACGGCGGCGGGAAGTGGCGCGCCTGTATCTCCGCAGGCCGTCGTTCAACCCCCTATGCCGCTGCCGCAGCTGCAGCAGAAGCGTACGGTACCGTCACCTACGACCTCTGACTTTGTGACACAGTCCGCCATGTTTTTTGACTGTGTCAGTGCCCCCATCACACCCAGTGTTCCAAGTGTCGAAACGATTGGGGTGGAACACATCAGCTCCTCCATCACGACCACCGAGGCAGACGCTTCACATATGCCCCCGCAATTTCTGGAGTTGCAGCACGAGATCTCAGCCATTTCTGAAGGCCGCAGTCGCACCCGCACGCCAGTGATCCTGCGTGCCAGCGAGTCGTGTTCTCCTGTACCGTTAGTTTTCTCGAAAGAGAACAACGAAGACGATGACAATGTCCCACAGACAGAGGCGTATATGATGAAAGTCCTCACTTCAAATGAGAACACGCCACTTAACGAAGATGATAAGAAAGCAACACAGCTGCGGCGCAGCAGCACGCTGCTCGTCCAGCCGACATTTGATCACCATGCGCTCATCCAGCACCCGCACGAGCCGGTCCCCGTGATGCCGCCGCCGACAATCAGCTCGGTGCAGGTACCCTGCACTCCAACACCACCCCCTCGTAACCTGCAAGAAGTAACAAGTAACCAGGAGAACGCGCCGCGGCATTTAGAGACGCATTTGCATCGAAGTGAGCGGACAGGCCAGTCGCCGCTGCCACGCCCAGTCTCGCTGCGGTCGCAGGTATCCGCGTCAAAGCAGGCTCTGTGGCCGTCGAAGGTACACCATACTTGCGATCCGATCCCAGCATGGCCAACAGTGGCGCCCACTACGGAGCGGTCTACCGCCTCTTATCACGAGGACTTTGCATGTCAGGAAGAAGGTGATGACGAAGAAGCGGTGCATTCGGTGCATCGCATTCTATCAACAACCGCGGTGCAGCGTCCTCAAAGCGCTCCTGCCATTCACAGTGATAGCAGGGAAGAGGAAGATGATCTCTTCGATTCCAAAAACGACTGGATGGACCTCGTCGAGCCGCTGCGTCCGCACACCATCACCGTATCGCCGCAGGGCGGGGCGGTGGTATACACCACACACTCCTCACGCCATAGAAACATAGATGCTAACGGTCAAAGCAACCAAGATGAAGGAGAACAGCCGCCGCTTCCGATTTCACCGTTGCCGGCGACGCGTCAGCACGGCCTCAGTGCACGCACGCCGCTTACCCAGACTAAGGCGACAAATGCGGGGCGACATACCACCACTGCAGCAACTCCCGCAAGCATGGCGCTTACAATGGACGACGACCTCTCAACTGTTGGTAAGTCCTCCGATCAGCTGATGCACACGCCTAGCCCACATGTCTCGCAGACACCTCGCAGCTCGACCCGGGGACGGCGGAGCCAAACGGCAGAGCTGATGGCTATACTGCCGCACGACGTAGCGGCGGAGGTGGCCCGTATGGAGATGGGGGAGGAGAGCGAAGCCACAAAGGATGGATTCAGCGCTCTAAACACACGCGATTCCACCGGATCGCGTGCAAGTCGGCTCAGCGTGGTCTCGGAGGATGAGTCCACCGCGGCTCAGGCATCAACTATCTCGCAGCGTGTGTCGCAGCGGCCGCCACGGGTGAATCGCAGCTACAGCGACTATATCCAGTACCTGGAGGGCATGGCCCGCTCCAGCGCGAAGAAGACACGTGCGGCAGCAGGCAAACGGATGCAGAGAACCTTCAAGAAGGACATCGTAAGGAGGAAGCAGAGCGAAAACGATAGCAAGGAGGAAGTCTCCGGGTCTCCCTCTCCCTCTTCAGTTGCTAAGGGAGCAAAAGGCGCGGTTCCTGCGTCTGCCACGAAAGCAATACCAGAATCATACCCCCACGGCTCTGCGGATGTGCTGCTGTCCCCCATGTCGCCGTCCTCTGTGTACAGTGGCCAAGCACAGCTGAAGGTATCGACGCGTCTCTCCACGGAGCTGCATCAGGCTCTCTTCCGCGATTCACCGCCAAAGCCCAAGCAAGCAGAGCGGAGTCCTCGCAAGGCTTTTTCCGTGGTAGCTGCGGCGCCGTTGAAACAGAAAAAGGGGAAGAAGTCAAAGGTCGTTGACACAAAGACGGTCCAGCCATCACCGAAGTTATCCTCGTCGACATCGGCTGTGATCACTGAGAACGCAGAGGAGATAGGGGTGCAAGTGAAGGCCGCGCAACGTGGTCGCCCTAGAAAGAAAGCGGCGCGCAAGTTTGTGACGGCTAAATCGATGCGATCCGTGAAGCACAGTGGTCGCGCTCACAAAAAGCACTAGTGCTTCAGAAGGAAGCGTCTTTGAACGTCGTAGTGCCGTAGATTATGAGAAGAGAGTTTTTCTTTGAAAGTAAAAAGTGCCCTGTGTTCTTTGATAGTTTTTTTTTGTTGTTTGTTTGTTGGAAGCGCTGTGGCACAGAGTTACATAGAGTTGGAGCGAGGGCTGCGTTGTGTTTTCTGTGGTAGTATTAAAAGCTGGGTTTAACTCACTGTAGTGCAGCTCTTATTACTGTTATTATTGTTTTCTTTTCTTACCCGCTGCCCCCCTTAGATTTTAGAATGCGTTTCCCCTTTGTTGTTGCTTTTGTGTTGCCTTCGTATTAGAGGCTGCCGTCTCCCAACTCGTGTACGCTCCTCTCTAATCGTTTATGTAGACAACGTACTCTTACAACGTGCAACTACGAACTTCGGAAGCGCGCTTATCATCACTGTTTTACACTTCAAGATTTATGCACGCCTTATTATCATTTTTGGTGCTACCAACAGCAGTAGAATCGACTTGAGAAAACCGCGGCTGCATGCCCCATTTTTTTCTGGGCACATGCAGGTGATGAAAGAGGGTAGTGGTTAAGATGAGTCGGGGCTGCCAAAATATTCAGCTACTTTTGCGCGTGTTTTTCCGGCATGCGCGATATATGCTGATCAGCCCCATCACTATTTCTGTATTGCCCAAGCAGTACTTCTTAGAGCAGAGCTCAATGAAAATGTGCCGCATGAGTTGAGAGCACAACACAAGCAATTTCTTCTTTTGTCCCCTTGTCCTTTGAATACCTTGCGAAACGATAAAAATAACACAAAAATACAGCTTATTTTTTTTTTTGAAATTTGAGAAACGTGATAACAAGCCATCCATGAACACCAACGTGTACAGTTTACCGTGGAAAAATACATTGTATCGAAAGAAGATGTCCGCGCTGAACACCTTTACGCGTCTGCTGGCAGTTCTGCCATCAAGCCCGCCAGTGTACACCCACATTTTCCGCCTGTACAGCAGCGGCGCAGCCCCACAGCAGCCAACAATGGCTCCACCGTCAGGTGCTGCTGGCAGGGATGTCGTGGCGGCTTCGACAGCCTCTACCCGCTCCTTGCCGGCCTCTCTCGCTCTCGGGTTGAACTTTGTTGCAATGGATTTTGATGCAATCGCAAAAGCTACACACGCCGCCATAGCACGGGAGCGCGGTCTGGGTGGCAGTGCCGCTGCCGTACCGCTGAGTACAGAGCGGGAGCAAGAGCTGGAGGCGAAGTTGGAACGGCAAGGTGAACAGAATCTGACGCGGCTCTCCAGCCCACTGCCCACGTTGTCACTAGTACCGCAGTCCTCCTCCAAAACCAGCTTCGATGCTTATCACAAAACGAAGCCGCAGACGGTCACTCCTACCTCTGGTGCTGCTACCGCAACTCGCAG
The DNA here is from genome assembly GCA_900240875.1 of Crithidia expoeki. NCBI lineage: Eukaryota > Euglenozoa > Kinetoplastea > Trypanosomatida > Trypanosomatidae > Crithidia > Crithidia expoeki. The sequence continues at coordinate 413,914 of OESE01000220.1, forward strand.
TAATAGTGTTGTGCAGAATAGCAACACCGCCACCAGTAACAGGTCTTTATCACAACAGCCACGGTGTGAAGGGCTGGTCCGCAACAGTAATGGCGACAATAGCAACGTGCGGTATTCACTGCACGACGTGCTGAAGGACTGCTTGATGGAAGGCAATTGGGCAAAAGCGTATCAAACGTTTATCAACGCGGTAGACCAAGCCTGCCGGCAGGTCCTGATACCATGCGTCGCCACTGGTAACACGTCTCTTGGGTCGTCAGGAGCAGATGGAGATGGGGTCAGCTCTGCACGCCAGGCAGAGTGCCTTGCTGCATTGAAAAAGATGCTTGCTGCGCTACCTCCAACCAGCGTACAGGACCGGCTCGCCACCTCTGCGCGTCGGATGAACATCAAGAACCTGCGCGGCATCACGCGGTGGAACGGCCAGCATTACTACCTGCTGTGGAAGTGCTTGTTGGAAGCCGGTCACGTGGAGGAGGTGCAGCACGTCTGGTCTGTTATGCAGAAAATCGGCTTCGCGGAGTACCAAATGGAGGAGAAGACGGTGAACATTCTTATGGCGCTGCTGCTGCGAACGTCTCGTGCGGCAGAGCAGGCGGCCACGCATATGGTGACCTCCGCCTTTGAGCACACGGAGAGCTTTGACGAGCGAGTGGAGCGGAAGAAGGAAATACAGCGGCAGCTAGTGAAAGATTTGGAGCAGGTAGCAACGACGCGTCAGTTGCATCTGGTGGGGTCCAACCGTCGCACCGCGGAGAACATCCGCATTGCAGAAGCGCTGCGACGCGTTGAGGAGAGTGAAGGTGCAGACACAGCTGACGGAGAATATAGCGCGAGTGACGTTGATGCGGCGCCGTTCGTGGATGCAGAGGAGTCCACCATTGCTGTGGGCGACTTCAACGGCTTACTGCGGCGGTCCCACTCGACAGCGGCCACTGAGCGCATTCTACAGATGATGGCGAAGTTGAACCTTGAGATGGAGTCGTCCACCTTTGCCAGTCTCATCGCTTCCCTGCACAACCCGCAGTACGTGCTGGAGGGACACACGGCGGAGGAGCTGGCGGCGCATCAGCCTGTGAGCTCAGCGGACGTCACAGATGCGCCCGCTTCGCTAGACGCTGTCGCAACACCAGTAAAAGCCAACGCATTGGCCGACAACACGCACGCAAGTGTGGACACCAGGACACAGTACGAGGCATATAAGCAGGAGCGCGTTGAGACGGCGCTACGGTGGTTTTTTCAATGCCCTAAGTCGCGGCGCGACGCGGACGTATACAACGAGCTGCTCTATCTGCTGCGTGCCAAGTCCCACTGGAAGGACTTTGACCGGGTCCTCGTTGAGTTCCGTGGCAACGCGGTGGTGTCCTCGGAAGAGTGGCCGGAGGCAACTTCGGTGAGGAACGTCAGCGTTGCTGCTGCTCCTGTTCGTACTGAGACACAGCACAACAGCACAGCAGAGGCGGAGGAAACAGAAGCAGTTCAGACCGCTGCAGCTGGCGAGGCTCCGTTTCCTCCGTCTTCTAAGGTCGTTCCTGTAATTCTTCCACCAAAGTGGACGACGCCGCCCAACGGCAAGACGTACGAGCTGCTTATTCAGCGAGCGCGCTACGTGCACCAGTGGGACGTCATGTGGACCCTTTACGAAGAGATGGTGGCGGGTCATGTGCGTGGCACCACGCGCCTCTACGAGGTGCTGTTAACAGAGGCACATCGGCACCCGCCGCGCTATTTGAACGGTGTGGAGGTGATTGTTGGTGACGGTGGAGGGTCGCAACGCTCGTCGGATGTACTTTTACGCCTCTATGGCGAGCTTCGCCGCAACGGCGGGGATGTGCGATCTTTCAAGGGCACATTGAACGTGGTGAACGCCTGGAGTAAGTCACGCGCAAAAATGAGTCGTTGGGAGTAGAAAGGAAGAATGTGGAGGCGGATGTTGCCGAGTGTGTTTTTGAGTTGTTGTCGCTAAAAAAAAAAAAAACCTCCACCGAGTTGTGTTGAACCGCGTTTGCCCTTATTACGGTTTTAACGGTGGCTTTTTTTTTTTTTGAAGTCAACACTTGTGTTGCTCTAACGTACCGTTTATACCACGCTGCTTCAGCTGCGCAGTTGCTTTGTTACTTCCTGCGGGTCTTCATCTATTTGTCACGACCGAAAGCCTCACCACTTCAGCGGCCTTTGTTTGTTGGTTCTAGACGCGTAATCGGCCGCTTGTGCCTTGAGAATAATAGGCGCTGCTAGCTTAAAGGGCGTTTTACTGTTACTATTACTATTGCTATTGAGCTTGTATGAACGGTAACCAATAAAAGCTACTTTTTTCTCATCATGTGGCCGAGAACGCAGGGATCCATGCAGGAGCCCTTTCGCAGAAATACCCTTCCTATTCACATGTCTTTTTCCCGTTTACTCTTTTCTTCTCACTAATTTGACTTGTCACTTCACTGTCCACATATTCTGTACGACCAACTCACTTAGGTGTTTACATCAGACATACCTAATTACGCTTGCGTCATTGGCACCTTCCATTTTCTCCCTCGTTTGGTTTTTTGTTGGCGCCACGGGAAAAAGTAAAAACAAAAGAAGTTTCCTTTTTTTTTGTTATCCGCAAACGCACCGAACGCCGTTTTAAAGTAACTTCGACGTTCTCCTTTTTCCAGTCGTTATTGTGCTCTTCACTGCTTTTTTTTACTTAATTTCTGCAATAGCAGTGGCTGGACTTTTGCGCACTCTTTTTTTTTTTCGTCCTACACCAAGCCTTTAACGGCTCTTACAAACAGATTTACTTGTTCCTTCAGTTGAGTTCATTGCTATTCCACTTTCCACCCTCAATACCCTTTGCTATTTATTCTCTAGAATGTCGGCCGCACAGCATTCTTTAAATTTGGACAAATCCCTTTGCGCGCATTACTACCACTGCGTTCTGTCCGACATACCTTTCCACACACCGCTCGCTGACATTGCTCCACACGTGGTCCCCAAGCGTGAGTCTGATGTCGTGAAGAAACTTACGCAGGTCGGCTGCCGCGTGGTGCCGCACCAGCTCCATGTGTACAAGGAGCCACTCGACGCGAAGTTCGGCTACGTCTCGTTTTTCATCCATCAGCTCCCCAATTCCACCGCCTCTGCGGCGGAGATCCATCAGTTCGTGCTAGAGTGGATCACTCTGGATCTGGCGGCGCAGCTGCAGTCGGTGAAATGCAAGGTGCAGCTGGCGCAACCGCCGGAGTGCCACTCGTCGGAGCCGTTTCTGAACGCCTTGCAGGAGAAGTGCCCACTGCTGGACCCAGGCACGAACCCCGATACGAAGCGGCTTGAAACATTTCTGCTAACTCGCGTGCGCTTCGGTGACCTACAGGAGAATGCATCAGTCAACGAAGTAAGTGAAGTGCATCGAAAAAGCTTAGCGAGTCCACCCACGATAGCAAAGGATGAGGATGGTGGCAACAGTAAGATGGAAAATAAAGACGACGTCGATGCAGATGAGGCTGAGGGCTGCAGCGACGGTGCGTCTTCTCACAACTCTGTCAAAGAGTACGTCTGGAAGTGTGTTGGTACCTTCTCCCCTAGCTCCCTCTCGCCCAAAGAACTGGTGTGGTTAAAGAAGCAGCTGCCGGCTTTCCCGCCGCTGCTCATCACAGACAACAACACAGCGACGACGCACTGCGATAACGCGAAGCTGAGGGAGTTTTTTTCAGTGAATCTTGCGCCTCTGATCACATTGGAGCCAGAAGAACAAAGCGAGCACTGAGGCGTAGGAAAACGGAATCGCTTCCGTCTCGTATTTTTATGGCCCGTGGTTTCAGAACTGCGTTACCTTGAAGCCGACGAATGGTAGCTTCTGCAGAAACGATGCTCTTTTCCACGTTCACATGCCTTTACGTTTGCTGTGGCTGTTGTTGGTTGCTTCAGGACTGCCGTATTTGGGAAAATATGTGCTTTGCGAGTTTTTTTTTCTTTTTGAGCAAGCAAAGTGCACACGAATAATTATACGGGTAGAATAGGTCCCGAAGTCACGTCTTGTTCTCCGGATTCCGATTTCACGCGTTTTTTCAGGGCGCGCTGGACTCACTTTTTGAGTTTTTTGTTTTTCCTGAGTGCCTTTCGGGAGTTATACTCGCCAAGGCTTGCTTTATCGCGCCTCTTTTGTCTTTGTTCTGAGTGTTCTATGACTGTGTGGCAGTCACCTCTTTTTCTGTTTTGAGTAAGTGGCTTACGCGCATTGACTTATACCTCCATGGGGGATAAAGAAAACCGCCATGAAAAGCACTCGGAAGTATCGCGAGTTAACTGGATCCGAATGCTAACGTGTCGTGCAGCAAATCTGTAAATCTGAGGCTAACAGAAACTTTTTTTTTTTTTGAGATATGCGGATCTGTAGATGGATGGTTTGTCTCATCTTATGGTCCATCTGTTCGTGTCGAAATGAAACTACCGAGAGCTCTTCACTTCTCCTTTGGCGGCGCTGCCAAACCAAACGGTTCCTTCCCCTCTTTCTTCCTCTTCGCTGCATACGTATCGATCTATGCAAATCGTCGTCAATTCTTTGACAATGACAATGCTGCCTTCTCATTTTTCATCCTTATCACTGCGTCTCGTCAAAGTGGATTATTGGGAACCAAACTGAACTTCTCCATTGCCCAGTGTAATTTATCCGCAAGCCAGATCATGCATCAAATTTTCCAGTAAACAGCCACACCTTTCGATACGTTTGGAAGCTCACTCTTTTTTTTTTTTGCTGTTGGGTCAATTCTTCACACAAGTTATAGACCCGTTCTTATTTTAATTTTGTCTCCTCTATTTAAGCGTAACTTGAATAAGCCGTAACATCTAACCTTTGGGGGTTCGAATACGTATCTACGTGTGCCTGTCTCTTTTTCTGACAGTAAAACGTACCCTGTTTTATCAGCAATTTGATTCTTGATAATTAGGAATATCACTACAGGAAAACAAAGACGCCCGAGCACTTCTTGTCTCCTTACATAGCTTCTAGTACAAAGTCACACCGTCAAACACTGTGGGTCCTTCGTTGTTGGCTGCACTCATACCTGTTTGTTAGCTGGAGCGAACCTTACGGATCGCTCGCGTATTCTTCCACTTTTTTTTTTCGCGTTTTACAAGAACACACACATGTTGTCTATTGAGAAGGCTGAGCGCATCGCGGCGGCAATTGAGCTGCCGGACTGGGTGCTGGGGACGTCTGCGGCTTGGACCTACGCCGCTTTCGGTTCCTTCGGCGACTCATTCGCCACCTCGGTAAAAGTGTCCTTTCCCGGCCTGTACGAGGGCATGCAGAAGTGGATGGATCACCACCGGCACCCCTTTGCGAGCCGCCTGCCGTTCTTAAATCCGTGGCATTGTATTACCTCCATTCTTGGCTACTTTGCTACGATTGTACTTTTTCGTTTGTTCGGCCGCTTCCTCGGAAAGTTCTCATGTCGCACTATGAGTCTTTTCCACAACCTCACCCTTCACATTCTCTCTCTGTACATGAGCGTAGGTTTAATGATCAGCGCGCGAGCAGCAGGGTACACGCTGTGGAACAACGCCGCTGGCACCTCGAAGGCGGAGTGGCGCATCGCCAAGCTCATCTGGCTCTTCTATGTGTCGAAGTTGGTGGAATGGGTGGACACGCTGATAATGCTGTTGAAACAGAACTATCGCCAAGTCAGCTTTCTACACGTTTATCACCATACAACTGTTTTTGCAATGTGGTGGCTGGCGTCGCTGGCTGCCCCTGGCGGTGAGGCGTACTACAGCGCCATGGTGAACTCAGGCGTCCACGTCGTGATGTATGGCTACTACTTCCTGACAGTATTATTCCCATCCGGGCCGGTACGCAATGCACTTAACAAGTTTAAGTTTGTCATCACGAAGGGACAGATGACACAGTTCAGCTTCAACTGCCTGCAGTCCGCTTACGATCTTGTGTGGGTGCCGCGTGATCAACTGAAGTACAGCGCACCCCTCATGCAGGCGCTGTTCTGGTACATGATCTCGTTACTGGCGCTGTTCGGCAACTTTCTCGTGAAGAACACCCGGAAGGTGCACCACAACAGCCACGGCCACCATCAAAAAACGGTGAAGTCCAAGCAACCGACTGTGGCGGCGAAGAGGTCGTTAGTGGAGAATGCAGGGGCGAAGAACGGCTTGAAAAACGGCATGACGAAGACTCAGGCAAACGAGCAGGCGAAGCTGAGCACGCACAAGGTACCCTCCAACAGCAAGAGCACGGGGCGGAAGAGTGCCATTCAGCAGAACTTCGCGCAGCAGATGAACACGACGCCTGTGTTCCGGCACTAGTTATACACCGGCGAGGCTGACAACGGTAAAATGTTATGATGCAAATAAATAAAACAAAAAAAGGAGGCTGGGTTGTCGTTCAGCTTGTGAGCAAACGTGAAAACGCTTTAAATTCCTTCTCACTTTTTTTTTTTTGCTGGCGGAATGAAAGCGAAGGCTTCGTCTCTTCCCTACCCTACACTGTTCATCTGTTGGCGTGCTTTCTACCACAACGAGAGCAAGAGCTCCCGGGCACGCTTTTCTTCACCCTCTTTGTGGAGGTAGTCTTCTTTTACCTACCTTTTTCTCTTAGTAACTTTTTAGCTACATTTTTAGGTGCGTTTAATGGTATTCTATCCAATGTGTCCACAGTGCGTTGCGGTGATACGTCTGGTAGAGTGAAGCTCTTTATTTTTTTTTTTTTGCGTTGATTGTGAGTTACTGAGACGTCTCAGTATATGTCTTCACTGTCAGTTCACAGTTCATTGTGTTTGCCGGAACACCATCATGCGTGAAGTTTTCGCTGCCGCTGTAGTCGCGCAGAGGTAATGGCGTTAAACAAAAAAAGCAGCATGGGGGCTACTTGGGGCACCCCATACGACTACATTTATGTGATAACTTTGCTAACCACGATAAGAATGACGTGGCGTTTACGCAGCTCTTGCACCTTGGTCACCCTCACAAATCTCTTTAATGCGTTATAGAATTGACGCGTGCCTCAGGTGTCGCCCTCAGTTTCTTTACCCTTTCTAACTCTAAGTTTTGTTAGTCCTTATTTTAAGAAGTGGGCAATTTTCTGTTTCTGTCTAAACCCCCCCCCCCAATCCGTCTGAAGCCGTGCAGACACAACGCTGGTAATACGCAGGGCGTGTGAAGCACCGCAACTTCCGCGTTATGGAGGGATCTCTGATCTTCAACAATGATAATAAGCGTGGCTCTTTACCGCAGTTGGTGTACGTACTTAGAGCGGCGGGGAGAAGACGAAGCAGCAACTGTACACTCTGAGTTGCCGGAGCATCCTATGTTCAGAGTTGAGCCTAATATTAAACGGTGGCTGTCAACTCGTATTTTGCTGTTTTAATTGTACCCGATTTGGTGATGTTTGTATTAGGCCGCTGAAGCTCTGTTTCGTCCTCTCACTTCTTTTCAATTTTTGTTTTACGAAAATCTGAAGGCGCACCCACCGACACTCAATTTACAGCAACGTAGTTTGGGTAAGTTTTTACGTTGATGTAAACCCTCTTTTCTATATATGTACATTGATCCCCACACAACTTTACGATGAACGCTTCAGTGAACCTGAGCTCCCTCTTTGCGGTAGAGTGGAGCCTGCACATTGACGACGCAGGCGAACCACCGTCGATGACAGTTGTGTCGCTGTGGCTTTTCTTGTCTCTCTGCGTAGCAGTTCTCTTTCTCATTCTGCGACCTGCTGCAACACGTCAGGTTCGCAAGGACTCAGAAAACGGCGTCGGCGCAAAACTGAGCGTCACTGCATTGAGGAAAAGCAGCGTTTTTCCTGAAAACTCCGGCTACGTCATTATCATGTGGCGCGCGCTAGTCGCTCTCTGGACGTTACCCCTCTACGATGCCGTTCACCGCACTTGCTGCTACTTTCATCTGAGCCCTTACATGCTCGCTCGTCACCGAATGCTGCCTCTCGGTACTTTGTTTCTCCGGGACGGGCTTTGGACGGAGTGGGTGAACTGGGTCCGCTTGTACTTTCTGTGCGACGCGTCACTTTACTCTTCCAATGGAAAAGGAGAAGCGACAGAGAATTCTGCGGACGCGTGTGTTGGATGGCAGCTGCCGCTGACTGGAGTGCTGCCCTACACTCAATACCCCGAGTACGCTGCGCTGAACACGGCTCGACAGCCGACGGCTGCCGAGGTGCACCTTTACCATCGTATTGGTGTCGAGGCACTTGTCGTTACGATTGTCACCGTGGTGCAGTTGCACAGTGTGTACTCGCTGTGTCACCGTGTCTTCTTTTCCATTTCTAGTGACGTTAAAAAGGAACGAGGGGCAACTGAAGGGAGCACTGGCAACGGCGCAGTAAACTCTTCTAGTGAGGGCACAAGTCAAAAACAACTTGCAGCAGGTGATGCGGCAGAAAGCCGTAGCCGCATAGAGATGGCGACGAACTTCACGACGTCGCTGCGCCGGTCAGACACCCCGGGAGATGATGCGTGGGTGGATAGCCCTGAGGCGTTGGCTGAGGAGGAGGAACGCCGCTTGCAGGGCGACGACTACGCGACTGAAGTTCTGCGTAATAGTCCTTGCACTACGAAGTCGCCTTCTAAGTCGCAGACGACACGTCTCTTTCAGGAGTGTTGGCCATCTCTTCTGTCAGCCGTCTACGCTACGATGTATGCGTATGTTGGAGGACTGCCGTTGTTGATGAACATTGTGTTCCCGTGTTCCATTTTAATTACTTCTGTCTTCATCATGTCCACTCCTGCGTGATGGTGCCAATTGAGTGACTGTCAAAACACTGGTTGTTTTGTGCCTTTTCACGAATTGCATACGTGTTTGTTATGCCTACGTTGGGAATGTAGATTACGTTCTACCGTTGCTATAAAGCAATCACAGCTACATAAATTTCGTAACAGCCTTTTAACCGGTCTTCTTCTCAAAGCCAAAGATCTGCTTATGGAAGTGAAGAAGTGCGTTGGATTGCTTTTAATAGATGTGACTTCTCTTTTCACTGCTCTCTGTTGTGCCCAACCTCCTTTCCATACGTTTGACTCGAATGTTTCCTTCACAACTAAGACGATCAAAAAAAAAAAAAACCAACAAAAGCAGTTTTCGTGTGTCGTGTTTGGATTCATGATTTCAGAAACGTCACTGCGGCATGCAGTCGAACTGTTGCTGTCGCCACTGGAGGAGCCATTTCGGCGTTATCTTGACGTGTGCGACGACATTCACGCCTGTGATGCCGCCGGCAACACATTGCTGCATTGGGCGGCCGCACTGGGCAGCTTCTCGGCGGCGTACGCGTTGCTGCAGCGCGGCGTAGAGGTCAATGCATTGAACGCCTACGGTGCTACTCCTCTGGTCGTTGCCGCCGCCCTGTGCCCGAATGTGGCGACGATGGGCTACTTGTTAGTAAGCCACGGTGCCGCGCTTCACGCAGTTGTGGCAACAAATGCCGACGAAAATAGGGATAACAATACGGCTAGTAACGCTGATTCTATCACGATACAAACCCTGCTGGAGGGACGGCAGCTCCAACGTGTGTGGGAATGGTTGCTTGACTTTAAGCAGGTCCTCGATCAGCAAAGCAACAGCGGCCTTGGAAGCTTTGATAGCCGCAAAGAATTGCCTAAACCTAGTGGGAATGGAATACACCTTCTGTGTTCTCTGTCTGACTTTAAGCACCTCCAGTCAACGAGTCATGAGGAATCAAGCAACATTGCCGCTGTTTCCGTGCCGCGCCCTCCTCCGAGACGCCAGCGGCCGGAGCTCGAACAGCAGCGTCGATCCGTTCAGGTAAACATACCGGGAAGCGGGTCAGTGTCGCCGGCAGTAAACTTCGAGTTTAAGCAGAGCGGCAATACCACGCCGGTTTGCACGGACTATGTGACGTTATCGGAACTAGTTGAAGCCAGGGAAATTGCTGACCGGCTGCAGGTAGAAAAGGACCAATTAGAGTCTTTTCTTTACCTTTATGCCGAGACGACCGCGTTCTCTGTTACCTACAACGACAGTGATGAGAAGGTAGAAGGTAGCGGCGAAGACAGCCACTGGAGTAACCCTAGCGAAGTGTATCTGGAGGAACTTGGCAGAGAACCTCATAGCGCAGCTTTGGTGGTTCCAGCTGCTGCGGCGGCAAGCCCAATAGAGGCTGTGCTGGGGGAGCGCATTGACGCACAGGGCCGCCGCCATCTCCTAGTTCGCTTTCACGAGCCACAGGGCAAGGACGGTCAAATGGAGGCGTGGTACCTTGCCAATTCCCTCGCATGTGACCCTGTAGTGCGCGCCCACCTCGATCGCACTTATTCGGCCACCGCGTCCGCCGACACGTGTGACGGGAGGACACCGTCCATGATGACATTGCGCAACGCAGGCAGCCCCCTCGATACGTGGGAGCGAGAGCAGCTCGAAGCCCAGCTCCGCCTCCTGCCCCACCGTATGCTACACAGCCAAGACGACGGTCCCCCGTTGTACCCACACACACCGTCCATCTTTCTCGCCAGCCCAAATGGTCGCTCTCCGAAGCACGCCAGCACGCCGTCTGCGGAGGACTATATGTGGCAAGAGCAACAACGACCGCAGCAATTGCAGTTTGTTAGTCGGACTGGCAGCAACGGCAACGACAACAGCGGCGTCGCCGTTGCAGTTGTGCCTGGTCAGCCGAGTCCAAGCAACGCCAGTCTGTTGCCGGAAGATGCGGAGCATTCGATGGAGAACAACGGTTTCCCACGGCGAACTGCACCTCGAAAGACGCGGCTGTACGACTCTTTGTCATATCCACTCGCTACGCCAAACACTGGTTCAGACACGGCGTCGCGCCAGCTGCTGTTGAGTGACGGCTGGCAAGGCATGCAGCACATACCTGATGCTCTGGTTGAGGGAAACGAAGAGAAGGCGAGTTTTTTGCGAGGGCAGACACGGCAGCCTCTGTCAGTCAAAAGCACGGCCTACACTTCAGACTGTTCGAGTGACACGATGGCGTCCGTTTCTCCTACGTTCTCAACGGCCCCGACAAAAGCGCCGACGACGTACAATAGCAGCACAGCCGATCAACCGTCGATAAACAACCTACACAGCTACCTCACGGCAAGTCAAAAAGCGGATTACAATAACTATTTATACGGTGCTGCCTTGCGCATTTTGGAACGGCAGCAGCGGCTGCAGCGCCGCGAACTTGCCCAAAACAAACACACTTCATGAGTACAGTGCTATTGTTTTCTGTAAATCAAAACAACAGCAGGTCGTTCGCTTTTCTTTCTCACCGCTGATGTAACAAATCTAGGGCTGATGTCTCTCTTCTCCTGCACAAAACGTTGCTTTTTTTTTCCGTTTAGTTTTGTTCTCCTTACGATGAGGAGCAAGTGAAACAAACAGATCTTCGCTAGCGTGGCGATCTGCTAAGACGCGTTACCGTGTTCGGGCGCTTTCGTGAATACGCAAGCGAGACTCACCGTGCTTACGTACTCTGATGTAGTGCAATGGTGTCGCGTTTTAACGTTGGAGACTCCAACGTGTTACTCGCAAAAAGGGAGGAAGTAAAACAACAACAAAGCAACTACTTTTCCGAATATTGAGGATAGTTTTTCCGTCACTCTCTCTGTCCACGTTTTCAACGGAAGAAGGACGAACGCTTGCGCCACAGCCACCCGCTGTCGCAGCTATCAGCACGATGAATGCTTCAGCTGGTACCGTTCTTTACCAGGCTTTACAATTCTCAAAATTTGAGAACACAAATGCTTCCTTCGGATTCAGATTTGCAGCACCAGATCAGGGAAAAGGAGTTGGAGCTTCTGCGTTTGTACGAGAAACGCCACGTGATAAGTAACAACTATCAGATGTTGCCTGCGACAACGTCATCGTTGGTATATAACACGTACTATCCTGCGTTGACGGGCAAGTCATTGAAGCACACACCCCAGCTACGCATACGTGATGGACCACCCGCAGCGCCACCGGGTGAAACGGGAACACCGGAAAGCGTGGCGTTCCCGTTGACAAGTGAGAAGCGTCACTTTACCTCTAAAGGTCTGCTCGAAACCGAGGGTACAATGCCCGCACTGACCAAGACAGCAGTATCAACCATCTCGGGTACTCCTGCGGTTCCACCAGAGTTTGCAGAACGGCTTTGGCGTCTAAGCAAAACGGCGTCGGCTCAGGTGACGCCGTGGCTGCCGACGCCTCACTTTTCATTGATGTGTTCCCCCATCCCACCCGTATCCGGTGACGAGGATACTTCGTACAGTGGTCTTTCGGAAATCAACGTCGACTTATTCTGCGAGAAAGATGGCGACCTTAGAAGAGAAGTGGACAAAGCAGATAATTCGGTGCACGTTCGCTTTTCGAGTTGCAATCCACCGGTTTCCGCATTTTCTGTGGAACGTTGCTGCCCACGCGCCGCTCCTGCCCAAGCTGCTCTTGTTCATTGTGAGACTTCTCTTCCCTTTGTCAACAGTCCCCTCAGCTCTTTGGTGCGCTGTAGGGTTGGAGACAACACCGAAATGAGGAGTAAGCGCGAAGGTGTCAGTCCATTGACGGCAAACAGCGCTGCTTCAAGTGCAAACGCAGAGCCGACGCTGCTAACTACCTTTCGTAAAAGTGAAAGCTCACCTTTAGTTTCGCGCATCTCAACAGTTTTGTCACCTCGCTCCAGCGCTGCCTCTTACTTGACGCTCATTGACGAGCTGCGTTCCTCGTTGCTGAACACAACGGTTCGAAAGTCAAGGGGTACTCCGTTAGGTGTTTGCAAATCTGCCCCATTTATTTCAGGAGACTCAAGTCGTGTTGTGCGAGCACCAAAGGCAGAAGGCGAAGAGACAGACGCCGCCACCCCTATGAAATACGAAGAAATTCATGGCAGGGTGCCAAGCAGAAGCTCTGTCCTTGCGTGCGACGCTGCCGCTCAGCACACCCCGTTAGTCATAACCCCAAAAGATGATATCCGCGCTGAAGAGCTTTGCCCGAAAAACGTACGAAAATCTGCTGATTATGACGCAGCAGAGTTACTGGATACAATGATGAACACCTCGCCAATATTCCTCCAGAGATCAGATCGTCGCGAAATGTACTCTGAAACAACTCGTGACGCTTCAGTGCTGACAACGCAGCAAGGGTCAGCCTTTTGTGAAAACGTGCCTCCACAGTGTATTGACACGAAACACTTCAGAGTGAAGTCGTTGCCATCTTCAGTTGCGAGGTCAATGCCAGAGCGCGGTCCACAGCAGCCATCGCCAGCAACGAAAGACGCACCTGGGCCTACAACAACGAAGAGGAAGAAGTCGGTGCACTTCTGTGCCTCACTCGAGCAGGTGGGAGGTGAGATCACTGTCGCTGTGGGGAACCGCAAGAGAAGCAGGGGAGCCGCGCATACGCCACCGTCGACGTGTGTGCCGGCAAAAATGCCGCCAAACATGTGCGTCGAACAGAAGGGCTTTGGTGCTGGCATTCTGTTGGCGAGTGGGCCCACGCTCTACTTTGAGTAGAGTTTGTTTCGAAAAAGCTGCCCATCGAAGGTGTTCAGTGCGTTTATTTATTCATGTTCTTTCTTTAACTCTGCCTTCTCCGCTACCGTGTAGTACTGCTATTATGACAGTAATAACGATAAAAATTAGTATCACCGATGCCTATATACTGTGTTTTCAGTACATTCGTTCTCTACTCACGACAGTAGTTGACTCCGTTTTTTTTTTTCTACGCTTCAATTTAATAGAACTCAGTTTTTACGACGGCATTGTTCAACATAACTACAAAAATACCCGAACTTTTTTCATTTATCTGCCTACCCTTGGTTGCTTGTGTGTTTGTGTGTGGGTACACATGCTATCCTTACTCTGTGCATTCTTTTAGAACGAGAGAAAGCAGATTTGCGTACACCAAAGAACTAACGAGCGAACCTGTGTGCAGATACGATGTCCGCTGTAGGTGACCTTTCTATTACGGTGCGCAAGGTGGCCGAGGACGTCAAGAACCTCAAGGCCGCGTACGAGGCGAAGAGCGACAGCCGGTGCAACACACTCCTTGCCGACATTAAGCGCCGCATCATTATCTTCCCGACGTTTCTCAACCCTGGTGCGACCAGTAGCACCCGCGGCGAGGAACTGTCTCTCGCACGTGACTACCTCGAGCTGGGTGTACTAGCCACTGCCCATCAGAAGGATCTTGCGTCCTTCGAGGTGTACTTTAGTCAACTGCAGGTTTACTACAACGATATTGGCGCCGACGAGCTATCGGAGTCTCCGCAATACCTCATGCTGCTCGGTTTGAATCTGATCCGCCTGCTCGTCTGCAGCCGCATCGCTGAGTTCCACTCCGAGTTGGAGAAGATCCCGTTCGAGGCGCATGGCAGCAACGTATACATCCGCTTTGCCGTGGAGCTGGAGCGCTACTTGATGGAAGGTAGCTACAACAAGCTGCTCACCTCACGCAAGAAGGTGCCGGCGAACGAGTACCTACCGGTGGTGGAAATGCTGGAGCAGACTGTGCGTGACGAGGTGGCGAACTGCATCCCTCATTCCTACACACAGCTGTCGATTCCGGCGGCTCAACGAATTTTGATGATGGACACTCAGGACAAGGTGCGCGAGATTGGGGAGGAGCGCAAGTGGACGTTGTCGAGCGATCAGACGCACTTTGTCTTCACACGCGAGGAGGACACACTCAAGAAGGAAATCCCGTTCAAGGAGATGATTGAGCAACACATCCAATTTGTTGCTGACCTTCAAAACATTGTTTAGAAGGATTTGAGGCTGATCCGGCGCAGTGTGTTGTGGATTTGTTGTTTATATATATATATATATATATGTGTGCTCATAGCTCAGAAAAGAAGAGGTGAAAGCCAAGCCGATCTCCTCGCTTCAATTCCATACGTGTGTATTCCGTTTGTCGTGCCGCATCGGCAGTGCTGCATATTTCATGTTTGTACGTGATAGAAGGTTCTACGATGATCCTCTATACGACTCCTACAACTATTACTACTGTTGTCGCTGAAACGATTCCTGTCTTGGTTTTCATTCTACTCTCTTGACGTATTTTTGCCGACGAGAAAAAGGCTAAAGAAAAAAGTATTTAACACCCAGAAAGGCACAATCCCGGCATTGCTCTCCGTTTACTTCCATTTCCTTTTTCTGAATGGCGACGAACTTCGGTGTTTTGGCATTTATCAACAGCATCAGTTCGTTCGCAGCAGGTGCAGAAAAAGAAAAAAAAACAGAATTATTAACGAGCTTGTCCGCGGAGCGCTTTGTATGTATGTGTGTGTGTGTGTGTGTGTGTGTGTACTGGGGACGGGTCCGCTGTGCTGTTGCCGTGCTATTCTCTGCCTTAAAAACCCAACGTACTTTCTTCACGCTTACTCTCTCCGTTTCAACTTTTCTTGCTTTTGTTTTCTCTCCTCTATTTCTTGCGTCTGTTTCCGTAGTTCACCATGCACACCACTGCACGTCCCCCTGTTACCCTCTCCATTCGGCGCAAGGATGGCAGCGAGGACTACTTCGTGCGTCGCGAAACGGTCGAGGCAGCCCCGTCATCGACGCGCCCTGCAGCGAACGACGAGCACGATGAAATCTACCAAGCTGTGATGGAGTGCGCTCCCTACACCGCCAGCTTTAACGCACTGCTGTCGCGGCCCACAGTGAAGGAGGATGCACAGCAAATGGTCGCCTTGGTCCACCACCGCATGCACACTGAAGGCATTCCCCTCAACAGCGAGACGTACAACCTGCTCATGAAACGCGTTGTGCGTTTCACCGACGGCTCCATATTTGCGCTGTACGAGGAACTCAAGAAGGAAGGACGAAAAGAGAACAGTAGCGTGCGACCGAACCTGGAGACGTTTGTTCTGCTCTTTCGCGCGTGCGAGCGCAGCGCGCAGTACAGCAAAGCCTTCGTGCTCTACCAGCAGATGCGAGAGTACTTCCGCTTGGTGCCGGATACCGCCATGTACAACACCTTGCTTGGCTACTGTGCCGCGGTCCGTGATGTAGCGCAGGCGACATTTTTAGTGGAGGAGATGAAACAGTTGGATGTCCAGCGCGACGTGAACACTTACAACTGCCTTATGAGCGTCATGGTAACCTCGGCACCGTACGCGGAGACAATGAAGGTGTTCCACGAGCTGCTCGCCGTCAATATTAAGCCCACAAACCGCAGCTACAACACAATTTTAAAAGCCGCCTGCTTTCACGGCGACTACGACCGCGCGTTTCAGCTAACGGAGGAAATGAAGAAGCGCGGGCTCGTACCCGATGTAGAGACGTATAACTACTTGATGAGCGTTTGTGAGCAGCGGCTGGCGTATGTGAACGGCACTGGTCCCTACGCCGGGGAGCATCGCCGCCGCGAGCAGGTGGTACAGGGCACACACGCCATCGCAGAGTTGGTGCTGACCCTACTACGCGAGATGCGCTCTATGCGGGTGGAACCGGACACGTTTACATACAACAAAGCCCTCAGCACCCTCGCGCTGTGCGAAGACGAGCGCGTGTTCGTGGTTTTCAACGACATGGTCCGTGATGCAAACAGGTACCGTGCTGCTCAGCGCGTCAGCACTGGTAACGTAGGCTTACAGGACAAGCGAAGAAATAAGAGTACAGGACAGGACAACGTTGATGCCGGTGCACTTTTAGAAACGGCGCTGCAGGCGGAGGAAAACAACGAGGTCGGCAACATGCGCGGTAGGTCAGTGCAGCCGAACCTCGAAACCTGGAAAGAGATCACTATAGCCTGCCTCCACTTCCGCTATTTGAAGCGCGCAAAGATGGTGTACGAGAACATGAAGGACAACGGTTTCGTTCTCAACGCACCGCTAGCACACCTGCTGCTGCAGGTGTGCTGCGAAGCCAAAGATAGGACCTGGGCAGAACAGCTCTTGGAGGAGTTAAAGACGGCCAACGTCCTTCTCAGCACAGCTGTCATGAATGACTACCTCCGCGTGCTCTGCGCTGTCGACGCGGGCGAGGTGGTGTTGCAGGAGTACGAGAAGATGCGTCTCGGCATCCACCCCTCTGGCGCGTGGGCGGACACCGACACCAGTAACATTGTTCTGGCCTACGCGTATGGTACGCCCGCAACGCGTAATGTGGCGGAGGACATGTACACTGTTATGGTCCAACCCTACTCCACCGCCCCGGCTAATGATGACACCTACCGCATCCGTCTCGAGTCATTTGCTGTTCGCAGTGATGTTGAAGTGGAGGCTGTGCTGGAGTACGTGGAGGACGTGGTGCGCAGTCACCCGCCGCAGCTCGCCGCGTTCTACCATGCTGTCTTGCAGTTTCTACTGGCACGGGATGACGTGCGCATTCGTGCGTGGTTTGACCGGTTAAATAGTACCGACATACAGGCCAAAGCGGGTGTAGCGTTGGCGGCGGATGTCACGTGCTACACCCTTGTTATGGAATACTACCTCAAGCACGATGACTACACCCGCATCCAGGAGCTCCGCACGCAGTTGCAGTGCAGCCCGTCACTTGAAGCTGACGCCGGCACGTATCGTGTCTTGTTTGAAGTCGCGCGCCGACAGGACGCTCCCCGCACCACAACAAAGCTCTTTGAGCAAGTGCGCGTGAACAATGTCGAGGTGGATGTGCGCTGCTATAACAGCATCCTGCAAACGTACGTAGCCCACGACGAGTCGCTTGTGTATGATGTGCTAAACTACATGAAGGAACGGCGCGTGGCGCCGGCTGACAGCACGGTGGCGGTGTTTCTTGCAGACCCGAAAGGTCGACAGATGCTGGCCGGCATAATGACGCGCAACCTATTCTACACCCCAGTTCCACCCGCGCCGCTTGAGAAGCTCAACCCCTGAGGTGACACTTTCGTTGTGTGTACTTGCGTGGGTCTTGCGTTCAGTCTTCGCTACCCTGCCGGTAAAGTTGCGACCCTTTTATTTTACCACCTGTCTTTTTTGATGTACATTACATGCTGCCATACGCTGATTTTCATGCTGTGTTTGCCGTGAGCCTTGCCTTTTCGCCTTTTCACTTGTGGCTTTAACACGTCTATTGGTCTTTCCTGCACCACAACACCAGGCAGTATTACAGTGCTTACAAAGGGAAGTAAATGAACGGAAGCACGTTAACGACAGCGTTGAGTTACTGTTTCTCTGTTACATGAGACTACGGAAGAGGCGAATCCGAAGTGTTGTTGAGCTTTAGAATTTTGCTCCGTAACTGTAAATCTCGCAATGCGACCAAAGCTCTCGTTTATTTCAACTGAAGCCACCTTACCAAACACTTTCCTTTCATGGTCGAAGACCACCAGGACAAAACCAGAGAAAAACAGGTCCTTAACCTCAAGGAAACGAACGGAACAGAACACTAGGGAAAAAAAAACAGCACATCGCAACCTTCTTCCTATGACGGAGGCTGCTGCACGAACGGACCACCGGGCCACTTTCAAGGGTCGCCAGCGCATCCAGGAGGAGGTGCAAACAGAATCCTCCTTCGTCCCCGACTGCAAAGACCTGAATGAGGCGTACGACCCTTTGGCAAGCGAGCAGTACGAAAACCTGGTTGGGCTACGCCAGATGATTCAGACGTGCCTGACGATGGTCGCGGGTGATGTTTTCGACGTTGTGAGCTTCAAAGACATTCTCTTTCAGCTGGAGCCTGAACTGCCTTCCTCACTGCCGGTCAC
The DNA here is from genome assembly GCA_900240875.1 of Crithidia expoeki. Classification (NCBI taxonomy): domain Eukaryota; phylum Euglenozoa; class Kinetoplastea; order Trypanosomatida; family Trypanosomatidae; genus Crithidia; species Crithidia expoeki. The sequence goes on from OESE01000220.1 coordinate 432,520, forward strand.
CGACCTCCTTCTTCTGTCATCGCGCCTCTTTCGACGCACCGCCGAGCTTGGGCGGCTGCTAAGCTGCTTCTTTGGTGTGGTGTTCGCTGACGACTACACTGATGAGCATTTTCACTTTACTGAGGTACGGCTACTGCAGCGCGAGGTGCGGGAGCTGAAGAAGCAGCTGGTGATTTCCGAGAAGGAGAGACTGCGTCTGCAAGAGAAGCTGGATAACGTGGGGCAAATTGCCTTCGACCACGGCAAGGCTGTCGAAGTGCTGGAGACACACAACAAGGTGCTGAAGAAGCAGACAACTGCCCTGGAGGACCAGATGGCGCTGCTCTTCCATCAGCTTAATACCGGCCTTGAGAGCCATTGCAGGGACGCTTACAAGCAGGTCAGTGGGGAGGTGAGGGTGCAGGAGAGTCTCAACCCGACCCGCATTACATTTCGGCAGACAATGGACAGCTTGAGTGAGCAGCTGCGCGGCTCTCGCAGCCTTATCACGGAGGTGCGAGAAACGCTGCTCAGCTGTAGTCACGGTGGTCGCACGGGGGAGGCGTACGTTGCGGTTGAACCCAGTGTTCGCTTCAAACTGAAGATGCTCGACTCAAACTTTCAGCAACTGATGGGTCGCTTTACAGCCATCAAAGATACTGTAGTTGAGACAGCGCAGGAGCTGATGAGTGCGCTGCAGGAACGCAAAAAGATTCTCTACCTATCCTTCCAGCACATCCGATTGTTCGACTTGCAGAACGCGAAGATACGCAACGCACGCGCCATCCTCTCGCAGCTTCAGCAAAACACAAGCGAGTTTGTTCAGCGCATCCAGGTCACCTTCCCAGGCGGTACACTGACCTTGGTGGACCGCTTTGGCAACATCACGTCGCAGCGGTGGCAAGGCGGGTACACACTGGCGACGCTCCGCGGGTATAAACTCGCGCAGAAGAATGACGGCGTTGAAAACAGCGCGCCGGCAAACTCTGTCAGCGGGGAGGGTGGGATGAATAACAGCGATAATAATGCAACAACGCACACCCTGACCACCCCGAGCCGGCTGCTGCCCGGCCTGACGGAGGCACAGGTGATGGCAGCTGAGAGCGAGCTGGCGGTGCTAGAAGGGCGCACCTTTGAGGGAACTGGTGGTGGTGGTGGTGGCGGCGCAGGTGGTTCACGCAGCCCTGGGCAAGCGCGCTTTGCATCGGAGACGGCGGTACGCTACTCGGCGCCGTCCCCGCAGCAGCCGCGCTCTGACAGTCCCAGGCACAACGGCGACGTTGGTTTTTCGCAAGGTATCCCTGCCAACGTCTTCGCCAGGGAAGAGAGCGACGTGGCTCCATTTGGCTCGATTAACGCTTTCTTAGACATCATTCGACAGGTTGACAATGATATGGAGGAGCTGCAGAAGACACTCTTGCTGGACGACGAGATGGGTGCTTTCTTGAAGATGCTGACGCTCTCGGCTTCGACGACACCGCGCACTGACGTGACCGAAAACGTCACATTAGGCGGCGGCCGAGCGTGGCAGTTGGAGCGGCAGGAATACAACATGGAAGCGGCGCTGCATCCGACGGGCAACGGGCTGGGTGGGAGCCGTGTTAACAACACCAGTGTTTCTGTGATGTCGAGTTCGTACGGCGGCGACGCGTTGATGCGGGGCGACAACGACTCAATTGGGTCAACGCTTCGCAGCCCGCGCTCTCCGGACAGCCGCAACTCCCCACGCGCTGATCGCGGGCAATCGGAGGCGGCTCTTGCTCGTCAGGCGGTGCAGCTGCGGCGTCAGCAAGAGCAAATCACGAAGATGCAAGAGGACTTCAGCTCCAAGATTGGGTTCCTGAGGCAGGTGTACGAAGCGCGCATTGGCGACTTGGAGGTACGGGAATCGAACATTGGCAAGAGGTACGGTAACATAGGAGGTGGTGGTGCTGCCGCAGTTCACGTGGCGACGTTTACGAGTGACACTCCTGCTACAGCAACAACGACAGCGACGGGAGTGTTATCAAAGCTGCCCTCGCAGGACGGCCGTTCCGCCGGGCCTTCTCCCGGTGATAAGGAGCAGCTGCTGAGGATGCGCAAAGACTGGCAACAGTCGAAGCAGCGGTTGCAGCCGAACCGGAAACTGCGCGAGGCCACGATGAATGAATTGCAGAATAGCAGCGATGACGAAGGGGAAACGTAGCACTTTGGCCAAGTGCAGATTCGCCATTCCTTCGTTTGGATAGGAGAGCACTGTATTTTATGTGCTATTTTTGTCTCTTGGCCTGATATTTGTGCGACTGTTATGTAATATAGACACTAAGTCCAGGGGGCCATTACCACCTTAAACAGGATTCAGTGGGTGGCTTTGTTTCATTGCTTCAACAAAGATCTCCGCTTCGCTTTCGCCTTTTCATGTAAACACTGCCTTTCTTTTTCTTAGTCTGAAGACTCTTCTGCTCCATCACATATACTGAAAGTCAAAAGTTTATAGTGAAGCTACGGTAGCACGTAAATACGGAACGTGCTCAACTCCTTCGTGGTTTTTAGTTCCCTCTCTTCCCTCTCCCTCCCCCTCTGCCGAAGACAGAGATGTAATGTGTTTCTGTGTTGTTAGACCCTCACTTCCTTACTTTTTACCTGTGCTCTTTAACAGTTTCTGTCGCTGGTGCAAGACTTTCTCTCCTTCACTTTCCCTCTTTTAACTTACACACCCTCACGCCTGTTTTCAATTTGCAGGGAAGCGCAACTATTTTTTCGGTTGGTTCTTTTGACTTTTCTATCCGTCTTTTTCTTTACGCAGCCTTATCGATGTCGCGTCGCACCTACGTCAACCCGAGGACGAGAAGGTGTTCGTTGCCATCCTCGCCAAGGACCCCGAGTGCAACTGCTGTTTCGAGTGCGGTGCGCCGAATCCGCAATGGTGCGACGTGATGCACGGCACCTTCATCTGCCTGAATTGCAGCGGGCAGCACCGCGGTCTCGGCGTCCATCTCTCCTTTGTGCGGAGCTCCACCATGGACGGGTGGATGAACTGGAACCCAGGAAAATTACGGCGAATGGAGGTTGGTGGCAACCGGCGCGCTCGACTGTACTTCGAAGCGAACGATGTGCCCAAGGCACCCATAAAGGCCCGTTATGAGGCCCTCGGTGCACTGCGCTACGCCGACCTACTGGAGGCGGAGGCGCTCGGCAAGCCTTTCAACGAGGCTGCTTGGCAGCCGCCGGCGTGGTACACACGGCTGAAGATGCAGTCAACCCCTAGTCCAACGAGCCCGTCCCCCACCGCCACGTACCACTCGGATAGCCCGAACCGCTTTGCCGGCATGGGCTCGAACGGACAGAGCCATACAGCATCCAACGCAAACAATAATAATAATAACGGCGGTGGTGATTGGTTCTCGTCACTCTGGAGTGGTTGGAGCGCCGTGTCTCAAAAGACAGCCGAGTTGGCGCACCAGGCCACCGAGGCGGTGCAGAACGCCGACGTTGACGGTATGACATCGTCTTTAGCGCAGAAATGGGCGAGCGTCTCTTCCACTGTCTCAACCTTCGCGACAGATCTGCAGCACAGGGTGACGGAGAGCGGCGGCAACAAGTATAGAAGTGCGAACCCCGACGAGGACGGTTTTGCTGTGATGCTGCGCAACGCCCGTCAGGCGCAGGCAGAGGGTGTTGTGGCCGGCTCGCCGGTGGGCCCGGGCCGATTCGGCCACATTGAGGGCACTCACGCCAGCCCAGTGACAGCGAAGCTAGTAAGCGGCACGCCGGCGCAGCAGCAACGAGGGGAAAACAACATCCCGATCTATCGAGGTCGTGTGGTCTCCGCGAACCCGTCGCCCGGCTGCACGGCTGCACCTGTTTCTGCGGTTACGGCAAGCCACAGCGCTGTGCCAGCGATATCCGCCACAACCGCGGCGGCTCATTTGAATCGTCCGCCAAATCCGCTGAGCGGCGGCGGCGGCAGTGCCGGTGTTGGTCTTGAATCTAGCGTGTCTACTGCAGCTCAGTCGCAGAAGAAAGACGACTGGGCCTGGGATGATTTTTAACGGGCTTTTTTCAACAATACGTTTCTTGAAGTGACCGCTGATTGACGTGTTGTTACTGTCGATATTGTGGTATTCGCGGCTATTATGAATGTAGCACCTTGTCTACCCATCCATTCTGTTGTCATTTTACTTTTTGCTTTGACGTGCAGCTGTCTAATTTTTAGGAAAAAGTTTTTTTTCTGGAGGGGTAGCCCGCTACTTGTTAACAAAACCCAACACAGTTGATATGGTTGACACCAAGTCGCAAAACAGGCCTAGTGTTTTGATGAAGAATGAAATGCTGTGTCTTGACACATCTAACTGTTAGTAGGCTTTTTCTTGACTTGATGAACACGTTTCAAATATCCCCTATTGCATTTCTATACGGGAAGAAAAAGCGGAAACAAACTCAGCTGATCTTTTTGACCTCCGACGAAAACACATTGCGCAACTAATGTCGGACTTGAAAAAGTGGCCCTCATAACTTTTTCTTTCTCGTGAAAGGAAGTGTAGAGCGAGAACATAGCAATGCCTTCGTTTCCAACTTACAGTAGATGGCGCGGCTCTTTATTATTATTATTTTTTTTTTTGAAGAGAGCATACAGTGAAGAGTGCGTGTGCGATGGCTGCTTTCCTATTTTGTAGGTCTGACATGAAATGTCTCTCCAACTGAGCTGCGGTATCATTGCTCTCCCTGGCTCTCACTTTACCACTAACAGCGGCAAAAAAAAGGGGGAAAAAAGCATCGGTTTTTTTCCAGGCGCATCTAACGGTCATTAGAGCGGGCAGCTTCTGCATTCGTTTCCACTTTGGTTGCTCTAAGCGCTCTCACGAAGAATTTATTGCATCTACTCATTAATTAAAGTTTACCCACCGCACCCTCTAACATTCACGGTTACAGAAAAAAAAAACAGAACCATGGGCTCGCTTTTCCAGCTGCGCGACTACTGGTACAACTCCTTCGTCGGAGAGGAGTTTAGTCCGTCAGCCATCGCGCTGGTAGACCCCGATGTGTGCATGCTTTTCGATAAGATCGCCATTGGCTCCTTCCAAGGTATCCTGCGCATTCTCAGCCCAAGTGCAGTGCAAGGTGCCATGCTACCTAGCGATGTGCTGCTTGAGAAGCAGTACGACGAACCGATTCTCCAACTCGAATGTGGGCGCTTTCGCCCTTTCCAGTCACGAGACTCCAATAATCTGCTTGTCGTGCTATTTCCACGTTCGCTTGTCTTCCTAGAAATCACGGCGCGTGGCACCGACAACAAGAACAGTGACTCTATTACTCGCAACAATTCCTACGGTGCGAGCAGTGGTGGTGAGGTGGGTGGCGGGGACGGCGGCGATGTCTCCACGAGTCCGACGGACACCGCATCGTTACCACGCCAGCAGCAGCAACGGCAAACGCACCGCAAGAACCGATCTGCCGACAACGACAAGGAGTCGCGTGAGCTGAGCACCTTCTACACCATCACCGTGCACAGCGAACTCTACCTTGAGCACACAGCGTACAACTTCACCTCGGGCAACTTTGGACGCATCGAGTACAACATGGTGTGCGTGCAGTCTATGGATGGACTGCTGACCATTGCGAATCATAACAGTATATTGTATCGCAGTTTTTTTCCGCAGAATCAGTTTCTGCTGCCCGGCCCGCTCACGTACTCCGCTTATGGTGACACACTGCTCACGTGCAACAGCTCCATGTTCCTCTTGTGCTACAGCTACAGTTCCATTGTGAATAACACAATCGTCCTCGGTGACGGCGAGCATGGTACTGGCGGTGCTGGCGCTGCTGCTGTAGCGTTCAAGGCAGAAGTTGCCGCAAGCCGCACGAGCAATCTTCGCCCGCTGTGGGCTTTTAACCTTGGCGAAGACGCCGTCGACATTGCGGTGTGCCGTCTGACCAGAGGCCTTCCACGGGAGCAGGCGGACATCGTGGTGCTCTGTTCCACCATCCTGTACATCTTAAACGAGACCGGTGCGCCACGTATGATTCGTCGTCTCGATGTGGAGGCGTCCTCCCTGTGCGTCTACCCGCTGCCAGAGATCCAGTATGACAACTTGCTTGTCGGCACCTTCAACGGCCTCGTCCAGGTGTATTCCGACACGGAGCTGGAGTGGAGCGCGGCTGTGCCGAGCGGAGCGGCCCCACTGCACCTCGTCGTGGCGACGCTGTGCGGCGTGGAGGGCATGATTGTGAATCTGTCTGCCGACAGCACTCTAACGGTCAACTACCTCGGCACCGATCCGGTGAACCAACGTCCCCAGACACTGGACAGTAAGTCCGCGTCGTATGCGGATGTGATGAACGATTTGAAACAAGCTGAACAACTGATTCACGGGTTTACGGAGAACGCAGACGAAGACGACGAGCTGGTGACTTTGGCAGGTGTCCCGACAGCCAACGGCAAGAAAGGTGGTGACAAGAACAAGAGTCCTGTCAGCACAGCCCCAGCGCCGCCAAAAGCGGAGAAAAGGACGCCTCCTGCAGAGCTAACTGTGTCAAGTGAGTTTGGCGTGGTGAACCATGCGGAGAATGCCACAGTGCTAACCGTCACCTTGCAAACTTCAGCCAGCAGCGTCGACGGTATCTCGATCGTCGCGGAGGCGGTGTCCCCTCTCGTTGTCAGCCCTGCGCAACACCTCGTTGCGGAGATCGGATCGGACAGTAAGTCACAGCTGTCTTTCACTGTGAGCGCAGTCCAGGACAAAGACTTCATCATTCCGTCATCCCTCGAGGTGGTCGTGGTGGCGGTCTACCGCGGTCAACACCGCCAGTATCAGACGGTTCAGCATGTTGCCCTGGCGCCGCTGCTGCTCGTTTCGCGGCCTGTACCGCCAGTGAAGAACACCGCCTTTAGCTTGCAGATCAACACCGACAAGAGCCCACCACCGTCATTGGCCGAATTGTTTCCAGATATGGCGGCGTACGGCAACGTTGCACCAAACGTGCTGTCTCTGCATTACTTAAACGGGGTAGACGCCTCCGTGCTGGTGTCCAAGAATGCCGCTCGCTTTAAGCTGCAGGGGTCCACTATGGAGGGGCTGTGGCTGCTTGCACACGAGGTGACGCGACGGGTCCGTAACCACTACGCTGAGGCAGGGCCGCTCTTTGAGATGCCGGACGAGGTGCCGCTGGCGGAGTTCCTGGCAGTCGTAGACACACACTGGGCAATTAGGAAGGAAATGGCAGCCGCACAGGCAAATTTGGATCAAGCAGCCGACCTTTTCCGTGCCGTGGAGAAGCGGCTGCTCGCTCGATTCCGTGATCGCAGCCCAGCCGACGCGACCGCCGTTGCGGAGCTGTTTCAGGAGAGCTACCGGCTGCTGCAGGAGCGTGCAGATGCTGTAACGACGGCGAAACGGCGGCTGCGGCAGGCTGCGGCGATGCTGAACTGCTGTGCGCAGCTGATGTGGTTGTGTATTAAGATGAAATCACCACGCATAAGCGCTGAGGATGCCGCCGTCTTAAAAGCGGTGTTCCGCTGCAGCATCAACGACAGCAACGATGTGGGGTGGGAGGAGGTGACAGAGGCGGTGCTAGCGAAGGTGTTGGACATCAAAACGAAGAAGGCGGCGAGCACCACGCTGAAGTTGGCGACGAACACTGTCAACGTCAAGGCTTATGTAAAAACGTTGGTGGAGTCAATGCAGACTGGTACACGCCTTTCTACACGTTAGTTTTATGTGGAGCACTTCCGTGGGCTCACTGACGGCAGTGGGCCCAATTGTCGTTGGAAACTGGTGTTTGCACAGCGAAGAAACAACGGTGTATTTTCTTCTTTTTTCTACTAGGTATTGCGGAGCTTTTTCCCCATGTGCAATAGGCGTGTGTCTACTTGAAAAAGGTAAAAAAGAATGATATGCAGATGAGGACATGTGCATTATTACGTTGTGATATTAGCTTCTTTTCTTTTTTTCTTCAGCCTTTTGCCTGACGGCGTTTCTGTGGCACATGAAAAACGCTCCAGATTGAATTATCTGTTCTCACGTTACAAATGTGATGTGGTAACTGCTCGCGGTAGTTAGTGAAGCGAAATAAGCAACGTATGTTGGTTTCTTGCGAACAACTTCAGAAGTGGACAAAGGTTATACATGCCACAAAACACGTGTTTTTTATTTGTCATCGACAAATACTTCCGTGACCTCTTTGCTTCCCCGCACTTCGCGCATGTTCACGCCGATGCCCCAGTGGTGGTTGAGTGCTCTTGCTTTTCTGATTTGAAGCTCCCATTTTTCTTTTCCTCGTGTCCACTCCTCTTTTTCTCACGCGGCTTTTCTTCATCTTCTCGATGCTATATCAGTTACACCTCTCAGGTTTGTAGAGACAACGTACACGAGAAAGTTTTCACTCAGAATTAATTAATAACAAAATATAGAGTTACTTGGCGAAAGTCGCTGCTTTTAACGGAAATCACTAATGAACGGGCCACTTGTAGAGCAGGTGGTGCCGAGGAAGAACAAGCGGAAAAACAAAGGCAACGACAATGGCGTTCCTGGTAAACGAAATGCAAACGTATCGAACGCCAATGATGAACATACCAACAATGCCAGTAAGGGTATCGATAGAAGTAACTCTGCCAACATGCAGTCGGCAAAATCGCTCGCATTCCATCCGCCACGACAGGAGCACGTGTACGTGGAGGCCAGTCCTGTGAGTTACTTGTACGAGCAATTACTTCGTGGAACCAGCGGTGCAGCGCCTGCATCGAGTACCTCAAGTAACCAAAATCGAAAACAAACGAATATCAACAGGCGCCGCCCATTTTCTCTTCAGCACGACTTCATCAAGTTGCCTTACCCTCGTGGCATGGTAAATAACAGCAACTTCTGCTTCATGAACTCCATTTTGCAGTCGTTGCTCTTCATTCCAGCTTTCGCACAGCTCACAGTCTCCGTCAGCTGCGATGCGGAAGCCCGTGAGTGCTGCCCCACCTTGGCTGTTTTCGGCAAATGGGCACTGCAGTACTGGAATCCGGGTTACACTCGACTCTCCATTGTCGCGCCGCATCTGATGCCCCGCAACCGAGCCGGGGGAATAGCTGCGTCCGGTGCGTTGTCATTGTCATCGCAGCGTCCGCTGGACGGCAGCGTGCAGGAAGACGCGCAGGAGTTTTTGCAGAAGCTGCTCGAGTGCATTCAACAAGAGTTGGTATCTTACGAGGATAAGCTGGCGAGGGATTCCGAGGTGACGTCGACGGCGCACTCCGAGATTAATAGCGTATCGGAGGAAAGAAATACGAACAACACCAATACTAACCTGCAGAAAGGGTGGACATTCGTAAAAGGAAAGGAGAAGTTGGCGGTGCGGGAGCACGTGGATGTGCAAGGGCAGTCGCGACTGATGAGCGCCATCTTCGGCGGTACGCTGGAGAGCCACCTGCAGGGCAAGCAGCGCCATCGGGATCACGTCTCGGTGCTGGTGGAGAAGTACTTCTGTGTACCAGTGGATATTGGATTTGCCGCCGAATGCACGATTGAACAGGCACTCGAGCATTCCTTCACCACGGAGGAGATCTATGACACGGAGCGGGAGAAGAACTTGAAGAAGACGCTGCGGTTTGGTCAGCTGCCGTCAATTCTGCTTCTGCAGCTGCGTCGCTGGGCCATGACCTGCGAGGGTGATCTGGTGAAGCTGGACAACGTTGTACACCTGAAGCGCACACTGCAAATCCCGCGCAACATCTGTGGCGACGAGACACTCAGCAACGCAGAGCGCAGCTACCAACTCTTGTCCGTCGTGTGTCACCGCGGCGGCGCAGTGGGTCGTGGACACTACGTTACCTACCTGGTCCACCACGCCGCTAGTCCGGATGTGGTAAAGGTGCAAGCGACCGGGAAAGCGAACGAGGCAGAGGCAACGCGCTCCGCACCACCGAGCGCGTCGGTGATTCTGTGCAATGATAGCAGCATTTGCGTGGTGCCTGCGAAGAGCATGGAGAAGGAAACAGTGTATTTTTTGGTGTATCAAAAAATGAGCTAATGGCCTCTTTACACACACTGAAGCTGATACGGACGGTGACAGCACGTGCTGCGTCAGACTTCCTCATTGCTCAATGATACAACACTTTCTTCCTTCTAGTTCTAATTTGTACTATTTGGCCTTTCTTTGCATCCTGCGTGGGGCTAAGTTCTTGGAACACAACAACACGGCGCACTGCTTGTGAAACAAATCGCCCCTTCTCTCGTTCCTTTAACTATTTGATATGTCACAGTGCTACTTCACTTGAGAAACTAGAGCTTCTTTTCTTACAGAACAGGATACTCACGTACTCCATGGCGCAATTACAACGGTTTTACTATTCGCCCAACTAATTATATGTAGACGTGTTTCGCCTGTTTTCTTAACCAGCGTAACTGAGCTCTCATCTTCCAACCCCCCTCTTCTCCCCCCTCTTTCACGCGTTTAACTGCAAACGTCACTAACCCTGCACCACGAACATTAAGTTGAACAAGCTGTCTCACACGCCACCCTTTTTTTTTTCTACTTAAGGTTTTCTTTCCTTTCTTCTCTGTGTCTCCTCTACCCACGTGTTGTGCACAGTACCCTCGTTTATTGTTATTATTTGTTTTATTTCCCCCAAGTTGGAACTCAATTTCTGTGTTTAGTTTGTGTGTCTGGGGAACGCGCCAGTCAATTATTGGCTAGTACGTACGATCTCTTAACTTCATTACCGTCTTTTGTCCCTTTTCGATCATGCTGTCCTCCACTGTTCAGCAACTCCCCCTCTTCCAGCCGATCACGGCGAAGTCGGAAGAGCGCATTACGCTTGTGTTTGAGGAGATCAAGCGCATCTACAACCCCCTCCCAGTCCTCTTCCAGCGGGCCATCGACTACGGTACGTCTGAACTGCCCACTCCGCAGAACGACGTCCGACTTATTTGTTACGCTTTTCTCGTGGCGCGCAACTGGAACGTGAAGGAGGCGGTGAAGATGGCACGGGGCGCTATTAGCTTCATCGAAAAGTTCCACCTGGGCGACGTCACAATTTTCCCGTCGGGCTACAACATCCGCGGCTTCGATGAGGCAAAGGTGTCGGCTCAGCTTAACATCAAGATGGGTTCGACGAATACCGATATCTACCGTTGCATGAACGTCATGGGATCGCTCTCCTTGACGGGCTTCCACTACTGGGACCGTCGCGGCCTGCCAGTGGGCTACTGGCTGGCGGGTCGCATGCAGACCCACTCGATGCTCAAGAAGGTGAAGGCACAGCTGCCGGTTGGCACGTCGGTGGAAGATTACTTCCAGCTCTTCGGTGGTGGCCTCGTGGAGACTGGGTGGTACCTCTGCGCCTACCAGGACGCCTTCCTCGCAGCGAACCCGCAGCCCGGCATTGAAATGGGAGCCCCGCGCCGCAATTTCTGCACCGTCGTGGTGGATTGCAAAGGGCTCAACTACAAGATGATTGACAAAGCCCTGCTGGAGAAGGTAAAGGCGACTCTGCAGCAAATGAACTGCGTCTTCGCCGACTTCATTCACCGCGTCCTCATTGTCAACTGCCCACCCATGGTGAAGTTTGCCTTTTCCCTCATCAAGGCCGCACTGACGGAAGGGATCCTTCAGAAGCTAACCTTCCTCTCGCCGGAGGACTCCCCGGCAGCGTTGGACGCAATCATTGGCCTCGACCGTGTGCCCAGTTTTATGGGCGGCCGGTGCAACTGCCCGGGTGGATGCCTGCCGTGCTACAATCCGAACGCTGCGCTGAGCGCGGAGGAGGTGGTCGGCGAAGGGGACTTGGTGACAGAGAATATTAAGCTCAGCCCGGGCACGAAGCACGAAAAAGTATTCGAACTGGCTCAAGGCGAGGAGGTCATTTGGGAGTTCTCCACGACGAAAGGCGCCGATGTGCGCTTCTTAGTTATGTTCTACCCAAAGCAGGACGGCATCTCGACGAACGTGAAGAACGGACGGACACGTGTGAAAATCGACAAGTCGGTGAAACGCACAACAACGGAGAACCCGGTTGTGAAGCAGGAGAAGCTGAAAGACGGCGCAGACAGCTTCATGGCGCCGGAGGACGGTATTCTGCAGCTCGTGTGGGACAATAGTCGTGCGATGGTGCACGACAAGTCTATCCAGATGCGCGTGTACAAGTCGGATCCGATTCTCGAAGCAGCGGAGTAAGGTTGCAAAGTGCCCACAAGGGATGTAAAGATAAAGCGGGGTGTTGCATAGATACAAACCTTGAATCCACTTTTTCTGTCCCAGTTGCGACCACCTTCTCATCTGTTTCCCCAGTGGTGTAAATCAGTGCAGGATCTGCCTGCGCCTCCCCGCGCGTTTTTTGTTCTCCCCATTCTGCAGTGTGTGACCCGTAGCAGCTCTCTCCTTTGTTTCTTCATTTCACCCTCCTTGACCCGATATGAAAGACGCTGCAGAAGCAAAGTGGAGGCAGTGCTTTTCCGGTTATAAACGCTATTTTTTCCGTTCTGAAAACGCCGGGGTGTAGCAACGCTGGTATGGCTCCTTGGTTTCTGATCACCCTTCCTATTTTGCTCTCTGTTTTTTATTTCGCCATCTTTGGTTTTGTTAGCCTCTTTTTTTTTTTCTAGGTTCTCCGTTTTCTAGAACTGCTTTATCTGCGCATTCAAACGTTTGGCATCAGCCACTTTGACAAAACCGCACTTGCTTCTACTCCTCAAAAAGGCTTAGTTTGCACACCGCAAAGCTTGAGAGCAACACGTTTTTTTTTTTTTTTTACCGACGTTATGAGCAAAGTGAGTGCCGATAGCAAGGTGGGTTTGTTGTGCTGCAGGTATTTGCCGCAGGGCAAACAGGATCACGGCGTTCTTTCTTTCTACCCCCCCCCCTTCCCCCTCACCATGTGCACATGTTCTAGATGAAGGTTGAATACAAGACCACGAATAAGTTTGCGTCACACAAAAATCGTGGATTCGTCTTTTTCTTCCACACGCACCAACCGTAGTTGATTTCTCAACTGTCGCCTTTGATCACAAATATAGTGACTTTTGTTTGAAAAGCAGTGATCTGTTGTTTTCCCTATCCCTACGATTTATTTGACTGTTTTTTTCCCCCTCATTTTTTTTTCCGACACCCCCATGTGTTATCGTTGGCAAAAATGAAAAGCGAAATGAAAGTCTGGTGTTCAGAAATGGAAAACAACAAACCCGTTCTTCACACATACGCACACGTGTCTAGGGAATTGTTTTTTCTCTTCTCACTGCTACCCTGCTTTCTTTTCTCCCCATTGGCGTATTCTTTGTTTTCTTTTTGTGTTCCGGGAGTGAATATGTGTTTCAAAGCCTTTTCGACTTTTTTTTTTGTTTTCTTGCACACACGTGCGTCTCATGACTAACGCGTCTTTGTGTACACGATTCTTCTTCACTGCGTTGTGTTTACTTCATTCAGCATCCCTTTCAATTCTCGTTTTATTTGTGCACCCTGCAGCGCAGTGAGGGCACTTCCTTTTCTTTCCAGTGCTTTTTTTTTTTTAAATATATATATATTTTTTTTTTGAAGTGGTGTGATAGACTGCAGTTTGATTAAGTAATGCAACGGCGAATTTTTCTTTCGTGTGTCTTTTCAAGCGCTCTCCGAGGTGAATCGTTTGCACTGTCCACTTTCCCAAGATCCTCATACTCTTGCCTTGTAAGGTCACAATGTGATTTTTACGCCGTTCGGAGCCGTGAGTTGAAATTGACAGGTTTAGTGCTTCTCCCACGTATGTGAAAAAGAAAAGGGACAATTGGAAGGCGGAAAAATAGGGATTTCAGTACCTCCGCCAAATAAGTACTGGTTCTCGTCAACTTGAGTAGAAGCCTGTTGACAAGCGGCAAGGATGTTCCACCCACAAACTTGACAAAGTAAACGTAAAAAAAAAACTCACTTGTGGGTGTGTGTTATTCGCGAGCTTGAAGAACGAAGGCAACATGGAAGTTTTGATAGCTTTCGAGGCTTTCGCTAAAATGAATTACTTGTATAGTGGTCCCGCTCAGCCAGCAATTAAGGCATGTGGTCTCCGATTGCTCTTTCTACCCCCTTTTCTATGAGATGTTTCCAGCATGCCACAGGAAACAACGTTTGTCTAACCTGCGTTTTCCCCACCAAAGCACAAGTCAACCTCCGGTTTGGGTGCCCTTTCAGAGTCTCACGATTACCATAGTTTTTTGGAAGAGGCTAAACGAGTCTAAACGAACAGCATCGGCTGTTGTCAAGACAAAAACCAGGGCAGACATAAAGAAGCGTAGGGATCATAACGAAGGCAGCATGACAGAAACTCATCGCAAGAAGGTGTATCGATTTGCGAGGCTCAACCCCGAGCGCGAGGCTAAGATCACGGAGGTGGAAAAGTTGATGCGAGACACTTTCGACCCGCTGCCGAAGCAGCTACTGCGCATGGAGCACTTCGCCCCCTCCACTCCTGAGACGCCCACCACAGAGAACAGCACGAGACTCTACTGCTACATGTTCCTGCAGGCGCGTGAGTGGAACGTGCAGAAGGCGTTTGCGATGATGAAGCAGTCGGTGGCGTACCGTATAGAAAATCATTTGGACGAACACAGCGAGTTCCCTCCTGCAATTTCAGTGCACGGGTGGGACGTTGAAGAGATTCTGAAGGAGTCGGACGTGCCGAGGCGACGAAATGACGAGCAGATCGACCGCATCATCGCTGCGACGCACACGCTACTGGAGATGGGCTTCCACTACTGGGACCGCGACGGGCTGCCTACTTTCTACATGATGCTCGGCGCCGTGAAGGCGCGCACAGGGATCAAGAAACTAAAGCAGATGGCAAAGATCGGCGAGACGCCGCTGGACCTATGCTGGAAGATACTGCAGCACATGATGGGAGTCGGCGAAGGTCTTGCCATTACGCAGCAGCGCTGCTATGAGATGGGCCTGTTGAAAGTGGAGAGCGTCGAGGGCCACATTCGTACGGGCAACATCGTGCTGGATATGCAAGGTTTCACCTACCGGCTGCTGTGGAAACCGGCGATTGACCTCATGCGCGACGCGCTGAAGCTGCTGTTTCAGTATTACCCAGATTGCGTACATCGCATCCTCGTGGTGAACTGCCCGCCGATGATCATGTTTGGCTACAAACTGATCCGGCCGACACTGCCCGCTACGGTGCAGCGCAAAGTTGTTTTCGCCAACCCGGAGGAGACGTTGAGCGCGCTATCCGCTTTAATCGATCCCCTACACATTCCGGACCGTTACGGCGGTGCTTGCCATTGCGACGGCGGCTGCTTCGCAACCGTGCACGACGCGGAGGTAGCGTCGACGCTGGCCGAGGGTGAGAGCCAGGATGGAGACGTGGTGACGGAAGATATTACAGTGACGGCTGGATCCGACTACTGCCGAGTATTCGACCTCGAGGCCGAGGAGTCGGTGGTGTGGGAGTTCGCGGCGACGCAGTGCAAGGGCGTCACCTTCACGGTATATTTCGTGCCAGCCGCGGAGGCGTCTGGGACGCAGTGGAGCACGGTGAGTGCGAAGCGGCTAGAACCGCATGTGGTGTCGAGGAACCACCCGCTGAGCGGCGCAGACACGTACGTTGCAAAGGAGCCGGGGACGCTAGTGTTGATGTGGGCAAACCGCAAGTCGTGGTTCTCGTCGAAACACCTCCAGCTGCGTGTGTATAAGGAGACGACAGATGTGAAGTGCTGAGTGGACGAGCACGCGAACTTGCTGTACTTCCTTTCAATCATGTAAACTGTTCATTAAATTGCAATTGCTCATTTACTCTCCACAATCTTCACGGTCTCATTGTGTTTTGTATTGTTGAGCAGCTCGTTAGGGTAACGTCGGCTGTTGAGGTCTCAACACCACGAATGCCGTGTACTCCGGTTCCCATAATTTACGTCGGCCTCCCAGCCGCAGACGCTTTTCGACGTGGTCCCACTGAGCATGAGCTGTTTTTTCTTGTTTTGTTTTCCATTAGCTTAGTTTCCTCATTCTCCATGTTCAGATAGTCCCCGTGGGAAAGTCCTACACTTGTTTTCTCTTCTGTTTCCTCCGCTGTTTTCAAACAAAATCTGCCTCGCTCTCTAATCCCGTTTGGTAGCGAGCCGTTTTCCGTTTCACATGCATAGCCTCTCCTGTAGCGACTTTTTTACTATTATTTTGTTAAACATGTGAACAGCCTACCTTTGGTTCTCCTTGCTATCCTCTTAGCTTTCCTACTGGTTTTCCTACGTTTACCCTTTTGGTAGCGCTTCTTTTTCTTTTTTTTTCGAGGGGGGGGGAGTATTCTGTCGTTGTTTTACCCACCTCTTTCGTTTCTTACTCGGAAGTTGCGCGCTGTTGTTTTCAACCAACATAGCGGACAAGTATGTGAAGCGCGACCTTTTCTCAGTCTCATTCCACAGTTCTTCTTTTCCCGGACGCGTTTGTCTGAAAACCCGCACTGCTTTTCGATGCGCGTTGCTATGTTATTATTTTGTTTTGGAAGAGACACTAGCCAGATCTGCCTTCTTTTGTTCCAACCACTACTTTTTGTGCTTTCTACATTTCCCAAAGCAACGGTGCATTGCGAATTCTTGTTTGTTTGTTTAGCGTGCTCAGTCACAGGTTGTTCTGCTGTGAACAGGCGATGGAAGGAGCTTCACTAGAGTATTACAACTGACTCGATCTGCGTTTTTTAAGAGGGGGAAACAAGCAAGCAAAAAAAAAAAAGAGGTCAAAGCAGTTATTTAGTTTCTCTGTTTAACGTTGTTTTCAGTCAGTGCGTAGTACAGGAGCGTTTATCGTCATGTTCCATCGCAGCTGTGGCAGTTAGGCAACGTGACACAAGACTCCTTGCATAGTTAGATTTATGTTATAAAGGCTGCTTCGCAGAAGAAACCGCAAGATGAATGCTCTATCGAGTTTAGCAGCGCAAGCACCTGCTTGCCGGTCGGTGTCTACGTACTGCCCGCCGAACGTCGTCACCTGGTTTTTCTCTTCGTTTCACTTTCACAATGTTTCTCTTTCCCGTTCGAAAAAAACAACAACAAGAAGAGCTCTTTTCTCTCAGGCAAAATCCTCCACATATTGATCATTATCGACACTTTTTGATAAAAAACGAGAAGAACGTCACTTGCTTAGCAGTTTTCCCAAGTGCTACCCTAGTCATACCTTTTATCTTTGCTATATCAACATTACTGCGGACAGATTTGTTGTTTGCAATGGAGCTCAAAAGCTCTTACTCATAATAATTGGTCTTTGCCTAATCCTGACTTCAGAGAAACACTATTTGTTGTGAACACTATCTGAAGCTACCCTTCGACTTCGTTGTACGATCCATCGTTAGTTGCCGACTGCGCACTAACCAGCAGTGACCGACGCTGATTCTCCGCATGTACTGCACTACAATCGTTTATCTCAACGTAGTCCTTTTTGTTTATCACAGTTTTCGTTGTGAATGCTTCCTGCTTCCGGGTTTTTTTTCTCTTTTTTTGCACTTGAGTGTTAGCGTTACCACTCGCATCCTTTTTTCCGTCTCCCGATGTTGACAAAACACACGTACATAAAAGACTGTTAAAGCAAGGGCTGTGAACCCAGGTTTGGCCGTCTCCCTTTTCTCTCACATTTATTCCCGCTAGAAAAAGCGAGTCGCTTTGCAATGGTTAAAATAGAGAACATTCCCGTGTCTGTGCCAGAGATGGCCACGCTCACACAAGAAAAGGAGGAGATGATACAGGAGTTTCTCGAAGCGGTCGACAAGCTTTACAAGGACAAAGTGCCGTTTTACGTTTCACGAGAGAGCACAGCAGAGAAGAGACGCATTTTCGGCTACAAGTTTCTCACCGCCCGTCGTTGGAAGGTGAAGAATGCATTAGAGATGGTCGAGAGGACGGTAGCTTTCCGCGCACAGCACAACATGGATGATTGGAAGCTATTTCCCTCTGCTTTTCCACTGCGGGGCTTCGATGAAGCAGCGCTGTGCGAGATGCTGAAGACGTTGCCCGGTTGCGACGCCCTCTTTCCGCGCGAAGGGGTGACGGAAGTAGACTTGTGCTACCGTGCCCTCCAAGCGTCCTACGTGAACGTGTACCATTATTGGGACAAGGAAGGCCACCCCGTGCTGTACGACTGCTGCGGGCACGTCGACGTTAATCAAGTTCTGCACGACCTTTCCCTCATCGTTCCGCCCGACAAGGCACTCGGCGACGTCATCGTGCCGTATCACACCTACATGAACGAAGTGCAGTACTACCTCATTCAGTATGCAGATCAGGTGTCAAGGCAGGCTGGCAAGCACCCCATTATAGGCATTACTGTCGTGATGGATATGGAGGGCTTGAGCTTCAAGGTCGTTAAGCGCAGCTTCATTCAGATTGTCCGTGCCATCTTTGAGGTGGACCAAGCGTACTACCCAGAGGTGCTGCACCGCCTCTTCATCCTCAACGCACCACGGTTTTTTCGCATGGCATACGACTTCGTGAAGAGCAGCCTCGACGAAAACACTCGCCGCAAGCTCGTCTTTAGCTCTGATAAGAATGAAGCACTGGCGATTCTGCGCCGCGTAATTGATGATGACAAAATTCCGCAGGAAATGGGTGGTGGCTGTCGTTGCAAGGGCGGGTGCCTGCCGCGTTACGTGAAGCCAAGTCCAACGGACGGCGCCGTGAGTGAGTCGGCGGCCACACAGAGTGTGGTTTCCAGCGAAGATGTGCGGAAGAAAGAAATCCACCTCAGGGCGGGCAAGGAGTGGACGGAGGCGTACCCGCTGCTGGAAGGTGAGGAAGTGACGTGGAAGTTCACGGTGAACAACAATGCCGAGGTGGTCTTCACCGCTGTCTTTGAGACTTTTGGAGACAGCAACATCAACACATCCGACGACGACACCGTTTCAACTGGGGAGAGCGTCACGTTGAAAAAGGGAGCCTCCAGCCGCAAGACGAGGGGGAGAGGCAATAAAGATGCGGTGGAAACGCTGAAGCATGAGAAGCTAAACAACGACACGGACACCTTCAAGGCAGCACACACTGGGCTGTTGACGCTGACGCTGAGCAACAAGCATTCATGGATGCATGGAAAACGGATTGAGTTCTCCTTTAGTCACACCAAACACTTTCAATGACTGTTTTGTTTCGTTTTTCACCACGCGCTCTGTAAATACGTGAACGCCTCTCCTGCTGTCCTCTCGCTCTCTCCTTCGCTAGAAGCAACCTCAGTGTGTGCTCTCAATAGTTTTTCATTCTTTTTTGTTGTTGTCGTTTATCCCCAATTTAGCTGCTCGACGACATGTTTCAGTTTTTTACCTCCGTTCTTTTTTTTTTTTGTGTGTGTGTGTGTTGCTCCCCTCCCCCCTCTCCGTCAACGCTCTACTTGAAGGGAAACAATGTTGTTGCCAAGCCCGTTTGGCTTCTTTTGTTCGGCTTCTCCTGACTTTGCGGCGCCACTTCTACTTTGTTTCGTGTTGTTTTCTCACTGCGTCTTCTGCTTTTCGTTCTGAACGAAAGTGCATTGTTGTGTTCCTCACTGTATTGTGCCGTTGCTATTGATCGCTGTGAAAGCGCGCGTCTCGACTCCTCTCTCTCTTATTTAAGTGTGACTTTCATTTTATTGTTGCAGATTAATATCATCTGTTGAGTTGAAAGGCAACAAGGAAAGGAAAACCGAATACTGAGTGATTCAAGTGTTTCGTTCCTGAATACTATTTGCTCCGTCAGTGAAACAGCAAACGCCTGACGTGGTCATAAAATCGAGACAGCAGATGTGAGTCTCTCCGTAACACAAAGCTACTCGTTTTATGCTGGCAATGCACTTTCTTTTTTATTTATGCCGTCATTCCAGAACTGCGTAGCGTTCGCCCTAAACTATTCTCCTTCGACGTATCCCTTGCTCGTATTTGTTTCTAACGGAAATGTCTCAGTTGTTGCATGTTTGGTCTTTATCCGTGCCTAGGGAAAACTTCAGTTGACACACGTAGAGCTCGCCAGAGTCTTATAATCCGCTAGTATCGTAGTGAATAACACTTGAATCCCAATAGTTTAGTTGCCGAAAGTGTATATATTTATGCATTTTTGCTGTTATTGCTCTCCCCTTTTTACTTTGACGTAAGTGTTGTTGCATAACGGACATTCAATTTCTTTTTACTGCTTTCTTTCCGCACGTCCTTTCCTTTATTTCTTCTTCCCATTGTTGCGGTGTATAGCCATTTTTCCTTCTCGTTTTGAAGCAGGCCGCTCTCTACCATCATGTTCATATCTTGTGTCCTTTGTGCAGTCTACCACTAGCTGAACACACCCTTTTATTATTATCAAGACATCCATTTGCGTTCGGCATTTTAGCTACGATTGATAGTTAACGGCAAATTACTCTAATCTGTTGCTCCCGTCGAGTTTTAATTGTTATTGTAGCCATGATTAGTCCTCGTCTCTCTACGACTCCCCGTAACGAGTCCGCTAACGACGACCGTGCGCTAACCATCGCACGAACCGATTGTATTGAGCTCTCTGAAGAAGACGAAGCAATCGTAACGGCCACAGTTGAAGCGTTACAGCATCTTCTCAAGCGCAATGTTGAGACGAGAGGTGACGCGAGCGCCGTGGACTCACAGGCGGAAGGGCCGGCTGCCGTGTCGAGTGCCACCGAATACTTGTCGCACTTTTCCTACGGACTCACGCCAGGTGAATCGCGCTATGTCATTTACTGTGTGCTTAAGTCGAACAACTACAATATCCCCAAGGCACTCGAAGACCTGATGCGCACTACCGAGTTCCGCAAGAAGCAGAATCTGGACAAAATGGTCCTATTCCCCTGCCTTATCACCATCAACGGATTTGATCAACCCACTATGTGCGAGGAGCTTGGCATCCCATTTATACACAATTTGACACCGGGCAAGCGCTACGTTGATGCTGAGGGCCGCCTATGGCTGCAGCAAAATCAGCTGGACTACTACAACGTGCAGTACGATGACATTTACGGAAACTTAAACGTACCTGCGGAGCGCCTAACTGCGACCCCGCTGTCCTCGCCGCACGCGGCCCAGGAGGCCGCACTAGGCTTTGAAGGTAAAGAAGGCTTTCCAAGCATTGGAAGCAGGTGTAGAGAAAGCGGTGCCACCGCGCGTGGAGAGGAGGGGAGGGGTGGGTCCCGATACGACTCCTTCGACTCCATCCCCGGCAACGACAATGAACGGGGCAAGAAAAGCGGGTCGGCAACGGAGAACAATAACAACGGTGCCGTAGCGACAGGCGGCTGGCGCTCCCTCATCCCGTTTCATCTCTTTGGGTACTTGAAGGAAAAGGAGAAGAGCGGGTCACCTAGGCGGCACTCTCTCACCGGCAGTCTCAACGGAAGAGGCGGAGACGGACGCCGTAATGATTGCTTTCACTCCACTATTTCCATCTGTGGCGGCGGCGTCAGTGGCGATGACGAAGTGGCCGATGACCAGTCCGCAGCAAGTCAGGAGGCGATATTGTTGAATCCCGTCGCTACCGGAGAAGCACTGACGGGCAACCCGTACACACTCTTTGCGGACAGCTTAAACTTCCACGGCGTTCTGGAGCCCATTGTCGCGGTCATCACGAAGCACGTCCCGTTTGCATTCCACTACTGGGACCGCGAGGATCACCCCATCATGTACTGCCGGTTGAGTGGGCTGAACTCCAAGCGGCTGATGCGCGATCTCTTCGCTCTGACCCCCATCGATGCTGAACCGCGTGCCTTGGCGGTTCTCTTCAACACCTACGCCCTTGCGGTGCTTTGGCAGCTCATTCGCTATTGCAATCGAAAGATTGAGAAGAGCAATCAAATTGCCAATACGCTGTCTGTGGACGCGCAACAGAAGGACGTCCACGGGACGGCAGGCGTGACGGCGCAGAAAACAGGCCTGCTTCACAAAAAGGCCCCCATTGGCTCGTGCGTCGTCGTTGTCGACTGCACTGGCCTTTATTTGCACCACTTTCTGTACAAGCCGCTGCTGTTAATGGTCAAGTCTATTGTGAGCATGAGTGCGCGGCTTTACCCTGAGCTGCTGCATCACGCCTACGTCACTAACTGTTGCGCCGCGATGAGCTTCTTTTACCTGATGATTCGCGGCATGTTGAGTGAGGAGACGCGTGGTAAGATAACCTTTTGCAGCCGGCACAACAGTGCTTCAACGCTGTTGGAGCACATCAGCAGTGACTTGCTACCGCAGGAGCTGGGCGGAAAGTGTCAGTGCCCGGGCGGTTGCATTCCATCTGTCACGGCGGCCATGCCGGGCGCCGACTCGAACTCGGTGAGCCAGGGCCGCAACGAGACGCGGTTGTCTTCCGCGTCGATGCACAGCGAATCCAGTGGGACGGAGCAGATAGGCGACCACCTCAACGAAAGAGAATTTGCGACGCAGCGGCTGCACCGCACGGTGGAGCGGCTGAATCTAGGCCCTCATGGGTCGAAGTCGCTCTCCTTCGGGATGGACGCACGCACGGAGATTATCTGGGAGTTTGCGGTGAAGAAGAAGCAGAAGGTGACGTTTTCGGCGCTGTTTGTTTCAGCGGCGGACGACGGCGCGATACTGTCGTTGGTGCCACGGCGCCGCGTGGAGAACGACGCCGGCCACTTTATCTGTCCTTCCATCGGCACTGTGATCTTTCGGTGGAGCAACAAGCGCAGTTACTTCCGTCGCTGCCGCGTTAACTTGAAAGTGTATCGCGAAGAGCAGACGGTCACCTCTCTGTGAGGCAGCGCTAGAGTTCTCAATGGCTACCATCCTTTTTTTGTTGTTGACGCGCACAACGTCGTCGCGTAAAAAGGCTAGAAAGTTGCGGTTGTGCAACGTAAACTCCACCCCGTGTTTCTAACATTGCAGGGCGCTGATTTCAATTTTAGTTTTAATACGTTTTCTTCCTTTTCTCCTTTTGACTTTAACCATCTGCTACAAGATCAATGTTCAATCCGTTTTTTTTTTTGCTTGATTGTTTCAACGATTAAAAAAAAAAATAATGCTTTGGGGTGTGACGTGTTATCTAACGTTACGTTTCAAAGCACCGTCAGTCGTGAGAGATAAAAGCCATGTTCACACATAAACGTGCTGTACGCTTGCGAACAACATATATTAGGTGCTTCCTCGTTGTTCCGCATCTGTTTTTACTTGTGATTCTTTTTTATGGTTTTGAAGGGTCATGGAAAACACCCGTCCGAGACGTTGGGTTAAATTCAACACTGTCATTACTATTATTATCCGCACAGCACAGCGCAAAGTAAACGTGAGGGGTCACGTGTTGCTCTTTTTTCTTTTCTTTTTTTTTTAACTGGCATTATTTCCCCTCCCCCCCCTCCCCCGCGATTTCTATTCGTACACTTCCTTACGTAAATACCTCCACCAAACCACACAAAAGATCATCCATAAATGCAGCCAGACCACTTACAAAACGTTCCCAAAGTGGCAACACGCCTTTCACTGTACCGTAATATAATGAGCTTTCACACTTCTTCTGTCTTTCGATTTGCCTTGCTACAAGAAATAGTACGATGTAATCTACGTGCGTCCGGGTACAGAATTGAATTAAAAACGGTAAATTTACAGTCATATACGTTTATAGATATATATGTACATATACATATGTTTGTGTGTGTGTATGCATTTACGGGTGGTTTGACGAAATAGATTACCCTTCGGTTCGAATCGCAAAGAAGGACAAGCACAGATTTCGACAGCACGCCGTGACTGATTTGGCTGTATTTTCTGCTTGTTTTTTTTTTTCCCTCGTAGAGCGTAACTGCAGTGTTGCCGCTCAAAGCCTGAGTACGCATTTAAGAATTGCATTTATACACTGCCGCATCCCCCTTCTTTATTCCCTTCCCCTTTTTTTTTTCTTTCACAATCCCAACCAACAAATATCAACCTCACGCGGAAGTAGTCACACCCGGAGCCACTGCAGTAGAAGAAAAAAATGTTTTACAAGATTGTTTTGCAGCGTACCATCAATGTGAGGCCTGCGGACCTATGCAACACCCTTAACCGTAGCCTCCTCACCTTCCTCCGCGAAGCTGTGGAGGGGAAGCCGCTGCCGGCACCAGACCGCATCGTCAGCGTTGCGGCGGATTACAAGTCGGCCACAAAGTCCTCAGCGGTGGTGATCGCCGTGTTGGACATTTTGAACGCCGAGACGCTCCAGGGCAAGGTGCTAGACGACGGCAGTGTCTCCTTCCGCCTCACCTACGAGGCGATGGTGCTGAAGCTACACCGCGGCGAGGTGGTAGATCTGCTCGTGAGTGACGTTGACGAGACAGGGTTCTGGGTAAGTGTCTATGGTATCAACAAGCTCTTCGTGAACCGTAATCAAATGGGCGAAGATAGTCAGAGCGGCGGCGCGGAGTGGGCGTACGAGCCCGAGGCGTCAGCGTGGGTGACGCGGGATGATCGCCGCTCCATCAAGAAGGATACAATGGTGCGCATCCGCGTCATCGCTGAGACACCGCAGTCGGAGCGAGGTATGGCTGTTGGCACCATCGCTGCGCCATTTCTGGGTCCTCGCCTCGGCAGTTACTAGGCAGAAAAGCTACTGCGCTCTTAAAGATCTTCGTTTCTGCTTCTGGCTCGATAGACAATTGCGTCTTTGTACTCCTTCAACGTTGTCCTTTTGCTGTCGAGGCTACCGACGGGGTTTGATGAGACGGATATTGTTTCTTCCGCCCGTCGAACCTCTGGTTCATGTGAGCTGTAACCACCTACGTAAATAAAATGACGAGCACATCTAGCGATGCTAAATGACGGTAATATGACAACACTTCCAACTCCAAGTGTTGTGCGTAACACTGACGTGCACGGGGCTTGGCTCCTAGACATGTGTTGACAGTCCAACCGTTGAGACGGCGATGACCCATTTCGTTCATCCGTTTGCTACTCTTGCCTTATGTATACACATCTTTTTTTTCCCTTTCTGCCTACACCACAATGAACGTCTGAGAGAGGCGTGTTGTTTTTTTAATGACACAAGGGAAGAGGGAGGAAGCGAATCCCCAAGGGGCGGCGCGACGGACGCTGTTTTGGAAGCGGACTTTGATATGCGTCTCAGCGGTGTTGGCTGTTGGCGCAGCGTGGCGAGCAGTATACGTGAGTAACCAACGGGAACTGAAAATTCGCCGCTCGCTGCGCAAATCGCAGCAGCTGCACGATGCCCTGACCGATGTCCCTGCTCGTCGTTTTTCAACCTTGGATGTACGCCCTGCCACGGCACAAAAGAAGGAACTGATTGAGCGCTACGCATAAGGATCGTTGAGTGTTGAGTGTGTAGCTGTGTTTTCGCACGACAGAAGCGTGGGCAAACTTCCTGCCTATAGTTGTTTTGGTGAATGAAAACCGATTGTTTTGCCTGTTGGATGCTGGCGTTCATCACATTACTTGGGTGATGAGCACCGCAATAAACTGTATGAATTGTCTAGAGAAATCGGAAAAAAAAAAGCGTTCGAGGTACTTTGCCGCCAGAGTTTTGTTCGCAACGTGCTATGAAGTGTTTTAACGGGGGACAAAGTGCTGTCCTCTGTATCACGTGGGGCTTTTTCTCTTTTCCCACCATGATTTCAACGTGTTCATCAAGGCAGCCGCCTAAACGCTCCAAATACGGTTGCAAGAGAGGCGTAAGCGTCTCTTAAATCATCGCTCCTTTTTTTTTTCCCGTCCTTTCCAACGTCTTGCATCGCCTTCACTACCCGCAACCATGACCACACTTTGAAGCCACAATATCACCTCTCGGTGGAGGACAATTAAAGTACCCCGTGTGTGTGTGTGTGTAAACGGTGAGGATTCTGCTTCAGTCGTCTCGTCTAAGATTGTTGTTCCTGCCGCAATCCTTCGCAGAATTGCTCTCGTTTGCAGCAACCTGTGTTTGACACTCTCCTGTGTCTTAAGGTGTTGTGACAGCGTTTTCTTTTTAATGAAAGTGCCATTTTTGCTGTACGTTTCTGGTATACTTATCGAGACTTCTGCTTGAATTAAACTACAGCCTGTTAATATACCGTGCACCAAGGAGAATTATAACTTACCTTGTGCAAGAGATACCGTAGCGCGCGTTGTAAACAGACCTGGTGGTTCCTCCTTTGTTTTCCTTTACTCATCGCTCTCCTCCTTGTAAGCCGCTGAATACCAGACGGATTAGTAGTAAGCCCTTTTCCAACTACAAGCATCTCGTTTTTCACCCTGCTTGCTTTTCGTCTGCTCGCTGTCCCTTCGTCACGGGCATATGCAAGCGAGCTGCAGCACGCTCGACGTCGCGGCCAGCAGCACTGAGGGCTACCTCACCGTGGACGGCTACTGGCTGCAGGCCCCCGCGATCAAACAGGACTGCATCGTGAACTCCGACGACGCCAACAACACCAGCGGCAGTGCCTCCGCACTGAATGAAAAGAGCACTTCAAGGAGGATGGTTGCACCTTATTACTATCCCGATTCGATGCTGACGCTGCCGCCGTCGCGGGAGCCGCTGGTGGAGGACGATGAAGAAGAAGATCAGAAAGATGAAGACGAAAGTGCGGCGGCCTTGGAGTACTACTTCCATCGGAGTGGGAGCGGTGTGAGTTCGGAACCGGCCGCGTCTCGCCAGCAATCCGATATCAGTGGTGGCAGAGTTCGCTCTGCTGCAATTGTGTTCGACGACGGCTACAGCTTTGGTAAGGTGTCGCGAGGAGAGATCACCGAAGACGAGATGGTGCCATTTCTCGAAGAAGAGTCCCTCGGTGACTTGAGCGATGTAATTGGCTACGGTGGCGATCGCGGCTCTTTTGTGTGCCGTGTGGCGTTTCCCCCGAAACTGCTGCACGTCTTCCAGCAGCGCGCGCCGTTCTACGCGTCGCCGTGGTCGCTCAGCTCCCCTCTGCAGCGCGACCGCGAGGCCTACAAGCGTTATCCGACTCAGATCAGCGCGGATGAACTGTCCTTTGTCACCACCGCGTACCGCTGCGCCAACAACAGCGCCCGCTGCCAGAGCCCCCACAGTCCGTTTCTAACCGCGGAGGAGGCGCAGTACGCGGCACTGCACCTCGTGCTGCCGGACGCCATTGTGATGCAGAACAACAAGAAAGTGGGCCTGTTGATGCCACTGTACAACTGCAGTCTGAAGGAGTTCTTGCAGAGCTTCATGCTACATTCTCAGAATGGATGCATGTCAGCGGCGGGGCCCCGTGGATCGAACACCTATCTGGAGGACACCTCCGAGGACGGCCAGCATGGCGCCTTTAACCATGTCGTCAACTACCAACCCATTGACTCAATCGAGGTCATCAGCTGTATTGCTTTTCAGGTGCTGGAAGCGATAGCGTACCTTAACCACCGACTACCGCACGGCGAAACCTCCTGTGGCTACACTCACAATGACCTGCACCTTGACAACGTCCTGCTGTCGTACGACGGCGACGTTGCTTTGTGCGATTTCGAGCTTGTTGCCTCGACGCCGTTCCCGATGCACAACACAGAGATACGTAGGCTGCCGCCGTCGACACGACAGTCTCCGCATGGGCTGTTCAGCGAGACTGCAGATACCTGGGCCTTTGGACTCATCTTAATTGGGCTGCTGACCGGCGTAGACCCGCTTTTCACCGTCGACATTGTGAACGACTTTAGTGACGGACCACAGCTGAGCCGCTGGGATCGCAGCGAGTGTGTGCTGGACTGGGAGAGCAACATCAAAGCACATGTGGAGGGGCTGCTGCTGGTGCAGGACCCTACCGGCAAGCGTCTGAGCAAGGCACGCGAAATTCTGAACATCTGTGGAAAGTGCCTTGTGAATCGTGAAGGTGCCGAGCCGCTTCACGCCATTGACCTACTCGAGGAGCCGCTGTTCCAAGTCTACCGCAAGGACTTCCGTTTGGCGACACAGACAATCAAGGAGTGGACGGCGGACAAGCGCTGGTAGGTCATTAAGTTAGCGTTGCTGAACACTGCGTACCGTACGCGAAAAGGTGTACCGTTGCTGTGCACCTTTACGTTCTGTAAGTGTTGCTTTGCAATCTTTCTTTGTGGCCTCTAACTCTACAGGTTGTTGCTGTTGGCAATTATGGCAAGACACCATACCCGCTCCCCTCACAGCTGCATACACACCTGCACTTAAATGGCGCACTTTAAAGTTTGTTGCGTGCAAGTTACTCAGCTGAAGAATACAATAAAAGTGGTACGTGGAACAAGAGAGTAAGGAGAAAACAGTTGGCATCCACAATAAAACGGAGTAGGTCAGACATTTGCATGTGTACGCTTGCACTTGCGTGCGCTTTCTCCTCGAAGGAATACGGACACTTTTCTCACTCTTCGTCAAAAGATTCTTTATTGATGTCTCTTCCGAGACGGGTATGCTACGCCCTTGTCTCTTAGCGTTTTGCTACTTGTTGCGGTGCCAGAAGAAGGGACCAGTGCACAAGAAGCAGCGTTCACTGGACGTCGCAGTCAACATTGAAACCTGCTTTCCGCTGTTCTATTTCCCCCTTTTCCGCCTTTTTTTTTTTGGTTTCCTCTCCACGTCTGTTATTTAAGGCTAACTTTGTTTTCTGTTAATTGGACGAGAGATACAGGTTGCATTCTTTGTATTGCTCGATTGCGAAACATAATGCTTCGACGGTGCAATGCGTTTCGGATGCTCATTGGAGCTAGGACGCGGATTCTGCTCTACGTGGACCCGGAAGATGTCGCCGCTGCGTCTGCTAGCTCGAAGAGCCTCAAAGACACCGTCACAGAAACGCTCGAGCGCGAAGGCAAGGCGCTGAGCCGCATCGCCTGCTACCCTCACCGGAGCATGACCCGCCCGGTCCTGCCAGTCTCCGAGGCAGAGTTTCGCTCGCCACTCTTTATGTCGCGGCTGATGGACATGAATCAGCTTGCCACCGACCTGCACTGTCTCTCCTTCAGCGCACCCAAGGTGCACTGGGATGCCGCCGTCATTTTGATCAAGAGCAATCCGGATGAGAAAGATTTTGAGGTGTGGGTGAATCCGTCGGTGCCGGGCTACGACGACCGTCACTCCGTCGCGCCGATGTATGGCATGTGGGAGAACTGCATCTCCTGCGGTGCTACCACAGCGTGGGTGGTGCGGCCGCAGCGCATAACGTGCAGCGGGATGGACCAGCACGGCAACCAGAAGGTGGAGGTGCTCGACGGCATGCGTGCACGGTGCCTCATGCACGAGCTGGACCACCTGATGGGCAAGACAATTTTCCACCAAACGATGGGACCAGAGTTTGTGGTGAGCAACGTGGCGATGGGGCAGCGACACTTGTGGCCGCCGAACTTCCCGTCCGCCGAAGCGTACGTCACGCAACCACAGCAGTTTTTCGACTACGTGCAGAACACCACGATCGTTCCCGCAGGTCTGGAATGGTGGTACGTGCAGAACATGAATCAAGAGTTCAACAGTGAACGCATTGGCACTAAACAAGGGTTGCGAGGGGTGATTGTGCGTTCACGATGGTGGCCTCTTTACATGTTTTATTTCTTTGCATTACATTATATTGTGACCTATGGGAAACGAGGTTGCCGGTGGAAAGATCAACGAAGGCTGTTCTTGGGGGAGGGGGCTGCCTTAGCGCTTTATCCTTACAAAACGGGTAAGCAAAGACTCTCTCTGAAATGTAAACAAGAGCTCTTCCATGTGATAATTTTCTTCTTTTGGGATGATTCAGCTAATTCTGGATTGTCACCTTCCTTTCTCTCCACTTCATTTCTGCTTTACTCCATATCGGCACATAGACCGGCATTCGCAACCCAATTAACAGGATAGGTGCATAAAAGGCCCATGCAGTTTTCTGTCTTAAATGTCCAGAGCTTTTTTGTCACAGCTCCCGTACATCGGGACCACTTCGACCCTTGGATGGCAAAACGATGCTTTGGCGCAGTCTTACATGGACCACATCCTGCAGCGTGCACGGGTATTGTTGCCGCGACGAGGGTGGCGTGTGGGCGTCATCAAGGAGTTTTACCCGCGCGGTGCCTCCTTACTTGGTCTTAACGTGAACGCTGGCAGCGAGATCTGTGTGCGCTTTCGTGTTCCGGGGAAGCGAAGTGAGTTTCTGCCTTTTCATGAAGTGCTGTGCACGGCGCTGCACGAGTTTACACATTGTGTGCACTCACGCCACGACCGTGCGTTCTGGGACTTGTATTACGACCTCGTGAAAGAGTGTGAAGCCTTAGAGGTGACGATGATTCAGCAGGGCAAGCAGCTCTATCCAGAGGAAGCCTACGTACCACAGAATGGCACACCCAGCGCCCTAGCCCCTTTGCGACGCACTATCACTACTACAAGGAGTGGGGGGGCTGGTGCCACGTCGTTCCCGAGTAAAGGCGGTCATCGACTCGGCGGCGAACAAAAGCTACCTGGTCGCGGCGGTGGTAACGGTAGCGCTTGGCGCGGAAGGACAAAGGCACGCAGCTCCAGCGGAGCAACCACCACGACGATTACCGCTCAATCGGGAAAGAGCGCTCATTTCACCAGGTCCGCTTTCTCGTCACCGCCATCGGGTTCTGTGGGAGACAACAACAGGAAAGGAAACGTGATGTTTCCCGGCGAGGGTCGACGCCTCGGAGAAGGAACTCGGCTGCGGAGGTTCGACGATGCCTCGCCGGGTTTCACACCTACACGCGACGCGCTACGACGCATCTTGGCCGCTGCCGTAGAGCGAAGAATGAATTCGTCAGGCGCCGCGATTCAAAAGCCCTGTTCGGCAGTACACGGATCTGTGAACGTTGCGTCCAGTTCGACTCCTTCTAAACCACAGAATGAAGCTGCTGCTGCGGACGATGCTGCGGTGGACGAAGAGGACGTTCCCGATCACATTCCACAGAGTCAGTGTGCAATCAAGGACGGCGACGGCAGTTGGAGGTGTCCGCGGTGCGGCTTCTGCAACGAGGCCGAAGCACGCAGCTGTGCGTTTTGCGACGACGACACTGACACGGTATCGTTGTTTCATGACATTTTAACTAAGTCGAAAGAGGACGAGCCGTCGGTCAAAAAAGAGCGCCATGAAGAAGCGGCAGCAGCACCAACACCGGAGATGCCTAATGAGAATTCCGCGCCTCTGTTGGCAACCGCGAACGCAAAATCTGGGATGTCCAAGGATAATGCAGTGGAGGTCAGTGACGACGACGAATGAAAGGATGCCTGTGAGTGGTCATTTATAGCACTGGCCTGGAAACTTACAAGGTTTCTTGAATTACGGTTTTGTCCAATGGATCCTCTAGGTCTTTTATTACTTAATCTGCTCGGCTGTCATCTGTCTCAAAATCACAATTTGAATTACAAACTGTAAAACTTCATTACCTTTTCTAGACGCCGGCTCGCGAAACAGCGCTTACTGTTGGTTTTTCTTGATTTTCTGCGTCGCTTGCAGACTTGTTTGAGATGCCACCCTCTCTTCTTTTCTCAGTAACCCTTCTGTTTGTATGCTGCACTTGCAAAAGGAGTTGTTCGACCGTCGTTCCTTTTCTTGCAAACGCGAACACACCAGCTAAATGTGTTTCAACCACACCGAGTTAGATACCGAACAATAATCAACAGAAGCACTCTTTGTTCTGCGCTTTTAAGCCCCCTTTATTCTTTTTTTTTTTTCGCGTCTACTAGCTTCCACACGCACATATTTTTTAATGTCCGAGCATTCCGAGCTGACAGCCGGCGCTGATCCGGCGCTCTACACCAACATGGTGCACCTTGACCCACTGGATATAGACGAAAGTGTCCTGCTGCCCTCCAGAGCCGTCCCCACGCCCTACCGCCGCTCCCACGAGACGCGGCTGCACCTCTCCGTCAATAACGACTCCACAGAAAGCGAGCACGAGATGTCGCCGCTTGTGCCGCCCATTATGACAGAGTACAGCACGCACGGCCGTCCGGGCGCGGCAGCGCCGCACAACTCACGTCACCTCTCCGTGAGCTGCGTCCCTGTCAATGCGGGCACGACGGCAATCACCCCGTTAGCGGGAAGAGGAAACGCGGCAACGGCAGGGACGGCAGGGAGTGCGGCGCTATCAAAAGTAGCAGGCGGCCATTTGCACCTGAGGCGTGTAGCCGCGCTGAATCCGCCGAATGAGCGCTCTATCCCTGGTACTGCCGTGCGGGACTGTTTTAGCTTTGTATTGGATCACTGCAACCAGCGCTCGTGTAATGTGGAAGTGGAGCTGCACGTCTACGACCTGTCGCACGGATTCTTGAAGAAGTACAGCAGGGACCTCGTCTCAATTGAGACGCCCGGCGTCTACCACTCCGGTATCGTCTGCTACGGAATGGAATTTTACTTCGAAGGCGGGATCGGCGTTGCCGCCGCAGGCCGGACACGGTTTGGCAACAAGTACAAGAAGCACCGCCTCGGGGTCACGAAGCGGACCGTCACTGACTTCTGGCAGTGGATTGCGCTGCGAGGCACACAAGTGAACCAAATCCACGACTACCATCCGGTCCAGCATAATTGCCACCACTTCACAAACGACGCAGCACACTACCTGCTCGGCGGCGATGCCTCCATCCCGCAGTACCTCTTTGACACGGTGAACCAGCTTGCCAAGACCTCGCTGGGGGCAGCGGTGGTGGAGGCTATGACGCTGACCACCCAAGGCATCCAGAGTGCAGTGTCTCGTCAGATACTGTCGCGCGTGGTGGAACGACAGTGTAGCGTGGACATGCAACTGAGTGCGTCCACAGCATGCGGAGTGATGGCGCTACCGCCGACCGCTGCGGTGATATTTCGCGCAGTGGACACTTCCTTTGCTAAGCGTCTCTTATTCGGAATCAGTCCGTTCGTAAAAGGGCTCATTGCGAGGAAATTGGTGAAGCCAGCTGCGCTTGAAGTCCTGGAGCAAACCGTTGAGGCACTCGTTGATGCCGTCGACACGATTTCACCAAAGCTAATTCTAAACTACGTGGAGATGGTGGTAGAGTCGCTCCTGCGCAGTCCGATGACAGTGTGGGGCCCCATTTTTAACAGCCTGCGCTTGGCTATCCTTCACCGCATTTGTCTCATCACCTGCGCGTTTCACCCCAAGTTACTGTCTATCCTGGTGCTGACGGCGCGCGATTTTCCCCGTCTGTTGCCGGACGGGCGGGTGGCGATGCTGCGCCTGCTTTGCAACCTCGCCTGTTCCACTCACGGTGCCATCATCTACACCGACAGCCGTTACCGCGACTCGTGGGTGTCGCTCGTCGGCCTCGGCTTGATGGACTCCAGCGGCGCGGTAGTGTACACGGCGGCATGCTTGGCGTTGAATTTGTCCCTCGCCATTGTCATCACTACGAGCCCATCGTTGAAGCGGGACATGTCGCAGCTCAACGACGAGCACTACGCCCTGCGACTTGTAACGCTCCTTCTGTACAACTTACGGTTCCGCAGTGTGGAGCAACTGCCGGAGCCGTCATTCAACATGGCACTCCTTGCACTGTACCGCCTCATGTCGAGCAATTCCGCGGCACTGGAGTACGTCGTCTGCCACTCCCTCAAGCCCCGTTACAGCGAGCTGCTGGACCGCTGCGAGTCGAATGAAAGTCGCGCGCTCGTGTGCCTCATCAAGACTCTCGAAGACCTTTTCGGCTAACTGGCGAAGGAATAGAAGTCTTTTGAGCAATGAAAATAAAAGTTACCCACGTGCTCGTCTCCCGCGTTGTTTCTCCTAGTTTTATACTGCTTTTGTTTTCTGTTTTTTATAGCTCCTTTTCTTCTCATTTGTTACTTACGCGTACACCTTAACCCACTTCAACCGAAAAGAGCAAAACCCCAGCTTCTTCACGGACGCCGCTTGCACTTCCGTTAATTTACCGATGGGTCATTCAGTGTAACGAAGACGCTGATTATTATATATTTTATTTGGCGACGCTATGTGGCCCTCTTGCACCACACCCAGGACACCGGCTGCATCTAAATAAATTTATACTTTGAAAAGCATGAACTCACCCCCACGCCCTCTCCCTACCTCTTTCCACACTTTTTCTGATTAAAAGTGTAGGATAACTCTTGGTTGTTGGTTCTTCTCGCGCTAACCTGGTCATTCGAGACACAGTTGATCATAGGTAAGCTATCTAAATATTCGTGGCCTAAAAGAGAATGTTACACACTGCGGTGGTGCCGTCGCTTCCGGCTTCGACTGTGACGCACACGGTGTCAGGCTACTTTTTGCCCGACTCCCTCACCGCCCAAAAAGTAAAAGAGGTTGTTGTCATCCGGCAGAACCACCTCACGCTCTACCGCGTCAAAGCACAGTTTACATCACATGTTGTGTCGGCCCACAACACTCATGTCCCGCTGGACCAGCTTGGGCAGGTTGCCGAAGTCAGCCTACATGCGCCTCCGCTTGCTGCCGCGACATGCCGTCCGTTTCGTGCCACGTCTGACATCCTAGTGTTGCTGTTGGACGATTTTCACGTCTCTTTTATGCAGTTCAACCCTCTCACTCTGCAGTTTGACACCGTCGCTCTCGTGCAGCTTGACGATCGCCAACTGATCTTAGACCGCTGCCCTCTCGACGCCTTGCTGCGGGTGGATCGGACAGGCTCTTATGTGGCGGTTTTAGCGAAGCGCAGTGACGTGTTCTTCTTCCCTGTTCTGGAATTATTAGACCCCGTGGCCCTGGCTGCGGTGCAGGCGGGCGTAACGGGCGGCGATGCTGCGGTTACTGACGCGCAATTTTGCTCTGGTGGTCTTGGTAACGCGTCGGCAGCCGGTAATCAGGAGGGCGACAGCGCTGCCACCGCAACGAGAGAGGCAGCCGTTGTCGCACCGCGGAAAACGCCGACTGTTGCGTTGAACGCCTGGGGCGACGACGACGAGGACGCTGATGAAGACGAGCATTTTCGAAAGGATGAAAGCGCAAATTTGCAAGAAAAACAAGATATGTTGAACATGCGAAGCTCACCCGAGAAGGAGGAAAGTGATAAGGCAACACTGGTACCGGGTACTGCTGTGTCGACGAAGAGGTTGGCAGGAGCAAGCGCTGGCTCCTCCGTCTTGCTGCGCATCGGCACTGTGACGCACTGGCGCCTGCAAGAAGTAAAAGCCACTCTGCGGAACGTGCGGGACATGCAATTTGTCGAATCGGCCGGTGAGCCACTGTTGGCGTTTCTCTTTGAGAAATACCCCACTTGGGCAGGTCGTGTGAAGCTACTGGAGTGGCGCAGCAAAACGGTGGAGGCGAACATGCTGACTTGCTCGATTGAATGGATTAAAGTAACATTGGCAAACTCCGCAGCGCCGCGGATGTTATCCCTCAGCGAAGTGGAAGGCTTACCGTATGACGCCACCAGCATCACACCACTGCCAGCCTTCCAAGACGTGCCGTCAGCGGTGTTGTGCATGAGTCGCAACATGATTGTGCATGTCAGCACAAAGAGCGGCTACGGAGCGTACATCAACACAAGCGGTGAAGACCAGGTGCGCAATGTGAAGTCGTCCGCCGTGACCTTTGAGAGCGTACAGTGGCGCGACGCCTCGCAGGCGACGTCGACAGAGCTCGTGAAGGTGAACTTGAACTTTGCGAACGCAACTGCTGTCATCGTGCCTCCTTCTTCAGCTTCTCGTCTGTCGCAGGCTGCCGGAGACGCAAACAACAGCCAACGTGTTTTGCTGGTCACGGAGGATGATGGGACGGTGGTGGATGTGCGGCTCTTCAGTCACGGATACACCGTTGGCACCATCAGCGTTGAGATTGTTATGACAGGGTGCTTCTGCTCTTCCTACGCTGCTGTGGATGCGACGCGGTTCTTCTTTGGCGCACTGAACGGCGACTCCCGCCTTATCGCCTGCACATCATGTGATCCGTGCAAGGTGCTGCAGCGCTTCATCGGTCTTGGGCCCGTGAGGGATATAGACTTCGTCGACACAACAACGACTGCCACCGCTGCTGCTGTCACAGCTGACGGTGCGGAGAACAGCGCCGACGACGTTCTCGACCCGACGGTGTCGGCGTCGCCGTTCGCGGACCTGTGCCGCAGTGTGGTGCTGGAACCTGAGCCCACGATGTCAGCGGCGCAGCGTCGCGCCGTGATGGACATTGCGTTGTGCTCCGGCACCGGGCCGGCCGGCACACTCTCCGTGCTGCGGCGGTCGCTTCGCAGCCGCGTGGTGCGGCAGGAGGAGCTGAACGCCATCTCCGTCTTCTTTCTCGAGCCTACGACGCTCGATTTGCACAAGCGGCCGCGCGACGAGGACGGTGCAGCAGCAGCAGCAGAAGGGGGAGGTTCCAACACAACAAACTACAACAGCAACAGTGCAGCACCGCAGTTCCCGCATCTCCTCATCTCCGGTTCAAACTTCTCCATTCTGTTCGCTGTGCGCAGCGACTCAGTCCAGCAGGTGCGCGGTGCGGCGCTGAGCGTCGCGTCTCGCACTGTCTACGCCGCTCACCTCGACTGGCTCTCCGCCCTCCTGCAAATCACAGAAACGGAGGTGCGGCTGTTGTCAGTAGACGGGAGGCGCAAGATTGTGAGCGCGGAGTTTCAAAACGTTGCAGCGCTACGAAATGGCTCTGACGCTCGTGCACCGAACCCGGCGCTGTCAGCCTTCGTCATTGCGGAGCGCCGTCGTGTGCTAGTGCGCTTCACCAACGGCCAATTGCTCTCCATCGCGGTAGATGACGCCAAGTCTATGGCACACAACGCGACGCTCCTACTTAACGACGTCGCCTCCATGGCTTGGTGGGCCGCCTCGCAGACCCTCGTCGTGATTCAAAACATGAACTTAGTTTTGTACGAGCTCCCCACCGCAGCTCCAAGTACCTCAACTGCTTCAACGTCGTCTTCTCCCTCTCCTCGTGTAGACGGCCAGCCCATCGAGCGCTCTGTTTTCCCCAATTTTGCCCTCATTCCCCCGTTTGCTGTGGAAGGTGTTGAGACGCCGGCGGTGAAGTTGCGCGAGCGCCTCAACGCGGAGCCGCTGCCGACTGTCACTCACCTCTCCGTCTTTGATCAGCACGAGGACGCCGCCACCTCCGCCGCCCCCACGGAGGCCACATTCGTGATGATCCTGTCCTCCGGCGAGCTTGTCACCTACCGGGTGGTGCCGGCCGACAGCTACGGCCCTCGGCGTTGCATCAAGCAAGTGTACCATATCTTGGACGTGGCGCCGGAAACAGACATTGTCGAATCCGTCGAGGCCCGCAAGCGACGGCTGCAGGAGGAACGGGCGCACCTGGCGAGTGTGACGCAGCAGATGCGTCATTGTAGTGAGCGTCTCGTCGCCTTCCAGCGCTTGCAGCACCGGTACAAAGGCTTCTACGTGTGTGGTCAGACGCCTGTCTTCCTCATTTACAACCCGGCGACAAACCAGCTGGTGCCGTCACGCCACCACAACATGCGTGCGGTGCGCGGCTTTGCGCCCTTCCACTCCCGCCACATCCAGGACGGCTTTGTCTACTGCGCCGAAGGCTTTGTGCATTTTGCGACGATGCAGCCCTTCGGCGAGCTCATCAGTAACGAGGGGTGGTGGCTGGAGCGGGTGCGCCTGGGCTGCACGCCTCACCGTATCATCTACTCCCCCGCAGCTCACGGCTGTTTTGTTGTGGCCTCGCGGCCACAACCTTTCTCCCCAAAGAAAGCGCCGTTTGATGTGCAGTTGCGCATGACGGAGGATGAGGAGGGCAACCGCGTTCCGCATGTCATCCAGCCCATATCGCCACCCTCGCTCTCTGTCACCTCCGGTGCCCCGGTGCCGATGAATGAGCGCTACGAGGTGCAGTTTTTCTCCACGCCTGAGTGGCAGCGCACCGACCGTTACGTTCTGGACGAGAACGAGAAAGTGCTGGCTGCAACACCTTTACGTATCACACGCGACACTACGATGGATGCACCTGGCACTGCCACCACCGCCCCCGTTTGTGCGCTGGCTACCGCCTACCCGCTTGGCGAGGACGTTACCAGCCGCGGCCGTATTTTGATCTTCGCCACGGCGCACATAAATGGACGGGCGCAGCAGCTGCGCAGTATGCACGGCGAGACAATGAAGGGCCCTGTGACGGCCATTACAAGCGTCGATGACGACTGCGTAGCCGTTGCAGTGGGTGGAACGGTGCGAGTCTACCGCTACGACGCTGCCAAGGCAAACATGGAGACGTTGGCCATCTTGTATGCTGGCGCTTACGTCACGCACCTCTCCGCCTTCCGCGATTACCTCGTGATTGGCGACCTTTTTCATTCTGTCTTGTTTGCCCGCTACAGTGCGGAGAACCACACGATTACGATCCTCGGCCGCGACACAAGTAGCACGTCCGTCGTCTTCAATGACATGCTTTACCACGACTCCCGGTTTGGATTAGTTGTGTCGGACGATCAGCGCAATTTAATCTGCATGAGCTATAAGCCACGGGTGCAGGAAGAGCTCGGGAAGCCTCCAAAGGTACTGGAGGCCCTCCTGAGCGTAAGTGGTGAGTACCGGCTGGCGGGCGGGGTGTTGGCAAAGATGATTCGCCTCCGCGGCACCGCCTACAACGCAAAAAGCAGTATCGCGATCTACGTAACGAACGCCGGCGAGGTGGGTTACCTGGTTCCACTGGGCGATCAGACAAATCGGACGGGGCAGTGGGTAGTGCGTCGTTTGCAGTCGGAGGTGGCGCATGCAGCTGGCTTGCCGCCGCGCATGTTCCTGTCGTTCCGCCAGGACGACCCGCTGCACTCGCTCAAAGGTGAAGAGTGGCTGCTGCACGTGCCTCTCTTGGAGCAGTTGTACCGGCAGGATCTGCGCACACGCAAACTGATTGCAGCAGCTGCACAGACGCAGCTGGACCGTGCGCTAAATGTTGGAGCGACGGTGTCGGCGGAGTTGGGAGCCATTTAAAGCAGGTAGACTTTTTGTTGTTGTTGTTGTTCTCGGTCAAAGAGAGCGGCACTGTTGTTGAACGAGATTTAAGTTTTACGCTGCAACTGCACGACGGCTTGTGCACCCTACTTCAGTTTGCTGTCCTGGATGTGGAATGCAGCCAAAATGCAATTGATAAGATTCTGGTTTGGTCCACTTACAGGTGTTGAAAAACAGTGTAGTTCATTTGAACACATTTATGGAGTAAGACAACGCAGCTTCTCTGAAAGCGCTTGCCAACGCTGTAACAAATTATTTTGGAAACTGTTTGACAAGTCCGTTTTTGCACCGAATAAGTATAGATTTTAAGATATCCGGATCCTCTCTACACCGTAAACGACAACATTTGCGGTTTGGAACTACATCGTCCCAAGCAAACAAGAAATAAGCCCTTGGAAGTAACGCCTTCACGGTTCCGTAGTGTCTCTCTCTACTTCTCATTCGCCCTCGTTTTCTACTTCATTTGTGTTTTTGATCTTCACATTTGTTAATACGTGTTACACTTGTTTTTACTAAGATGCAGTAAAGACCATGCAACACAGCAGCTCTCGCATGTGCGCAGCTGTGTGGCAAGGGTTTCGTCCCCACTTGCACCGCAGTCCGTGCGTTATCTGCGCCGCCGCCAGAGCTACGTGCCTTCCTGGCGTTGAACACGTATGCACATCTTCTTTCAGTAGTTCATCAACTGCGTGCACACAGCCTGTCACTGCAGCAGCAGACAACGCAACACCAAATGTTGAGGATAAAGGGGTACCAAATTTCTCGTATTCTTCGTCTCTATCATCCTCTGCCTCCTTCATCGAGCTGCGCCGCAATGCCCTACTGCAGTGGCTGCAAACCTTCTCGGAGAAGAAACGGCTATGTGGGGTCGTTGAAGTACGAAGCAAAGATGACTGTAAAAGCGCAAACAGCTCTTCTATACTGCCCGATGCGGAATCGTTCACAAGCTGCTACAACGCATACCTCCGCTGCGACGACCCGTGTGTGGAGAAGCAGCTGTACACGACGCTGTTGGAGACACTTGATAACCAAAGCAGCTGTCGTGAAGTGCCCCAAAGTGGTAAGAAGTCATCTTCACAAGAGTCTACAGAAAGCACAACAGAGCGTCAGTCGTCAACTCGGATTCCGACCCGACTTGTGGTACCGCAAGCAGAGTCGAGTCTTTCGACTAGTACGCTGCCGGCTTCTGCCGGTGGCAACAGGGCAGCTACGAACGTATTTGAGACACACGTACGCCAGCTCTTTCCCTCTGACTCCGCAGCAGTTTTAAAGCAGCTCGCTTTCCAAGAAGCACTCTTGTCCTTCAAAGAAGTTCTGGATCGACAAGGCGTCACATTCTTTCTTGCCTGCGGCACAGCTCTCGGGGCACGGCGAAACAACTGTTTCATTCCTTACGACGAAGACATCGATCTCGGCATTCTGTACACCGACTTCTTCTCCAGCGTACCTCCGTCGGGAAAGGAAGCTTTGGCAGAGGAGGCTTCACTACAGAATTCGCTCTCTGTCGCCTCGGAACTTCATCGTGTGCAGGACCGCTTGTTTCTTCTTATTCACGCCCTCGCCTCTACCGGCGTCTTTTTGATCTTTGACGTGTGCGGGACAGTAGAAAAAGGACTCGAGTTGCGTGTTCTGCACACACCCACAAACACACGGATCGACCTTAACCTGTATTACCCTCCCGTTCCGGGCAGCGACGACGCACTCGTGCAACGCGATGGACCTTTTGTGTGGGCCTCATCGTTCTACGAGGCCGCAAACCGACGTGCGCACCAGATGTACCGCTATCGCCATCGGCCGTTCGAGAAGGAGCTAACGCGGCTGCCGTTCTGCGTGCGGACGTCTGATGCAGTTGGTTTCTGGGTCCCGCCGGAGCGCTATTTGGTAGAGAACTACGGAAATGACTGGAGGACGCCGAAGCAGTACACCTACACTGAAGGCCTCGAGAAAGAGTTCAAGAACATTATCAACGAGTGAGGGGAATAAGACGTGTGTCTCACAGCGTTTTTTTTTTTTTTTGAAAAAGGCGGGGCGTTGAAGGATAATTCACCAACAAGTTTGTCCAGTAGGTGAACAGTCTAAGCGCCGCGGGTGAAGTTGTGTTAGTGACTCTAGTAGACTAAACCCTGTTTCTTCATTCACAAAAAGAAAAGGAACTCTCGTTATGTTAATGCAGTACATCCATCTCTTGTGCTGTCGTTTCAGCGCTGAGAAACGCGGTGACAGCTCTGGCTTTTCACTCTTTCTTCCATGCGCATGACAGATTAAGGCGCGGTTTTACTTGGCGCATCAACCGCGAGTAACGCACCACTTTTCCGGTGAGAGAACTATAGAAGTGACTCGTGCAGCAGTACCAATTATCTGCTTCTGTTCTTTCGTACCACTTTGATTTTCATCTGTATAATATCACAACGTGTGTGCGTGTGTGTGTGTTTCATATACTGCCAACGCTGCATAACACTGCAAATGCCGCTGACAAAATAGTAGTAGTAGTAGTAGTAGTGGATTCGCCCCCTTTTTTTTCCTTATTGATTTGTGTTTGTATTTTTCTTTCATT
Source organism: Crithidia expoeki (assembly GCA_900240875.1). Classification (NCBI taxonomy): domain Eukaryota; phylum Euglenozoa; class Kinetoplastea; order Trypanosomatida; family Trypanosomatidae; genus Crithidia; species Crithidia expoeki. The sequence goes on from OESE01000220.1 coordinate 473,753, forward strand.
CCTCTGCCTTTACCGCCACTGTGTGGACGAAAGAGGTTTGATTGGAAACTCCAGAGATAGAGGAACTCAGAAGAGTGCAGCGCAGTAGAGACACAACGTACTGGGGCGAATAAAGCGCGGACTTATTAACCCGTTTTTTCTTTCGTCTCATTACTGCCGCTCACTCCGTACCTGGCAGTTGCTCATCATTTCCAGCGACCGACGTGGCGTGTGTTTGCTTCCTGTACACAGATCAACAAAAACTCTTGAAGTTCCGTGGTACTTCTCTCGCGCCGCTACGTGCAAGAAGTCGAGAAGTACTTTGAGTGCAGACCGTATCAGACACAGATTCGTTGCCCTCCTCAACTCTTGAGCTCGTCATAGTCACTTTTATAAACACATTTCGGCCCCACTCGTCCGTTGAAAAGCAGCGGGACGTTTGGACAGTAAAGCGTGGCCACTGTTTTGTTTTTCCCCTTTCGGTGCCCAACTTAGTGGTCTTTCGTTTGAGGCAGATATTAATATTGGTTCTCTAGTGAGTGTCAACTTTAGACTGTTTTTGTTGAACTTTGATCTTCTACAAGAAGATCAGAATCGACACACAGCGCCTGTCGTGCTTCTTGCAGGCAGGTCCTAGTCTGCGAATACTGTTCTCTTACTTCAGCAGTTGTAATTCTCTTCTGATCTAGCCGTGATCGTGACGGCGGAATAGGCAAGCTGCCACGCAAACAGGTTTTTCATTCTTTTTTTTTCGTTATATCTACGTTAGATCGCCTTACACAGTTGTGCTGTGGCGTGGTGTCTGCGTGCGCCCATCATGAGCCTCAATCCCAACGCCCCGTCCTTCGACCCGAACGCGAAGCCGTTCATTCCTTCTTTTGCTCACAACGTACCGCTCGACACGTACGTGCCGCCAGTCTACCAGTCCGCGCCGCAGTTCGCCCCACAGTTGAGCAGTCTGGCGGGCGGCGCGGCGAGCGAGGATGACATCCCGCTCGTCTCTGGCTTCAAGCGGAGCACCAGGGTCGCCGTGCCGTCTGCGGATTCCCAGGAGGCGTCAGCGAGTGCTGTCGCGGGCCCGGGGGTGCACGGTGCCGGCTCGGTGAGCATCCCCAGTCCGGGCTCCAGCAACGTCGGCCAACCGTCTATGTGGCGACCACCGCACCAACAGCGGCCGTTGCTGCAGCAACCCGGCAGCGTCGGCGTTTTCCCATCCCGCCCCCCCGCGATGCTGACTGGTGGCAGCTTGAGTGGTGGTGGTGTCTCCTTCGGCCCAGGCACCGGCGGCCGCGTCAACTCTTATACAAGTCTCTTTAGCGCCGGCTCGCCCGACGGCGGGATGGAGAAGCAGGAGCAACTAGACCAGCCTCGCATCCTCGGCTGGTCGTCGTCGTCGTCGTCGTCGATGCGGCGGCAGCTCTCCACTAGCCCGTGTGGCTCGCCCATCGGCATTGCGCAGCGGAGCCCTACCAACCGCTACACCGCTCCGCAGCAGCAACAACAGCTGCAACAAGTGCAGCCACAACAGCAGCCTGTCACGCCGGCACAGCTGTCACCGTCGTCGCTCTCCCGTTCGCAGGACCGCGCCGGTCTCTCGCTGGCCGCGGCGCCCTTCTCCCCTCCGTATGGCGCTCACTCTTCTAATCTGCCGAGCGGCCCCGCACCGCAGCAGCACTCACCACCGCAGATTGCGCCACCGCAGCCGCGTCAGCAGCAACAGAATTTTCCGTCCAAGATTGCTCCAGCGGTGCCCCGAAGCGCGCAGGAGCGTCAGGCGGCACTAGCAGCAGCAGCGGCGGCGGCAGCAGGGGCGGGCTCGCCTGCCTCAGGTGCCACTGGAGGCACGTCGTCGAATAATGGGAATGTGAACGCGAGCGGGCAGTCCGTCGGCGGTAGTACCTCCGAAAAACAGCCGTCGTCGCCGCAGCTGCAGCGTGGAACATCGTCACCGGGATTGCCAGCGCCTCGCTCAGATGTTTACCAGCTGCAGCAGCAACAGCAGACCGGCACAGTAGGCACTGCAGTAAATGAGTCTGCCTCTTCGCCCCCGCCACCAGCCGCCACACACATTACACCAACTCCCTCCAACGATGCCCCTGTTGCCATTCCTCCTCGCATCACGTCGGCGCCTATGGCGCGTGCGGTGCGCGTCGGCGGCCAGTCGCCCTACTCGCCCAACACCGCCGCCGCCGCTGCCGCGCCGTACCCGGGGCTGGCGAGGGGGCTAGTGGGCCTGCACCCATCGTCGTCGCCTCCGCCGTCCCTGCCGCGTGCGCTGCCAAGTGCGGCCGGTACCCGGGCCGACGTCCCGCCAGCGTTGCCCAGCGTCGGCAGCCCCGCTGGACTGACGTTGTCATCCGCGTACGGTTCACCCTCTGCGTCTTCTCTTACGGCTGGCCGCTCCCCAGCGACGCCTACGGTTACACCGACTACTGGAACTCCAACAGCGACGCCCGCCTCTCCGCACCGTCCTTGTGTCGGAGCCGCTGGCGGTCTGACGGGTTGGCGACCACCGCAGTTCGGTCGCAAGGCCACACCCTCCAACTCAAACCCCCTCGTCGTCCTCATCTTCGGCTGCCGCGGCTCCGGTAAGACGACGCAGGCGGAGAACATCGCCGAACGCTATCACCTTCTGCACCTTTCCTCTGGCGACATGTACAAGGAGGGTAAGCAGCCTTATGTGGAGGTGGAGAAAGCGGTGAAGGACCACTTCGGCCCCGATGCGAAGGACCGGCAGTATAACGGCATCGTGCTCGACCGCTTCGTTGCCACGGGGGAGATGGACGCCTACTATCTCCAGGCCTCGCTCAACGTGTGCAACCTCCCTGTACCTATCGTCTTCTGGCTCCAGCTGGACCCGAAGGAGGGCCTGAAGCGCGCACAGCAGCGCGGTGATCAGAAGGCGGGCGCAGACCATTGGCGCTACGTTGAGCAACGTGCGCAGGCGGAGGTTGCTGATCACGTGTACAAGAAGATCGGCGTCTTGCATGCCATCGACTGCAACATGATGGACGCCCGTCGGGTGTGGGACCGCATCCACAGTATCATCGATGGCCTATTCCCCACCCGCAGCCGCAATATCCGCCTGCCCGTTGCGACTCCGGTGCCCGGGTACGAACACTTCCACCTCCTCGACGACTACAGTGACTTTCAGCAGCTAACCAAGGAGGTCCACGCGGCGATTGGGAACACGGCGGGCCGCACCGACAGCGTGCCGCTCTCCAGCATCGGCGGCTACGTCGACGCCTGCTCCTTCGCAAACCGAAGCGAGTGCAAGAAGATGTCAAACATGTACGTCACCCTAAAGGTTGACGGACAGCGCTTCCTCGTCGTGAAGCACTCCCACTTCGGCGTGCTCGGATTCCCCTTCCTTTTCACCGGCTGCTACGACTTCAACTTCCTCTTCGACCCACTGGCACTCCCCAACGCGCACGAAGTACTCGGCGGGCGCCAGGACGAAGCGTCTGGAATTGAGTGGATGCTCGACGCCGAGCTCAGCACAACGGGCGAGTCGGCGCACCCCATTCCCGTCCTGCACATCATTGACTTTATCTACTTCGGCGGCAAGCAGGCTAAGCGCACTCTTTTCGCGGAGCGCTACGAGCTGCTGACAAAGTGGTTCAATGCGATGATGGAGAACACTGCCGAGGCCGGTGTGTACGCCTCGGTGGTGCTGAAACAGTACGTGCCGATCAATGAGTTGCCAGCGCTCCTGCCGCGCATGGAGGACGCGCCCTTCGCAGTGGACGGCCTCGTTTTTCAGGCAAACAGCCTCTACAAGTTCGGTCTTGACAAGTTTTTGCTCAAATGGAAGCCTATGGAGCTGTGCACCGCCGACTTTCGCCTGATGAACAGTAGGGAAATCGTCGAAGAGGACGGTTCGCGGACGACAGAGTTTGAGCTCTACACAACCGACAACGAGCGCGAGGTACCCTACCCTGGAGCGATTGGTGTCTTCTCCGAGATGGAGGTCCGCGGGTTCCAACTGCGCAACAGCGTCATTGCGGAGCTGAAGCTAGGGATGGTGAAGGAAGGCACTAACGTGAGCGGCCACCCGGAGACGATCTGGAAGCTGCACCGCCTGCGCGTCGATAAGCCGCGTCCGAACAAAACTGCCGTGGTGGACAGCATCGTGAACCTCAAGCACCTAAGCTACGAAGCACTGCTGAACCACTGCAAGGCGTTGCACTTCACGGGCCAGACGAAGAACTGAGCCTTCCTTCTGACAACAAACAAAACAAATGTGATTGGGGACGGTCACACAACGTGAACGTTTGTCACAGTTAAAGGAAAAAGAAGCAAAAGCAAACAGAGGGCTTCCGGTAGCTACGCTGCGTTCATTGTGTCCTACGGCTCTCACGCCCACTCAAACACATTACGCACATCTAGCATCACAAGAAGTGGTTGGAAGTGACGGGATCAGCTTGTGCAAGCTGTTTTTTCATGCCTCCCACGCTTTGGCTGATTTTTACGGTCACTTCCAGCGCTGTTCTACGACAACACCACCTTGTGCTGGTTATATATATATATATATATATATATGCCATCATCGTGTAAGCCTCCGACATGTGTGAGCAGGTGTCTTCTCTTCGGATGCTTCTTTTGTCTCGCTTACTTTTTTTCCTCTATGTTGTGTGAGTTATTTGACATTGTTCGGAGGACTTAAAACAACTTGAGTCACAGAACGTGCATTTCGTGCTTGTTCGTGTGCTTGCGTGTATAGCTGGAGGATTGTTTTGCTTGCCTCCCAGAATAGCAGTATGGTGTCGCCCATTTCTTTTTTTTTTACCACTATTATCTGTTTGTGCCTCACTACTGTCCTTTGTTGTGGTTTTTACTCCACTAAGACTACGTTGATAAAAACCCTTAACGCTGTGCGGTGTTGCTGCCCCCTTAAACTATAACATAACTTGGAAATAGAAAAAAGAACGTTCAGTGCTCTAACACGGCAAACACAACTGGCAGAGAGCTGTCACTGGTAGAGTTGAATGACGGGACACGCATCTTTTTTAGAAAAAAGAGTTTTTGACGGGAGTGGTGCACGATGTGTGGCCGACTGCACGCCCTGTAATCGATTTCCCTGGCGACCTAAAGAGGATAAATCGTGTTTTCTTCGGTGGCGTGGCTCCCCCATAAAGACGCGGTTGCACAAGAGCAAAAAGAGTTTCGTGATGTTGCCTAAAAACGTGCTGCGCTAATAAACAATTGAGTCTAAGGTGCCGCTCACAGCAACACGTATCTTTCACTTTCACAACGCAACTTTGGTTTCCCCTACGTTGTTTTTCAACCTCCCGCTCCTCATGATACACGCACACGCACAGAAGAGAACGCTTTTTTATTTTTGTTGTTTCAAGTCTGTTTACTCTGCCTCTTTCAGAACTGTTGTTTGAGGGTTCAGATCGCAATTGTTGTTCTACTCGCATAGTTACTTGTCCTCTCCCAGGGAGTAAGAACGACACCTTTGTGGTGGCTTATTAGCATCCTTGCAAGTGGTTTGGCGCGCTTTTGGTTTCGGATAGTCTGGATTGTTAACGACTGTCTTCGCATTTCAAAGAGAATTCTTTCTCAATCGAGGGGATCTCTTTGATTTGGTGCGATCACTAATTAAGTGGTGCTTCGCTGGTGACAAAACGGAAAGAAACGACGGGCATTGGAGACTGTGGCGTAGGGAGTCCCTTCGTGACGACATTTTTCCCCCGGATCTTTCGCAGTTTTTTTTTTGCCTTTTACTGAAAAGACGAGAGAGAAAGCGAATCCCACCCAAAACGCTTCGTCTCAAACCTCTTTTCTTTTCTCTTTTTTTTTTTCACCATTACTCATTCCAAACGGTAGGCAACCGCTGCTCTGTGCAAGACTCCATCCGGTCTCAAAGCAGGACGTCACCAGACCGCTTCTTTCTCTTCTTTTTGTGGGATCTTTGAAGGCACAGTCACTTGGATACACTCTTTTACCGATTTGCTAGGTATCCAGTGCGTTGAGGCTTTTATTCTATTTCTACTCCTACTCGAAGCTTCCAATTTATTTCTCTTTTTGCGGACTTGTGTGCTTTCTTTAATAACTCACAACGACCCGAAAAGTACGCTACCGCTCCCGAACCATGTCAAATCTCAATCCCAACGCCCCGTCCTTTGCGGCGGGTAACTACCAGCAGCAGGGCATGAACGCGAACAACCAGACCTATGGCAACAACGGTGGCGTTGGCGGTGGCATGATGGGCAGCGACAACTACGGCAGCAATCAGATGATGTATGATAATAACGGCGGCTACCCACAGGGCAACATCGGCGGCGGTGGCCGCGGCAGCTACAGCGGTGGTAGCATGTACGGACTCAGCGGGGGTGGCAACTACATGAATAACGGCCAGTCGCAGAGCCCTGGGTACGCGCCAAACCCCCGCATGGGCCTCCGCCCCAACGCGCCGCGCGGCCCTGTCCCGCATAACCAGTACCAAAACCCGAACCAGAACATGATGGGCGGCGGCCCGGTTATGCGGCAAGGCAACTACCGCGGCCCGCCGAGCATGTATCACAGCAGCGGCGGCATGGACGTGAACGGCGGCTACGACCAGCCCCCACCGCAGCACATGACTATGCAACAGCAGCCCCACCCGATGCGGCCGAACAACAGTAACATCAGCATAAATAATAACATGATGGGTGGCCCGGGTAGTCGCATGCCGCTCCCGCAGCAGTATGGTGTCGGCGGCAGCAACACCAACCTGCGCGGCCCGATGTCCAGCATGAACCCCAGTTTGGGCAGTCAAAATGGAGTGGCGTCGGGCAACTCGAGCGCACCGCCTCCGCCGATGCCAGCCCCGGTAACACCGCCCGCTGCTGTCGCCCCTGCTGTGGCGACCCCGTCGTATGCGACGAAGAACACACCGCGCGTGGTGATGGTGGTAGGCTACAAGCAAACGGGCAAGACAAGTGTAGCAAAGGCGATTGCGGAAAAGGAGGGCTTCGAGTACGTGTCGCTGAAAGGCCCGGTGGACGACGGAGCCAACGGCGAAGACGAAGAGGCGAAGGAGACACCGCCACTAGAGCGGCTGGCTGTGCTGCGGGCGGTTTTAGAGAAAAAGTCGACACTGAAGGGCCTTGTGCTAGATGACGCTTTCACGACAAACCGCTTTCATGCCCACTACGTCGTGCACTACCTCACCAAAGCCGGCCTGCAGCTGGACGCGGTTGTGGCGCTGCTGCCGGAGCTATCACTGCTGGAAAAGCGCGGCGTCACTTTCGACACGATCAACGACAAGGCGGCCCACCCCGAGGCGTTCGAGTTCGCCTCCAGCTTAGACCAGACTGGTGTCGTCGCCATCGTCGATGACATGAGCCTGAAGGAGGTGGTGCAAAAGGCCACAGAGGATGTTGTGGCGCTGCTGAAGACAAACCCTCCGGCTCTGGCACTGGAGGAGGTTTTCTTTATCCCGAACTGCCCGCTGGTGACGAACCCGGAGCTGGTAGAGAAAATTTTACAGGCAGAGCTCAGCACTATCAAGACGGAGGTGCCGTACAATTTCACCTACTCGGAGCCGAACTTTGTGGTGGACTACGTGCAGTTTGTGCAGTACGCGGCAAAGCTGCAGCATTACCTAGTGACGCCGTGGATGTGGGGCGACAAAGTCTCTCTTATCGGTTACGGCACCGGCGTCTACGTCCATCTGACCTCATACAACATTCTTTTCGAGCTGACTGACCTACCCACCGCGCTGCAGGAGCTGATGAAAAAACTGAAGAGCGAGGCAGACGCTGCGGCCACTGCCGACGCGCCGTCTAACCCGCTCCTCTTCTCAGTCGAGGCTTCGATGCTCGACGATGTCTTCTACATCTCCGACATGATCGTCCTCGGCAAGCATAAAGGCGGAGAGATGATCTTGCACGACCGCGTGAAGCTGCTGCACGAGAGCTTTGGCAAAATGCCCTCCACTGGGCTCGTGCGCCTCCTAGAGCACTACAATGTCAGCAGCATCAAGGACTGCTTGGAGGCGTACAAGGACATTAGCCGTGGCGCAATCTTTGTCAACCCGGACGGCATTGAGTATGGCTCGTACGACATCCGCAACCTCGTCTACCCGTCTGAGACGAAGAAAACGGTGCGGCTGCGCATCTGGGACGGCCACGTGGCGGACGACACATGGAACTTTGACTGCTACGTACGCGAATACCAGGAGGAAGTGCCAGCCACCAGCCGTTCCACCGGCACGAATTCGCTGCCCGTCATAATCAGCGACAGCGATGTGGAGAAGAACGTAATCAACGATGGCAACATCGTCGAGTGTGTGATGGAGCGTGTCGCCGCGAAGGGGAAGTCAAAGGAAAAGAACGCTGTGTTGAACTTCTGCCGCCGCTGCAAATGGGAAGTGGCACCGATCACGCAATTCTACATGTGGGCCTTCGCCGACCCGCCGCGTTGGTCGACAGAGTCGTTCCTCGACGCCTGCTCCACGATTGCCGGCGTGCGTCCTCCTTTGTAAGCGACACGCGAGAGAACGAGAACGATGATGTGAGAGATGTCTCGGTAGCTAAATACAGGTTGCAGTAGCATTATTTTCATTCTTTTCTGAAGCAGTAGTCCAGCGAGAGCTGCGTGAAACCCCGCGAACACAGTTTGCGGACCGGCTTTCCGTAATCTGCTTCTAGGGTAGAACCTTTTGCACCTTGGACGCAAGCTGTGTTCTCTCCTCCACTCTTCCTGACATGCTCTTTTCAATGTGTACGTTGCCAGCGGAATCTGTTTTTGCGCTGCCTATGGGTGCTTGCGTAGAAAAATCGTGCTACGAAGCTGGCGACGCTGAACAAGACACGGCTAAAAGACGGTGGAGTGTGTCCCATAGCAGTCGCATCTTTACCTTTTTTTTTCTGATCTGTTCAAGCAACTGAGCAGTCGCAGCTGTGTGTTTTTTTGTTGTTATGTTCGTTTGTTTGTTCTGTTTTCGACGATTCCGTATCTCAAGTTTTTGGTTTGGTGTCAGGTTTTATTATTGTTTTTGCGTGTTCGTCATCGTCGCAGTATCGGAGCGGCGTAACAGGTCAGCAAAAGAGATGCGCTCCTGTTCTCTGTCTTACCATACGCACATGGACGCGCAAGAATTTTTCTCTTTCTTGCCGTGTTTCCTTGTTGATACTGCAGCTGAAGTGGGTGGAAGAGCGGCAAGGTGATGCTTTTTTTTTCTGTTGTTATGGGTGAACACGTGCGCTCTGGTTGGTAACGCTTGTTTATCTTATACCTTTGTGCGGTGTGGTCGAACCTATAACGAGCAAACTCAACGAAGCCACCGATTTAGGAGACAGCATTGTGACAGCCTCATAAAACGTTGATGCAACGCCGCTGTTTCATTATCTTTATCCAACTGTGATGACTTTTGCTATGTACGCCGGGTGTTGAGATAGTGAAGAAGTTGTGTTTTTCATGCTCGAGTTGGCAGCGGTTCTTGTTGTACTGCTTCTGTTGATGGTTGGTGTACGTTTCTCAGCTTTAGTTACTGAGAAGCTGAAGTACTTTGTTCATTACCTGCGCAGAACGTGCCGCGTGATTTGACACGCATATAATTTTCTTGTGCGTGCGTTGCGATTGAAGGTGGGTGCTACGCTCCCTCGTTGTTTAAGCAAGTGACCGTTCGCCCGTCGTCTGGACACACCTTTTCCTCAAATGTCCCTTCTGCGATTTCCTGCGTTTGTTCACCACGTCCCACATTTTCCAGACTCATAATCCAAAATGAAGTAGCGCCGTTTTTTCCTCGTTTGCGTTCTTCTTTCTCAACTCTCTCCCAATTCGGTAACTATCGTTATCTTTTTCTTCCCTCACCACCCTTCTCACACACGTGTACGTGTTGAGTTTCTGAACGCCGTGCCAGATTAACCGTCTTCGCACAACGGTGCCGCGCGATGTCACCCCGGAGCTGCTGCAGTGCCCCTACGACACCGCGCCTGCGCTGATCGACGACGAGTTGAAAAGCCTGCCGCCAATTATTCCCCCGTTGTTCCCGACGACAACGTGTAGGTAAAGTGAAACGAGATCGTCTACGCCAAGGTGGCCCGCGAGATGCTCTACTGCGACTCCACCGCGGAAGAGGAGGTGGGGAAGGAGTCGGTGCACCTCCCGCCCACGCATTATATACCAACAGTAACGCCGCCGGCTGCTGCCGCCTAGGCGCGCGTCACGCGCTTCCTGCGCGTCGAGTTGTCGCCTCCGCCCCTCATGGACAGTGCCGATGTGCCGCCGTTGTGAACGACAGCGTGCGGTTACTGGTTAAACGCACTGGCCGCTTTCGTGAGCCGCGCCGCGTCGTCGTACCGACAGCCGGCCAAAAAGACGTGGAATCCACACAGCTGTCTGTTGCCCGTCACGCACGGGAGGGGTGCCGGCGGGGCGGATGTCGCGGTGATGACGGTGACCTTGACGCAGCGCGAGGTGTGGCGTAGCTCTACCGCTGCTTATCTGCGTGAGGATCGGAAGGTCCCGCGACGATGATGGAGCTGGAAGTGGTGACAGCAGCCTACCAGGTGCAGCAGCTGATGAACTCGTCCTGCAGCTCCAGCAGCACCACGTATCCCTCACGGGTGAGCCGGTGGTAAGGTAGACAACGATTTTTTTTTTTGGCTCACATACCATCACCCTCTTCAAACGCAAAAAGAAAAGCAACTAAACGGAAGGTTATTTTGAGAACATATTTGCTGTGCGCGCACAGCGGGGATTAAGGGAATAGTGAGGTGCCACGTTCGTACAGACAGTGTCTCATCGCTTTCCAGTGCCTTTCCTGGTCTTTTTGCTTCCGGATGTGAGGCTCGGAACGAAAAAAAAAAAAAAAAACGTTGTCACGTACAGAACTATGTCGGACACAGCTCTCAAAGAAAATACATACCTCACACGTGTATAGTAAGAATAGGGATAAGAATACACGTAAGTAAAACTGAGGTGGAAAAACACTGTAGCGAGGCAGTAGTTGGCAATGGTAACTGTTCTCGTGAGCCCGATGAGTGTTACATTTTTCGTTTCCGGCATTCGGCCTTTGGATGCCGCGAGGCGGCGGCGAGTGCCGTTGGCGGGCCCAAGGTGCACCACTCCCCCCCCCCCCTCCTGAACACCTTTGGATGCCTCAAGGAAAGGGCAAAGTTGTACGAAAACAACGTCTTATGTTCCGGGCTTGCTTTTTTCTTTTTTAGCCTACATCTGGGAAGTAACAACTCGACTCCCTTGGCGCCTCCGGTGCCCTCACCAAAGTTTCAGGGTTTTTTACCTCCTAAACGGGGGGTGGCCAAACGCCTGTGCCCTACCGTGCTATGTTTTGAGGGGGTCGGACCGGCGGAAAGCTCTGGAGCTGGCCGAGGGCTAGGGGACTTTCGGCACCGCATAGGCGTTAACCAAAGTAGGGAAGCTCGCGGCCACAGGTTGCGGCTCCAACTCGTTGAGCTGCCAAAACCGTTTTGCCGTGGTGGTGCGAGACGAAATTATGGGTCCACGTCTGGCCGCGCTAAATGGAACTGCAGAGGGCAACCTGAGACCAAAGGAAGCTGCCGTTGGTAGGTTGCCCCGAGGAGAGTTCATTGCAGGCCTGCGCCCCCAAAGAGACCCACTTCAACTGGTTAGATTGCGAGTCTTTTGTACTAGGTGGCCGTATCGACACCCCGGTGCAACCAGGAGTAGTACAAATCAGTTGGGGAGCATCAGTAATCGTCTAGCGCGACCTTGGTATATTCTCGAATTTTGCGCACCGCACGTAAAGCTGTCGTTCAGCCTGATAAGCCTGTGTCTACTACTGACGTCGCAGGTCCACACCTAGTTTCTTCTCCTTTTCTGACACATCTAAATGTGGCGGAGGTTGCAGGCACCACACCTTCAAGTGCAAAAACCAAAACGCACAGTGTAGGGTTATCGCGCTGTTGTCCTGTTGGCTCTTCTTTCTTTCCGTTTTTTGTTTTAAGTGGGTCTTAGCGTGTTTTCCGTAAACGAGAGTAAGTTACACACGATCGGTCCCTGTAAGCTTTTTTCCTTTAAATTGGCTGCTTCCGTGTCCGCTGTGGGCTTTTGGTTTGGATTTTTCCGGTTGTGATCGTCGCCGCCCCGGCGGCCTTGAAACGACCATCGGTGCCGGCGCAGTGCCCCCCTTCCCTCGCTAGTACTTAGCCCTCGTGGGCGGCGTAGGGGAGGAGTCTGCCGGATTTCTCGCGGGCCGCTGTGGCGGGATCCGGTGTTCGGCGAAGATGTTAGGGGGCGGTGGAGAGGGGGCGACGTCGCGGCGGAGCGCCCGGGATCAAAGGGCGACATCGAAAGCGGGGCAGCCGCCCGCGACGCTTTCCCATGACCCGGGCCTCCTGCGCCGCAGGACAGGGGCTCGCACAAAGGAAAACGACTACTAACTTGAGTGGGCTGTATGAAGGCGGGGCAAAACACAATCCAAAAAAAAAGCACTCATTCTCAGGACGTCACTTGGCCGTGTGTGAGGTAGAGGCGGCGATGCTCGTACAGCCGGCGCATTTGCTTGTCGTGCAGCTCGAACGCCAGTTCCTCTACGCTTGGATCGGTGGACGGCGCGGGGATGGGCGAGGGGGACGATGCAAACAACTCCCCCGCAGGACGCGGGAACTCTTCATCACGAAACGGCAGTTCAGCTCGGCTGCCCCGCGCACTGCTACGATGCTGCGCGTTCACGCTCCTCCTTTGCTGCTGCCGCTGCTGTTCTTCCCTTTCGGTCTTCAAATGCTTCAAGGCCTCTACATCCCGCTTCAATCGGTACAGCTCCGACCGCAGCAGCTCCACCGGACCCATCGTGTCGTCTACGAGGATGGCCGGGTCGATGAGAATGGGTCTGTTGCGGCGCATCGCAGTGACGGTTTGGCGGACAACCGGTGAAACACTGTCGTGTGGGCCGCAAGGAATTGGGGGAGCGCTCTTAAAGCTGTTCACGTTCTGCTGTGGTATATGCGGCGGCGGCAAAGCAGCAGCAGCAGCGGAAGGCGGTGGTGCTCGTGGTGGCTGTTGCTGTTGACACAGCAACTGTGCGGGTGTCAGCCCAGTTGAGGCCAGCGCTGGCGCGTTGCGTGGCCCGTTTGCCGCGGGCGAGGATCCTGTTGCGGGTGAACTATATGGGGGGTTTGATGACGGTGGCGACCGCGCTGCGCTCTGAGGCGAGGAGCCGCGTCCGCTGGCAAGCGCAGATGCAGTTACGGCGGCCGGAGGTTGGGGAGGTTGGGCCGGCGATAACAGACGTGGGCGCGAGTACCACGGGACCGGCATCGGGGCATCCGATGCCGTAGCGCTTGCAGGCATGGCTACGACACGCGACTCACGTGGAGCCGTGTACACGTTACTCGCATCATCGAAGTACGCCGGAAGCGACGGCGCGCGACCTCCGCCTGGAGAACGATCGTCTGTGGCGGCAAAACCGGGCGACGGCAACGATTGAACCGCCGCCGTCGATTCAACTAGCGGTGTATTCTGACTCGACCACACAGTGCTGGAATTGTCGCTGGTGGCAGGCACCGGCACAAACCACAATGCGTTTGCCTGGTCTACGCCACACGGCATGCCCACAGACGCTGGCGTCGCTTCCGGGTCAATGAGCCGCTCTTGCCAGTACAGGTCGCCGTCCTCGTCAAAGCGATCCAGCACGTTGTGGAACTTCACATTGGGCTCGAGCTGCAGCAACCGCGGCTCCTCGCCTTCGTCGGTGTAAACTTCCAAGAAGCAGCGTCGCCGACTGGGGTCCATCTGTGTGGCGTTGACAGAAAAGGAGGTAATTATGCGAATTGCGATGGAAGTACTAAAAGGCGGTTTTACAGCGTGCTGCGACTTGACCAACGTTGGAACTATTCAATGCAGGTGCAAGTGCAAGATTCTGCAGTTTACAGTTTAAAAAGCAAGTGAAGATTAGAGAATAAGGTGGGTCGATGGCACAGATGCCCCTTAAAACTCGGAAGTGCGCTGGTGCAATGCGGTGGCGAGATTATTGTCATCATGACAGATTAGTTTTCTCCCTATGTTCGATTGAGTTTTGTGTGCTTCAAAGCGATAATCGCACAAAGTTAAAACCTGCGAAGTGAAATCAACGGTCTCGCTTTCTCTTTTTTTTATTATAGCGGTACTTTGCTCATTATTGTATTTCTTGTGTTGTTGCTGCTGCTGATGGCTTAGACGTAGAGCTCGTAAGGGGAAGGAACGGACGCACGTCGAGGAAATCTTGTCCCCCGTTCCCCACTTTACTGTGCAGCTTGACAAGCGCCTTTCGAGGCAGCATTCCTAAAAACTGCTCAAGCGTCACAAGTGTGCGCACGTGATTTACAATAACTCTCAAAAGCCTTGTCACCTGATTTCTGTGCACCGCGTGACAACACGGAAAAAAAAAACAGTAATAATAATAAAACACCGAACGGAACACCGCAGTACAAAACAGTCTGTACATTGATATTGAGCACACAGGCAGGAACCGTAACAGCAACAAAATTCAAAAAAAAAAAAAGGCGAAGTCCGTTGTTTCTGCGTCAGAGAGGCAGACGGAAAAGAAGCACTGCATGTTGCGGAACTTGATAAGATACGTGCCAGTCGTAAACAATCTCACGCGCCTACTTTTCCCCATGGTTAGTGGAGAGTGGTGACTCGACGCGCGCACCTTTTTCCGGCTTCTTTATTGTCACCGCTGCCGCACCAGCGCCGTTGTCTGCCTGTCCGTCTGACGCAGCAAAGAAGCCGAGATGCATGGAACTGAAACTAGGGTAGGAGCGCACCTGCGGCGACCCTGCCTCCTGCAGGTCGCGCATCTCCCGCTTGAGCGCATCCATGTCCACCTTGTGATCCACCGTCACGCGCTGAGGGCGGTCGTCGTCAGAGCGATGTCGCACGATCATGTACGCACCTTTCGACACTTTATTCGCCATCCCTGATAGGCGGGAGCCGCGTCCGATGCCACCGTTGCGCGAACCACGAAAGCGATCACCTGCCAAATTGATCGTGTTGCGATGGGTCGGCAGTGCCAGCCTAGCGGAGCCGGGCTTCTCGAAATCCTTGCCGGATATCGGCGTGGCCATGCTCCGCACCCGCTCCTGAATCGTACCGGAGAGACGGAAGTCGGTCAGCTGCTCCTCTAAAGGGCCTCCGGCGATGGTCTGAAAAAGCGGCATCGTCGCCAGATTTGTCAGCAAGTCGATGCAGTAGCTCGACAGCGACGTGCCTGGCATCTCGGCGAGGTGGGTGACGGCGCCGATGACCGAAAAAGTCTTGCCGCCGCGCAGGCGGATAGTGTCGGGTTGCACGAAGTACTTCCACAGCAGGTCCCGATCCGCCGCGTCGCTCAGGCTCTCGCCGAGGAGCGTGGCACGTTGAAAAACGGCGAGGATACAACGGTGCAGGCAGCGCGCCAATGCGTCGTGCTGCGGATATCGCTCACAGCACTGAAGAAAGGCCGCGAAGAAACCCGACGAAACGAGCGTGCGGTCTACCTCCGCCAGCTGAAAGAGCGAGAACTCCGCAAAAAGCTCACACACGGCGCGGCGCAGCGGACCGAAGCCTTGCTGCGTGGAACCGGACGGTGAAAGCGCAAGCGTATTCGGCGCCGCTGCTGCCGCAAGCACCTCTTTCTCCTTCGCCGTCAGGGTGAGTAGCGCGGCGATGCGGCTTGCCTGTCCACCCATCACCCGAAGTGGAGTGATATATTGCGTGGAAGTTTCGTACATGCTGTGTGTCTCCGGCAGCACGAGCGATTTGCGCACGAGACTCACCACCGCAACGAGCACTTCCATCCCGTCCGCCGCGAGCGACACTGGCGACGCCGCGGCCCCTTCCGATGTGAAGAGCGGTGATCGAGCGACGTCATGCTCACAACAGCTTAAAATACACTCCACGTAACCGGACACGAGTGGCTCTCCTAGCAGAACATCAACCACGGGTCCAGCACTGTGGCTATAGCCGCGTTTCAACAACTCTTTGAAGAAGTAGAAGTAGTGGTACATGCCCGGGTCGCGGATGGCGATGGGCAGATAGGCGCATAGCGTCTTTGGGAAACTCAGCTCGATCCAGCGGGATGTGAAAAGCGCTGTCTTGGTGGTTGGTTTCACCATCCACACCGCGGAAAGGGCGGAGCCGAAGAGCGCAATCAGCGTTTCCGCAACGATGGAGTTGCTTGCGAGGTTCTCCACCACCCCTGTGATAGTGGCCGGTGTGAGGGTGTCGGCGATGACTCTTGTAGTCGTCTCAAAGTCGCTGTCGAAGGCCTCCAGCAGCAGTCGTTGTACGGCGAAGGCGCGCTGCGTCTCCAGAATCTTGGCCGAGCTCAGCGCCGTCGTGCACGCCGCCACCACTGCATTTATCTCCGCCTGCTCGGGCGACTGAGCGATGCAGAAAGACAGGAGCTCCGTCAGGTTGATCAGCCTACGGTGCTCGCGTTCCTCCACATCGAGCAGCGCTTCGGCCGGGAAGAGCGGGGAGCCGCCTTCGTCCGACACAACGCTGGTTGATGCCGCTCCGTCGCTACTGTTCTCATGCCCCGCACTTTCTCCGTTTCGGCCGGTGATGTCTGCAGCGTTCGCTGTCGTGTTCAGGGCGGCTTTGCCGGACGGCGCCTCCGCATCGGCTGTTCCCTGCAGGAGAGCAAACAGACTTATGGCGTGCGCGCTAATGTAGCGCAAAACGCAGCTGATGCGATTTGCGGCGCTGTTATCTTCCGCCGAGTTTGGTCCGCCACGCCGTGGTGACGGTCCCGCCGCTGGCATGTTCTGAATGCTCTGCAGATAGTCTGCGACCGTCTCGGCGTACAACACATCGCGCAGCTCGATATCCGAAGAGGAGAAGAGCTCAGCAACGTCGTCCGTCGTCCATTTGGATCCAAAAGGTGACGCGATCATGGTGCAGCTGCGGAGGAATGGATGTTGAGCAGTTTATCTTTCTCGGGTTTAATAAACAAATGTCGAGACAAGAGAACAACGGACAGCACACGCATAAAGGCACGGAATTCTAGAAACGAAAAGAAAACAACTAAATAATTTAATTCGGAGTGAATTAGCGGCAGCGCAAAACGGGAAAAAAAAAAAAACGGTGACCGTTTCGCAAAGAAAGGCACCGCTGAGGACTCTAGAGACGGATGTTGTGTTTGCCGTAAACAACGTTGATGAAAAACCAGGAAAACTGTGCGGATTAAAGCGGAAAGCAAAAAACAACAGCAGAAGAATAAGCACTGCTTATATGCTGGCAAACAGGCGAAGTATTTGCCCAAATAAACGAAGGCGTGTACAGCACCGGAAAGATAAAGGTGCACGTGCGTTGTGTTACAGGAAAAAAAAAGAAAACAACTGCGTGCGCGGATGCGATCACGTTGAGAGAAAGGACGTGAAAAGAAGTGTTGGAAAAGGTGCATTAAGGAAAACATGTTCATACGTGCGCAAAGAAGGAGTCTGTTGTTTGCCTAGCGTGTGGGCGTGACTAACACTGAGTTTCTTTCCACGTCATAATAGAGCTGAGAGTTTGATCGGTGTTTTGTTTTAGAAGTTCTATTCAACAACCAAGGAAGTCTATTGGCCGCACTTTCGCTATTGAACCGTGGATCTCGTATTTTCTCTCCGTTTTGTATCGGCGCAAGATGATCCGGATTGAGTCCCCCTCAGAAAGTTAATAACATCTGTTTTCCTTTTTTTTAAGTTCGGAAACGGAAAGCAGAACGTGAAAGCAGTGAAATAATAACAAAACAAAAATGCGCAGCAGTCAACGAAAACGCATTTGACAGGTTTTACTGCCACCACGACTGCGACACCATTGCGGAGCGTCGCACTTGCTGTGTGTAGCTGTCATTGCCGGCGAAGGGCGTTGCTGCTGTTGCCGGGCGCGCCTGCGGTAGTGCCAAAGTCATTTCACAATGAGGCTGCTGCTCCTGCAGCGTCCTTGCATTTGGTGACACGAAAAAACCGGAGGAGGTGGCGATGTTGGTGTCGGCAACAAACGGTCGCGTTGTGGAATACCGCTGCAACTGGCTTCCATCTTGCGGAGGAAAAAAAGGATCCGTCTGCGGTGGTACGGAGTGCCTGCCAAAAGCAGCGTCCACGGATTTGAAGGCCAGAGAGGGAAGGCTGTTGTGCCAGCGTCCGGGCTGGAGAAAAGAAAGAGTTGTGGTGGCAGGCGCCGGCGGTGTGTGTTCTGGTAGACCATGCTGTGAGTTTGTGGTAGTGGCCCAGTCACTGTACGCCGGCTGTGACGACATTGCAGAGTGGTAGTGGCGGTGCCCTGTGTACAACAACGGTTGGGTACTTCTTCTTGTTTGAGCAAAACCCGGTCTTTCGTTGGATGTGTGAGAGTGCTCAGGTTGTAATTCTTCGTACGGCCAATTCGCATGACCTGCATAAGGGTTCCATGAAGTTGGCCGCCACCTTGCTGCTGGCGGCGCAGGCGTGTTTGACCAAGACGGAGTATAAGCCGCAGGGTGGTACGTATGCCTCACGCCTGCGGGTGAAGGAGTAGCCCAACAAGAACTGCCAAGCTGTTCCACATTGTCTGCAAAGGGAGGCATATAGTTTCTCTGATAAACATCGCCTGAAGATTGGTCAATGTAACATTCAGGGAAAGAACCATATTGAAACATATATTGCCCATTCTGAAACGGGGCTGCATACGGCGTAGGAGCACCGTGGAAAGAAGGAGATAGTGAAGGAAGCGCGTTTGTTGTAAAACATCTCTGAGGATTACAAAGGCCCTCTTGACCTCCACGATGCACCGCGTCTGCTGCGGATGGTATCGCACCGGCTTCCTCGACAAATCTACGTTGCCCAGTACCACGCGTTGCAGCTTCCTGTGGATGTAGGGCGGCTTCACCGGGAAAGGGAGAGTTCATTGGAGGGGAATTCATATTCTGCAAATGTGCAGATGGACGTGTAGCAGGGGGCGACACGCAGTGAGGAAGGCGGACAGTACCCGGAAACCTGCTTTTTTGCGCTTTCTTCGTTGACGCAGGGCTGCAGAATATCCTATGTTCTGACGCTGGTGCACCCGCGTCGTTTCCTAATGGCGCACCAACAACGGTACTCTTAGTTTCCATATGCGCCGCTGCACCAGCTGAACTTCGGTGTTGCTTGTCTGGCGACTCTGTGCGCAGCTTTCGTGAAGGCCGAGCCGGTGTCGTTTCGTTGTTCTTTTCTGAACCGCTGGACGGAAGGGCTGGGTCTGTTGGCCTCGTTGTCACTTGCTCTAAAGATACTCCCCCCACTGCAACTGCAGCCTCTGTATCAGGCTTTGTTGTCTCAGCGGCTGCTGTTACTGGTGCTTCCGCTGCACCGAGTTGAATTTCTTCGACGCCGTGATGATGTCGTTCCATGGATTTTGCTGTTGTTTGACCTTCGTGATTCCCTCCTTTGTTGTCTAGCTCGCTCCGAAGCCGTTTTCGTTCTCTGTGCTGCTGCTTGCACACCACAGCTTTGTCGTCAGACATAACGTAGGTCATATCGGCGAGCAGAGCATTGAAACTATCACTGGCCTCTGCGGCAATCTGCTTCGACTTGACCGTCTGCTCAACCCTCACCGCATCTGTTTTCACGACTGTTTTCTGGTGTGGCTTCGACCCGTATTTCACCACGTTTTTTGGAGCTGGGTTGTTGGCGGTCCAGTAATGCTCCAGTGTCGGCGTATCCAGACTCACAGCTGACGCAACCGCCACAGTGGATGATGCAGAGGGAACTGCCCGTCTTTTCGCAGCACTGCTTAAATCAGCATCAGACACCTGTGCCGTGACATCTAAGCCGACCGAGTGCAGGACAAAACACCACGCTTGAATCCTGCATCTCGCGTCCTGCTGTGCAGTGCTGTCCGACTGCGCCAGCTTCAGCAATGGGGGAATATGAAAACTGAAAAAGGCGATTTCCCGCCTCACCGTTACCGGATCTGCTGCTGTCATTGCCCGATCAAAAAAAGTGTTGCGCGCTTCCCCGGGAAACTGTGAAGGTGCACCGCTACATGGTGGCGGAAGAGGCACAAAGCGCTTCAGCAGAATGCGATCAGCGGCGGGGGCACCGACCACCAGTAGCAATCGCCCGTCGCGCACAGCAGACTCTGTCAGCGCAGACCTGCCACCGTGTCGCTTGAAGGCATCGCCGCACAATGCAATTCGCGAGTCAACAGTGATGGGTTTAGCATTTCCACCACTACTGTCGTCACTGGAATGCGCGCACTGTGAAACCTGTACGAGAAAAACCCGCACCGTGCCGACGCATTTACTTCCGAGAGTGTTGGATCGAGAAACACATGCGTCATTGCCAGCCACATGGAGCTGCAGCTCAATCTGTAGCTGCGGCAGGCTGCGTACGTGGGACAAGATTACGCTGCCAAAGGGTGGCAGACGACCGCACAGCACCTCCAGCTGACGTGCATCGGCACCGCGAAGGCTGTCAAAGCTGCGGTATCCGCCGCGCAGCAGCGACTTGGCCACCGCATCGCTCACTTGTGGCAGCTGCCTTAGCACCAGTCCGTCTGGCCACACCCGACGCTCCATGCAGCGAGCCAACACATTCGCACAGCACACGAAAGAAAAGGACGAGCTCTGTGACCACGCGTACTCCTCTAAGAAGCGTGACACCCGCGGGACCATCGACCACAGTCGAGTGGCGTCGTTGCGGAGGGACACTTCAGTGATTGGCACCAGACCAACGTGAGCTTGGATAAGGAGGTAGGCCTTGTGCCAGTCCTCACGTACCTCGCGCCCGCCACGACGGCCGCTGTGTAATGGAAAGCGAACAGCGCGGTTGATCGCGTTCAGAGGTCCACGATCACCCTGACGCAGCCGTACATCCACTAATTCCTGACACTGGCAGAGGAGCTGCAGTGTTTCCTGCAGTGTAAACGGCGTTGCAACGTTGTCATGGGCATCCGTCATGACAGACACATCGCCGGCTACTGAAGTCTCTTCTTCAACTACGTGCGTAGTCCCCGCCTCTTCGTGCTCAGCCACTGCTGATGTTGCTACCGCCATCGCGTCATGGGCTTCTTCCTTTTCATTGTCCTCTGTCTTTTCTGCATCCGTACCTGTGGTGCTTGATGTCTCTTTTGCGTCAGCGGCGTCGTCTTTTTCCTGCTGTTGTTGCCGCACGCCTTTTGCCACGCCTCTACGCTTCAGATCCGCATTCAGCACACAAACCGTGTCGAACAGAATGTACATGCGTGACATCGCCCTTCCTAGCCGCGTTGGCTCAAAAATAGTGCCTGGTCGACGAATGTCATCTAGCACACCATCACAGAGGCCGGTGTTGCCATGCCCCGTCGCCGGAAAACTGACGTTTGGAACGTCGTTGAGCGTAGCTGCTGTCCGACTGATCGAAATGCAACCTTCTTCCATTAAAACCCTCAACACCCGCTCCATGAATGCTTCCATAAAAGCGTGCGCGCTGAATTCGTCTTCCTCCGCTTTGCTCGCAAACGCCAAGCCGTAATGCCGCGGACACTGCCGCAGGCGGATCCAAAAGAACGTCGTTTTAGCCCACTCTGTCGCGGAGTGGAAGCTGTGAATCGTGCGCAGTGCCACCTCCGCGTTGACGTGCTCAATCATGTGCCGATGTAGATGGCTTTCCACACATGTCAGCGTAACGGTGCCACTGCAGAGGGTAGCGTACAAATGTGACTTGCGCTGTGTAGTGAGTACCAGCGCCACACCGTGTGTATCCGTGCCCGGTCTGCCAGCTCGACCACACATCTGCATTACCTCTGAGACAGAAATGTCTTGACATTGCCCGTTGGTGAAGAATGTGGTTCCTTTGACGATCACCAGGTGCGCCGGCAGGTTCACTCCGAGAGCCAGCGTCGTCGTAGAGCAAACAACCACTATGTACTGTTCGCGAAACATCCGTTCTACCAGGAGGCGGTCGCCGGAAGCCATGGCAGCGTGGTGAAACCCGATTCCACTGAGCAGGCAGCTGCGCAGCTGTTTATCCGAAGCCTGTTGGGACAGCTGGCGCGTCTCTTCAGATGGCTGCAGCTGCGCCAGCTGGTCGCGACGCGTGGCGGCACTGCGGATATCCTCCACCAGCTGCGCCGCTGTGCTCGTCACCTCCTTGCGCGAAGCACAAAACACCAATGTGGGTTTTCCCTCGCTGAACTGCTGCACCAGCAAAAAGAGTTTGAAAGCGAGAAAGCGGCCAAAGGCGAACGGATTGGCTGAGTCGTGAGCGTAGCTGATGACCTTAATCGTGAGTGGCACCGGCCGGTCCGCAGCGGAGAACGCAAAAGTCATATCTGGGCTCACTTCTAACCACTCTGCCATATCACGGATATTCGGCAGGGTGCCGCTGATGGCAACGATGCGCGTCGCAGCACCGTTTATCACGTCGTGCGCAGTGGCAGTCTGAATGGCTTTTACACGACTCACAATTGCCTCCATGGCAGCTCCGCGCTCTTCCTGCACTGTGTGCACCTCATCCAAGAGCAGCAAGCCGACGGAGTTGACGATCGCCATCACCTCCTTCTCCTTCCATCGTCGCGTGATGCTGTCCCATCGCTCGGGTGTGGTGACAAGGATGTCTGCCTTCGACACCGTGGACATATCCTCTGCTGCTGCTGCGGCGGCGGTTGAAGCTCCGGAACCGAATACAAACGACGCAATTCCACTTGAGTCTTCAGAAATAGTTTTGTGCTGCACTTCACGCTGTTGCATCTGATCACCTGTTTCGATAACGACCGACAGCGAAGGGAATTGTGCTTGCCAATGTTCGTACTTCTCATTTGCCAGAGCCTTGATGGGGCACACGTACACAGCCTTGTACTTTTTGCTTCCGTGAACTCCCCAATCTGGGCTAGAGCTTAAACTAGAAGACTTACATTCCGCCTTCGCATTCTCGCCTGAACTCGTTACCAGACGGTCTCGGAAAAGTCGCAGCATAGCCACCTCGAGCAGCACCGTCTTTCCGCTGCCGGTGGGGGCTGCAATGAGGCAATTGTGGTCATTGTTGAAGAGGGCCGGTATGACGGCTTCTTGCACTCTGTTGAAAGTCTGGAAAGGAAGGTAGCGTAACAGGGGCCCCAGAGACTGTGCAGCCGGTGATGACATGTGGTACAAGGAACGCTACGAAATCTGCAACGTGCTTTCCGATTTGTAAAATGCTACAGCCTGTCCAGCAAGCGAATGTCAAGCTATGAATGCAAAGAGCAGCGCATTCCGCAGCAGCACTTCTTATGAGCTGGTGGTAATTCGTGAGGTGGAAGGTGTGTTGGCGACACGCTCGTCCATCGAAAATACAATCGAGGGTTGCGTGGAAGGGGAAAGGGCAAAGAGTGAAACTGCCGTTTAGTAAACAGCATACTATTAGTGAAAGTTCCATTTTTGGCTTTTCTTTTTTTTTTGAGGAAAACGCATTCGGCATTCAATTGACGCCTTTTGAGGCCCGCGGGGACTTTAAAACACCAACCCATCCCACCCTTTTTAAGTTTCGCTGCGCAGATTTTCTTTAAAGTAGGCAATCACGCATCTGGCATCAATAGATTTTCCGAATACTATTGCGCAGTTCCGCGATGGTTTGAATTCTCAGAGACGGCTCTGCACAGTGGTAGCATCGCACCGAAGAAATACAAAAGCGGGTATGAGAAGAAGAGAGAGAAAAACAAATAACATCTGTAAAACGAACGGAAGTCGATAAAAAGAGGAGAGGGAAAGGAGGGGAGGAAGAAAAGAAGCGAAGGGCAACAGCAGCAGTCGATACGGAGCTGCCGAATGTTATTCATCCCGTTCTGTTGCAGAGTAGAAAGGGCAGCATCACATCGTGTTTCTTCTGTTTTTCTTTTCCCTTTTTGTCTTCCTGGAGCGCCACACCAACGACAACAACAAAATTAAACAGAGCTTCGTTGTTGTCCAGTTACGTGCAGCGGAAATCCAATTTCGGAAGGCGCCTTCGCAACCGAGGAGGAGGGGGGGGGGAGGGAGGAACGAAGAAACAGTAGCTCAGGGGCTAACACTAGAAAGCTGCAACGCAAAGCAGAACGTGAATTCTCACCCTATCCCCCCCCCACACACAAAAAAAAAAAGAGGCTGCTTGCAGAAAAGCAACTGCAGATAAAGAGGCCGAGTCTTTTATTTCTGACGCCCTACCGTTCCTCAGTATGGGACAGTGAGTATCGTTATTCTTCCTCATTTGGAAAGAAGACAACGGAGCAGCCGCGCGCATCATCGTAGTTTTGCGTGGTTGTGAACACCGTCAGCATTGCGCCAACCAAGAAACCCCGCTGCCCTCTCACACCAGTCTCCAGCAAAGGCCGAAGGCGGTTGAAGCGCAGATTCTCCAGAATGGCTATGCCGCATCGCAGCATCGCAGTGTGGCTGTGGCTCACCGGCGGCATGACATCCGTCGGATCAACTGAAGGGCTGTCGATACCGATCAACAGCAGATGAGGGAAGACACGATTCAGATACTCGACCGTTTCTGGGTAGAGGAAGGCAAAACGGTTGCAGCTGTGGGTCTTGCTAGCAGGAAGCAGGGTGCTGCAGCAGAGGGACGTGTGCATCTGCGCCATCTCGGTATTCTCCAGAAGCGTGTTCAGCATCTGGTTGAAAAACAGTGGTTCGACCATGCGGTTGTCGGCCCCACGCTGCGTCACGAGCAGCAGTCGCCAGACCGGAGTTGACTTGTCCAGGTACGCCGTTGGCAGCCGTGCGCACGCCCGCTCCATCATTCCCACCGTAATGGCGTGTGACTCCGTGTCGGATGGTGGGTATGCCAAGTCGGCTGATATGTCAAGCACTACGGCAGTTCCGCTGTAATGCGCATCGTCGTAGTTACGGTGGGAGAGGCTGCGGCAGAAGTGGTGGGGGCCGTCCGCATGGGTGCCAACCTGCGAGTTCGTGATAGTCAACACCCGGTTCGCCACAAAGCACGGACCGTCTTGCGAGCGAGATAAGTTCTGATATTGCGACACTGGGAGAACTGCGGGGTAGCGTCGACGCAGGAAGCGGAGGTAGGCGACGACGGCAAGGAAACACAAACCGAATCGAATCAACTTGTTCACACCGTGGCGCACCAGCCGGAGTCGCGAGAGCTCAGCACATTGACAGCGGTGGAAGGTGAGCAGCAGGGCAAAAAGAGCACCAAAGCCGGCGCTGACGACAGCTGTCGAGGTGATGGATGGTAGCTGCACAAGCTTTGTCAGAATGTCGTTTGTGCGCAGCACCTGAAATGGACTGAGGTCGGGCAGAACCGGTTGTGGGTCTGCAGGGGAGAGAGAAATATCTACACCGCTAGAGAGAACGACTACGGCTGATTGCTTGGCTTCCCGCTTCCACTCCTCCACTTTGCGGTTTGCCTCGTCCAGTTCGCAGAAATCCGCGATCATTGCCTGAGTGCAGTTTGGACTTCTCCGATGAAGGAGAAAAAAAAAAACGTGATTACTGTTAAGAGGTGTGTGCGTTTGGATTTGAAAATGTCAAGGGCTGCTGTAGCTGCAAAACTAGCGCTCAGCGAGGTGAAAAAACTCGTTGTAGTTTGATAGAAACCAGAAATAAATGCGTTCTTTCGAACGCGGAGAATTAGTTGAATTGTAAAAAAATAAACAACAACAACAACAAACTGCAACAAGTAGCAACGAGGTCAGTGGATACAAAAGGCTGATTTCAAAGTGAAAGTGAGAAAGCTAAAGGAGTTTTTCTTCACAAGGAATGAAAGAAGGCAAATCTATTAGTTATAGGTTTGCTTTTTTTTTTACGGTTGCGTATACTTGCTACGGATACGCAGTGAATCGTACTTCAATGCACGACGCTGTATCTCAGCTTTTCCGAGTTTACTCACAAACTGTGAAGAATCAACAGAAGCGCTGAGAGAGCAAACTAACGTTTCCATTGCTTTGTCACTTGAAAAAGCATGTCATTAACACCGAGACGAACGGACAAGAAAAATAGTAGTAGATATTTTTTTATCACACCGTGACTTGGACTAACACTTGTTTCACGGTGTCCACTGTACGCTGCTGTTGTGCCGCAGTACCTGAAAGGCCTTCGACAATTTCCCCTGATAAGCTGCAGTTTCAATGAAGTCTAAAACCCCGCGCTCGGAACAGGACGCGCCGACGTCGTGCATCGTCGTCATAACACGTTCCGCCGCCTCAAAATTACAGTTTCGACTTGCCGCCAGAACGAGATCGTACGTCGTCGGCGCCAGCGCTAGCCCTGCCGCGTGCGCCCGCTCCACCCAAAAGAGAGCACTCGCCCATTGTCCAGCGTGTACACTCGCTTCCACACAAAGCGTAACCTCTCGCACAGTCATGGCTGCCCGCTGGTTGCTGAGGTAGATCGCCATGGACTTCGCCGCTGTGCCCCACTGCCCCTGGCGGGCCACATGAGCGGCAATGTTCGGCACAACGGTGAAGCACTTACGGCGGAGCATGACGGAGAGAAACTGCGTTGCGAGTAGCCACGACGCATGGTGCTCGGTGATGGTTCGGGCTAGCACGCTCGCGTCGAGCTCTGTGTGCAGTGGCACCTTGGAGAGAAACTTGGTGAGCGCGGGGGACTTGCCGTTGCACAGCGCGTTCATAGACGGACACAGAGGTATATCGTTTTTTGCGAAATATGGAAACCGTTGCTGATGCTCTTCTCCCGTTTTCTTTATTTTTGTAGTCGAAGTCATTGAGTACTCCGTGAGAAGCTTCAAGAGCGTGTTCAAATTCATAGCAGAAGGCTTCAAACTATACAGGTACACGGCCAGATCACCAACACTATTGCTTTTCAGCGAAGGCGTGTTTTCTCCCGCGTTGGCCGCCGTCGCTTCCAGTTCTTTCAAGTGCGTTCGCACGAGCTCCCGACCTCTTTCAAAACCCAGACACTTCAATAACACATCCGGTGCCGACTCAGGGTCACACTCAAACATGTCGTCCACGTAGCGCTCGGCGAAGTCCGGATCGTGCTCCAGCACCAGCGGAATGATAATATGATACAGGTAGTGAAGACGCGGCGGCGCTTCTGGGGTGACCACGCCGGTCTCTCTGAGCAGTGACGAGGAGGCCAGCACGCGACGAAACGTTCCCTGAGCCGCTTGCTGCCGGCTGCGCTGCGTGGCTATGTACGTGCCATACAGCTCTATTGCTTTGAGGTAGTCGTAGCGAGCCGTGGTGGTGAGGCAGCAAGCATAGACCGTCGGCGTCCACCGTGACTTGAACGGTGCCACAGCGTGACACAGCTCCAGACTCAGCTGCTTGTCGTGTCGGCAAGCGTGGAACAGCGCTACGAGTATATCATCTGACACGAGCACGTCTTCACCAAAACGAAAGTAGTAGACAAGAGCGGCGTCTGGATGGGCAGTGTTCAGCAGCGTACGAATCGCACATTCGATGTTGTGCAGATTCAAGTAACGCAGCTCCTCGTGAGCCTGTTCGATGCCGTAGCTCACATGAATGACAGATTCCCACAAACCCTCGCGTTCCATCTTGGCGAAGAGGGTCTGCACCTCAGGAACGCTGTAGCGACTGATACTGTCCTTCACGTCCTCTTCCGAGGCAGTGGCCAGCCAGGAGACGTGTCGGAGCCGCTTACGTGGGTTGTAATGCCGGTGGGGAACCGGTGGCATCTGATAAACGAGCGGCGTCTCGCGAAACTGCGCGTGCACACTTTCCTTCACAAGTATCGGTTCCCTTTCCCGGTCGTCCAGAGGAATGAAGTCGTCCACGCAGGGGACGTCACACTGCAACGCTGAGCCTTTGGTTGGAGAAGCAGAGACAAACTGTGAGGATGGACGCGACGCAGCGGAACAGTCTTTCAAGGACAATAGATGACGCTCCTCCGCCTGAAGGTCGAAGCCCCTCAATAGGAACGTCGGAGTACCGCCGCGCGATTCAGCAGCCTTTGCAGCCCGCCGTGCCGCCTCCTTTGGGTCGTTGGTGATAAGGTTGACGGTGGCGTAGACACTGCCTTCGACAATGTCAGCCCGCTTCGCCCACAACAGCACTGTCGTGGACGCCAACAAGAAAAGAATGTCGTCCACTCCAAAAAACGGCATCCTAGACTTTTCCCCTTTTCGAGCTCAGTGGTCTGTGTAGCAGCGATTCATATGTTTTGCTATTCAGCAGTTGTTGCGTTTCGTACTCTATTGGAGGCTAAAGAAATCCGTTTATAGTACACAAATTGTACGCAAAAAGGGGAGATTGAAGTTATCAAAAAGGGGGTAGCTGATAAACAGGAAATAAAGACCTGCAGGGGACGTACTTACGGGCGGCATCACGCATACAACTTTAAAGTCGCATAGCGCCTTCACGAAATCTGAAAAAAGAGTTTGACGTCACAGGGAACAGCTGACGAACACTGGTGTTGACAGACGGTCAAACCCTTCCCCCTCCCCCAAAAAAATGTCGTAGTATTTTGAGATAAAAGGCGGCACATAAATCAGTACGGGCAAATAGCTGGAGTCGTTGAGGCTCATAGCTCGCCAGAATGCACAACAGCCTTGCTTTGACACACCTATCGGCTTACCCTCGTCGTGTCAGCACGCTATGAACCGCTATATTTCTCTTCTTATTATTTGTTCTAAAGCGCAGAGGAAGAAAAAAACGGAAAGCAGTACTCTGCTGAAAGGGAGCAAAGGAAAAATCAAAAGGAAAACAGAACAAATGCAGGGAAATGCGAGCTCTAAATTAATGGACAGTTATCACGGTTGTGCAGACAGGCAGACAGCAGAAAAGGAAAAGTAAGGCGCAAAACAGGCATCTTCCGAAAAAGGTAAACTGAAACGAACAGAGCGTGTGCGTCTATTATTGACAAAACAAACAAACAAAAAAGAAATCTAATGGTACAGAGAGAGTAACGCTTTACGGCTTCAAGAAGGAAAGGAAATAATCACTCGAGAACGTGGAGCCTTAAGAAAACAATCGTAGCAAATGCGCTATCGGACTTTATGTGCCGGCAGTCAGTGATAGTCGCAGTGAGAAGCGTTGCACTCACTTCACCGCATGCGGCACCTCGATCATGCGCACGGTTCCTACGTGTCCACCGAAGGTCGCTTGCGGGTACGACGGTCGCGCCGCATTCCACTGCGGCACCTCACCACCGTCCAGTTGTTTACCGCGAGCATCGTGCACTGTCAGCTTCGCATGCCCGCTGCTCGGCTGCACCGACACCCGTAAATAAAGCACGTGCCCAGTCATGAGGGCTGGTACAATCCACAAGTGCGACAGGTCGTTCGTGCTGCCCTGCTCCCAAGCATCAATAGTGTTCCCGACACCGACGCCAAGACCGACCCAGTCCCCCGGATTTTCGACACGGATCGCCCACTGTATGTATCGCGGAGAGCGCTTTTTCACATTTGACGCGTCAAATGTCTTGAGGAGGTCGTGCAAAGGAAAGTCGAAGAGGGAAGTGCCGGTGCTGTTCGGCACCGACACGGCGTCCGTCGCGTACGGCGACGGTGGATCGACGCCGTTAGCATTGCGCCTCTGCGTTGGCGACGCATTCGAAATTCTGCTCGAGTCATCACGCAGCGCGGCAGCGGCAGACGGTGACGGCGGGAAAGAGCTGTACGACACTACACCTTTCCGCAGCGGCGTCAGGCGGTTTTCATTGCCGTTGTTATTGTTCAAGTTGGTGGAACACGAGGTATGTAGTCGCTGCAGCGTGGACTGGGGCCCTGGTGAGGTCGTGTGTCCGGAGCGGCGGCGCGGCATGTTCTCTGCCATCATCACCGTGTCGTCCACCGGACGATAGCCACCATTCGAGGCTGAGCTTTGGTGACCATGGTACGGTGAGTGCGACTGTGACCCACTGCGAGGACAGCCGTGACCGTTCCCGTTACCTCCAGGAGAACTGCCCCTCACACCGGCAGACGGAGACAACTCCAACACCTGCGCCATCACCCCCTCCAAGTTCGGTACGAGACCGGTGCTCATAGGCGGCAGCTGCAACGAGTTGCGTGTAAAGCGCGAGGGCAGGTCCGTGGCGGCGCTAAGGCCCTCCGCGATGGTGGCGATTTGCATCGAAAAGAGCGGACGAGACGCGTCGGTGCGCAGGTGATCCGAGGCGGCCTTCAGCAGCTGCACTTTCTCATCTGTAATGAGTATCTCCCGCGCCACATCGGTTTGTGCGTAGGCGAACTCGGCTTCGCAGGCCTCCGTATACTCCTTTTTCTTCGCCTCCAGCGCCTCAATCAACAGGTCAAACTGATTGCAGATGGCCGCCTTTTTGTTCTCGCACAGTTCCCGCACACGCTGGTGCTGCTCCACCCAGCGCCGCGCCGACTGCTGTGCCTCTTCCAGCTGCACCAACACCTTTGCTTGAATCGTCTGCCGGGAGTCCACGTTGCCCAGCACGTCTGGGATCACAACGAAGTTCGACATGGGAGTGCCGTTGCGTGACGCACAGAGGGCACAGACGAGCTCCTTCGAGTAGGGGTCAAAGAGCTGTAGTTCGTGCCTATGAATTGGGCACTGCGGCTCCGACTGCGGGGAAGAGTAGGGGACCCAGTGCACGTTCAGTGAGGCGATGGGCAGAACGTAGTGCTCGGGGTCTTTGAAAAGGATGGCAGAGTTGTTTAGCATGAAGCAGCTGTTCGCGCCTGGGCTGCTCTCGAGCAGGCGGCGGGCTTCCAGTTCGGTCTCGGCAAAGAGCATGTTACCCGGAGCAGCCTCGTAGAGAATAATTGGGGTGTCCACTGCGCCATCCGCCGTGTCATCCCCTGCCAATCCTGTCGGCTGCTCGCCGTCCGTGTCGCGCAGGCGCAACTGCGGATAAAAATACGGGTTTGGCATAGTGCCTTTGGTGGCGACGTAAATAGAGTTACAGCTGCGCAGCCCCGTGACGGCGGCACGGTTTGCTTTAAAAGGGCGAATACGATTGATCTTCTTCACCTTACCATAGTACTGTTGGGGGCAGAGCATGGAGAGGAAGTCCTTGGCAATGCGGTTCCGCGAGGTTGACGTGAGTGTCTGCGGGGTAAAGGCGGCTTCGCTCAGGTGGGGTCCGTACTGCTCCTCAGCCCCGTCGGAGTAGTAATCATCGCGCGCTGGTGCGACTGCGGATCCAGTGGAGGCAGGTGGCGGCGCTCGGTACGACTGCTGCGACGACGTCTCATCCGACCTCGGGCGGTGATGATGGTGATGATGGTTGCCATGTTTCCGACCGTCACTTTTCTTTACCCCACCGCCGCTGTTACTGCTGTGGTGGCTTCTGTGCTTCTTTTGCTCTACCTCGTTAGGGGTCTTCACGGCCTTGGTGTGGTGCGAGCTTTCTATCGACGTGGCCGATGAGGCCGGTGCGTCTTTGCCTTTTTGTGTCGGCGGTAGAGCGGTCGCCTCGTCCGGGTCTGGTTTGATAGATAAGGAGGAGGCAGAAGAGGATGAAGAACCTGAACCGTCGTCATCAGAGCCTGCCCGTGGTGCCGGTGGTGGAGGCGGCGGCGGTGATTCGGGTGGTACCTGTTGGGGCGACGACAACGTGCCTTCCTCAAATTGAATGTCGTCGCCGTCCTCCTCCTCGAAGTTCAGCTCCTGCTGTGACCCGCTGCGGCTCGCGATAACCTTTGGGTGCGGCACCGGAAGAGAAGAGTTCGTATCAGCAGTAGATGGCGCCTTTTCGGAGGGCGGTGGAACTGCTTTCACAAACGTTGCCGCGGGGCGCACCGGTGTGGGTCGCAACAGGTCTTGATTGGCGGCAGACAACGCCGGTGGGGGCCCGATCGAAAAGCTATTGTTTTGTGGGATGAGCTGCGACACGTTCGGTGACGGCGCACGCGACGCGGGTGCCTGGACAATTGGCGGCGGTGACCCCTTGGGTACCATCGACTTGATCAACATCTTCTTCGGTGGCGAATTAATTGGTGGCGTGGGACTCGAAGTGCCGGCACCACCGGAAGGTGCCTTGCTTACCATCTTCACCAATGCGTTGGCCGGTGGGGGCCCGGCGATCACCTTCACTCCGTTAGGTAAAATGCGGTACACCGGCGGGTTCGTCGGCGATACGGAGCGCGACGGGACAAGGGAAGAGTTGGCGGTCAAGGTGCGCATGCTCTCCGGTGAGATGGGCCGCGATCCGGGCGGCGGCGGCCCATGTATCAGCTTCGCGCCTGGCGGAGGTGACGTCTTCATCGGCGTCTTCGAGAAGATCATGCCAGGCGGCGGCGACGCCGTGTTGCGTTGCAGTGTACCATTTGGGCCAACGACAAGCGACGGCGAGCTCGGTCGCAGCGACCCTTGAGGCGGTGACCCAAAGATAATCTTGGCCCCTGGCGGAGGCGCACCGTGAATCACCTTGGTGCCGGGTGGTGGGCCACTCTGCACAACTGTCACACCAGGTGGTGGGGCACCGATGATCAGCTTGGCCCCTGGTGGTGGATGTGCCACCACCTTCATCCCTGGCGGCGGCGTGTTGCTGAGGCTGCGCGCCATCGGCGACCCAGCGCCAGGTCGCGGCGGACTGACGATACCAGCCCCGCTGGAGATGACCTTCATCGCTTCACTGGGCGGGGGTCCTTTGATCACTTTCGAGCCTGGCGGGGGCGGCCCTTTTACGACTGTACCCGGTGGCAACCTCTCTGGCACAATTCCAGGCGCCGGCATCGCCTTCGGTCCGACCGCGACGTTAGGTGTAGACGGCATCTCCTGTGAGGGGTCTGCAACGCCGTTACTACTCGCTCCTACCTCGCTGCCGCTTTTGCTGCTTCGTCGGTGGGGCAAGTGGATGCCTTTCGGGTTCATGTGACTGAGCCCGGTCTTAATATTCTTCAGCATTGTGACGACGGATCTAAGGCGTTCTTGTTCTCAGCAGATCAACTGAATTTCGGTTGCGCGATGTGACTTGCAAACTTCAAGAATACGTTGCGCGCGAAGGTTTTACGTTTTCACTGATGAAGTGCAGGCTGGGAGGTAATGAGAAACCCTTATACCGTCTAACGAGAAGATATGTTTCAAATGGAAAAAAAAAAAGTGAAGGCAAAACAAAACGAAGAGCGTTCTAAGCTGCACTATAGGTGCAGTCAACACGGTAAACCGCTGGCACAAGCAACAGTGACGTATAGCACAGTAACTTCAAAAAAAAAAAAGGTCAAAACACGGATTCGTTGGAGCAACGTTAAAAGCCCACACATAAAATGCAACAAGGATTTATCGCTACTGTGTTTTAGAGCGTACTGGGGAGAAGGGACAGAAGAAGAGAACAGAAGGGCAAAAAGCAGTCGAAAGACACACTCCTGTGAGCAACAAACAAATGCGTCATTAAGCACTTGCCAATTTGGACAGAAAGCACGGCATGAGATTTCGAGGAGAGCGAAAAAAAAAAAAAGGCATGTGTGTCAAAACACAGCCCGCCGCATTCCCAAATGACCACATCATATTCAGTTCACGCAGTCAATTCAGGTATTGCACTTTGCGCAGTTTGCTACCGGCGCTTAGTCGCGTTTGGCGCATGAAGCAACGCTATCGTCATTTACTGTAAATGTGATCTTCGTTTGCAGTGTAAAAGTACCACACAAATCTGTCAAAAGAAACAGATTGCAGACAAAAGCGACACAAAAGCATCAACCGTTGCAAACAACTCGAAGCTCTTGCAACACGTTGTGCAATAAACTACTTCAACTCAAGTGAAAAATGTAGTTCACGAGAACTTGCCACACAAAACCGCGGAGAAGAGACAGTGACGAAAAAAAAAAAGTAACACGAGTAAACGCTGAAACGGCGAACAACCTACCCGTCAACGTTAGGTTTACCCGTCCTCGTCATCTTCCAAAAGCGGATCCTCTTCGAAAAGGCTAACACCGTCGATGCGTGACATATGTTCATTGAAGAGACTCTGCGCTGTCGAGGCCGTTTTTGCCTGGTTGATTGTTTCAGTCATACGACCCATAGAGGCAATGTGTTGGGTAAGAGGGGTCTGCCGCTGCACCGCAAACGCGCGCGCCGATTCCGACCATCCACAGTGGTCTGTCAGCTGGGCAAGGTGACTTTCATTCAAGTTTTCCGCGGCAGCAGCGGCGACCAGCAACGGCATGGCGCGACGCCCGTTGACGCGCATCAACTCCTCTTTGACGAAAGGAAGGTCGAGCTTTTCCTTGGTGACCTGTGTGGCAGCCCAGAGAGTACCGTGGCTGCGCATGATTTGATGGAACATAGACGTCTGCGCCAGACGCCTTGCGTAAATATCGTTCATCACGGAGTGTGTTTTCAATAGAGAAAAGATATTACAAATGTGTTGCGGAATACTTCGCGACAATACACGGAAAAGTCGAGAGGGTCAAGAGAAGACAACCGAGTTGAAGAGGGAAACTGCTAAATGCATTTTATGGGAAGAAGAAGCACTTGGGTTTCGTGATCACTACTGCATGGACGCATATAGACCGGCGGCGCAAAGAAGACGGTTTCGGTGTGGTGTGCACACGGTAGAGACACGAACAGCGGGGGAGGGGAGGGAGGAGAAGCATCACAATTTTCGCAGCAGAGGAAAAACGCAAAAGTTACCCCGCCAAAACGACGAGCGTCAAAAAAAAAAAAAAAAATAACCCACGAAAAAACGAAAGTGAAGAGTTGAGTGCGGGTATCGACGAATGGAGCGGGGGGCAGACCACCTGCGAAAGATGAGCAGTCTGCACTAAAAGTGGAGTAACAGAAGACAAAGCGGCGAACAACAACAGGGTAAAAACACTTCGAAAACGACGAGGTGACCCCCCCCCCACTACTTCACATTATCACTAGAAATGCTCGAGGTGCTGATTCCGAGGTTGTCAAGCTTCTTCACACCGACGTAGGCGAAACCGGCAGCTCGCAGCTCCTCCTCTATCGCCTTCTCATCGCGTGCGTAGTCCGGCACCGGAGACACATTTGTGGTTGAAGACACCTTAACAGGATCATCTTTCATGTACACAAGAACGCGTGTTTCCCAGTACAAGATCCCTACAAACAAAACCGCAGACACCTTAAACATGGTCCAGCTCCAGTCTCGGTTGTAGCCGAACACGTCAAAGAAAGGGACTTTCTCGCGCGATTCAAAACGTGCGTCCTGCCAGTGTGGCTTCTCTGGGTCTATGTGGCTCAGATCGTTTGGATCATAGAGGCGTGCGTCGACCATGTGTCTGCCGGCGGACGCAGTGTCGACGTACGGTTTTGGCGGCAGCGGGGTGCGCGGCTTGCGGCGAATTAGGCGTGCCAACCATTTCATCACTAAAAAGCTACAAACAAGGAAAGAAAAAACAAGAAAAACGTTATTCTGCTTGTAAGAGCGCTAATCGAGAAGTTGTGCCTGCGAAGCACAGCGTCGACTGAGAATCAAACAAGGGTTGGGGGAAAGACAGTAGACCGGAAAGGAAGAAGAAAAGTACACTACTTACATAAAAAGTGGCACGATAATGTCTGGTAGAGAGTAAACGCAAAACGATGGGAAACGAAAGCACATTTTTTTTTTTTAATTGCTGCAATGCCAACTGAAAGCGACGTGTGACGTTTCTCACGTGTAGGGATCAGTCCTCAATTGTTTTTATTTTTTTTTTATTCTACGTATTTTATCCTTGCAGGCTACAACAGCCAGAAGATTTCGTCTCTGGCATTCACGCTGCTTTTTTGAAAAAATATATTACTTACGGTCCCAAACGCAAAGCAACACGTAGTAGTAGCCTAGCTACATTTAGGATTGAAGTAATATACTGCCTCCTTTATCGTTACTCTTGAGACGCTGCATTATATCCAAGCCATCCACCAGATGTACATCTGCGAGAGGTTGTCCAAGTCGGAGGAGTGGTGGATTAGCTTCGCCACTTGACTTTCCACATTCAAGGCCAACGTGTCGCGCCGTGGAGGGACAGAGTAAAGATCCAAAAATCCGTCCAGCCGCCGCGCCACCCGCTCCATTAGTTGCTTCGGCCCATTCATCAAGCTCGACCGGCTGCTCTGCCGCCGCCACTCAACGAGCGGTTCGTGCAGCAGTGTCTCCACAATCGACATGACGGCGCTCTTGTTCTTCATCTCGCATCGCAGCGCAACCTCGCAGGTAGCCTGAAACGGCCCGTAGGCGCCGAGGATACCCATCACATCTGTTAAGTTCTGCGTCAGCCTAAAGCGCACCTGCTCCGGCACCTCGAGCTTCTCGCCCTTATCAAACATGCAGGCAAAGTCGACATGCATCACCTCGCCGCACTTCGTGTCAATCATCAAATTCTCGGCGTGGCGATCGCCGAGGCCGACAATGTGGCCTGCGATGCTCCACAGCGCCGCAGACTGCGTGAAGAGGTTGCGTGCCTCGTACCAGCTCTGATTGCTCGTGAAGGTGCGGTCCAGCCACTGGTGCATGACCGGCGGTGCTTCGGGCAGAATATACTTCGTAAAAAGATCCCTCTTACTCAGTTTTTTGTCGTCAACTAAGGTAACCCACTTCTTTACAGAGGAGATGTGCACCCCGCTGCGGTCGAGTGAATAGCTTTCCATCGCCACTTTCGCCAGCGTCGACGTGTCATTGAGCCACTCAATCACCGCGCAGTCGTCACAGAGAGCTGTCACCGAGTACCTCCTGAGGGAGAAACGCTTTCGCCGCGCCTCAGGATCAGAGAGAAAAAAAGAATTCATCAGCGTCGCCACCTCCATCATGCGAATGTCTTTTCGCGGCTCGTCCTTTGCCTTGCAGAGAAACGAAATCCCCTGACCTTCGCTCGTGACGACCCAGATGCGCTTCGGCTTCTGCAGCGATCGCATAATCACGACGCGATCCTCAAAGTGGTGGAAGCACGGCGAGGTGGGGAACACACCGGCCAACTCGTCAGCATTGATATTCGGCGTGAAGTTCGAGAGAATCGGGAGAACGAAGTTAGCGTCAGGCAGTATGGGGTTGATCTTCTCCACGGGGCTCAGCTGCGTCAGGCCGCGCTCCTTTGGAAAGAGGCTGGCGGAACAGTTGCAGATGGCGAGCAGCGTGTCGCAGATTATTTTCGCGCTTCGCAATACGCGCTCGTTGCGCGGGTTGTCGGCGAAGGGTTTGATGATCTGCGTCTCTACAATCTCCTTAGGTCCTTCCTTACTCAGGGCCATGGGCAACACCAACCACAGACACTGCTGCGGAAAGCAGTTGAGCAAATGCACCACCACGTCGGTCAAGACAGCACGAACGGCTGGAACCGGGTGCGCCAGGCGCGACAGCAGCTGCGGCAGCGCCGTCATCACCACACCAGGTGGAATTGTAGCACCGACGGTACTCAAAATGAAGGTGCGCACCTTGGTATTCATCGTGTCTAGGATGCCAGCGGCGCTGCCGTCCAGTTTCCCTGCGGTGGTGTTCGTCAAACTGCCGAGGAAGGCAGCACTGTCGAGCCACAGGGTCAGCATGCGTGGCAGCGACACGGAAGCTTTTTCCGTGCCGCGCAGCAGCGCCTCGCCAAAGTGCTCGATGGCGGGCAACGCATATTTGTGAATCGATTCCACCGTCTCGCGCTGGTGCATGAGGATGGCGCTGTAGAGGGCAGCAGTGGATGCGTTGGTACTCCTTCCCGATTCGCCGCCACCACTTCCACCACTACTTCCTCCAGTACCGACCGGCGCCGGCGCTGGCGAGGTGGTGGTGAGCTGCGCCGCCGCACTTTCGCTGGCGTTCGTCGCCAACGTGTGCAGGTGTTCGTTGAACACCGCCATCTGATAGTGTACCAGCTCGGATTGTCGGTCCAGCTCACGGGCCTTGTTGTATTCTGCAAGGATGCGCTCCGGCCGCTCTGCACCCGTCTCGACGAGCCAGTCTGTCAGCAACACCTGTACCTGCGCACGTGTCTTGGAGGGGATACGTGGGTCGCCGATGCACTCCCGCGCGAACTCGATCGCCGGCGTGGCGGACTGCGTGTCGTGAAGAAGGTTCGCTACAAGTGTGTAGTAGTTTGTGTGGACAATGTGCTCTGGACACTCGTAGGCAGCCTGTCGGGCTGCCGTGAGGGCAGCTTCGCCAAGGCCGGCATTGCGGAGTAGCTCTGCCTGCTGCAGCCATGTTTCCGCGACTTTCTGCGGTATGTTGAGCTCGCGGTACACCATCCGGTGTAACGATAGCAGCGGCTCCCGTGCGCCAATCGTGTCCTCGATGTACGACACACGCAGGGAAAGGAGAGTGGTGA
Source organism: Crithidia expoeki (assembly GCA_900240875.1). Lineage (NCBI taxonomy): Eukaryota > Euglenozoa > Kinetoplastea > Trypanosomatida > Trypanosomatidae > Crithidia > Crithidia expoeki. The sequence continues at coordinate 511,711 of OESE01000220.1, forward strand.
TTTCGTCCTTCGCCGCACTGGGCAGGAAAGCTGCGGAGATGCGACTTGGAGTGGGCCAACAGCCATTACTGCAGCTGTTACCACTGGTGCAGCAAGTGGTACTGTTGCTGATCTGTGGAAAGCCCGTTGCGCTCAGGCGACCAGTGTGCTTCTCGTAATCCCCGCGTGGGTTGCCGTCCTTGTCCAGAATCGCAATGTTGGCGCACAGCAGATCGGACACGGCGTCAACGTCGCCCAAGGCGTGCAGCAGTAGGGTGAAGGTGTACCCCTGCGCTGTCAGGTCCTCCAGGCACGGCGTGCGGACCATCGGCACAATTTTAAGCCGTTCTACATCCGTGACGGCATGTACACGGGGCAGGGCACACCGCCCAGTGAGCTCGCGTTGTAACTGTGCAGCAGGCATTGCGAGACTCACCGTCGTACCGCCGCCAGTCAGTAGCGAAATGTTTGTCAAAGATGACGACGACGTCGTCGATGTATTCGGCAGTAAACTGTCCCACTGTCCCAGCCTCCAGGCCGCCTCGTTTGCGTAGGCCTGCACGTGACTGCGCAGTTCCGCAACGTCCATCTGCACCGCCCTGTCCACACCAACGTCTAGTTGAGAGAACGTCGTGCTCCCTTTCCACCTGCAGGTGTCTCCCGTCGACAACGCGCTCACGGCTGGATGTGCATTGAGCGAGGCACCCGCAAGAGAGGAAGAAGCTAGTAAGGATGCCGCGTAGCACGACGTCATGTACAGCTCCCCCATTTCGTTCATGCAGTGCAGCGTGGTGAGCTGGTGTTGGCCGCTCGACGGATGGTGCTGCAGGACCAGCTCCGAGCTGCTGAGGGCGGCCGGCCAGTCCCCGTTGTTCTCAAAGGAAAAGGCGGTGTCCTCAAGCGACAGCCCCGGCGAGGTGCGATGTATCGACCGCGATGACTCGCGATCGCCTAGCGCGGCGAAGATGCGCTGCAGCGGCACGGCACCGATGACTGTTGCCAAGTCCGGGATACGGCGTTGACACTCCACGCTGCGCAACGCACGGATGTGGCTGCCGATCTTCAGCGCCGCACGGCACCGCAGCGTCCACGGGATGAGGCGAAGGAAGGCGCTGTACCGTTCCGACAGGTGGATGCAAGCGCTCTCCGTCTGCTCCTGTTGGTCAAAGACGCAGAGGATACGGCCGCGGTTGCGCAGCATCGACCACCGCAGCTGCTCGATGTCCTCGAGGATGCCGAGGACGGTGTGGGCGTGCTCGCGCGGCTCGTGCAATGGTGCGGCGTCGGAGCGGGACGCGTAGAGACTCTGCGAGCCCCGCGAGAGAGACGCGCAGGATTGCCCGTCCACAGTTGCCTCGAGCACCGTCTTCATCTCGCATTCGAGGTACTGCTCATCTTCCATCTTCCCCGACTCCAGTAGGTGCACAACAAGGTAGGGTAAGAGGTACAGAATGAGAGACGAGTTTCGCTTTGCGACGTTGCGCAGTGGTTGCACCATTTCCGCAAACCAGCCCTCGCACGACACGACGAGATGGTTGAAGAAGTTAAAGAGCCAGCGGCGGTAGCTAAGACTCGGCGTGTACTCAGGCACGCGTAACCGCGTCTTCCAGTTTACTGTTAGGGAGTAGCGCGTCGTCGTGAAGCCGCCGAGAAGCTGTTTCACATGTGGGGTGAGCCGCGCCCACCAGAGGTAGCGCTCCAGCTCGTCGACGTGCACGGCGTCTTCGCTGCGCAGCTTGAGACCTTTGTTCATCAGGCGCTCCTGCGTGGTGGAGGCGCGTAGCAGCTCTTGCACCGCAAACGCAATGCAGTTGTGTAGGACAGGGTCAGCAGTGCTAGCGAAGACGCGTGGGAAATAGTCCTTGAGCAACGTGTAGGCAAACTTGCGCCAGTTCATTACTGTCTCCGCGTCTAGGTAGGCGCACTGTCCGCCGGTCATGGATGCCCACGCTCCATAGCTGTTGGAAGTCGGCAGTGACAGTGAAAGAGATGCTCTACCTGCTTCTGCTGCTGAGTCACTCGTCGAGGCGGAGGACATGGTGTCATTGAGTGTATTTACAGCAGCGGCACTGGAAGGCGGCGTGACGGCGCCGATTATGCTGATGCAGCGCATCGCGTACATGACGCTTTCTGAGTCTGCCTCAGAACACCGCAGCAATGTCTGCACCACCTCCGGCTGCTGCGAGGCCGCATGTGAAAGCAGCAGCCGCTTCGACGTGCCCGCCTTACTCAGGTACTGGTAGAGGGCCCGCACAAAGACTGTGGTGGATTGCAGCGAGCCGGAACGCATGACCTCGACGAAACCCGCCAGCAAGTGGCTAGCTTTTGCCAGCTCGTCATCCTGTGGCGCAACAGCAGCGACAACGGTAGTTCCCACTCGTGTTTCCTTGTCCAGCTTGCGTGCTTGGAGGACTAGATTCACGAGTTCGCTGCTCGTACTAAGGACGATCTTGTACGAATCCCAGAAACTCGCCGACTCGGTTCGCCTGTAGAGATACTGCAGTGCACTCGCCAGTAGTAGGCGTGACTCCGCTTGCGGGGCGGCGTGCTGCTCCAAACTCACGAGACTCAGCGCAATCGAAGGAGCGGACTCAGCGAGGTACTCCTCCGTGCATGCGCAAACGAGCTCCTTCCACACAATACACACAAAAGGCACCAGACTAGGCAGCTGTGAGCACCGCTCCAGCAGCGTTGGCAGCATAAGCGCAATCGGCGTGGTTTGCGGACCCATAAACCGAATGAAGGACGCCAAGCCGAGCAACCACCGGCATCGCGTGCGTGTTGAACCCTGGGCGCCTTCCGTTGCATCCCTTTCCTCTGTCGCTGCAGTTGCAGTTGTTGTAGCGGTGCCGTCGTCACCGTACCGTACCACCGGCTCGATGCGAATGGCTTTGTAGATAGAGTCGAGCACGGCAAACATACTCTTCCACAGCTCCTCGGCGGCCACAGAACGACTCACCGGCTTGCACAGCGAAGCCTCGACCGCCGTTACGGTTTCGGTGCTCTCGCACAACGTCACCATCTGCTCTACCGCCCGCTCAAAAACTGAAAACGCAATACAGTCCAAATTGTCGCGTTCAGCAGCCCCGTCTGGTAAAACCCACAACGCATCACGTGATTGCGGAACACTTGCTGTGGTTTCCTCGTCTGGCATGTATGCCGTTCCTTCACGAAGGGTGCCCCCGCCAGGGAAGAAGAGCCGATGTGCCTCCCTGCCGAGGTGCCCAGCGAGTGCGGCGGTCTCGGAAAGCAGCAGCGGCGGCGCTTTGGATGTTGACGAGGACGAAGACAGCACCGACGACCGCCGCTCACGCCCACTGCGCCGCCGCCGATGACGCGCCAGCAGCTGTGCATCCGCCTCCAACGAGACGAGGTGATAAGCAATGACGTGTTTCGATGAACGCACTATCGCGGGCACGTCTTTCACCGTCTTGCCCAGGCAGCTCATTATCTCGCCGAGGTACTGCAGCTGCTTCTCCAAAGGCTTTCCGCTGCACTCGTAGAGCACATACGCCACCGCCCCGGCTGCGCTGCTCCACTGGCTGATACCCTCGCGCTCCATCAAGCGTTTCAGACGCGCTTGAGTGAACTCGCAGCCAGGTATGAAAGACACATCTGCAATCAGTGGAGAAGTGGCACTGTTGCTGTCCATACCGTCGGCGGAGATCAGGTAACGGCCAAGCACGTCGAGAGAGGCCGTCAGCACCACCTTCATGTCCCTGTCCTCCTTATCCACAACGGCTTTCAGAAATGAGGAGAAGACAAAGGGGCGCTCACGGAAGCGGAGGAGATCTGTGGCAGACCACGCAAACAGTGCCATCACGTCACGAGCTGTCTCAATACAGAGGCCCATGACAGCCAAGGCCGCGTCGTGGGCCCCGCTGCGCACGGCGCGGTACACGCCATACAGGTCGAAGCAGAGGGCTAGCCAGCCTCTGGCTTCCTGCACGGCAAATTCACACGCGACAAAACACGTTTCCTGTTTTCGGGTAGCCGTGTCAGATAACATGAACTTGCCACTGACACTCTCTTTGTCGCAAGTTAAGGTTGCGGAAGCGGCACGGACATCTTGAAAACACCGTCGTGCCAGGCACAACAGGTCAATCGCGTCCTGTGCAACTTCTTCCACAGCTGAAGAGCTAAGGTTTTCCGGTCTTGTGTTGAGCATGAACGTCAGCTTATCTGTTGCAGCCAGCCACTGAAGAAAGAGACCTACTTTCTGACCTGTATTAGCGTTCGTTGTCATGGCCGTGTCTGGCGACGACCACAGGATTAACTCCCGCGCTGCAAGAGGCACGAGCGTGTGAGTAAAATCTACTTCTCTGCCGCCGCACTGCAGGATTGTACTCAGTGAGAAACAGGCACGCACATCTTGCCCGACACTCAGCGGTGGAGAAAGGGCGATTGTTGAGTATACAACGCGTAGCAGTGCCGCGTAGAAAGACATTACCTCCACTGCATCGTCTCCAGCATTTTCCTTCCCGTTACCTATAGCTGCAGCGTCTGAGGCCGAAGGTTTGTTGCCCTTGATCGGGAGCACGACGGCTTGTACTGCGGAGATAACTGTGGGCAACAGCTGAGTACGATGAAAATCAACAATCCGCTCCAAAACCTGAGTCTTAGATGCCGCAAGCGCAGAAACCGACGTCTTCTCTTCCTCATCATCTGCCTTCGTCTCGGCTGCATTCTTCGCAGTTACTGTAGACTCCTCCTCTTGTTCGTTGTCGCTTTTGTTATTATGCTCTTCCTCGTTGTCATCATCCACGTCCACCACTACCGTCACCACCGCTGCCGACGTTGGGATGCCTTTCCTCTTTCGACTCTTCTTTTCTTTGCCTCTACCTTTGCTACGGCTCTCTGAGCTTCGCGCGTCTCTCACCGGTGACTTGGGAAACTCAACAGCTGGTCCGGCGATGCACGCAAATGTGTACTTAGCCTCCAGGAGATCTATCTGCAAAGCTGCAACGGACGACAGAAGCATCGTGGCTGCCAGCAGAGTACCGCTCAGCACATCGTCTCCGTCCTGTTGTACGCCTGCGCTGCCAGCGCGCCACTGGCTTCCACAGCGAGCGACACTACACAAGATGTCGCCCAGCGTATTGAAAAGCTGTACCGCCACTGAGAGTAAATTGGTGAAGCTATCGTACGCGCGCCGCAGTCGCGCCAGCTCCTCCTCTTCCTGCATCATCACCGATAGCGCCGACCTCATGATGGTTGAATCATGTGAAGTCTGCGAAAGCTCCGCAACACTCGATAAAGCGCTTCTACAAGCCTCACGCAAACCTTCCCCTATCCCCGCAATGCGACTTAAAAACGCCTCGGTGGTACTGCTGCCCGGCTGCAGCGTCAAGAACTCGGGAAACAGCAGTGTTCTGCGGGTCCAACTAAGCCCAGATCCAACGCGGAAGAGTACTGAGGCAACCTTCTTGTAGAGTAAGTTCCACAGAGGAGCTTGTACGCCAGGCAGCACCAGCTTGTTTGACACGCGAGACGCGAGTGCTGCGTCCAGTTCCTGTACAACACCTGGAACGATTTCCTTGTCGGAAGGCTCTGCCAGTGCATCATCGCGTGGGAAAAAGTGCAGCATCACGGTGACAGCTTGTAGCAAAAACGCGTATGAGGGGCTTTCATGATGGTACACTACCTGAAGCGTCTCGTGGGTGGCAGAGCAAAACGCCTGTGCACTACAACGTGCCTTACAGTAACTAGTGGAGATGGTTGACGGCAACGTAGAGAGGATGGCGAGCGCATTTGCGTCTATTAAACGGTACGCGGACACATCAACGCGGTTCTTCGCCTCTTCTACCACAGCAATTATGTAAGTCGGCAAAGCGGGTACGGCAAAGAACGACAAAATGCGATGCGGCAAAAACAGCAGTTCATCCGCAACATTAGCCATGAGCAGCGGCATCTGTGCGCACAAAAGTGCAGCTGTGATGGAGGAGAGTGGCAGTTCATTTGCCAGGAGTTGCAGACGGTGAGCATACTCAGCGTGTGGTACGTTGGTATTGTTAGTGTAATCGTTTGTATCAGCCGTAAGCCGGACAGTGCAGCTGAAAAACCGTTCACAGAGTCCTACCCAGCTCATTAAAGTTGTCAGTGCACAGTGCGTCCGCTGTACGGCAGTTTTGGTTGTCGCGTACGCTGGAGAGCTGAAGAGCTCCACGCACCACCGCACCGCGATTTCCCACATTTGCGCCAAGCACATCGTAAGCGACGGCAACGCGCCGCCGCGGTTGCCGTTGCCGCCTTTTCGATCCATCGCCGCAGCCAGTGAGAGTAGCTCTGCTTCTTTCATTTGTGTGAGCCACTCTACGATTGATTTCTCTGCAAGTGTCACGCAAAAGATGGATGCTGATAAGGGTGACCGCAATTGAGACGCGAGGAGGGACAGCAAAAGGGGTCCGTGTACGTGGGGGAGAAGATGGTGCGACGCGGTCAGAAAGCGAATCGCGTACCACGCCGTATCATGCTGAACACGGTTCACCACATTGCACTCCGTGCCCGGTACGGCGCTGGAAACGAGGTGGCAGGCAACGTCGCACAGCAGAGTGACGCTCTCGCGTGGGATGTACACGGTAACTCTTTGTTCAAAAAGCCGGACGGACAACTGCAGCAGACCAGCTTCGATGCAGCGCGCTTCGTACGGTGTCTCCACACACACATGAACGCTGAAAACATCGTGGAGCCACTGTGTCTTGATGTCCCCTTCAGCGGCAGTACAGTTGGACGAAGAGAGAATCGCAAGCAAAGGATCCGTTTGCGTGAGCAAAGTGGCGGAAGGTTGTACGTACAACTCGAGGAACAGCGCTCTCTGCGGCTCCCTTACAGCTACTGCGTCGGGTTGCACCTCCTCAAAGTGCACCGTCACCTCCGACATAAGCTGCTGCATCACGTTCCGCACCTGAGCGCACGCTGCTGTGTCGCTTGTACGCAGAGCACGCAGCAGAAAGAGAAACACATCCTGCACTCGCTCGCTGCTGTCCCTCCAGGACCGCAGCCGGGGATCGTTCAGCACAGCAAATATGCTCAGCAGGGTCAAGCACCCGTGCAGAGCTGCAGCGGGGCAAATAACGGCGAAGCGGAGCAACACCACGTACAGCCGCAGCGCAATGGCGACGTGGACTGCATCCTTTGCATAGTACCCACGGTGATGCTGCTGGAAGATGCCACGACCCAGATTCCACTGCCGCGCTGTCGCTGGAGAGGCTAGAAACAAATACGGACGCAGCTGCCACAGAAGGCTCCAGAGATCTTGCAGCAGGTTGGAGGGCGACTGCGGCTGCGGCGCGGCGGCGGACTGCACGACACTGAGCTTCTCCTGCAGCTTTTTGATGCTCTCGCCAATGTCCGCCAATGCGTCACGCAGCGTGTTCGTTTCAAGTCGTGCGCTGGTGGAGGTGCTGCCGCTGTTTTCAAGTCGCTGCCGCATAGCCGGACGTTCGCTGAGTTCCACAGAGTCCATTTCTCTGTTTCTTAAAGCTCTCAATGAAGGGAGTCAGAGCCCCAGTGTTGAGCTTAATTTGATTGTCAGTCAAAGAACAGTTGAGGTCTTTTCGATATTACGTTCTCCCTTGCGCAGCAGCAGATAGTTCCTCTATTATTGAGTTCTGTGAAGGACTAACTGTATGTGGAGTACTTCTCCTTTTCAGTTGGTGAATAGTGAGACAAAAGAAAAAGACGGGAGACACACGCAGCGGAGCTGAAAAGTAACGCTGAGAAACGATCGGGCAGATTGATATCCGCGTGAGTTTTCTTTTTGTTCTTTCATTCCATTTAGAATGTTTTATTATCTGGCTAAGGCCACTTGAAAACTAAGATAGCGAGTAGAGCGCGTCCGCTGAAATCAGTAGTACTTCTATTACGGTTAAATTTGTGTGGACAAGCAAATAGTTTTGTCCATGACATAAGTTCAATCCGTACATCGTAGGGCAAGAGTAGGAGTAAAAGAAGGAAGCATCTACCGTGCGTACTCGAGACACACAGACACACGCACACACAAACAGAAAAAAAAAGAGGGGTGAATTGGAATAACGCCCTTCAAAACCGGAGCATTCCCTTTACACGCAGAAGAGACAAGTGTACGAAAGCAGGGGTACAGACACACCTCCTTTTTTGGTCACGTTGCAAAGCGTAGTGTATTCACATCAAAGCAGCCAACGAACACAATTATGAAAACAGTAAAACGAAGAAAAGTCAGGACTGTTGGACATAACTGTCCAGTGGTCCCCCGAGCTGGCCGCTTATTACTCAGCCAGTCTCAGCTTACAAGAGCTTCTAATTCGTCAATGACAACGTCACTTTCGTTTATAAGTTCATTCACCATCTTGATGGTTTCCAGCTGCCGATTGATGGCCGTTTCGAGAGTTTCCACAGGCATGTGCGATGGCTTCGTCTCCAACTGCGGGTTAGCGAGCTCATTCCACATCTTCACAATGCTCTGCCCGTCTGCCCTCACGTCGCCTGATTCTGTAGCGTTCAAGTTCAGCGAGAACCCTTCCAGCTTAAGGTTGAATGCTTTTGCTTTTTCAAGAGCTGAGGCGTGTGACTGCTGCCGAGACGCGGCATCTGAGGTGTTCAACTTTTTGCGTGGCAAGCTGTCACGACTTGGCAGCGGAAGGTCACCCTGTGACGCTAGCTTGACCGCGTTCTCCTGCAGCGACGCCGTTGACGAACGCGTTGCAGCAGCAGTCATTGTTCCTTGTTGCATTGCAAGCTCTCTCTGTGCCTTGTCCTGCTGTGCGTACCCCACCGCAGCGGCGAGGTACTGCAAAAACACATTCGTTTTTTCCGGTTCATGGCCTGAGACAATCTTCTTAGGGTTGACATCCAGCTGCACGTTCATTAGCTTGTTTACGTACTCGATGAGAATGGTCAAGTACTCTATCTTCTTCTCCTTTGTGTCTACCTTCGCTGAGTCTTGCAGTTCCGCCGGGATAATATGACTGTACGCGGCAAAGCGACCGTCAATCCCGCAGACGATGTCGTGTATAAAGCGAAACGGCGGCCGCTTCAGCAGCTTCGGCGTCAGCTCCGGTGCCGGTAGCTGCAATGGTGCGTAGGCTGCAATTGTCGCAGACCAAAAATCAACCTCCTCTGCCATGTTGGTAGACAACGTATAAAGAACAGGTAGCTGTCTCCGTTGGTTTCTACGTTTCAAATGGTAGGCAAACACAATTGCAGACGTTCTCTTCACTATTATTATTATTACTACTGTTTTTCAAAGATGACATAGTAGAACGCGGGTTGCAGTGAAGAAGCGGAATGATATAGGGTAGTTAATAGGAGGACGGGTCTCTCCCACGACACAAACACGAGTGTGTCTATGGTGGCAAAAACTAAAGAAGTAGCGACAAACAAAAATAGAGATTCTGCAAAGTGAAGCTTCAGTATTCGACACCTGGACGTGTATTGTCGTCGCAGCGTGTGGCAACCAAGACAGTGTGAATGGGGTTTAAGGGCACGCGAACAGCTGCGATGCATCCGTCACGGAAGGACGTTGGTTGCGGCCAACTTCTCCGTCATCAAAACACTACTATTTGTTTTTCTCCTTCAAGGTTTGATTTAAGGCTGTAAGAGCTGATTAGACAAGAGAAGCCCCCGACAAGCAGCAGGGTCTTCATGGCAAAAGGTAATTATAAGCGCCTAGAAGCAGCAATGGGCTGCACTAACATCAGCAATATACAAATACGAGAGCGAGACACATTGAGCCAGATCAGAATAAAAACACATACATAGAAAAAAGAAAGGAATCTGTGAAAACGAAACGAGAACACTACGCGAAAACGGCACTAGACCGCCGACTATCACCGAACGAAAAAAGACAGAAAGCACACTTAACACCCTACGCCACATCACGATGTCTCACTTCTCTGATACAGGGTTTTGCGTCGTCGGCAAGTTCACTTCGGGAGAAGCCTTCGGTGTCGTAGAGGCATCCGTGATGCGATCGTAGCCAGTTATCTGCTTAAACTCTTCCAACTTGCGCGTTTCGTCCGGGAGGCCTAGCACAGCGTTCAACGAAAACCTCGACTCCAGTCGACGCTGCTGAGGCTTGGGCAGCAACCGATTCACCGTGGCGTTGTGCTGCACGGGAACAAAGAGAGTGCTTGCCCCCACTCCAAGCAGCTTCACGCCCATGTTGCGGACCGCGAGGTGCGTGTCGCGGTGCCGCACTGACAGCCACGACTGGAACTCCGGGTTTTCTTTTTTTAGATAGTTCATCTCGCGAATCTTGTTCACTATAGCGCAGAGGCTGAACGGTGCGTCCTTGCCGAGCCAGTGGTCCTGCAGCGCCTCAATGGGAGTGTAGTGTGGATAGAGCTGCTCGTCCACACCCATCCAGCCCCTCATGGCGTGCATAAACCCAATTTCGTCCTCTGTCTTCACTTTGGCAGTGCGCATCAACTGCGACGGCCGGTAGAAGTCTTTCATTGGCCGTGAAAGGAGGCGGCTGACGGCGCGGAGGATAATGTACGAAAAGCCATGGGCGGAGATGGCAACCTCGTAGGTGCCCTCCGGATCTTGAAAATCGAGCTTGCTGAACTCCGGATCCATCAACGAGGGATGGAAACCCCAGGTGCTCATCCCCTCCTTCTCCATGGCCGCCTCATACTCGTCCTTCTCTTCCTTGCGTTCGAACTTGTTATACTTCTCTGGCGGACGGAAGGCGACGTAGATATCCGAGGTGTACCGAGAACGCTTGCGAAAGGTCACATCACGCGTGCTGCTGACCCCGTCGTCGAAGCGGATGGTGCGATGTACGTCGGAGCGGCCGAGACACGCGCCGACGGCCGCTAGCAGATCCGTGAAGCCCTCCGAGTACGAAACGTCGTTCTTCGCCGTCCACACGGCGTCGCGCGTGCCTGTCCTCTTGTCAGTGAAGTAGAAAGAGATTGTGAAAATTTCCTCCGGGCGGTGTTCGTCCGGCTCGATGACGCAGTCCATGCACTCAATCTCTTCCCCCAGCTCTTTCCACGTCAAGTGTTTCGGCGTCTTCTTGAACTTGCATTCAAACATGAGTTTGTGCTTCCATTTCTCCTCCTCCTCATACGGCACCAGCGCCTCCTCCGGGTTCTTCAGCTCCTCGACGATGTCGCTCTCCACGTCGTCGATACGGCGGAAGTCGACCGTCTTCTTCGTCTCGTTCAGCACCTCGTCCACCGACCACAGCCCCGTCGCACGGAGGGGGCCGTAGTCCAGTACCATCGGCCCATCCTGTAGACGCGCCGCCGTCTTCACTGCCTTAGAACCTTCCGCCTGCACCGCTACTGAGTCTCCGAGTTTACTGTTAGGAAACAGCGGCACCATCGGGGCGGCATCACCGGCGGAGAAGGAAACAAAAGACATCAGGTTGCCCGAAATGTTGCTATTAGCTCCACCAACAGTAGTGTTCACACTGGAATTTGCGTCGCGTTGAGCGCCACCGGCAGATGTGCTTGTGCGCAGCGGCACAGACGTGTAGCGTTTCCGCGTCTGCCCTCTTCGACATGTCGCGGCAAACGTGAAGGGCAGTGTCGAGGCCGTTGGCGGTGCGGAGGCGGCCGGCACGGCCAGACCCGTAGGTGCTTTGTCCGCCGCTGTAACGATGGTGTGAGTGTAGAGGTTTGCTGGACCGTCTACGGGGCTCGCCGAATTGCCCGTCTTGTCTGACCGCACGCTCCTTGCAAACGAGGCGCCACGTGTGGTGCTGCCGCCAGCTTCGTTTTCCGTTTCGCTCGATAGAGAGGAAGAGGTCACCTTTGAGTTCATATCTCGTGTTGCGCCATTTGCGTCATCGGACGTGTTCTTTGCTCGTAGCGTCACGGTGTTGCTAATGCCGCGAAGTGCTGCGGTTAGGCAGCGAGGGCTGACGGCGGCAGCGTGGGTGAGAGAGGGTCGCTCAAACCCTGCAGAAACAAAGCTGCGAGCCGCTCTCATTTGCCACTTGCGCTTGATTACGATTGAACACTAGAAATATTATTGTTACTGTTATTGTTGAATAACACGACGAAGAATTTAATTTAAGTAAAGACCCAGGGAGGTAAGTGCGCAAGCAACGTACACTTTAAACACCAATGAACGAAGCAAAACGCTGCTTTGTACAGTCTCACCAGTAACGTACGGGGTAAAACGTACACCGAGAATAAAAAAGAAAGAACACAGAATTTCCTTGTACGACAGGAAAAGAGCATCAATCAAGTCAAAGGCTCATGCAGGAGCTAGCCATATAAGATGTTGTCGCTGTTTTCAACATGCAGGGAGGTAAGGTGCTGGCTTGTCGACGCAGTTGTGCGTACTGTAAGTGAAAGCCATCTAGGAGACTTTTGATTTCTTTTCAAATAGGAGCAGCAAAAACTGCAGCTGGAGCAGAGAAGCGCCCATTCTATTTTCGTTTTTTTGACGTCAAGTACGATGGTGAGCAGCTTTTTGGCCGGCTTTCTTTTTTTTTCTTTGCCTGAGCAGGTGCACTTCTTTCGTCCATATGCGAAGAGCTCTCTTCTCAATGATAGTACATTAGGTAAACCAGCAAGTTACGTAGAACGGAAAAAGGCGCAAAGAAGCAAAAATGTGAGACATGCTTTTCTTTTCTTTGCTTAAACTCTCGCACCAAGCGAGAGCGCCGCGCACCACTTAAGACTTTGGTTTCCATTTCGTTTTCACAGACTTTTGTTGGCGTTTTCTGTTCCGGCTGCTGCTGCATCACTGAAATAACTGCGGAAGGTTGCACTCTAACAAGCAACTGGAAAGAGGGACGGTAACCGAGGCAGGGCATCTATTGGTAAGATCCAATAAATAGAAGGGTTTTCGGTTTTTTTTCTTTTTATTGAAAAGGTGCGGGTGGACGGATGTCACGACGCCGGAAAACAGAACGCGATCGCAGCCCCATCGCCGTTAACGGCAAGACGACAGTCACTAAGATAAGGATAAATCCAAGAATGAAAAGCTTCTTGTTCATGCCCTCGCCGCAAGTAAACTGAGTAGCATACTTGTAAGTCGTCATTCTGACATACCTTTTTCTGGTTTGACCTTAGGTTATTCTTGCGAAGCCAACTTTTGCGCTTAGATGTTCATGGTGTTTGTAGTGTTTCAGAACACGTAGCACAGCGTGAAATGTTGAGTGATGGAAGAGAACAAAGAGGTAGGGAGCTCAAAGATGCTTAGGCTGAAATAATAAGATAGTGCAGCTCCACCAAAGACGTGGCCGGTGAACTAAAGGCAGGCAAAACTGCTCGCACCGTTGGTGCTCCGTTAAACAAAAGCTACTAATTAGTATTGGCAATGTGCAGGAAAGCCTGCGTGCGATTGAGACCACTACCAACCTCGATAGAAGCGACAATAAAAAATAATCAGAGAAGTAGCTGAAGGAGTCAACTGCTTTCAGAGCCCCAGAAGCGCCAAGATTCGGCACGAAGAACATTGAGTGTCTTTAATATCCCTAGGGACTGTTTTCTTTTCTTTTCTAATTAACGACGACATCGAAGCACAGACATTGAAAACGCTTAAACGAAACATCAAATTAACCTGCGTTTTTGTTTATTGCTCGATCTTTTGCAGCAGCGACTCCATGCGACTCGACATCACAGGCTGGCCCCTCTTCGTGCGCTTCGCAAAGAGGGCGTTGCGCGACTTGCGAGCCTGCATGCGCACCCTCTTCTCTCTCTCTCGTGTCTCTCGTGCTGCCCTCTTCGCTTCACGCTCCTCCTGTCGCTTGCGCACCACCTCCTCCATTCCGGAGAGCGCGTTGTATTGTTTTCGTCGCTTGTCCATGAGGTCGGTAACCGTGGTCGCCGAAAACTTCCGCTTCAGGTTAAACTTCCGCTTCTTCTTTTCGTTGTTTGTCAGGCTCTGGTCGTAGTCTATCTTCTCGAGAGTGCTGCTGAGGTTGGCGGAGGCGGCTTTGCGCGTGCGGTCGTATTCCTCGAGGCGCTTGGAGACGATGCCCTCTTCTCGGCACAGCTTGCGGTACGCCTCCATTCGTGCACGCTCCTCGTCTTTCTTTTTCCGTCCCTCATCCAAGAAGGTCTTGCGCACATTTTTCGAAAAGAACGCCTGGCGCTCAGCCTTGAAGCCGTACACCTTGCGCCGTCCTGGGCCGTCGTTCATTACTATTAAAAGAACTAAAACGGATTGTTATTCACAGGCAAGACTCTATAAAGAGGAAGGAGAAAGCTGTGCGCTTGAAAAACCCGGCAAACAGGTTTGTAAAACAGAAGACTAGGAGCGAGAGCGAAAAGAAAAACAAAGGTTCTCGTAGGCACGCCCGCCAAAGATATGTGGCAACGGTAGGAGGCAAAAAGGAGGAAAGAAGAATTGCAGTTCTTCCCCGACTGCTTTAAAAATTAGTTGAAACAGTGCAGGAAAATCTCCCCTTCAACGGGGCTTTACTCGCAAAACGGAAACCGACGTTCCTTCTTCTTCTTCTTTCGTACTTACGAAAGATGGGGAGCCCAAGGTGAATAGAGGTGAGACGCATCTAGGCGAGAGAAAAGAAGAAAATAGTAGTACAGAGTGAAGTGGCAACGTACAACAAAGATATATATATAAATATATTCAAGAATATCGAAATGAAAAACTCAGAAACAGCTGTAACGAGGCAAGAATGTGCTGTAAGAATCCCCAGTAAAAAAAAAAAAGAATAGTTGATCAACTCCTTGGAGGCACACATGCCCACTCTTTTTTTTTTGTGTGTGTGATACTGTGTCTCACAAGCATTGCACTACATACCTGGCATCTCTGTACAGCTGCCACAGCAGTGCCGTGGGAACAGCCCGTTTGCGGTAAAAGCCACCGGAGGGAAACAACAAGTAGTGCTGCTCCGGGGCTAGTATTTCCAGTTCGCGCACCGGGCGTCCGTCCGGTGTGTAGAGGAACGGGCATGCGGGCTGGCAGTGTGTTTGCGCCGCCGCTCGCTCTACCACATCCTGAAAAAACCGAAAGCAACCACGCACTAGCACTCGAGCGGGCCGCGAGGTGCGACAGATGGCATTGCCGTAGCACGGCCATACATTGATCCAGAAGCTCGGCGTCACGTTTGTGTAACCGCATATACGGGTATAGCGGCGTGGAGACGGCGACGATGCTCGTGTGAAGGCCAATTGGTCACCTCGACAGGCGAGGCATCGTTCATGTTGACTGTCATCGGTGTCTTTGCTGCAAATGTCGTCGTTCTGCTCGTCTGATGAGGTCCGACTAGCATTATTAGCGGGGGCCAGTTCCTCATTGCTGCGAAGACGTGCATGTGACTCGGATTTCTCTTCGCCATGAACATGCGCACCTCGTTGTATGAGAGAGTCACGTGTCGAGTCAGCGTAATTTGCGTTGGATGGAGTTGTGTGCTGAGTCCATAGCTTTTCTTCAAGGCAGTGAGTCAGCGTTGTTTTCGGGTTGTTTTCGTCGTTCGCTCCATCATTCTCCAAACGAGTTGATTGGTGCGGCGGTGTGGGGCGCGAAAAGAGATTACCGAGGAGCCGATGCTGCGGCAAAGGATAAAAGTCGACAGAGTCCGCGTAACCGGCTTCGCGCTCGTGAGTACCGCCCGATAACCCGGAGGCTTCTACTGAGGTATCATAGTCCAGTGATGGTGAAACGATGCTAGTGTGTTCATTAACAGGCGGATTAGACGAGAGTTCTGATAGAAGTTGCAGCACCCGTCGTCGTTGGTCGTCATGGGCGATGCGTTCACACGAGGTGGCAACCGGCATTGCGTCAACGGCAATTAAAACGTTCTGCAGAGCTTCCCGCAGAGCTACAGTCTGCTCACGAACAGGCTGCAATGATGCCATTAGCCAATGGAAAGAGAAGACGCGGAGGCAGGAACCCAGGAAAAACAATCTCCTGAAGTAGGTGATTTTTGAAAATCACAACAAGAATAGTGACTATTACTACTCTCTGTCCGAAATTCCTAAAAGAGAAAAATCAACAAGCCTCGCCCCGCCCCCTCTTTTTTTTTTATTTGGTCGCCTGCGAATGTTGGCCGTGGGCCCGTACGGTAGAGGGTGTTGTTCGAGTGGAATTAAAATTCAAAGTAGTTTTGCAAGAAAGGAGAAGGAAGTTCAATTGGAACGTGCAGGAGTAGAAACGAAAAACACTCAGAGCGAGTTGAGGCTTGAAGCGGGTTATTGAACTACGGTTTTCTACATCCCAGAAGCACTCACATTTCGAAAGAGTCAAAAGTGTGGAACAACCATTCTGTCTTAGCGACTTAGTCAGCACATCCCTTTTAACTCACAAAGCTGTTGTGCTCGCTCGCTACGCACTTGTTGGCACCCTTAACGTGCATTCGTGCCCACTTCACAAGCATGAGCGTACGTTTTTTCACCGGCAAGATGCTTAGCACCCATAACTTGCTCTTTCATTAGCGTCAGTCTGTGGAAGAGTCATGCGTTGCTTGGTCAGCAAGATCGTACGCACTGGCAGTTTTATTTTCCGTTTTGCATTTCCTCTCGTTTCATTGTTTTGCTCTGCTTCTCTTTATCTCTGTGAGGTGAAAGCGACAGTTTAGAATGCAGAAACGAAATAACTGATGTGGTTAAAAGAAAAGGGAAAAGGAGAAGAGGGCCTTCGCTTACAGAGGAGACAGGAGGAAAAGTACGCACGGTCCACGCACACGTACACACAGCAAAAGTAAACCCACATAAGTGCATCCTACAAAAGAAGAGAAGAATAACTTGCAACCAATCAAGCGTTAACACATGTGGTAGGTGAGTACAGCAGTAGACTTGTCGGGTTGAAAAGCGTTGAGAAAAGGTGCCGAATGAAAACCAAAACGCTAAGACGATGAAACTGCACTCAGGAAACATGTCAGGGGTTTGAGTAGCTTTCTTTGAGCAACAACCACAGCAAAAAGACGCGCAGCCCACCACTCGCACCGTGAGGCACATTTGTTTGTTGAATGTCGGCTCCCATAGCCAATCAAATCGTTTGGTTATGGGGGAAACAACAACTAAAAGAGCGAAAGAAAAGTCTGACGGAGAACTGGATGTGTGACGTGCATTGCTTTTCTTTTACCTAGTGAACTTACAACTTAAACTTTTTTGCTGTCTGCAGCCGCTAATACTGGCCTCGCACCAAGAATTGCAGCAATGTCCTCATGGTCCAACTCCTTCTTGCTCAGCAGCAGCTCCGCCAGCCTAATGTGCAGCTCCTTGTGCGCCAGCAGCGTCTTCTCGGTGTGCAGGTAGGCGGACTCCACCAACTCCCGTGCCTCCGCCTCCACCTTAGCGTGCAGATTCTCCGACCACGTCATCCACGCACGGCCGTCGTTCTTGTCGTTTGGCTTGAAGGCGAGCTGCCCGATCGTCTTGGACATGCCATACTTAAGAAGTTTCTCCATTGCCAGCCGTGTCGCACGTTGCAGGTCATCCATGGCGCCGATCGAGATGTCCTTCTCGAATATGCGCTCCGCCGCACGGCCTCCCATCAGCACACACAGTTGAGAGAAGAGGAACTCGTCCGTGTGCGGCTCCATCGCCTCGTCCTGGACCTGCTGCGTGTACCCACCGGCGCGGCCTCGGGGAATGATGGAGAGTTTTATGACGTCTTTCTGCAGCGGGTTTGTCCATGCCATGATGCAGTGGCCCACCTCGTGGTATGCGGTGCGGTGCAGCGCGACGTCGCTCATGCGCTGGCGGTGCTTCTTGCCAATCAGCACGTCGTCAATGCTGTTCTGCAAGACATTCAGCGGCACCACCTCCTTCCCTTCCATTGCCGCGTTCAGAGCACCTTCATTAACGATCGTCGAGATCTGCGCTGGTGACACGCCGGGCGTACGGTCCGCCAACAGCTTCGCGTACTCCTTGTTGCTTACGCCAGGGATCACCTTGATTGTCTCAGGCTTCGCGTCCTCGACGACTAGCGTCTTCGCCTCCGTCTTCGTCGCATCGTCGCCATTCTTGTTACCGCTGCTGTTATTGTCGCGGACGCTCTCGCCCTCCTTGCGAGTTTTGAAAACCTGCACTTTCGGCTTGCAGTTCGGGTCACCGGTAATGATGCGGTTCAAGTAAAACTCAAAGAGCTCACAGCGGGCCTTCTGGTCGGGCATCGGGATGTTCACCTTCCGATCGAAGCGGCCCTCACGCAGCAGAGCCTTATCGATCGCCTCTGGGTAGTTCGTTGCAGCAATGACCACAATCGCCTCCTTGCTTGTCAAGCCGTCGAGCTCCGCGAGCAGCTGGTTGATGGTGCGGTTTTCTTCACTGCTGCCACCTCCCCCCATGGAGCGGCCGCCCTGGTTACGCGAGCCGATGGCGTCGATCTCATCGATGAACACGACGCACGGCGCTGCTTTCTTGGCCTCCTCAAAGAGCTCACGCACTCGTTTCGGCCCACTGCCGCCAAAAATCTCAATGAAGTCAGCACCGGAGCAGCTAAAGAAGGGTGTGCTGGCCTCGCCGGCAACGGCGCGGGCGAGCAGCGTCTTGCCGGTGCCGGGTTGTCCTGTCAGCAGGCACCCCTTCGGCAGGCGGGCGCCGAGCCGGGTGAACTTTGACGGCTCCTTCAGGAAGTCGACGTACTGCTTCAGATCCTCCTTTGCCTCCGGAATGCCGATAACGTCCTTGAAGGTTGTTCCTTTTACCTCTGTGCGGAAGTTCTTTGCCTTCATCGGGTTCATCATCTCCATCAAGCCCCCCATCGGCCCAGACGCGGCGCCGCCCTTCTTGGCACCAGAGGCGGCCGCGCTGCCCATGGCCTGCATGTACTTGCGGCGGAAGTACCAGATGGGGCCGACAAAGAATGCAACATTCACCACCAGCGGAATCAGCCAGCTGACGGCGTTGCCCCATACCGGGCCGGATGGCCGCACCACGCCATCATGAAAACCCTTGTAGTAGTCGTCGTCCATCACAGGAGATTGGTAGACCGGCGTAGGAGCCAGCGGAGGAGGGGGAGGGGTGTAGATGGCATACTGCGGCTGCTGGTAGGTGTTGTAGCCGCTGGAGTGTGGCGCGTCGTACTGGGACATGGGCTGCTGAAACTGAAGCTGTTGGTGCACACCCTGTGGTGGTTGCTGCTGATAGTTGCCTTGGAACTGTCCCTGCTGCTGCTGTGCGTTGTACATCTGCTGAAACAGCGAACCGCCTTGCGGGGCACCGTTCGAGTCCATCTGCGGAAAAGCGAAAAAGTGGTTTCGTTGAATATCTAAAAAAGATCGCAAGCAACAAAAAGGCGTGAAATGAACCAAGAAGACAAAACGAAAGAGAAATGTGGCCGAGGCAAAAAACAAAAATGGAGGAAGCACGTTACGCTTGGTGAGAGCGACAGTTGTTTCAGTGTAAAAATGAATAAACACTTAGGCAGTAGAGAACAAAGGGGGACTTGTATTTAACACAACGCAATGTGCTTTCCGAGCAACATCCACTCCGTTTTTTTTTATTGGTTGTTTTTTTTTTTTTACGGGTTTTAATGGTGAGCCGTTGTTGTTGTTGTTGTTCAGCAAAAGTAATAACAAGACCAAAGGGAGCCAAAATTGGAGAGATGGGGATGGGACCATTTGGAGGTTGTGAGTATTACTACATTACACAGTACTCGTGTTGTACCGGCACTGACAAGTTGAACAGGTAAACACCGCCCATGAGCAAACAGCCAAAGGAGCGCAGCTTCGAGTAGTAAAAAAACATCTGTGGACAGTGAAGACAGGTAAACAAATAAAAACCAGGTGTCTTGTTCTATTTCGTGTATTAAACAGCGGAAGAAGCACCTGAAGAGCGTTCTAGGTGACTATAAAAAAAAAAAACAGGATACAAAGGCAATAGACAGTCCGTTATAAGGCACTACTCTAGTTTGATTGTGACCAAAGAAGAAACGAATCTAGCTTCTACACACACATATATATACGTTACTAAACATTCAATGAAAAACAGCCAGTTCTTAACTGATGTTGTCCAGGTAGCAGTGACAAGTAACCTGAGTATTTTAGCAAAAAAGGTGTTTACTTCCACTTTGCTGGGTCTAAAAACGCCACCGTGGAATCGAGAGTTTCCTTCTCCTTTTCCTCCACGGAATCGCTCTCCGCGTATCTTCCGCTTTCATCAGCAATGCACCCTTCGGGGGGACAGGTGCGGGAGAAAATACAGGAATGTAGTCGCTGTTGCGCGCACTTGGGCTGCGGCACCCGTCCTCGTTATACCGCACGGGCGTCGAGGCTGTGCTGCCATCGCTGCGCCGAAGAACCGTGTCCTCCAACCGCATAAACGACTCGCGAAATTGGTGCTCCCGCTTCACCTCCGTCACCGACGTGACGGTGCTGGCCGATGCGCGATACATACTCTCCGAGTCGCCTGTCAGAAGCATCGCCTGCGTCGTGCCCATGTATCCAACAAGGCGCCATTTCACTGGTGTCTTCTTGTAGTAGTCTGTGACGAGAGGGACGCGTTCGTTCGTCTCCGCTATCTCCAGTGCACGCCGCAGTGTCCGCTCCCGCACGAAGAGCACCCGCAGACGGTAGTGCAAAAGAATCGGCCGCAGCTGCGCTCGAATCGCCGCTTCCGTCTGGCCGCGCCAGCGGATGGTCCGCACTTCGACCGACTCCGGGCCGCCGCCGGCCTCGCGGAGTCTCTCGACGACTTCCAGCACTGAAGCGTTCTCTGCCGCGTCTTCCGCCTTCTCGCCGTGCAGACCCTCTAGTAAGGGTAACACGTGGGGAATGCGCTCTACTTCTACGAAGGACTCCTCGCTGGTCTCTTCCTGGTAGAGACCGAAGGCGGTCATCATGGTAGGTATCGCGCTGACACTCATGGATGGAAAAAAACAACAAAAAAAATTGACCCTCGAGAGAGTTGCTGACACCGGTAAAGAACCGAAGAGAGAAGGAGCTTCTGTAAGCAGTCGTGTAGTGAAGAAAAACAGTTAAATTGAGGAGCGAGTGAGGAGGAAGGCGTTCAGGCACTAGGGTTATGTAGCGCGGAAAATCAACAACAAAACAAACACTTTCGCCTGCAAATAACTGTGCGATGGGGCAGTGCGCATGCACAAAGAACAGAAGAAGGTAAAGCGGCAACAGCCAGCGCGAGCCATGCACAAAGAGGAGCTCCATAGATAAAGTAAAATACAATAAGCATAACTCCAACAAAGCCCTTTTCTGTGGATAATTCGTTCAGCTTATCAGACAAGCCATCAGGCCAGTCTAAGGTCCCGGAAGTAAGGCACTCGAAGAGGTGTAAAAAAGAAAAAAGACGCTGTGCAAACACACATGTTGAGCCTTGTCAAGGATGGGGGATCGAAATTGTGTTCGGCTCCTTTTTTTCTCGCATCCGCGTTCGCTGAGAGAAGCACAACGTCTTCAGCGACGTAGTAGGAAACATGGGCACTTTGCACGGCGGAGTTGGTACCATAGGCTTGTTGAGACGCAGAATGGTTAAAACAAGGCTCCTGCGACGCCACCCTCTGCAGTACATTTGTGTCCCTGCAAAGGGATAAGTGAGACTAGAAAAAGCCGGTGGAAGAATCCAAAGGAAGTGATGTCTGAAAATGTGTCGATCTTGCTGACGCCATTAGGGGTGGTCGCGACCCTCAACGAAGGCACGATGCACTGAACAGTGATGCGGCCCTCTTCCCAGTCTTCCGGAATCGCTACATCAAACTGCATGAAGGGGTCACGGTCTGAGGATGCGGTACAGAGCAATGACCTACACAAACGCGCAGTAGAGCTGTTTTCATAAGACCCACACGATTCCAGAACGCAGCGCCACGTTGACAAGGTTTGGCAGAACAGCGAATCGCCCCTTCCCTTGTTTTCATCGCCGACGGTGTCACCGATTGCTGCATCGGCACTGCTGCTGTTGCGCTTTGTGTCGAACAAGAAGCGCACCACTGGCGTCTGCACCGCTAGCGCAATTCGCTCGTACTCTGTCAAGTCTGCCCACGAGGTGCCGCAGTAGTCCTGACACCACTGCTGCACTCGCGAAGAGATAGAGGAGAAGCCGCTGCCGCCACTGAGTCGAAGGCCATCGCCGTTATCAAAGCTACCACGTGCCTCGCGGTGACGCAACAGCGCCTCGTACGGTGACGGGTATTTGGCGAAAAATGAAAAGCGCCGTGCGTCGGTCAGTGCCGCAGCGGCAGTAATGTCGTACGGAAACACGAGTGGTACCACCTCGATGCGGCGGAAGTCAAACGGCGGAAACGCAAAGGCTCGGTTGAGCCAGTCCGGTGGGCCGTTCTTCACCCACTCCGACACCTGTCGCAGAGCCGGCTCCGCCCATTGCCAGAACTCACGTGAGCGTCGCACTCGCCAAGCCTCAACCTGGCAGACCGGGTGATCTAAGTAGACAAAAAAGTCGCACTCCTCGCTGTCAGCGATGGCCAGCTGACCTTGTACCTGGCACATGTAGTACTGCGGAATGCCAAAAGGCTCACAGTCGGGTTTGATAGAGTC
Source organism: Crithidia expoeki (assembly GCA_900240875.1). NCBI lineage: Eukaryota > Euglenozoa > Kinetoplastea > Trypanosomatida > Trypanosomatidae > Crithidia > Crithidia expoeki. The sequence continues at coordinate 534,044 of OESE01000220.1, forward strand.
GTAGAGTGCTCGAAACGGAGATTTAATTTCAAGAAGACGCACCCTTTGGCGAAAGGTAGGTTGTTGCGAAAAAGACTTTGACGCAGCTGCCACAGTGCCGGTATTAGCAGCAGGGCTGAGAAGAGACTCTACTTTCGCGAGGGAAGCACGCGTCGCTGTGAGCGAAGAACTTAAGCTTCCCGCAGTCGTCGAACCTAGATGCCGCGAAGTCGATGGGCCCGGAAACGCAGAAAATGAAGTGGGCGAATGCAGAGTTGTCGCCGACAACGGAGATCGTGCGCGTTGCCTGCTCTTGAAGGGAACGTGCACGGAGCAGCGGCCACTTCGCCGCGGTTGGTCGACCAGATGTAACGCTCCGTCGCCGCTATTAAGTGTTGTGGTCGATGTTGCCTCACTCGCGGCCATCGGGGAAGGATTATCAAGACGGCTCTGCTTTTCAATTGGCTTTTCCTCCGCAGGGTAAAAGACTTGCCCATCCGGGGAGCAGCCTAAGACGCCATCTGCCGTAACAAAGAAACCCCCGTTGTGTACCTGGCACCCGGTGAGTAGCTCATACAGTGACCGCGACTTCGGCTCGGTTGCTATGCCGTGCGCGGTGAACTCGTTCCCCTTAAATTCTTTCTCGGTGCCGACGATGTTGCGTAGGTAATGCACGTAGTCGGAGATACGCCCACGGAAGCCAAGAGCCATACCAAACTGCGAGGCAGATAAGCCGTAAGGGTGCTCTTCTTTCCACCGCAACTTGTCCGGGTGCTGCGCCATCGCTTCAGCAACTAAAATGCTGTTGGTAGCTGTGGCATTTGAGAGGGATTCAAGAGAAGCAAAATGGTTGGACGGTCTGAAAGGCAAAGCGGAAGTCAGACATCGAAAACAAGATTCTTCACTGCTCCTCGACCTTTTCTTTTCAACTTCTCTTTTTGCGTGCGTCTTAGTAAGTGCCTTGAGAAGCGTTGAGGAAGTGCAACCCATGCACCATAGAAAGGAAGATCTGGGGCTACTTCAATTAACTCACACTTTGACAACGAGAGAAGCACCACTTGAAAATATGTTACACCACCTTCGACTACTGTTGTCCTCTTTACCTCGCTTGTTGAAAGTGCACTCACTACGTATCAGAGAGGATTACGAAAGTAGAGGTAAATGACACTTTACAGAAGTAAAAGAGAGGAAACGGTAGGAGAAACAAGAAAGGCAGACACAGGAGAGACACTCCTGTGATAGCAAATCACGAACAGAGAAGCAAACAAACAAAAAAAGAAAGAAGAGGTTAAGCAAATGCGTGATCGGAGAAGCGCTCGCAACTTGCATATTGCGGACGCGGCGCACACTGTAAGAAGCTTCGGCGTGCCGCGCAGCCGAAAAGCGACCTGGTGTAATTTGGTGCCGAAGCGGCTGTCATCTCAGCAGCATTGGTGACGTTATCCGGTGACTCTGTTGTGGTCCCCGAAGTGGTGGTAGTGGTCGTCGTTGTCGCTGTGGACGTTGCCGCGCCGACCAGCTTTATCAACTCCACTCGAAACAGTTCACGCCGCGCACCCGACCACCGCTTCGCCCCAAGCTGCGTGATGAACACGCTATACTTTGATTCAATCTCCGGCACACGCAAGGCACGCTGCAGGACGCGCAGCGGGTAGCCTTCGTCTTGGCCATACCAACGATTAAAATCCGCAAGCTCCTTCGCGTACACTTGCGCACGGTGCCGCTGGATCTCCCCGCCGTCGCCATCCACCAGGGCATCGTCCCACATCCACGGCAGGGCAATAAACGTCGCCACATTGGCACGCGTGAAAACAGAACGCAGGATGGCGTCAAACTGGGCCGTTGTCTTCGCCGTACGCAACACTATGTAGGGGGAGAGTAGCACCTGATAGTTTACACTGCGAGGCAGCGTGACTGGCTCCGTGAAATAGGTCTCGTTGAAGGTGTTTGTCGGCACGCACAGGAAGAGGCGTGGAGACGAAGAAAGGGACACGAGCGGTGGTGGCATTGTAATGACCTCACCCAACGCGTTCGTCTCCGTTGTGGTGGTGGTCGTCCTCGTTGTTCCTTTCACAGTTGCAACCGAGACGGGCACACGATTCATACCGAGCCGCTGCGTGGACTCCGTCACATTCTCTGCTGCCGGGTTCTCCAGGACACGCTCCACCTTCGAAGCCACCAGTTCCGCAGCCGCACATTTCTCTGCAGCAGTGCCGGCCGGTAATCGCTCGCGGTGACGCGCCGCGACGTAATACGGCCGCGCTGCATTCGTTTTCACGACGATGCTGAAGACAACCGTCTCTGGGAAGAAGCGGGCAAGTGAGGTGGTGATGTAGCCGTACTCCGTCTCCACCACGTGAATCACTACCTGCAGCTTCTCCGTGGCTTCTGCTTTTCTAGTCGTTGTGTTGGCTGCTGTAAGGGAGACAGGCGATCGGACAACTGTAGAAGACAGTGCGACTGCAGTGGACTTGGGTGGTGACATCGCGGTAACGTTGTGCAGATCCACTGTAAAGTGCTCCAAATCGGGCTTGATGCTGCGGTAAAGGAGGTGCCACATGAAAAAGAGGGCTGGCCGCTCATCCGCCCCCCACGGAGTGAAGTAGGGGACAGAGAGACGTGCGCTTAGTTCGGCCAGAGAGGCACGTTCTTCAGGTGAGAAGGTGGAGAAAGTAAACACCGCGACGTCGTCTCCGGGGACGACAGCCCTGTCATTAATTGGGCTGCGCTTTGGCCTGGGGAGCGGCAGCGGGGCTACGTAGAAGCCCACCACGCAGCAGAACACACCAAAGAGTAATAATATGAATAGCTTGGCATACAGCTCTCGCAGTGGGGGTTTTCGAGTGCCGAACTGCAGAGGGTTTTCTATTGAGTTAACCATGTTCATTTTCAAGCCCGCTGTTGTAGTATGTAAGGGCTCAGATGGAAACGAACGAATTAATTAAACGCTTAACGTTAAGCGAAGCTAATAGAGTGTTTTGAGAGTCTATTATTTTCCTTTCTTCGAATGAATCGCAGCCAAAACTGTTCTTTGGGCAAAGGGTAGTATTTGAAGACCCAAAGCTCAACGAAATGGAAAAGAGAAAGAAAAACAGCTGACGCTGTTGAAAGAGCAATCACGGAGTTTCGCGCTACTCGCACAGATTAGGGATACCTGTGGAAAGCAAGGTAGGAATTGAGGAGATCATTTGGTCAGGAAATAATCTTTAACAAGTTTATTAGAAGCAAAAAAAAAAACAAGAGGGACGGAAGACGCCCCACAACGTGTAGTGAAACACACCCACAGAATTGAACGACGGTGAGAAGCGGATCGGTGATAATCAAAAGCTGCAACAATTCGTTAAGAGACTACTATTCTTGCGAGCGTCAATCCAAGAACACCACCGCTCCAGCTCTTAACATTACGATAGTGAAAGCTATGGGTGAAGGATCTGCTAGTTGAAGAGAAGGTAAACGTGTAGTCAAGTTCCTCAAATCCGTAGAGATGACAAAATTTAGCCGACAGAAAGTAGATAAAACAGCTAGAATGCCGAGTTGCACTCTTTAATGCTCCGGAAAATCTGCGGATCCTTAGAGGACGTTGGCAGTTGCTGAGAAAGACTATATATATATATATATATATATCACGATTACTTCCGCGGCAGCTGCTAAGCAGCCACGCGGGCGTAATACGTAGCTACATCCTGAAACGAGTAGCCCTGAGCGGAAAGGAAAGGCAGCACCGCAGCGGCCACAGCAGGGCAAACGTTTGCCATCAGCTCCTGCTTTACAGGTGGCGCACACCGCGCCAGCTCCACAAGTGAGCCCCAGTAGACAGCCCTAAACTCTTGGCGCACCCCACGATTTCGGCTGTTGACGTTCACGAGCTGAATCGCTTGGCTCGGAATAAAAAACAAAAGGGGATACATCTCCTGTCCGTAGATGCCTTGCTTCCGCCACTTCTTTGCGGCGTAGCGGAATGCCGCTCGGTCTTCGTTGAGCAGCTCCCCTCTCTCATTTGTTTCGACGGGATTCCCTAGCACAGAAGGCGTCGTGTTTCCGTTGATCGAGCTCTGCGGTGCACCGCAAGGTAAGATCTCTGCTACGAAGCTGGCTATCTGCGTAATGTCTAGTCCTATCTCCTCCCAGGCTTCTCTGATTGCAGTGGTCAGCGGTGCCTCACCTGCCTCGCTACCACCCTGGACTGTTTGACGGAAACTGCGGTTTGACGAACCTACAGGGCAACAAATCAAAAACTGCCCACGTTCGTTTACAAAGAACAGCTGCACGCTGCGTCGGTAAGCACGCCCATCTGCACCCCGAATGACGACACTCGTCTCCTTCTTCGGCTGCGCCGTGTTCAATGCAGTCTCCATTGTGTGCAACTACGCGAAGGTGTAGGTTTTGCTGTCACGTCGTTTTTTCGCTCTAAAAATAGCAGAGTGGCAATTGAAGTAGAAAACAAAATGGGAAGTCGTATGAACAACGAAAACTCCGTCATGCTGGCCACAATGTAGGTACTTACGGCAAAACGCAAACGCACCGCATACCAGGGCTGCTGCAGCAGCGTTTTCTCGAGTTGCCGTGACAACTCCTCTATCACAGTAGGACAATTTGCATTGAGGTTGATAGGCCAAGCATACCATTTGCCAGTGCAACGTAAGTGCATTGATGTTAAATGTGTACTCATGTACAGTTGCATATGAAGCTCAGAGCAGAAGAGAAAAAAAAGAAGGGCCAAAAAAAAAAAGAAATGATTTAGAACCCGGGGTGACACCCCTCCAGCAACTCGCACCTTTTCGCTGTTCCCTCACTTTGCCACCCTCAGCGTGAGAGCGGCACTTTGTCTTTAGAATCGAAAAGGCTCAAGTACCGCTAGGGCGCCCCGAAAACGAAACAACAGAAAATGGTGTTATTCTGCGAGTGCAGTCACTGTATGACCTAAAAAAAAAGTTATAAAAGCAGAGAAGGGGGAAACAAAAGCAAAAACACAACCTGAGTTTCTTCACGTGTTGCTGCAAGAGTGTTTGTAACAGTCGAGCTACCAATGCGCAGACGCGGCGTTTGGTGGCGCCGCGTTTCGCACCGCCCCGTTCGTGTTCTGCATCCAGATGCGCACGTTGAAAATGCGGTACAATTCCTTGTTCAGCTGCCGGAAGTCAATCATCTCTGCTGAGTCGAAAAAGAAGCTGATCTTCGTGCCGTCGTACTGGTACTCGCAGTCCAGCACCTGCATCGGCAGGCTGAGCCGGTCCGCCACATTGCGGCAGGTGTTGAGAGCCAACCGCTCCATGCTGACGTGCTCGTTGTGCAGTCGGTGCACCTCGTCGTCCGTGGCCAGGCGGATAACCTCCATTATTGTGCCATGATTGCCCGCCGGCCAAATCTCCGCGTCGAGTGATTGGACTGTGTCGACGTCAAAGGCGTGCTTGTGTGGATTCCATAGTGCACATTGGATGACAAGGCCGCAGTCGTAGCCGCGGTCACCGGGCACCAGCGCGTAGTTAGCAGGCTTCACGGAAACACGACTGAAGAAGCGACGCACGCGGCCACGCTTGAATTCGACGTGGACAACGTAGCAGAACTGCGCAGCGGGCCACCGCATGCGCGTCGGTCGCTTAGTCACGAAGCGCTGCACGAACTGCGCCGGCGCGTCCTGAACAGGTGTTTTATTTGCTTCGCTGTCTGCGTAAGAGATGGGGTTTAGGGTGGAGGTAAAGCCGGAGACCACCGGAATGTTTTGGGCGACAAGGGCGGCGCTGCCACTTGCCATTTCCATCGGCAGTTTGTGTTGGAGACACACAGAGCATCTCTGGTGGATCTGTGAGCGTCGTAGGGCGAGCTGGTGTGACTGATACCGCAGGACGCGGCGGCAGAGGCATGGGCGCTACCATAACGGCTAAGCGCGCCGTACACCTCGTTCAGACACGTCACGAGGAGATACTGCGTGTCCTCCAGCGTGGTCTGAATCTTGTGTAGTGTATCTGCGGCATCGGCCGGCGTCTGAAAGATCTGCATGTTGCCATTCTGCGACGGCGGCTTCTGTTGTGATGCAGATACCATGTGCGGGCACGAGCCGGAGGTGGAGGATGCCGGTGAGTCACTCCACTGCACATTTGTCCACAACTTTGCGCTCAGCAGCAGCCGCGCTAGGTGGTGACGTGCGGCTTTAGACACCTCCAGTGCTTCAGCCGCGGTGACTTCTGTTGTTGCCGTTATTGGGCATCCGAGCAACGACGCTGCTACTGTCTCCTTCTGTTCCATTTCTTCCTTACCATGCATTACCATGGGGGCTGGTGTGGCGCACGTCTGTGTGGAAATTGAAGTCAGCATTTTTTTTTCCCTTTTTTTTTCAGTGAGAGCGCTGTTAAAAGTAATTTGATGGACGAGAAGGGGAAAAACAAAAACAATTATTTGGTGAAGCCTCTGTAGCAAAAGCGGTGTCTGTTGCGTCACAGTCGAGAGACTTCCTGTGATCTGTTTTGTCGTGTGTCTGTGTTGCGTCGAAGGGCAAAAGAAGACGTTTGAAGCCAGACAGTTGACAGAAAGAGAGAATATGGTAAAGAAAATGAAAGATGGAAAAGAGTAACACACTGCTCTGAATGTATAACGTAGATTTTTTTTTAAACTTTAAACCTCTGCCATTCACGACAGCAGACGCAAAAAGAGAATCTGCACTTTAATTACGGACTGGTCTGACCAGCCGTGCCCAAGAGACAACGGAAAGCAAAACGGTCCAGAAGTGCTGATGTAAGTTGTCGGTGGATTACGAGCGTTGCAGCCGGTTTTAAAAGAAAATGCAAAGCACGAAAACCATCCAATGAAAGTGAACTCAGGAGTTTCACCCTGTTCCACGGAGTGTTGACTCATCTAAGTAAAAGGGCTGCTGGCGATCGTCTGCGTTATCAGGTGTGTGTCCGATCCAAAACAACAACATTGCTCCCAGGCGGCGCTTCAACGGAACAACCCGCGTGCCATCTTTTGTTTCGCCAGTGTCTTCATTTGCTGCTGTCTTCGGGTGCGGCGGCACCGGAAAGACCCACGTCCGCGGCATTATGGACTCAATCTCAACAAAAGGTTGAACAACTGGATTGTCAACATCGCAAGAAGATTGAAGTGCGTCCGTACGTTGTGCTTTAGCGCCCTTACACTCTTCTGTGATCTCTGCTGCAGAAGAATGCCTGCTCGATGGTGCTAATAAGAAGCTTAACGACGCAAGACTTGCATCTGACAGCCATACACCAGTAAGCTCCTGCATCCGCTCTGCCACGGCACGCAAGGCGTGCACAGACAGTTGAAATGGATCGCGGATTCCGTCAAAGTGACTCTGCAAGACAGGCCCCAGCCGTGTCCGCCAGAAGCGCGCCGACACGGCACCTGTGGGCTCCAGGAGTGCGGATAAAACGGCTTCGCACGCGACCCGCGCCTCCTGCGGGGTCGTGGTGCGGCACAGATCTTGCTGAAGAACGTACTTGGCAGCCCGCGCTACTAGCTCTACGTGAATGAGGTGCTCAACGACAGGACGCGCCGCAAGAGAAAGTCGGTGCAGCACGTAGGGTAGGTAACGCACATTTAACCCGTGCGCGTGCATGACGGTGGTGATAGACGGCTCCATCACAAAGCATCCAGCTTTGCGGCAGCCAGCACCACACTTGACAGCGGCTGTGCACGTACGTGACAGTGGCTCCCTTTCCTTCGCGATCTCGTCGCTCTCCGCCAACAAGCGTGCGTAGCACTGAATGCAGATGCGGCAGCATTGTGAAGTGTTTGCGCACACCACAAAGCGAATCTCGTTCGAGTCGATAGAACTTGCACACGCATTGCACGACGCTGTCGGCATCGGTGGGGCACTCAACGGCCAGTGAAAGCTAATGACGCCCGCAACCTGTGTAATACCGTCCGCTCGAATCCACTGGCCCACCGCTGTTGAGGACGAGGCGGCTGCTGTCTTCGCGCGCCACTGCTGCTGTTGCTGCTGTTCTGCGGCTGGCGCAGCCACAGAGCAGCACTCGTTGGCCTTCCATTCTGCTGGCCAGTTGTAGAAGACCTCTGGCCGCACACGTGACCGCACAATGCTTGCGTATAATCGCACTCCTCCCGCGTTCACGACTTTCGGTTGAGTTGTAGTTGCGTTAGTGGCAGAGGTCGAAGCCGATACCTGACCACCTTTGTCCTTTTCCCTCGCTAGCGGCAACACTGGGGGCAGCAGGCGAGCTGTGTGCGACAGATAAAGGCGTCGATCCCACCCCGCATACACGCGCCACTCCCACGGCACTACTCCGTCTTGCAAACGCAACGCATGCCCAAGATCTTGTAAGAGCTCTTGCACCAGCGGAGGCGATGACGGCGCGATGTGGTGAGCACCACCGCTCACGTCTAACAATTTTGACTCTGTGGTTGCTTCGGTCACACTATCGGGCGATCTGTTCATCTTTATGTTATTAGGAGGGCACACGCTGGCAGAGATGAGGTTGCGAGTGCCGTAGGGTGGAATGGAGCTGCACAGAAATGAGTGCCCGCCAAAGCGACAACGCGCCTGTAGTGGTGTGTACAGGAAGTGTGACGGTGCTTCTAGTGCGATGATTTCACCATTGCGATACACCGCGTTGCCAAGCTTGTCCGCAAGATCGTCGCCGCCGAAGTCGCCATCAGCGTTGTCCACGCATCGTTTAATGAGAATGCCGTTGATGAAGAAAACTTCATTTGGGTGCTGTGGAAAGCACGGCACGCAACGCTGGGCGAGAGGAACAACCGCCTCGGCACACACGCGCATCACCGACTCATCGACTGCTTGTCTGAAATCGGCCAGAAGGTTTGACAAAGATATCCTGGCAGCTGCAGTAGACACGTTTGCATCGCCGTCAAGTGGTACGGACAGCTGTGGCACCATACGATACGCTTCTACGGCTCGCTGGTACTCGCTGTTCCAATCACGGTGGTCCCCTTCCCTATACACCGAGTTCCAGTAGTACTGAAACAAGACTTCGTCTTGGAAAAGAAAGTGCTTTGCCTCGCACTCTGCAATTGCGGCAACATCAAGGTGAGGAAAAGCAGAGCCCCAATCCGCAGAAGTGTCAGGAAGACACGCGTTTAGTTCGGGAGACGAAGGTAGATCAGCAGCAGCCTTCCCGTTTTCATTAGCGGCTGGTTGTTTTGGTGCTGGCGTTGCACGCGTGTCGTACAACCGCTGCCACAGCGGTGATGATTCCGCTGTTGAACCGTCAGCTGCACTTTCATCAGCTGACCTGTTGTTGTTGCTATCGTCATCTCCGTACGCGATCCAGCCCAGCGAGCCATCGTCGCAGCGTGTACTCAACCACCAACCACCAAACGCATCACGGTAACGAGAAGCCTCGAGAAGAACGCTGCCCTGCGGAACCACACCTACTATTTCGCCTAATGGGCCGCTGTAGAGGGGGGCGTCTGCAGTGGCTCCCCAAAAGATGGGCGAACGACTGCGTGAGGCAGCAGGGGGCAATGCTTTTCCAGCCACAGCAGATGATGGTGGTGACAACGCTGTCGCTATTGTGTGAGTTGATGGAACTGCTCTCCTTGGGTTATTTTGTTGATTAGGTCGTCGTGGACGGCTGTTTGTTGCTGGTTTAGTGTTGCTTGCCGTTGTTGGTAGGGGTGGTGGTGACGGGTGCGGATGTACATTAGAAGCTGATGCCCGTGCCACGTCAGCCGATGGATTGACTGAGTTGCACTGATTCCTCATGCAAAACAATTCAAACAAATTGAAATTAGACCCGTTTCTGTGTAAATTCACAAAAGTGAAGAAAAGAAAAGCCATCAGCAAAAAAGTAGAAAGTATGGAGCCTGTTTTCGTTTTTCTTTCCCCCCTCTCAGTGACCTTGCAGTAAAGTAAAAGCACGTTGTTGGTGTTGGCGCGGCGGACTTTTCATCGTTTTTATTCGAACCATCTACGTTCGCTTTAACGGGGTCTTTGTTTGATATTTCTACCGCAAACGCACCTCCCAAAGAAAGAAAGCTACTAAGGACGCTTCATTAAAATAAATGAAAACACACACACACACATATATATATATGTGTGTGTGCAGCTCCGTCTCACCGGTGTGTGGCAAAAGTAGGCGCATGCCCAGGGATGTAACGATCGCATCGAACATTAACAACTATTTCTCTTCTCTGTTTTTATACACGATTACACTTCGCACCTTTTCAAGTAGACTGGAGGTTTGCTCACCGAGGGAGGGTGGAGGAGAGGAAGGTAACTGCCGGATTCCTTTTACGCTGCACCGCGCTTAAAACGGTCTTTTAGCAATTGGAGCTGCTCTTCCAAATGCCGTTGCATCTCCATCATTTCGTTCAACGTCCCACTTCCCTCGGCCGGCAATCGGCGCAGCGTCGCCGACGTTGCACCTTCCTCCTCAGCCCCGTCCTCCTCCATCGCGGGCGACAACAATGCAGCCCGTCGTCGGTTGAAGGAGAAGTGAAGGGCCGACTCCTGTCGGGTCGACGGCGGGCGTGGCCGCAGCTCTCTCGCCGCCGTGCCGGCAGCCTCCGTCGCATAAGACAGCAAAGGGGCGATGGTCTGCTGAGGCGCCTTCACATTGTCTTCTACCTCGTCCTGCACCGCAGGGGAGATGAGGCGGCGCTGCCGCGACGACTCCCGCCGGTCCACACGCGCAAATTCCAGTTTGCTGCGCTCCCCATTCTGCGCCTCATCACGTGCACGCAGTGAGGTGATTGTCACTGTGGTTCTTGCTGAGGTGGGAGCAGCTGTAGTGATTGGCTGTGTGAAGTGTGGCCGCTGTGGGGTTGGGGCCGTTCCATTGGAAGACCGTTGCGGTGTCAAAGACAGGTTCAACCCACCGAGCGACGGCGAACTCGATGGCCGCACTAGTGGCGACGTGGCAACGCTGGGAACAAACGGCTGCTCGGCCACAGCCACCACCGCGGCAGGGGAAACTTCAGGAGCAGCACCACTAGGAACAACGTATTCACTTTCACGAGCAGTGCCACCGTTACCGCCCACCTTGAATGGTACCATGACAGGTGCAGGCGACAGCGGTGGCGGCGTGGCAGGCAGCGTTGACTCCAGCAGCTGCGTGGCGATAAAAGGAAAAGCGCTATTGCCGTTGATGGCCACGGTAGGGGAGTGAGTGGCAGAGTACGTTGTCAGCTTGAGCGGTGTCGTGGCGTCCACCGTCGTCCACTCAGCTGCTGCACGTGTTGCAGTAGCAGGACGTGTTTTCTTTTCCTGCCGGCAGGCCTCTGGCTTCTGCTTTTCCAACTCCTGCGGCTGCGAGGAACGGCGCAACGGAGGGGAGGAGGTGGAAGTACAACGGCAGGAACCCTGGGTTCCGCTGTAGCTGGTGAATGAGAAACCGTAGCCGCTGAAGCTGATTGGAACAGGTCGTCGAGGTTTGTGCGTTTTCGTCGATGTTGTTGAAGCATATGTTCAGCGGAGGTTGCCAGTGGGGATGGTTGAAGAGTGGCGTCAGCAGTGTTACCAGCAGCAGCGTCATGATAAACGTGGTGGTGATGAAGCTGCTGCTGATGGTCTGGGGATTTGCTCGACGTCTCGCCTCCGTTGTTTTGTGGAGTCTCTTGTTTTTTCTCCATAACGCGATCCGGACAAGTAGAAGGTTCTATGCTTGTTGTCACTGGGATGGGAAGCTCGTTTCGCATAAACAGCGCGTCAAGTGGATCTACTGAAGAAGTCCCCGGCTGTGGGCTTAGGTGGTTGTCAGAATTTGATGTAGGTGCGACTTTAGCACCACCACTCGAACTATCACTGCGTACAGCTAACACTGTGGCACCGGCGTTGGTGCGATCGGCGCCGGTCTGTGCAGCAGCAGTTTTCGGCTCTGCAGGAGCAATCCGAAGACTCCAAGGCGTGACAGGTTCGTCTGCTTTCAGCGGTGTTGCTGTTGATTGCAGCCAATCTAAAATGGCGGTTTCCTTCGTGCCTGTGGTGTCACCGGCGTACAGATTGTTTGTCGGTGACTGTCCAGTCGTTCTCCCATTTACGGCCACCTGCTGCGTCGGTTGTGGTGCTGCTGCAGCTTCTGCGTTTTTCTTTAGAGTGCTGGACGTTAACGGCACACCATTTTTTAAGGGTTGCTGCTGCTTTTGTTGTGCAGAGGTCGGCTGCTGTTGTCTCTGTTGTTGCGATTGTTGTCTTCCCCCTGCCACGTTCGGCGACGCAGAGGCAAGACCTTCCTGTTTTCGGTTGTGGGATTTGTCCGCAATGTCATTCAGCGGTCGATAAAAACGACGTTGTACATACTTGAGGGTGATCCACTTCATCAACGTTGCCGAAGGATCGCGATCACCAGGCTTCACATAGCTACTCGGCATAAGTGCCTCATAGCACCTCTTTGCCCTCAAATTCCCCATCTGCGCCATAAACTCGATCTGGTCCGCTTCCCACAAGTCCATCGTGCAGCTCTTCACCTTACTAATGTGCACGCCGAGCTGTCGGTGGAGTCCACCGCAGCGGATACAAATGAAAATACCCAGGTTTGTGCTCGCCCACGTTGGGTTACGCGCCGTGCAGTCCATGCATTCGTCGTTACCGGGCTGCTTCAGCAGAAACAAAAGCTGCGCACGTCGTTCCTCCTGCACCTCTTTTGTTTGCCGTTGCACGGAGGCCATCTTTCGCGCAGAACTCCAAGGTGTACGACTTAGAGAGAAATCGGAAAAGAGAAGCGCTATTGTTTGCTGGTTGGTGTGTCTTCAGCACACGTGCACACCAGCACAAACGTACACGGGGATGAGAACAAGGTGTAAATCAGAGCGTAGCAAACTTGGTTGACAAGCGTGTCAGAATCTGGGGAGCATTTACACAGACGAGAAAGACAAGAGTGTAACGCTCCCCAGAAATGAAGTGTATTTCGCTTCTTTTATTTTTTTTTGCGTTTCAGCGAAATCCCGCGCCGGCACAAAGAAGACACTCAAGCACACACACACACACACACACACACACACACAAAAGGGTTGTTTTGTTTTTTTTTCTTTCTTCTTTGCTGCGATTTGCAGGATGCACACACTTTCAAATACGTTCTTTAGACCCCCAATTGTTTCCGCCGTAGTGCTTCGTAGAGGGAATGTACTTGTGCATATCTTCACAAGGTAGCCGATGGCTCTTTTTTTTGTGGCTTTCAGATAGGAAAGAAGGGAGTAGAAGCATACTATCGGCGTAATTTATGGAGCCCGGGGATTCAAAGAGTATCTCATTGTTGTAAGCTATGTTGTGGCAGTGCTTGACGTCACAATTAGCCTTTGATATTACGTGGAAGCGCCCACATGGACAAAATCAGATTGTATTTTAGCGTGTATTGCCCACAGCACCAAAGGCGCTGCAGTGGTTTAACTGTACTCCAACAGCGTTTAGAGTAACGAACTCACTCTCTCATCCGAAGAGAAGTCCGACGCCTACAATCCTCAGAACTTAAACTCCTCTTTCTACAATTCTATTAAGTCAAACGGGAGGCTGAAAGAAAAAAAAAAACAATAATAATAATAATAATAAGTAGATCACTGTTGAATAGACTTTGAAAAGGCAAATACGCAGCGCCCTTCTATTTCAACCCCTCTGTGGAGTACAATACTACTGTCCCACAGAAAATGTATTGTCAGGTGCAGCGTAAACGTTGCGCAATTCACACAAGGAAAGCGTCAGAAGAACCTCTTTATCCAAGCGCAAATGAAGACAAACGCAACGTGAACAGATAAGTTTTTGCGGTACCTTGAATGCACACTCGAACTGGAATATCAAAACCACAGGTGGCAGTTTGTGAAGCACTTGCAATTTACACTCGAGAACAGAATCCACATTGGTATATCAGGACTTGTTTCATTAAAAAGCGAAACAGGGTTGCTTACAAGACCAGTAGAGTGCGCAGAGCACACGGGATACGCGTAACGCAGAGTGTTCACTCGTTTTGTTTTCGTTTTCTTTTTGTTTCCTTTCTTGCTGCGAAGAGGAATGACCTCACCTGACAGGATGGAGGAATCGGATTGTTAAGGGGAAAAAGAAAAATGAAGTGTACTAAAAGTCTGAAAGGAAATATGCACTGAGCTACCAAGACTTCACGCTGTGGCAGCCAATCACGTTTTTGTTTTGAACCTTTTCGCTAACTTCATAGCGCGCTCTTGCAGTGGCTTAGGTCGTTGGTCGAAGCCACAAAGACCAGCGACTTCTTGCCCTCCGCCTGGCACGTCATCTTACCGTATGGCACGGCGAAGCAATCGCCCGCCTTCACCTGCACGCCGTTGACCTTCGCCGTGCCCTCAACGCAGAAGCCGAGGCCAATAGTGGGCAGGTTGACGGAGGTCGTGCCGTCGCCGGAGTTGTAGTTGTACTGCAGACGGAAGATAGAGAAGTCGGGAAACTGCCTTGGCGGCTGGTAGTACTGCACTTGCCACTTCGCCGCGTCCTCCCTCTCACTCCTTTCGTGGCGGGCCGAGGCAAGGCCCGTGGTGTCGTACTTCAGCATGTTGATCAGCGTGTGGACATCCTTCCACTTGGGCGTCAGACCAGCACGGACAACGTTGTCGCTGCACGCCATAATTTCCACCCCTTCGCCGCTGATGTAGGCGTGTGGCTCACTGTCGGAAAGGAAGAGGCCCTGGCCCGGAACGAGCTGCACATAGTTGAGAAAGTACACCATCCAGCAGCCGACATCGTCCGGGTACTGGCTGTACGTGCGAGCAAAAACCTTATCCTCAGGGCATTTTTCGCCCTCGTCTTTGACCCGCTTCAGGTGCGCGCGCAGAGCCTTGGAGCAGACGTCTTCCGGCACGGCGTACAGCTTCTCCATCAGCGCTTTCAGCACATGTTTCTCCTCCTCGCTGTCGGCCACCGGAAGCTCGCTTGCCGAGGTGTTCCAGTACTTTCCAAGCACCTGCTCCGCTTCTACCAGCTCCGCCAACTCAGGCAGCTTCTTCAGGAAGGCAATGATATCCCTCAGGGAGCGAAAGCAGCAGAGGGCCTCGAACGGCGTCAGCGCGCAAATGAGCTCTGGCTTGTGGTTCGGGTCCTTGTATTTGTCCGGCAGCTTCGCGTGCAGTTGCTCCGCCAGCTTCTTGCAAGGATGGGCTTGGATGGACAGCGCGGTGCGGATAGACAAAATCTTTAGCAAATAGGGGACAGTGTTGCGAAAGGCGGTTGCTTGGTGAGCGGGAGAGAAATACCTCTTTTGGACCTCTGGTTTCTTAAGAAAGTCGTCGAGCAGCTCCCCGTTCGTGCCGGCCACCTTGGACGGGCAGCTCGGGTGGGTGCCGACCCAAAGCTCGGCGTAGTACTTGCCTGAGGTGTCGTTAGACAAACCCTTCATCTTGGCGACAAAACTCGACTTCGCGTCCTTGCCCCAGGCATAGTTCTGGAAGCCCGCATCGATCTTGATCAACTCAGACATGGCTGCGAGAGAACGGAAGTAAGGATTACCTTTTTTTTTCTTTTTTGAGGTCTGTGTGTAACAAACGGGAGGTAGGCAGCACAGTATTTAACGTGTATTGTTGGTATATAATGGGTAGAAAGAGGCTTGTGAGATTTTGTTGTAAGGAAAACAGAATTAGTAACACGTTCAAAAAGATATATGTAAATAGGTGTGAAAAGCTCCGCTCAGCAGACGAGAAACTGTCCTTGGGCTGCTTTTTTTTTTTTTTAAACTCAGTGTTGACTTTGAAATCTGCGGCGTAGGTGAATTAAAACGAGGGGGGGGGGTAACAAAAGGAAGGAAGAGAGAGAGCCAGAAGTATAAATCGAAATCGAAATAGCAACATCAGTTGACAGGGTGCTGAACAAACGTACCAATTGAACGTAGACCGTAGGATCAGCGGTAAGGAAAACAAAGTGCTTTTTTTTTTTCAGATGCAAGGAGCACCTTTAAGCGGACATACTGTGGTGTTAAAGGTAAAAGAGCTTTGAGCCTCATAGCAGATAAATGATAGCAAGGAAAAAGCAGTGGCAGAAAGCGAAGACCCGGGAAAACTACAGTAAAAAAAAGGTCGGTGCAGCGCGCACAAGGGTTCATCCGTGTCAGGCGACAGGCCCCTCACAAGTCGGTGTCATTTCAGTCAGTCCCTCCTGCTTTGTGACGTACGAGGGAAGGAAGAGCGACGTCGACAAATTTGGCTGCTGACGCCACGCATCCCATGTCTTTCGTGCGCTTCCCACGGAGGGAATCGTGTTCGTAAAGTTCAACGACGGCACGTGAACAGAGATCATTCCCGGTGTCAGATTGATTATGCGCAGCTGCTCGAACTTCCGCACCCGGCTTGCAGCCACATAAACCAGGTGATCGCAAGGAAACATTCCTTCAGCGTCAAACAGAACCGAATGGTCCAACGTGAGGCCTTGAATTTTGTGCACGGTAAATGCATATGCAGGTGTCAGGGGAACACAGGTCGCACGCAGCACGTAGCACCAGTCGTTGTGCACCACCTGCACTGGAAACACAATCCACGGGATTGCCACCTCTTTCCCGTCTGCGTCCATGCGCACAATAGGTAGTACTTCTCCCTCGTCTCGGGCGGGGATCTTAATGTCCGACAAGACTAGCGTGATGGGCTGCAGCGACAGCTGCCCTGCTGTGGTGGCTTTCAGGTCTGGCGGGATGAGATGCGCACAGTCAGTCGCCGGCGTGAAGCCTACAATGGTGCCGAGGGAACCGTTGACGTAAGTTGTCGATAAATTACGTAGCAGCATCACGCGGCATCCAAGCTTGAGTGTTTTGTCTTGCAGCATCGTGTCTTTGCGTATGGCGCGGCGGAAGTTGTCGTGCATGGCGGGTTGCAGACGACGGAGCAGCTGCGGCCACTCAATCGGCTCCAACCGGACAATCTCGCGGGGAAAGAGGGACAACGCGTTAGATGGGGCGCTTATCCGTTTTGTTCTGACTAATTTGTTCAATGAGTCCGATTCAGTTTTAAGGTGCAACATTGGTGCTTCCAAAGATGCCTGCACGGCCGCGCGGATAGCCTCGGCAGCTTTCTCTGTCTTTGCCACGCACTCCAAAATCAGCGTGCTCAGCAAAGTGGAAGACGAAAGCCGCACCGGCAATGCTCGGAGCCGTACCGAGTGCGCGGGCAGCTTGCAGCGCTTCTCGAGAAGCTGTTCTGTCTGTCGAAGCTCCTGGCTTAAGATGAGCCCTTTCTTCGAGAAGGGCATGTCACGGTTCCCCTTCCACGGTGTGCAGAGACGATATTGCACCAACAGCATGGCGCGACAGCTTCTTACTTCGTTGGTTTCCCACTTCCGTTGCATGGGAGATGTCGATGAAGTGGCCTCCATTAAGGAAAGTTGTGTGCGGAAAACATGACTCTCCCCGTTCAGCTCGAGCATTCGCCGATCATTGTAGTTCTTCACCGCTGCTTTTGTGGGCAGCAGCCGCACGGCCGTGTTGTCAACAGGGTTAAGGTAGGCGGAGCGAGAAAGGCGATACGGCAGCTCGCCGCGTCGCAGCTGATTTAAATCGGCAGCAAAACTGACGTCTGTTTGCCGTTGCGGCTCGCGCAGCTGCACGTGGAGGAGGTGTTTCTTGAAGCACCAGCTTTCAAACATTGGCTTGTCGTAGTACCACACTTCCTTTTTTCGTGATGGAAGCTGCCACAGTTGCTGCCCTTTGCCGTTCTGTTTTGATGCTACAGGCGTACCAGAACACACACAGAGGTTTGCGTCCTTTGGTTTATTAGCCTTGCGTTGAGCTGCTGTTGGTTTCTCTGTAACTGGCTTTAAATCAGCCGTGGCCTTTT
Source organism: Crithidia expoeki (assembly GCA_900240875.1). Taxonomy (NCBI): domain Eukaryota; phylum Euglenozoa; class Kinetoplastea; order Trypanosomatida; family Trypanosomatidae; genus Crithidia; species Crithidia expoeki. The sequence continues at coordinate 551,726 of OESE01000220.1, forward strand.
CTGAAAGTGGCTTCTGTATACCATTACACACCTTCCGGTCAGCCTTCGAGGCGTTAGCACCCAAACACACGTGCGACGCCCGCCGCGCCGAGCCAATGGGCGTGTTCTGCGAAACTAAGGGGGTTAGCTGCATAAAGTCACCAGAGAGAATCAGCTGAGCGCCGCCGAAAGGTCGATGAGCATCTCGACCGGATGTACGACGCAGCGCCCGCTCCAGCGCTTCGAGAAAACCAGCGTGCAGCATGGAAACTTCGTCCCACATAATGACGTCGGCAGCCGCCAACGCTGCCGTGTTCCTGAATTGCAGCCGTTGTGGCTCTCGCAGCACTAAAGAAAACGGTCTTGATTGCGCCTCGGTGAAGCAGAGATTATTTTCGTTGCCTATATTATTCGTCTCAAGTCCATCCCCTTCCTCGTCATCTATAGTGCTCTTTACAGCTCTGCGCCGGGTACTACAACTGCTGCCGCTGCCGTCTCGTGACCTTGGAAGAGGTTCGTCAACGCTGTCGTCCGGTGTGGAAAGTGGGATTCCAAAGGCGCTGTGTAAGGTGTTCCCCCCGATATTCAGCGCAGCGATGCCGGTGGATGCAGTGACAACGACGCAGAGGCCCTTTTTAGTAAGCGCTGAGGCAATGGCGGACAGGAGAAAAGACTTACCCGTGCCTGCCTCTCCGCCAATGAAGAGCGACGCTCCCTCGAGCGCCAAGTCGAAAACTACTTTCTGGTCGTGAGTCATGCTTGGTGGCGTTGCAGTTGCTAGCTCTTCTATTGTCAAATCTGATACTGGTGGCTGTCGAAGAAGAGAGGGTGCCTCATTTGAGAAAGGGCGTGTTGATGAAACGGTCTGCAGCTTCGATGATTGCGACGGTATGAGAGCAGAAAACAGTGTTCGTTGCTGCAGGCAACGAGCCGACAAGAAAGCAGCACTTTCGCCCCAGACACCGCTACTGCTAGGGAAAACATGGTATTGATGTGCTTTGTCTGTGTCCACCGGTATGTGCTGGTGCAAAACGCGAGGTAACTTTGTCCACCAAGCAGTAGATGCTGTTTTCAGCTTCGACAGATGGTCGGTTGTCTGACATCTCGTACACAAAAATCTGGGACCGAGCACTTCACATGTCATACCACGGAAGCGTTGAACACCGCACTTTGCCCGCGGAGAATGACGTAGACAGACATCGCGCGTAAAGCGTCTTTGGCAGTCGGCCATGAAAGCAAGAACTCTGCGATGAGATATGTCTGCAGCTAAATAAGGATAAACAAGAACATTGAAAGAAAGAGGTTCGATCGTACGCGAGCGCTATCTTAGTGTTTCCCTTTTTCCAATGTGTGCGTGAGGATTTAGACTAAGGCCCCCATCTGCATAAGTTAACTTGGGAATCGCTGCTTCTTAGTACAATACAACTGAACATAAATAAAGCTGTGTGTAAGCACAACAATCCCTTCTGAAATAGAGTCGAGTACGGTTCAGCCACGAGAAAAAGGGGGTTGAGTGGCTACAGTTTAGAGTCAGATAAATGACTGGGGGCTGGGCCAACTCCGGGATAGTTTACGCTAATCATTACTACGGACCACTGTCCTCATAAAAAACAAACAAGCGAATCAACAAGTTAATCTGTGCATTTCAAATAACTCTAATCACGATTGAATCTAAATACAGAGAGGGGTACTACTCTATCGAAAAGAAGCGACTTTGGGAGACGAAATGGCAACGGCCCCAACAGTTTTAGTGGTCGATGTAGTGCGTCACCGCTGGTGGAGGAGAGAACTCGGCGTTGCGCGACCGAGCTGCTACAGTGGGCCGCTGATACGAGGGCATGTCCTTCTGCTCCTCCTCCATCGCATGAATTGACTGACGCAGCAGCTGCAGCTGACGGAGCTCATCGGATGTGACGTAGAGGCGATGGCAACGCGTGGGTGGCAAGCGGTACTCCTCCGTGTCACCCTCGGAGTCAATAAGACCCCGCATGCGCAGCAGGGCAAACAGCTCGGCTCCGCTGACAGAAGCCAGAATGGTTGCTTCCACGTTCAACGAGATCGGTTTCGAGCGGGTTGCGTGCGGACCGGTGGAACTGCGCTCACGCGGGTGCGACGGAGACGGACTTGTAGAGACGGCGCGGCGCGACGAGCGAGACTTGCTGTTGTGCTGCTGGTATCCGACATTACCTCTGGCTGCGAGGCGACGTTTCTCTGGGCACGAATTGCTTTTCGACCGTGATGCCGTGCGCTGACTGCCGGCGTGTAGCGCTCGCTTCTCGTTTTGAGCCGTACCGCTTTTCGGTGCACCGTGGAAGTTTTGTGGTGGCTGCTGTCGCATCATGGCACTTGTTGGGTCGCTGAAGGCTCCAGAAGCAGGGGAGATCCTTCCGTTTGCAACGCGCTGCGTCATCGTTGCCTGAAAGCCACCACCCTCGTACAGGGAGGAAGAACGAGGTGGAGGTGCATGTCGACGATCTGATTGGTCGGCCGAAGAGGCGCGAGACGAAGTAGTAGATGGTATGCACTCCATGTACATGTACTCACGAGGTCGACGCAACGCCCTCTCCGCTTCCGCTGTTGCATCGCCTTCATTCGGGGCGTACAGCACCTCATGGTGTGGATGCCGCGGTTCGTTCCGTTCAGTTAACGCAGGCAGTGCTCCAGAAAGCTTTGCCTCCATCAATGTCGGTGCATGTTGAACATGCTGCTTCTGTGGTAGCTCCTGTACTACAGAAGAACCCTGCGAGCGGACAGACGCAGGCGTGTCGGGCTTAGTGGTGTCGCCCTCCTTATCTAGCGGGGTTTCAGGGGACCGCAGTGGTGTCGCGGTCTCCGCGCGTGTGCCGGGCGGCGGCCGCGGCGGAGGGCTGTCGTCTTCTAGGTAAAGTTCACCCCGAGTAGCACATACAATTTCCTTGGGAGCGGCCGGATTTGGAACACAATTAGCTGCTTTTTCTTGAACGTTCTGGAACGCTGAGGCTTTCGTAGTGTCGGCAGAGACTTGTGCCGGTGTAGGGGAGGTATTCGTCAGCTGACGCATCTTCTGCCGCAAGCGCTCCTGCACTACACGGAAAGCGTCAAATGGTGCTTCAGACATCTGCGCAGCGCTGAGCACCGACGACGACGACACGGAAGCAAAGGAAGCATTCGGACTCCGCGCATTGGCAGCAACTTTGCCCTGAGCGTAGCGGTGACCGGAGATACTTTTGTTTTCAGAGGTGATGGTTGCCTCAGCAGCGGAACGTGGGGTAGGGAACTTCTCCTGAAAACTGTAGGTGTGCAAGCCGGAAAAGTCAAGAGCAGATGTCGACGGTTGCGGCGGTGGTTGTGTTTTCGTTACTGCAGGAGGAATGGTCGGAATTCGCGTCAAATTGCCATTGGAAGAAATGCTATTGAGCTGTGCTCCGCCTGCTGCTGAGGCGTGCTGACGAGCGAGTTGCAACATTGCATCGACGCTTGTGACCTGAGGTGACCGTGGACTTTCTGGCGCTGCTGCCACTGGTGCAAATGCGCTCGATGGCGTTGCATTTGTAAACAAGGCAGGCTTGGGTTCAATCGTCTTGTTCAAAAGAGTGCTGCTGTTGACGTCGCGCTCACACAGGGAGTTAAATACTGAGCTGGTTCCTGCTGCCGCATTTGTTGTAGGTGGCGCATCACGATAATAGCGGTGCGTTATAAAGCGCTCTTGCGCGCGTTGGTCGGCCTTCCTGTCTACCGCTGTAGAGAGCTTTGAGAGGCGTGCGTGCATCGCCGTCATCCGTTGCTCCAGCGCTTCGCTCATGGTTTAGCCAGAGCGTGTGTGAAAGCGACAGTGAAAAGGTGGTAAGTCAACTGCGAAACACGTATACAGAGGAAAACCAAGGTACATATGGTCACAGGGTTTCTTTTTTCCTCTCCACGCTCCGCCTCTAACAAAAACCAACAGCAACAATAACAACGCAGCTCTGGTTGTTGCTTTTCAGACAAGCTTTAGGAGAGAGATAAAATGGAGGATAAAGATATGCAATGTGCCTAGCAGCACTGAGGTCAAAAAAACAAAGTAGTATTACCCATTACATTGTAAAGCCGGCGTGCTGAAGATACATTAAAAAATGCAGCTGACTGTGCAACTTTGTGTGGCATAAAGCTCGTAGTTACGGGGAAAACCAGTACCGTTTGAGAACACTGTGTTTTCATTTTCAATCTGAAGGACGAGTCGTTTCTGTTCTTTTTAGTCTGCTTGTCTGCGTGTTTGACACATGAGCGGGTCAGAACAGCAACACAAAAAAAAAAAATAGAAACCAACAACAACAGAGTACTGTAACCAAAAAACGCAGCGTTAACGCCCTGACGTGTTCCTGCAACACGCGTCCATCTCCCCATGTTCACAACACCAGAATAACGGCAAAGAAAAAAAAAAAGTCAGCCAAGCTACGAGCAACACTGACCTCAACAGAAAAAAAAGTGGAGAACAGTGCTTTGTGCAACGATGTTGTGCTCACAACTACAACGAGAAGCAGGAGAAACTCATAACGATAAACAAAAAGATCAAATTCCTTTAAAAACAATCGAACGAGGTATTTTGTTCGTCTGTTTGTCTGTTTGCCGTTATCACCAAAAGCCTGATACATCAAGTAAACCGGATCTAAAAGTAATGGCCTTGCAGGGATACACAGCTTGGCAAAGATACACTGTTAGGCTTTTTATTATTGTTGAACTTAACAAGTCAGCCAGGATCCACTTAACGGATAAAAGAAAAGAAAACCCCTACGCATGGCACTTTGATGTATCTCCCGATCTTGCAGAAAAGCCAGCTCATCTGACAGACCTAAAAAAGTAATGAGGAAACTCTGCTCTATTGAACGAAGAGGTAATAAAATGTAAAGGAAAGATCAACGTTCCGCATAGTGCTACCGGTGTTGAGCAGAAGCGGCTTGCGTACTTCGGGAGAACCTCACGCTGGATACACGGGAATAAAACAAATAAAAAAAAACAGCGCGAATATACCTCTGCGTGTGTCAGTCGAACTCGCATTTATAAAAAAAAGGGCAAAGGAAAACGCGTAGCCTTATAATGAAAAGTTGCCGCTGAAGCAACAAAGAAAAATAAAAGGTGCCAATGGTCAGCAGTGGTTTGCTTTTCTTGTGGTGGCACTTTGATAACGTGCAGACATTAACTAACGTGCTTGTGATCTAATATACACACCCACACACACACACACATATATATATATATATATATATATATATATATATATATTTATTTATTTATACGTATATGTTGAATCCAGACAAAAAGTAAAACGTTAATTGGTAAAGCGCTGAGAAGAGAGAACGCACAAGTAAAACCAGGAAAAGAGAACGTAATGATACGCAGTTAGGAGTTGTGGGACTACTTTGTTGTTTCTCGGAAGAGCCCCTCTCTTCGTTGAAAAACGTAATAGTAAAAAAGAGGAAGCTAAAACGAAAACTTGTGGACAAGAAGATTTGCCCAAGAGCGCGGTTTCTATTCCAAAAAAAAAAAGTCAGACGCTGCACTAACGGCCGCTCATCAGCTCCGGAGACGTCCTTCGTCGCAGTCATCACTGCTGGTGGCACTCGACTCATGTAGATTAATACGAATGCATTGGCACAACGCCCTCCACACCGGGACGAAGCGCTTGTCTAGGTCCGCCACGTTGATCACTGTCAGCCGATCCGTCAGCTCACCCTCGTGGTGACGCTTTGACTTCATACCTAGCAGGCGGCGGGAGCGGTAGATTTCGTTGATTAACTTCCCGTCTCCGGTGAGGAAGATGGTGTCTACGCCGTGCAGAGCCTGGATGACGCGGTGCATCACCCCGTCCGCCGCCTGGCTCTGCCCGCCACACGGGGTGAAGAAGACCTGGTTGCGCTCCACCAACGTTTGCCAGACGGACCTTTTCGGCATCGTCCCGGTCTGCTGCAACGGCTTGGCTGTCACGCGGCCCGGTAGCGGCTCGCAGACTGTCTGCGCATTAGGCCACGCCTTGTGATATCGGGTGAAGCACGACCCGAAGAAAGCCCACAACACCACGTTATTCAGCAGCTCTACATCCTGGAAAGGCGGGATCGACTTGAATTGGTTAAAGCCAAAATTATCGAGATCCATTAGTACAATCACCGGTGATAGCTTAGGGTTCGTCCGCAGCTCCGAGAAACGGGACATTACGCGAAGGGTTTCGCACTGAATGCAGTGGCAATCCTTCGACAGCCAGGCGTCGCCGCTCACAAAGTGGGCGTCGTGGCGCGCATCTGTATCGTCGCAGGCGCCGGCCACCACGCTGAAACCTTCGTCACCCGGCGTGTGAAACTTCACAAAGGCACTCTTTACTGGAGAGCCGGGGACGATGGGAATGGAAACGTCGCGCGGGGCAGAGAGACTGGTCGCCTCCATCGCGGACATATCATCAAAATCCACTTCTTCAAACATTGTGATTTTCCAGAGGAAAAACTGAAAAACAGACAATAGTTATTAGAAGAAGTGGGCTTCCGAGACACCCACACACAAATTAGGTTTAACTTATGGTTGAAACAAAACAGGCCAATGGTTCTGATTGTTCCTGTAATGATAAAAGGGAAAAGCAAACAAAGAAAAGAGGAGAAATAAAGAGCGACAGAGAAAGAAAAGAAAACTAAAACGCTCCCGTATTGGAAATCACTGCTGCTGAATGTGAGAGCCGGCTTAGGGAGGCAGCAACAGAAAAACTGGCACGTTTTGACACAGCAAGAAAACAAAGGCGAGAAGGAAAGAAAAAAAAAAAAGAAGTCGTGAGTGACACCGAAAAGCGAGTTAATAATGAAACGAGGATGTTGTGAGATCGTTGCGTTGTTGAATTAGATGACGAGGCGGAAATGAATGCGGAAAATCGACCAAAGAAAAAAAAAACGAACAAATCAACATCCTGTTCAAAGTACGGCATATATCGTGCAGCCTGCTTATAGCAAGACAACAATGAGCTAAAAAAGAGCTGCTGGGTTTGAAGACCGCTTCTTTTCACCAACGAACTGGAAAACAACCATTATTATTACCATTTTATTTCCTCTTTTTTTTTTTTTGAGCGTCTGAGGACGCACAGTCCACAGAGAACTTTTCCAACTACCTCACCGAAATTAAAAAAGGCGCATATTCTTATTCAGAACGGGGCCTTTTCGCCGGAGCCTCGCTGTCCATTCCATCCGCGTCATTCGTTTGCGTCGTGTTCGTCGCCTGTTGCTGAGCCAGCACTTTCTGTCGCTTTTTTTTCGCCTCCTCTTCGTTCCATCGAAATTTAAAGGCATTGCGACGCTCCCAGCAGATGTCGTCCAAGCCGCCCCCGGCTGGCGACGGCGCACCAAACGCTCGCTTCGTAGTAACAGACGTATAGCCCATGAAACCTGGCAAAGCACCAGCCAGCCTTGACGCCGCGTCGTCGCTCTCTGCTGAATGCATGGGTGTGGGTAGGGAAATGAGGAACATGTATTCATCCCACAGGGTGTTCATGTATTCGGATTTGACATACGCACCAGCCACCGCAACAAGCTTCTTGATCCAATCCACCAGCTCGAGGTATAATTCGGTGTTGGTACTGCTCAGCTCTGAGGAAGACTGACAGGAGCGCTGCAGTGCTACGCGAATGCGTTGGATGATTCTTACGACCAGGGCAACGACCGACTCAAAGAGAGACGAACTGATCGAAGGCACTTCCTCATCGCCAGCCACCTGCTGTTGGTGTTCCACTAGCCTCTCTTTCCACGAGGAGCAGAGATCCAACGCAACGTGCGCCAGCGTCTCCAGCTGCTCTGTTGTGTTGTTGGGGCAGTCCAGCAGCAGCATCGTGTCGTACATGATTAATTTTAGCTCTGCTTCAGCGCTCAGTGCCCACAGCTGCAGTGATGGTGCTTGCACATTCGAGTCCTCCCACTCCTCAGCGGTGTCAAGCAGATCGCCCAGCAAACCGCGGCAAAAGATGGAGACACCGACACGGGTCATCCAAGAGTGCACAGCCTCACGTGCCGCTGATAGCCGCACCACTCGCTTTTCCGGATTTGTATACGTAAGGACACTCCGACGATAGAGCTGCAGGCAGTGAGCGACGGAGTAGAAAATGGCGCGCAACTTGTCGATCTTTGAATCCATGGATGTTCTGAACGCATTCAGCCGTTCTTGCCGCGTTCGCATAGAAGTGTGATCGTGGCTGATGTTGTCTGCGTCAAACGTAGTCAGTGCCCACATGAGACAGAACGAGTGCCGGTCTAGCACAAACGACCACAGGTCAGAGTCATCTGCTGCACTGAACATGTCGGCGACAGACCAGCGGTGCAACGAGGCGACGTAACGCGCAAACCACTGATGGAGTAGAAAGAGGTAAAATTGCGTTTGTGAGCTGTTAACACCGACTTCATAACGATCAGCGACTGTGAAAGTCGACAAAGGCGAGGACGACAAGTGTTGCCATTCCACTATGCGATGTGTTAGCAACCCTAACGCCGAAAGGCTTCCCCGACCATGTGGGACTTTTCGCAACTCTTTCAGAAGACCCTCGAGTAGCTCGTACGCTTTACTGTCGTATAAAAGCTTGTGGGGCACACCTGTCGAGTAGTCAAAGGTATCGGATGGGGAGCCGGCGAGGCTGAGTAAATGCTGATGCAGCGTTACCGCGGCCTGCATCCACGGCGACTTCAGCGTTGCCTTTCCAGCTTCTACAATTGCTTTTCCTTTGCGCTCATCCACCTCGTTCTCTTCGTACTCCTGCAGCAGCGTTGACAAGCTGGCTGAGGGGACTTGCACGTCTCGCTTGTAGGATCGTCGCACAAGCGCTTCGATTGAGCTTTCCGCCGCGTCGCCAAAGCATTCCAAGACGTCCTCATTAAGCCACTGCCGCTCTACTGCACCAACGACGGCGTAGTCACCGAAGAGGTGTGACATGTCATGCGCCAACTTTGCAAACGCGTGCAGCGGGGCCGCTAAGGTGCGCTCTAACTCTTCAACCGTGTACGTATTTGTTGCGATTGTGTTGCCCGCGTCCGAGCGCTGTGAAGCGGCGGCATTTGCTGAGCTAACGGCTGCTCCTGCTTCTTCTGCCACAAGTGCAAGCCGCGGCTTCACCGCACACGCACACCCCCAGTGCACACGACAGTACAGGCCCCAATACTTTCTGATCAGTTCCTCTCGCAATGCCTCGAGTCGAACCTGCGGCTCCTCGGACGCATCAGAACTGTTGAAAGAGGTGGTCAAGCTCTTCAACCAACGATCCCACATAGATTGCGGAAGGGGCACCGTGCGAGCACAGATATCGTACACGTCGCAGTAATGCTGTAAAGCTTGCATACGTGCTGACACCGTAAAGTGCAACTGCCGGGCCGCAGTTACCGCACTCCACTCCTCTTCTAAATGGAACAGGCGGCGGCAGACAGAGCTCACGGACAATGTCTGGGTGCCTTTGCCGACGACGTCGTCGCAGCAGGCGAGAAAAGATGCCACCTCTATTGACGCAGCCGCGTGCTGAAGAGCAGACATGGCACTAGAGATAGCGTATGTTAGCAAGTCAAGGGTGTATAAAAGCACGTGCTTGTCGGTTCGCCTTAACAAAGCTGTACGTCGTTGTGCCCATGAAACCTGGGGAATTGGAGAACAAGGAGTCAGGAGACGAAGTCATAAAAAACAAACCAAATAAAGCAGCATCCATTGGAGAGGTGCAGTTTCCTGCGAAATAGACATCGCTTTAAAATGGCATTTTCACTTGCACGGCAGCAGACTGCTGCGAAAAGCACTCATCCACAACGGAAGCGAAGAAAAGCAAAAGCTATAGAGCACTGAAGAGTCTCTCTCCACCAACTACGTTAAGATGAAGCTGCCAATTACACTGGAATCCTCAACATGGAGTACAGTGATCTCTAACATCAAGAAGGAGCCTACCCAGGGAGAGTTCGTTTTTCTTTTCTGAACAGTAGGCAGAGAACCATCTAGGAGGCCGTAAGATAAGACAGTGTGGTGGAAACTGCCGTTGAATTACTTGTTTAACCTCGAAAAAGCGGGATGTCCAGCAACAAGGAGAAACGCACAGAAACAGGCAATATAGTTTTTTTTTTTTTTCATGTGCTGAGTTTGAGAAAAAAAAAAAGTAATAAGTAAAGAAAAGAACAAGCGAATATATCTTTTACTTTTCACACACTCAGCTCATATAGAAAATCTGTGTTTGAAAACCCGTTACACCTTTTCACGTGTATTTGCACAAGTTGGGAATCAATAAAAAATCAAATAAAAAAAATTGCTCCATGGAACCGCGATTTAAAGTGGCGTGATGATGTGATACAAGAAACCCATCAAACACGATAATTACGCCGCTAGTCGGGACAACAGGATCTACAGTCCTCGAACTCTCTAGCAGTGACAAAAATATGGGGTTTATTTGCTTTACTCTCCACTAGCGAGAGTGCGCTGTATTGCATGAGCAGAATAACACACAGACAACACCCGTTACCGCTCCACACCAAGAAACCGTCAAGAAACAACCACGAAGACAAAGACAACCGTACTTAATGTACAAAGAAGTGAATAATATAAATACCAGTAGCTTTTCGACAACATCCGCCAATTTACTTGAGCGAACCATTGACAAGGAAAACGCATCGACACGAGTGATCCATTCTCGATTGAAGGAAAGAGAACGGATGTGAATCAAAAGATCGAATACCTCAAAAGAAACCAGTGAGCACAAAGACAGTGATAAGATTAACACCGTCACGACACATGTGGTCACACCACTCGGTATGGTGTTAAAAACTTAACGAAGCATCTTCGTATTTCATCAGCGTGGCCAAGGTTGCAGCCACAGTCACAAAACGGAGACGAAAACTGATTGAAAACACGAATATAGTAAAGAAACAAGAAAAGCATACTGCGCAGAATGAAAACAGAGCCTCCGTGTTGTGGTCGAACTAAAAGTAAGGTGACCATAAGAACACTAACAATAAGAATGAAAAGCCGAAGACAGAACGTGTCCTGTTAACGTCACAATGCTACCAAGCGATTCGAGGGCTTTTCTAATTGGATTCTCCTGACGCCTGAGAGCACCCTGCCCGCATGAGAAGGTTCGCCTTTCTTGTTTTTTTTGTTTTCAAAACGCTTCTCGCCATATGCGTTTCCGTCAGCAAATATGAAAAGGTAAAGAAAGAGGATCTGAAGGCGTGTGTAGCGCTTCCGCAGTTCACCCATCACGAGCCTTGAGAATGGAAACTCATTCTAGATTTAATTACTATCAGCTTAATAATAGCAATAATAGTAGTAGTATTAACAGTAGCGGTGTTAGAAAAGAGCAAGCCTCAGTCATTGTTCAAAATTGCAGCCCTTTATACAAGCCATAGGCAAGTGACGAAGACAAGCGTGTCGATTTCTTATTGGCCAGCAAAAGCTTCCATCACGAGGAACGGAGGCAATCGCAGCTGCAATCGGAGCACGCCGATCTTACTCCACGTACTAGAAACATATTAGTTAAATAGAAATAAACAAAAGTAAAATTAGGGTTGTTACCGCTTAATACGTCATATCACCTCTTCATTAAAAGTTCTGTTAGATGGAAATAGTGAAAGACAGAAATAGTGGCATTGGCTAGGTGCTATGGGGCAGACCACGAAAAGTGAACGCAGCGGTACGGGCAAATATTAAAAAAACCGAACACTGTGTTGTAATAAGATAAAAGAAAGAGCGAGGCTTTAACAGAAGCGAGACGAAGCTGTGAACAAGATAGAGCTAGTCAACATACATTTTAGCTTTGGCGAATCGGCCCTAATTACTTCCTGAAGACGTCGACATGCCGCGATTTCTCAAACTCGTAAATCTCAATCATCGGCGGCAGCAGCTCCGATACCGTTTTCAGCAGAAGCTCAAAAACAATAATGATGGCGTTGAAAGCCTGCAAGTCATCGCGGCTCACCACCGCATCCCTCGACATGTGGAAACTCATCGCCAAGATGCGCTTCACGAGGTCCTCGTTGTCCTTATTGAGCAAAAGAGACGGATCAGAATCCCTCATAAGCGCATCCTCTACCGTCGAGGAGTTCATGTAGACGTTTAGCATCTCCTTGTCGGGCGCCGCCACCTGCTGCACTGCGGCGAAGAAGTTGCGCTGAATGTTCCCCGTCACGCGGTGCAAGCTACGGCACGCCAGCTGCGACTTCCAGATGAGGTGCAGCGGCTCCTCCATCGACCATGTACGGTGTCGCTCCGTAGCGTCAATCATGCTCTGCACAATCTGACAAATCAGGCGACCCGCGTCGAGGAGAAAAGGTCGCGTCAGCTCCATCATGTCTCGCAGCACCACGCTCGCCGGTTGATCACGCTTGCGGTGCAAGCGCGTAACACCCGTCACTAGCGCCTCTTCAAGCGACATGATCTCGTTCAGAACCAGACGCAGGCGGGAACATGCGGATGCGGGGTAATCACCACCGCGCAGCATCGGCTCTGTCGATGACTTTGCCATCCATTCTGCGTACGACTTCAGGAGTAGCTGCTGCCCAGCGATAGAGGCACGCGCTTTCGCAACTAAGAAATCGACCTCCTTGCCATCCATCGTGATCGGTGCGCAGCCTAGGGAGACAATCGTTTGAGCAAGGTCGTTCATGCTGATAAAGCACTTCGTGCGCGTGTTCCACAGCACACGGATCGGGTCGACCGGAAAGATGAAGGTGCAGATGATGTAGTACGAGATGAACGCAAAGACGTTGTCGGTAATACGCGTCAGCAGCAGCGCGGGAGTCGGCGCAAGGCGCAGACCGGCGATGCTCGTCACGAGCACGTACTGCGCACCAGAGCCGTAGGTGGGGTGCTGTGAGAAGCACATGGCGATGAAGCTCCACGTCATGGACAGCAGTGTCAGCTCCGCCACGTTGTGCGTTTTATTGTGCGCGATGTACGCCAGCGACGCACCAATGCAGAGACCACAAATACGGTTTACACCGATGGCGAGAGTCTCGGAGGCGGTCTGCTGGGCTAGCCGGACGAGAATAGCCATTCCAAAGTAGTAGACGTTGTTTTTATCGTAGTTAAGAGTGAAGGCACAGGCCACCGCGAAGGCGCCCGTGTAGCGAATAGCATCCTTGAAAAGGCGGACGTCGTACGGACGGTCGAGCAGGAGACGATGCGGCAGTTCCTCCCAGAAGCTGTGCCACAGATCCAAAAAGAAGAAGTTGAGGGCGCGGTGGAGCAACGACGGGTACTGCGAAGGGTCGAAGTTCTTCATCGCCTCCTCAAACCGCTGCAGCTCGAGCGAGATGTCGATGAGACTGAAGTGAAAGGCGATGCACCGCAGACAGGCGTTCGTCTCTTCCTCGGGCAGCTTGCGCAGAAGGAGCATTTCCATCCGCTGTCGCTCGATTAGGTCGGAAAAAATCATAGTTTTCTCGGCCATGGTGTCGAAGTTTACGTTTGCGGCGATGTCCTTCGGCTCGACGTAGGCGCCGCACTGAACTAACACCTTCATGATTTCACCTGCCAACTCCATTGCCGGTGTCTGCATGCGTTTCTCAAATTCCTTGATCTCGTGTCGCCCCTGGTTGCGGTGGACAGTGTGCGTGTTCGACAGCCGCTGCCCCGAGGCGGCGGACATGGCGTAAAGGTGCATCTTGATGCGCTGCAGCATCGCCAGCCGCTGGCCACGCAGCGTGTTGTTCAAGTTAAATTCGCTCGGCTCGTAAGAAGTGAAGTGGATGGCCATACGCACATTCGCGGTCAAGCCACTGATCTTCGTGAAAGGAATCTGCGACAACGCCATCCGCGCGTCCATCGGCACAGGTGCCCAGAAGCTCTTCATCGCATTACCCAGACCTGCGCTGTATAGCTTGTGCAGACCTTGGATACCTTCGTTTGCTTGACGGTAGGTGAAGGTGGGGTAGGGTAGGAAGGACGCCGCCAAGGCAAAACCAATGGCGACGATGAAGTCAAGCCCGAAACGACAGGGGAAGAGAAGTGCGTTGCCACCGGGGGAGTGCTCCGTCTGCATGATGATGATAGCATACACCATCAACAGCCGCTTGGACGGCAGTTCGCCAAACATAGCAGTAGCGAAGACACTGAAAATGACGCCGCACCACCACCCAGAGAGGTTGTTAACAGCGCCGACGGCGTTCATGATGACACCCCACGTTATCAAGAATGCCACACACTGAAATCCGATTGCCACCATAAACATCATTGCCCCGATGCTGCCGCGCACGAACAGACCAGCAATAATTGGTAGCAGGGATCCGGCAACAAACCAATCCTTTGTATTTGGGTGTTGCGTAAGCAGGAACGTTGGGAACACGGCGAAGGCAGTGACGCGGAAGCCAAAGAGGATATTGCGCGACAGTGCCTCCGACTTGAAGCTTTCCCACACGGCTTTGAAGCTGACTGTGTCGTCGCTCAAGTTCTCGCGCGAAAAGCACTGCTGCACCTCGTGCATCGGCTGACGCATGTAATTATCGGCTGCCTTCTCCTCCTGAATGTCAAAGCTCACATTAGGCATCCCACCACCACCGCCGACCACCTTAAGGGCAATGCTGTGGCGTGGGTCCCCAAAGGGCGAGTTACGGTCGTCAAATGGTGGCTCACCACCAGGAAATGCGCTGTCGTTGCGCACCGTTGCTGTCGGGTGAAGGGAAGTGCTGTGGTTGTGCTGAATGACGAAGGACCTTCTCAAAGCGTCGACAAACTTTTCTGCCCCATCCACATCTATCGGGCGTACGTTGGACTTGTTGTTGTTGCTGATGTTCGCGTTGGCAGACGGCAAAGCCGCCGATCCATTGCTCATGCAAGAACCCAGGAAGCGACCCTCCGATGGAGTACCGAAGGGAGCGTGCGTGGGAGACTTCTTTTTCGCCTGCCGGCCGTCCACAATTTCATCGCCATCCGACGATGACGAAGACTCTACCGATGATCGGTCGGCGTCCGAGGCTCCCACAAAAAAAGTGTAGTTGTTCACTGGATCGTTCGCGTCGATTTCGCCACCCTCGCCTGTGTCACCGCGCAGGTAGGCTTTGATCACACTGCTGGGTCCTTTCCCTGCGTCTAAGTTGCTTTGACTGGTGGACACACCGAGGAAGGAAGCACCAGAAGGCAGCACCACAACACTGGAGTTATGCGTGTTCTCCGCTACACGGCCGTCACTCCTGCCTAGGGGCCCGGCGTGGGCCGCGGGCGGTACGGCAAATGAGCCGGCAAAAGGGTGGAAGGATCTGTTCCCCACCAAGTCATCTGCCACAGGCTTGTACCGTTTGCCCTCCGTCACGATCACGCTGTGCTGCTTAATCGGCTGCACCATCGGAAAGCCATCCGGTGATGGAAACGGAGAGTTCGAAGCTGGCGATTTTGCTGCCAGGTTGGTGTTCAATGAATCCTCCGTTTCACAGCCAGCGGGACTGTGGCTCCGCAGCCCTGCTCCGGGTCGCTGCCGCTCGCCCGGAACGGGCGAAATCGGTGTCATGCGACCCACCTGCGATGTGCCAGCGGCCACCGGCGCTGTGCCCTCCCGCGGTGACGGTAGTAAATTCCTGTTTGGGTCACGCAACGGGTGGTCGACGTTTCGATGTGACAGCGCGTTCACCACGGGCAGCGGGCTGCTCATGTCATCCTCGCGGTCGTTGTCATTGCTGACGTGGATGCCGAGGGCGGGGACGTGGTGCTGTGGCGAGGTATTAGAAGATAGTCCTGTCGTCTTTGTTGGCTTGCCTGAATCCATCTAACGTGAAAGTCGTCCAGCGAGCGTGAAAGGACAGGGATACTCATCAACAAAAAAGAATGGTAGGTGTGTAAAGAAAACGTCAAGGTAAAATTCCCTGCCTTGGCGTTCTAGCTGCAATTCGGATAGTTAACAAACGCAATGGGAGAAAGGTAGAAAGCAAGGACTAGAAGAGAATAAAGACAGAAGTCTTGACTAGCAGTAGTAGTAGTAATAAAAAGGTCTACAATAAGTACGAAAGTAGGACACAGGTAGACTCGGCTGACACCAATAAGACAAAAAAAAAAAGATGAGAAGAAACAACTTTCTTCACTGGTCAATTTCTGTTACAACTTACGACGTTCCCTTTCCTTCGTACATGAACGACGGAAAAGAGAACAGAAGTAACTTGCGTTACAAAGGGAGGCAGCGAGAAGTAAAAGAAGCAAAAAAAAAAACGAAAGAAAGAACAGCCGTCGAGCGGGAAAAGCGGTGAGCGGGTTGATGCGCTTCCATACCGAGGTTGCACCAGAGCAAGGTGTGGAGAGAGGAAAGAAAAGCAGACGGTAGGACCAGCCGGATGAGATGTTAGCTTTGAAAGGTACTTAAAGGAACGTAACCGCTGTTTCTATCTTTTTCATTTTCTTTGTTCTCCCTCCAAAGCAGTGGTCTGCGGATAAGCCGCGCATCAGTTTCGTGCTGCAGCACCCAAAGTCAACTCTCACCCTTTCGATTTCACAATCATGAAGAAACACGACAAAGACTGCGCCACCGGTGACGCTCACATAAGAGCGTTAAGCTGCTGAAGCACTGTGCCTTTTTTTTTCCCCAGAGCTCTGCATTCTATTTACCTCTGAAGAATTTTAAGAGTGTTGCTGGATACGGCAGCATGGCTCACTGCATATAGCACCCACAAGAGAAAAGATAAAAACGTCGGAGGGGGCATTTAGCTTCTGAACACGTCGGCTTCTTTCCTAATAAAAAAAAAAAATAAGGAGTCACGATTAAAGAAACAGCTACATCAGGCGTGTGTGTGTAGACTTCGTAACGTCGATAAGATAGGCAAGTACACTGTGTTCAATTAAGTTGCTTCAAAAACTGTAAAACAGCCAAAAGGAAACAAGGAGAGAGAAGCATTGCACGGGCCGTCCTCAAAGCCTCTCCGGCAACGTTTTCCGCCACAGAATTCTGATTTAGAGTCTACCTCGATACTGTTTCCTCAACGATCTATTCTTCTATGGATGTATGGATTTGGTCACGTATCTGTACGTGTCGCCCTGTTCATTTTGGGAAGGTGAAGGTTGCGTTTCTCACCATTTGCCTAAGTTGCTTTGTTTTCTCAGCTGAGACCTTTCCTTTTGCGCGTGTTAACGCTTGCACGCCATCTTGGAGAAGAAATCGGACAGCTTCATCTGCGTCTTTGCGGGCTGCGTCGGCGTTGCATCGGCTGAGCTTGGAGTCGACGGCTTCGTAAGAGGGCGGGCTGGCGGTGAGGCAGACGGAGACGCCGCAACGAACTGGCTTGGCGAAGCCAGCGAAATGTTCTGCTCCACAGCAGCATCCTGCGAAGCCAGCAGGGAATCATCCAGCGAGATGGCCGAGATCTGGCGCTGCGACAGCGAGAGGCTTGCGGGCGAGCGAGCATCGGAAACAAACTTCGGCTGCGTGCTGCTGCTGACGTTGCTCTGCACCTCGCTGTTCAGCAGCGACAGTGGCGGACGCGTCTTCTGCGTCGTCGGTGTGCTTTTGACAGAAGCAACAGGGCTCACCGCACTCTCACTCGTCACCGTAGAAAGACGAACATGCTTCGCAGTCGTCGGTGTGCTGCAAATGCTGCTGCTACCCTCGCTGCTGTTCACAACTGCAACTTTTGGCATGCCGAACATAAGCGCCTGCATCTTCGCCATTCCGTTGCCGCCTTTGCGCGCAAAGGTA
The DNA here is from genome assembly GCA_900240875.1 of Crithidia expoeki. NCBI lineage: Eukaryota > Euglenozoa > Kinetoplastea > Trypanosomatida > Trypanosomatidae > Crithidia > Crithidia expoeki. The sequence goes on from OESE01000220.1 coordinate 569,310, forward strand.
ATCGTGTCAGCATCTGCAGTGTCTCGTAGCGGTGTGGTCTCAGTGCGTACTGCAACGGCTGCCAACGATGTTGCTACACCGGTTGCACAACGCTGTCCTTTTTCCTCTCTTCGGACTAGCTCATTACAGTCCTGCACCTGCACGTCTGGTTTCGGCGCCTTCGTCAACGGAACAAAGATGTCGTCGTCATCCAGCAAAAGCGACATTGTTTTGCAGTCACTGGAGTTTCCGAATCGATAAAGAAAACCACGAGATAATAGAAGCGCCCTTTTTCATTGTTCACGTTAAGTTCGATAGTCACAGGATGATTGTTTCAGTTTAGCAGTTAATATTGAAGGGAATAGAAAAAAAGGTGGAGAACACATGCAGAATTCATTCAAATACTGGGCCAGAAATAGTGAAATCCACGTTGTTAGTCGATTCTTGGTTCTCGCGTGGAATTAAAAGACGCTTTAGACAAGAAACACTTTTCTTTGACTGAAATAAAGTGTTTTAAGGAATAAACTGAACACCGTTGCACTTTCGTCTTCCGGCACATACGTGATTGCAGTCGCTGTTTCTTTTTTTTATATATTTTTTGCTGTTGTTGTCTTTACATTACCGAAGCACACAAAAAAAACCGGGATAGGCAAAAAAAAAAGAAAAGTAAAGGCGAAGGCCCCCAAGACCGTCGAAAAGCGAAAACACTTGAAAAAGAAAATCTAAATAAGTCTAAAGAGGTGGGGGAAAAGAGTAAACCGTAAGTAAAACGGCACGTGGAACCTCCCGCTGCGTAACAGCGCCATCCCTTTTCATTCAAAGCTACGTAGGCGGCAACGTCTCGCACGGTGACGCGCCGTTCGGTGCAAATCCTTTAAACTCCGGTGGCGTGCTAAACAAAAAGCTCTCCTTATTCACTTTCCGCACATCCGAATCGACTACACTCGCTGATACACCACCAGTACCCATAGCAACACCGCCACTACGTCCACTCGTTGTCTGCTGCGACACAGGTGTGGACTGCAGCGCCGCGGACAGCGCCATGCGGTTCAGCTCCACCAACTGTTGCTGCGCCAGCTGCTTCCCCGTCTCCACCATTGACGCTGTCCACTTAGCCTCTACATCAGGGGATGGGAACGACTGCGAAATCCGCGCCGCTCCTTCGAGCGCCTTACCATTCTCAACGCGACAAAACTCAAATCCAGTGGCGAGCCGTAGCGGGTCGACGTTGACACGGTACTGGTGCTTTGCGTTCTTGTTCAGCTTCGCAAAGATACGCTGGATTTCCTCCTTGTAATGCGCGATAAACTCATCGGACTTGTCCGGCTGCAGCGCAAACTCGGAAAGCTCGGGTGAGACAAAGTACTTCTTCTGCATTGTATGGTGGATGCGGCTGAGGTGGTGGCGCAGCTGAGCTGCCTCGCGCGGCAGGACGCGGATGTCCATAAACGGATCGATGTTGTTGCAATAGACAGGCATCATTGCACGGTGGGTAAATTGGGGAAGAGTAACAGAGAAGATAAAAGGGTGTGGCCACAACAGATACCGCAGATCTGCCTGTTGTTGTTATTGTACCTCTGGTATCGTTAAGAAGAGTGGAGGTGGTCAGTTTCCATTTACAAGAAAATTAAGTTCAAAATAAAGTAGAAAGGAAAATTGGAGCTTCTGTAGAATATCGGGTGAACGCGAGGAGTTTGGGAACGGTGCAGGTGAGTCATTACGCTTTTTCCCTTTTTTTTTGGTAATTTAGCATACTAGCCATCTTTACCGTTCTGCTGATTGTGCGACCAGCGAGAGAGTAGGTACAACTGGCGCGCTTTACAGCTTTGAACGAACAGGACACAGCCGCAGGTTACACGAAACTACTAAATTTCAAATTCGGCAAGTAGTGGTACTGAGCGAAGGCACGCTGAAGTCGAGTGTAGTTCATATGAAGAACGGCAGAAGTGACGACAGATTCATCACAGGCACAGCAGTGGAAAGCAACAGATACTGTTGGCGGTAAAAAGGAAAGCGTGGAAAAGAGCCCGGTGTTGAAAAATCATTCTCGTCATTAGCAAGACAGAGCAACAGCATAGATAGAAAAAAAAAAACCAAGAAAAGAAGACGTTTCAGGCACTTCAAGGAAGTTCCAACTAAACTGCGGCACCAAGCATTACACGACAAACTCAACGCGCAAGGTCACACCAAAAACAGCAAAAGGAACTTATGTGTTAAATCAGGGGTTTGATTTGGAATAGAGGCAACCCCGCAAATGAGAGACAAATAAAAGCAATAAAACCCACGGTACCAGTTTAGTCTAATGTGGCTGAAGACGCAGTCTTATAACAAATTTACCTTTTGCAACACTCCAATAAGAAAAAAGGAAAACACGGGAATTGGCACAGTTCAGTGCTTTTTTTTTTTCTCCTTGTCAACGCTTTGATTGACATCAAAACTCACTCTTGCGCTCAAACACGTACACCAGCCGCCCGTTCTTGTAGGTGTACCCAAACCTCTCCCCACCAGGTGCAATTGCAATTGTGAGAACCTTGTTCGTGAACGGCTCTGGAATTGCTTCGTCAGAAACTCCTATTCCCCCATCTTCTTCGTTTGGATTGTGACTCACATGCGTCTGGTGTGGTGCCGCCAGCGTCTCCGCCCACGCATCCGCCAGTGTCTTCTCCAGCTCCTGCACTGTCACAATACCACCCGCCACCACATCCCCCGGTTCTACAAAGGGATCCGCTCGGTAATGCACCAGCGAATCCGCCAGGGGAAGCGACGTGTGCAAAGGTTGCCAAACGGCCACCGCACCATCGTAGAGGCCAGTCACCACTGTTCCAGATACGTCGTCTACGGCCACCGGGAAACGATCAAAGATGGAATCATTCTCGTAGAGAGAGTCGAGGTACTTTGAGACGTAGTTCATCACCGGCATCATCGCACACGGCTGGTCAGGCTTGCGCAGGTCCCATAGCTTCAGGCTGAGGTAGTCACGGGTGACCACGTGGTCCGGACCCAGAAACGACGCATCAGATATGCTGCAGAGAATCTCGTCGTAGGCCGGACAGCTCACCGGATTGTGCTGCGGGGTCAGCTCCGACCGAATGGCGTACTTGCGCTTCTGACGCGAGGGTGGGTCACGCAGATCGCCAATGTTGAGCACACCGGAACTGCGGGTGAGCAAAAAGAGAGAGCTGTGCGTCGGGTGGAAGGACGACGCGGTCACAAGCTCTTCAACCTCATCCAGTGCCCCGGATGGCGGTCGCAGGTCTGCGATGCACGTCGCCTTCGTCGTGTCCGCCGCTTCAAAGTGCCACCAGAACACCTGCAGGTCTTCAACGCTCATGAACGTCTCGCCGTCTGCAGACACACTGAGGGCTTGGATGCTATTCGCCACAGGGCCGAACTCCTTAATGGGCAGGATCGCTGGTTGTGGTGGCAGTCGGGCGAAGTAGCGGGACCCGGCAAAAGTCTTGCCAATCACATTCTCCATCCCGGGAAACGCGTTGAACGGACTGAAGCCCTCTCGACGGACGTGGAATAACTTAATCACGCGCTCGTTGGCGGTGAGGTAGCTGATCATGCTGGGTGAACAGCGCGGACGGACGAAGGTAAGACACTTCACGTACGGCTCCACCGCAACGGACGTGAGGGCGTTAATAGACTTCACAAAAGCTTTGTGAGAGTGCCGCCGCAGCACCTCGCGGCCGCGCATGTCGTGCGTGATATTCTCCGTTGCTGCGGAATCCAAGCTGCTGGTACCGACGTTGCCTGGGCTGGCGGTCGTTACCGTGCCATCGTCGCTGCTGCGTCGCCAGGAGCCACGGTTGTTGCAATGCACGATGCCAGAGGACAACTGGCCTTCCGAGTTGCGTTGTGGACGCTGTTGCAGCATCGTCGACTTGCTCCGTCGGATCGAGGCGTTGTACGTGTCTGCCGTGCTCACCTCGAAGTACTCGATGTGACCGCTGTAGTCACCCAGACAGAGACCCAGCACCGGCGCACCACTCATCGGGTCCATCAGCGTCGTCATGGCCACCACGCTGACGGACTGCAGCGCGCTCTCCTCGTTGCCGCCGCCGGCACCGCGCATCGGCGCCCGAAACGATTCCGACAGCATCTCACCCGACTCATTTAGGAAGTTCGGGTCTTCGTAGGCAGCGTTGAAAGCGGCCTCGTCGAAGGTCGGGCTGGGGCTGCTGCTGCTCCCCGTGTGACTCGCGCTGTTCGGCATCATCACAGGCAGAACGATGCATGGTGGCGACCGCGAGTCAGCGAGGGCCGCAGCGGAGGACGAAGTGATGCCCTCCTCGCCGTCCACAAGGGTTGCAGGCGATGGTGTACACGTCTCAGAGCTGGCGTTGGCGTTGCTGCCCAACCGGGGTTGCGGAGACGGCTCCTTGCCCTCGCCAAAACTTGTGACTGACGGCATCGACTCGCTTAGTGCCTTTGCGTTGTGCTCGGTGGCGTTGTCAGCCATGTCGATTTCCTCCACCGCATTTGGGTCTTCTAGTGGGTAGTGCAGCTTCTGGTAAAACTGAAATGTTGTCGTAGCCCCGTTGACGGTGCCGTAGAGGCGCTGCTCTACGCTCTTAATGTGCTCCCTCACCGATTGCGGAGCTCGGCTGCCACCACTACCGCCGCCGTAACCCCCTGGGTAGGCACTACCACCGGCGCCTCGTGCCGCGCGTACCGCAGCACGACTCGCACTTGAGGCGGCGATCAGTGTCGCGCTCGACTTCGTCTTCTGCGGCGTTCGCTTCGGTGACGGAATGGAAGGGCCACCGTCCTTGCCACTGCGGTCTGGCGCTTCACTCCCTGCGCGGGAGCTGCGAGCGGAGCGCTCGTCACCCATATCGTATCCTGAAGCAGCGAGACGATCAGGGGCTTCGCTACCCGCGCGAGAATTGCGGTACGAAGCGTAGGCATCGCAGCGAGGTCCGCCGGTCGGGCTGGCTGCCATCGGCTCCCGCTGCGGAGCCTCGCTGCCGGCACGCGAGCTGCGGTAAGACGCCATCTGCACATCCGAGTAGGTCGGACTGCCGAGGTGATTGTTGTTGTTCGGCGACATCGGGCCCGGCTCCGAGCGTGCCTCGCTGGTCGCACGGGAGCTTCGCAGCGACTGCAGCTGAATTTGGTCCGTGCTCGGCATCTCGGGAGATGGCGAGAGCTTCGGATGCTCCTTTTCGACTGGTTTACGCGGCTCCATGTTGTGTTTCAAAGGTTGGTGATGTTGAATGGTAAAGTACTATGCCAATAAAAATGACGTTGAGCTTCCCAACGCTTGCTCTTCGATGTACAGTTCTTCTTTTTGTATTTCAAACAAAAACTACCGATTTGCTCCGTTGTATTTTCTGTGTTTTGTCACGTCTTGACTCTGTACTGCTCTGACGCTTTCCCAGGACGTTTTTTTTTTTGCTGCTGTGTAGTTCTAAATGTACCAAAAGGAAATGAGGGGGTGGAAACTCAAAAAAAAAAAAGAAAAGAGAGTAGGTGCAAAGTGTTTAAGCCAAAAGCAATGTTTCGGTGAGGTCAAATGAGGTTCGAGGTCCCCCCCCCTCCCACAAAAAAAGGCACGTTGGCGCCAACCTTCGTGAGCAAATTTGGGAAAGAGACTCCAAGGCTCTAAGAGCAAGGGAGAGCGTGCGGAAGAAGAAGGAAAAAAAGAAAGAAGCGAAATCACGGCCGCCTCGCTCTTTGCCATGGACGACCCAGATGAACTGGATTGACAGACTGGAAGGATCACCTTCTAGACAAAAACACCAAATAAAAGTCTACGCTTTCCGCGCGTGTGTGCTGCTTGCTTGGACACCCAATGAAAGATAAGACTACAGAAAAGCACCAAGCAAACGCCCTGAAGGATTCTACGGTTGCTTTACTTATTGAGGACCAGGCTCCGCAAAGGGAGCAAATGCAGACACAGTGGTGAGAAGCAAACGAGATAAATATGAAAACGCAAGGGATGAATTAGTTTTTGCGTGTTTGGGAGACTCGCCTCACCACTTGTAACCCGACAAATTTTAAAATTTGTAACGACGCGGATATTAGCGCTGGTAAAAGGCGAAAGGCGGTAGCAAAAGCAGTCCGCCCTCTATGTTAAATACCACTTGAGAGTAGCTTCCTGTATATTCAGATAAGCAACCAAAAGTGATCTGAAGACTCCAGAATGAAGTACATCGATGGATCTTCGATTCAGAGGATTCAATACCTGATACAAATGATATTGACGTATTCTCTCCGCGTTTTGTTTACCTCTATGTTTCTAAAAGAAAAAATAGTGTTGCGGTAACGTGAGTCAGCGACGAAATGCTGTTGTGCTTCTTGCGAGTGCGATTGCTCTGCCAGTTACCCCACTTTCACAATCATCTAATATATAGATGTATCACTCCTCAAAATTCTGCATCTTGCTGCCGCAGGACACCAAAGCTTTTCGCCATCTTTGAGATGTAGGCGGGCGCTTTCGTGGTTTGTGGGCGAAAGGTACACAGAACCTCCTCCATCTCCCCCGATCTCTCCACCTGCGCCCGCCGCTGCTCCTCCAATGACTGCCGCTTTTTCTGCAAATACCGCTGGTACTGCTCGTAGTTTTGCGGGTCCAACACCGACCTCACCTTCGCGTTGCGCGAGCAGTTCAGCTGCGGCTTGAAGGTGGCACCGACCATCTCCTCTTGTGCTGCGGCTTCCTTCGCCCTCTGACGCTCCTTCGTCATACGATTGTGATCACCATACAGCCGCTCAAAGAACGCCTTGCGGTGGGCCGACGGCGTCTTTGAGTTGGACGAGTGCTGTTGCTGTCGCTGTTGCTTGTGCTCTGCTGCTTTTTCAGCACGTGCAGCCGGAGAGAGCTGCGGGGTAAACGTGCAGGGATCCTTGTACGGTGACTGGTGGTGCGTCACAAACGAGGATGCAGGTATTGGAATGTGCTGCCGTTGGCGTTGTGCGATGAGGGACGACGTCCCGGGCCCCAGTGATTCGTTCAAAAGGCTGCGTGACATCATCGCTTGCACAAGTTGCGCGCTCTTGTGTGTCGTCGTCGGTGTGAAATCGGGCGTGAGCGTTCTCTCCAGCTCCTGCACTGTGCGAGCGCGGTTGAAATAATAGGCGTTCTGGCGTAGCAGGAACTCGTCGAATAGAGCAATGCGAAATGTTTCTCCTGAGCCGGGTGTATAGGTCACACCTTGACTTGCTGCAGCCCTTCGATTGTGATTGGGATTCCCCACAGCAGTTGTCTCGCCCTCACCGGCGTCATTAACGTGTTGATGGGATTGCTGCATCTCCGCCTCTCGTCGCGTGTTGTATTTACGCTTCACCTCCCGCTCCTCCAGCAGCGCCACCGCCATAGGTGACATGTACGAAGTGTTCACCACATTCATCTGCTGTTCAGTCATGGCCCGTCCGAGCAGCGGCACTGAAGATGCTTCAGTTGGTACCGCTTCATGTGCAGAAGTGCTGCGGCTCTTTGCCACCTGTGTCCAGGCTACGTGGAGGATGCTGCACATAAAGCTGTCAAAGGGGTCGCGTGTGTGCGCAGCGCCGCTGCGGCTGTGTGCCGAACGACGCACCACCGGCACCGCCGGCACACCGGCCTTACGGCGGAGCAGAATGAGTTCTTCGCGGGCCAGGCGACGGTACTCCATTTCTTGATCTAGAATTTGCCGTCGCGAGGCAGCCGCGGATAGCTCCATCGGGTACAGCCGATCGTAGACGTTCTGTAGCGTTGCTTTGAGTGTGCGTGGATCGAGAGTTGTGCTCGCGACTGATGTTCCTGAGGGGGCAGCTGAAACGATTTGTTTCATTCCCCTTCCACAGATGTCGGCTCCTTTTGCGGCGATGCCTCTTGAGGGCTGCGCAACAACGGCAGTCAACGAAGGGAGATGCGACGTCGGCGTTCCTTCCAGCGCCCTTTCGACTTCACGCTCTTGCGCCAAGCGCACCATTGCCCGTGTTCCGGGAGACAAAGTGGGGTGGAAGGTGCACTCCGCAAGTTCCTTTGTCCGCACCTCCCGTCGCACACGCTCCTGGCGCAGAGCCGCAGCAGGGCTTATATTGCTGTTGTAGTTAGTGTCTTGCAATGGGGACGTTGACGCTGCTCCTGCGTCCACTGTGGCGTTACTGTTCCACTGTTCCTGGCCTTGCTGCTCCCTTGAGCGCGACTTGTTGGCTCGAGCAACGTCCCACGCGTTTGGCATTGTTGCTGGAAACACAGACACCTTGTTGTCAGGTCGCAATGAAGAGGCCTCGTTGGACTGCAGGCTGGTCTCCACAGTGATCACCGCTCCGCTGTCGTGTGCGTTGTGCGGGGTGAAGTATTGGTTGTTGCTGCTGCTGCTATTGTACTTGATGCCTTCCTCTTGATGCGATGGTGAGTGTGCCACAGCGTAGAGCACGTCGGGCCGCATCGGCGGTGAGTCACTCATCACCGAGGACGGCGTCGACGTCGGCATTGTTTGGGCTGTGCGGAAGTCCATGGCGGACATGTCCAACGTGTACGGTTCTTCCTCCTCTCGACTCTCCTGCGAGATCGTGCCATCGCGCCCTCGTAACCTCCCCTTTTCTCCTCTCTCATAATCGGGTGAGAGGGGTGACCGGGTCGGATGTGTGCGCAGCACCACCGGCGCGTCGTAAAGATCCGCAAGAAGAGATGGGGCTTCATTCTTAATGGGGCTGATCCCACTCACCTCGGCACTGAGAGCTGGACGCACCACAAGCCGGCTCGATTTGGTGCTGAAAGGGGTAGATTTGAGTGGGGAAGTTGCTGGGATGTTGCTCACTTCTTCAGACGACTCCGTGTTGTTATTACAATGATAATTACCGAACTCATGATTGTGGGCTACGGATGGCGCACCGCCGAAGAGTTGTTGTAGGACTTCCTCAGCTGTGCGCCGCTGACGGTTTGGGAGCGCCGCTAACCTTGGACCCGCAGCAAGAGCAGATCCCTTTGTACCACCCTCTGCGTTACTATCAAGTGGGACGTCATCTGACTCTGCAGGTGTAACATCCGCAATAATGTGGGGAGACGCCGGTTGTGCTCGTTTTACCTCCACGATTTCAAAGGGTTCCTCCTGCTCTGTGTCGTCCTCCTCTACTTCTACAGCTTCTCTTTTCTGCACCACAGCATCCAGTATTGTCGGCTCCTCTTCTTGAACCGCTAGCACATTTGTTAAAGGTTGTGGGAGGACTTGCCTTTGCCCATTGGTTTCCTGACCTCTGTCTTTTTCCTTGTTCCGTCGGGCGTCGTCTAGCTGCGCACGCAGCGTTTCTAGCGCCGTTTTGCGGGTGGCTGCCCACTGCGATGCAACTGCACGTCTAGACGCAGCAGCCGCAGCAAGAGAGGGGTTTTGATTTTCGGAGTAAAGCGGAAAGGCACCGGAGGGCGCAATTGCTGCGATAAGCGATCGATCTCGATCCTCCGTGTTCGGCGGGGTAGCATCCTCGGACGTTGGTTCTTCGCGCGAGTAGCTTCGCCGCGGTCCGTTCCACGTCTCTCTTCCATAAATCGCCTTCCACACGCCGATTTGATGGCGGGAGGAGGATGTGGTGTCTATTGACAAGTCCTCATTGTGGAATGTGGGTGAAGTTGGCACTGGCTGTGCTAATTGCATCGTTGACGGCGTCACCACATGTGGCTCCCCCAACGCAGCGATAGCAAGACGTGATGTTCCTTCTTCAAATCGCACATCCGCTTTCTGCTCCTCCAAGTGGTTCCCGTCATCCACCTCGGTCACGGTCAACGGGCTATAAAAGGTCTCAGCAATGGCTTCCACCCCCACGTCCTCATTAACATCTACTTCGCTGTTGTTGTGCACTGCCGCCGCCCCTTCCCTGCCGTCGGCCACGTATGGAGGTGAGTTAGGCAGCTCCTTTTCCACAAGATGACCATGACCTTTTACTTCTTGCTCAGGTTCATCCTCTGCCGGTGGATCAACATCGATGTCTTCCTCCGGACTGGGTGTCCTTCCAGACCTGCCCTCGGTTGCCGCCACCGGCACCGACGGGCTTGCATATGTGAACGACAACACCTGTTGGGTAGAAAGCAACATGCGCTTCATGCCGCGGCAGTCTCGGAACGCGCCGCTCGCCAACTCATCCACGTAGTCGTGCGACTCGGTGCTGTCGCTGCTACCAGAGCGACGCTGCCTTGGTTTCTCGCCTGCTGCGACATTCGGAGGCGGCGAAGCACGCGGTACCTTCTCGATAGTGTATTGCAGACGTGTTTGCGGAGGTGTGGAGTGGTGGGAGAGGTTGCGCACAAACGTGGCGGATGAAAAAGAAGTGGAGGCAATACTACTCACGGAGGAGGTGTTGTGTGGATCCCTCTTCTCTTTTGGCGCACTGGCGACACCTGCTTCTTCTTTGCCTCGCGTAGAATCAGAAGAAGTAGAAGAGGTCGAGGACGAAGAGATGAGAAATCGACGCAGTGCAAGCACGTGCTGTTTTGGTTCACCGCTTTCCATTTTCCTCTAATTTTGTGGGCTTTCAGGTTATATGTATGTGATGCAGTTCCAATACGAGTACACGAGTAGCGCGAATCCACTTCACTTTAGAGAAGCCACTATACTGAATGAGAACGAGTTGAGCACAATAACAATCTTCTCTAAAGACTGCTTTCAAGAATGGCTTTGTTGAGTCATCAACGCATACGGTTCCCTTTGTGTGTGGACTGTTGTGCGGTTAGAAGCAAAAACTACGAGATAAAGTGAAAGAGACCACAGAATGAAAGTTGAAGAACAACTGAGCAGTTACAGGCACAAGCATCAGGAATTTTCCGTAACGAAACGCTTACCAAATCAATGATTCCGCGCTGCAAAAACAGCTGTCGGGAAGCAAAAACGACTTTCCTCACTGTACATAAAGTTAATTACAACGTCAATTGATGTTCGGCAACCTCTGTATATTGCTGGCCTGTCCACCTGCGTGCGATGTTCGACATTCATTTCGACTTTTGAAGTAGACCGCTACGAGGAAGAACAAACGTTGGTAGAATAGGTACGAAGTCAACAGTTGGCGCGCAAACAATGGTTGAAAACGATCGACATCAGCACCGCGCCAACGTATACGCATGTACTGCACGCGTTTACAGAATAAGCACATCTGTTTTTTCTTCACTTAAAGATTAATTTGACCCTTCAGCTTGTGCGCGTTGCGGCGATGGACGAGCTCACACGCCGCGGTGTACTGCTCGAACTGCTCCCGTGCCTCCGGTGAGAGGGACTCCAGAAACTTGAGCTTGGACGTCTCCTGCTGCTCCAGGTACCAGCCTGTGAACAACTCCACAAAGTCATAAGGAAAACCAAGCTCGTCTTCGTCGGTCTGCGCCTCCCACAAGTCCGCCGACGGCGCCGCCTGACGTGTTGCGGCGGGAACGCCCAACACCTCCGCGACAGCAAAGACTTCGCTCTTGTGCAAATCGGAGATGATCTGCACGTCCACCACGCCGTCGCCAGCCTTGCAGAAGTAGCCGAGATAAAAATCCTCGTCCTTGTTGCCCGTCCCCATCACGATTGCGGGTGTGCCCTCCTGACTCAGCAACTGCGCCACGTAGAATCCTGGCGGGGTGCGCATGTAGCTGCGGAGCTGACCCCGCGCAAAGTCGCCGCCTTCAATCCCGACTGCCTTCTCAACCATCGCTGCTAACTCCTTATGCAACGCGGTCTGGTCCACCACCACTTCCGTCGCACCGCAGGCCGCGATGTTTTCCTTGCCCCGTTCCAACGCCCACGTACTGCTGTGAATCGGCTGGCAAAGGCCGATGTTCTTCTTAATGGGGCTGTCTCGGGCCTGCATAGCGCGGGCACACATCGCCAGCACGACAGCGGAATCGATGCCGCCAGAGACACTCGTGACACACGCCTTCAGGCCGCAGCGGCGCATGTAGTCGTTCAGCTTTGCGCACTTCGCTTCCACCCACGCCGCGGCATCGAAGTTGCGGGTCTTGCGGTGCTCCATGAGAACCCGCTGGAGCTCCGGCAGCAGTGTGGTGACGGGCATCTGCCTTCTGAGTGACAACTGAAAACTATTTTAAAAAGCAGAATCTACAAAATTAGTAATGAACCTGTTTTGCCAAAATAACGGATTTCAATACTTGGCTGAAGAACAAACGGCAAAAAAAAAAGAAAAAGACAAGCCGTAACGCGCGTAAAAAGCGCGTGGTAGGTACAAAAAGAAGCTGATCAGCGCCGCAACAGGGTTAAAAAAATAAAGAAGGACGAAAGAAAGAAAGACACTTTTCTTTTTTCAGTTTAGCAAGATGAGAGCGAGTAAGTGATTCGAACACCTATTAGCAGTAAACATATTTCTACGCTAATTGCGTTAAAGTCCTGTGTGTCTGTGTACGTGCCGCAGTGGCTCAACGTGCTGCCAGCAATCATCACCACAGCAACAACCCTCGTGCACACCGTAGAAGATTGCTTAGTGTTTTCAGCACAAAAGGAATTGCAAAACAGTTCCGCCGATCCCGTCCGGTTGAATACAGTGCACAATCATGTTAACTGGACTTTCGTTGCTTCAAGGAGAAAGCGCGTCAAATGAGTAGTAGGGAGAAAGTGCGGAAACAAAAAAAAAAAATCAGCAACAACCTCTTTTTTCACGAAAACAGGCCCATTTGAAGGAGAATGCAGTCAAACGTCGTTTTGAGAGCCTTCAGTCACCTCCAGAAAAGCAAGAGTTCAAGCAGGATCCGCCAATTATGTACATCAATAGACAAACATAAATAAAACGCCAAATGAAATGCCGAAAACGCACGCATTCTCAGCGAAAAAGAGGACAATGAAATAATAATAATAATAAAATAATAATAATAAGAGCATGCACCAGTAGTATTGACAAAAATAGAACACTGAAATCCCTATCAGCAACCTAAAGTCGCTACATCTCTGCGTTCTTGATCGCACGAGCCCTGCGATGCTCCTCCATGAGTTGCTGCCGGTACGACCGTGCCTTCGCCGCGTCCTCTGAATGCTGTCCCTTGCGGTACTCTCGCATGAGGTTTTCTTGATACACCATTCCTTCCAGAATCGGATCAGTGCGATAGGTGCCTTGACGAGCCTTCTCCTCAATGTAGTCCTTCAAAATTTCCCTCTTTACGCTCTCGCTACCCTCTGTGTCCATCAGGTCCTCCATGTGTACAATCTGTTCCTGTCGAATCCACGTGTCGTCCTGCAGAGGCTGGAGATGGAGACTGGCGAAGTCCTCGGAGGGCATCTCGAGAACGTCGGTGCTCGTGGTGCCACCGACCGCGGCGAGCTGCATTGATTTGCATTTCGTTGACATTGTTTCGCTGTTTGTAAATATCTGTGCTTAACTTTGGGCTTGTTTACAAAAAAAAAAAAGATTATCAAGGGAATAGGACTCCGTCCGTAGCAAAGGATGCTAGACAATAAGGGGGAGGAGAGAGCGAGATGAAACCAGGGTGTTTTTTCTCATCAAGTGAAGAGGCTAAAAACTCTCGCTTGCACCTCACCACTAAAACACAGTCGTTGCCTTTGCGGCACGTGAATAAATGCGTTTTAGTGTCTAAAGTTGCCCCTCACTCACAAAGCCCAATGCAAATGAACTCCCTTGTAGCACCGTGCACGTCAACAAACAGCTCCTAGGTAAGATATGTTGGGTAGCATGAATGCCCACGAAGATGAACTCGGTCTTACAACACACAGAACAACACAACGGCTGCAGTTTCACAGAGTGCAAGTCCCAGCGCTTATCCTTCCCCTTTGAATTTCGAGGTGCTGGAGTCAAGGGGGGGGGGTCGAATCCACGAGAATACAGCAAAAAGTAAAATAAAATAAAATAATAACAGTAATAATAAAAGTGATACAGAAAAGAACGACAAGGGGCCCACAGACACAAACAGGTAGTCCCAGTTTTACTTACATCCACGAAGCTAGCGTGGCAACACTGGCAGCTCGTTAAAAGATAGAGGACAACTGCACAAACTTCACTGCCCATAATTGCCGGTTTTCTCCTTACAAGCTTTTCGAAGAAGGATGGAAAGCGGGAAAACAAAAGTGGGCTGCCTTTGCAATCACGTGTCTTGAGGAATTTTCGCAAATCCTACAAAAGTAAATCCGCTGCTTCAAAAAGGACAGAATGAAAAGCTTGCAGTAGTGCACGCTTCATTTGCGCGTGTGTTTTTCAAGATTTTAGTTTTTTGGTCCAAACGCCGAGTAATCAGCTTAAAGGAATTTTCCACAACTCGCACGCAGCACACAGCTGACCAAAAACAAAAAAAAAAAGAAAGTATCTGATGCTTGTGTACTCAGCAGTTTCGTACGTTGACACGAACTGTCAAAGTGATTTTACAAACCAAGATAAGTAATTTGAGTTCGTTTCGTCTCGTTTCTTTCGACGTTCGTCAGGCATGCACTTGCTCGGTCACACGACTAAATAGCAAAAAAAAATGTGTCTTTACCTCCCCTCTCGAAAGTACGTACGTCCCGTGCCACGATCACTGGACGCTTCGGACGAGGTTTCTTCGACCTTAGACGGCGGGAGCGCAGCGCTAAGTGTCATGTTGCGAATGCCCGCACCGGCGTAAGTTCCGTCCTTGTGCTCCCCAACACCATCAACACCACCGGAATTGTGGCACCCTGCGTTGTTACGCACGTGGCTCGCGCCGACGACGGTGTCATGTTGCACTGCCGCACCGGTCAGCAGCGGTGAGACGTTCTTCGTCGGCGGCGACTGCGTCGACGGGCTAAACGGACGTGCGTGGAACATGCGCGGGACCTCCGCAGAGACATCTAAGTTTAGCGTTTCGTGATTTGCAGTGGAACCTCTGCGATCTTCGGAGATGGGGCCGGCAGTGACGATGGCTTCAGTAGTTTCTAACAGAGAATCTCTGGTGGTAGTTACAATCGCTTTTTTACCATTGCTGTTGCTGCTGCCGCTTTTGGCATTGCTGACTTCTTGTCCATCCGTAGTCGAGGCAGTAGTCACGGCAGCGGTTTGCAGCGTCGTGCTGGCGTTCGTCGAGTTAGCGCTTGGTGACAGCGCTCCTTGGGAACCGCGCTTAAATGTGACGATGATGACGGACATGTTGTCGCAGCCAAGCCCAAAAGGCTGCGGAGACAGGCACGCGTCCATCAGCTCCTCACAGATACGGCCCAACGGCACTCGCTGCTGGATGCGCGGCCGAACAAACTCGACCACCTGTTCACTCGTCATCATATCCCAAATGCCATCGCACGCAAGCACGGCAAACTCGTCCTTGTCACGGTTTAAACGCGTCATACGCACCTCTGGCGCACACGTCACAGCCTGCATTTCCCATGACACCTGCGCGTTATTTTTGAACATGAAGTCGCCAATGGCACGACTCAATGCGAGCATGCCATTCACACGGCGGTTCAACACGTAGCAGCCGGCCCGCTCAATACGCATTTGCTCCGTCGGAAGAAAAGGTTTGTGGTCGGTGCTGAGGGCGTCAACGCTGCCGTTGCGGCACATAACACAGCGACTGTCACCGGCGTTCGCGCAGTACAAGTCGTCGCCGTCCACGTATAAGACTACCGCGGCGCACCCACCTCGCTCAAAGCTCGGCAGTGAGTGCAAATACTTGTCAATTGCGATGAAGCCGTCATAAAGGGCCTGCGAAATCTCACCTCGCATGAAAGCTGTAGTCTGATGGACAAACTGGAACATGTACTCACCGCAGTACTTGGAGGTCGCAGAGCCGCTGTGGCCGTCATAGACACCGAAGAAGCCGCCCTTGTCAAGCATCAGCAGCGTGTGTGCATCCTCCATGGAACGACGCCACCCCTGCATGCTGCTACACCCGTAGACCAGGAACTCGTTCTCTCCGGACACCGTCTCTTTCGTCTTCACTGGCTGACTCAAGATGTCGGCGCGGCGCAGCAGCTCGTCGTAACTGGGCTGTGCAGCGTTGCGTACGATCCAAGCAACGATGACCTGTCCCACATCTAGAAAGCCCATCAACCACCCCACGGCAATCATAGCCATAGATGCGACGAGACCGTAGGACTTGAACGTATAGAAGGTGATGAGGGCGAGCAGGCCAAACATCGCGACGGAGCGCACTACGTAGGCCCGGCGGTCGCGCGCCTGTTGCTGGAACATGCGTGCCATCTGTGTCTGCTGCAGATTAAGGAAGTGAACCTGCTTTGCCGAGTTCATCGGCTGCTTCGTCGGCGGCCGACGCGGCGGTGCACGCTTCGGTGCCATGACACGGAAAAATAAAAGAGAAAATGGTACTTAATACAAACCGAACACAAAGTCCCGTCGACAGGTAAAATATACGGACGTGAAGAGTATGAAAAGCAACCAAAACAAGTGAACTTGTACAACGAGCGGTTTCGGACGTGCAAATGGTCGCCCGACACGGAAGAATACGTATTTTCCCTCGGGTGATTGGAACAATCAAAACCGGTTTCACAGCACTAAAGGAAACTCAGCGATTAGTGCGGCAGCACAGTCAGCAGCCCTCCCAAGAAAGCTGTCACTGATATAAGTTGCTGTAACCAAACACACAAAGATAGTTGGAAATACAGTAGAGCAGAGTAGGTCAAGGCGCTGACTCCAATGGCAATTTAATAAAGCCACAACCCGCTATACTTTGTTATTGAAGCGCAATTTGGTAAAAAAAAAAAAAACGTCGTGTGTGTGTGTGTGTGTGTCAGACAGGTTAGACTGATAAACCCTGTCTTTAGCTGCGGTACGGGCAAAGAAGAAGAGAAAAAGGGAGAGTATGCAGCTCACAGCAATGGGCCTTGCTTACTGCAGAAGGAAGAATAAAAACGAATGGTTAGAGCGGAAGAGTACTGGGGCAGGCAGCCAAAGTGAAGAACGTGGTTAGCAACGTCACCACAATCCATGTGAAGCCAAAAGCGTAAGATACTCGGACTTTGTGTATCGTGCAACAGCAGAGTTATATTGTTGGATATGTAAAACTCAACTTCGGCTTTTTATGAAAAGAGCGAAAATGGGAAAACTGGAGCTGATGTTTAACTCGACTTGAGCGGCACGCACTTCAACAATAAGTTGAAAAACCAAACAGACGTCCAAATCGTGTTTAAATCTATGAACGTCGCTCTTTTCACTGTTAGCCCGGTGGGTAAATGAGTTGTGGTGAATTGGGAATCAGAATACGGTGTGAGTTAGCATTTTTTTTTTTAGCAGAGAAGCCGTGGTATGTCAGAAGAATGAACGAAAAAGAAAACACTCAAGAGGTGTATGAGACCATGGAAAGTTTGCAAGCACTTTACCCCGGTCGGAGAGGAGGCGCTGTCCAAATGCACTCTTTGGAATGCACCGTGTTTCACCAAGAAGAAGAGATTACATAGTTGCCTTTTATACAAAGAGTGTATCAGCTTTTTGACTGGTGCACCATCGCTTTTCCTCTTTTCTTGGATCTCAGCTTCTATGGAATGCATCGTTTTATCACGACCGAGAACAGACTACACCCGCCAGCACACGCGCACCAAGTAAAAAGACAATTCGAAGGTGTGAAAAGACTCGCATAAAAAAACTACACGAATGAGAACTGTGTCAGAGCAATGTGTTGCCTCCCTCACACACACACACACACACACCAGCGTAACCTATAAATTGTGTGCGCACCCACGTTACTAGGCGACTGAGACAACAAACGAAAACGCCGTTCTATCTATACCCGTGCGTTACACTTTTATGAAAGCCCTATAAAGCAAATCTGCATTCAGCGTTGAGTTGCCGACGTAGTTGACTTCTACGAGAGACTTAATTCATCACCTTCTCTAGACCCATCAAGTCCGCTGCGGCGGTGTGTAGAGCCGCTCAAACACGGTTGCAGCTTCTCCTGTTGCCGCTCCTGGTGAGCCAATCGCAGGCGAAAGAGAATTGGACACCACTCGCTGTATCGGGTAGCGAATGCTCGGCTTCATCGGCGTGCGTGGCTTCACGCCATGGCGAAAGCGGTTCGCCGCCCCTGAAGTCGGGCTCGAGTCGGACCGCGCGGAAGTGGTCGTTCCAACGCTCGTATCGCGTATGTCCGTCACCTCGGACGGCACAATGCGCTTCTGTGTGGTGGGTACCTGCAGCACCCTGTGGGAGGCATCTGGAGAAAGCGCGCTGTGGTCGAGGAAGTGCTGCGCGGACGACGCCAGCTCGATGAAGTCGCAGACAAATGGCGCAAACTTTGGTACCTGCTGCATCACCTGTAAGTTTTCGGATTGCTTCAGCTGCACAAACGCGGACAGGAAAGAGGTGAGCCGCTGCCGCTGGGTTTGGAGTTGTTGCACAACAGCGGATGTCTCGCGAAACATTTGATTGCTGCGTCCGTTCAGAATTGGCGTTTGTTCATCTTCACGTAGCTTCATCAAACCTGTCAATGACTCCTCTACATCAACTGTGTTTGGCAACTCTGCAGCTACCTTCTTGGCCGACAGCAGTAAAGCGCTGTATCTTTCGATATGCTTCGCAACGGCAACCACATTGGATAACTGCTCGTCTTCAGGGCTTTCGTCACCACTCTCACTTGCCTCCTCTGAGGATGCGGAGGAGGACGGCGAGAGCTGGACGTGTGAAAAACGCACTGACCGCGCTTGTTTTGTTTTGTCATAAGCGTTACACGGTGGTACGGAAGTACGCGCCACAAAGGCGCCTTCTACACGGACACAATGATGGTCACACCACTCAAAATGCGCGTTTGCGTCATACGCAGTACCGTGTTGAAGCAGGTGCAATACCTCTTGGGGGAGGGAAGACGCAGACGTCGTCGCCTCTTCCATCGCTGCCAGTCGTTCACCATCATCGCTCACGGGTTTTGCGGCCGCGCCGTTGTCGTTCCTCTCTCTGTTTCTATCAGCGGAAGTTAACGCATGCCGCATCATCTCCTCACTCATCTTAATAGCGGCACTAACAAACGCTGACGTCACGCCGCAGCGATGCCGATTTGCCAGCGTCTTCCGTACTGCCAGCGGCAGCTCCATAAGATACACGTACAGCCGCAGCCACAACTTCTCTTCGTCCTCATCGTCGCAGATGCTACGGACAAGCAGCCGCACCTGCGCTTCCAGCCTTGACAGAAAATATGTCGGCACCGGCGCCACCACCGCAGCTTGCACATCTGCGCAAAGACCGGTCCCTGCAGTATTCATGGGCTGGGTGCAGTCTGCCTCCCGCATCGGCGTCCAGCCGAAGTCTGCACAATTTAGCACCGTTGAGTCGCTGCCCTCGCCGCTTGGTAGAATGGGGCTCACGATCGCCGCTTGTGCGAAACGATCCGGCGTGGCGCTCGAAATCGCATAACGCCCCTGCGCGTCCATCGGCTCTGTCTGCGTCCCGTGGTCGCTGCAAAACCAGTGAACGTTTGTCTGCGTTTCCGAAGCAGATACTGTAGCCGGCTTTACTGCTGCTGCTGCCGTCGTTGCGGGAGCAAAGACATTTTTAGATGACACGACGTCTAGTTCAACACCTACTTCCGTGTGCAGCGACCGCCGTGATAACGCTGTTCTGTCTTCGCCGTCGGCCTTGGTGCTTTTGTGAGACGCACGAATCGCACCAGAGAGTTGTGAACCAGCAGCGACAAGGCTCGCACTTCCGGCAGTCGGCGATGTCGTTGATGCGCCGTATAGCGCTTGGCTACCCACAGTAGCCGCATTCGACGCACTTCTATAATTCACGCCGTCTTCGACTCCTCTATCACAACCACCGCTGCCACCGGTGCGGCTACCGCCGCTCGTGCGGACATCACGATGCTGAGCCCCAGTTGTCTGGCCAGGGAAGTCCACTGTAGGGACGAAGCTGTGTAGGGCACTGGCGGTGCCAAGTGCCTTCGTGTGCTGTGCTACTGCCTCCACCGTCAGTGATTTCTTTGATTCCTGTGCCACAGCAGCGGCAGCAGTGCCACCATAGACAGATGGACGAACGTGTCCGTGGTGACGGTGCGGGTGTGGCTGAGACGCATCTCGGCTGCGACTGTTAGTAGTGGCGATTGCAGTAATACGTGGGTGGTCACCCGCTGCAGCAGACGTAACGGGGTATGTGGATATCGCCGCTGCAAGAGCCGCCCCTTCCTTTTCGTTTTGGTGGTTGCCGCGTGCGCGGCTGGAGCCGCGACTTCGTGCGCCAACAGGGCCGTGACTGGCGGAGCGAGAACGTGGCACCCCACGAGAAACCGAGGAGCCGGCGTGTGATCTTTTGTGTTGAGACGGAGTCGTGGCTTTCTGAAGCAGCAGCAGTGTTCCCACCAACGCGGTCGCACAGGTGACAAAGATGATGCTCTCCTTGTGCTTCGACAGTTTTTCCATGATTGTATTTCCTTTTCCGTTGTTCTATGGTGAAGATCTTGGAAAGAGAAAAGGGGGATTTCGCAAGGCGATGACGACAATTGCTCGCTCTACGCTATGGCTTTGATTTCTATAAAATGGATCTGAAACAGCGATAGTACACTTTTACGAACGTAGCGCAATGAAGTACGGCAACCTTTCAACGATGCGCTCTCTTCAAAGCATGAAGGCTTACCTCCCAAGCAGTGTTGTATTGACGATGATCGTAGTAGCATTTACCGAAAGGAGTTGGTGCAAAACGAGCAGATTTGAACAGAACGAAGGTGAGGAAAAGAGCGCATTTTGTCAGCGTTGACTAGCTTTACTTTAGTAAACCCGTTTTTTTTTTAGCAGTTAGAGAATATGAGATCGTCCTCTCCCGGCAAAACGCTGCAACGGAGGCAACACTTACTGCAAGACCCAGCTTGATTACAACGCATCACAGCAGTGACTCCTCTTCTTCTAGATTTTGCTAAAAGCTCAGCGACTTCAGTTAAGGTAGCACTGTAAACAGACATTGATAAAATCTAAAAGAGCATTGGCTCACCACAGTCTCACTACTAATCTGAAATTTTAGATTGTCGACAGTTCTTGAATCACTAGCAAGTTATGTGCGTTTCTAAATAGCCGCCAGGCGTGGATGCAGTACAGCGGAAAGGCGCTGCAAAGCAATTCCACTTGCCACCTGGGAGGGCAGACCGCGATGGCCTGTATTTATAACTTTCTTGAGCGTTTCATTCTCAGCTTTCTCATACAGTTCATTGCAATGTACACCATCAGGTAGAATCTCTAAGATGCCAGTGCAAAGTTTCATGATGTCGCTGTGGGGCAGCTTGCCTTCTTGAGGCACAACCAGCACCACACCACCAGATAGGGCTTCACGCAACACGGCCTCCGGCTCGCACAAGTTGTGTACACGTCGTGCTGCCAACAACGCCTTGTACCGCCTAAGAGACTCTCCGGAAGCTGCAAAACTCTGTAGTTCTGCGTTGTTTCCACTGGCTGCGTTCCCCTCGCTTTCGGCGTTAGTTTGTGTAGGATCCTCCTCTTCTGCAAGTGGATCCCCTTCATACAAGAAGCGGTGTCCACAGTCCAACAGCCACCACGCACGCGGAGAAGCCGCTGTTTCACCTTCTTCGACACAGTATAACCTGTTTACCTCTGCGCTTAAAGATGCCGACCAGTCCATCCTTTCTTCAACCGCAGCTGGCTCGTTGTCGCTGTTATCGCTGCAGCTTACAGCAGCATTACTAGCATTTGATTCCTTTTTTTCCAAAGCAATATTGCCATTTGACACACCGTCTGGTAGAGGACCAAGGTAGACGGGTGGAGTGTAGTGGTACGACCCCACTGCACCGACCACGTTGTACTTGCGACGCCCCACGTACAGAATGTAATCCACCAGAAATGCGTTGGCGTTGCGAATCAGTCCGCCAAAGTTACGCTGGTCGTACTCGTTCTCATACAGTACAGATATGCCGAAGAAGGCGGGCGTCATAGAAGATTCATGTGCACATGGACTTGCTTTTGTCGTTGAAGTGAGCGAGATGTCACCAGCACCTTTTTCCTGTTCCCCCTTTGGTGTCATTGAAGGCTCGAATGTGCCGCTGCTGTACTGCAGAAGCATTCGACGGTAGTTTTGCTGCTGCTGCTGGATCTCCATCATCTCTTGCCTGTAGAAGACAGGGTGAATTGGACGACGGTCGACGCGCGGTGTCGTGTTTACATTCACGTCCTGTGAAGGGATAGAGGTGGAGGTAGAGAGAGTACTGTCTCCACTTGATGCGCGTGATGCTGTCTTTGCTGAGCTTGAAGGCGTAGGAAGACTGTGTTTGAAGCAATCTTGATAGGCTTGAATCTGCTGTCTTAACGCATGCAGCTCGATCTTTGAGCTAATTTTTGACGAAGAGAAGGTGGTCTCTATGTTGCTGGCAATCTTGCCTGCTGCCGGCGAGTGAACAGTTCGCGCGTCGGGGCAGTGCTCATCGATGTAGCAGTAGAATAAAATAATTCCCAGAGAGGTGACAACGTTCAGCGAGCTAATCGTGCCGTACTGAGGTACATACACCACCTTATCTGCCACCGGGAGGTTTGCGTTTTCGTTACGTGCTGTTTCCTCTTCGCTGGACAATTTTGGTCTCAGTAGACTTGGCCGCACCCCCCAATTCTCATGACCCACCACAAGTCGGATGCAGTTCCTCTGCTTCGCCGTTGTAAGAGGCAACCGTGTGTGCATGAGGCTCTCAGCACGATTGGTAAAATTTTCTAGCGCGACGATAGGATGGACACTTGACACGGTTCGGCTGTCTGATGTGGAGTCAGTAGGCGCGAAAAAAGATTTTTCCCCAAAAACCGCAACGCCTGTAAACGGATTCTCCTCTATCTTGCTTGTACTCACCGAAGCAGGAGACGATGATGAAGCCATGGAGGTCGGACTAGTTTTGCCAGAACACGATCGCGTCTGCACGTGTTCGATAGACCTCCACGACGCTGCAGTTAGAAAGGTGGGCGGTGCCGCAGTTTGAAAGTAGAGGCAGGTGCGAATCGAGTTGGTTGCATTGAACGCACTGTGGCAGCCCTCTAACCCAACTTGAGCACTAGTGAGGGTACCAGCAAGTCGTGGCCATGGTGGAATGCGTCGTGACCACCGCGTAAGCGGATTGGATGCTAGCGGGATGGTTCGCTTCGGTGGATGAAGTGTCTGTTTCAAAGCCCGTAGTGTATACTGCATCTGACGCTTCAGAGGTCGAAAACGGGAGTGTTTTAAGGTAGACGCCTTCACCGTCTACAATAAGAACTACAACGAGGGGAAAACAGCAAACCTATTTTTCTTAGGGAAAGCAAACGAGGGCATGTCTTACGTGAAAACGGTCGGTAATACCTAACAAAAAGAAAGCAGGTGATTAGTGGAGTGTCGTCACCACCTCAACAAAGGGACGCACCCAACTGAGTTTTCTAGACGTCCTGCAGTTTCTTTTTACGAGTTATTGATGAAGTTGTAGAGTCCCACCGTTCACTTTTTTTTTTCGCACTTAAGACGAGATACTACCGAGCAGTTTGATTTGAGAAGAACTTCGATGTCCCGTAATGGTCCTTCCCTAGCTGTTTCACCTCAGCCCGTGTACATCGAAATTAAAGAGGAAACACTTACACGTAGGACACCGTCTCTTCCGATCTTTTGACTACCATTCACACCATTAGTAAATAAGGCAAGTGAGTGGCAATTAGAAGACGGTTATTAAGCAGCTGTAAATCAAGCAGACCAACAATGACCTTCATTGAGTAGACATAGGCGCTCCATGCCATTGGCTAGTGTTAGCAGTCGTCGAAAGCAGGAAGAACGATTTAAGAACAGAAGAGCAAATGAAGAGAGAATAACAGTGCACTCGTAAAATGGGAATTGAAAATTTGGTTAAAGACTTGAAAAAGCTGGCACTACGCCAGACCAGTAGGTGATGGTGTGATTTCACTTCCTCACACCAACTACGCTAATTCGAGAATGATGAAAGACACTCCCAACAAATGGGCTCACCTTCGCAGTAAAAAGCAGTCACGATGTCTTCATCCCCGATCAGCAAAGCGCCCCATATTTGAAACAATGGGCTTTCGTGCGTTTTTTTTTTTCTCGTTGATGTCGCGTCCGAATCAACTTTGTAGATCACGCAACACCTATAAAGTTTGTGGATTAGCATGATGGTGTCCACCACAAACCCAACTGACTCTCTGCTGTATCCTTACAGCACTCTGACGTGACATAGTTTTACTTTTATCACCTGAATATCAAACCTCATGAAGAAAGATAAGCATTATTTCGAGTGTTGCGCTACTGCTAAGCAGCATAGATGTGCAACACACCGCACGCCACACCGTTTGCAGCTGTGGCACCGCGACGCAGGACAAGGGCTGTGTTTGGAATTGTCACCTCTGCCACGCGCAGCTGAAATTTCGGAGAAGAGCGGGTAGACCACACTTCCTGATTTACAACAAGCACACCAGTGGCACTTGCCGTGTTGTCTAAATCTGGCCCATCCACGTCTTCGTTTTGATGTGTGACAACCGCGAATTGAGGTCGCGTAGACGGCAAGAACATAATATGAGGCATAAATTCTTCCATAGTGGCGCTGACGCTGCTACCGTTTGCTGCAGCGGCAGCGGACCCGCTCGGCGCAGAAGGGCTTTCGATTGCGTCATCACTCATCGTTTCTACCTTGGCACGCTTTATCTCTGCCTTTAAAGATGTTTTTTGGGGTAATGGCAGCTGCAGCACGGCATCCCAGCTACGAGAAGAGGTCATCGACAATGAGGACGACAAAGAAGTCTCGCTGCCCCCCACCTCACTACCTTCACGTTGCTTTTTAGCGCCACACTGAGCAGCCGTTGATTCAATGTCCAGTAGTTCATTGCGCAGCGGCACGTAGTCCATTCGCAGCTGTGGCAAGTGCCTCAGGTCCACCGTTGACACAGGGAAGCGGTATAGTGGGGTGTAAAGGCGGCCGTCGACGAGGGCCTCCACAACGCGGCGCAGGCTGCCCTCGGCGGCGGGCCAGCGCTCAACCATGCGTTCCCGCATCGCCCCAACAACGTCCTCGTTGCACACACCCACGTGGATTCCGTTCACCGAGAGCCGGCACGGGTTGGACCGCACAAGAATATCCTCCGTGTCCGCTATGGCGTACATGGTGGTGGGCACCACGGGCACCTGCATTACATCATCTCGGTGCGAAACCAACAAAACCTTTAGCCGCGGCAGCAGTGGTCGGGTGACGTAGTAATTCTTCAGCGTCTCCTCCAACGTGTCCACGAAGCTCTCCATCACCTCGTTGAAGGTAGCTCCGAGTGAAGGCAGCAGACCACGCTCGAACTCGTTCGTGAAAGGCGGGATGAAGGGACCACCGATGATGAGGATATCGGCGCCACGGTGCAGCGCCTGATGCGTGACGGCGCGCAGAAGGCCGGCGACGTCGCGTCGGGGAAACGGGCCGCTACAAAAATGAATGCGCGCGCCGTTTGTGTGACCACCATTTGCCGTGGTCGAAGTCAGCGGGCGATCCACCCGCCACGGCAGGGTTGGACGGGCGGGCAGCACAAACTCACGCACAAGTACACCCGTCAGCACACCACGCGCGCTACGTTGAAAAGGCTCGCCGATGACCCCGACTGCTATTCCCGGGTAAAGCCCCGTAAACTGACGCACCTGGCGGATGTATAAAGAGAGTCGAGTGCCGTCCTGCGCTGCGGCCTCCTCGTCCGCCTCCGCCTTCGTCTCCTCCCCTGCAGCACCGATGCTTCCTACTTCAACAGTTGAGAGGCTAGGCGACTCACCGGTGCTGCGTCGAATCGAGGCACGCCCAGACGCCGTGAACCCACTGTTTTTAGCACTCGAATTAGATTCCTGCAGCAACACGAACGCGTTTGTTGTTGCGTTGGTGTGTTGCGTCATGGCTTGCAGCGCACGTACGTAGCTGTCCTCGTCCTCGAGGTCGCGGATGACGTAAAACTCCCACGGCACCATCTGCGTCACTGCGCTGGCCGTAGAGGCGTCCTGCACCTGTGTGAGAATGCCGACCGCGCGGAACAACGGGGTAGCAGCCGTGTACGTAGGGTTGGGTGAGGATGCGAATAAGTCATCGACAGGCCCCTCGGCCCCTCCTCCTTCCTGGCCCTCCATCGGCAGCTCTGGCTTCACCGCTGACCTTGTGCGCTGATGCTGGTCGTGTTCTTGCTTTTCGATGCTGCTGCGCCAAAGGGGGATGCGTTGTAGCATATCCTTGAAGTACGCCACCAAGTTCTTGCGTACCGTTGGTATTGATATATCCTGTACTCCGCAGTACGAGGAGCTACGAAAGTTAGCGGTGTTCCGCGCGTCCACATCGACGAC
Source organism: Crithidia expoeki (assembly GCA_900240875.1). NCBI lineage: Eukaryota > Euglenozoa > Kinetoplastea > Trypanosomatida > Trypanosomatidae > Crithidia > Crithidia expoeki. Next base: position 595,413 of record OESE01000220.1, read on the forward strand.
CTCTGGGCTGCCAGCGGCGCGTTGCTGGGGTGTGAGGAGCTGCTTTTCAACTCGGGACGGTGGGTGCTCCGTGCCAAGCAGCAGGTGCAGATTTGCTGCCACCCTCCAAGCCCCCTCCACCTGCATAACGACAAAAACGTGAGATTGTAGTAAGTTCTAGTCAGAAATAACACTAATGTGCGAAAAGGGAAAAAACAACATCAGAGCCTTTTGTCGTTGTTGGTCTTTGAGAACGCGATTTATGCGGCTGCTTTTTGGGAGCACTGCTTACGGTTGCTTACGTGTAAGGAGAAGAATAAAGAACGTCATCAAACGGAAAAGAAGGTTTATGTGCGGGAGGGAGGTGGGGGGAGCGAAAGAGGAGAAGAATAAGGCAAAAGGAGAAAAAGAGATAAGCACTGTAAGCAATGACAATCTCCAAATAATAATTGTCGCTAGATGAACGCCTTTTTTGTTGAAACTGTGGGTTAGCTAATATCAACGCCTTTAGAAGTATGAAAGATCATGTGCAGACACAAGGACGTTCAAATTATTATCAAAAAGCAATTGCACTACAAGCACTACCCCGCACTTAATAGAGGCGTCGGGAAGACTTGAACCACGTTAAGTCTTAAGAAGTTGCGGTTGTTATTGTTCAGAGACCAATGAGCAACACAGCACAAAAGTTGTCTTTCTCAAAAATCGTCAGCTGCGTGGGGTAAACGACAAGAAACCACAACACACAAAGCAATACGCGAAAACACAGCGGGAAAGCAAACAATGGAAAGGTCAACGGTGAGGTAACATGCTTGATTGCAGTGGGAAGCATACAGGGCGAAGCAAGTACAGCGGACGACGCCGCAGTTCATTATTATACCTCCAGCTTGAAAGCCTCAATAGCTTCGTCGAGACTCTTCTCCTTCATCCTGTATGCCTCAGCCCACGAGCCGCGGAGCCCTGCGGCCTGCTGAATGTAGCGCTCTACGCCATCCATTGTGTTCGACTTGTGCGCGCTGACAGCGGCCAGGTTGGCCAATGTAGCCTGGTCGTTTGAGCGTACCGCCAGCGCATCGAGCAGCGAGCGCTCCGCTGCGTCGTAGCTTTGCATACCCAATTGCGCCAAAGCCATCAGATTCGACACCATCACACTCTGCCCACACCGCATCTGCACCTCTTTGAAGGACGCAATGGCGGCCTCGTAGTTCTGTGTGGCGACGTTGAAGGCAGCCTGATGGAGGGACACAATACCCGAGTAGAGCAGCGTCACGATAGCCTCGCTGTCCACTTGCTCCATCCGCTTTACTTCATTCGCCGCCTCGTCCGGTCTGTTTAGTCGTAACAAGGCTTCCACGGCCACGGCGTGCAGTTCCACAGTGCGACGCATTGCAAGCGCGCTGTCGGGCTTCGGCAGCTCGCCGAGCCACTTCTTCGCTAGCGTCAGAGCACCAATCACGTCATGCTGGTAGAGCAGTGCGTTTGCAGCAAACAACGCCTTGTACACGCTGTCCGCCGACACCGTCTCGGCGTCCTCCTGAAGTTGCTCCACCACCACGCCGACGGTGTCAGAGAGCGGGTCGCTATCGCGGAGGGCGCACATCAGCTTCGCCCAGTTCCGCACGCTCACCAGCAGCGGGCTACTCTCGGAGCGCAGTTGGCTGATCACGGCGTCGCCTTGGCCCAGGCCGATTTGTCCGAGCGCCACAATGGAGTTCTTCTCTGTGTTGAAGGCGGTCACTTCAGCGGGTTTTGTGGACGTGCTACGCGCTGTGCTAGCATCGGCTATGACCTGATGGAAGTTGCCGACGGTCAGCGCGTTACGCACATCAAAAAGAGGGTCAGTCATTTTCCGGTTGCGTTTGAGGGTGAGATGGCTGTATTAACTGTCCAGAAAAGATGTAAGCCTCAACGCAGAACAAGTTCAACGGCGCAAGATGGTCACGTTTTATCCTCTTGTTTTATAATAATATATACTAGGTAGGTAAAAACAACGGTTGTCAATGCAAAGCTAACGAAAAGCAGAAGTTGTGTAAGTAAAGGAAAAAAGAGAAATTAAAGAAAAATTACTCAACAGGTTTTATCAGTAATTGGTTTCTCACTGTTTAAGAGAAGAGGCCGCAGACTGCCGAGGCGCACAGCCACTTCACGATAATTTCCGCTTGAAACAATGAGTGATCCGGAGGGTTTCCTGCTCAACTCCATAGAATCAATTTCACATGAGTGTTGACCACTTTCTCGCACGCAATTACGTGGCACAGCAAAGAATGCATCATGTCATTTCAGTCTCCTCAATATGCTCCCGCCCATCATCCTTGACTATAGTCTGTGTCCGGCGCGTAAACGACAAGATCTCATCTGCTCTTTTTTTTCTCAATTTAACTTAGTGGTCTTTACTTATTTTTAGAGTGATCGTAAAGCGCGTCTCGACATGAGAGCCTCGAAACAAAAATTCAGTGTGACGCCCCTTCGAAATGAGCACGAGAAGGAGCGTCGAGCTGAGAAAAGGGTAGAACAGAAAGCTGCACTTGCCTGCAAGTAAGCCCGGTCGAGTAAGGCTTACAGTGAAGGACGGGAAAAACGTTCTATTCTACGTGTGTATGTCCTTTCGAATGCTCCGGTTTACTCCACATTCAAAAAAAAAAACTGTACGAACGTTAAAAAAAAAAGACCCAGAAAGATAGCACGGTATACCCGCACACAAGCACCAACACACACGCATACACACACACACACATATATATATATATATATATATATATATGTATTTAAACGCGGGGTCGAACGAAGGCAGCAGCACGCTGTTCACAGTGCCCTTCTCCTAGCCTCAAGCGTGCCCAACAAAGGAAGAAAGTGTGACTTGGCATTAGATCAGTATGGCTTTGAGGACCGTTTTCAGTTGCAAAGGCCACCTGTTCATTATCTTAGTGGTGTTAGCTGTCGGAAAAAAAGGAAAGCAGAGAAAGTCATCCCGTTGTTACATATTCAGCAAAGAGAAATCAGGCACGGAGGAAAAAGTGACAGGTGCAAACAACGCGAGAGAAGCAGGTGGGCGTAGCGTTGAGCGGGAACAACGCTGGGGTGGTGGGGTAAAGGGCAGTCATCTAGAATAACAATTGGTACGTTTCACCAGAAAAAAAAAAGAGGGGGCGAGTAAAATAAAACACAAATAAAAATAGCAAATAAAAACGCTTGTCACGTGAGACTGGGAACAACCGTCTTTAACAGTCACGTTGCATCTCGTACCTTTTTCTCTTCGCTGTCTGGTTTTTATTTTACTTTGTATTCTTCTTCTTTTAAGCGCCTCCTCTTCTACTATTGGCTCTGCTGTATTTAGGGCGTCCCCCTCGCCTTCCTCTTACGATGCACGTTAGTTGTTGTTGGTGGTTTTTTTTTGTGTGTATTGGTATTTTCTTCTTGTCTTTAGTAATAAGGCTTATTCGGCAAGAATCCATCGCCGAGAAAGGCGCTGTGTCGTTTAGCGGTTAGTGCCCTCTATTATATATATATGTATATATATATATATATATATATTCACTGCCTCAGAAGAACAAGAAGAAAAAAAACGGTGTTGATATTATCAGGATAAAAGTCGACCGTTGCGCATCGCAACAACACGTTCTGGTAATTCTGTTCTCGTCTAAGAGCGGCATGGCCGACGAAATGCTCAGCTTCGAGAAACACCAAGTAGAATTAGCGGCAAGGGACTAACGTACAAGCAAATGGGGCTAACTCCAGCGAGAAATTGAAAACGAAAGCCGCCATCTGAAAAGTACGCGCGCCTACTCCACAAAAATAGAACAACGCAACACCACAGAAAAAAAAAAAATGGATGTGGAAAAAAGCAAATGTGGCGAAGGAAGACACGTCACATTTGCTCATGGAGCACGCAAGCGCGAGGCACGGATAACTCGGAAAAGCCAATCTTACGTAAAAAGATATCAAGTAAGTATCGGCTGCAGCGCGCGTGTGTGCGTGCGTTTGTGTGTCTCAGTAGCAGTGTGTGTACTAGTTTCCTCTTCCACAAATTGATCCTCTCAATCTTCATTTGAACTTTTTAATTAGCTGTTTAGAATAATCCAAAGAAAAAATGCGTCTTCTTACCTTCGTCGTTTTTTAGCCATCGACCTTGATCGTTACCCGACTCGACGTGGGTCCAAGCAACGCCTCGACTGTTTGTGTCCTTGCAAGCCTGGGCTTCTTGCGGCAAACAGCTTGTTTTTTTGGGCAGAGAAATATCGGTGAAAAGGCCCCACGAAAGATATGAAAAGGAAAGACGACGAGTCCACGTTTTAAACTTCCAAACCGGGGGCCAATTTTTTTGTTTGGAAAATGAAAAAGGGAAAGGGAGAGGAAGTCACGCAATTGCCTCTTCAACAAATAAGTAAGAAAGCCGTTAGTGACCGTTCGCCTGGGCACTGTTGGTGTTGAAGTGGGGATGAGACGAGAGCTCCTCCGAGGAGTGGGCAAAGGCGCAGTTTGCACCGTACGAGCATGTACCGCCATTCTCGATGTTCATGCACATTTTTGTTTTCACCTTCGTCCGGTCAATGCCGCGGCGCTGGCGTTGCGGGCCGCGGAAACCACCGGCCATCTGCTGCACCGAGTATGCAACCGGTGGCTGCCAGTGCGTAGTGCGGGTGTTGTGGTCGATGTAGTACACCTCGTTGTTCGGTGTGTAGGCCATCTCCCAGCCAGGGGGTAGAGGCTGCATGGGCGCCATCTGGGGGTAGCCGCGCGCGTTCGCGTTGTAGCCGGCAGCGTAGTTCATCTGCATGGCGGCGTGTGTAATGAACTCAGAAAATGCGAAAGAGGAAAAAAAAAGAAACCGACACAGAGCTGAATGGGGATTGCACGTCGCGCACACAGAAAAGCGAGACCAAAACAAACGTAAGCAAATGTAAACAAAAAAACGAGGAAGAGGACGAGTGACAATCTAATTGACGTTAATACCCAAACGTTAGTAGAGTCAAGGGTTTAATTAAATATATAATATGTCCGTGCCAGGCATCACGGCAGTAGCATACATTTTGTTGTAGTGAAACATGAAGAAAAGCGTATGGACGATAGTTGGCGGGTAAATACGCTTAGAGAAAAAGAGATGGGTCCTTCCAACAATCAGTGGGCATCCTACTACTGACTTTTTCTCCTTAACAGGCGGCATTCAGAGACCAGGGCAGCATCACTTACTAGCCTCGGTGCCCATTTTTCCGTAAATAAAGAAGGAAGCGCCAAGCCTTGGCAGCACTCAACGGCTTTTCTTGACGCCGACGTACGCCTTGGAACAGTGAAAAGGCGCTACATCAAAACAGTTCGACACATTTAGAGATCTTCTTGCATACGTATACTTGCTTATAATCAGACGTGCGTTAAGAAAACAAAAACGGAAGGCAACAATCTCGCCCGAAATCTAAGAAACGTACATTGTCTCAGGCAGTTCCGCAAGGTGTCGGTTAAGGCACCTCCCCACCCCCACCCCTTTCATTTGCAGAGCTGCTAGGCTGACGAAGCGAATCCCCCATTAACAACCAACACAACAAAGCACAATAACACATAATAAGGCCCTGCACGGGTTGCTAAAGCGTGTGTCACACAAAAATCTGCACATCACCAGGTCAACAACTGCAATGTCGATAGTTTTAACCGAACCTTAAAAAGAAGTTAATTCGTTACCACTCAACGCAATTAGACCGTTAAGTCGGTGTTAATTACTGTCAAAAAGAGCTTTCACAGCTGCTGAGGAGGAAATCTGTGAATGGCTTCGGTCATTACTTCTTCAGGGAACGAAACATCCTCTTCTTCTTGTGCGCCGACGCACCGTTTCCAGACCCGTTACCCGACTCCGGTGCAGAGACCGGCTTCAAGTCCACGCCTTTCTCGATCTCCTCACGCTGGCGCTTCAGAATGTTGCGCAGCGTCGGATCGACGCCGTTGCCGCGCTTCTTGCGTTCCTCGGAAACGTCAGAGAGCCACTCCTCGGCGCGTAGAAACGCAACATTCTTCATAGCATCTGCCAGCTGGGCGCTACCCGCAGCGAACATCGCGTCCAGCACGACACGCCCCGCCCAGGGCGAAACGGCCAACTCAAACACATGAGGCTTTAACTCATTCATCAACAGCTTCCGCTCGCGCTCCAGCTTGCGGGTGCGCACCTCGCGCAGCAGCGCCTGCACCACGTAGCACGCATGGTTGTGCAGCGCGTACGAGACGAGGGCGTGCGACAGGACGTGGTAGTGCTTCGCCTGATTGACGGCGCGCTGCTCTTTGCGATTCAACTTCTTTCTCTCCTCTGTCGGCTTCTTCTCTCCCGCATCCTCATTGACCTCATCTTCCCCCTCGTCCTCGCCACTGGTCTCTTCACCTTCCTTGTCATCGCCCCTCTTACCCTCCGCATTCTTCGCCTCCTCCTCCTCCTCCTCCTTCGTGGCCTCGGAGATGAGTTGATTCACCGTGTTCACCACTGTCGCATCCGGCGCATACGCAAGCAGCTTCTGCATCACACGCGAGCCCTGCGCAAACGACAGCGCGTCGTGCAGGTGGGCAGCATAGTAGGTGGTGAGGGCGTCAACCAGCGGTGCCCGCACCTCCTCCGGAGCATACTGCAGGATTGACTGCAGAAGAAAAGAAGCCGACGGATGCAGAACAAGCTCCTTCATCGAGGGGTGCCGAAGCAGCACGTCTAACACGGCGCCAGCGAAATCACCGCTAAGGTCCTTCTCCACCAGCTTTTGCAGAACAGGGGAGCTGACGGCATTCTGCGAGAGGGTGACTGCCTGTGCCGTGAGCTCCTTTGTGTCCATCTCTGGAAGTAACTCGCGTGACACCTCCACAAAAGCGCGGAGCAGGATGGAGCGAGCTGGGTCGGAAGCAATATCAACAATAGAGTCCTTCCTCACCGTCTCCACCTCCTTGCCCTCCTTCTTGCCTTTCTTCGGGGACTGCTTCTGTTGCTGCTGAGAGGCCTTCCCCGGCGTGGATGCGCTCTCCGTCGCGGCCGCGGGAACGGGAGAAGCAGAAGACGCAAAAGAAGTTGGCAAGTACATAGTTTGCAGCAGCTCCGCGCGTGCGGCCTCGACGTAGTACACCGCCGCCACACCTACCTGAATAGCGCCTTTCGCGTGCGTAATCGCGAAGAGGACATCCGGGTTGGATGACAGAGCAGCCCACAAGTCCGCCCGCTGCACTTCATCACCGTGTTCGAGCGCCGCGCAGTAAATGTGCACGTTCTCCAGAGTCTCGGGGCTCGCCTTCGCCTTTGCCGCGCTGAACCCCGTTGCGAAGTCCGGCATCGCAAACTCCTCCTTTTTGTCCGTCTTCTTCGTCCCTGGACCCGTCTTGGACGTCGGGGCCAAGTAGTCGACTATAAACTCGCTGAGGTGAGCGTAGATGGCGTCCCGCACCTCCAACGGGGTGCGGGCGTGGCGCAGAAGAGCCGTCAGAACCATTGACTCATCAGCCGAGTGGAACAGCGCGAGGATGGACTTGTCCAGTTTGTCCGACACCGCCACCGCCTCTTCACCGCCTTCCGGGTCGGCGTCCGCGTAGGACGGGAAAAGCGTTTCGATCACTTTTGTACAGCCTTCCGCGACAGAGTCGATGTACTTGGCCACCACACGCATGCCGTACGGGTGCACGCTGAGGGCGGTAAGGTGCGGCAGAAAGTGATCTTGCACGACCTCCACACACTCCGGCACTTCCATCAACTTCTGCGCCACATGATTGCCAAACGGGTGCTCGCACATCCGTTTAAATTCGTCCTCGTCAACGTTCAGCACAAACGCCTCGGCAATCTCCTTCTTTTGACGCAGCGGCACCTTCTCGAGCATGCGCTGCACGACAATGTTGCCCACCGGAGAGTTCGCCAGGTCCTGCAGCTTGCGGCGCACGTTATACACCATCTTTACGCGGTCCATGTTGTCACAGTGGTCCAGCAGGGTGAGCAAGATGTGGTGGGTGGTCTTGTTCAGCGAGAGACCGTACACGGCGGGCAGCAACTTCTGCACTACCTTGGCACGCTGCGCGGGCTTACCGTAGAGGACGATCGCCTCCACTTGCTTCAGCGGGAGCGACTTCCCCGTCGCCACACGTTGCGAGGGGTTCTTGAGGAAATCTAACTTCATGCCCGGCATGGTGAAAAAAAGGAGAAGAAGGAAAGCGTTGTTGTATAGTGATTCCAAGGTAAATCTGTGCACGTGCTTACACGCGAAAAAAAGCTTGTGTGGGCAAACGTGCCAACTAGAACTGTGTCACAAGCAAATAGCTATAAAAAGTGAATTGTTTTTACATAGTTAAGTGAAGGTTTGGAAGAGAGGAGCGCTATTCCGATAACTTCTTGCATAGCATTGTGTATGCCTTAAATCTACGTTGTGTTAGGCGTTCCGCGAGCTGCGCTGCATTGGAATGGAATAGCCTAACAGGTGTCGTGAGCACGGGAAGCGCGCTTGACAAATAGGTATTTGGAGAGTCCCAAAAGCAGCCCTATATTAAGTTCCAGAAAGGTATGCAAACACGCAACAACTGAGTCGCGTTTGGTTTAACGCGCCTTGCGTTACCGACTATTTAAAGCCCCTCTTTACCAGGGGATCGGCCTTTTTGTCATGCGTCTTCGTATTCGTGTTTTCATCGCAGGGAAGCTGCCTGTTAGGGTACATCATCAGATTATGCGGGAGCGGGTCAAGAAAACGACCGCTTAAAACACGGAGAAGGTATACGTTCCAGTGGAAAGGAGAAAAGAAAGCACGAAAACACGAAAACGCCACCAATGTCACCAAAAACAAGCAATACGTTTGTTTTGATTTAGTTATGTACATCTCGTTTGGCTTCACTTTGTGGATGAAAGATCCAGACGAAAACGCTCAGCGTATCTGCCAGTGTTGGACCAGAAGCAGTTCTCGTCCACTTTTCGCCAGAGTGCGCAACTGGGAAAGTGGAGGTGAAAAACTGAAGGTCAGTTGCAGTCTTTCATTATCACCTCTGAAGAAGTGCAATGCGCAAGTTGGCGGCACATCGCGGACTCCTCTGTCTCCTCTGCAATGAGTCGCAGGTGGGCCAGTGGGACGTCACTATCATTGCGGTACTCAACACCGCCATAAACGTTCATGGCAAGTAGCGGGTCTAGCGAAGCATCCGTGGCTGCGCTATCCACCACTGTCGAATCCGAAATCTTGCGCATCCGCTCACTTGGACGCTCCTTTGAGCCTTTGGGGTTATGACTCGAAGCCTCAGCCTCAGTCGGACTAAGCAGACCCACATCAACTTCGCCGTTTCCGTACTCTATGTGTGGAATATTACTATTTTCCGGACAGTCCTTCGTCAAGCCTAGGTCACGCATCATCTGCTCTTTCAACGCGTTCCGCTGCGCCTCGCGTTCCGCCTTCATCGCAGCGTCCGCAGCATCAGCATGCTTGCGCAGCCGCGTCGCTTCAACGGCTGCGTAAAGATCATCCACAGCAGCGCGAGCCAGATGCATCCACATCAACGCCTCCTCGGCCAGCACGTACTGCCGCGCATCAGCTTGTGCGTCGATCAACTCCGTAAAGCGGCGCCGCTCGCGCAGCTCCTCGTGTCGTCGGTTTTTTTGCTCCTGCAGTCGCAACCGGCCTTCTTCGACAAACACTGCTTCTTCTCCAGGGCCAAAAGTGCCGTCTTGCGTTGACGACATCGTCTGACTCGCCTCTCCGTCAGACAAAGGAAGAAGCGCAAGTTCGCCAAGTGCACCGTTTGGTGTGGTCAACGCGAAGTTTTTCCGCCGCAGCTGCGCTGCGTAGTCACGCGAGCTCATAGCAGAGGAGAGGGCGCTGCGCTGATGGTTCCCGCCAACAACAAGTGAACGGCTCCCCGACGATGTTGCCGCCGTCGCCGCACTCGTGCCTCGGCTTGCGTACTTCAATCGGTAGTCTTTATCGGGTCCACGGATAAAGCAACCTGGTCCGAGGGGTCGGTGCTCCTTGTGCCAGAGAAAGAGCCGACGCAGGTCCTCGCGCTCGTCCTCCTCGATGCGGTGGTAGCCTGCCTCATGAGCTGGAAGTAAAGCGCGGAACTGTAACTCTAACATCTCGCCGAGACGCTGCTCACGAAGGCGAGCTGCCACTTCTACTTCGATCACCTGCAGCATCTCGCACCGCGCCTCCGCCCGCTCCAGAGCTGCCGCCACGACGAGCTCTGCCGCCTCGTTGCCCGCCAGCAGCTCCGCGCGTGCCTGCAGAGCACTGATTGTGGTGCTGGTGAAAACGACCTCCTCGTGAGCCAGCAGGGCGTTGCGCTCGTTTTCTTCGACCTCCACCAGGCGCTGTCGCGGTGCTTCATAGAAAAGGTAGCGCCGCATAGCCGAGTCGTGGGTTTCGGGATCGACGTAGACCATTGCCGAGTCGCCGCTCTGCGTGGGCTTGTACACGAGCGAGTTCGGAGCTGGTGGGAGTCCAATCAAACTCCCTTTATCACTTGTTATATTACTTTTGGCACTTTCAGTGAGACTGAGACCATGCTGTTGTGACTGCGTTGCCACATCATCTGAAGTAGCTGCGACGGCAGCCATCGAGTGTGGGTTACGTCGTCCTCTGAGGAAGGATGATGTGACAGAAGACTTGCCCGGCGTGGTGTGGCGGGCGGTGAGATGCATCGTCCTGTAAGGACTTGGCGGGCGTGGCGGCAGTTCCTGCATGAGACTATGCAACGTGGTCGTCGTGGGGTCGTAGGATGGCGCCTCGTCGACTGCTGCGGTGGCGGTGGTGCCATCCGCTGCTAGCAGCTCAGCGGGGGTCAGTTTGGTCTCGAGGCCCATCAAAAGCAAACAAGAAGAGGAGAAAAGCCCTTCCTGCCGAGTTGGGCAGCGTTGTTTGTGTGTATGAGGGTTTGCACTTCTTTATTGGACAAATTGCCAGCTAATCTTACTGATAAAGGCATTGTCATTAAAAAACCGAAGTAAGGAGAACAAAGAGAAAATAAGAAGCGTTCATTGATATAGGATTATAGACACCGTGGGAAAAAAATTGACTACGGTTTTGTTGAGCGTCTTTCTCACATTGAGCTACCGCTGATTAAAACCTCAACACAATGGGAAACATTGCATTGTGTGATCACGAGCGACGTTTACGTGTTTTTTCGCTTCTTGCGACAACGTTGCACGCCACTAAAATGCCTCCTTTTGTGTGTTCACACGTCAACGTTAACATCCCTCGATGCATTCGCGGTTCACTTCCCTGTCGGTGGTACAATTCCGTAGGGACTTAAAAAAGCGACTTGTAGCAACAACAAAGCAAGTAAACCACAGCGCACACTAATTTCCATCAGAAAACGGAGCCGCAAAACCAACTCATAACGTTTACAACTCAGCGCACCACTCACTAACAACAAGCATAGAAAGGAAGCCTATGTGAGTAAAATAAAAACAAAGAGAGCGACACGTTTTTTTTTCTTTCTTTCTTGGAACAGTGCTAACACCCAGCTTCCGCTCAGTGTGGGTAGATAATTGGCACACCGTTGCTACCCATCGCCGTCCGCCGCGACCAGCCCGCGCCGCGCTGCATGCTACCGTCCAGCATCCGTGTCGGAGCCACCTGGCCCCAGAAATGCGGGTCCGCACCGTCGTTGACAGAGCCGTCAGCGCGATGGCGGGCGCGGACACGCAGTCGAGCAGGCGGTGTCGCGTGGTACTCCAGCAGCGCGTCTACCTCCTCATCCACCGGCGCAGCCGGCTCTGGCAGACCGACTTTTTCGTAATACTCCTGCACCTGTATGTCCCACTTCGTCGTAAAAAAAGTGACCGCGCTCGGGTCCGCCGGGATGGCGTCCTCCACGCTGCGCAGACTGGCCAGGCAGGCAGCCGGACTCGGCGTGGCCCCCGTCTCCACCCGCTTCGCCACGGTGTGCAGGCGGAAGTTGCTGCGCACAGCTAGGGGGAAGTGGCGCCGCTCCTCCTCATGCGACAAGGGACGCACATTGGGCACGAGTCTTGTCTGCTTAAACAACAAGCAGAGGTGGCGGGTGGTGCCGGCTTCTTCTGTCGGCAGAGGTGCGACGTACGGGATGACAACATCACCTTTTTTTTGCAGGCCCTGTGTGTCCACAACGGTGCCATTCACCTGAGCCGCGGACTGCGCTGGCAGGTTGGCGACCATGTAGTTTAGAAAGAAGCCTTTGTCGGCGTGCTGACGATCGCGCGACAGCGGCAAACGATAGGGATAGTCGGGCGAGACAATTATAAGGGTGTAGTAGTTAGGTGTTGTAGACGCTGACTCCTTCTTGACGGCGACAGAACCGTCCTTTGTAGAGCGCGCCGTTGCGCCGTCTTCCTCAAAAAAGAAGATACTTGGTGGTTGTTGAAGGTCGGTGAGTTCGATGTAGTTGCCGCAGTGGGCAGTAAACCAAAAGTTACGCGGTGTCAGCTGTGTCTCCGGTGGTGGCACGGGGATCGGCTCCCCGGCATCATCTGTAAGGCGTGCTCGGGTGCTGTACTGCCCTGGAAATACTACCGACAAGTTCACGTCCGCCTTTACACGAGGCACGTATGCGGGGCACACTTCGTGTTTGCGCAAGTACTGCAGCAGGCGCACACGGTGCTCAAGCCACTGCGGCGACTGCGGGGACGGCACCAACGCACGGTGGTCGCACTTCGGCACTGGCGGGTAGGAAGTCCGCTCAAAATCGGTCGCATTCCAGTAAATGAAAAAGTCCGGCGGCGGGGTGAGGTTGCAAAGGTGCGGCGTGTCCAGCTCTGACTCGTACACCGGGTACTCGAACATGCTATCCGACAAGACAGTTTTTTCGTAAGGGTACTGGAAATCGTGCAGGGCCTCGGGCCGGGGAAGTTTGTCAACCTGACGCGCTTTGCGATCCGCCTCACGCTGTTCACGCGAGCGGGCGTCTTTTGTGCTTAACTGCGTCTTCCAGCCGGGCAAATGGTAGGCCGCTGCACCGCCTTTTAAGGCGCATCCAGTGGCAGCAGAAGCGGAAGCCGCTGCTGTGCACCGTGCAAAGCGCCGCATCAACTGCGACAGTGAACAAGAAATGTCTACTGACGATGAAACAGCAAGTGCGGCAACGGCACCGCCAGGGAAAAGTAGCTTGTACGAGAGTACTGTAGCGGAGATTTCACATCGACAGGGGAAGACAAAAAGGAGGAGGAAAAAAGAGAGAGGCATAAAATCTTGAATGCAAGAAGCCGATCGATACAGCTGCGTGCCACTGAGAAAGGAAATGTGAAGCCCCGTTACCTCCAACCTTTTCCCTGGAAGGAGGTACGTAACAAAAAAAAAAAAAGAGAATGCCGCTAGAAAAAAAAAAAAGCAAACTCCGTGACGCGTGCGCATTTGAGATAACTTTCCGGCCTACTCAAACGGCAGTGGGAAAGAGGAATGTTTTTTTTTTTCTATCTCACTTTAAAGTGCGAAGTGGGAGCTCCTTGCGGCTCCCTACACATTCTAGCCCCTCTTTTGGCACGTCTTAACACTGGCCGAAAACAGAGCATGCGCGTGTGAGGGAAAAAAAAAGTTGTTGTACATAAGGTTGCGTGCTGCTTGTCCTGCGGCCTTTCCGGAACGAGAGTGGAAAGTAGAACAGCATCACCAAAAAAAAGCTAAATAAAGAAGGCTAGCAGAGGAAAGGAAAGCGAGAATTGGCAGGCGGTATCACATACGTGTCAGCTCCTCACTTGGTGATGTTGGGGCTCGGCGGTGTGGCTTCCGCTCAAAAAACGCGTTCTTGAAGTTCGTCACCGGCTCCGTCGGCCCCGGCTCCGGCTCACCGCGCTTGTTCGCACTATACTTCATGCGCTCACGATCGTATACCATCTGACCCTCCAAAAACGTGTTCTGCTTCAGCCACTGCTCTTCATCTGTGAGGTGCAGCATTTGCATCCGGTATGCGCGGTAGATTTCAGCTTCAGGGTTGCCGTAGTAGGCCCGAGACGTCTCCTCTACCTGTAGGATGCTGTACCCATTCGTTGGATCTCGCGTGTCGGCGGCATCAATACCAATCGACTTAATGAAATCCAAAGGGGTGGCACTCGCGTCCACCACACCGCGACGCCGTTCTTCCTGCCGCCGAGCTTCAATAAAGTGAATAGGGATGATCTCTGGCTCCTGTGCTGTGAGGAAGTCGTAGTTGCCGGTCCGTAGCTTGATGACAGAATACAAGTTGTCTTCTTGGCGCAGTTTTTGGAACTCTGCGTCCGCCTCCTCGATTAAGTTCGGCATGGCAGTGATTGGATGAAGTCAATAAACGTTTTTTTTTTGAATAAAAAGACTCGACAACGCCAATGCACCAAGGTGATTGTTATCAGAACACAACGTTGTTGCAGCTTCCCTGCTGTCGAACCGCTTCATATGTATATATATATATATATTTATATCTTCAAAAAAGAGAGAAAAGACGTGAAACAGATTGATTGGTTTTAGTTGGAATCAGCACTTTTCTGCCAACGGAGGTTGGTTGTGTTGCACAGTGGAAGGAGCTAGACGGCACTAAAACTGTAAAGGTCGGAAAAGAAGAGAGAATCACTTTACAACTCTAGCTCGGCCGAAAGCAAACTGCGCTGCGTTCGTTCCCTTCTTTCTTTCTTTTTCTTATTTGTTGCATACAAGAAAGTAGCTTTGCTCACTGTTAGGCGATTTTCAACGGTGAGAGTAAAACCGGAAGTAACGACACAGGGTTCATTACCTAGAACATAGGATCGAAGTATGACAGAACACTAACTCACAAATCACTTAAAACAACTCATCGAGCAGGTCGTCCAGCGGCTGCTTGCGGGTACGCAGATACGCCATCAGGTCCTTCGGCTTTGCCTCTAACTGCTTCATTTCAAAGTACTGCTGCACCGTCCCTTCCAACGAATTCTCCGCGGAGCCGTAGACCGGGGAGTAGGTGGTCGGCGGGTACACCACCGGAATACAATACGACGTTAGTTGCTGCACACTTGCCAGTCTTGCACCAAATGGGTAGACCACGGTCGGCGTACGTAATACGCAGCCAGCCTTGGGCCAGCACCAACTCAGGTTCCAATAGAGTGTCAGCCACGCTTCTAGCGTGGACGGCACATCGATGTGTGTTGCGGTGCCCGTTCGATACGGCGCGCTTTGCAGAACCGTCTGCATCAAATCGTTCCCGCCACGTAGCAGACTCATCAAAGAATTGCGGGTGTTCTCCGATACGCCGTAGTGCTTCTCGTTGGTGGCCAGCGCAAAGAGCGAGCACACAGCGCGGCGACGCACCGCGGAGTGGTACGAGGTGTCCGCGTTGTGCTCCTCAAACACGCGGATCAAGAATGGGATCACCTGCCCTGCAATAAATGCATCATCCTGCAGGTCCTGTTGCAAGTAAGCGTAGATAATCGGGTTCGTCTGCCACCGTGCGCAGCGGTTCAAGAAGTATGAGACGTCGTCCAGCCACAAATTCGATACCCGACGCTGCTCCACAACAACGCAATTTTCCAACGCCAGAGAGAGCTGGGTGAGGTTCGGAGGGATCAGTAGCGGTGCCCCGCCACTCTCAAGAACCGCTACCGTGAGGACGGGCAAAATGGCTGCATCGCACGGCAGCGCCTCATCTGGGGTAGCGAAAAGGTCAAGGCCGACGACTCGGCCCAGCATCGTCGACTCGTCATCGTGCAGTACCCAGTCGTAGCCGCCTTTCGGTGTGAAGATAGTGACCATAGCCGCTACATGAGAGACGGGGTTGTGTTCTGTGGCGCCGCATTCCTTAACAGCTGCACTCATAGCAGGGCACATCATAGTACGGATCTTCTTTTCCAACGGTGTCAAGCTGTCGTGCAACCAAGACGTCTCTTGCGACCTCTCCTCCCCCTCCTGCGCGGACTGAAATAACGGAGTCAGCGGAAGGGCAGCTTGCATCGCAAACTCACCGGAGTCATTCAGGTGCCAATGGCGAATCATGCCCCGTTGTGAAACCCACGTGGCTGTGTCGCACACGGCGCCGTCGACGATGTACGACGGCCACAGCAGTTGCTCGCCTAAAATGGGCATTGACGGACAGCCTTCTTCACGGTGGAAAAGCTGCAAATCTAAAATCTCCTCTTCCAAGGTATTCTCTGCACCACTAGCAGGCTTCTTCGTGTTTACTAAGGAGTCTTTTACCTTTTCATTCGACTCACCCTCTTCCGCAGCAGCCGCAGAAAACTCTGCCATTTCCTGCTCCGTCAGCCGAACCTCCACCTCCTGCACGTGATGAAACACCTCATCAAACGAGCCAATCATCTTGTGAAACGAGGAAACCTGCATATCCGTGCCAGGGGCACCCCAGCCACGCCTTAGCGCGATCTGCGGCTTCGGAAAGATGTTCCACTTTCCCTTTGTGAGCCAGTCTACACTGTTGATGTTGCCTCCGCAGCCTGCGTGCACGCGCGCTGCCCGCTCTGCGTGTCCACGAACGGGGATGCCAGCCTCGAGATACGTCATCAACGCCTCCTCGGACAGGAGAAGATCCTCCGCGGTTGCCACCGTGGCTGATGCTTCTGCTGATGGGGCCAAGACACAACGCCATTTGCCCGAGACGTCTGCTGCGTTGAAGGGAGGGGGAAGACGAAGTTGACTGAGGACGTCACGCAGTGCGTAGACGGGCAGCCCGCAGTACGTCTCGGTGGAATCTTTTGGTGACATTGTCGACGACATGCTAACGGGTGATCGCTGCTCTCCGCTTACAACTTGACTTGGATTAGTGTATTTCGTTCTCCCACACACAGAAAAGGAAGAAGAAGTCGATGCGCTTTCAATTTTTTCTTCCGCAGGTCGCCCCCGATATATGCTGTGGACCAGTGGAGTCGAAACACGAAAGGATATAAAAAAAAAAAGACACACTTAAAGACAAGAAGTAAAAGAAAAAGTGCGGAGACGCAGCGAACAAAACGCAGCGCACTGTTTCTGTTTTTTTTTCTAGATTACTTGTCGTACGCGCTCTGTCTGGTGTTGCAAAGCATGTTTGTACTCAGTTGCAGACACTACTTCAACCCCACTAATTCGCGACTTCCTCTTTCGTAACTGTCACCTTTTGGTTTATGCGGCATTAAATGGTCTTAAGTTACACAAACAAAACCCACGCAAAACATCAACAAGAGCCGACCGCTTAGCGGTGAGAAATCTATTTTTATCTACGTAGAACAAGTGCGTTGCGTGATCAGTAGAGAGAACGGGTGGGGACCTTTCGTGAGCGCTGATTGTAGTTGCTAGCACTCACCCCGCGCCGATTCGATGAGCGCTGACTACTACCACGATCGAGACCGCCGCGGCCGTTAAATTGCTTCGGTGCTGTGGCAGCGCCCCTCTTGGCACTCCACGAGCCGCCACCACTTCCACCGCGGAAGCCAACACGCAAGGTTGCCTTTCCGTGTTGATGCTGCTTCTTTGCCTCTGCCGCCTTTCGACGAGATGTTGCAATATCTGCTTCCTCCTCTTCCTGATCTTCATAATCACCTTCGTCAATTTCGAACGCACTATCCTCCGCATTGCTGCCCAGCGAGAAAGCGTAACTGCTGCTCTCCTCTTCCTCTTCATCACCAGGCTCTTCATCCTCTCCAAAGCCCTCATCGTTCCTGCTCGCGTCTCCGGCTGCGGCACCGACTTTCTTGCACGTGGCGCCTTCGTTTTGCTTCTCCTTTGCCTTCTCTGCAGCACGCTCTGCCTTGCGGCGAATGATATACGATTCCATCAGCGCGGTCATGTGGCTGTCCTCCTGTCTAGCAAACTTCTTCGCCGCAATGCGGCCTAGGCGTCGCTTGAGGCGCATCACGCGGTTTGTCTTGGAGAGCTTGGCCTGCTTCTCCTTGCGTTTCTCCGAGCGCGTCTTCATGACGTCACCGCCACGTGCGTAGGGATTACCGCGTGCCATGACTCAAATTTTTCAAAACCACGGCTAAAGCGGTGACTGTCGAGGGATTGCGCTTTTCTTTGTGTGTGTGTGTGTGTGCAGTCCTGCTTAAAGACGAATAGCAGGAAAGCGCCTACAACCCGTGACGGCACAAAGCAGATGTGCCAACGGACTGAAACGGAACCGTTTGTAATCTGAATTATGTGGAAACAAAAAAAAAATTAATAAAAAAAAAGAGGATTGTTAGTAGTCAGGGTAAGGAGGGGGGAGAGAACTAAATCTCACCGCGCACGTGGGTGGTTATTTACAGGGAGTGGCTGCTTCAAAGAAAAAAAAAAAATGGCGTCAGAACGCTGCTTTTTCATCTCTATTTTGTGTTTTTTGAAGCACTCAAGAACACCAATGGTCACTGCCACAACATTTTGGTTTGTAGTTGATATTCCCCTTACGTTGCTATTTCTTCAAACAGGACCGCATCAACAACAGTCAACCAGCAGTTGGTAAAACCAACAACAAAAAAACAGACAAACACGTGTTCTGGGCCGCGACAGCTAAAAACAGCCATGGCAGGCTCAGCGTCAACCTTAGCACAAGCTCACTCTCGATGGCGCTTTCGTGAGTGCTCCTCTTTTGCCTCTGTCCTCCCTACATAGCGACCGGCTTCGAAACCGGCGTTGTAAAAGGACTGAATCAAAACATGAATGTCTGCCGGTAGTTGGAGGTTGGCTAGAGTACTCACTGAAGCGGCTGGCACTACAGCCGACTTCGCCGATTTGTGTTTCGCTTTCCCATCCATAAAGGAGTTTGATGATTGAAACGTCTGCGAGCCAGCGGAAGCAGATTGCGCTGCGGTTTCTGACTTCGTCTCCGAAATGGAAGGCATGCTGCTCTGATCATCCTCTTCTTGTGCGGTCGCGCTCACTGCAGCGGGGTTCTCCAACTGCTCGTTAAAGAGCTTCAGCAGATACTCGTCGTCCCAAAGTGCTTCATCAGCGCGAGAGTAGGTCTCACCTTTCGGCTGCGCTTCGCGCTCGCGGTTACGTCGCGAAGCCGACATAATACGATCTAAAGATCGCGCTTCTTTTGAGGTATTGAGATTTACTCTGACAAATAAGTCAACAATACGCACTTTGGTAGTACTATACAGAAGAGCTATTCGGCAACAAGGAGTTAAGAAGTTATAAAACGGCGGAAAAAACCAACAAGCAGATTAAACCAACAATAGAAAAAGCAAAATATGCGCTCGTTTAAGAAGCCCAATAGCCACGTTTTGTTGTTCTTCTTCTTTGAGTTTTTCCTCACACTCTTGATCTAGGTAATGCATCTCACTCTTGAAACGCTTCGCATGGTATTCACAAAAAGCGACTGTAGAGAACATAGTTGTTCCCAGTTTGTTGTGTCAGCAGGGAAGACAATTCGGTAAGCACGGCATCCTTCGAATCTCCCCCAGAGCACGTTAGCTTATCTTTAAGCTTTGGCACATGGTGCAAGTTTAGAACGGCAGATTATTTACATTATAAAGAGTAACGCAACCGAAAACAACTAGAAAAAGAAAAAAAGACCCTCTCTGCCCCGCGCGTGCACCAGGCACGTACTTCCGCCTGGGGCAATGAAAGAAAAGGAGAGGAAGCACAACAGGAGGAGGTATCATTGCAAAAGGAATAGAAAACAAATAGCATTAAACAGCACCGACAGTCGTAAATGGGGGGGAGGGGAAACTACAGCAGCCATGTATATGTTTATTCGTGAGTCGTATAATCACCTGAAAGTAAAAATCTCCATAATTAATAAACTTGTAGAAATCGGTGAAAACTCAACACTAAAATGGAGGGGAGGGGGGAATAAAGACTAGCAAGTTAGACCAACAACAACACCAAAAAGAGGCTGCATAACTTGTACAGTTACCGCCGCATATAGATATATATATATATATATATATACATCGAGGACGACAACAAACACAACTAAGACCTAGTCAATCTGAAGAGCGCGCATGAGGGTGTGCATCCATTTGTCGAGTTCCGCGGCGCTTTCCACACCAAATACAATCGAGTTGGAACTCACCATCGATATGGCAAAGGCGTAGGGCGGTTTATAGCCCTCCGAAACCGAAGCCGTTACACGTACATGAGCGTCCTCGACCTCACACGGGCTAACGGATTTGATGGACGACAACAGCACACGCTTGCTGCGCTCACCGCCACTAGCCGCCTCTTTGCCCTTCGAGAGCGATATAGTCAGTGTATTGCCCTCCAGCACCAGATAGCGTTCCTTCCAGATACCGTTGCGGTTGCCCTTGTACACCACTCCCTCGTAACGCGGAGCGGCGCTCTCCAAGATGGTGCGCTTCATCTCGTTCTCGATCACCTGTTTCCCTTCAGCGATGCCCTGCAACACCAGATTATGATCTGCAGGATCAGGAAAGAAGAGTTGCTGGCGGTCCAGCGACGGGTTGGCGGACAGCCTCGCCGCATCCGCACTCATTAGCGACTGCACGTGCTTTTCTAAAATGAAAAGGTAGTGTTGCATGATGGGGCGGTGCAGCAGCTCTTCTGAGCTTGGGCGCTTCTCCGGCTCCTTCTGGAAGATCGCGACGAGTAACTCCCGCATATCAGTCGAAAACGGCGCGGCAGCGCCCTCACCACGGCAAGACTCCGCAACAACGGAAGCAGGCGGTGCCGCCGGCGGAATGAACTCCTGCTCTAGCACACAGCTGCGCAGCTCCGGCAGGCCGCCCGCTTCGAACGGGCGCCGCCCTCCCATCAGCATTTCATAAAGCACCACACCCGCTGCCCAGATATCCGCCTTCTTGCCGTAGCGCTTACCCTTCCACATCTCCGGGGAGAGGTAGCACGGCGTGCCGAGGAACGTACCGGCGATCGTCTCGCTACTCACGGTACTCTCATATTTCTGTGAAAAGCCGAAGTCGCCGAGTTTGAGGAAGCCGCGAGACGTGAGCAGCAAATTGGCACTCTTGATGTCACGGTGAATCATACGTCGGGCATGAATGTGATGAAGGGCTAACAACAGCTGCACAAAATAAGTGCCCGCCTCCCGCTCAGACAGCAGCATGCGCGAGGCACCCGTCAGCTCCGCGCCGTCAGTAGCCACAGGACTCGTGTGCGTAGGTGGAGAGTTTTCCGCGCCGAGGAACGCCGGCGGGGAGCTGAAGGTGCTATAAAGGTTCCGGCGCAGATCCCCGTGGTCAGCGAACTCCGTCAAAATGACGACCGTCTCGTCGTCGCTGTCAAGGACATAGTGTTCGTAATAACGTATAATCGCAAAGTGATGCGTGTGGGCAAGGCACATAATCTCTGTCTGCGCATACTGCCGATCCTGCGACTGCATCGAACGCAAATCCATAACCTTGGCCACGTACAGCCCGTTCGGATGGGTTGGGTTGGCCAGGCCGTTGCTCTGGGTCTGCGCCTCTGCTACTGGGTGCGCCGCTGAGTCGTAGGCAGGGTTGCGCTTCACAATGTACGCTTCACCATACGCACCCTTGCCGATGGAGCGCACTTTAATGTACTTGCTTCCGTTCTCTTCGCTACCAATGATGTCCGTGAGGCTTATGTATCCTACGTGGTTCGCGAAGTTGTTGAGAGGAATGGGGGAATGGTCTCCGAGTGGGGAAGAGACAGAGTGGCTGCAGTTCTTCTGATCGCTGCGATTGAGTGAACCGCCCACAACGACAGTGGTCTTTGAGTCCTGTGCAGCGCGGTCGACAAGTAACGTGCGCGGCAGCGTCACTTCGGGCACCTGCGTCGTGGGGCCGACGATGTTGCTCGTGTTCGTCTTGCTGGTAGTGTTAGTGGTGGTATTGTGGTTGCTGCTGCCCCGCTTTTGTGAAGCGTTGTTTGCCTTGAGCGCAACGATGGTGCAGTCGCCGTTGACGGCTCCCTTATTGCGCACCGAGACTTGGCCTTTAGCGTTGCCGCTGCCCATCGCTTATAGCTTCCAGGAGAGAGAAACACAACGGAAGTCTAATTTGTAACACTCTTGGGAAAGTATGGAAGGCACCTCAAGAAAATGCCAAAGCGTCGAGACGTTTTCGAAAAGAGAAGGTTGAAACAAGAGAAATCACTTTGGTACTCATGAACTGCGCGCGTCGCTCGTTCGTTGATACATACAAAACAAAACAAAAGCACGTACATTTATTTTTGTATTTGTATTTATGTATTTGTTTATTTATAGTGTTTTGAGTGTTAATATGGGGAGAAAATAATAAGTAATAAAGGAGCGTCATCGCGTAACTTCAATCGTAACGGCGCAGATGTTTTCCTCTTCTCGTTTTTTTTTTTTAATAAGCGCGGTCACTCCTTGTAAAAGTAACTGCCGTTACCCTAAGCTGCCTATGTGAGTGCGTGCTGACGAAAAGAGCATATCTCCAAAAGGGGGAAGTGCCTTCTTAGCAATACAATTAAGAAGGTTATATTTTCTCTTCGTAATCCCCATCACGTTCAGACAGCGTGCTTTTGAGCCACCTGTTCATTTGGCGGCAATTACCCTCTTTACGCAGACGTCCTATATATATATATATATATATACTTCCCCGACTCTCCATTTAAGTACTGTTTACCAGTGGCACGATCGCCATTTCCGAATAGAAAAGAAAAGAAATAAAATTTGAAAAATTTGTAATACGGGAACCCTGAAATTCACGAAAATGGAGAAAAACAAGAAGGTGTCACTTCTTTTCTGCCCCCCACTGCGACCAGGAAGATAAGCGCTATCCTACAATCCATGATGAACACAAACAAAAACGAATCTCTGCTGACTGTTGCATCTGAATGCCTTCCGCTGAAAGTCTGAGTGAGAAGCAATAAAAAGTAAAATAAACATAAATAAACACACAAAGAAAAAAAGCGAACGGTGACGTGCGTTAGAAAGACTTGATTTCTCAACCTGCTTCGTAAGCGGCTTCCTCCCCTCGCAGAAGTTTATATGCGAAGATGTGAAGCAGTGTCTTTTTTCTCTTTATTACATTTTACCTCATGCCTTTTAACGCATTAGCTGACAGAGCTCTCACATAAAGGGCGAGAACGTCAATTAGAGGGCGACGAAGGAGATGGCCACCACTGGCAGGACTTGTTTATTTTCCCATTTTTCATTGTTTGTAAGTGCCTAAGTTGAAAACAAAGAGGATTTCGGAGAGCTTGCTGCCTGTTCTAAGAAACACATGTTCTACAGGAAAAACGTGGTCGGTGCACAGCGGTCTTCTAGACACTCGGGGTCTGCGTTTCGACAGAAATGCTCTATTGTCGACGCGTTGCCGAACAGCCTCCAACAACCAAAAAAAAAGAAAATATAACAATAAATAACGAGAGAAGGGAAAAGGCTACACCACCAAGGGCATAGGACAAATATAACAATGGTAGTGTTTGAAGGCGAGGAGAAACAATCATCGATTTCAGAGCTGGGAAACTAGCGTACTGTTTGTGCAGCAGTACTCACCTTCCCCGCTCCGCCATCTATCCTCTTGCACACGTCATGCCACACAACTTGCACCGCAGCCGCGACAACGCGTAAATCTGTTTATCGGGAGCGCAACAAAGTTCATTCGAAGAGCAGAGGTTTCGTCTCTGCGTTGCAGTTCCGCGCGCTACCATTTGGATTAGCACACACAAACACAAACCAAAATTTGCAGGTTGAGACGACGAAATATGCAATTGCCTTAGTTTCTTTATGTGGTGTGCTGCCTTAGAACCTACCCGCAGCCCCCACGAAAATAAAAACACTCCGTAAGCACAAGAAGAACAGCCAAAAAGACAACACGGGTTGAAGCAGGTTACCTCCACGAGTCGGGAAACATAAACACACAAACAGACAGAAAAGGAAGCGCAGAGAAGACAAAAGGGTGCGGCTGACAAAAGCATTTCTTTGGCCATGCTGCGAAAGCACAACAACCCAAAAGTCCATCTTCGTCATCCGGAACATCATTTGTGTTTTCCGACAACAATTTCCAGGTCTAGTGACAGTAGCTGCCATGTTACATTTCCTTTTTCCACCTCACCTCAACCCTTGCTTATCGCGGGATCCGCATTACAGCTGCTCCGAGGCGTGAGCCCAGTTCACGACGTTCCACCACGCGTTGACATAGGCAGCACGGTCGTTCTTGTAGTCGATGTAGTACGCGTGCTCCCACACATCACAGGTGAGGATCGGCTTCAGGTTCTCCTCCGTCAGCGGACAGTTCGCATCGTGCGACTGGTACACCTTCAGCTTTCCGCTCGTCGTGTCCTTCACCAGCCACGCCCAGCCGGAGCCAAAGTGACCGTTCGCCGCAGCCGTGAACTCCTCCTTGAACTTGGCAAAGCTACCAAAGCTCTCGTTGATGGCATCCGCAATTTTGCCCTTAGGCTCGCCACCGCCGTTGGCGGACATGCAGCGCCAGTAGAAGTCGTGGTTGAAAATCTGCGCGGCGGAGTTAAAGGCGGGGCCCTTCACCGTCTTGATGATCTCCAGCAGCGATTTCTTGGCGAGGTCGGGGTTCGCCTCCGCCGCAGCGTTCAACTTCACCGCGTAGCCTTTGTGGTGCTTGTCGTAGTGAAAGGTCACCTGCTCCTTCGAGATGCCCTTCGACGCCAGCGCGTCGTACGCAAAGGGAAGCGGTTGGACAGAAAACGGCATGGTTGCTTACAAGAAGGGTTTTTGTTAGTAATAGTGATTGAATCAAACAGACTATAAAAAAAAAATTCGCTGAAATATGTGAGAGGGCGTTGTTGAGTAAGTGAGATGGCGATACTGAATCTTATAGATTTGTAGTGCATGTTGTAAAGCAAAGCGGATAAAACGATCCCGAGTAAGTTGGAAAAAGAACAGACGTTGAAAAATGAGCATGAGAAGGGAAGCGCACACACGCAAAAAAAAAAAAGGAGGACATAATACCGAGTGGCACTCACAAAAGAGAATCCCTCTCTTCTTTGCCGCTAAAATTGCAACATCGCCGCTACACTGCCGAAAAGAAGACGAGAAAAAAAAAAAAACGGCAAAGCTTGTATTCCGAGTCCACCGATTCACCATACTGAAATGATGCCGTTGGACCTGAAAACGTGCTGTATTTCCAACGAGGGTAACGCCAAAACGATTGGCGTTAGGTGCATCGTTTTATCCGCTTCTTTTTCTTTCTCTTTTACCTTAGGCTAATATGAAAAGATTAGATATCCGCTGAGTTGACGGCAAGATCACTGCGGAGGTGCTCACGAAAAGGCTGATCAAACGCCTCTCTGGCATTATTACGTTTGGCTTCTCCACATTAAGTATCCGTCTGACTTCAAGATTCAGAAACGGTGTTTGCCATTAATGAAAACAACAGGGTGGAAACAGAAAAAAAAGCGCAGTTAGAGTAGTAAGTAGTGAATGTGTGGGTGTCTCAGAAAACGATCTCTCCCCTTCGCAGATCATTCCACAGCGTTGAGAGGGTGAAAAGAAAAACTCCACCGCTTTGCGAGAAGCAAAAAAAGAAAAACTCACCGGCAACAACGAGCACAAGGACGTGCGGTGAGCAGACAGCAAAGCTAGTGGAACAGTCGGTTGGCCTCCTTTTCCTTTACACTTTATAAAACACTTTCACTTCATTTTTCGTTGAAGTGCGTATTCACCCTTCGCCTTTCTTTCGCAGTATCAAAGCGCTTTTCCCTGCTCAACTGAAGGTGTGGACACAGAGAAACTCAGTAAGAAAGAAAACCGAAAGGAATGACAACAGCAGAGTAATAAGTATGGGATCTGCAGCCCTCATGTGTACTGCCGATACGAACAGGTCACAACACAAGCGGAAGAGAGCAAAATACGTGGAACATCGCTGCAGCAGCTACCGTACTTCACAGATCACTGTTAGCATAGCTGGAGTTACCTGACGCCTTGTAGCACTTGTTCGCGTGAGCCCAGTTCACGACGTTCCACCACGCGTTGACATAGGCAGCACGGTCGTTCTTGTAGTCGATGTAGTACGCGTGCTCCCACACATCACACGCCAGAATTGGAACGAGATTTCCCTCCGTCAGCGGACAGTTCGCATCATGCGACTGGTACACCTTCAGCTTTCCGCTCGTCGTGTCCTTCACCAGCCACGCCCAGCCGGAGCCAAAGTGACCGTTCGCCGCAGCCGTGAACTCCTCCTTGAACTTGGCAAAGCTACCAAAGCTCTCGTTGATGGCACTGGCGATGGCGCCGGTGGGTCGCGACCCCCCGCGCGGTGAAAGGCTCCGCCAGTAGAAGTCGTGGTTGAAAATCTGCGCGGCGGAGTTAAAGGCGGGGCCCTTCACCGTCTTGATGATCTCCAGCAGCGATTTCTTGGCGAGGTCGGGGTTCGCCTCCGCCGCAGCGTTCAACTTCACCGCGTAGCCTTTGTGGTGCTTGTCGTAGTGAAAGGTCACCTGCTCCTTCGAGATGCCCTTCGACGCCAGCGCGTCGTACGCAAAGGGAAGCGGTTGGACAGAAAACGGCATGGTTGCTTACAAGAAGGGTTTTTGTTAGTGTAGAGCAAAAGAGGTAGTAAATCGGGTGGAATGCCGGAGAGTCGCTCAGCAACAAACCTTACCGTTATGAGCCGCAGGTGTGGAAAAAGCACAAAAAGGAGGGAAGAGTCTACGGGAAGCACTTGTAACGAAACGTTCCTAATCCTAAAACACTCAAACAGTAAGCCATTTGTTGAATTGCACGTTGTATTGCTTGGTGAGCTGATGAAGTTGCAGAAAACGTGTTTTATTGTGAAATCAGCGTTGCCCGAAAAAAAAAAACACTGTGCAAAACTCCATCCATTTGTTCGACAACCAAAACAGTAAAAAATGAAAATAAAAATCAACTACGAGCTTTTGTCGTTCGCCAATCCAACACAACTTGCTATCTTTGTGTGTCTGTGTTTTTTATCTTTTTTTTTCGGAAGAATGCCTACAAGGCTTATATTCACATTTGTGCACTCCAAAAAGAAACACGAGCTGCAATTAGCGCTTTTTGCGAAATTGCTGTTGCCCACCTCGACATCTACGACCGCTTTGCTCCCGGAACAAAAAAAAAAGGTAAATGGGAAAAAGGTTGCTCAGGAATGGTGGCGCTTGACACTGACCTGTTGATAGTGTTTTTCTTTTGTTTAGCTACGTTGTTGTGTAAAGCACTTGAGCGAACCGCAACGTCGTTTCCCTATTCCCTGTCACTTAACCTCTCTTTTTACATATGAAAGACTATTCTGGGCTCCTCCCTCCTTGAGCTTGTCGACTACACAGGGAAAGGACCTCCAACGCTGCCACCTAGCGACTACATCAGAAAACGATGATAATTGAATGCCACAAACCAACGAAAACAGCGCCAACAACAACAAAAAAAGGACTCTTCTACATCGCCTATTAGACTGATCCCACGTCGCTTAAACACAAGAAAACAAAATAAAACAGTAAGAAAGCCTGTCTTCTAGGATGAGGTCGGAGCAGGAGCCGCCTTGCTCTTATCATCCTTTAGTATATCAATAATCTGCGCCATGTAGTCATCCTTTGCCGGCTTCTTCTTGTAGGCAGCGGCCGTCGAAATAGCGCTTTCAAACAGCTGCACCACATTTGTGCCATCCGCCGCCGAGACGTAGTACAGCGGGAAATTGTACTTGGTCGCAAAGGCGAAGCTCTTGGTCGTCACTGTTGGGTCGACGTCGATTTTATTACACGCCACGATGCACGGGATGTGCTCGCGATAGTTGCGCACTTCGGCCAACCACTTCTCTAAGTTCTTGTACGTTGCCTTGCGGGTGCTGTCGAAGACGAGGACACAGGCATGGGCCTCGTGGTAGTAGCTCGGGTGCATCGTCGCAAAGCGCTCCTGCCCCGCCGTGTCCCAGATATCCACGTCCACTTCCTCGTTGTCTTCGGAGATGAAATCGTAGCGATACAGGGTGAGGGCATAAGTTGACATCTGCACAGGGACGTAGCGCTGCATGAGAAACCGCTCCACTAACTTTGATTTACCAACGGCACTGTCGCCGAGCAGAATCAGCTTCACCGGCTTGCGGGCATCATCGGGGCGATTGTCCAGCACCGTCTTGGGCTTCAGGATCTTCATTTCCTCAGACATATCGAGGTTTGAGAAAATGGAAAATAAATCACCCACTAGGCACTTTTTTCAACTGCGACCAATCGACCAAAAGAAGGGATTTTGTTAAACCACACAAAAAAATTATCTAGCACACAACCGCGAATATGCCAAGCAGTGGGATACAGGGATACTTAACGCAAAAGTACTTTCTCGTATATTTGAAGAAGATGATTCATCGTCCACAAAATGAAGTCCCAAATTTCTGCGCCACTACAAAGAAGCAGTGACGGAAATCAATCGCTCCAAGAAAACCCCTAAAAGTTACTGCGCAGGAAGAGATAAGAAGACTTATGATACGTCAGTGTGGAAAGGAGGAGAAAATGCCTGAGTTGTTGCAGGTACGTGTATGTACGTTGTCAATTCCTCAGCCGAAAGGATTAAGGTAGTCAACCACAAGTGCTAAAGGACGGTGTCTATATGGGAAACGGATGAAAAGGAAAAGGAGGAAGTGAATATGTGCAGCTGTAACTAGAGTTAAGTTATAAAGCGGTCGTTGCACATAAAGATTTTTTTTTGTAAAATGCGCCGAAAAGCAAGAGGGAAGAAAAGAAAGTAATAGCTGATTAGGTCAAATGTTGAGCAACTCTTATCCTTCGCAAAGACCGCGCGAAGATTCTGCTACCAGGAAAAAAGAACTACTACCTCATTTAAGGACCTAAAGGTACGTGACAAGAAGTCTCATTCGCCGCGTCGAACATCATTCCGCTAACAGTCTTTTTTTTTCCTTAAACGGAGTCAGTGCACTTCTAAGGGGCACAAGAAGATGAAAGAAAACAGCAAAGCTCATTATCTTTTTTTGGAAAAAAAACTTGATTCCAGATGGAGCGAAACTCACGCTGCACCAAACAACAAGAGCAACAATTTCGGCGCTAGTGCAAAGAGACGTGATTTTCATTTTTCTAGTTTTGTCTTTCGGTGAAAAACACAATAAAATACGGTATGTGAGAGGCGTTACGAAGCAAAAACAAATAATCGCGATAACAATACCCCGAAACCGACAGAGCAGCACTAGCTCACTAAAACAGAATTTACCATAGTAAAGAATAGATGAGAGGGAGTCGCATTCCTTTTGTCCGGCTTCGGCGGTCTGTTTAGCACAAAAGAAAGAAACGAGCGTAGAGACAAATATTGTTAATTCTTCCTTGCAAGCATTGTTATCGCTCCCTTCTCTTCGTCGAGATTGGGAGGAATGAGATTGGTGCGCTTTTTTAGAGACCCTTCATGTCGAACTTCATGGGCGGCGCCATCTTCGGCATCGGCGCGTTCCCCTCGTTCACCTGCTTGCGAAGTGTGTCCACGCTGCGCTTCTTTTCCTTGTCCTCCATCCCTTCGTCCTCAATGCGCTTGTCGCGACCCAACAGATCCTTTTCCACCACCGCCGCCTCCGTAGTGATCATCATCCCCGCCACGGAGCAAGCGTTCACCACCGCCGACTTCACCACCTTCATCGGGTCCACAATGCCCGCCTCAAACATGTTCACGTACTCGCCCGTTTGTGCATTATAGCCAAAGCTCGGGTCCTTGCGAGCCATCACCTTGCCGACCACCACACTACCCTCCACGCCGGCGTTGTTCGCGATGTAGCGCGCCGGAAGCCTAATTGCCTTCTTCACGATGTTCACACCTGTGCGGATGTCTGGGGGCAGGCGGCGATCCTTTGAGATGCTCTCCAGCCGCAGCGACGCCATCAGCAGACCTGTGCCACCTCCGGCGAGGATGCCCTCCGACACCGCAGCGCGTGTGGCATTCAACGCATCGATAATCCGATCCTTCTTCTCATTAATCTCGACCTCAGAAGCACCTCCAACCTTTATGACAGCCACACCACCTGACAGCTTCGCCAGGCGCTCGACGAGACGCTCGCGGTTGTACTCGTGGTCCTCAGCGCTGATCATGTCCTTGATCATCTGCACACGCTCCTCGACGGCAATCGCGCTGCCACCACCTTCCATCAGGATGCACTCGTCACGTGAGACCGTAACCTTGCGGCACGTGCCGAGGAAGCGCTCGGAGAAGTCGTTCTGATCCAACGAGAGGCCCAAATCTTCCGAGATCATCTGCGAGCCGGTGAAGACGGCAATGTCCTGAAGCTGGTTGATCCGCATGTCACCAAACCCCGGCGCCTTCACCGCGCAGCCGCTGATGCGGCCTTGGATCTTGTTGTACAGAAATGTGTGCATCGCCTCCCCCTCCACGTCTTCTGCAATGACGAGCAGCGGCCGCTTCTGTTGAATCGCATAGTTCAGTGCAGGCAGAATGTGTGCCACACTTGTCAGCTTGCGGTTCGCTACGTACACCAGTGCGTTCTCCAACTCGCATTTCTGCGCCTTCGTATTCGTCACAAAGTAGGGTGACGTGTAACCGCGCTCGAACGACATGCCCTCGACGAGCTCAAGCTCTGTGTTCAGTGACCGACCTTCCTGGGTGGTAATAACACCGTCCTTGCCCACCTGCTGCATTGCGTCGCCGATGAGGCTACCGATCTCTTGGTCCATGTTTGCTGATATCATTGCAACCTGCGTAATCTCCGACTTGGACGTCACGGGACGCGACTGCTCGGCAAGGGAGATTAACACCTCACGGCAGGCTAGGTCGATACCACGCTTCAAGTCCATCGGATTTGTGCCTGTGGCAACGCTACGGAAGCCTTCTTTGAAGATCGCACCAGACAGCACCGTGGCCGTCGTGGTACCATCACCAGCATTGTCGTTTGTCAAACCTGCGACCTGGCGGACAAGGTTCGCACCCAGATTTTCAAAGCTGTCTTCAAACTCTATCGCCTTCGCTACTGTGACACCGTCCTTGGTGATTTTAGGACTGGCGTAGGGCATCTCAAGTATTACGTTTCGACCCTTCGGGCCAAGGGTCACGCCGACAGCTTTCACCAGATTTTCTACGCCGGCCAGGAGCGCGTTACGCGCTTCCATGCCGTAGCGGATGTCTTTCGGCGTCGAGCCGTACTTGAGGCACCGCAGCGCTGTTCGTGACAACATTGCTAATTGGAAAGAGAGAAAACTACCTTGTAAAACGGCTGGTGTTGTGGCGAAGAGCGTCACCTTGTTTCTCTTCGCGCAACGAGGTGCCGGAGCGTTCAGAATGGCAAAAAGTCGCCCACACACGGAAACGGAATACACCACGCTGACAAATTAGACGCATAAGAGAAAAAAAAACCGAAAAAGAGGTTTTTGCCCCCGTTTATCGCATGACAGCTTGTGAAGGTTCACCCCTTTCAGCTAGGCGACGGCAAACAACACGCATCACAGCACAAAGCTCAAATGCATGCTTTCCTTCCGTACGGAAGAGCCTCGTTGTCCTGTTGACCCGTGCAACATACAAATGTGAATATAACGTTGTTATAAATTCTAGAGCAGCAAAGGAAGAGGAGTCTGAAACGTCTACAACCAAAACGAAAAAGAGTTGGAAAATGAACACAGGTTCAATGAGGCCGAACTACATCACAGAAAGTCTACGACCAGAACTTTCTCAAACCGCAGAAGAAGCCTAAGGTACTGATGTTCATTCACAATAGAAGAACCGGCGTGCAACCATCATGAGCTCTCGGCTCGGTCCCAACGCAAAGGAAAAGCTGCCGTGGGGCGGAGGGAGCGAAATGTGCCACTCCTCACCTTCTTTGCGTGACAGCTTCACCTCAATTTGACCCCGCAGAGTCAGCATCTCTAGCAAGGGTCGCTGCACACCCTCCGGCAAGCCTGCCGTTGCCGCAGAGATAGTTTGCAACAACGCGCTGCCGCCACCGTCGCTGGGGCTTCGACTTGCCACAAGCCCTGTGTGATCCTGAAGCAGTCTCAGGTCCTGTGTAGCGGTACTATGAGCAATTAGTGACGCACCGTTCACGCTTTCTGTAAACAATGAATTGTGTTGCAAAACGCCGAGACTCGACGGATCTTGAAATTGTAGCTGCAAAATTTCCTGCTTCGCCGCCCACTCTTGCGGGCTGCGGCGCCGCAAGCCGAGAGAGAAACACGCTAGCCCAGAGTTAGCGGCGGCCGTCACCGACCACGCCGTATACTCCTGCGACACTGTAGGGCCCACTGCTTTTTCGATAATGCCGCCAGCTGCGGCTGCTGCTAAGGCGTTCACCGGCATCGGTGGGCCGCAGAAATCGTTACCAGCGAGCACGTCATCGTAGACAGCGTCCATTGACCGCGGCAGCGCCGGGCCTTCGCGGAGAATTGGAAAGTCGGAGAAAAACCCTCCGCCGGTGAGAACGAAGCCCTCCATTATCTCCAGCGGCGCTGCAAGTGATACGGCCTCACTCAGGTGTGGCAGTTGGCCTTGCTGACTTGCTGCCCGCAGCGTGTCACCCGACTTATCAGCCAGGTGCTCCTCCTGCAGTAACCTGTACAGTTGTGATCGGCGCTGCAGGGCGTACAGTTCATCGTTGTCAATCCCATCCAGCACGCTGGCCATCGTGACACGTAGCTCATAAAGGTGAGTCGGGTCAACGAGTGTGACGACACGCACGATGAGCATTGGAGGGGGACGATGGGGCCAAGCCTCGTGCAAAGGCAGCTGACGCACCACCCAGGCATGTTGCTGGGGGTCGTAGTAGGAGGCTAAGAGACCCGCCTCGCCACCACCGTAGGGGCGAACAGAAACCGCGAGGGGCTTGCAGAACCCGGGCAGTGGGACGACAACTTCAGTCGCCTGACTCTGATGAGTGACGATGTGGAAGTGATCGCCCTGACGATCATCCATTGTGATGCTGAAGACAGCCGCTTTAATAGACGGTCTCGAAAAGAAAGAAAATATATATATATATATAAGCCACCGCCTGAAGTACTCTACGCCGACAAAATAGCAATGGCAGGTTGTCGTGAGGGCTGTTTGATGTTTCTGCAAAACAAAAACGCATATATACGTCTAAAAGAAACAAGGAGAGAAGGAGGCGATATAAGATAGAATCTAAACCAATTGAATGCAGACAAGCAAGTTACCTTCACAGACCTCGGAAAAACAAATCCGTCTTATTAAGGCGATTAAGATAAGTCTGTTAATCAACGCGATGGCATTTGGCAACAGAAACACCGAAAGGCAGAGTAGCTCATTGAAGGGGTTATAAACAGTCGCCCTTTCTTAAAGAAAAAGAACCGCGTAATGCTTGGCGACCACCTCAAGTGAAAACA
The DNA here is from genome assembly GCA_900240875.1 of Crithidia expoeki. Taxonomy (NCBI): domain Eukaryota; phylum Euglenozoa; class Kinetoplastea; order Trypanosomatida; family Trypanosomatidae; genus Crithidia; species Crithidia expoeki. The sequence continues at coordinate 628,424 of OESE01000220.1, forward strand.
TGTTGTTTTCTATGTGTAAATTTGATTGGATCTTTGATAGAGAGATGGAGAGAGTGAAGTACAAAGCGGGGATGAACCACCCATCACCAAATCACAACTGCTACCCCTTAAAAGAAGATATGCGATGAAAGGTATTGTGAACGCGCTTGAAAAGTGTTAATGGCCCTCCTTGTAGATCAACATCTAAACACAATCTTGTGTAGAGAATGAGCCCCTTCTGTCCTCTCCCTCGGCGGGGTGGAACGGTGTAAACACCGGCGGCAGTGCCACTCCTGACCTGGTGGAAGAAGAGAACGTAGGACGAAGGGGAAAGCTCCCGCTGCAAGATGCCATAGTGTGCAGCACTGGCTGATCGTACTGCTTCTCGCCGGCTGGGGATACTGTGTGCCTATTGCCGCCACCATTACCAGCTACACAGTTGTGACTGCTGAGCCCATCGCGCGGGTTGTAAGGGAATTGTGGAAATGTAGAAAGAGGAGCGGCAGGGAAAACATCGTCATTGCCACCACCGGGATTGTTGCTATTGTTTGTTGTGTTGGGCCCAACGTCTTGCTTACCGTACAACGGAGGCGCCACTAGCGGCTGCGGAAGTAAATCTGCCTTTGTGCCCAGCCTCGAATGTCGTGCACCGTTTCCACCGCCTTCAGGACCTGCCAGAGGTAACGATGACGAAGGCGGTGCTGGGAACGACAGGGGCGCTGTTCTTTCACTGAAGCCGCCAGCTGCGTAATTCCCTGTTCGGTACGGTGACACAGGAGCGCCAGGGCTGTGGGAATTAGGTCGAAAGGTGTTCTGACTCGGATTGCCATCCATGATGGCCTCGTTAGAGAAACTATGCCCTACTGCGCCAAACTCCTTTTCTTCGTCCTCGCCATCGTAGCCATGGTGGTGGTTGTGATCATGGCTGTGTTCGTAATGCTCATGTCTATGACTGTGGGCATAGCTGTGACTATGGCTGTGACTGTGCCTAGCCAACACTGGAGTACCCAACAACAGCAAACTGTTCTCGCTGATCGAGCCGTCCGTACCGTTGGCTGGAAAGCACTCCACGTACACATGCGTGGCAAGGTCCATCAACTGTCGCCGCACCGCCTGCGAAACGGCGCACGCGTCGGAGCCTGACATGAGTCGAATGCGGACGAGCAACATGCTGTCCGACACATTTACGTTCCACCACACCGTCGACTGCACCTGCAGCACGCCGTCAAGCATCTTAACACTGCGCAGGCAGCGCTCCAAGTTGCGGTTGCGTCGCACGTCGGTCACACACTTGTTCATCAGCAAGTCCAGCATCGCCTTCCCTTCCTGGTACCCCGTGCACCCGTAGTAGCCGGCTAGGAGGAGTGCACCGGCTGTGTCGAAAACCGCATTATGGGTGATCATCAACACAATGCTCACTGCGATCGACGTCAAAGGGCAGAGGAGATACAATATCACCGTTATTGCCTTGTTGTGTACCGTGCGACTCGCCGCACCACCACTGCCACAGCTGCCCAGCATTGCGGTGGGCGAGGCTACGGAAGCTTCCACGTCGACCATGGTCTTGAAGAAATCGCCGCCGCCTATGGCGCCTCCGCGACCCTCGCTGCTCGCTGTTGCACAAGCCTGATGAAGAATGTCCTCGCTCTGTGCCCCAGCCATACCGTGGTGGCCTGTCACACGGTCTACCACGCGTACTTCTCGGCGGTACGCAATCTGAAAGACCAGCTGCAGCGCACTGATGGAGAGGAGATAGTAGGGGTTGGAGTGGTGGACGTGCATGCCACGGTGCAGGGATTCCACAAGGGTGGTGAGGCAACCGAAGATAAGGAAGACGATGCTGCCCAATCGCACCACAGTACTCAGCCGGTAGAACCCGAAAGTAAAAGGGTAGTTCTGCTGGGTTCCACCACGGCTGCAAAGCACCTGCGCAATGACACACGCCACGAGCGACACGGCGGTGTTCAACAGCAAAAGTGCTTGTACGGAGATAAGCAGAAAGTTGGTCATGATGGTGAAAAGAACACTCAGCATCCACATAACAGTAAAGACGGCGGCAGCCTGCTGCCGCCGGCGGTGCTCCTTATTACGCAGTGCGCAAAAGAACAGCGTTTTTGCCTCTTTCAGCATGTTGGTGTGGCACTGTTGATGCTGGCAAGAATCTAAGCAAAAAAAAAAGAAGAGTAAAAGCTTTTTTTTCTTTTTCACTCTGTAGACGAAAAATGAATAACGTGGTTGGCTACTCAGCAGCGACAGAAAAAAAAAAAACTTGTTTTCACCACCATTTGACGAAGGTGTTCCTGTGCAATACCTGGAGCACTGCGATCTCACTAACAACCAGTGGGGTCGTTGTTTGAATAAGAAAAAGGATGGGGGCAGATAGAAAAAGAAGGCGTCAGAGGGTAAACTAGAAATCGGTATTTTCTCACAGACGGGGTTACATTTTTGTTGTTGTTGTTGTTGTTGCTGTTGTTGTTCTTTGAAGTTACGCACAACGAAAGTGGCTCATTTGAGAAGTAAAGAACAAACTATCAGAAAACAGATAATGCTAATCACCCATACTACGCTAGAATCATGTAGCATTCTAGGCAACAACAAAAGCCAAACACCCGAAGCATACTTCTATCTTAAAACTATTACGCTTTTGCTACAGTTGTTGTCCGGCGTGAAAATGCACCTACGCGCTCTGTGAGGAACTAGTAGGAAGATGTCAACTCGTAGTTTACTAGCAGTACTCTGCCGCAAGTGCCCCAAAGACTTCAAAAACGCCGTGTTAATGGCGAATAAAACTCGCTTCAACTGTTAGACAACCTTCTTCATGTTTTCTTTTGGGCTCTTCTAGCTACGAGAGCGCTTTGCAGCGGTTGTCATGAGAGGCAGGAGATGCGCCATGCCCGCGGCCTCCAATGCAGCTCGGATGTCCTGTACATTGAGTGTCGTACGCGATGAGCCGGCCGCCTTGCGTTCCGCATCCGCCAAACATGCCAAGTATAAAACCGAAATGGTGGCACACTTCTGCAAAGCAATGCGGGCATCACGAGACACCGATACCCCCTCTGGCAGCGCACTGTCGACGATGCGATTCACTTGTCCTGCGGCCAGGCTACGTGCTTTGACGGTGTTGGAAACAGTCTTCGACGCGGTAGCGTAATCTATGACGATGGCATCCGTTGGAGAAGGTACACTGCTCCCCGCAGAGTGATTCCTAAGAATATCATTGCTATTCCCTGTCTCAGGCTTGGAGAATGTAGCGGTTTCTATTGATGGAGAGGCACTCATGACGTTGTTTGGACTACCTCAGGCTAAGTACCTATGAAGAAGAAACTGACTTGTACGGCTATGATCGTCCCTGTACGTGCCGAGGAAGAGCAAGTCGCAGTGCGCTAGAGAAAAGTCTCAGTTAGTCAGAGCAAGATACGCATTCTGAAAAAGACGTGGTGGTGGTGCAAGAGACAGATGAAAATGAAAGATATATTCAAGAGCGATTTGCGCGTACATTTATTTATTGTTTTATGTTATTCATTGTTGTTCTTGTCATAGACCTTCGACACGCGGGTATTTTCAGAGAGCCCTGCTCGCATAGACTGACGCTAAAACGCGAACGTGTAACCATCGTCATGCTGCGGGTGGTGATCGAGTGACAAAAAAAGAAAACATAGTGAATTGAAAAGCAGCTCGTGTTTAGGCGACCTTACTGTAGCACACAGGTGGTTCTGTTGCGTCTCGTTGGCTTTCTTCTGTGGCTGTTTAAATGAAATTCAAGTAAGTTGACAAAAACGACCTGTGCTTCTCCGTCAGCACATATTATACAAGAAAACAAGTTCAGCACGAAAACAATCAGCATAGAAAAAAAAAATTGAAGTTTAGAAAAATATGGCTGGTATGAAAAGGAGGAAGAGTCACTGGGGGGAAACGAAGTCGAAAAGAAAATCAAAGTGCACAGATACACTTCTCTTGTTGCTGTTGTTTGTTTGGGGTGATTTTTGACAATACGCTCCCTTTAGGTGGGTGCGGACACGAGATTCGCTAACAGAACGCAGAAACAGAAACAAGCAAAAAAAAAAAAAACACGCAAGATATTCAATACACTGCTGTGTTGATAAATATTAAAATTGGCAAAGGAGAAAAAGCAAAAGCTAAAGAGAGAGGGAGAGGTAGAAGCAACAAGCTGGAGAGAGGGAAAACGCAGAAGCAGGATTAGGAGAGAAGAGAGAAAAGCAAAACGACGAAGAGCATCGAAGTAAAGGGATATAGCCAGACTACGGGAAAGAAATAATAATAACAATAATAATAGTAATATACTCACAAAAGAGAGGCATGGTTCATTGGCACTCTTTAGATGCTCTCCAACTCACGCGCTTTGGAGAGAATAACCGCGTGCGCAGAAAAGGGAAAGAAAAGGGGTGAAGCAGAAGTGAAACAACTACGATCGAAACAAAGAAAACAGAAACGTCAAGCAGAGTTATCGCAGTAAAAATTCAATAGTCCCCTTCTTGCTAAAAGGCAAAAAAAAAGGAAAAAAGAAGTGAACTTCGAGACTACAAAAGCAGCAATGACGTGTATGGATACGCTGCCTTAAAAACGAGGGGTCCCGATCTCTATAACTAAGAGAAAAAGCGTCCTCACACTCGGAGAACGAGCGCAGATCGAAAAAGAAAAAAACGGCGACGTAAGCAGCATATACTTTCGAATGCAACTCAAGGAGATCAAATTACTCTTTGTTGCAAAGAAATGGGCGATTGAGACACAGCAAAAGCAAAATTCTCTTCTTCAAGTCTACAGGCACTTGCAATCTCAAGAACTTCTTTCAGGGCTTTGCAACGTCCTCAGAGTACTCAGTGCTGCCCTCAAGCACACTCCTCCCTTCGTCACTCGAATCAGTGCATCTCAAAATCGCGCAGTGAGTTGCTTTTGGAGCAACCCACAAAGTTCCCAGCGCAGACAGAGGCCAGCCTCGCCTCGCCCAAAGAGAAGCCTTCGTCTAAATGATTCCACAACAACAACTTGGCCAAGAAGAAGTACTTCACATCTACCGCACAGTACCGCAGCAGAATATCCGTCAGTGGCCGCTCTTCCCAGCGATCGAAGCTGCCGCCAGAATCCGGGTTGAAGAGATGCCGGCCCGCGTTCTTAATGTCGGTATCCTCGTCTGCAAAAAGGCCCAAAGCACGAAAAGCATCCTTCATGCCTGGCAGGTGACGTGTCATCGGGAAAAGCGCGAAGCAGGAGGAGATTTGCAGGTCGCAGACGTTGCGCAAGCGTACGTGGTAGAGGAAAAAGAGCGCGTCGCAGTCGGCACGGCAGTCAAACATAAGCTTTGTAATGTTGTTTGACTCCAGCACCGCTTTCAGCGCTGAAGTGTCCGCGAGCGCCTGGGAACCGAGGAGCACCATATCGATGATGTACACGGTGGAGTACGTGGCCAACGTAATGATGCAAATTGACCCACTGCGACCGAGCGAGCGACCCTCGAGGTCGAGAGCAACAACCATGTTCCTCTCCAGCTCATCATCTTCAAAAGCATCTTCAGCCAGGTACTGTCGCTCACAGCACCATCGCTGATACTGCTGCTGCATTACGGCGGCCTCCGCGAGTATGCTCTGGCAGATGTAGTTTAAATCCTCCAGGTGCTCTACACACTGCACCTCCTGGGGGACGTAAGAAGCAAAACGCGTCCCCTGCTCGCCGAACGCGGCGTCTTCGTACAAGTTGCCCCCATTGCTATAGTCGTAGTCGTTCACTAAGGTGCCCGCGTGCAGCGCCGGCGGCGGACAGTCACCGAAGAAAAGTTGTTGCGGCCCCGAGTAGGTCGGAGGGACTGCACCAACACTATTGAGAGTGCCGCCCATCGTGGCCACTGAGGATTGTGCCCATGGGCCACCACCACAGCCGTCCATAACACCGCTTATTCTACCTGTTGTTCCAGAGGATACCCTTGTGTTTTTAGAAGCACTAGAACTACTATTGCTTTCCTTAACTGAAGGGGTGTAGCAGTAGCCGTCGTCTGCGAGAATGCCACTGCCAAAGCCGCCAAGAGCACTCTCAAGATTTGACGCCACTGCCGCCGCTGGTGGGTTGGTGAAGTGCGAAAAGTAGTAAGAGCCAACCCCAGTGCCTTGCCAATGCATCTTATAAGTACTTCGGTTATCACCGGCCAGTCCCAGTGGTCCTGTCATGGTACGTACAGGGGAGTTTGTCAGTCGCGGCATGCCACTGTGGTAATCCTCGCCGAGGCCAAAGCCTACCGTGCACGGCGAGGTGTAACACTCCACCGGATGGTAGTCTTTCGAAGACGCAGAGCCCTGATGCGGCGTGGACACGATGGAGTTGTTGCTGTTCCGAAGGGAGGCGCTAGTGTTGTTATTGTTGCTTTTGGATTTATCATCGAACCTGAAGATCGGTCCCTGTGCATTACCACTTGTGCTTACGCTATTTTGTTCAAGCGGATGAAATGGCTCACTGTAAGCGTGCAAAGCAGAAAGTGAAGCCGGCGGCTTCAGCATAGTATTGCCGTTGCTTTTGCTACTGCACATTGCGACATCGGCGGTCGCACTGACAGGAGTGACACACCGCGTGTTGTTTATGTGCAGCGTACTCAACAACGTTGCATCCGGTCCCGTGGACGCAGGGGAAAGGATGACGCTCTCATTCGTCGCCGCCGACGTAGCGTTCGTGTCGTCCCACTCGCTTAGCGGTGATGACATAAAGTTGTTCATCGACTGTACCGCTTTGGCAGATCTGCAGAAGTCAATCGGCGGTGGTGGGGCAGGCGTTTTCTTGGCGGGGACCGTGGAGGGAGGCGAGGTGACGGTGCACACTGACGTTTCGGCTGAAGGGGGTGAGATGCAGCAATTAAGCGAAACAGTCGTGGCCATTGTCGAACAGACAACAGCAGCACCAGCAGTTGAAGCAGTAGGAGCAGAGCCACCGTCAGCACCTCTTGCGAAATCTACCGGAAAATCACAGGGAGTGGGCGACGTAGGCGAGCAAGCAAAGTCGGCTAAAGCACGGGTTGCACTGCCTAAAGATACTGTCACCTCCGTATTGGCTGTCAGCCGAGGAGGGTGCGTGACGGCGTGTGGGCCGCTCGTCGTAGTGACGGTGATGTCCGTGTCGGTGCCGCTGCTACTGCACACGCTCTCGGAGGTGTGCGTGTTGACCTCGTCCACGTCTTTCAGAACGATGTCAAGTGCCACTGCCCCAGCGACAGTGGGACTCATCTTTGCAGAAGCAACAGACGGTGGCATCTCAAAAAACTATTTTTTTTTTTTTGAGAGAAGGGAAAAAGGTACAAACGATAAACGGTAGTGCTTTGGAGCTTTAAAGAAACACAGAAACAGAATTCTCTCCTGTATAAATACAATGAGAACGGAGAAAACGAAAACAAAACCTTTATGGGGAAAAAAAAGTAGCGTCACAAAGCTGAGGAAAACTGTGAACACCGTTGGCGTCAATAGAGAGAGCTGGTCACGGATTTTAAAAGGGAATAATGGGAACCAAAAAAAAAAAAGCGGCAAACGTAACGCACTTTGTTCCTTTCGAATACCGCGTGTGTGGGCGTATGTGGTATATATAATTGTTTTGATGTTGTCGTGCCGATTCACAACAACGAGGAAAGAAATACGTGAAGATAAAACAAAGAAGAGAGAGGCCAAAAAGAAAGGAGACGTCGTTGATCAGCACAGAGACTAGCAATTTAGCAAACAAACAAACAAAAGAGGAAAACAAAATGCGAAAGGAGTGGGGAAGTGTCAAGCAAAAGAACAGAAAATCGCCAAACCTAGAAAAAGCAAGAGAATGAAGGAGAAAAAAAAAGTGAGAACAGAAGCAAGAAGAAAGCAACACAGCCTTAGAGGACTACTTTGTACAAATTCCTAGCGGAGAGTTAAATGGGTTGAGGAGCACTGCGTATTTCAATTCGAGAACTCAAAAACGAGGACAGGGAAAGGCAGTCGCAGAAGTTGCAGACAAAAAACGTATTGGTGTAAGATGTGTGTCCCCGTGTTCTTTTTAGCTTTCAATTAACGTCTACGTACGTGTCGGGCTACATGTGCAGCCCCTAACTTAACGGAAAAGATACTTGTAATATTGAAAAGGAAAACGAGAAGTTGTGTTAGGCGGAAAAGCGGGTATACTGAGAGGAAGAAGTGAAAACCGAACAGCAACAGAAAAAAAAACTATGCGGTAGTTTGAAGGCCGACCGAAACGCCAATGACCAGGAAAAACAAAGCAAACGTGTCGCAGTGCTTCCGTCACGATCCTACAAAGTGAGAGTAGAAACAAGTGGGAACGCAGACTAATTGCATAATACCTTACCATTGTTTGGTATTGTGTGACAAGTAAAGTGAGTGGAGGAAAAGAAAAGGGCTATTTATTGAAAGAGAGGTATAAGGAGAACAGGAACTGCGAGTCAAAACACTGTTAGCGAGTTGGTTGTTGCGCCAAGTCGCATATTTCTTATAAGTACCCACGAGCCTTGTCAACCGTTGGAAGCCATGTTTACTGACAATCTAGAAAGAAACATCTACTCCTCGTATTAATCCGGTGCGTTTAGCAATATAAGAGCATTTCGTTTTTTGTTGCGCTTCTGTTGAAAATTGATATTAACTTGTTAAATACCACTAATGTGAAGGAGAGAAACAAACCAAAGAAAGACCTTATCCCCAACGTTCGATGAACAGAATGAAAGCAGTTTTGCCTTTTACCTGCACCGCCACGTCACGACCACCTTTCACAACAACGCCGTCCACAGCGACAACACGGCCCCCAACTACTGTGGCCGGTTCAACGGGGCCACCCGAGCACGCGGCGAGCGCCGCGGCAACCGGCGAGGTCACCTCCTCCAATTCATGGGATGATGCCCTTGCTGTTGTTCTATTGGGAACAGCTGCTTCGCCTGTTGCAACTGCTTCTACGGGCGCGCACACTGTCTCCTGAATACGCAGCACGAATCCCTCACCACTCAACACCACACCGAGTGGTATGTTTGGTGACAGTCGAGTGACATGCAACTCTACAACTGTCCGCGTCTCCTCGTGGCTAGTCTGAAGCGCAGCTGAGGTCTTCTCAGCTGCGGACAACGGTGCTATTGTCGGGTCAACCTGATTCATCGGCTGCGACCGCACGCGCTTCTGCAATTTGTACTGCTTCTGCGACTCCACCACGTTCATGAAGAGACCCTGCCGATATGTATCCTGCATTACGAGCTCCATTCGCTCCATCACGCGCAGTACCCCTCGTGTCCACTTCGGTGTTCCCTCCATCTCAGCGGGGAGGCAAGCGAAGTCCTCACGTAGCATTGTCGCCCAGGGATGGGCCCAGTGGTAGTTGTTCCGCCGATGTCCCTCCTCCTGTGGGGAGTGCGCAGAATTGGCCAGCAACATGTTGGAAAAGGACATCAGCGTAGCTGAACTCGAGTTGTCAACCTTGAACATTTTTTGTTCCTCGACTGGAGGTTGCGGCGACGCAATTGAAACACTCTCTTCCCCTTTCATGTCTTCGCTCGCCGCTGTTGGTGCCTTGAGCAGCAAGCTACGATACTCCCGCAAAATTCCACTGAGCACATGTAGGCGGCGGACAAGGTACCCGTGCGCGCGGGCAAAAGAACATGTGATGCTTCCAACTTGCACTTTTGAATACTCGCGCACGGTGCTGTGAGAAGCGTTCAGTCTCGTACGTTCGCTCTCCGCACCATCCCTGCGGAGGCTCATCAAGGAAGCTGCGCTGCTCTGTGATGATGCTGGTGTAAGCAGACCAGGAAACTCGCTCAGCTCAAACAGTAGCTCCTGCACCGATTCCAGCGGCATCCACACAAAAGTTGGCTCCCGCTGGTAGGCGAACACTGTCGACAGAGTTGAGGAGACATGGCGGCGCTGCAGGGCCTCGTCGCGAATCAACTGCGTCTTGTCCTTCATCTCGCCCGTAAAGTGGTAAAAGCGGTTGGTGGTGCGGAGATGGTGGAGCAGGCTAGCCGTGTCGTGCTGCAGGTGGAAGAGCGTCTCCGCCACGTACGCCTCCACCGTAGAAGGCGCAATTAAAGCGTCCACAGGGGATGGTGCTTGTGCAGAGAGGAGGCCGTCTCGCTGCAGGACACGCATCAAAGGGCTTGCATGACTGGGCGAGCTGCCGTGATCATTTTCGAAGTGGCGCTGTTGCTGCTGAAAGTGAGAACGACTCAGTGCCGGCCAATGATGAAGAAGGTAGGTGAGAAAGAACGCAGCCTCTAACGCGTTGGCCTTTGTCGTCCCGCACACCGACCACAATCCAGCGAGATCCCTTGTTGCTGTAGCTGCATCTGATGGGTCTTCTGCTACCGCACTTGTTGCTGCAGGTGCTTCCGGCGCGGTGTTCGCAAAGTGACTCCCAAAGGAAGGCGAGAGCTCACGCAACCACAGGAACACACCTGCGCACGCTGTGTACACTCGCCGGCTTTGCTCAATGGCAGCGTCGTTTGCGACAAACTCGTCTGTGTAGAGGCCGAATAGGTACTCGGTGCGCGGAATGCAGAAAAACAAACGAGAAACGCCTTGAATGAGTGCCACAGCTGGTGGCGTCTTCTTTGCATTTGCTGGCGCAGTCTTGTGTGAACTGATCATCAGCCGTACCTCTGCAGCTGCATTTCTCGAGCAAAGAGCGGCGATGCTCACCACCGCGCGGTAAAGCGCTTCGCAGCACGCCACCTTGAGACCGCCGGAGAGACGAAGAACCTGGCTCCACCGCGCTCTCTGCTCGTCTTCCAGTGCAACGGCCGCTTCATTCAGAGCCCCCGCTTCTCCTTGCGCAGGCCCTTGGTCGGTTTTCTGTTTACTACCGATTGTCCTGCTCATGAAGGCTTGATTCGCCCGTCTTGTCCTCAGCCGAAATGCGGCCACCTTGTCTAGCGGTGTGCTCGGCGCGCGCGGTGCTTCCGCCTCCACACCGAGGTGTGCCGCCGCTAGCAGTACAATATCCATCTGCAGTGTCATGCCGATGCGGACAATACGGCTGCAAAACGGCACCACCGACGCAGCACCATCGTCATTCGAGTCAGCGTCGAGTTCTTCTGATAGAGTGCTTTCCGCACATCGCTCGAGAGCCAGCGGCAGCCACTCGTTGCTCACCATCGCAAGCAGATCGTAGTAACTGCGCAGAAGGAGGACGACGTGTCCGGGATGCCGCTCCCAAAAGCTCGAGGCGGCGGAAACTAAGGCTGTCATCGACGTCGCATTCACAGGTGAATGCCACTTCTCTCGCAACGGGTGGTGATCATTCTGTGACAATGGAGATGACCGGTTCATGCGCGATGGCGGCAACTGTGCAGCTTGGACACGGGCGTACCGCCACAAAGTGGACAATAACATGTTGAGCACCGAGTGCGTCGTGCGATGTTGCATCGCCATTTGAGCCGCACGTGTCATGTTTCGCCGGGGATGCAGCACGCTGATCAGCCCCTCTGCGTGGCTGGCCAAGGAAACTATTGTTTTATTTGAAAGGCCTAAAGCTTTGTCATTCTGTGTCAAGCTCGGCTTCTTTTTGTCTGCGTCCTTGTGGCCTGGTACGGCAAGTCTTGCTGCACGGGAAGCGGAGACGTCTGTAGCGACCGTGGTGCGCAGAACGGAGATGCAAAAGAGAAAGAAGTTGGAAACTACACCCTGAAAGCAACTCTGTCCCGATGCAGAATGCGGAATAGACGATAGCCTGTTTTCAATAATTGTCAGCTGTTTTCTCAGAGCAGCTAAATAAGACACGTACGATTGCAAACCACCAGCGTTTTCAGAGAAGGCTGCACTGGGGTGATCTGATAAAGATGTCAGAAGACGTCCCTGGGCTATCGTTGCACTCGCCTCTGCGCAGAGCTGTTCGAATAAGCAACACTGATCAACCGCCGCGACTGGTTCGAGTCCTGAGTTTGCGTCTCTGCTTCCGCCACAACTCGCACTTTTCCGCAAGCTCTCCGAGTTGTTCATGCAGATGTCTAGCACGTGCAGAAGTGACAGAAGCGCCGACATCAGCGCATCAACGCGAATTTGCACTGTCGTTGAAGAAGATGGCTGATTATTGTACGCTGCAAGCTGAGTCGTCAACGTCGTAAGCAACCCAAACAACAGCTTTTCGTAGCGAATACTGCATGCACGAAGCCATTCATCTTGTTGTTGGGCATCACCGTTAGAGAGATGTACTTTCGTTTTTCCCTCGTATTTGTCTCGCTGGATTTTTCTTTTCTCAACGACCTCACTCGAGCTGAGAATGGATCCCCGCTCTTTCGAATAAGCTCTCCCGGCTCTGCTAAATGACTCCACACTGGCTTCCAACGACGATGCGGCAAGGAACATGAGGTGCACGCTTTCCACAACGTCGTCCCCGCCCTTATCAAAGAACAAAAAAAACTGCGGGGCAACGCTGCTGTGATTCGAAATGTGCGATTGAAGCCGTGACGCCTTCAAGAGGGCCGACAGCGTCTCCTGCTGCTCGCGTGCGCTCACAAAAGAGGAAAACGACGGTGCCGTCTCAGCACCCTGAACTTGTAGCACCGCACTGTGGACAGAGAGGAGTTCTTTCACAAGCTTCACAATTGACGAATTCGTAGAGCCCAGCAGAGCGGTAACCCAATTCTCAATTGCGTCACCATTTTTCATGCTGTTGTATTGACCTGTGCCGACAGTATTTGTTCGATATGAGTGATCTCGCAAAATCTTCGAGTGACAGGGATGGATCGACAGCTCACTGGATTTCACTTTCGTCCGCATTACAGTGTCGGTTTTCGTCTGGTATTTAGGGTGACGCAGCTGCTCCTCGAGGCTCTTACCACTCTTCAAAAATACAGAATGCCGTTGTGTGTCTGCGCCGTTCGTCACTGTTGTTGGGAACGCTTCTGACCACTCGCCAGCGAATAAGTTTGCGAGCTGCCGCACTTTATCCGCGTCGTAGTGCAGCGTTTCTTTTACCCAGAAGGAAGTCGTTGATGGCCCTGCTGCCTCAGAAGCGGACAGAGGAGAAGAAGTTGCTTTCACATCTGATATCTGTGCATTGTCGCTTTCTGCCGTCAACTTTACAGTGTGCAGCTCTTCAGTTTGTTCGGTGGGAGACTTTGATGCGCTAGAACGACGTGTTCTTTTCCCCCTGGAAGCCTTCGTTGAATTCCAGTTTTTTGCACACAGCAGCGTCAACGGAGAAGACGCATATTGTGTTAGCTTCCGCCCGAGCAGCTGTCGCATCACGCTTGTGAAAAGAGGAGGCACCCGAATGGACTTTGGAAGCACCTGTGTTTGTTTGAACTGATGTCATACTACGTGCAGCCCCCTCACCCTAAAGGAAACAAAAAAGAAGATACACGAATCAAAGGAGTATCAAAAGCTGCTCACGCATGTGACCTCCACCTGAAACGAGAACACGTTGTTTTACGTATAAGGCTAACAACGCACGATCCTTTGTTCGTTTTTTTTTTGTGCGTGCGTCTGACACGGATTGGTATTACGTGGGTGGCAACAGTTCCTTAGTTTTGAAATTGAGTATTCCACGTGTCGCTTCAGCATAAACAAACAAATATAATTTTTTTAATAACTAAATAAGGAGGCAAATAACACGTCGTTCGCATCTCTTATATCGTTCTCTCAGTGTAAAACACTTGCTTTAAACTGTGGTCGGAAACACGGATTGCATTTATACAGCTTCGCAAGGAAGAATACAATATTCTATGAAATCTAAAAAAAAACACGGTTATCTAAAAGGCCCTTGGTGGTTTTCTATTTTGGCTGCTACAGTGTCACTTGTCATACGTCACTCTGCGTTGGGAAATTGCTGCCATCGCCCGCTGTCGTAGCAGCGGCAACGTTGATGATACTCGCCTATCCGCCACCGGATCCTCTCCGTCAGCTGCACCGTTGCTGCTGCTGTTTGCACTTATGTATTTCGGACCGGTAGACGACGCGTTGAAACTCCGCTGCCTGGCCTCGTGTTCAATACGAATCGCTTCCACCGCAGATGTCGCAGAACCAAGCGGCGCTCCAGCAGTGCCATACCGATGGGACACCCTCCATAGCTCATTCCCCCCAAGATGTTGCATCTTCGCTGACGAAGCCGTGCCATCGGCCCCGGGAGTGGACGTCGGTAGTACGTCTGCTTTCAGCTGATCCAGCAGCAGTGGGCAGGGGACGAGATACAAGTTACGGTGGCGATGTTCGAAAGAAATGCCTTTGACACTCTGAGTACTGCTAGAGTAATAGTTTACAAAAACAGGGGGGAAAGAGGAGTTATCAGCTGCAGCAGGTGAAGATGCTGACTTCACGCCTTTAACGACCGTATTATCTTCCTTTGCTGCGTCGGCACTCTTCGCTGCTGCTGCGGTGCCTTCATCTCCTTCCTCCGACGCAACGAACACGGGCGACGACGACACGCTGCACTTTGGAAACTGCGCAAGAATAAAGCTCTGCGCTTCTTCCTTTCCAGACCTCAAGCCGCTGTGACCGTCCACCACAGCACTTTGCAACATTGATGGGACCTCACTCGCTGTGTGGCGCGCAGGAGCAGCAGCACTGCCACCACCACTGGGAAAACTACGCTCAGAGTCGCCCAGTTGTGCCGCCTCCTGCGCCTCATCCTGCACGATTGATACGTGTGCCATCAACCCAGCGGAATCAGACTTGCCGCCATGACTATCTGCCAGCGTATCACCTCCGCCGTCCTGGTAGCCGGTGGCGGTAGAATCACGGTGCGACGACGTCAGTACCGACGCAGGTGTCACGATCCCGCCTGTTCCGTGCTCCTTTGCGACAACGTCTACCATGCCAAGCGGCGACGTCTCGACGCTTGCGCAGGGCGTGGCGAAATCGCATCCGACCTCGCGCCCCTCCGCGACAGCCGTGGAAGCGACAGCAGTAGCACTATTAATTTCATTTGTGATTGACGGTGGAGGCACCTCCAGCATGCTTGTGCAGAGGGGACTGCCGTCCATGTTCGCCATCGTCCAAGCTATGAAGACGCGTGCGCTGGGCTGCGTGGATCCTTTCGCATCGTCTAACAGTGGAGAGGTGGGCATACTGACCGCTTTCATAGGAACCCACACAGCACCCACGGTGCGATGCGGCCCTCCAATGACGAGGGGTGAAAAGGAGTGCGCCATGACAATGTCTGAGTCGTCGTTGCGAGAGACCAAGGCGCACTCGAGCAGGTCGTAGCCCGGCGCGTTGCGCACCTCGAAGGAAGCGGGCACGGCCGTACAGTCGAAGGTGGCGTCGCGGCGCACGCAACGCAGCGTGATCTTGTTTTTCGATGCATCGTCACTGAGAACGTCGAGGGGGATAGCGTTCACCACCTCAACGTTGTACTGGTAGCTCATCTCTTGAAATTCTACGGGCGAATGTATGTAACTGTTGCGAAGCAGCAGATGCGTTTTAGAAACCCCTAGCTGTGAATGAAGCTGTGGTCAGCATAAAAGTAATTCAACATTTATAAAGGGAAATAAAAAGAGGAAATCGTCTAAAGGTGGATAATGCTCCGTTACTTTTTAGTGCAGCAGCAGCGTCCTTGAGGAATCAATGTTGATCCATCAAAATAGCCTCTAGAAAAAACGTGTTTTTCTTTGAAAAGCAGAACTACAAGTTTGCGAAGCTTGTCATAGGCCAGTGATGCGTCCTTTGTCACTTGACATCCGCAGAGAAGATCCAGAGAAATTGCAAACGGACGCTCAATTTGTGAAACCTGGTTGGAGGCTGCAATAGTATATTACTATTACTATTTTTTATTATTATTATCTTGGATAACTTAATGACAAGGAACACACTTTAACGTGCGGCGATGTAGAACCGCAGATGCGTATGCGCTGTGAGAAAGGGAAAAGGCGCCAAAGCAACGCAGAGAAAAATGTAATGGAGGTGCACTAGATGTGGGAGAGAAACCGCTCGATTACGATATGTAAAATAGACTGTGTTCCAGCTAAGGAAAACCACACACACACACACACACATATATATATATATATATATATATGCAAGATCGAGATTCTGAAGTACATGGGTAGTGGAGTAGGTACGTAAAAGGACCTATCAGAGGTACAAGAGTGAAAAGGGCGGGAAACAAACAAACAAAGAGGCAAAAAAGCTGACAGAGCTTCGCCACTGATGAAAATCCCAATAGCCTATGTACATGAGCACTCAAGAACAGGAAGACAGTAGACAGCGTCGTAGCATAACGCGAAACTACGCACAAGGCGAATGAGTTTTTGAAGCCTTTTGCCGGGCGTCCTTGCGAGGGCTTTAAAACTAAATTGTTAAAGAGCAGCAGAACGTTATTTTAAAGCTGCGGCCCCTCCGAATTGCATTTCTTCGGCTTCGACAACTTGGACGACTTCTTGGGCTTCTTCGACTTTTTCGTCTTTTTCAGCGTCGCCGACTCGGCAAACGGATCGCCGACAAAGATCTCTTCGGTGGTGAAAATGGACTTCGGCAGGGTCTGGGGCGAGCATGTCAATTCGGAGTTGTTGTGGGAGAGTGTGGGAGCAGCCGCAGCAGCGACTGCTTCGTCCGCTTCCCCTTTCACGGGGCGTGGTGCCTCCTCTTCCACCGCCCTCAATGCCGGTTCCAAAGTATCCGAGGCGTAGAGTACCGGCAGCACGTCCTCGTAAGCGTAAAGGGTTTCGCGCACCGCGGGGGTTGGGTCGGTGTTTACCTCCCACTCCTTTTCCTTCGCCTTCGCCTTTTCTTTCTCCCTTGCCTCTTCTTCCTCTCTGTCTCCCAGCTCCTCCCACTCGGCTGCAGGCGGGAAGACGCCGGTGCATGTAACGTCGACGGCGGAGGGGGTGTCTATCTCGCACGTGTCCGCTGAGGTCAGATACGCTAGTTCCTCCTCCGATATCAGCTCTTCTGGTGCTGGAGCATCAGACACCGGTGGTGCAAGCGGTGCCGTTGGTCTTACCGGTGTGGAGTCCACCGCTTCCGCATCTGGTGTAGCAATGGGTTGCGCTGGTGGGAGTGCAGCGGTAGTGGTGGTGCTGGGTGGCGCTGGTTCGAGGTGGGCAAAGCACAGCGCACGCAGAGAGGGACAGGTAGCGCTGAGGTGCAGCGCGAGCGCAGGAACGTGGTAAAAGGTGCCACCAAAATCGTTGCGGCAGGCGCGCGCCACGAGAGGAAACAGCGCGTTTACTTCCGCCTCCTCCAACTCGTAGCGCTCAATCACCTCCTGGTGGTTGACGGCGAAAAGTCGCACATCGTAGGCGGTTTGCAGGTACTGAAAAACCTCTTTCCGTGCGTTGACCTCATCGTCACAAAGCGCAGTGCGCGCCTTCGCTTCTTGCGCCTCGAGCGACAGGTCCGGCTCCTCAGCCAACGCTGCCGACACGCTGGAGCCGTAACGCGACAGCACAACATGGCGAAAGTAGTCGACAGGGACAGTACGAAAAAAGCGCTGCTTGATGACTGTGAACGCGTCGCCCTCCTCCCTCATCAGCCACTGCCGGCCGCTGTGCTCCTTAGCAACTGTACCCTCGATAAAGTTAAAGTAAAAGTTCGAGCGGCCGCGAGCCTCCTCGATGTTTTCGCGCAGCTTGCGCTCCACCCCGTAAAGCCACTGTCGCAGCTCGCGTTCTTCTTCACATATCTCTTTAAAGGCAGCGTGCGGGAAGGCGCGAAGAGGGCGGTTGGCGCGGAACGGCACCACACGCGGCGGTGCTGCGGGGAACCACACCGCGGTTTCTTGCTTGTACAGGGTGAGAGCGCGAGCGTCCATCATAGCAGTCGAGCCCTGTTGACGTGCCCTCTTGTCTGCGATCATGATGGAGGCGATGTGCAACACATCTTGGAAAGCAGCCTGCGCTTGTGCCTCGACTTCGCGTCGCGCGCATACCTCCCTACGCTCGACGTCGAGCAGGCGCTCCGCCAAAGTTGGCACATGTGATGTGAGCTCCGCGTAGCGCTCCGCAAATCTGGACGAGACCAGTGCCATCAGCTGACTTTATATATATATATATATATATATATATATACAAGGAGTGGAGTCTTGGCAATGTGCTGTTAGGTGAGCGACAAAGCGTGTTCACAAATTGTACAAGCCACTTATTGTTGTCTGTGGTTTCGGCTCACGGAGTTTATTTTGTTTGTGCGTGTGGTGAAGCAAACGCAGAGCTGAACGAACTAATTCGGTGCTGTTGTTACACTTCTCGATTTGCGAGTCCACTTCACGCATCCTTTTTCGCTGGTTATTTGGGAAGGAACGAAAAACGGTTGTAGTGGGAAACAAGATAGAAATGCGGAAAAAGCAGATAAGTTAGGAGTTTGAAACACTACAACGAGAATGAAAGCGGAAAATGCAAAATGCGCATCGGGAGCGTTTCACGTGACGTTCAAGAACAATAACAATCAAAAAAAAAGCAGCTTTTCAAAACACTGGAGTGCGGTCTCATGGCCCACCAGATCACGCCTATTACATTTAGAAAGGGTAAAGTGCAAATAGTACAGCCGTGAGAGCACTGACAAGGAGAGTCTTTGACTCCTCTGACATTTAGCCGCCCTCCACCAAGGGACACCAAAAGGCACAACACATACACGTATGTATATATATGTATATATATATATATCACTTGTGAACTTCAGGTTTTCATATAGTGTTGCGAGCAGACAAAGATCACTATAAGTACTACGGGCTCGACTTGTCTTATAGATGTCAACTTCGAAAGACAGCCCCAGTGCACGTTATTAAATCTACATCAGACACACACTTTTGTTACCTCCACTTCACGCTTTTTACGCCGCAGCACCTGCAGCTGCTTCCTTCCTCGGGAGTGAAGCCGAGCTCAACGCATTCCCGCGCATGCACGGCGGCACAATCAACTCTGACATGCGGTAGTTGTGATGGTCCAGCGCCGGCAGCTGCACGTCCCAGTTCACCTTTCCCAGCTGCTCACGGAAAGCCTCGCCGTGTGTGCTCCACGCACCCTGTTCCGTGTGACACTGCCGGATAAAGCCACGCAGCTCCTCCTCCGTCGTCGCGTGCAGCAAAACGGCAGAGTACATAATCAGGTATGCCGTCACCAGATCTTTCGCGGTGCACTTGTGGTGGACTAAGAGGCAGAGGCGGTTCCCGTGGAACTTGCGCTCCATCTCAGCTACGCGCGGGTCCACACGGCGCCAGCCTCGCCCACGAATAAAGTTTGGCGGCGACGGCAATTCGTGACGGCGCCAGCTGTCCCGCAGCGTGAGGGGCAGCGGCGCTGGCTTCCACATGGCAAGCATAAACATGTGGTTGTGGTTGAGGTACAGTACGTCCTCGTCGAGTGTGTCGGAGCGGATGAGTAGCTTATCGATGGGGGGAGAAACGTAGATGAGCTCCGTCGCCACGTCCACCTCAACGCCAGCCTTTTTCAACGCGATAATCGGCGACATGCGCACACCGAGCAGATCGGAGACCTCCTGCGGTGTCATGATGCGACCGGACTCTTTCAGATAAGCGCGTAGCAGCAAATACATAGTTCCGAAGTTCAACAAACGGAACGTGATTGGGGTTACAGAGCGCGACGAGAGATACATGTTCGTTACGCAGCACGCCACCACGGTGACAAGCTGTGCCGTAAAGCTCGCGATGAAGGAACAGTACACGATCCCGAGTGCAGTCGCCACAGTGTAGTTGACAATGCCGAAAGAGTTGAACTTCTTCGTGAGCTCTGCGAGGTTGTTGTTGATAGCGTAGTGCTGCAAGGCGGCCGCACGCGTCACAAAGAACATAAGAGACGCGGATTGCTTCACCGTCGAGGTGACAATGGCCGCCGCCAGCAGGTGGTTAGGTACGGCAGAGGGAATAATCATGTCAGAGATCACGGTGACGTTGTTCATGAAGACACTGACGCAGAACCAGAACTTCGGTCGGTTCTCGTAAGACACGACGCGATTCGCCATGTAAGCTGCTAGTAAGGCTGGAACCAAGTCTTTCAGCATCCACAGCTGCGGCGACGAGCCGAGAAAGAAGCCGCTCAGCAACGACTGGAAGCCGATCGAGGAAGCAAAGTTGGAAACAAAGGAGCTGGCCTGCGAAAGGTAAAAGAAGCTCTGGAACCCTTCTGCGGTGGTGTCGGGGTAACCCTTTGGCATGCCGAACAATCGAATACGGTTCGCTGCCGTCTCGCGACGCAGCACAGAGGGACTGCGCACGTGTGGTGCACCAGGGACGTCCTTCCAACAGTAGTCCGTCATACCTTGCGAAAAGCACAACGTGAGTCCCGTCTCGTCCGCCTTTGGCATCGTGTCTCTCGTGTGTGGACTGAAGTGCATGTGGACGGAGGAGGAGACGTAGCTAAAGGCGGAGGTTAGCGATGAGGACGACGATGGTTTCGCGCAAATCTTCGGATTAGTGTTCGTCGCTGTGGTTGTTGACTTTTGTTCACACGAGTCCCCTTGCTCCAATGTACTGCCACACCCACCTTTGCTATCGCTTTTCTCCCTATGGATGCTGCGAAGACCACTCCTGTCGCGACCAGTGGTTCCCATGCGTTTTGCCGTTATTACGGGTGCGGAACCTACCGGACTGTTCACCAACGAGGATGACAGGCGTAGCCGGAGGTTCACGAATACACCAGACATGTAGATCGACCTCCGCAGCGAGAAATCTGACATACGCGTACTGCTGCACGCCAGTCTGACGCGTCTGCAGAACAACAATGGATGCATGCGTGAATATTACACTTTGTTGCTGTTGTTTCAAGCCAGAGCGTATTTGAAAGAGGGAGAAAAGACCAGGTAGACAAAAATAAGAAAACAAGAATAAATAATAGTTACAAAAAGGTGAGGATCATCTCGAAACCGACGAAATTCCCCAACGTGAGAGAGTGTTGCACAAGAGGTCAAAGGAGGGTCGAACGAAAGAGAAAAAAGGCAATTAGCAGCTCCGAAGAATACTAAACCGAGCGAAAGAGGTTTCCCCGCATGAGAACTGAACCACAAATAAATAGCGGAAAGGAAAAAAAAGAGGAGTATCAGTAGTAGTAACACGTCAGAACTGACGACAAGCAACTCGCACAGTCACGCAAATGAAGTGTCCGGGGGATAAGTAACCAAAGCTTCTATTAATCGACCGCAGTGCAGGAAACAATAATAATAATTGTAGCAGACAAGAACTTTGTAGTTTCGCCAGAATGAAATAGAAAAAGGAAATGGAGTTCAAATACGTCGATCAGCAAGACCGCCTTACATTGATGAGTGGCGAGAGAAAAAAAAAAACAGATGCAGTTCGTCCAGCTGATAAAGTGAACGCGGCAGCAAACATGCGCAAAGTGCAGTGTGTTTGATCACAGGATTCTATTACAAATTTGAAGCGCAAATGTCTATTTGGTCATCTACAATTGGACTCGTCGATAACTATAAATACGATCATAATGCAAAACTCAGGGAAAAAAGCGCAATTGAGAAGTCATTTAAACATGCATGTAAACATGTTTGAGGCAAGTACGCAATGTGGATAAGTGTGAAGCATTTATTGTCGCAACCAGTGCAGTGAATACAGTATCTGAGAAAGCGGAAAAAAAATCCTCTTAAAAGCCACTCAAAACGATTCGCCCCGTGCGCCACTCCTGCAGCACCGCTGAGTTGACAGTCAGTAACGCAAGAAAGAGCAGCACGATATCAACAACCCGTTTTTGCCGATTCTGAACAATGATCACTTATTTGTTGTTGTTCTTGGCATCGGGCCGGCATCAGTAAACTGCTTTGCCGTTACTTTGTGTTGTTTCGTTTTGGTGTGTGTGCGGTCGATATTTGTGTTATTTTTTTTTTTTTCACGTGCAATTTTAAG
This sequence comes from Crithidia expoeki, assembly GCA_900240875.1. Lineage (NCBI taxonomy): Eukaryota > Euglenozoa > Kinetoplastea > Trypanosomatida > Trypanosomatidae > Crithidia > Crithidia expoeki. The sequence continues at coordinate 650,150 of OESE01000220.1, forward strand.
CGGCAAGCCGCTCAGTGCACAAGCAGACACAGCGGCGAAGGCAAAAGCAAAAACACATATATCGATAAAAATAAATAATGATGTGGCAACAGAGCTGCCACGCGATAATGGGAATGTAAAGTTAGATCGCTCAAAGTGGATTGAGAGCTCTTGATCACCAAAGAAAGGAAACGTAGAATCAACGCCGTCTTTTCGAGTAAGCTTTCTTTTCGTGCCACGGCTCACTCTTCAGGCACACCAGGAGACGCACTACTTGCCTTTTCCGCATCCAGCACAGTAAACCGTACAAGAAGCTGTGACACTCGTAAATCGTGGTGGTCCAGCGCAGGCGACTTCACATCCCAGCCAACTTCCCCCAGATGTTTGTAAAGTGTCCCGCCTTTGGCTCTCCATACGTTCTGCTCTGTGTTACATTCTTTGATAAACGCGCGTAGCTCTGCCTCTGTCGTTGAGTGTCGCAGGATGGCGGTGTACATGATCAGGTACGCGGTCACAAGGTCCTTCGGCGTGCACTGGTGATGCACCAAAAGGCAGAATCGATGGCCGTGGAAGCGCTTCTCCGCCTCCGCCAGAGCTTTGTTGCGTTGGTGCGTCCGCCACGAAACGTCGCGGAGCCGATGTGGCAGGACGGGCGATTCGCACCGTCGCCATAACTCCCGCAGCGTCAGCGGCATTGCTGATAGGCGCCACATTGCCAGCAAGAAGCCGCCGGTCTTACTGAAGTACAAAACATCGTCACGTAGCCTGTCGGAGCGAATGAGAAGCCTGTCGATGCGGGGCTGATGTAGAGAAGATATCTGGCCATGTCGGCGGCAGCGCTACCACTTGCCATGGCCGACGTCGGTGTCATACGAATACCCACCAAATTAGAAACCTGTTGCGGCGTCATCACGCACTTATTGTGCGCTTCTTTTACCTAGGCCTGAAGAAGTACGTGCGTAGTGCCAAAGTTGAGGATACGAAATGCAATCGGCTCCATGGCCGCGTAAGAAAGAACCATGTTTGCCATGCAGCACACAAGAACGGTCGTCAACGGTGCCGTGGAGCTTATCAGAAACGTGCAGTAGACATTTGCCAGAGCCGTCGCCACCGCGAACGTCACCATGGTGAAGGAATTGAATTTTTTTTTTTTTGTTAGCTCGGCAAGATTGTTGTCGATGGCATAGTGTTGCAGAGCGGCTGCGCGGGTAATGTAAAACATTAACGCGGACGACTGCTTCAGCACAGCCGTGAGATGGCACCCAGCACCATGTAGTTTGGGATGGCAGACGGGATTACCATATCGGACATGATGGTCACGTTCCGCAGGAGCAAGCTCCCACAAAACCACTGCTTCGGCCGATTCTCATACGAAACGAGTCGATTTGCCATGTAGGCGGCAATGGGCGCGGGAAACAGGTCTTTCAGCATCCACAACTGAGGCGATGAGCTCGAGAAGAAACCGCTCAGCAAGAACTGATAGCCAATGCACGCAGAGAAGTCAGCGATGAAGGAGTTCGCTTGAGAAAGGTAAAAGAAGCGGCGGAAGCTGACGGCGGTGGTGGTAGGGTAGCCTTTCGGCATGCCAAAGAGACGGATCCGTTTCTTCGTGCTTTCGGTACGCAATAACAAGGACTCGGACACGCCCCTTTTTCTGCCGTCTTCCCTCCAGCAAAACTCTGTTAGTCCTTGCAAAAAAAAAAAAACGGGTTCTCGGTTCTTGACCTTTTTCACTGCAAGGAAGTGCTGTACAAGTGTTTTGCGGCGATGACGAGGACGTTGGCGGCGCAGGATCAGCTGTTTTTCCGGCGCCCGGCGCACTAACGACATCACCACTTTTTAAATTGCTGCGTTGCCGGAAACTGTGGAACAGGCGTCTGCCCCGGATGCGAAGCAGCCCGTTTTGCACCCGTCACTGTCGTCTTTCATTATGCTACCGTCATTCTTACCTGGATGTAACCCCTTCGAAACGATAAAAGTGCTGTGTACACTATCGTGAAGCTCGAACAGCGAGACACAACGACATACAAATACCGTTGAAGTTGTAGCGGTGAGCTTCTCGCTGACGCTGCCACCGCCCAAGCTACGACGAACAAACGGTAACTTCAATCGACAATTGTGCCGCGTGCGCCGCATTATGAAAGCTGTGGGGCTGAATGAGACTCGCAGTCCAAAAAGCTAAAGACAGAGAAGCAAGGCACAATAAAGAGTTGTTTTTTATTGACAGAGCTCGCCGAGGAGTCCAAAAGTGGAGCGCTCAGAATAGGGAAGGCAAAGTACTGCAAGCAGACTTCCTCACCGCACCACCACCGTTACTCTAACTTTGAGTGCGCTTTCATCCCTCCTGCAACGCATCCGTAAACAAGAAAACAATCCGATCACTCGAACGCATAAAAAACCGCCCTCAGCATGTTTGATAACGAACGGTTTGACGCACGTTCCGTTGAATCTCGAATGTATACTCCTTTTTTTTTTTTTTGCAACGCCATAGAAGCTCACTTCCACCAGCGGAGCTGAATGTACACCACGCGACGCAAAGACTCATCCTGCGCCTTTGCAGCACTTCTTACCTTCTAGTAATCACAGCACAGCGGACCGTATGTACATCGGAGAATTTGTGTTGGTACATAACTACGACAAGAAAAAGCAAAATCAGGGACTTGGAGAGTTCGTCCTTTTATAATGTGAAAAAGGGGGTGCTCTAAACGCAGTAAAGTTATTCGCTGCATGAAAACTCATCCGAGACAGGAACGAATAGGGTAGCTGTACATGAGAACGCCAAAAGCAACTAACCACATTTCCATTCTAAATGCCAAACATAACAGAAATCAACATATATATATATATATATATAGAGAGAGAGAGAGAGAGAGATAAAGAAAGAGAAAAAGAGGTGTCGATACACACAACTAATTCGAGGCGCACACGCCTTGAAGCAGTTAATACTGCCTCTTACAGCATCAACTTCCCTTCGTGCCAGCCAACAACTGATAAAAAAAAAAAACGCAGATCTCTTCTTTCTTTCTTCAGCAGGCGAGCGACCAATAAAAGTGATCAGCAGGGACTCTCTGTTGCTACGCTCGCTTTTTAGAAATTCAGCCAATCCGGTCCATCGTCCTCCTTCGGTACCTCCACAGTCGCTGCAGGATGCTGCGGCGCAGGCCCGTCAAGCTCCTCCACCTCATCATCGATATCGTCATCCACCACCTCTTCCTCTTCGAAAAGTTCGCCACCGTTCCCCTCTACGGGGTAGCCTGAGTTGTCGTGCCCAGGAGGGGCCACAGATTCATCTGTAGCAGCGGGTGCACCGTCCATGCCGCCGCCAAGCCACGCCGGAGTGTCGTCTTCCGCGTGTGCCGGCGCAGCGTCAGCAGAATGTGCCGCGGGAATCGGTACGCTCTCAAACACTGGTTCCTGCGCGTACGGTGGCTGCGGAACCGGCGGGATGTATACGTTTTGTTCTTCATTGATGGATGTCGGATGCACCATTACGCTGTGCTCATTGCTGTTGTTGTCGTTCTTCTGAACGTTGTCCGCAGAGCCGAGTTCTTCATTTTGTCCGGTGGATAGAGCGGAAGTGGGGCGGAGCGTCTCGACAGGGTTCGTAACAGCCGCCACCGGGTGCGCGTTCAGCCACGCCGTCACGTCGATTTCATGCGTCGTCTCGGCAGCCAGTGGTCGTGCCGCCTCTTCCTCTTCAGCGAAGGCGTACAGCGGCGGCGGTGAGGTCGCTTTGAGAGACCCGTGGTCAGAGGAAGGCGTTGGTGGTGGGGAGGGTGTGTGCCGTAGTTGCTGCTGATGCAAAGACGTGCTTAATTCCTGTGCTGCAGCTCGCTCACCGACTTTGGTCGTGGACGTGTTTGTGGAGTTCCTGCGACTCGCCAGCGCCGTAGAAACATCATTGGCACTGATGTTACTGTTTTTGTTTCGTTCTGCGATGGCGGCCAGCTCCCTTTGCATCTCTGAGATGCGAGCTTGCAGGTATTCGCGCTCAGCGTCATCGCGCACACTCTGCTGGCTGCGGTAGCGCTGCTGGCTCGACGCAGCCAACGTCTGCCCCTCAGCCTCCGCCTCCTCCAGTTGTGCACGCAATTCACGAATCCGGTCTTTCTTCGCTCGATTCTCTGCCAGCAGGCTCGCCGACTTGCAGTTGTTGCCCTTGTTGTTCCCGGCGGCCTCGCGTCGGCGCTCAACTTCGGCTTCGAGTTCCTGCACCCGCTGTGCCGCGGCATCGTGTTTGCGCTGGGCGGCGTCGGCGTCGCGCAAAGCGTGCTCGCGGCGCCGCTGCGTCAGCGCGTTCTGAGCGCGAATCTCCTCCTGCACCCGCCGGTCGCCAACTCCGCTCTCCGCCATATGCTCCGCTAACAGCAGCAGCTTTTCGTTGCACCGGACCTCGAGCTGCACATCGCGGTATTCTTCTTGGTAGTCCAGGATATCCTGCTTCACTCCTTCAACAAGCTCCCGGTACTTCGAGGCACGCTTGTACTGGCTGATGAGCTTCTTCAACTCATCGCGGCGCTGCGTCAAGTCACGCTGCTCCAGCCGGAGCGCCTGCAAAGTGCGGTGGGCCATGAGGGACTCCTGCACGAGACGAGCAGCAAGGGCATCGCGGTGGCTGCCGTCCGCCGCACCTCCCCCGCCAACGTTGTTGGCAGTAGCAACACCAGTAGACGACATGCCATGACCACTTTTGGTGTTGTGCAACAAGGTGGCGTGGTACTGATTGCGGTTCTTCTCGAAGAGCACGTCGCGCAGCCTCGCATTTTCTGCCTGCATTGCCTCTAGCTCCTCTGCGTTCTGCGGCACTTCCGGACGCCGCACGCGGTGCTGCTCTGACGCGGCTGCGTTGTACTTGTTGTTTTGGTTGGATGCAGCAGAGCTGACGGTGGTGTTGCCGCCTTCATGATCACCACGGCGCACACGCGCCGCAACGCCACGACTGCTGGTACCATCCGTACCGCGCTTCGTGAGACCACTGTCGCGACTTCCCGTCCTCGCAGCATCAGCAGCAGTTTCTGTGGGCTCGCCATCGGCGCGACGCTCCACGCCGTCGCCGATGGCGTCTGCGTTGAGGCGATCGTGATTGGCATGTTCGTTGTCCTCCTTCGACTCATTCGAGTACGCAGCAACATCATTTTCAATACTATCATTGGAATGTTGATGGCGGTGGCTGCTGCTCTCCTCCAGTTCGGTGCTGTTGTCTTCATCTCCCGTCTCTCTGTGACTTTCCGCGTCTGGGTGGTGCGAGGAGGCGTGACCCTCGTTGTAGCTGCTGTGGTGAGACTCCGAAAAGGAGGATGGCGGCGTCGATGAGGAAGAAGAAATTGACGTGGTGGTGTGCAACGAGCGGGACGAAGTGGCAGAAGTGCGGTAAGACACAACTTCCTCTGCGTGCCGCTCCGGCGCCGCCACTGCACTAGAGGCAAAGGACAACGACTGATCGGCTGTCCTTGCCCCAGTCGGCGCTGCTACCGCCGAGGAACTCCGCTTGCTGGAGTGCGGCAACGCAGAGGTGGAAAGAGAGGACGCTGTTGAGCGGGGTTTTGCTGGTGCGGCTCGCCGCGGCGTGCTTTCGGTTGAAGAAGTACCTTCACTCTCAAAGTCGTCCTCGAAGTCGTCCTCGGCGTAGGTGTCCTCCGCAGGGTACTGCGCCTCAACCGCTGTAGACATTTCGTTTGGCCACGGAGTACGTCTAAAGATCTGTGGACGCTGCAATAAAATCGAAAAAAAAAATTGATTTTGTTGCTCAACGAAAGTAAAGCTTGGCTATTTGCGTTCACGAAAAGAGCCGATTGTTTACTGACCTAGAAGGTAGTGGCGCAACCAGTGTGAGTGGAACTAATACAAATACGCAACGGCCAAAAATAAACAAACACAATAATTCGAATCAACGCAGAACGGGTGGAAAGAAGAGAGGGGAACTGCAGTACATGAGAAATTTCAACGCGTAGAAACAAAGCAAAACAAAACCTGTAAGCAATTTCAAGTCCAGCCTTAAAACTTCCACCATCGAGTGCAGGTTTCGGAAAGCATAATAGCACGTAAGGAAACTGAGTAGCAAAACCACATCAGCCATAGACCGCTGCAGATTAATCACCACTAAGAGACGCTGCATCAAGCCTCATTTTTTTGTGTTTTCGTTTGCTTCACGTGGCACACGGCTTTCATTGCAATATAAACCTCCCTCCTTCGTTCTCTTATAATATTTAGCTGCAGTGATTGAGGTATAGGGACCAAGGTATTTCACATCAAGAAGACAAATGTCTTTCTAAAAACAACACCAAAAAGGTGGGATCAGAATTAACAATAATAATAGTAATAACATCAGACAGATAAAGTGGCCTGCACCGATATAACGAAAAAAAAAAATGGAGGCATGTTTGGAAAGTAGCTGCCGAAGTTGATGAAGCCGCGTTGAGATACACTTATTTGTCTGAATAGTACATCTTACTTCGCTTCCAGGACACGCCGCAGCTCCGTCTTCTGCTCAGCCGTCAAGAAGCTGGGAAATGTCGTATTGAACTCGATCACCAAGTCCCCACGAGTCGCCTCGCCGCTATTAACAGGCGTCGGAAGCCCCTCCCCTGCCACCCGGGTGCGGTAGCCAGGATACACGATCTCGTCCATTAAGATCGACAACTCCCGCCCTTCCATCGTCTTCACTGTAACGGTGGTTCCGCAGAGGGCGTCGCTGAGGGAGATGTTGGCCCTCGTTACTAGGTCATCACCCTCACGACGGAAGAGGCTGTGCGGCACCACCTCCACCACCACAATCACGTCACCACGCGCAAAACCAGCCGCAGTGTTGCCGCGACCCGCCAACACAAAACAGTCGCCTGTCCGCGCCCCCTTTTCCACCCGCACCTCGTGCGAGTCCGTAGTGGCCGTTACCGCGGCACCGAGGGCCGGGGTAGTGCCGCTGTGCGCACACGTCCACACCGCCCGCCGCGTCGCGCCGTAGAAAACGTCCTCCAGGCTGACGGGCAGCCGTACCTCAATCGGCGGGCACTTCGGCGGCGGCGGCGCCATCCCGGCGGCAGTGCTAAAGAAATCGTGCTGGTTCTCCTTCACCCCGTCCAAACTGGTCATCACCTGAAACGGGTTATCGACGCCGAAGAAACGCTTGAAGACGGCGCTCGGGTCGATGTTGTCCAGATCGACACCGCCGGGAACGCCCTGCTGGCCTGTGCCGCCATGCCGCACGCCCTCTTCACCGTAGATGTCGTAGATGGCCCGTACTTTAGGATTTGACAGCACCGTGTAGGCCTGAGCGGCGGTCTTGAAGTTGCGCTGCAGCCCCTGCTGGTCGGGATTCTCCGGGTGGCACTGTGGGTTGTATGCGAGCGCGTAACGACGGTAGGCCTTGGCGACCTCGTCATCACCAGACTGCTTGTTCAAGCCGAGAAACTGGTAAAAGTCAACCATCATGTGTCTCTGAGTTGATTTCAGTTATTTTTCTATGTGTGACGAACCTTTAATGAGCTTAGCATTAATTAGCACCTGCAAAGTACAAAAAAAGAAAAAGTGAGATGGGCGTGAAACGATCGAGAGTCGCGCCTAGGTGCAGCCGAACCGTGAGACGGCTGACGTTTCGCCAAGAATTCACTTAGTGTTGAAAGCCCATGGCAGCACAGCTCGCATTTTCGCCAGTATTACCTTTTTTACGAAGCAGAAGGCGTCATGGTCCATCAACCGAACTCTCTTTGGAGGAGAGGACGTGTTTGACTGGCACACAAGGAAGTGTAACACGTGAGGGAGCAAAGCTCTCAACTTTATTGCATTTTTGTTGGCGCAAAATCGTAGAGAAAACAAAAACACCACGCAGAAAGAAAAGAAGAAACTGAACGCAGAGGTGTGTAAAAATGAGAAGGGCGGCGCTTGAGACAGCGGAAACAAAAACGAGAGAAGAGCGTCAGCGAAACGAAAAACGGGGGAAAAAGGAAATAGAGGATTCACTGCTCACCTAGGAGATCTTTTTAGCAACAGAGGAATCTATCCGCATTACCTCTACAAACAAATAATAAAAGTATAAAAAAGAGAGAAAATAGCGTTTTCGCTGTGGTCCGCCCTCGTCTTCCTTCTTAGAATCATAACCCTCCACAACAGTAAATGTCGTTTACTATAGGTTGCCGCTTTCTAGATTTTCTAGTCGATAACATCAAACATTTTTTTTCCAAAGGATGCTCACAGAGACACCCAATGGGTTCGACTTCCACGGGAGAGAGAGGATGATGTAAAAGGCGGAGAACAGTAAACTCCATGATTGAGAGGAGCGCCATAAATGTGGAGCAAACAAACAAACACAAAAAAAAAGAGCAAGAGCTGCGCTATTCTTGAATAGGAACAATAAACAGAACATAAGGACATAAGAAGGGAGAAAACACAAAAGATATTAGCAATCGGTTAACGTTGCCCTCGTATTTTTTTTCTTTTTGCTTTTCGCTTTTTTAAAGAAACACAAGCAACATGAGAACTGCCACAGCACTTCTCTTCAACACGCAAATTACGAATTTTGATGACTGCTTTTTTTTCCCCCATTGTTCAGTGTACAATGGCTGCTCGTAGCTGCCCACACGTGAACAAGTGGAAAAACCCCCACTCATTCACAGTTTAGTAGTGCGACATGGAGGGGCTGCAACCACGATGGAGACTCAGACGCCGCGGCGCCTCCGGCACCGGCTCGTACGCTGGCTTCAACTTCTCCGTCCGCGCGTGCGATGCAGGGACCCGCCGCTCCCAGGCCATCTGCAAGTCCGTGTTGCTCGCCGACTTCTGCAGTTCGTGTGGCTGCGACGGCGGCACTCCCGAAGCGCCATCTTGCGGCGAGGCAGCCTTCTTCGCCGGGGAGGTCGGGCTAGAGGATCCGCTGCTCATCAGCAGACCAATTGCCGTCTGCAAGTCATTGGCAGGGGGCAGGGTAGGCTGCTGGGGAGCAGTGGACAAACGCCGCGCGTGGGTGCGTTTGCTCGCATTCTTTGGTGTGTGGATGTACGTTAAGCTGTGCTTGGCCGCGCTGACGGATCGGGTGCGCGGCTTCGCAGCCTCGGCTTTCGTCGCGCGCCGCGCCTCCGTTGGCGAAATTCCCTGCGAGGGCTTGGGACCTCGGTGAAGACCCAGTAACGCTTCATCCAGCGTAGAGGGGAGTTCCTTCGGGTGGGGTGTGTTACCGACAGGCCGCCCACCGCACAGGCGGAGCAAGCCGATGTAGAGTGACTCGTGCTCCACAATCTGATTCAACGAGCTGCCGTACGACGCCATGATAGCAACAGGTTGCCGCAAAAAGCCCACCGCGAGCGAGCGCATGGCCGTTACGTAGTCGTGCCGCCATTGCTCACTCGCCATTTCGGTGCGGTGTTTGTCGACAAACTGGCGGAAGTGCTCCAAGCTGCGCACCGCGTCGCCGTCGTGGGTGAGGGCCTGTAGAACCACCACGGCGTTGCGGGCTAGCTCATCGCAGTCCGCTGGACCGCGGTCGGCCAGCGCGCTTAGCTGCACCATCTGCATTATCTCGTCTTCCTTGTACGAGGAGAAGGCCTCGCCCATGATACGCCGGATAGCGTGGTCGGCCGCGAGGACCATCTCCGCAAAGTCTAGTGAGGGGCGGCTGCGCGACTGCCGGGTGGAACCTGCGCCGGCACCACCAGGACGGGTCTCGTGCGGATCCAGCGAGTCGCGGCGGGTTTCGCGGATGCGAAGGGCGTGGGAGACACCCAACAGTAAGTGCTCGAGCCGCGTCCGGATGTGCTTGAGAGAGGCTTCGCTGGTGTGCTGCAGCACCGTCTCCTCAGCCTCCGTCCACAGCAGCACCGGGCCGTCGGGTAACTCGACTGAAGCACCATGAATACTCTGACCGACAGGGTGCTCGTGGTGATGATCGTCGCCTTGGTGGTTGCTCTGACTGCCGGACATCTTGTCCGCGTCACCAAGGATCTGCTCTTTCTCATATGGGTCGTGCACCACGTCACCGCCCTCCGCCGCTAGTGGCACAAAGCCGCTTGTCAAGAGCTGCTCCGACATGAGCGTCTCTGAGGGTTGCTGCTGTGCTTTGAATACCTGCATTTTTAGTTTTTCGTTGTTGTTGTTGTTGACGATTCGTGGCCAGTTCTACTATGTTGTTAAATAGGAGAAGAGGAAGGAAAAACTAGAAGAAGGTTTTTTTATCTTTTCAAATCCTTCCGAGAATACAATGGAGTTTCCGCAAGTCGTAGCGTTTGATAGGAAAGAAGGGAACGCGCTCAAAAAACGAAGGCGAAGACAAAGTCAACTCCGAAACGAGGAAATGGAGAAATTTAAGCTGGTATTTATAACAGCTTTTGTGGAAGGACAATTAGAGTGATGTTGTCTACGTCGCAGAACCAGAGAAAATACTTTGCAGACACGCTTTGTGCGCGTGAATCTCGTTGCGTTGTTGCGGTGCACTATGCAAATATAGACGGGAGGTAAAAAAAAAAAGTAAACACGAAGGCGAAAGCAAAATGCAGTATATTGGAAACGAGGCGCGGAAGTAATCTAAGATAATGTTGATCAAGCAACTCTTAAGTTAGGTGCCAGTGCGGCTATTGTTGGTGTTGATGAAGTTTTGATAACGAAAGAGCAAATACGGAATTGTAGGACCTTGGGCCAATTACACGACTCTCAACCTGCAAAACAAGAACCTATGAAACCTATCTAATTCCTCCCACCCACCCCTCCCCCTCAACCCACTACGGGAATCAAATGACTGTTATTCCTCCGAAGTAATGTTCAGTTAGTTATTAAAAATGGCGTCACTTCCTTTCAGCAAGAAAAAAGGAAGGCTCCTAGCAAAAACTCTCCTCTGTAATTTATTATGCAACGTGAACATCAACGGCATCATGCAGCAAAACATGAAAAACAAACAACCACAGCAACTCTTTCATTACGTGGCCACACAATAAATGAACGGCACTATCAACCTGCAACGCTGTTCATAATTGAAAGAAACGCCTAACGACCCCCACCCCCAAAAAAGCGATGACGTGTCCAGCGCCTGCAAACACACACACACACACACACACACACACTCACATCAACCGTATATGCCGACTCAAGAACGGTACCTTGAACCTTTTGAAGTACACGGGGAAGAATGAGCGAAAAAGAGACGGCTTCAAGAAGAAAATAGCGGATGCGCCTCTCCTTTCATTTTCCAATTTCGACTGCACTTTGTGTTCAAACAAGAAATCGAATTGCACCAAAATACTAATACGACAAGAACAGCCAGAAATAAAACAACACTCTCAGAAGGTTAATCGGATCATCAGAGGAGTAAGTAAAGCAAGTGACGAGATGCAAAGCGCTCGCATAAATAAAAAAGACATAAAACTACCGGGTGAACTCTGCAGTAAAAACACGTCTCTCTCTCGTTTATTCTAAGCAGTCTTCTTCTCCGCAGCAGGCCCCTTTTCCGCCAGTGCCGCCTCAGCCGCCATCGTCGCGCCATTCTCGGCGTGCAGCTGCACACGATCCGGGTGCTTCTCGCGAAGCTCCGTCATGACATTCCACACGTGTTGCGCCAGCTCCTCAGCCGACTTGAAGTTCGAGGCGTCGATCGGCTCACCAAAGGAAAAGTACGCATCCGCTGCGTCCATCATGGCCGAACCACGCGGCCACAGCTTCTCCGTTCCAGATAGCGCCAGCGGTACAATTGTCGCACCCTCATCCACCGCCAGGGAGAAGAAGCCGAGGCGGAACGGGTTAATCGGGCCATCGGGCTTCATGTTACGCACACCCTCCGGGAACACGCAGAGCATGCGACCGCGACGCAGCCGAGCGCGTGCGTTCTCCATCATAGGTCCTACAGTCCCCTTCACGGTGGCAAAACTCGACTTCTTGTCCTTAAAGCGGACGGCAAGGTCTCCAGAGTTGTACAGTGCCCAGCCGCCGAAAGGGACGCGGAAAAGTTCGCCCTTCGCAATCCATGTCCCGTCACGTGGGAGAAGTGAGCGGATGGAAACAAACGGATCTGCGCCGCTGAGGTGGTTCAACATGACGATCACCTTCTTGCTCTTCACCTCGGGGAACTTGTTCAGCACGTGGATGCGCCAAAACGGGTTCAGTAAGTCCATGCCGACGAAGCTGATCTTGCGGAAAATGTGGCCGCAGATGTCTTGACGGAAGTCGGAGCTGGTGAATGGAAAGGAAAGAATGATGAAGATCACCTGGCAGAGCCATACCAGGATCCACTGGATGACAAGTGATAAGAAGATGTACGCAGTGCAGAAGAGGCGGAGCCCTTTGCTGGGTTTGTGGCGCGGCGGCATTTTTCCTGTACAGCTAAGATTGTTGGTAGGTTTACTGCTTAATTGATTGTTCGAAGAAAATACCTCCCCTCTGACAATATACGAAGGTGTACTTTGCGTTCTCAAAATCCCCTTTCTTTGTATGTGAATGCGAAAGTGAAGCTATTACTATTGGTCGCCCCCGCCAGAACAAGCTGATAGCATAATTATCACAGACGTTTTAAAAATTGTCAAGCAGCTCGTTAGGGGCACAGCAAGAAGCAAAACAAAGAAAAAATTAAAATGAAAATGTCAAGAGCGTGGGTCAGCCATTCAAGACGTATTTTAGTAGAAAAGGGTTGCAGATCATAATGAAATGAGAACGGAGGTTCAGAAACAATTGTCTAGCGACCTCTTGTTCTCGCTCGAAACCAACAAAAGTCGGGGGATTAGACTTTTTCAATATAAAAAAAGATGCTGTTGGCATTCAGTCCTTCTTGCGTGCTTCTAAAGCAGCCGCTTTAAAACGCGCTGCTGATTAATGTTTTTTCTTTTTTTTTAATGATCTTAGGGTCCCGTTCAGGAAGAACGTAGCAAGACTGGCCATAATTGTAGAGGAAGAGGAGGCAAACAACGGCGTCTCTGTATCCCTTTCCTCCAAACCGTTGAAAATTTTATCATTATCATCGTCGCTATTAAGCGCACGCGCCACCAGATTCTCCTTCACCACCTGCCGACACCTCGGAGCCGTACCAACCGAAATCGCTCACTCACTCGTGTAGCGCGGCGCCAACCGAGTTGGCACCACCTCATTGTTCCGCTTCTCGTGATGCACGTGACAGGATGGCAAAGGAAAGAGAGAGGTTCAACCGCTGCAGCGTCATTGTGTAACACACGTACACCGGTCGCTGCACCGCTGGTCTTCAAAAAAAAAAAACCCGGCTTTACGTTTTCTGCTGCATGCGTTGAGACCCCGCTGCACACTACCACACTATCGTTCGTGTTGTTGTTGTAGGGACTGGAGCCAATGTCGTGGTGGACGTCTGCTGCACCATAGTGAACGAAGGTTATCGCAGACCGGCTCAGCGAAGGTGGCGAGCATGAGATCATCGATGTTGCGGCACCGCCGATGCAGACGCACATTTCCGTCCACGCGCCATTCCGTTTTTCTTGTTCATTCTGTATTACTTTTATCGTGGTTTCTGTGACGGGGAAAGGTTGCTCTGATTGTCGATTGATCGCAGAAAAGAAGTTAATTTTGTATCACCATCATCGCCCCCACTTCACTCATCAATTCTGTTGCTGGTGTTGCGGACAAGACCTGAGAGAGGAGACGAAACGCAATAGGCACGAACCGACTCATTAACAGCGTCAAAGTTGTACGTGAGAACGTACTTCAACGGCGACGCACCATGCACGTGAAACGGTGAAATCGTCAGCATATCAAACGCCGCCGTGGCTTTCGACGTCAGCAATGTGACGTTTCCACGCATGCGATGCCGCGACGCGTCCACATTGAAAGAAGCAGCACTGTTGCCGTGCTTCTTAAGTTTTGTTAGCCGTTGCGCGGCACGCAGAGAAGAAAACAAGGACACCGCCGTTGCGTTCAGGGACAAGAGCTGCACGAAGCTACTCTGGAGAGGCGTCACGTCCGTTGCGTCTTAATCCTCGTCGTTGTCGAAGGTGAGGAATGTATAATTTACTGTGTACATATTCAGTGAGGTAACTTCGCTGCCCACCTCTCAAGAGAGGCGGCTCGCCGCGGGAAGAAACGCCCCATGTGATGACGTGCGGATGTAAAGAGAGGTACAAACAAACCACCAAAATGGTTTACGAGACTGCAGGTTTTTTTTTTCCTTTCGTTTGCAAGCCGTGCAACACAAATTCAAACGAGAAGGTAGAAAAGAAGCACGATGGGTTTGACCGGACTACAAAACAAAGGAAAGAAAAGCTGATCTGGCTTGGTGCTGAGTCCGCGAAATAGACACGAAAAGAGAAAAAAAAAAAGGAAATGGTCCACACGAAATGGAAGTGTCACGAATTGTGGGAAGACGTGGGAAAGGGGGGTTTTCCACGCGCGGCAAAGCCGGGAGAAAAAAAAAAATGATTTTAGGAGATACCCTATAAACAAAAGTGATAACGGACTGTACAAGAACCAACGACGGAAAGTCGCCCGTGAACGAAAAGACGATGCGCGCTGCGTGACGTGCAAAAAGGGGTTTTCCCCCTTTTCCACTGGCGTCGTTCTTGCCAAAGCAGAAATCACTACAAAGCCTAACCGTGGAACCTCGGCTACCGTCAGCTGATCTGCAGCTGAATTCTGATTCAACCATTTCAAACCGCTCTCTCAGCTACTAAAACACATGGAAACGGGGCGGCGTTACTTCGCCAGCCCCCTCTCTGCGATGCCAACGACCCGCATCACCTTCAGACGTATTAAATTTTAATAAACGAAAGCCAAAGGGAGCTATGAGGGGACTTACGGTGTCAGCAGCAGCGGGTGCAGGTTCATCAAGTTGAACGGCTAATTCACGAGCGACACACCATCCTCTGTGAGAAGGATACTGGGTCACAACGAGGAGAAACTAGTCTAGCTTGACCTCTGGTCCAAATTCGAGGAGGTGCCTAGCGCCTATGTAGTATTTCGTAGGTAGCGCTAAGAGTGTCCGGGGCACGCCAGCAAGTGTGTAAGAGCTTCCTCGAACCGCATTCGAAATGACATCCGCAAAGGGAAAAGGCTTTTATTACCACGCCTAGCTGCTTGGTGATGCTTCACTCCTTCGAGTCTGATAAATGCAGTGGTACATTCGACACAAGCGTGGATTCTGGAACGTTCTAGAAAGCACTTCGGTTTACCACTTGTCTACGGCTTTAATATGCGTGATTTCTGACGTGGTAGAAAGTAACTAGAATAGTAGAGCGTGTGACTGCAGTTTGGGAGTACGTGTTTTTTCCGGCCAGTTGTGGGGTCAGTGCTGCGCTGCGTGTCAGAAGTGGACGCTACAGGAGGGGCAGTGACTGAAGGGTCATTGCTGTAAGCGGCACCAGACAATCTAATATGGTGTCGCACGTATGTCGACTCGTGGCCGGCCTGTGACAAATAGGGCACTTGAGCTTTTCGATTACGCTGACTTTCTTGTCTGGGGCTGGAGTGTGGAGAGGCAGCCGGCTGTGACAGGACATGTGGCGCTTAGAGAGCATCTGCTAGTTCGTTGGAAAGAAGGCCACAAAAAAACATCGGTAAAATCCACCAAGAGATGATGCGTGGAGTTCCAACGTAAGGATCATGCTGAGTTCCACTGATTATTAAGTCCTGTAGTTGCACACGAGGTCTCGTTTAAGGTGCTCGCGGTTTGCGCAGCATTCGTACAGTACAGGGCACAAAACTGAGTCCGAAGGGTTCATCGCAAAGCAGGCGCGAAGGGTCGGGTCAAGAGGGGGTTTCGGCAGTGGTGTCAAGTCCGCTCCCTGCATGTGGCGTATGGCACATGGCACACCATCCGTATTCCATTTCCCTGTCACTGTAAATAAGTCGGTAGAGAAAACTGTAGCGGCATGAGGTGCCCGCGCGGAATTGTCCTAATTCGGCTTCTTCGTGCGGTGCAAGGATGATGTCTGGATTTCTCAGACTCGCTGTGCTCGAGTGAAAAGGGTCCTGTCGTAAGGTACGCGACTGTTGGTATTGTTCTTCCGGTGTGCTTTGGAGTCTTGCAGTACTGGTGACGAGGTCAGGAATCCCTGCTTGCGATGTCGGTATGGAGGACATTGCAAATACTGCTGGCCTACCAATAGTCCCTTCGTGCGGAATCGCAGAGTGACCAAATGTGAACTGAAACCGCAGACGTCCGCGAAGGTCAAGCAACGGCAAAACAGTTATCCAAATGCGTATAACAATGCCCTCTTCTACTGTCATCGCTCCTTCCTTCAACGCCATGAACAACGAATGTGAGTACACTGCAACGACGGCAGCTATTTTTGTGATATGGTGCTGTGCTATGTACCTCAGTCTCATGTCGAAGCCCATTTCCATTCTCACACACTTTGCGCGGTAGCAGCAAGCGTAGCAGCCACATGAAATCGTCTGACGTCCTATTCATCTACCTAGTTTGTAGAGCATCGCTGCTCCTCGAGATTTCTCCCTCACTTCAACCGCCCCACTTGCATATAAAATAAAAGAAACTTTCATGAATTGTTCTTATCGTGCAAGGTTTGCCTTTAATTTACCTCTCGGAGGCGCGATGGCACGACGGTTTTCTGGCAAGGAAGCAGTAGAGAATACACGGCGGCTTCGTAAAAGCGACTTGTTTTTCTTCGGACGTTAGTTCGGGTTGATAGCGGTGTAGCTTCCCCTAACACAAGTGAGGTAAATTATGAATGGGATAGTGCTTTCGGTAAGCACCACGTACTAGGCTCACAAGATAGCCGCTACGCGTGACATTTGCTAGATGCTGTTACACGTAGTGGAGCAAAACGATGGCGTCAAGCGGCAGTAAATCGACTTCTTTCAGAAGACCTGTGGAATCTACAAATATGGAGACTTAAGTGATCGTTGTTGTGCGTAGCTCGTTATAGTGCGCTAGAGAGGCTTCGCACGCCACACCTGTGTTTTCCCCCAGGTTGTGGCTGCACAAAGCAGTTTCGATTGGATAAACGCAAGGTGTAAGGATCAGAGAACGTCTTTTAAAGGTTCCCAGATCTCCCCGGCGACAGCTCTGTCTCTCCAAAGACTTATCCGCGGCGCTAAGCGTATCATGAGTGCATTTTTCAACCCCCCCCCCTCCCCGCATGGGCTGGAAATCCACACCGAGAAGACCCGGGAATTGCTGTTCGTCCAGTTGTCACTCTCCTATGCGCAATTTCAGCGGCGGGTGGTTTCGAGCGCCGAACAGTGTGTACTACGTATTGGGAACACTGAGCCCCATAAAGTGTGCCCGCGCCCAGTGCTCTACTGTGGCTGCTGATTTTTGAAGTGCGGTCTAATTCTTGTTTGAGTCATCCAACACTGTGAAGATGGTGAGGTTATCTGCAAAACAGATGTATCCGAGGCCTTGTACCTAATTCAGGCCCACGCTCAGGGAGAGCATGACAATGAAGAAGCGGAGGGGGCTGAGAACTGAACCTTGGGCAGAATCCGATGTCAATAATACAAGGATAGGGAGTCTGTTGTCCTCAAGGGCCTGCGCCGTTCTATCGTCCAAATGGTTCTTGATCCACGGCGTCACATACAGCTTTCTCCAGGGCTCTAACGATTACACCATTGTCAACGGAGACGGAAGACCGTACGCAACTGAGAAACACCGCGCCGATCTTTGTACATCTGCGTCACTGCACCGCTTTATGGAGGAACAACTCTAGCGGGTCGAAGGTGGATCGGTGCGGGCGGAAGCCCACTTGCTGCAGATTACGTCGGGGTTCTAAGTAGTCTCGGAGTCTTTCTGGTACCCGCTCTCAAGCAGTTTGCACAGATTGTTTGTGAGAGTGACGAGGCGAAATGAAGTGGGGTCACTGGTGTGCTTCTTTGGTTTGAGTAATAGGAGAAGAAGGCCTTCCTTCCAGGCGCCAGGGACGTGCCTGTTTGAGACGCTTTGATTGCAAATGTCGAGCAGGTATTTCTTGGACACCCCGGGGTAATGCGAGAATGCAAACACAGTGAATGTCACCGAGATCTGATGCAGATCCGCAGTGGATATCCCGTAGTGGCATCGTTTACTCCGCCGGGGAAAAACCGTCCAAAGGCTAGGTGCTGGGGCGAGCGGACACCGGTTAGACTTCGTCTGGAACACATTTGCTATTGTTTGCGCGTGTTTCTTACGGGTGAGTGGGTGCTCACTGATGACTGGAACCGGCGTTGCCAGAGGTCGTGACGCATGAGATGCCTAGGTGCGGGACCAGGAATGTGGATCGCTTTGCGTGGGGGTGCTGCAGCTCTTCACCCATCAATTGACGCTTTCAGTTTTCGGCTCCTCGCTGGCATTCTGGACAAGCACCTGGTGCCTGGGGTCTTCATTCGGTACGGCGGTGATGACTTTCTCGAGCCCCGTCAGCTTACGCATCCAGTGCGGCAGGTACTTCGCCCTTCAGGGTGGCACAGGCGTATTAGTGGCTTTATGGATTACGTTAGGAAAGATCCTCATTCTATGTTCACGTGCTTCCCTATGAACCTATGTGACTCTGTGTGACGTGTCGGGCGTGGCTTTTTCCTCCATCTACATGGAGAGAGGTCTACGGCGGAGTTGTCGGAGGCCGGTGTGGGCCACGTCGTCGGAGTCTACGGGCGGTGTTCTTCTTTTGCCGTACGTAACTACGGTGTACCTTGACAAAGCAGGTTACACTGCTGCGATATCTTACCCAGCCGGCTTTCCTCAAACCAGGTACTCGATTCCACACGACAATTCGTGGTATTGGGTCGCATCTTTAGGCCAGCTGCACAATGAACATAGCCAGTAGTGGTCATTGCTAGTGTGTGTATCTACTGTCCTAGTTGGTAATGTAGCCACTCCGAAGCAATGCGAGACGAGGAGAGGTTCGGATGTTGTTGTCTGCGCTGTAGCAAGTTAGGACAAAGCAGCTGTTCGCATTGAAAAAGTCATTTTCTACTACCCCGTCAAACGGAGTTTCTCAAGCTGAATCGTCGGTGCCTCCGAAAAGCATCGCCTTCCTGGAGGTCGCGTATTTCACGTGTGGGATGACGAGCGTTTGCATCCACTCCTACCACTAACAGTGGTGAAAGAAGGACTAGGCGTTTTAAGTTCTCCTCAGCGACTACGATGCTGAGTAAGTTGTTCCCTGAGACAAGCCGCATTTGCGGTGAAGGGTCGGCGAGGTGGATGGTGATGGAAATGAATTCGGCACCAGCTTCAGCGATGGCCAGCTGTTCCACAATAACAAAATCGCGTTGGATGAGCACCGATACTCCCCACCCTTTTTTTACCACTCCCAACCACAGTGGTTTAATTGCAGCCGTCTAAGTCAAAGGGCGTCCAACTTATGGAATTAAAGTGCGTCCCTTGGAAGATACTGACTCGCACCGATTTCTCTTAGAAATACTGAGTTAATGCCAGCCTTACGAGCTGAGATAACCCGTTGCAGCTCAATCAAGTGCACCTCAAAGTGAACCCTACGCTGCGCTCAGCATCGCCACCGCACAGTAGTAAAATAGCTTTGGCAGTGCAACAAGCGGGATCTGCAACCCGAAGAGACGAGTTTGCGCAAATTGGTTCCCACGTATGCGTGACTCCAACTCCCTCTGACCTGGGACCAACCTGAACCCGTCTACCGCGCGAATGACCCAGCAACATAACCCGGTCGGTTGCAGACTCTTGGCCTTCGACCGTTAGTGAATGTTAGACTCTGGCACCACGGTGGGGTTTCCAGGATCATGAGTCAGAGAGAACTCATAAAAAAGTCGCAAAGAAAAAGAAAACACATGTGCCCCTCTATAGACCCAGAATAATTGAAAAGGTGGAGATCAGTACGTGAACGCATATATACAGCAGAGCTGCAGCAAATCAAATAAAAAGTGAAAGCCGTTTGTCATTGTTGTCAGGGAACAGCGTCCATCGTGACGCAGAACAAAAGAAAAAAATTGAGCCATCAGAAAAACAAGCAAAGCAAGCACAACCAAAAGAAAAACTAGAGGGATGAATTTTGGATATGCCTAGAAGGTGAGAGAGAGAGAGAGGGGAGGCTGTGTACGAAACTGAGGGACTACAAGAGATCGCAAGACAAAGGACAGTAAAAAGGAAAACAAAGAAGCGTGTGTAAGATGCATAACGTGCTCTTCATGAACGCCTAAAGAAAGCCAAACATAAATACACATAGATGAACGGCAGGGTGGAGCGACAGTGGTGTGCTTTTTACCATACTGCACAAACGGAAAAGGGGGACGGCGAAAGGTGAAAAAGAGCGTACCATTTATAAGCCGGTCTTCTTTGTACAAATTGATTGTTCAGCGACAGAGGAAAAGGGGAAGAGAGAGAGAGAGAGAGTTTCAATCCAGCTCACAAAAGAAAAAAAAATGAGAAAGAATCAGAGAAAGCAAACACTGTGCTCTACTAAAACGAAAATGAAAGTAGCGATGGGCAACACGAAAGAACGTCGAAGTGTGCCCTAAGCAAGCAAAAGAGAGCGGGTGAAAAAAAAAAAAAAATGGCGCATGTGAGGCATAAGACAAAGCAAACTTGAGTAAGAGGGGAAAAAAAAAAATCCCGCAAGAACCTTTGGGCAAGTGCAGGAAACGTGATGAAAATGCAGGAGAGTTTTTTTTCTGTTTATTCGTTGTTGTTACGTTGCAGCATACACAAAAACAATGAAACAGCTTCAGTAAGAACATACGAAGTAGACAGGCGATGCTGGCATTAACCAAGAAGAGGGTTAAACACTATTTTGGTTCTTTGACACCCTCCACTCAGACACCGCAGAAACAGACGAAACGGAAGAAATAAGGCACCAAGAGTAAAGACCCATGAAGAGGGGCTCTACGATCTCAACAACCTAAAGAGAACGCAACGGTGAGAAAAGAGAAAGGAGCAGCAAACAACAGCAAGAAAAACAGAAAAAAAGAAAAAGAGCTGCATCGATGTAGTCTATGATAAATGTACGGCAAAAACAGACAACAGAGAGTTAAAAAAGGAACACGCTCCTGCACAGAGGATGGGGAAAAGGGGGAATTTAGAACGCAACAAAGGTCGGAAAAACGAGATTAGTTATAATTACATCAGTGAACTTACAAAAAGAGAGGGGAAAAAACGCACGGATGATGCTGCTTTCTTTTTTTTCTCTCTCTCTTTTGCAAAGGGTAAGATTCTATAGGGGAGTCAGTCTTTTTGATGGCACTGAAATGGCGCACAACTGCTGCATCTCACTCACTTCGCCCCACTGAGCGGCACGTTGTGTTGATAAATAAGAGAAAGAAGAGGGAAAAATGAACGTCAACGTATGTGAAAAATACCTAACTTAGACGCTGTTAGACGCAACTTAAAGTGTTCCGAAGCGCGAACCATAATGTGAACTTGTGTTGATGAGGTGTGGAGTACGGAAGAGACCAATTTAAATAAAAGGGCTGTGTCGAAAGGGCAGTATTATTACTCGCATTAAAGAAACACACACACATGTATATATATATATATATATATATATTGCTTGATTGAATTCTGTTTCTTTTGTTTCCTGGTGTCCTGCACGCAATCCGCAGAGGAAGAGCGACGAAATAAACGGTGACGGTTTGAACCAATGGGTAAAATGAGAAAAACGTGGCGTAAGAAGAGAGGAGAGAGAAGGTGACGAGTAAATGCACACGTGCCCTCCAAACTTGCCAGCGCTTTCTTTCCTTCTTACCCCAAGGATAACAAGCACAACAGGGAATTTCTCTCGCTCGCTCTTAACCCGAATTCCATCAGCAGCCTATCGCACGGCTCTTTATTACAACTAAAAACTTGCTTCGCTCTCGATCAATGCTCTCTGTTAACTTGGACGGCTTAATGATTAAAAAGCACCACTTAAGTATGCAATCATCAGAACACCCGACCTTTACAAGCGCCCTTCAAGCAGAAAAACGTAGGTCTAAGAGAAAAACAAGAAAGAAAATACATGAAATTTTAGGGCTACACCGCCCTCGCCACACTTTTGTTCTCGCCTGCGTCCGCCCCTTTCTCATCCTCCCTCTCTTTGTCTTCCTCCTCAACTTCCTCCTCCTCTTCCTGGAAATCCACGATTTCCTGCTTCCATTCCTTTCGGTGCTTCAGCCGCCCTCGCCGCTCATTCAGCGGGCGCGCATCCATCAGGTCCATTGCATCCAAGTCCAACTCCCGCCGCGCCTCACTCTCCTTCAACTCCGTCTCCACATACTGATCCTGAAACGCTGCAATTTCCGCCGAGTTAGCGCACTGCTGGTAACCGGCCAGCAACTCCGCGTTGATGTCGAAGAAGCTGGCCCCCCACGAGAAGTACGCCATCACGCTTTTAGCATCGTCCATGAGACCGACGATCGCCAGCGTCGCTGCCAGCGCCTCTGCACAGTTCAGCTTCGAAGGACGGCCGTAATTCACGGGGTTCGCAGCGAGCAGCAGCGGCAGCAGCCGAGGGGCAGACATGCGCATCTTGCGCCACGGCACGGCGTCGAGCTCCTTCCACGAGCAATCCACCACTGCCGCGCCGCCTTGCAAGACGATATCACGATCTGCTGGGCTGACGATTTCGGTTGCACTCGGCGTGAGTGAGATACCGTGGAAAGGCTCGCTGAGTCTCAGCAATCGCAGTGCATTTAAGCGGTACAGCTTCTTACCAGAGCACGCGTTGGGGTCGCACTGCTCGAAATCCCACATCGCAAGTGGAACACTGCACGGATGCGCTGGTGGTTCATTGCTGCGGTAGCCACTAGTGATGCCGACGCCAGAGATGCCATTGCCGCCGCCGCCACCACCACGTCCTCGACCGCGACCGCGACCGCCGCCGCCGCGCGTGTGCACGTCGCCCTTACCCATAATGATGTCAGCAAAGCAGAGTGAACGAATCTATAGCACAAAAGCGGAAATATCAGCTCAATACAGAAGGAAATAGACAACGTGGAAAGCAATCCAGTTGAAGAGAAGGAGCATCGATCACCGTTCTTTCTTGATTACCCGAAATTCAAGCAGCACGTGAATTCCTCGAAAAACCAGCGTAGCCCATTCAGCAGTTCTTGGACACGAAAAAAATTCCTGAGGTAGGCACGGGCGGAACAATTAGATGCCGTAATTAAATAACCAAATTTACTTTGCTTTCTCGTGCTATTAACCGTCGTCACACTGAACGCACTACACAAGCATCACGACACCGTTGCGCCGTCTTGAAATTATCTCTTAGTAATGTCGACGTTTTAGCGACTTCTTCGCAGCAGCCAACTTCGCTGATGAGGCCGGCTCACTCGTTTCGCTCGCCTTCGCCTCGGCTAGCTCTGAAAACGGCCGCGCCGCAAAAACGGTCTTCTTTTCGCTCGAGTCCGTTAAGGCTGTACTGGCAGACGCAGGAGCTCTCTTCTCCGAAGTGCGCGACGACGGCCGTACCGGTGGCTGATGTTCCTCCTCGTCCAACATGTTCTGCTCCTCGGCCGCCTCCGTGCGACGCTTCTTGAGCACCTTCGACTCGATCAAGTCCCCCTCTCCACCGGCGACCTCTTCGTTGTTCCGCATCTCACGCCCCCGCTTTGGCGCGCGGCGCTTCTCGATGTACGCATCGCGCTTCTTCTCCAACTCGACAAGGTAATCGACGTACTTCTGGCGCTTCACGCGGTGCTTCTTCGCCATACCTACCGTAGAATGTCCTGGAAAACAAGAACACGAGTACCTGTCCGGTAAGAAAAACAAGTTGCAGAACAGTTTTTGCTCGGTCGTAAAGTACATCAATGTGGATGAAGAAAGCCGAGAGAAAAAAGCAAAAAGGGTGAAAGAGCGTGGACGTGGCACATCACAAAACGCCAACAATCAAAAAAAGCGGTATGACCTTCAAGGACCTGTTTTAAACCTCATCGGAAACAAAACAACAATCCTCGATTGGATGCTGATCAGCGAAAAGAAGATGGTCGTGTCAACGCACTGCAGTGGCTGACGTTTTCACCCATTTGGCGGGTGCTCCTTGAAATACGAAAGCGCTTACCACCTCGAGTAGCAATACACAACCTTTTTTGGCTGTCGTCACTTTACTTGACCCTATTTCAATTTCAGAAGCTGAGTACATCCAAACCAAAAACATTACAATCACAAAAGGGAGCAATGCAATGATTTCTTCTGAACGATACAACAATGGGAAAACGGAGGCAGCCAAACAGGATGAAACATCCTTTCCTGTCAGAGACGTAAGCCCCTTCTACCCTGAAGTTTCAAGACTACTTTACATCAGTCAGACAGAAATGTGCAAAAACACAGCGTTGAGGACTTAAAGAAAAAAAAAAACACTGTTACAAGAGCACAGAAAGCACCACCTTCAGCGAAAGAACTCCGCTCCATCCTCGTCAGAGTCGATGCTTGTTCCGGAGTCCTCCATCGCAGCCGCGGCGCGATCCGCCTTACGTTGCGTCTTCTCATCCACAGCCTTCACGATGTGTGAGCGCGGGCGCACCTGTTTGCCCGTACGGTACGCAATAGGTGCCTGTGAGCGCTCCAATGCACGCTTAATCCGCTCCTCCTGCGCCTGCTCCTGGCTGGCGAGGTGCACAAGACGAGCCTTTCGTCGCCGCTGCTTGTCACTTTGCTTCATCACCGACTGAATGAACGTGGCGTCGATGTGGTTTGCTGGGTCGGTCAGATAGCGGTGGTACTCCTCCAACTTGTTCTCCACAATTGTCAGCATCTCTACTGGGCCTATGGAGGCGTCACGCTGTTGCTGCTGTTGTTGCTGTTGGCCGTGGGAGTTGGACAAGGACGTCGTCTTCTTGCCAAGGGAGGTGGTACGAGGCGAGCTTTCTGATGAAACTACGACACCACTATCTGTCCGCGTTTTGGTGCGGCGCATGGCGTCTTTCAGAGAAGAGCTGCCGGCATCATCCTGAACTTTGCGTGACGACGCGGCACCGCTGTTGGACATCGGCGAGCCACCTTTTGTGTTGTTCACCGCCTCAGTGGCGACCGACTCTCGCTTCGTCGCGTTTGCTTTAATGATCTGATCACCCGCCGTGAGGAGCTGGAACATGTGCGCAATGGAGCTCTCAATGCGCACCTTCAGCTCCTCCGGGGATAGGTCCGCCTGCGGGACCTGTGCAGCCGCGCCAGAGGTTGCACCGCTTGTTGCTGCTGATGTTGCAGTGGATGAAGACGAAGTCAACGCAGGGCGACCACTCGCGTCAGTGACGACAGCGCCACTGCGCGCGTTGCGCGGCGCGAGGCTAGCGATACGGTCATCCAAGCTCTTCAGCTTTTCACGAGCCTCGGCAATGTTCCCTTCCAGCACGTTCAGTTTCGCCGTCCGCTGCGCCACCATTGCGTTCATCTCGGTCTTTTCTTCTACGAAGCCAATCGAGATGCCCTCGAGCTCCTCCTCCAGCTCCTGACAATTCTGAATGAGAAACAAGTTGCCCTCCTCTACGTTGATAAAAACCTCCAGCAACTCGTCCACGTTTGCGAAGCACAATGGCAGACGGCTCTCATCGCAGTCGCGGTTTAGCGCAACCTTCACAGCGGGCAGCGGCATGGCCGTCACCTCAGCCCGGATGGCGGACTCTGCAGCTGCGATCGCCGCCCGAGCTTCCTCCTCCATGCCGTCGTGCAAATCAACCATTTGCTGCTCCAGTGACGCTTCTTCTTCGACTTCCTCCGGTCCCGCCGTGCTCGCACTCTCACGTGTGCCGCTGCCCTGTGGCCGCAGCAACTGCGTGGCGGAGGGAAAGATGTTGGCGGTGGTGCTCTGCGTCTTCGTGGACGACTCACACCGGTCCTCACGCTCCTCGAGCGCACGTGTTGCGAGTCGCGCTGCTGCCCGTTCCTCATGCGCCTTTTTGAGGTCTTCGCAGCGTTTCTGGTACGTGGCCTCGGCACTCAGAAGAATCTCCTCTCGCTTGTCCTCCACGCGTGTATTGATGAGGACATCGTAAAACCACTGTGACTTCGCCAGTCCCTCTAGGAACTCCTTGTAAGCCACGCAGTTCTCAATCTGCAGGTGTATTTTGCGTGTTTCAAGCTCGGCGTGATTGATCAACGCCGATAACTTCTTAATCTCAAGCGTTTTGGCGTGCTTTGCACGCGTCTCGTCATCCGCTTTGCGCACCGCTGCGTCCTGCTCCAAGTTGCTGAACTTGAGAAAGTTGTTGAACTTCTCCTGTGTGTTCGTGAGCTGCTCCTGCTGCTGCCGCAGCCGCTTCTCGGCCCGATCTACTTTCTCGTCCAACTTGCGAATCTCTGCCTTTTTCGTTGCGAGTGACATGCGCACAAGACCGACCTCGCGCTTCTGCTTCACAAAGTCTCTTGTCGTAAGATTGTCGTTGACGCTGACGGAATATCCCGCATCGCCCCCTCCCGTCGTATCAGCTGGAGACGACGCGGAGAAGTTTGAGGCGCGGCCACTCTGCGTGTTGGCTACTGTCGCACCCCTCGCCTGAGCGCTATTCGTACTGTTGTGGCTGTTGTTACCTTTTCTGCCATTACGAAAAGCGCGTCCACTACGCGGAGCTAGCGCGACTAAGTCACCCGTCATTGCAGCGTCGCCGCGACGAATCTCCTGGAGGAGTTCTTTCGACACGCGCGCGCTCTCTGCGGGTCCTGAGGAGGCGCTGGCGGCGCCAGCGCCGAAAGCAGTGTTGTTGCTCATGGAACTCGTAACAGTTGGTCAAAGTGTATTGTGACTGTTGTTTTCCTGTTCCACTACTTGTTTTGTCGTTTTTACGTGACAAGTATCCCTCCTTCCAAGTAGCGTGGTGCACGTCGTCGTACCTCTTTGGGATGCAACCTTTTTTTTTCTAGTGCGCTTTCGAGGAAGCCGCAGATGTGGGATGTAAACGAGGCGATGAGAGGACTCAAAGAACAAACACGCATACACAAAAAAAAAAAAGAGAAAACGACGGGGAAGCAGGAGAAAATGAAATAGAAACAATTACATAGGAATGGAGGGCAGAACAACAACGCCGTCATATAGGGTAACTCACACAGTCATTGTTAAAACCGTAGAAGCAGCCAGCTTTCGCCAACCTTCCTGCGGAGCAACATTGTCCGAGCTAAAACGGTTGAGCACATCGTTCCAGGAGTCAGCCCTAGCATTGAAAAGTAATGTACAGCCAAAAGAGATAAAAGTTACACGACTCTCCGCGCTCCTTATGAAATAAGCACAGAAATTAGCGTGTGCGTTGGCAACAGCTAGGGGCTCGCTTATCTTGACTGCAATGGAAATTGCTTGCCTTTGAACAATTAGCTCTGCTTCTTGCAGTCTCACACTTTCAGCCCTACAGTAACGCTCTCTCTGAGGCGCAAGAAGACAACTAAAAAAAAAAAAACTGATGGAAGCAAAAGCTGGTTTATTTTTCCTCGGGTAACTACGCATACAAAGACACAAAGAAACCGTCTTTCGAACGTGACGATGTGCATAACTCTAAATAGCGCACTTGCATGTTCCGGGACACAGCTCTTGGCAGGAAAGAAGAAGAATAAGGAGCTTTAGACAATGTCGAGTAGTATGTAGGGCGAAGCACAAGACAGGGAAAAAGAGGAAAATGTGCAACAGCGCCAGAAGCTGAACGCCAAAAAATGAACAAAACAGCGCTCAAAGCGGACCTCGAAAAGAAGGAAAGGGAAGAAGAAACAAAAAAAGCACGCATCTCAAGATAAAAGCCGATGGCCAGCTGCCTCGATTACACGAAGCTGCATTCCAACACGTAAAACGCCGATTCTAATGCGACCTGATCTTAACCGTCAGAACTGCGTCTCAAATTCTTTCGTGTAGCTGTAATAGGGAAACACAAGCAAGGTGTCTAAACAATTATAATAAAACTCAAAAAGCGGGTGATTGCAGATTCGGCGGTACTCGAGCGTTGCTTTGCGGCGCAGAGGGCGGTGGCTGTTGCTCCTGAAACTGCCGCTGTTGATACTGCTGTATCTGCGACTGGGACGGCCCCTGTGGGGCTCCGGCGCAGCCGGGGCGTGCATTGCCGCCGTCCATCGCCGTGTGACGTTGCATGCCGCCGCCACCTTGCAGCATCTGCCCGTGTCCCTGATGCTGCTGCTTCCGCACTTCATAGTCCGCTGAGTCAAAGAACTGCTGCTGCTGAGGCGCCTGCATCTGCCGAAGACGCGGGTCACGCTTCTTGGGCATATTCACACCAGGCGGTGGTTGATCGGCCATTTTGCCCCAGTATATATATATATATATATATATATATATACTTTTGTTGTTGTTTCTTGAGAAGTGTGCGAATACTACAGAAAAGCAGAGAGAGACCTAACAAGGGACGCGAACGAGCAAAGAGGAGAAATATGAGAGCAAAACAGCGCTCTCGGTGAGATAGGAAAAACCGAGGGAGAAAACAAATAAGGAGCTTGAGTAGCACGTGATTGAGCCCGCTGCTTGGGAAACGAATGGTACTTCCGCGGTGTGTTACGCGGCAGCAGTAGCGACAGCAAAACAGCAATAGAAAGAGGAGTAGAAGGAGAGTGTTAAGAGTAGGTGGTCCTTTGCACATAGAGGGACGCGTCGGGCGCAGCGTCTTTCGATTGAAAAAAAAAGGTAGATGTTCCTACAGCTTACTTTCAGTTCGCATTCCGCTTTGTACGGTGTGTCGAAGTGCAGCCGATGACACTACCTAAGGCGTTCACCTCCTCCGACACAAACAGCATTAAAAAAAGAATCGTGTGCGGCATCGAGTGAAAGACCACAGAGGTAAAAACTCAAGTCATCTTGATCGCTCAAAACAAAAAATGCAGTTCCTTGAGCGCACTTGCGAAAGTCCATCTCGCACTTTCTTTCCGCGTTTTAAAACCTGGATAACATAAATTGAAAGCCGAGTAGTGTGCAGGATTATATTCACATGAACTTATCCCTTTACACCACGCCAGATTGACATCAACACAAAATAGATCAGTATGTATACCTATACCTATATATATACATATATAGGTGTAGATATAGATACGAAAAATGAAGCACACCTCTTTTTTTTTCATAAATCACCCTCATCGCTATTACCAGACAATCCCTCCTTCACTGCCTCGGTCTGTAAAGTTGGGGTGTCGTCTTCGCTAGCTGTCCACACTTCTCTCGCTTTCACCTCCGCTTTCACAGCGTCAGTCAGCTGGGCATCTGGCAGATCCTCTCCAGCAACGTGGGCATCCTCAGCAACGTTTTCCGTTGCTTTGCTACCATCTTCCTTGTCTGCCTTAATCTCCTCCGTGTCGCTCGTCTGGATGGCCTTCGTCTTCTCCGCCTGCTTCGCCTGGCGCCGCTCTTCACGCCGCATGTACTGCGACCACCGCAGCTGATCCTGATGCGCCGCCGCTCGCAGCACGTCGGTGCGTGCGCAAATGTTTGTGATAGGGCGAATCGCAGCGCGCACCTCGGCTGCCTCTGCCGTTGCCGCCTCGTCCACGCTGTCTACCAGCGGCAAGCCGCAGAGCCCGTACTCGACGTCCGACAAATTGTGAGCAAGCTTCACCAAGGATTCGATTTCTTCCTCGAACTCCTCGACGAGGGTGGCACACATGGTCGGAGTCGCCGAGAGCATCGCCATTCCATGCAAACCCTCCTGGTCCTTTGGGCTGTACACCTTCGCGACTTGGTAACGGCGGAGTTCCACGTAGTCGTCCCACTGCGGGTCGTGAGTCCCCTCCGGGTAAACCTCATCCTCCCGCAGACTCGGCCGCACGGCCAGCTTCGCATCTTTCCACACCTGCTGGTGGTAGAGGCGTACCTTCGACTTCGGGTGCAGCCGCAGCGAGCGTTCGTCGTTCTGATAGGAGCGGCAGAAATTGTCCATCACCTCGGTGACCAACAGCTCACTGTTGCGGTAAGGCCGGCGCTTCAGCTGATTCGCGCGGTTGAGACGGTGGGAAGCAAGGTAGGTGGACGGGTTCTCGCTCAGTGTGTTGTTGAGACGGTCGAAGAGCGCACGGCTGACAGTGAGGCAGGCAGAACAGTCGAGGTGCTCGTAGCCGCGGCCGTGCAGCGGGCGCACGGGGCGGCCCTCATGCTGTTGTCCAGCAACAACAGTAGCGGCGGCAGCGACTGCGGTTGACACAGTAAGAGAGAACAGCAATACGGAAAGGAGGAGTGCACAGGCGAGCACGGACGGGCGTACGCACTGTAAGAAGGGAAACCAAAGAGTTCTGTTGTTGACGAGTTGCATCGGCTGACGGTCCGTGAGTTTTAATGCTATTACGTTCTATTTGCAGAGAAACAATGAAAATAAATCAGTATTTTAACGTCAGTGCCTCACGTGTAAAGAAAGAGAAAAAAAAGGTTGAGTTGAGCAGTTTTCTGAAAGTAGCAAGTGACCTTTACGTATTACAGACATTGAGCTTTGTTCGCTTCGCTTGAATAATCAACGTGGTACGTCTATTAAATGAAAAATGGAAAACCTGCTATGTCGGTTTACGTGTCTTTCTGTTTGCCGAAGAACTAACGCTGCATCTAGAAATCTGGATGAGTTGCCTTTCGCTGTACGGATTTTGACACGGCCGTTCCTAACATGTCCCTTCTCTTTTAACGTACTTCTTCGCGTTGCAGTAAACCAAAAAAAAAAGACAAAGGTATATTTTACATGTGTGCCGAACAAGTCAAGAGCACTCGCAACTGCAAAGCCAAGACGCAAAGTCAGATGTACTACACATGGCATCACCGACAAAGGAAAACAAACAACGCATTTATCAAGCTGGGGCGGACAGTTGCTGCGAGACAACACTTGCCTCTACGTCGTTCGACCCCTCTGGTCTCTGCTGTTGTCCCTGGCCGTCGTGAATGAATATCCACAAGTTTTCCGGTGCTGGTGGTCCGCCTCGCTTGCGGGTGGCGAGCAACGTAAGTTTGCCGCAGCCTACTTCAAACTGAGGACCAAAGTCGTTGTAAAACGTCTCTTTGAGACTCGCCAGCGGCGCATTTGTCATGTTATGTCGGATGCGCACGACATCTTCGGCCTTCACCGGGTGATCGCGCGTATCTTCCTGGTATGCTGGGTTAGCGTCGTCAATGCACCACATCGCGCCAGCGCTGCCGCCATCGGGGGAGAAGTACACATGCTGCAGCTTCCCCGATACGCGCGACGCGTTGCCCGGGCTGACGGCTTCCGATATCAAGAACAGCGGATCGGGGCACAGCTCACGCACTGTCATCAGATAAAACGGCTGTCCGTAGTGCACCATATCCTCCTCGTCTTCCGGGATGGGAAAACTGTCGGTGGGCGGCACTGCCGCAGGCACGAGCACCACTGTACAACGCACCGTGGCCTCCTCCGTCGGCGCGGTGGAGCAGGCTACCTGCCACCCGGTAGTGGTCACCTTCCTGTCATCGAGGTCGACGCTTAGAAAGCCACGCGTGTTTGCGTTTTGCAGCATCAGCGGCACATAGAAGCGCAAATTCCCGTCGCCGGCGATGGGGGCGATAGCGTGTGGAGTGTTGTGGTGTTTGATCTTAGCCATGATGTTGGCCACCTCCTTCGACGCCTCGACGACGCCGCCGCTACGTCCCTGGATTAGCCGCCGCCGATCCCGCTCGTAGGCTTCCTCCTCGAACCAGTTGCCCAAGAGAGCTTTGTGTGGCATTTTTTTTTTTTTAATGCTGTTCTTGTTGTTGATGCTTGTGTGGGTCCTGTGACACTCGATTTGATGCTCTAAGAACTTTTGGGCTGTTGACTGAAGATAGATCCAACTTGCAATTCTATTTAGGTGCTTCTTCGAACCCTTACAAAAGTACAAACTCAGAGAGATTGTCAAACAAAGACAAAGGGGAAAAAAGGTGTGATGCAACGGTAGCTTATATGCCGTTTAATTTCTTTCCTTTGAGCGGATTTTGTAAGTGCCTCTTAACAGCTTGCGCAATGTGCTAAGACTCTCGCATGGCATAGAATACAGGGTAGTCAATCCACCCACTAAGTTGGCACGGCTGCGTGTTTAAAAGCCGCCTCAGCTTATCTATCACTACTTATAGGATCGCACATAAAGTGTTCCAGCTGTTGCATTAAAACAGATCTTTAAGGCAATTTCCAGCACACCCTTACCCTCCGCACATCTTTTTCGGCGGTTTACCAAGCCTGTGAGTTGCACACGTGAGATATTAATAGTGTTTTTTTTTTTTTCATTGTCGTTATCTGAACCGCAAACAACATCAAACTCAAAAACGAGCGCGCAACACGAAAGAAAGAGATCGGAGAACGCAATAATTGCTGATGGATGCAGTGATCATCATTTTTCGCCCAGTCTAAGTCCGAAACCGAGCGGGGCAAGAAAAACTCACTCGCCAAATCGCAAAGGAGCATAAAACGCGAAAATAAACAAAAGTTCTGCTGCGGGTTAGTTAACTACCACGACTCAAAGCCCTCCAAAGTCCATGCAGTAATCACAAGAGTTGAGAATGTAGCAGCTGCATTCTACCGGACACACACATACTCAAAGGACAACAAGGTTTCAAAGTATTAGACCATGCGCTTTGTCACGAAGAGCCTGCGCAAGTACAGCACACTGCCTACACCCATCCCTGCAATAAAAAGAATCTCCAAAATGCAGAACAGGACGACACGGGTATTCGCAACTTCAGTCGTAGCGCGGTGGTCCTGCTCCCGCACCCGCATTAGCTGCTGCAACTCCTCAATTTCACCGAGGCCCTCCTGCAGGCGTCTAATAGACCGGTAGAGGGAGTCCTTCTCTATCGACTTGCCGGCCGTCGCACCACCTACATCGCCTTCGCCGACCATGACGGAGAAGGACACCACCTTCGGCGTGACTGTGCTCATGCGATTGATGAAGCAGAAGGAGTGCGGGCCGGGCATACGGGACTTGAACAGAACGCGGTTCTCCGTGGCGCGCTCGGCGCTCCAGATGAGCTTCTTGTCGGGGCCAGTGATCTCACAGTCGATGTCCATCGATCCACCGGAGCTGACCATGTAATGCAGGAACATCTTCACTCCGACACTCGGGGCGTCCTCGTAGAAGCAATTCGTGCGACCCGGAGCGACTTGCACGGAAAGGCTGCCATCGTCGGCAGCGGCCGGCACCATGGCGCAGCAGATCAGCACGGCGGCGATCAGCACAATTGCCGCACGGGACAGCATGTCAACCTTCATGAGGCGCGCCACTTTTTTTCTTTCTTTCTTTTTGTTTAGCTTGTACGAAATGCGATATATGAGAAAACAGAGGACACAACCCTCAATAAACGTGCCTAAGAAATACCAGAGAATTACAGCTGAAAAGAAAGGAGCGAATTCTAATAACACAAGCTTCTATCGTTCATATTGGAGCATTTGTGTGGAATGCGACAACGCCACGTGTAATATAAAAAAAAAGATCGGAAAAGGCAAAGAGAAGTAACGGTTCACTGAATAAGCTACAACACTATGAATGGCAACAGTGCGTGGCAATCTGTAAAAGTGTAATGTGACCCGTATCCACTAGCACTATGCGTTATCACTGCACCTCGTTCAAGCTTTCGTCTGGGGAAAGAGAAAGCCAGCAAAAAGCTGTTAAAGCACTCTAGCAGGCCAAAGGGGCCAAAACGCCTATTAAACGGCGGCACACTTAAAAGCCCTCTGCAATGACGTTGTTGGAAAGACGAAACACTTTACTGGTGTCACCAGACAGAAGGTGTGGAAACGACAAACACCACGGCCACTTCTTTCGCAAAAGGATGCTGTAAGAAAGCACTCCATCCTCTCATCTGCCGCGCATTCTTCTCTCTGAACTTTAACTTGCGGTTTGCTGGAGCACCCGAAAATGAAAATAGCGCAGACACGCGCGAAGTTATGCAAAACCGAACAAATCACAGAATCGGGCGAATACTGGTACAAGCCGAGCGTCTGCATAGAAATGAAGGAAACAAACTACCAGTAAATTGTATAGGTAATACGCAAGCGTTTTGCCCAACGAAAACCATAAAGTGACAAAGAGCAATGGCTTTCACCTCATTGAAAAAGCTGAAAGCAAGGCCATTAGCCGAGAACAAAAATAAACAAATCATGCGCAAGCGGGAAACTAAAATAGAAAAAGCAGCAGATGAAGCATCCTACCACACCAAGAAAAATAACAACCATCGACTACAGAGCCACAACTGTGTACGCAAGTAGTTTTTTTTTTTTTTTGCGGCGCCGCCTAAATCGCCGTAAAAGTTCGAAAGCAATGTTACATGGACTGATCAAGCAACGATCGTGTTTCCCTCGATTTCTACAAGAGAGTGGCCGTATACCTTTCCATAAGTTGAAAGGAAAAGTACGTGGAAGACTTCACATATGTATAGGTAGAACAGTAAATCCTCTCATTTGAGACTTTAGCAACATCCGTTGTTGGAATCGTTGTTGTTTGCGGCCGCGTTTGGCGCCTGGGTGTTGGTGCTCTGTACACCGGGGCGACCCCACACCACAGATGGATCAATCACACCTGCCTGCACATTATCGTAAATCAGCGTCGCCGTCTGTAAAAACGCGTCGTCCACGTTTAGTGCCGTCTTGGCGCTCGTCTCCATGAAAACAAGCCCATTACGTCGTGCAAAAGCCTCTCCCTCTTCGCGGCTTACCTGCCGCTTGCTGTCTAGGTCGCACTTGTTGCCGATAAGCATGATGACCAGCGCGGTGTTCGCGTTCGCCTTCGCATCCTCAAGCCAACTTTGCAAGTGAATGAAGGTTTCACGCCGTGTGACGTCGTAGACAAGTAAGGCACCGCTGGCGCCGCGGTAGTAACTACGTGTGATGCTGCGAAAGTTCTCCTGACCCGCCGTGTCCCAAATCTGCAGCTTCACACTCTCACCTTGAATGGAGATGCGGCGGGCACCGAACTCGACGCCAATGGTCAAGTCGTGGAGAGGCTCGAAGCGCTTGTCGGTGAACTGCAGGAGAAGGCAACTTTTGCCGACACCGCTGTCGCCGATGATGATGTACTTGAACACGAAGCTGCTCTGTGACATGTCTACCCTTTAGAAGCAAGGCGAGGTAAGACAAATCCTTTATTTGTTTGCTTGTTATCCGCTGACGGTGACAGGACAGTCGAAGAAGAAGAGTTTTCTGAACCCCAGAGAACGCAGCAGCCTTTCCAAAATGATGAAGAAAGAATGAAAGACGTGCCTATGAAAAGCAATGTGGTGAATGCATGGGGTTAAATGAAGAGCGTGCTGAATCATGAAGAAATACAGCAAACGTTTTCGTGAGCAGCAGAAGAGAAAGGGTACACAAAAAAAAAAACACGAAGTACGGAAGAAGGCGTGATGTGGTAAAGGAGGACATAATGCACGTTTTACATTGTTACAGGCACCTGACGAATCGACTTCAAGCCTGATTGAACCCCCGTTGAAGCCGGGTACACGATTAGCAGCTGCAGCACATGGGGCTCAGGTGAAGTAGGTTTCTGATTTGCTACGCTAATGATGAACGCCTTTTTTTTGGCTTTCTCCTTTCTTAGTAAATGAACTGGGATTGCAAATCGTTGAACTTACATACGCAAAGCAGGGAAAAAGCTCCAGACTCGTAAAAACAACAACAACGGTAAAGAAGGGAAGAAGCAGCGGCGCGCGCCGGCCCTTGTGTAATGTACATCTTATAACAAAGTACTAAAAGCTATGAGTAAAAGCAATAGTCTACGTTTTCTTTCCCACCTTAATCGGCGTCTGCAGAGAGAGACACACACATACCATTTTCTCTCCCTGAACTCCCTTTTACGACACAGAGGGTTGGTTGGGAATTGGTTGCTTTGTCTGCGCCTTTAAGAACTGAATCAGTCGCTGCGTACTACGCCGCGTCGACTCACGCGCCGTCTCGTCCAACATGATGTCTCCGATCCCAAGCGGCGTCTCCGCTAATTGACTGTTGTCCCCACCGCCGCCTCCACGACCGCTCTCCAACTCTTCGGCTTGGATTTTCTCGACGGACAAGTTCGACGGAACGCAGCGCAGTAAGCTCTGCAGCAGCTGCATGGTGCGCACATCCGCCAACTCCGCTAAGTCCGCATCCCCAGCCCCCATCGACAAGCTCACCACCGTGGTCACTGAGCCAAAGGCCCGGCTCGTGCGGTGATTCGGGTGCGCAGCCGAAAAGTCACTCGCCTCGCCAAAACCGGGCAACGGCGTCTGTAGAGGTGTGGAGACCTGGCTTCGACGCACGTGCTCCTCCTGCAAAGCGTTGGGGAAGGGTTGCGCCGGTGTCGAGAGTGAAGCGCTACCCTTCACAGAAAAAATAGCAGCATTTGGCACTGTCGGCGATGGTCCGCCAAAGTGTGGCGTGTGTGGGGACGTGAACAGCCGCTGCGAAGAGCTGCTTGAGTGACCCATGGCCCCACCTTCATCACCACCAATTAGGTGTTGATGCTGTTGATGCATCGTCGATGAAGGAAAGGACATCATATCACGGTCATCCTGATGGTGTACCGCTTCCGTCGCAGCGGCGGCAGCAGCTGCTGCTGCTGCCTCTGCCCTCTTGCGCAGGAGTCGCTTATGCACGTACGGGTTCCCCCACGACTGGGCAATGCGGCGCTCCATTCGATCCATTGCGGAGGGGGAGGGTGGCTTCGTCGCGTCCTGCCCATGCATCGTACCGAGAGACGAAGAGTAAGTCTGTGCAGTGGTACCTTTGGATGCTGAAACGCCTACTGTAGAGAGTTTTGGAAGGAAGTCTACTAAGATGGACGTGGGTGGTGGCATTCGGGGTGGAGGCGACGCGTCACTGGCCACCTCCGCAGCCGAGCCTCGCGTCGACAGCTGTTGCGGATGAGGAAGGGTCTTAGCGCTGTCAGCACTGTCATCGTTATTGGTGCAGTGGTGGTGTTGATATTGAACACTAGTCTTCTGATCGGTGACGTGCCCATCTCGTGTGAGTAAAGGCGAAGGCGTTGAGCCTGCAAACATGTTTGTGACGCCATTCTTATTAAAGGAGCTCTTTACGTTCACCGCTGTTACCGTCGGTGAAGTAGTGACGGTGGTGGCATCCAACGAGCGCACTGCTTGTCGCACCGTGCCGCTGTTCGGCGGAGTGCTGAGTAACGCTGCCGGTCGGTTTGTTCTTGCACTGTCAACTGCGTAAAACTGCGGGGACTCGAAAGATCTGTTATCTTTGTCGCTATCCGTCTGCCGGTGGAGCAGGTGAAACTCCCACATGCGACACCGCTGCCGAATCTCACGCAAGCGGTGCAGCACCGCCGTCTGCGCCTCCTTCGTCGCCTTCACTTTCTGGTCCTGCGCCGTCAGGCTTTCCTTCAGCAGCAACATCTGCTCCCGCAAGCTGTTTACCTCATAAGCGCCGCCCTCCAGCACCGCCGTCTCGCCGATGTGGAAATGACGCAGGTGGCGCTGCGTCGTCTCGAGGCTCAGCTCCGCCTGAGCCGTCCACTTCTCCAGCGAGTGCAGATGTGGCAGCAGCGTCAGGCGATCACTGCGGGCGCGGAAGGTTGTCGCGATGCAGAACTCATCCGCGATGCGTGCCATACTCGCCATGCTGTCACTCACGTACTCAAGGGTGACAGCAAGCGCATTCGTACTGAAGACCTGTGGCGGTGGGGGTGGGTTGTAGACAGCATCCTGCTCCACCCACGTCGTGCCTCCACTGGTGTTGATGTCTGCTCCACTGCCCCCGCCACTGTTACTGCTGGTGCCGTAGCTGCCGCTGTCGGCTGGATGGGGTCGACGCGCGTCCAGCATGTCCTTCAGGGCTAAGCGGAGGTCGCGGATTGCGTCCAGCTTGCTGATGACATCAGGCGGAAGACCTTGACGCGCTGGGGCGTTGTTGTGAGTGTTGCTGTTCGTGTTGCTAGTGCTACTCACACTGCTACTGTTGTTGTTGTCACCCTGATCCTCACCCTCCCCGTTTGCCTTGTGGCCTTCTCCGTTCGGTGCCGCCACTTGGGTGGTGAAATGGGACCGTGCAAGCCAGCGTTCCTCCTCCGCTACCACCTCTGCACTAAGCTCCTGAATGGCCAGCTGCATACCACGCATCTTACTTAGTGCCTCATTTTTTTCTTGCGCTTGCTGCTGCAGCAGTCGCTTCGTATCGGATGCACCCTCCAGGACCACACCGTATCCATCTGTGGTGGCCGCACCGTGTGTTGACAGACCTCCCTCAGCGTTGCTGACTCTGCTGACCCGTCCTCACCCTCCGCGGATGCACGCGGAGCGACTTGGGTGGGAGAATTATTCGGTTCGCTGCAGGCATAGGTACCGGGCTGCGCCTCTGCATTCTGCTGTTGTTGCTGTTGCTGCCGCTTCTGCTGCTGCGACTGCTGCGTCTGTGCCTGCTCTTGCTCTTGCTCTGCCAGCTTCTGACGGCTGCGATAAGCCTGAGACAGGAGGCGCTGCTCTTCCTCCATCTGCACGACATCCTCCACTCGCTTGTGCATCTGCGAGGACAGTGCCGAGGCCTTCTGCAGCATCTTGCGTCGATTAGTGTAGCTGCTCAGGATGGCAGCCCCGGTGTACGTGGCCGCCGCGGTGGTGGGCGTGTCATTTTCAAAGCAGGTGGTCGGCGGCTCCACAAGCGTGGTGTTGACCATTGCAAGATGAGGTGTTGCCGAGGATGAATTTGTAAGTATTCCGCGGGTAGCTACGCTAGCTTTTCCAAGTCTGGCGGTTGTGGCGTTGTTGTTGGCGACTCTGTCTGTTTGTGTAGGGAAAGAAGATGACAGCGGCACGTGACGAAACGGGTTTGGGGAACCATTTTCGGTACGTGACCGTGTTCTCCTGCTGCCGTGAAGTAAAGTGTCGTTGAGGGGCATATACCCTTACATGGACGGCAGTAGAGAGTGTGAACAGATAATGGTAGAGGCACGTGTAACGCGTTAATAAAGAATAAAGTGTAGAAATCGCCGTTTTAGTTCCCTTTGCTGGGTCGTGCGATGTGAATAGGTACTAGGGTGTAGTGTGAGGAGATGTCTGGGACAAGAAGACGACGGTGAGGAAAACAGGACACGACAAGGAAATCCACTATTCCGTCATATCCTTTAGAGACACATGAGATTTACTTGCAAGTGGGGTGTCTAACGCGCACATCGAAAAAGTTGAAACAACTGATGAAGCGGAGAGAGAAACACAAAAAAGAACCGCCTTCAGCCACTTCCCAAAAAGGAAAAACGAAGAACAGTCGAGCACCTCTCGCCGTAGGTGCAGCCTGCCAGTGTTTAAACGTTTTGTTTTACTGTGAAAACGAGCTGTGACGAACGTATCATTGTACTTGGTAAAAGCAAAAGCGGGTGTCGTAGCCACCTCTTCACCACCACACAGACATTTAGGGTATAAGGAAAGTAAGCACAGCACTGTTTCTTAAAAAGCAGCACTTGCTTTCCCACAACAATAGTGATAGTAAAAGCCACTTTTGTGTCTACGTAGCGCACACAACACTCAGCCATTAAATGCAACGCAAAGTAAAGAAATGTTTGTTCTCTCATTTCAGTTTATCCGTGGAAGCGTTCTCCATCTCCTGCTGCTTGTAGTACGGGTTAAAGTGCTTCGGCATGTGTGCGTCACCCATCGTAGGCAGGGCAGCATTCCCCTGCCCGCCTTGCTGGTACGTGCGCAGCCGCTCCGCCTCGCGCATCTTCTCCTCCCTCATGCTGTCGACGACGGTGCGTAACTGCTTCGTGGAGTGGCGATTCCACGCAGTGAGGAAGACGATGGTAACGCCGCCCCAGAAGTATATCTTTCCAGCAGTAAGACGCATTGCAGTCTAATGTGAGAACAAAACAAAAAAGATGAGGTAAGTTGTAATCTGTGGCGTTTCAAAGGCTAGGTCTAGTATGGATGTCTGAAGCAATCCAGTAGACGACTAGCTTCAATCTCTCTTGTCCAGTGTTTCCTAGATGTAAAAATGGCGTTGCCTTTAAAGTCACCACCACGGGAAACTGACGTTGTGAGCTTTATTCTATGAAACATGGAGAGAATTGAGGGCGCATTGACAGAGAAAGAAGGAGCAATTCGAAACCTGGAACATGATAATAGGCTTCAAAGTTGGCGAAAATGCATTGTGCAGCGTTCATGTGCAGCTTACAATACGACTACAGTTTTGAAACAAAAAGAGGGCTTTTGTTTGGTCTTTGAATACCGTTAATGTCACGAACGCAATTTTTTCACACTCAGATGTAGCCCTCTATAAGAAACTGCTGGACTTTAATTGGCAGCTTATGCGTCTCCAATACATTTTGACAATCGAGGAGCAATAATAATAACAGCTATAGTAAAAACTGGCATTCTTCAAAACGGACAAATCGCCTCGATCATCGTGTCAAATTTGTGATGCGTTTTTTGATAGGTCCACCACCTTATCCGCCACCTCTGACACGCGGTGGTCGTGGGTGGAGATAAGCACCGTCTTATGATGCACATCCCGCAGCTCTTTCAGCGTTTCCAGCAGCAACTCCACCGCATTCTTGTCCAACCCTGAGGTCGGCTCATCCAGCAGGATGAGCGAGTACCCTTTCGTCTGTGCAAAGACGCGGGCTAGAGCGATGCGTTGCAGTTGGCCTCCGCTGAACTGCGGGTGGTCGATGCTCTCAATCATCGTACTAAACGGGTTGCTCAAGAAGCTGGCGCACCCGCTTTTCACCGCAGCATCGTAAACGCGCCGTTGTACTTCTGTCAAGTCTGCAGAATTGGATTTCATTGGGTAGCCGACATTGTTTCCTAACTCGGTTAAGTCGGTGAGTAAGATGTTCTCTGCGACTGTGCCTATGAAGATAGCGTGCTGCTGCTCCAGTAATACCGTGCGGCGCTGCGTGTGAACGGTACCGGCGTGCGGACGCACCAGGCCGCACAGGATGCGGAGACAGGTGCTCTTGCCAGACCCACTGGGTCCGTAGAGCGCGGTGATTCCGCCCGCTGCGGCGGTGAAGCTCACGTTTGAAATGCCATTTGCGTGTCGCGCGCCCATGGTAGTATTCACTGAATCTTCAAAATCAGCCGACACTATGGCGCCATCGCCATCGCCGCTGCCAACCTCGCTGAAAAATGGTGGGATTGCTGGATATTTAAATGTGACGTTTTCCAACGAAACAGCCGCGGTACTCGTCTCCTGAACATCAACATGCGCATCCGCTTTCTTTAATGTGTCTTTTACAGATTCAGCATCCTTTAATTTGTTCGATGAGTCCGCGAGGGACAGTGGCTCCGAGTACCACCGCAGTATGGCCTCCAAGGTCTTCAGTCGGCCCAGCGTCGCGCGAGTTTTGTTAATGCCAGCGGAGAAGGACACCAGCGTGTTCACGAACGACTGGAAGCACGCGAAGTACAGCACCGTGTGCCGCATGTCCAGTTGACCTTTCTGCTGATAGTAGTTCGACAGCCCCAGGGCGAGGACCAAAATGAGGCGCGTAAAGCCGGAGCTGACGGCGGCGTAACCGTGGATGCTGCGATTCAGTCCGTTTGTCAGATGTCGCACCCGTGCCAGCCGTTCAGCCATGCGACGCAACACGAAGTCGTGGCATTGAAAGACAAAAATGGTTTCGTTGCGCTGAAAAATGTTCGCAATAAAGGCCTGCACACTGGATTCCTCTGTCGTTACGCGGCTGCCCTGACGATGCAGTGTACGGCCCTCAAAGAAGAAAACACACTGCACCACCACCACACCAACAAGAATCATCAAGGTGAGCTGGTAGGATAGGTACAGCATGACAGCAAAGAAGCCAAGAATGTACATAGCCTGCGATAGCACGTTCGTCAACAACTCCCCCATAGTGTCACTCAGCGCGCGGCCGCTGGCGGTGACGATTTGAGCCAGCTTTACGGCGTTGACAACGGCAACACGCTCCGGATGCTGCGTGTGCAGAATGCAATGGACGCTGCCCTGAATGAGCGCGTTCTGTGCCCCCATACCTGCGTGGTAGGCGGCGAGGTGAGCAATGAGGGAGGTAAAATGGTAGCAAAGCACCGCCAAGCCCATAAAAACACAACGGCATAGAACACCTTCCACGTAGGGGCTCGGCCAGTTTACAGCAACGTTGCCGTGGTAATAGCCGCGTCGGAATGCGGAGAAAAAAAATGGCAGAAAAGGCTTAAAGAGGCGCTCACTGATTCGACCGAGGCCGATCAACGAAATTCCTGACATCTCTCCGTTGGAGACGGGGGGCTCACGCGGTTTGTTCTCATTTTGACTACCGGCCACATTGTTTATCGTAACCGCTGTGTTATTAACGTGTACAATACCGCTAGCCGTCTTCGTGATGAGCTCTGTCCCATACGAGACGATCTCCTCACCCATGACAGGGATCGAGATGCTGAGGATGGTGGCGCCGGTCATGAAAAAGGCGGAAAGCAGCATCGTGCGCAACTGCGGTCGCCCGTAAGCATAGGCGAAGCGAAGCAGCCGCAGTGTGACCGACTCCTCTGCAAGCGCGTCGGCAACGGAGGGCGAGGTTGCTACTAGGTCGGTAGACACCATTTGAATCGACACTGCTGCTGTTCACGCCCGACTATTTCACGTAACGAATATGAAAAGCAAAAAAATGGTGCTGGTTTGACGTACCTGTGAGAAGAGGCTACTTACGTACCTGGGCCCATGCGGCAGCTTTACATATATATATCCACACACACACACACGTACACATATACATACACATATACGTTTATGTACCACTGATGACGAAAAACAAAGCCGCCAACTTCCAAAGAAAGAGTAAAAACAGACTACACAAATAAAAACAGAGGTGAAGAGACATAGCAGTGGGTGAAAGCTAGACACAGGTACACGCCCACATAGGAACCAACAAAAACGAACCCAACTCTGTTGCCAAAGCTTCCGCCGAATCATGAACTAGGACCCCATAACAGCCACACGAGTTTACACATAGTGGAGAGTAGCAAAGCGCCAAATAAACAACAAGCACAACAACTTTATAGAGTACAAATACATTTCAATAAAGTTTTACATACGAGTCCCAGACACGGACATTTCTACTGCAACATTTACACAACCCAAGCTTTAAAAGGACTAAAGACAGACACACATCAGAAAAAAAAAAAACAGAACCTACACGCAATCAACAAAACAATTATCGCAACCCCACAACACCGCAACTGTACGAACTACGAACCCAGTCTTCACCCAACACCAACAGGCGAGCAAAAGGGCGACACGAAAAGAAAACACTCCTACAACGCAGTAATGACTAGTATCATGAAATGAATCAACCGCAAATTGCTATGTCAAATGTCAAAACCATCGTGCTGTTGCGCGCGCGCGTGTGTGTGTGTGTGTGTGAGTGTATCCGTCAGGAAGGCAGTTGGCGCACGTTGCTCCCATCATTTGCTGTAGCTCATAATTCTATTCTAGCGAATCGACGTATCGAGCTCAGCCCGATGCAAATTGCAAGGAGAGGAAACTGTGTACCCCAATGTAAAGGAAAGGTCCGAAGAAAGAGGAAAGAGCCCAAAAAAGAAGGCGAAAGCAAAGTGGGAGAGGCGCAGCCCCACTTCTCATCCATGACCGGCCACAACTCACTTCTACTGGTACCATCGGTTTTGCGCGCCACAACCGCCTGGAGAAAAACGGGAACGTTGCTCTGGCACGAGCGCAGCACAACCACACAATAACACACACACGCACACGTTAGTTTTCCGACCGTGTGAATAGAATCGTACAGTTTATCTGCTGTTGGTGTGTGAGACGAACGGATCACATCCTTCGTGTCTTCACCCTGTTGGCCAATTCTTTTTTTAACGGTAGTTGCTCTTTTTCGTTAATCAATGTCATGAAATTAGAGGTAGCGCAAACGTCTTTGTGCAGTTCAGCTGAAAATGTGCTTCAGTGTCGCTCTCTGTCTGAAATGTGGATAAGTGAAAGCGCCTTGCAAGGGGGAAAACCCACGCCCCAAAGAACAGTTCCCGATAATAAAACAAGTCAATGTACGGTATTGCTGCCTCGTGCACACAAGCACACACACAAAGAGGAGGAAAAGGTAAGGGCACGTGCGACCATCACCACGTTTCACCGCGGCGCCCCCTGCAGGAGGAGTCGCATGCGTTAGCCTCGTAGCCGTCACAAGAACAATTGCAAACCGGCGTCTTTTGATGTGAAAACAGAACAAGACGTGGCGGGTACGTAGACGCCTAGAAAGCACCAAGGGGAGGATATTTCAACCACTCCCGGTGTGACGGCTGCCGGTGATAAAGAAGAACGTTAAGTGCTAGTGGGGAAGGAAACACACAGTCACACGGGGAGACAGAGCACCAGGCAAATACGGTGATTAAAAAAGCAATCGGAGCGCCAGCAAAAGTTAGCCTAAACAGTAATTTGAAGGGACACAGGTCAGCAGGAAGAGCCGCAATACTCAAAGCAGCAGCTGGAGTACCACGACTTACTTCTATCTTCCTCCTCCTTCCATTTCCTTTTCTTTTGAATCTATCTTTGCGAGATGTGAACGCAGCACTGTGGAACTGATCACCTCGCCATCCGGTGTCTGCACCTGTGGAATAGAAATGCCCACCATCGGTGGAAGTCCGCCGTTCGACGCGCGCATTTCATTTATCGTCTGCAGCGCACTCGCCGTCTCCGGCGACACCACCAGCGCCTCAATCTCACCAATCCTATCCGTCCCGCCGCTCATTTCCGAAATAACCGTCAGCTCAACGTCGAGGTCAGGCCGCACCTTTTTCAAAAATTGCGCCACGTAGTTCATGCGTAACTCTATCGGCTGAAGCGACTCTGCAAATTTCTTGCGCGTGAGCAGCGCAGCGTCGGTCACGCCAACGCGCAGTTTCTTCAGAGTATAGAGAGCCGCGGTGGACAGCAGCACCTTGTGGCCCGAGTGGAAATGGTCGAAAGTGCCGCCGACGGCGACGTGGTTGTAGCTCGGCACGAAGCCGTCCCCGCTGTGTCGCATGGCAGCGCTGTCCACTAG
This sequence comes from Crithidia expoeki, assembly GCA_900240875.1. NCBI lineage: Eukaryota > Euglenozoa > Kinetoplastea > Trypanosomatida > Trypanosomatidae > Crithidia > Crithidia expoeki. The sequence continues at coordinate 694,818 of OESE01000220.1, forward strand.
TTTCGACTGTTGCAGCAGCGTCGCAGCGTCATCGAAGACCTCGAGCTGGTCGATACTACCACCCGTGGCGGTGGTCGTGTTAATCATCTGTGACGCTTTCGAAGCTTCGCGTGGGACGGCAGCAGCGGCATCCACTACGGGAATAATGCTAATCGACAACTGCGGGCACAGCTTCAGCACCGTAGTGTAGAGGTGGACACTCTGCTCAAGAAACGTACTGCGGTGATGGTTGTGGATGATCAAGTACACGTCGACACCACCTCCATTGCCGCAGATGAGGGCCGTGTTGGCGCACACGTAAGGCGCGTCCGCCGCATCGCCGGAAGCCCGCAAAGAGTTCGGCACAAGAACAGATTTGATGAGATAGGAGACGAGCGACTTGGCGTTGAGCTCCTTTCCACGAGCTGTGGACAGCAGCAGTGAAGGGGTAGAAGTCATTTTGTGATTTCTTTTTCGCCTTTTCTTGAGTACTGTTGCTATGAGCCAGTTCTAATAGCTTGAGTTCGGTGAGGTTTCTTTGTTTCACTCATGACCCGCTCCCAGCTGTCCAAGCGGCAGATCTCTCAGACAGGTTTAGCAATGTGAGCAACGGCTAAAATAGAGAAGACGCGTAAGGGGCTTCACGTCCGTCCAAAAAAAAAAAAATATGTAAATAGTAAAAGTAGTGCGCACAGAGTGTGGATAATGACAAAAGCAGTAGAACCACCAGAAAAGCGCGTACTTGAAGGGTAGCAGGTAACAGCGTAACGCTGCATTTATAATAAAGGCGAAAAACAAAAGGGGGAAAGAAAAGCAGGGAAATGTGCCTGCTTAATTGCTGTCGACATTGGTGCTGTTGTTATTGCCGTTTTTGAACGGGTGTGTGCCTCAACAGGATCCAGAAACTGGATGTGTACACTTTTTGAATAATCGTGTACTTTGTTCCGAAACGAAAAGCTACTACGCAGACTCCCAGCAATGGGTTACTCAAAAAGAAATGGGCTTCTCTTTCGGCTCCTGAACCACGTTTAATGCGCACACACTGGGCTTTTTTCTGTTCAGTTTTCGTTTTTTAATTGCCGGTGAGGGAGAGAGAATAACGTCATTTTGTGTGTTAACGCAAGACTAGTGAAAAAGTCTTGCTTCCTGGTTAACAGCCTCAACAAAGTGAACAGGTCACATATCATCAGGCTGCCAGCGTCGGCAATAGATGTGAAGTTAAAAATTCACTTCGCGTGCAAGGATTCATGTGCACCAAGTACTAAAATCAGGGTTTTGAGCTGCTGAAAAAATACGCCAAATAAAAGACTGACGATTAAACGGAGTAGAGGGGAGCTTAAAAGGAAAAAAGAAGGCGGGAAGAAGAAAGCATCATACTTCGGAACCCACTTATGTTGATGAGCCGCAACTTCTTTCTTTCTTTTTCTTTTTTTTCCTGTTTTTGCCAAACCATGTTGCAACGTTATTACCTAGCACACACACACACACACCACATACGCAAACATGCAACGAGCAGTTTCCCTCACGCGACGAGCATTACGATTCTTGCTGGTCAGTGATACATCTTTGAAAATAGTAGTAATAATATAACCGGCAACCGCGCCCAGAAAGCCAATATCCGGATAGAGGGAAGGGAGGGTTGTTCTACTATGTACGGCGAGCACGTGTCTGAGTCTCGGAACTTAGTGCGCGTTGAAGACCTTTCTCGATCGGTCAACGAAAACGGCACACATCGAAACCCAAGTGCATTACCACTCTGACTACGGAAAACGACCACTCATTTTTCTGAGAAATATGAAGCGTGAAAAACTAAAAAGGAAAAAGGTCAGCCGTAGGAGCAACAATGAACTTTTCCGACGTGTTAGTGTTAGCGACATGTAGATGGAAACGGATTTTTTTTTATTTTCTGTTGGAACTCCAGCGACACGTAGCACGTAATACCACAGAAGGAGCAATTCAAGAAAAGACGGTTTTGTTTCATAGAAGTTTGCGATTACCGACGTTCTCTTAATTGTCGAGAGGAGCTTTCCTTCGACCAACGACAAACTTGTTATTCTATTACCTTTCATACGTGTTTCCACTCCCCGCGTGTTCGACTTCTCTCTTTACCTTCGCCACACACACTTTAATATTCCAGCACACGAAGGAGACGGAGGTGCGAATGCCCCTTCGGCACGCCATTCTGTGTTGCAAACACGCTAAATCCGTGCTTTTCATAAAATGAATGCGCCTGCCAGCTCATCGAATCCGCCACCAGGTGCTGCAGTTTCTTCTCCCGCGCGATTTCCTCAATCTTCTGTAACAACGCAGCGCCGATGCCTTTGCCTTGGTGATCCGGCGCCACAACTAGCTTGTTCACGTGTAACTCATTCCACCACGTTTCATATAGGCAGCACGCCACCACGTTGCCCTGGGCGTCCGTGACCCGCAGGCCAAAGGGTGTCATGTCATATGGCGGTACTCCAGCGATTTTCCGCTGCTGCGCATCCCCGTCTAGCCACTTGACCAACAGCTCCGTGGCCGCCTCAATGTTCCACTCCCCCAGCGTTAGGTCATCCGTCGCATTCTTGTAGCACGTTGGGGCCTCTTTGTTCTGCTCCGCCGGCCACACCTTTTCCATAAAGTACTTAACGTGTCCTTTCGGCTGGTTCTTTTGCACGCCAAAGACATCGAAGCCATGCTTCTCGTAAAAAGGCCGTGCCTGCCAGCTGAAGGTTTCGAGAGCCAGCCGATTGCAATCGTACTTCGTCCGCGCTGCTATCTCAAACGCTTTCAAGAGCGTCGTGCCCGCTCCGCGCACGGCGCAGTCGGGATTAATCGCGAGCATCGCCACGTGCGCCTCGTTGTAGTTTGTATAGCCGAGGATACCACCAGCCACTTTACCATCCGCCGTAGTGGCCCTCACGGCGAACTCACGCTTGTTGTACGGAGGCAGGTCGAGAAGACCCCGCCGCCTCTCTGTCTCCTTCAACATAGCAGCGACTGTAGGTTCGAGTGACTTAGGCTGCTTCACAGGCTCAAACTTCAGCCCTGACGCAGCTGCTGCCGCAACCTTGTTGCCACTACCAAAGAGGATTTTGCGCAACATTGTTGTAGTGGTTTAAGGGAAGTGCGATGGATCAAACGGAGTAGAAACACTGGAAGTAAAAACAACAAAAAAACAAAAGGCGAAGCAAAGCAAGACTACAACTGAGTTCAGTTTCTTTTTTTTTTTTGATTGTTGTTGTTAGTGTTGTTGTTTTGTTTTTCGCGCAACAAATGCGCAGAGTTAGGTAGTTATGAGTGCAGCGGTTTTGGGAATGCCTACCCACACCACCAGCGTAAAACAAAACAATGGGATAAGTGAAGTGAAGTAAAGTGAAAGAACGGGAACCGAAGGAAAAAAAATCAGAAAAGAGAAAAAAAAAACATGAAGCCTGGCTCAGCTTTAGGGGTCGTTAGATGAAAAGGGGGGCGCTTCACCACCAGATCACTTGTACAAGGCGCTTGTTGCCATTGCCAATGCCATTTCCTTTTGTTGTTATTGATGTTAGATTATTTGCACAATAACTCACCTTGTAGATTAGGCAAATGTGCCCTCCACAAATGCTCTAAGCATCGTTTCGTTGCCCAGCATGCGAATCGCTAGTTGACAAGCAAAGAGAGAAGAATTATCTTTCCTTTGTTTATAACCGAGAAGGACAAGGAAGAACACGAATTGAAAACATAGCATGTACACGCCACTGTGTTAATCGTCTGTAGCCCACCTGGGATTGAGGAACAGAAACGATGCTTGCTGGGAAACCCACAAGGAAAAAAATGTGAAAAAAAGAGCGACTGCTATTCATTTAATCCCTCGCTCAACTCATTTAATGGTTGTTAATGTAGTGCCTCCGTTACGCTTGTTCGCTTCAACATCATTTGTTTGATTGCTTCATTATCGCCATAACTTACGCCGCGGAGCGGCAACGCTTCGAAAGAGGCGACACCGCAGGAAGTCATCCGACACGCTGTGCTCCGTGGAGATGCAGGTAAACCCATTCATCTGGTAAAATGGCTGCTCCTGCCAGCCCGACGTCTCAAAAGCAACGTGTTCACAATGGTGCTACCGTGCCACCTCGTCCAGCTTCATCAGAATCGCGCTGCCCACGCCACGCCGCTGCCGAGACGTCGCCGTGTCAAAGAGATTGATGAGTAATTCACTCCACACGAGACACACAACTGCCCTGCAAAGAAGCCATCCGGGTACGTGGCGTGAAGCACAAACAGTTTTGGGTCCAAACGGGGGAAAAGGGTGCGGCGAGGCGGCGGTACGGGTCACTGTGTCGAATTTACTCACCCACGCAGCGTGTCGGCGCATTCGGTACCGCCATAATCTACCAGCGTTGCATTCGTTGCGGCTTAACTGCGTCCGTGCACGGGCGGTGCTGCTACCGCAGCTGCTCGTGCGTCATTGTTGCTTGTGTTGCTCAGCTCCACCGGTCAAGCGTTCATGAAGTACTTTGAATGGCCGTGTGGGGAGTCCTTTTGAGCACCAAACACGGAGGAGCCCATGTCCTCAAAGGAGTTCCGTCGCTGCCAATCGAAGCAGTCGAGGCGCAGGCGATTGAGGTTCAGCTGGGTGTAGCAGAGCTCATCGGTGTGCTTCAATAACGCCGTGTCAGTGCTGGGCACGGGGCACTCCGGGTTCGCCGCCATAGCAGCCATCTTTCTCACCTCACGCCGTGTCAGCGCGCAACCCGCCAGCGACCTTGTCATCCGTCGTCTTGGCTGCCACGGTGATGCACCGATAGATGTACTAGAAAATGATCAGTCATTGGTTCTTTTCGTCCTCAACAACGATGGGGTAGAGCGGGGCATGGAAAGCGCGGCGCTCCTCATTCGGTACCTTTCTCGTACGTGACCTCCACTGAGGGTTTTGCAGACACTGATGGCTAATTGCGACAATAATCGTTGCCCCTTTCTTCACGGTAAAAATGCCTAACTGAGAAATACTGATAGAATTGAGAAAACCCTAAGCATACCGGGGGGTCGAATGAACGCAAAGGCGGATGTCGTGACGAAGCAAAACACGATAAGACGCACTACACCGGCAGCAAGAAAACAGCCAGACAAGAAATAAGGCCAGTGGCGACAAAACCATACAGGTATTTCGCTAGTAGTGAGGAGCAGCACTAAGAAAACACCGACGTTTTTCGACAATAAGCCACGTAACAACAGCTACTGTCATGGAAGGAGAGTGCGGAGGAGCAAGGAGGTTTATTTGCGTCTTCTTGCGAACAACGAAAATTGCGGCTTCCTTGGAAAAAAAGAAACAAAAAGGCGATAGTGCTTCGTTAGGGAGAATGGGCCCTCCAAGATCGCGTAACACTTATTTCTGTGAAGCAGCACGTGAGAGGCGGTAACGCCGGAACCCGGGCGATAGACCATCACGCACGGCAAAGAAGGTTGAGTCCTTTTTCCCGCAAAAAGGCTACTCTTACCAACTTGTAGGTCAGCACAACCGGATCAAACCCTTTTTTCCGTGGTACCACCTGCAGGTTGTTTAAGATCGCCGTCCCAATACGGCGCCGCTCCTTGCCAAGTCTGGTGACTAGGATCTCCGTGTGATCCGCACACCGCACCATTGCACACACAATGCCTGCTGGCAAGCAGCCACCGGCATACAAGCTGCGAAATGCAAATACGCCAGCATCACCGGCGGTGATAGGAAACCCGGAGGAGGCTGTTTTGCGCACCACATTGATGTCCAACAAGCAATTTTGCTGCGCCATGGCCTCCTTTGCCCCATAGACTTCCGCGACTGAATTGGTTCCCGCTTCTGTAGAACCTTCCATACGCTTCCTCATCCTGCCTAACGGCCAAACTTTCTCCATGAAGTACTGAGTGTGCAGGCGTGTGTGGTTCTCCACTGTCCCAGTCACCGCGCAACCCCCGCGCTCGTACAGCACTCACGGCTGCCAGTCGTGCAGTGTAGCGAATAGGCGATCACAGTAAAACACTGCGCGGACGCCCTATTGAGCATACTTCAGGAAAAACGTGTACGGCTCCTCCGTAGTACATTCAGGGCTGACGGCGATTGCATAGACGCCGAGTTTGTTGTACGACGTACCGGTCTTTAGCCCACCCACTACGGTTCGGCCAGTGGTACCAGCGGTCACTCAGAGCAAGCGGTTGTTGTAATCTGGCTGGATGATCCCCCTTGACGCGCAATACCGCTGAAGGCGGCGGGGATGAAGAAGCACTGGGAATCACGTACGTCGCCCGCATTAACCATATAAAAGGTGATCTTGTCGTTGAAGTCCTCAAACACCGCGGAAACAGAGAAAAAAACGCTTGCGTAAAGTGGTGCAATAACCTGAAAAAAAGGGAGTTCGGTATTGCAGCCGCTTATTTGAAGTAACTACGCATAAGCACTGAGCAAAAATATACGAGCCTACAAGGCATGTGAAGAGAACGTTAATGGTGTGGTGATAGCCAAACTGAACTCCGCTGGAGCCGTAGGCAAGCAAAGTAGAGAGTGTGCCTTTGGAAGCAAAAGACCGGCGTTTCGGGGTTGAACAGAAAGATACAAAAATGAAGATGAAGAGCAAAACGAATTCAAAGGACTGTCAACCAGAGAGGTCATACCATTTATTTTCGTTTTCTGGTTTTTGACTCGCATGTTCAAGTTAAATCGGCTTCGTTAAGCACATCTGCACCACTTTACGTGCCTGGGTATTGCCATTTCAAATAATATATATATATATATATACCTATATGTATATGTATATATGTTAAGCACAAAGACGGTTGAAAGAAAAAAAAAAACAGAGCAGATCGTTAAGCGCAACCTAGATAGTCGAAAGGGTAACACGACGGCTACTTGACTAGTGCGCCCATATCACAAAAAAAAAAAAAACATGGAAAAGCTTCTTGGTTATAGCGACTACGCAACTTTTTGTTGAGTGAGGTGTGCTTAGGAACAGCGTGCTTTGAGAAACCTACAGCACTTCGTGCTGCATCGTGCACCGCCTGTGGCCGACAGGAAAGTCATTGTGCGTCGCGACTTGCGAAAAGCCGTTCCTTTTATAGAACGGACGGACCTGTAAACTCATCGTCTCGAGGTGCACGTCATCGCAGTGATGCTGCCGGTCCAGCTCGTCAGTGTGACATTGCATGACCATGCCGACGGCGCGCCGCTGCTCGACAGACAAGACACACAGCATCATTACGTGTAGAACATTCCACGTCATGGAGTAGAGGCAGCAGGCAACGACAAGGTGCCGCCGGAATGCAGCGCCCTCATCATGTGGGTATCCTTCGCAAAAAGCGCTAGCTCCATCACAACATCCTGTTTGGGGGGCCCCACAGCCCACTCGTCCAGCTGCACCTTCGTTTTTTTTTTTTAGCGTTAAAGTCCTCTATCACTAGATCCATTCTAGCACCTATGTGAACGTTCACAGGTTCTCCGTATGTCTCAATCGTCAATAACTTCTCCAGGAAGTGGTTCTAAAACTCCCGTGGGTGGCCACTGAGGGTTCATTGCAGTTTGAAGCTTAGTTTCTCATAAAAAGGACGGGACCGTCACCGAGTTGCATTTAAATACACCGCGTGCGGCTTTCTGCTTGCACTTTATCCGCGAAGTGAAAGCGTCCGGCACGTGGCAGTCTGGATTCACAGTTATCTGCCCAATGCGCAGGGGGCGCAGTGTGACGGTGCCGAGAATGCCACCCGCAATGTGCCCGCCTTTTGTTTTGATGGTGTTGCGAAAAGTAATGATGTTACTTACCGACAGCATAACGTCCTTTCAGGCAACGTCGACTGTACAGATGAGCTTTTGAAGAACGGAAAGTGTTTCCGGATTGCCATCCTCCTCAAGCCGCAGCTTTACTGTAGACACAAACAGTGTTACTCTCGTGCAGGATACTTGAGTACTTTCGGCTTTTTAAACTGCAGACAAGATGTAAAGAGAAGTAAAACAAAGAAGAAAACCCTGCTGTGTGTCTACCAACACCGGAAAAAAAAACAAAAGACTAATCGGAACAAAAAGGAGCAAGGAAATAATACTGTCCAACACGATGAAAAGGTGGTAAGAATGTTTTTCTTTTCTTCTTCGAAGGAATTCACAGCGGAGAGGTTGTCACCTCGGAACTGCAACGTTAGTTCGTTACTCTTCTCTCCGCAAAGAAGAGTCTGAAGCGCGGCAGAAAAGAACAACTGAGCATATTTTACATTTGTCGATTTACTATATCGATTAATGTGATGTGCGGAGTACCATCGCAATTCTCAAATGAATAAACGGACGGTACGACAAGTCTTTTCCTTTTACTGTTCCTTTTTAATGCGATGACGGACTACAAAACTGGAGGCAGCTACGCAAGGTAGCACTTCTGTTTGGTGTTTCAGAACATTTTTTTCCGGAAACATCATTCGAAGTGCTTCTTGTACAGCTCAGCGGCTTCCAGGCACCGATATGCTCTAAAGTGATGGTTCAGCGAGGGAATGCTGTGCACGTGGTAACGCCCACCAAGGCCGCCGTGGACCGAGTTTTGAAACAGAAAGAAGACACGCTGAATGCGGCTGTGGATAAGGGCCATCGCGCACATCACGCACGGTTCGTGCGTCACATAGAGGTCGAGTCCGTTGGCCAAATATGGACGCGAGCTGTCCACTTGCCGAGTTCCGTCCCCAGCATTGGTAGATGGACTATTCACTTCCCTCTGATTCGCCTCGGTTTTCTGTTGCCCAACCTCATGACATTGCTGGTGCACTGCAGCGAGTTGCTTCAGTACGTGCATGACGGGATGCTCTAATACCACATGTTGTTGCTCCAGCCGTCGTCGCTGCTTGAACGGTTCTTCCTCTGAATTTGCCTTTTGCTGCCTCTGTTGATCATCTGGCACTTTTTGATCGGCCGCAGCGACAATACCGCAGTAAGGTGCAGTAGCTATTGGGTTCATGACTGTCATGGTGGTGCAGCCAGTACTCGTCGCGAGCACATCATCTGTGGTCGGATCGACCACCACTGCCACGATGTCCAGCAGATGACCTTCACTTTCAACACCATCATTTGCGTTGCGATTCAAGTGAGGCCCACTGACTCCTACGGACTTCGTCAGTAAAACAACACCAGTCTCTCTCTGGACATCAACACGTTTTGAGTGTTGTCGCTCCCTTCGAAGCTTAAGGACAGACCGCCGTCCACGGCAGAGTGGGAAAATGTGCGCCTGCATGTTTCTCGATACCTGCCGCGTCAACTCCTGAGATGGCAGGGACGGAAGGTGCGGCTTTGGCACCGCCAATGGCCACAGTCTGGTTGCACGTGCCCACTCTGAAGGTTGCTGTCGTGGCGCCGTGGCAGGAACGAGCAAAACGCGAAATGACAAAGGTAGGGTGCTTTCATCTTTGCCTGTAATTTCGTTGAACACAGATGCAGCAGCAGAGGCGACAAATGCCTCCAACTGCTTCATTTGATGGAGGAACATTCTTCTTTCAACAACCACTTCTCGCAGTTTAGTCCAGCTAAGTGCATCCTCTTCCAAGGCAAGTCTCCATTGTTCCGTCCCTGATGATGGGGAGAAAAGTACTTTGTCATTTGCCTCCGCGCATGTGATCGACTCCTTGTCAGCCTGCTCCTGCACCGCTAGAAGAAGCTCCAGTTGCACTGGTGACTTTGAAAGCAAGGAAGAAGAAAGACGTGCGTCAGACGGGAACAAAGAGCATGCGGAAAGGTTCGCGGCCGGTGCAACAGGAATTTTCTCCGGCAAAGGTCGCGGGCGGAGGCGCTTGAGGTGTGTGCCGTTTTCTTCTAGCGGGCAGTGTTGATTCGCAAGACACAGCAAGGTCTGCGCCAGCTTGGGCTGGGTGATAATGAGCGCGAGTGCAGGAGTGCACTTAAAGGGCGGCTCGGAAACAAGAACCTCCTCCATGACACTCGGGTATCTGTGTCTGTTACAACAAAAAAAGAAAAGAAAAGAAGGGTCGCAAGAGGATGAACAGTAAACAGATACAAGCGCGTGCAAGAGAACAACCAAGCACGCTTTTTAAAACTACTAGCACGAAAGCCAGACATATCTTTGCGAAATAACGAACTAATTTAGCTGAGAAGAGCGATGTGATCTGCGCACCAATAAAGCTTGTCTTAGTTCGAAAAAGAAAAAAGGACTGCTTCTTCTTTCACCAGCGTTACTTCGCTGTTGCTGTTTACCAACACAAGACAGTATTATTAACGACACGTTGATAAGTTACAATGTTGCAGACACGTTTCGATAACGCGGGGTGTAGCGCAGACGGTACACCGACAAGTGCTCCCCAGTGTACCGCGCAGCTACCTCCACCGCCTCTATAACGTCCTCCTCCTCCACTCCGGCTGTAAGGACACCCAGTCCCTTCAAATGTGCTCGAAATTGGCGCTGTGCAAAAGCCAAAATGTCATCCACCTCGTTTTCTTTTATCAGCACAATATACGTTGCCCCACCACGTGACATGACCGAAGGCAGCTGTTGCAAGAAGCGGTCAAGAACAACGCGTCCACGTGGGCCGCCGCACCACGCAGCCTTAATGAGATCTTTTGTTGCAACGGCGTCTTCAAACTCCTCGAGGGAGGTTGGGACGTAAGGCGGGTTGAAGAGAACGACGTCAAAGAGGGACTCTCCCGTTCCACTTGCGTCTTTTTTTCTGAAGGCTTCAGGCAAGGCATTAAAGAGATCGCCTTGTAAGCGCCTCAAAGAGTAGGTCGATAATGCCGGTTCAGGAAAGCTGTTCGTTGAAGTCGCCGCGGCAGCTGAGTTTGATTCACACGCCGTTGACGGAGCTGCAGAGAAAATACCACTCGTACCTCCCCCCTTTAATATTACTCCAGCCGCCGTTTCGACTACCGACGGCGCTGCCAGTGTTGTCGGAACACTCATGTGAAATACAGCACGGAAGTGGTTTTTCAGAATTGGCGAGGCAAAGTGTTTGATAAGTGTGTCAGTCCACGTTATTCCAGTGGCTTCGAGGGCAATAGGGTTCACGTCCACCGCGCAGAAGAGCGGACCTCCTACAGCAGTCGTAGCCACGGTAGCACTTGGCAAGGGAGATGTACTGCATGTATTCCTTAGATGTCGCTCAAAAACTTCGGCTTCACTCAAGGAGAAAGACGAAGGAGATGGCATGAGCAGACATCGCAAATGCGTTATGACGGTGCCCGAGCCGCAGCCAACTTCAATGCAGCGCCGCGGAGAAAGCTCTTGTAGAAGGTCAACATCTTTGTCGAGTGCTTCGAGAAAGAGAAAGGTGTCCGCCTCAGGCTCGTAGACGTTGTACCGAAAGCGCGCGTCACGTATACAGTGTGTGTACTCGGGTGAGGTGTAGCTGGAGGAAGGCATTTTATCCCTTCTCGGAATAAAAAGCTAGCTTGCTCCGTTTTCGATCTGAATGGGACTCTTTAACGAAAAGTGAAATCGAGACAAGGACAGAGAAAGAGAAACAGTCTTTTGAAGAAAGCAATTTGAACTACAAAACCGGGATTTGGTTTTCTGCTAATCAACAGTAGCTTTAAAAACGAGTCCGGCCAAGCAAACTGCTTAAACGAGCCTCAAAACCGCCCGGGAAAAGGTCTGCGGGACAAAAAAAAAAAAAAACATCCAGCACTTTAAGTTGTTGATGTTGCTGTTCTTCGCATTTTATTTTTAAGTTAGTGGACTAGGTCTCGGAACTTGTGAGAACATGAGGGATGCGCAGGTGAAAGACGTATAAACACACCTGCAAGTCTAAAAGCAGCGACAAATAAAGATTTGTAATAAGTGCGTCTATTGACTATCTAATGAAAGAAAGAGAGACTTAGTGTACAAGGCGGGGTTTTCTATTACGTAGTGGTACACTACGGAACATGTAAAGAACCAGCTATCTTTAGAGTAGCAAAGCTACGTAGTTGCCGAAGATCAAAGAGTGGTTTCCCATCGGTACCACATAAGTCTTGCGCGTATGATCATCCTCCACCCGAACCTGCATTTCAAATCTGTGCAGAAGCTCCATCACTCCTCCGGCGCCGTCGCCTCAAGACGCATCAGTAGGTGTTCCGTCGCCACCGCCAGTTGAGCAAAGGTCGGAATAAATGCACGCAGATGTCGACACCGCTCTGCCTCAAAGGTGAGGTGGTGCGTGAGCGTTTCAACATTGCCGGCCGTCGCAGTGCGTGGCACCGGCGGGAGTATCTCGCGGCCGTCGTACTGTTGACGTTGTCGCAAGGAATCCTCGGCATCTCCCGACCGAGAACGATTCAAGTGGTAAGCCGACACGAACGGTGAAGGACTTGTCGCCGGCTTCTCTGCGATGTGTCGCAGCGATGCCGCCAGTGCCGCCACCGCATCGTGGTGTTCCGCAAGCACCTGCGCAGAGATGTGCGAGAGAGGATCGGTGCGTTCAACCGCAGCGCGGGAAGTCTTGGCGCGGCGCAGCCGTCTGTCAAGAACGGTCCGTGCGCATTCGAGCTGGGCCTGCAGGGAGGCGCATCCGGCAAGGAGGGCGGCTACCACGTCGTGTGTTGCCCTCCTCTCCATGTTTGAAATTAAAGAACAGGACCGCTCTTGGGGTAAAGAGATACTCCCCTCAGATTCGTCGACCTGTTCCTGTTTGGCTTCACGCTTCTCAGCCAAGTCGTTCTCTGCACCATCGCCTTTTTTCTCATCGTCTGCAGTGTCATCAAGCAGACGTCGTTCGCCTGCTTTCGACGATCGCAACAGCTCTAGCAAGCAATCCTTCTCTTCCCGCACGCCGGACAACTCCTTCTGGAAGTACTCTACCCTTTCTCTCATCACCTCGCACATGGGGCACGCAGCGGCTAGAGACGTTTTCCCACTACGCAAAGCTGGTGGTGGTGGCGTGGACGTGGGCACCGACACCATAGAGTTTGCCTCGCTCGCCGTGAGAGCACGGAGGAAGCGTTCCTGCAGCCGTGCCACCTCCTGCTCCAAGTGCCGATTACGCCACCGCAGTTCCTCGATGGTAATGTCTGTAACACGTCGCTCTTCAGTCCCACCAATTACAGCCTTCAGACAATCCCGCACATGATCATCACGACTAACATTCTCAGAGTTCTTCGTGATTGCTTCACCCTCATTGTCACCTTCCGTGGTCGAAGTATCATAGAGGCGGCGTGCGCGGGGGGAAGCGCGGCGGTGGCTGTTGACACCATGCTGCACTGTAGATAAGGGGACAGTAGCAGACCCGCGACCACGGCCTCCACCAACGGCATGCGTCGAGGAGGATGTGGAAGACGGTACGGAGGTGTCGCGGCGCTGCTTTTGTTGCTGCGCCTCACAAGAGGCCAGCAAGGAGGAAGATGAAATCGCTGTTGATGGAGCCTTGACGGCGCGATGTGGCGGCACAGTAAACTCACTCGGCACAATGCGTGACAACGTCGCCTCTCGTGCACGGTACGTTGCGTCGCGCCGGAAGATCATCACTTCTTTCCGCAAGCGCTTCAACTGCTCCTCCAGCTCTTTCTTCTCTTCCCGCACCTGCCGCAGCTCCTTAATCACCGAAATGTCCTGCCGCTTCTGCCGGCCCGCGTCCTTCTCCAGCACACGGACCTGCTGCAGCAGCTTCCGCACGAGCTGCGCGTAGTCGGCGTTCTCCCGCTTTGCTTTGTTGTGCGCACGCTGGAAATCGGCCCATATGTTCAACTTGCTGCGCAGCTCCAGCTCTACCTGCTCCTTCTCATGCACTGCGGTGTCTCGTGCCCGCTGTAAGCATTGGTTGCTCGCTGCTAGTTCCGCCACCTGCGCTTCGAGGACCGCGACACGACGCTTCCACTGCTCACCGCACGTACGTTGAAAACCGCGGTCTGTGATTACCACGCTAGGCGGCGGCAGTTGTGCCGGTGTGGCGTCGTGTTGATGACTGTCGCTGCTGCTGTCCGCTTCTATGTGTCCAACAAGCCGCCGTAGTCCTGATTCGTCGGCAACGCCGTCACTGCGGTTGCTATTCACACCGTCAGGGCGCCCCAACAAACCAGAGGCATTGCAACGATCTGCTGAAAGACTTCCGCTATCTTTGAAGCAATTGTTGTCTACCTCAAAGCGCTCGACACTGCCTAAACGATGGCACGGGCCGTCCACCTCGAAAGAAACAGAATGCGACGTTGGATGGCGAGAAGAGTGCTTTGCGTTTCCACTCGGCTCCCCGCCTCGCCCAACGCTCTTACTTGCTGAGGATTCGTCTAAAAGCGCAGAGGAGCTTGTAATGTTACGACCAAACTCGTGACTTTTTTTAGGGCTTTTACCACGCCACGCTTCCACGGTAGAGCCAAAGTGCAACACCCGCATGGTCTGTCGAGTTGTGTCCTGGGGAGCGGGGAAGCACACCACCTGCACTGTCGCGAGCGGCGGGACATTTTGCATCAAAGCGTCGCGTAAGGGTGTACGTGGGGGGTAGGTGCGTGCCTCTCCCTCGCTGTTCATTCCCAGTATCAGTGTGAGCTGCTGCAACAGTTCCTGTGAGCTCGCTGTATCGACTACCACCAAACGGCCGTAGTTTTCCAGATCCATGATGACTACACACGCCGTCTGCCCTTCCAGCGATGTGGCGGACTCTTCCATGGCGACGTGGCGATCTTCAAGCAGCTGCAGCAGCTTCCCCCACTCCGTTGCGGAGGTCTGGCGGCACACACGCATCTGCTCGGCCTCAGCAACAGCACGAATTCGCTTGTCGTTCTGCAAATTGTCCAGCAGCACACGCTCTGAGGCCGAGACCGTTAACACCGAGAACTGTGCTGCGGGGCAGTGTTCTAAATTGCGAAAGAGCAACGGGAAAAGTTGTTGATAAAGCCCCATGGCAGTCGCTGTAATTTCGGCGATGCCATCGCACTTCGGGGAGGACTGCGGTGATTGTGCTGCCGCTGTTGCCGATGCCGACAGCGGTGGCACATATTCAGAGTTTGGTGTGGCGAGAAGGAGTGTCGCGTTGCCACCTTCGCGAAGTGTTGCGAGCAGCGGTCCGTTGATGTGCTTCACGTAATCATGGGCGGGGCTTAACACATGGGAGAAAAGCAGTGACTGCAGTCGACCTTGGTAGAGGACACGGAGGCCGTCTTCAAAGACGCCTTTAAAGAAGTTGGTGTCCTCCCGTGCACAATGCGGAATGACACAGTATGTGCGCACGGCCATATTATTCGAAGAACTGCGTACCTGGCTCTCTTTCTCCAAACCCAGAATTGTACCTGGAAACAACAAGATCAGAAGAGAAGTCAAGTTAGAATCATTTCTAATTAAAAAATAAAAGAAAGAAATGCAGATTCATTCTTCAATGAGAATCTTGGCAAATGCTTGTGTCTGTGCATAGCAGCCTGGTCGCATCTATGACGCCTGTGTGCAACTCTTTATTCTTTGTCGTGCTTGCAGACAAATAAACATTACCGAAGCAAGACTTGCAATGGAAATCGACGGCAATTGGAGCTTTCACTATCTTATTAGAGAATTTACTCTCTCGCATTGCACTTGTCAAACCAGAATATCGTTTGTTTCTTCTTCTTTATAATTACCTCTTTGATAGCGAGCTGAAATACAGTGAAGACATGGAATGTAATAATAAGGAAGTGAGGAAAAAATCGATCGTCACACACTTGCACCGGATACCTTCGCTACTCTACACAGTCGATAAACACGTTAATCACAAACACGTGAATATAAAAACAACAAAGAAAAGCAACAACGACTACAAAGATGAAGAATGGCCCCCTTTCGACTAAGAGTCAGTAAATGACGGCAGCATGAGCGCAGCAGACAGCAAAGGACACAAAAGTGCAATAACAAGGGTGTGTGCCAACTATAAGGTAAATTTAAAAAAAAAAAAGAGAAACCAATATAAAGACGGAAAAGTGGTCCATTGTGCAGAAAAGGTAGAAAAAAAAACTCAGAACACAGTAAAGCAGCAAATCGATTCGATTGCTAAACAAAGTAAGGCCAACCGCAAAGATATATATCAAATAGAAAACCTTGAGGAAACCTCTACTGCGACCTTGCAACACCGAAAAGTTCACAAAACAGCTGCCACTGATTCTGATGCTGCTTTTCTGTTGTTGTTTTCTTTTTGTATTGAGCTACATTGTTTGAAATATGCGCGCCATCGTCGCTGTTTTTCCTCACAAAAGTACTGTATAATTGGGGAAAGCGGAAAGAGTAAGTTCAAGAACTCTCCACAAACCACCGCTTTTCCGCCGTAATTGCACGTTTCGCTCGCTGATCAGCAAACTTCAGAAGGAAGTGGAAAATAATAATTAAAACTGGGCGGAATAGCGTGTTTCCAGAGACTCACGTTTAGCTTGCACCTCAACGCACACAAGAAACTGCTAAGAACGTGCAGCAGAAACGCATATATATATAAACTCATGTAAATATATATATATATATATGTACAATATTCTTCTTCCTTAATTCATCGTTGTGCTCCTCAGCCTTGTCACTGGCTTCTCCGCAACGACCCGCTCAACATCTTGTTTGATCCACAAGACGAGTGAGAGAGACGAAAACTGAAGTTGGAATTTCTGCTTTCTCTTTGCCGGCATGTGCAAATTCACGAGGCGTAAGAAAAGGGTGGCAATAGGGGAAGAAAAATGCGTTGTGTAGTAACACGGGAAAGGAAAAAAAGGGGGGGAAAAAAAGAAAGATGCCACGAGAGAGAAACAATTCAACTACGCGGCTCGGAAATGACCACCACAGCGCGTGGTGAACCTTGAGCTACTCAGAAAGAAACGCGCTGCGTGTACTTCTTCCTGAGAACAAACCGTCTAGATTGCATTTGAGCACCAAATATAAGAAACAGGATATGTAGAACAACGAAGGTTCTCAGAGGGGGGAACCCCCTAGGTTGTTTATCGTCAACAGAAACAAAGGAGGAAAGCAGCAAGTAAGCCTCGAGAGAATAATCAAAAACAGTAAACAGGGGAAAAGGGGAAACTAAACAAAAGGAGTACTGATGCTCGCAACTGAAGCAACGAAACTATAAGAGAAACGACTTTCGCGCTCACCCGCACCGGCCTCACTATCTTAGAAGCTCAAAGAAGAGGCGCATATTGTAAAAGAGAGAAAGCACTCGCCTCCAGACAGACTTTACTTGCGATCCGTCGGTGGGATAATGCGATCACGCGTCTTGTTCAGTATCTTCTTGAGGACATCCGCCAAGGAACGCGAAATGTTGCCGTCAACGATATAAATATCAAAAAGAATGCGACCGAGGTCGCCGGTCAGGTAAGGGTCGATGAAAGGCAGAACGCGCTGCAGCACAAAGTACTGTCGTTGGGCTTCCGAGTGCAACGGGCACGATGAGCTGGTGCCACCGTACTTCTGCAAGGTTTTCACCACCCTCTCCTCCACCTCGTCAAAGTACTGGGTGTAGTAAATAGGCATGTGGGGAATCGACGTCGGTCGCTTGTGGATTGGCGCGTAGATGGTGTGCACATGCGGCACCCAACGCTTACCCAACCTCAAGTCCACGTAACCCTTTATGCGCATGTCCTCTTCGAGTGACTGGAAGAGTCCGCTCTCCGTCTCCTGGAAGTACTTCAGAATTGCCTCGTACTGCTCATCGGTGCAGCTGCGGTCGCCGATGAACACCGGCTGCCCAACAAAACGCGTTGGCTCGCGGCCTTCGCGCCGCATCGCCCGCTGCCCATCGTTGTTCGTGCGTGCAGTCGTCAGCACACGTCGGTATGCATCACAGGACATGTGAAAATTCACCACAACAAGGTCTACATCTTTCGTGGAACGCACCGGCGAGGTCAGGGAGGGTGATGACCTTGTCTTCGGCTTCTGTGAACCAGAGGAATCCAGCGAAAGACACTCCGATCGGTTGCTGCTAACTGCCGTAGCATCGCCTGGCATTTTCGGGGACGAGCTAGCTGGGTGATCGATGATCTGGATATCTTCCTCTAAGTCCACGTGCATCGGCCCCGACGGGTCTTTCTTATCTAAGTTTGCGTGGCTGCACGGACGATTGCCACCCCTGAGGGTAACACTGTCGCTGCTGGAGGTCACGGTGGATTTCGAAGGCGTCAGCTCGCCGCCGTCGCCTGCGCCGTCCCCGCTACCGGTGCCGGTGGCCTTAATACGCAGCTCGCAACTCGAGCCCACCAACTTCGCGCTGTCTTTCTGATTCACTGCCTTGTTCGTGACGCTGTTGTTATTATCGTTGTTCTCCTCGTTAGATTGCGCCGACGGCGGCGGCTTCGTGACATCGCGGCCATAGCATTGCTCCATCTCCCGCAGCTTCGCCGCAGCCGCCAGCAGCAAAAACTCTGACTGGAAAAAGCGCCACATCTGGCGACCGCTACGCAGGTTCAGCACGTCGGACATCTGCATCCCGTACCGCACCACGCCGACTTCGGAGAGATTGTTGTCAATGAAGAAAACGGAATCCCACTGACCGGTCATCGCGAGCGACCAAACTACGTCCATCTTGCGGTACACCTTTCCGTTCACGAAAGCCGTGTTGCGTGAGGGTGGAAAGATGGTGTTCATCGAGGCGAGTGTGATACCCCACACCTCAGGCCGCAGAATCAGCCAGCGGCCCATGCGCTCTGCCTTCTCATCAAGTGGTACAGTAGAGGTACGGTCACATGTCGGCTGCTTCATCGAATTCGTCAGGAAGGCGGAGTCAGCCGCCTCTTCAGCACGGTCGTACACGGACGACAGGCGCACCAACACCGTCCCTGGTGCAAATTGGCGCATGTCGTGCTCGTTCGTCCCTCCGACGCCTTTGTCCGGGTTCTTCGCGCTGCGGCCGTGGCGAGTGCTGTTGACGCCATCGGAGGACGCGGTGGTCGGCTGATCCTTCGTCTGCTTCCCGCTGCCACACCGCATGATGTCAGCAAAGGACGATTTCTTCTTCGACGCTTTGCCTGTGTGGGTGGCGGAAGTGTGGCCGCCACCGCCGCCGGTCGACTTGGCGTTCGAAGCGCTGCATAGTCCCCGGTTCGACGCCAGTGGTGCACCTTGCACAAAATTCTGAATGCAGCGAAGACGGCCGCCCGACTCCTCAAAGACGTCGTCGATGCTGCCTTGAGAAAGGAGGAGATGCCGTGTCCGGGGGCCGGCGCTGCGGAAGAGCGAGACAAGCTCCGGCTCCTTAAACACGAGGTTCTGCCGCACCCCGCTCACGCCGGTCGCGACGAGGGTGTCGTCCACGTCCCACACGCACAGAATTTTCTGCTGGTCAGACTTCTGGCGGTACGAGGAGGCACGACGGCGCATCTTAAACTCCGTCGCACTGGCCGGCGGTGGTGCCTGTGACTTAGGCACCGAAGTGTTATAGGGACTTATGCTGGTCTCCAGCTCCTGCGCTAGCGGGTCGCATGCCGTGTTGTTGCCAAACGGTGCGTGGACGTAATCGGCGCAGTGCGCCGCGCGGATAGATTTACATCCTTTCTTTTCTTCCGCCATCGTCGAGTCTTCGCAGGAGTTGCTGTTGCGCGCCGTCGTGATGTTGCTCAGGCTCCCCGTTACGTGAATAGTACTCGTGCACGCCGGTGGGAGAAACGGGGCGCCGACGGGCCGTTTGAATTCTCCATCGTCAATGGGGTCCTTCAGCAGGCCCACCACCGTCTTTACATCGTCGTAGTTGCGCGCGGAAACGAAATGCGGGTGAATGTCAACGAAGCTCATTGTATGGTTTTAGTTTTCTTTTTTTTGTATGTTGACTGCCTATTGTGGTTTTGCTTTATTCTGTTTTTTGCCTTCTCTCGCAATTCAAAACTCGGTTAGTGAAATTGATAGCAGCTGGTCGAGAAAGCTAATGGAAAAGGGAAAAGGTTGCAGACCTCGCTTCCCTTTGGTTGTGCGCAATACTGCCACCGGCTAGCTATCCCTGTCGATGTGCTTGTATGTCACTAGCGAAAAATAATTAACCAAAGCGCCAAAAAGAAAACAGAATAACGAAAGTGGAGGACCCACATGCAACCTTGTAAAAGAGAAACTTAATAAGAAAAAGCTCCAGAAAAAGGAGAAGAGATTTAACGCAGAAAACGCCTCTTTTTTTACTGCCAAATACGGCTCCTCCTTTCCGCAACTACCTGTTACCACCACGGACCCGGCAAACTCTTGATCTTGCTTGCCTGCTTCAAGGTAACAGTGGAAACAACAGAAAAAGAAAAAAACAGAAGAGAAAGAGGAGTCCCCACAAAATACGCAAATTCAATGTGAAAGTCCAGCTGAGAGTGTGAAGTACTGCAAAATCGTAGAAGTAGCAAACGGATAGTTGGAGTGTGTAAAAAAAAAAAAAGACTGGCTTTCTATCTCTGTCTTTCTCTCCTGCTATCTGCCGCGTAGGAAAAGAAAAGCACGTGAATAAAGTGGGGGAGAAGATACGAATCCAGAGTCAAACAACTCCGTGATTTCCTATCTTGTTTCCTTCACGCCTACCTTCAGCTTTTCAGCACTCACTATTTTCTCCTCACACTGCGAGGCGTTGAACTTGAAATCGAGGAATTTCACAGTAGTGTAGGGAGAAAAGAGCAGAGACTTCCTGAAACGAAGAGGATCCAAGTCTGAAAAATCACATGCACCTTAAACTGCTGACGACACGCAAGAAGAGACACTTTACTTGAATCCCGGGACGGCTTTTATGAACGTTGTTTTTCGGTTACGTTTATTTTCGTTTTTGAAGAGTTTTAGGAGAGAAAGGAAAACGGTAGGGAGAAGGAGCGGTAGAGGCAAAGGTTGTGGTACTTCGGTGCAAACAAGTCATTGAAGTCTCCTGCGCAATGAAATAATCTTTGCTTACGTAGAAAATCATGCTAAAGTTCTGTTGCGACGCCAAACACTGTACGTGTTTGTAACGGGACTCAGTAGAAAACGCGCGACGCCAAGTAAATCACACCGTAGCCTTCGAACCTTCTCTTCAAAACCCCTGACCCAAATTAGCACCTCTAACACAAGCCTGGCTATTCCGCAGTCTTTTTTTTTTGCTTTTTATCGGTTTGCATGATTGTATGTCGTCCTTCTCGCTTGTCAAGGTTTCGCGTGGGACGTAAATAAGCAGTATGCACTACATTTGTGGGGGATGCAAGCAAGAGAAGCAAACGGCAAACCACTTCTGTGAAAAGACGTAGATCAGAGATTGACTGGTAAAAAGTACAGAAAAAAACAAAAGCGCCGTTTATTAAACGAGTAGTCACAGTCCAGAAAATGAGGCAAAGCGTGTATAATTTCGGGTTAACATGTATAGGAAAGAAAACAGCAGCGCACAACAGCGACAGAGAAAGAAGTAGATGGCAAACAATAAAGAGGAAACAATAAATAATGTACACGAGTTCGAGGGCCTCAGCTAAGCCGTCAGGAGAGGTAACAAAGGTGGGCATCAACAATCTCTGCACCAGCATTGAATATGAACAGTTGTAGGGGTTCACTGCACACTGCAGCATCAACACGCTGCTCTTGCGCTACAAACATATAACAAAAACACTAAAATGAGATTTCTTCCTCTGACAAGTGACTTATTCTATCTGTGCGGATGAGTACGTTGCCACTATGCAAAGAGGTACTGGTCCAACAAACTCTGTCGAATCGGCTCGCCGCGGATGCCCTCATACAGAAATAAGCCCACACAGACCAGGATCGACACGCACACGGTACCGAAGCACACTAGACTCGGCAGCATCCACCCACTGTACCCATAGGCAAAGATGATGCATCGAACGTTAGTTGTCTCGTACCGCATGTAGATGAAGTGGGCAATCTTCATTATCAGCGCCGGCAGAACAGCAGCCGAGACGCCACGTGACAGAGGCAGGTATACCTGGACGAGCACAAGGAAGATGATCGACCCGCCTACCACCACAACCCAAATAGCAAGAAACACAACCGGGCCGCCGTCACACCCGGTCTGGTTCAGCAGAGAAATGAAAAGCGTCACACCCTCCGCAATTAAAAAATAACCCGTGAAGAAGAGCATAGCTTTGGTGGCAATGTCGGACGCCTTCACGCGGCTCGACAGCGCCTTGGCAGATCGGTTGTGGTGTGCGTTATTGCCCTGCGTAGAGAGAATCGCGAAGCCGCGATTGTTGCACGAGTGGCTGAAGACGCCAATGCGATAGTAGGCAAAGATGGACATGCATATGAACGCGCAGCACGCTCCAAGAAGCAGCCAGTACACCACTGCACTCTCGTAATTCACGTTGTACTTCTTGTCCGTGAAGAGAAACGTCTGCAAAATGAGCTGCGGCATTGCATAGAAGTAGCCATTCTGATTTGCTGAATCAGAATACCGTTGCGGAGGTCGTAGCGAATTATGTAGAAGCGCTTCGCATCGGCGGAGAGCTCGTAGCGGAGCGAGATGTAGCTGAGCATGACCTCGTAATGAGGGTAAATGGGTATGATGCGCAAGTTGTTGCTGGGGTACTCCCATAGCTGGTTGTCGTAGCGCATAATTTTGCCCTCTTCGGCACGCATCGTCGTCACAAGGCTCACCACATACCCACCAACGTACGCGATGATGGTCCAGTAGCCGTTGTTGCGGTTCTCCGGGTGTTGAAACCAGTACACTACCGTCCACAGCGTCATGGCAGCAAAGAAGAGCGCCACCAGCACGTCCAACCAGCTCATGCAGATGCTAGTGTAGTATAGTACGGTGAAGACGATACGCGTGCACAGCCGCGGCCGCTTCACATCGTTCAGCAGATGTGGGCAGTCAATGAGGAGCTCGATGTAGTCAAAGCCAGAGTAGCGGATGAGAATCATCTGCTCAAAAGTGATGCGACTAGTCTTAACGGTGCACAGACACCGCACGTAGTCGAGCAGCTCTCCCGGGATGAGGTCACCCGCGTAAGGGTCTCCAGCAAGGACCTCATTTAATTTCGACTGCACGACCCTCTGCACACGGGGGTCGTCGACGTTTACACGGCCCGAATCTAAAAACACCTTCAGCAGCGTAGGGTTAACGCTCACAATCTCGAACGTTTCGCCGTCGACCGGCTCATTGCTCGCCTTTAGTGTCGCGAGAATGATGTTCATGAAAACGTTCGAGCCGGTTTGCAGAAACAAAAGCACGGTGTCCCGTAAGTCCAGGCTAATCTGGTCGTAGTCCTCGCCGTTCTCTGCCATGGCCCCCTCCGTGTTGCGCAAACTCGGTGACTCGCTCGACTCCTGAGTGCTGGTGCGGTGTCGCGAGCTACCAAACTCCCACGCCCCGCTGCTGCCGCTCGCCTGGTCAAGGTCGGTGCACGGTTGTGGTTCACCCAGTCGCTTCCGTGTGCTGGAGCTGGTCGTGGGCTCACGGCTCGGCCCGTGGGGGGCGTGCGACTCCTCGCTCTTGCCGAGAAAAAGGGTTACGGTGGAATTCGCTACCTTAAAAAAAGCACTTGACAACCACCCAGTGTTGTCTTTGTCACTCGTACGTGACTCCCTGCCGTCACTAGTGGAGGCGTTGCCGTACGGAGGGCGCCCATTCATCGACGCGTTGCCGGCGCCTGTGTTAGCGGTGATGCGTGCCGGATAGTCAGTTGAGGCGTTGTCCTCCTCGTATGGTGACCCAAACTGCAACCTAGCTTCGTGGGAAGCGCCGTCGTCGGACGAGTCCACAAAGTGGATCCGCAGCCGCGCACTTTGTGGGTGCATTGTGCCTCAATTGCTCTAAACTCCTTCGGGACTAATGGCCGCTAAGGCAGTCGAGAAAACTGTTCAGTTGTCTAAATTCAGTTTTCAGCAGCCTACGAAGAGAACAACAGTGGGCTCTGATGTAAGTCAGAGACCTCACCACAATACGAGAAAATGCGCTACGGTTGTTGCTGCTTCCTTTCACGGTGCTGTCAAAAAAAAAATCACACAAGCCACTATTTGCACGAAAATAGAACTGCAAAAGTGAAGAAAAAAGGTTGAATAAAGTGCCCGTCGAAGTATCGAGACCAAATGTACACGATTAAAAAGCCAAAGCTGAAAAAGAGACGATTTGAAAAGAGGCGGTGAGAAATGTCTAAGTTAGTGGGAGTGCCTTTTGTGTCTAGAGTTGTGCAGCTGAAATGTTGAAATAACAAACCGTCTTTGTGAGTGAAAAAAAGTGGTCAAGTGTCCAAGGTGCAGTGTACAGTGGATAACAAAACGCAAACAAACTGTATCGAAGCAGACGGATGATAGTTGACGAGCCGGGCTTTGTGGTAGCCAATTAAAGATATTGCACGATACAGATTTGAGAAGCTACAGATAAATAATAGAGAGCTCACAAAGTGGCAGACGCAAATGTACCAGTATATATTTTCAACAAAATGAATAGATTGGCTGCAATAAGGATAAAAAAGATATACTTAACGTGCGTGTACGCGACACACTTTTTCCACAATGAGTAGCTCAAAGAAGCAGTACACGTATAAAATAGCAGAGAAGACAGAATAGACCCAAAGGGAGCGTACACTTCGAGTGTGCAGAACATTGACATTAGGAGAGCACAAAGGTGATCGTCCGTTTTCAAACAGCTGAGGTGACGACCTACCGTCATCGCAACGGCCTCATTCTCGCAAGATGTTTTTTTTTCGTTCGCCTCTAACAAGGTGAGAACACAGAAGACAAAGCAGCAAACGACAAAGTTTTTTTTTCTTTTTTAATTCAAAACAGTGTCATGACAGCAGAAGAGCTGCGGAGGCCTTGAACTGAAAACAGCAGCCTACACAGCTTCTTCAAGTAATACTTTCAAGACACTAAATTGAAGAGAAAACAGGTATGAATCCCATCGGGCAGCACACGGATAGAGACGTGGACATTTAGTCAAAACAGGTATCAGAAAGCGAAAGCGCGCCTTCTGACACACAATGGGTCAACTCAGCCACCGGCACAAATACCACAAACGAAAAACCAGCCCCACCAAAAAGAAAGTGTTGCAGCAGATAACAGCACAACAACCAAAGTACAAGCTGTGCCGTTCTTTCCGCAGAAAAACACTTAAATGTGTCCAGCAGACCCGGCAAATTACGGCGAAAAACAAAAAACTTCGGTTCTCTTGCATCACAGCCACACTTTCTCACAAGTCACGCGACATCTCCAGCAAACGACGCTGCAACACCTGCAGCTGCGACCGCTGCGCCGCATCTGGCACCAAAGCCAAGTCTCTCGCCGACATCGTAAGTACGCGATCCACGTCCTCCTCGCTCATATTCTGAATCAGCTCCAGCACCTCATCCCGCTCCTGCTCCGTCATCGGTGCAGGTTTCGGCGCCGCAGGGGCAGCGGCCTTTACAGGCAGCACACTGGGTGCCGTCGCGGGAGTCGTAGAGCTGGGACTTCGGTAATTGACATTCACCGGAGCGCTGCCGCTCGTGCCGCCGCTACTCACCACCTCGGCGCGCTGCTGCTTCTGCTCGCCTCCCTCCACCTCGGACTTCTTTTCCGTGTCTTTTTCCACCACTTTGGTTGCACGGTAGGCCTCGACGGGTAGTGGTCCATGAGGCAGCCTTCCCGCGTGTTGCAGCGTTATGACGACGGCCGACTTTAAAGCCGGGCAGTTCTGCAGCAGCCGCTTTGCCTCTTCCGGGCGTTCCAGCGCCAACACGCGCAGCTGCTCCACCGCCGCGTAGGCCTCTTCGGTGGCCATCCCGCGCAATGAATTCAGCACAAGAGACCCGTCACGGCCCAGGACCGGGTCGATGAAGCCGCGCGGCAACTGCATTAACTCTCGCCCATCTTTATCCACCGTAAGCTGTGGCGGCTGCACGGGTAGTCTTGGCATCATCGGTGGACGGCCAGGCAGACCACCCGTACCACGACCACGACCGCGGCCATAAAACGACGGCTGCGAAAAAGGCGATGGAGAAGATAGTCGCTGGTAGGGCGAGCCGCCGCGCTGCTGCTGGTTTCGTTGCTGGAACCCGTCGGGCACGTAGCCCTCCCGCTCCCTCTTGCGGAACGGCGGCCAGCCGGCTGGCCCGCTGCCACCACCTCCCGGGCCCGCGCGAACTGGGGCGTGTAAAGTGGTGGTGCGTGCCGCAGTCACCCGCATCGCGCGCTCACCAAATGTGGTGCCGTTGAGACGGCGAATGGCCTCTTCTGCTGTCTTCGGGTCCATGTAGCCCGCAATGCCGTAGCGAAAGTCCTTGCCGGGGGCGGGGCCGTAGGTGGTGAAGCTAACAACATGACCGACGGACTCGAAGTGTTGGCGCAGTTTATCGGGCTCAATGGTGAGGGAAACGCCGGTAAAGAAAACGCTCGACGCCACGGTGTTGCGGTCCTCCATTTTTTCTTGCCTAACAGTGCTTCTACTAATAATAACTGTGTGTTTTCTAAGTTAACAGAGGCATTTGCACAGAAACGATAAAGGAAGATTTTCCACGAACCAAATGGAAACAGCTCTCAGGAAAGATAGCCGTTATATCAAACTCATCAAAATGCCTTACAAGTGTTTAGAAACGGAAGATACGCACGTGTGTCTCATGTATTACTACTCCTTTCGCTCACGGTCAAATCTCAGAGGGAATAAAGAACCTTTATTTTTCTTTTTACAGAAATAAACAACATTGTTTTTCCTGTGTACCTTGTTTGATTTCACAAATAAGAGACAGATGTAAGGTGTCTGTGAACAAGGAAGCGATAATCAAAAGAAAATGCGGCGAGTTTTTCTCTCAGTACTTGTACAGTACTTCGGTGCTCAACTAAAAGCACGAATACACAAAATATTTGGTTTTATGTGACGACTCGTGCCCGGAGTGTCAGTCCCTTTCTGCAGCTGCTTCTCTTAAGTGTCAGAAGCGCTCGTCTCCCCCATCCTCTCCGGCATCCTCAAAGTAGTGTTTCGCTTTATACCACTGCAGCGAGTGATATGTGCAATAAAAACTACCAACGCCATAATGCACGTAACGGGGAAAGAGTCGATTTGTAAAGATGATTCTAGCAGGCGCGCCAGCTGTAAACAGGACGGATCCAAGTAAGCCTAATCGAGCTCCCCACAATGAATCTTGTAATGTTCCGTAAAACCCGTTCGACGTACCGAGGATCATGGTGAGGATTAGGTTCGTGTACACATTTGCGACGATCATCTTGCCATTCAGCACGCTATTGAAGTACATGGAAAAACCGCTCACGGCGATAAGTGGTGTGTTGATCGCATAGGGGTTGAACCAGTCTTTACTCATAGGTCCGCCCATCTTGACTACCGGAAAAACTCCCCTTGCGCTTCGTTAATCTCTGTTGACACAACACACAAGCGTAGAAGAGATAAAGAAACGCTTTCAAAAGGCAAAAAGCTGTTGTTTATAGTTTACCTAAAGTGCCCTATCTCTAAGAAGAAGGGGAAGCAGTTCGCAACACGCCACCAAAGGAAAAACAACGTACCTGCTGTACGTGTTTGCAGTAGTACACACAAAAAAAAAAACCTTGGTTGTAACGAAACGGCACAAGCAGAACAAGCTCAGAGAGAGAAGGTTGAGGGGAGGTGGGAAAAAACGACTGATAAGAGAAACAGCCACTACAGTTACGAAGGAATAACTTCCTTTTTTGCTTGTGTGTTTTTCACGCACCTCCGTAACCGCCGAGTTTATGGAGTGGACGTGAGGAAGGGCACTCACGCTCCGACCTATCTTCAATTGGCGTTGTACGGTCCTTCACCATCGAAAATGCAATGTGAGAACAACCACTTTTCCGTGGGCCTTGACCATTACCTTTGTTATTCGATTATCCTTCTGAGAGTGCCTTTGTGCTACGTTAAATCGGCACGCTGGCTGCGGAGACACCCAGAACAAGCTCTTTAACCGTTTCTCTCCTCGCAAGCTTGTACCTTGTACTGAAAAAAAAACTTCTTTCTTTTCTGATGGAGTTTTAATAGGTTAGTTTACTTACGCAGTAAGAACTTGAAACACACCACCTTATTGAAATAAATAAAAAAAGAAAACGGAAACAAGACAGTTACGTGGCATTCAGATTATTGGAATTTATAACACTACCCAGCAAACATCTGATGGAAGAGAAACAAAAACAAGCATAGATATGCACGCGTTCACTAGGAGATCCCTCCACTTCCTCGTTCATGTGTCCCTTGTAGACTTTGGAGGGAAGAAAAAAAGGGCACATGCTATTCTCAAGAGCCGGTTTTTATTTTCCTTCCCCCCCCCTTCTCGAGGCTAACACACCGGTCCCCACTAATTTCAACCGTTGCAATTTATGCACCACATACTCAGCAACAGTAGAAAACTACTGGGGGGTTCCTAAGAAAAGCAAGATGGTACCCTACTTCATAAACGCAAAAGCACCAACGAAAATAAAACACACAGTTTCCCTCACGTAGCTGCTCTACGCATCAGTATGTTTTATGCAAGAATGAAGAAGCAGACCACGCCATCACTCACTTCCATTATTGTCTTTGTTAAAATGCTTGAAAAAGGCGTACTTCAAGTGTACGAGCACATTTCTTACTTGGTATTACCAACGGTGCTGTCCAGAAGAGAAGAAATCCGCATATTGGGCGCGTCAATGTAAGCCGGTTGTCAACTTCCTACTTTCTTCTCTCTGTTCTCCATAACAACGGGAAAGAAAGCTACTGTCTTTGATTTTACAGAGTCGACAGATAGTGCTTCGCTGCATCAGAGAGGCAGTCCGGCGCAGCCCCTTTCACGCGCGTCAGGAGCCCGTTTGCCGCTCCAGGCATCACTTGCAGGACAGGGTGGTGGTTCGTCACCCAGCCCAGCACCACATCGTGGATTCGGCGAGCCTCGATCTCGTCGTCCTTGGCCGGCAGGGCCTCGCCGACGGTGGCCAGCATGCCCGCCGCCACGTGCTGCAGCACCGTAGTGCCGTAAAAGTTTAGCAAGGAAACGTACAGGCTGAGCGCGTTGCACGTGGTGTGCGTGTACATCTCATCCTGGACCAGGTTCGACGTCCAGTACGGCGCGACTGTCTGCTGCACGTGCACGGCAAAGTCGGCGCCGTTCACGCCCATATTCGCCTCCGGATGGCCGCCGATGAGCTGCACAACGACATTCATGAGATAGAAGTCGCTCTGCAGCAGAGCATCGTCCGACGAAGCGGTCGCGATCTTCAGCGCGCTCTCGCAGATTGCGGGAAGCGACGGCACAATTGACTGCGGGGCATGGGAAACGAAGTCACTAAGGAGGCTCGCGGCGCGAGTCATGTAGAACTCATCCGACGGCGGCTGCATCCACTTGCCGATGACGGGGAAAGCCTTGACCAGGAACGGGGCGGCGAACACCTCCTTCGAGGCGCCCAGCAGCGTGCCAATGAGATCGCACACCGACGTGATTGTGGCCTGCAGCTCCTCGTCCTCCACCTCCAGCTCATCCAGCTCGTCCTCATCGTTCTCCGTCTTCTTCTTCTCCACGCACTCGTCGCGGCGCTTTACCACCACCTCGAGCGCGGCCATCACCTTGTCACACACCAGGGCGGTGTTCGTCGGGCTCATGATGCCCGGGTGCACGCCGACGCAGCGGCCAATGCTCTGCAACATCACCTCCATCACGCTGTTCTCCGATTCATCACCGAGGGCGTCCATCAGCTTCGGCATCGCCGCCTCCGCCAGCTGCTGCGCTGCCGGGTCCCGTAACTCCTCATAGCACTTCAGGATCTCGTCTAGGATAGAGGCGCCGCTCTCGCGGATGCTGTCGCTGACGACGAACGCCAGCTGGCCAATAGCGGCATTGGCAATGTCGCGGAAGTACGGTGCCAGGCCGACGCCGAGGTCTTTTAGCATCGCAAAGATAACGTTCGACGCCAGCTCCTTGTCCTCGATCAGGCTAGTGTGAATCGTCACCACCCGCTCGCCGACGCCAGGGATGACGAAGCGCATCTTCTCCACGCCGTCCGGCCGGTCCTCGTCGTCCCCGTCGTCCTCGCCCACGCCGATATTAGCAATTTCCATGTCGCACTCCATGCTCATCATGTTCAATAGAATGGGGATGACAGTGCCGAGGTAGGGCTGGGCCTGGTCCTTCAGACACTCCACCATGCATGTCCAGCCACGCATGACGAACCGCGTGCGAGGATCATCATTAGCCAGCCCACCCTTGCACAGGCTGCTGAGGTAGTTACACACATCGGCCGAGTATGCGGCGAAGGCTTCCCGGCCCACACCACACGCGAGCAAGGTCACGCATTCGATAGCCTTGCATTTCGTCTTCATGACTTCTGGCGAATCCGGCATGCTCAGCACGTGCTGGTAGATGGGCACAAGAGACTGCACGTAGGGAAGCAGCATACCCTTACACGTGGAGGACACGGACGACAGTACGCCGAGCGCCGCCTCGCGGACAAACATGAACTGCGTAGTGCTGAGCATCGCGACGCAGTCGCTGCACATTGGCTCGATGAAGGGCTGCAAGATGGCACGGAACTCGTCTAGGCCGTCGTCTTCGTCGTCCTCCTCCTCTCCGCTGACGCTGTCAATAAAGCTATCCAGGCAGTTCGCCGCGCACGACGCCACGCGTGGCACGCTGTCACGCAACGCCTCGACGACAGCTGGCAGAATCGCGGCATGGAGCTTCATCTGCAGCTCCGGCGTGAAGTCTTGCGAGAGCTGCGCAATGCAATCCAGCGTGTTCGCGCGCACGTACTTGGACTCGTCCTTCACGTGTGGTACGACCATCTGCACCAGTGACGGCAACTGCTGCGCAAACACAGTCCTCATTCCCTCGCCGGCGTAGCAAATGAGGAGCACTGCAGCATTGCGACGCTGCCACTCCGGGGCGTTGATGTTGTTCGCGAAGAGCGTTTGTGCTGTCTTCTGCAGCTTGCGGCCACCAAGGGCGTTCGAGATGCGGTCGAGGCCGCTCGAGCCGATGATCAGGTCGGAGTCCTCCTCGAGCTCGTCCTCGTCGTTGTCGCGGCCCTTAGTGTCCCACTCCTTGTCGTACTCCGGGTTCAAGGTGTATTGGAAGAGCAGCTCGAAGAAGGAGGTAGCGAACTGCGGCACCTTGCGGATCGTCTTGGGGACCTCCTCACAGTAGGTCAGCATCAATTCAACAGCCATGTGGCGCGCTCCTGCATCGACCTGCGGTGCCGCTGCCACCTGCATCATCAGCTCCAACAGATGCTGGGCATCGTGCTGAAAGAGACTAATATTGGTGGAAATGCCCTCCACGGTTGCCTGCAGCAGGGACTCCACCGACTCCCACTCGCCCTGGTTCAAATAGTTCTCAATGACGCCGAGCATCTTAGGCACCAGTGAACGAAGGCTGTCGGCCATGCCAAGGCCAGAGAGACGGATCGTCGTCTCAAAGGCAACCTTCTTGAGATCGGCCGAGTAGACTTCCTGAGCGAAGCATGTCTCCAATCCGGCCGTCAGGGACTCCACGTGCGCCTGGAAATAGGTCGACATTGCCAGCGAAGTTGCGAGTACTATCTCACAGCACATAGTCTTCAGCTGTGCATCACCGCCGGCGGCACCGATGATGTTGAAGACGTTGTCCCATAGCTCGCTCCAGTCCTCCTTACTCTGGAAAACCTGCACTGCAAGCGCGCTCACGCACGCTGCGGCAGAGCCGCGCAGGTTTCCGAAGGCAGCGTTGTTGAGCACCTCCAGCATGCGCCCTTTTACCGCAGCACGAGTGTCAGCATCGGCGCTGGAGTAAGGGGAAGGGGTCTGGTTGAGCACCTTGCGCAGCAGCACCAGGCTCATCGCGGTGACACCGACGTCCTGCACTGTGGCGCTGATCTCAGCCATTGCGTGCATCACCCAGACGGGATTGGAGGCAACGATGGTGTTGTACTGCTCTTCCGCAGCCTTGCGCTCCTGATTGTCCGCGGATCGCAGGTGGTCGAGCAGCGTGGCAAGGTTCTGCTGGTCCATTCTGGCAAAGATATGTATGTATATGAATGTAAACTTTGCTAAGCGGAAGAAATAATGGAGGAAGCGTGCTTGAACTCTGGCTACTCTCCTTTGGTTGTCTATGATAGCACCAATGTAACCGCTCGAAACAGATTGCGTGCCCCGCAGCCAGTTGAATTATGTAGTCTTTTTTTTTTAGAGATTAGTATATTATGATGCACTCCAAACTCTTTTACGTCACTGCTTTAAATTTTTTTAGACCGATGAAAGGTTTTGACGTGCTATCGTACTGTTTATTATTTTTCTCGCTTACTACGGGTGAATGGGAAAGGTAAGGAGAAATGTGTGGTCGATAATTCATGAACGTGGAGAAAAGGATAACTGAGTGATAGAAGGGAAAACGTCACAACCTCAACGCAACGAACAGTTTTTATCCGTCAGGAAGTTGAGAGTGTCAAGCAGACATTAATTACCCAGCATTACAAACGATAATGTGTAATATATATATATATATATATATATATATATATATATATATATATCAAGCAGTTATTAGATTGTCTCAAAATTTCCTTTTGTTGACTTCCTTTTCTCGTTTTTAAGCGTTTCAGATAGTAGCTAAAATAAGGAACTGCATAATACTCGCTGGCTAGAACGTTACCTTTGGCATCAAAGTGCGTTCTTGGCTTAAAACAATATTGTTACGTTTTTTTTTTTCTTTGGGAGTTGGCAAGAGGAGAAAAAAAAAAACTTCTAAGCAGTCAAAAAAAAAAAAAACACGTCACGTAAAAGTAGAATTTAAAATAGGGTAAACGCACTGAATCTATTTAACCCTTAAAAAGCGAGGAACAATTGCTTTATAGCGAAGAGTGGGTCTATTTGTAAATAATGAACAACAACAACGACGAAGAAAAAAAAAGTTCCCTCGAAGTCACGCAAAGCTAAAACAAAGCATCTTCTAAGGACGGAATACACGCAAACTTACACAATGTCTCACGCGAGAATAAGGAAATGACACCACCCCTGCTGTTGTGACGTAAGGGACCTATTAAAGGCGTTGATGCCTCACGGGCAGGGGATACACATGCAGTACTATGAAAAACAGTTGTGCAGTGAAGAACAACCACACTAGGAAATGGATAGCTCCACTGCAAAAGTGTATCCATGAATGCATCCTCATCCAACAGTGAAAAGTTAGTAGTCGAAACAAAGTCCTCCATAGCAGCACGCCGCAACGTACTTGAGTTAACTTCGCGCAACGTTGCTGCAAGACTAATAAAGCGCGCGCATGAGAGCGGCACGCTAACAGCCACACGTTCCCAGCCCCGTTTAAAAGCTGTGCTGAGAATATGAAATGCAAAAGAAACTGTAACACGGCGGTGTAGCGTGGTAAAAGCGGCGACTGAGTCTCTCACGGTAGAATTCGAAGCACCGTTGCCCACATCGCCGAGCTTCTTTGCCACCGTAAGCAGTTCAGTCCACGGTGCTTCACTCAGAGTAACCACAGGTGGCATTGAAAAACCGGAGTTGCTGTGAAGGGTCGAAAATTTTTGCACTAAATCCGCCACGCACGATGGTAGTAAAAGCCCATCAACGGCTGGAACACTCTCGAGTAAGTGATTGTCTGTCAAAATCAGTCGCAGCGACGCGCGCTCTCGCGTCACCGATTCCCAAGCGTAAGTGACAGAATCCACTGCCTGCAATTCCAGTGCCATTGTTTTCATTTCTGTCGCATGCATTGTAGATGACTTACTCTCCCACAAACCCAACAGCTTTATGTGCAGACGCGACCACTGCGCCTCATGAATGCAGCTGTTTTCACTCAGTTGTGAAATAGGTATGTTGTGCTTTTCAATAAATTGAACCGGCGTGAGCAGGACTCTCAGCATCACCTGTGAAGCATCGCCATAATATCGAATAGGCCCGGCAACGTCTGACCATTCCGTAAGAATGGGTATTAGCTTTTCAAAAGACTCCGTTCCATCAATCAATACTCGAAGAACGCCAGAAGGTAACGGAGCCTGTCTGAAACCCACGGAATGCAGCACTGCTTGTTGTGACGATTGTTTTGTTGGGGATTGAGAACAAACCTGAGACTTGTAAAAAACGCCCAGTGCAGTTTTCAAAAGAAAGACCAGCATTTCTGTGGCGTTTGTTGAGTGCCCGCTGCGCCGTCCTGCGGGGACAACGAAAAGCAGCTTGCAGTGCTCTTCTACATGCTGGAAAGAAGAAATATCAGGGCGCAAAATGCACCCAAAGCTTCCGCTTACCTCGTTCTTGAAAAGCAATTCAGAAGCGTAGCCAACAGCCAACGCTTGGTTAGCAATTGTTGACAGAAGTTGCAGCGGTGGTGACGTCGCCGCCTTTGGAGTACACGCTTTGTCGCCTTCATCATCTACACTTAACGAATCGGTTACCAAAAAGTGTACTTTGAACAGCTGCGTGAAATGCACCGCTACAGCTTCGCTGAAAAAGTCCGTTGCTGAAATAGTGCTTGCGGAGAAAGAGGTCGTTTGCGCCATGCAAAATTTGACCGCGTCCTCGATCGTCCAAGACTCGACGAGGTTCCACGCTTGAAGTACTGCTATGTACTCTGATACTGTAGACACTGCTGCAAGATCGTCGGCGTTGCCTCCGCTGCCATTCTTTTCTTGCTGGAAAGCCTGAAGTGGTTGTGCATCCTTCGGTAAGCGTAACTCTAGCTGATCCGACAGCCAGTTGTACTCCCATTTGTGTCCGTGGCTGTCCGTTTCGACCTCTCTTTCCGACTCAGCGGCATTACTATCGTTCATACTTGCGAGCGCAATATTCTTCACAAAACTAGCCACACTAGAAACGTCACGACGCTCTGGCGAAACTATGTTGGACGCGTCGTTGTCGTTCAAAACTTGTTGTTCCCACTTCGGCGAAACTTCATTTTTTGATGGTATTGAGCATGTGTGCTTTGCGTTATTTGCGATGTCTTTCGTGTCTCCAAAAAAATGCGGTTCCTCGTTTTGCTTGTTATACGCACGTAATGCCTCTTCTACTTCCTCTTCCAGCGAACTAGGACATTCCGTTTGTTCGGTCACTTCTGCTGTCCATGTGTCGCTCCACAAAACGCAAAGTGTCCGTGCGCAAACTAATTTTGAAGCTGAATTTTCCTCGTGTGGCTTGATAGTAAGTCGAATAAACTGTTTAAGTTTAGTTCCTGGGATTATGAGAGAAGTCAAACGGCCAGCTACTACTGTCTGCACACAGAATGCAGTAAATCCGCGACGCCGCGAATTAGAGGTTTCGACTGTTATGCTGAAAGTCAAATTGACGAATGATACTCGCTTACCTCTGTCGTTGCTTTGGTGGGGCGGTTGTTCACTGCCATCTAGGTAGACAACAATAGCAACATCGCGATGCGTCACCGAATAGTTGTGTACACTGAGAATATTTGAGTTGTCTTCGGACGTTGAAATTTGTGTCTGTTCTCTTTTGACCTGCTTGTAGTTTTCTATTTCGAGGACAGCAGACGCGTATGACGACAGTGTCGTGTTAGTGACCCAACTCTTGGAGGAGAGCTGCGCTTTTTCTACCTGTTTTGCAGCATTTCGTGGGGTCACCAGGACAGACCCAATGCCAAGGCCAGATGCTTCGATTGGCTTTACGGCAATAACATCTGCCTTATCTATTCTTTTGAAAAGTGACTGTATAGTAGTAAACCCGTCGGAACCGTAGGCTGAAGGACGTTCGCTCTTGCCACTCGCCTGAAAAGGCGGAGAGTGGCTCAGCTGACTATTCTTGAATGTTGGCGTCTGGAGAGAGTCTGCGAGTTCATTTGTCGTCGTTGGTGGGGACTCTGCCGCAACTTCTTCCTCACTACGGTTAATCGTCGTCTCTATAGGCTTCGACAGTTTTCTTGGTGAAGTGTCGATGTGGTCTTTTTTACTTGTTGAATTTGAATTTTGTGTGTTTTGGGATGCCCTAGTGGCCTTTCTCCCCTCGAAACTTCGGGGTCCTCTGGCAGCGGGCTGAGGAGGCTGCTGCTGACGTTTTTGGATAATAGCTGAGTTCTGCCGTTGTCGAGGTGTCTGATAGTTTAAACTCTTCTCTATTAGTAGCCCATCAAGTGCGTCAGACACAGCTTCTACATTAACTTGCATCTCCTTTTCAATGTTTTTTTCTTCGCGACACTTACAAGTTTAAAAGCAGCGCCGTTTTAGCAGATGTCCGGCGGCTCCCTTCCTTGCTTTTCTTGAATATGGAACACGACGGGACATAAAGAAAGTAGTAAGACTGCGTGAATTTGAGAAAAAGCGAAAGTCTTTCGTCATGACTGATAAATGAAGCAAAAACGACATTTAAAGTCATAGGTTTTAGCTGCAAAGGTAACTGTGCTCCTAAAAAAATTTCGTTTATTACTATTATATATATATATATATATATATATAGTGAGAGAGAGATTTTTTTTTTTGTCCTGAACGACGTTTTTTTTTCCCGCAACTGTAGATACATAACTAAGATAAAACAAGTAAGAGGAAACACACGTAAATACATAAATATATAGAAATATATATAGACATTCTCGTGGATATATTAGGTGTTGTGGGTAAAGGAAAGTGATCACCTTTCAGAAGAAAAGAAAAGAAATGCGAACGCTCTGTTACACAACTTACAAAGAGTTCACACCCAGTTGTTTGTGCTACGTATGACTGCGTTGTTGACGAGCTGAAATGGATGACTTGCCAGCCGCGAAGTCTTGTCATGGGTGTTATTGCGAAGGAGGTACTGCGCCAGCCACATGACTGGATCCGGCTGTCTGTCGTTCTCCGCGCGACTCGCCGTTTCGCTTTCCGACGAACAGTTCTTGTAACATTTCAAGAGGTCGTGAAGTCCGGGAACTAACGTGGGAAAAACTTCCTCAACAAGGTACTTCTGGTCGTTGCTCATTGCGTTGTTGTTGCATTTATCGGCGTGATTCAGGAAGAGACGTTCTTCAATCAATCGCACAAGCATAATGTCCTCTTCTATCGAGTGACTCGCAGTCATTTTATTGTTCTGCTTTTCTGCAATAGGAAGTTTTGGGCTATGTCGACAAGTTGATTCAACTTTTCAAAACTGCGTAGATGTAGCAAGAAAAAAAAACACAAGAGGGATTTTATGAGAAGAAAAGGAGAAGGAATACAGGGCGTGGAAGGACAGTAATCAGCAGCGAGAAAAAGAGGGAGGTGGATAAAGAAACCCCTCAACGCAATAGTAAAGAGCAGCAAAAGTGCTACGCACATGTTTTTGCGGACAGGGCAGCTGCGTTATTAATTGGCTCGTTGGGCCGAAAACCTGGCGTCCTTAGTGCTGCGTGGGGCAATGAACATTCTTACTCGTGAGTTTTTTTTTCTGTTTTGACGTTCGAGGAGGCTTTTTGAAAAGTTTCTTGCGGCTTTTTTGTCGGGCGCTCCCCCTAAAACAGGTTCGTGCTGGCGGTGGAGGAGGGGGGGGGCTTTTCGCCTCCCCCCGGGGAGGGCCCACAGCGGGCACCCGCTCCTCCCGCCAAAGGAGCCTCTGCGGGCCCCGGCCCTCATTGCGGACGAGGTTTCAATCGGCGGCCGTCTGGGAGAAGAGGGGGGGGGGGAGGAGGATGGAGAGGGGGAACGGCAGGAATGAAAGATAAGGCGTTCGGAGTATATTTGCGGCCGTTTGGTGTTTTCTGCATGGGGGTGGCTTTTGGCCACCGACCTTTTCACTCCGAACGGTCTTTTTGGGGGGCTGATGGGGTCGCGGCGGGAAGCCTCAAAGAACGGGATCGGGTTTCTTCAACGCTCTTTTTCTTTTGCGTTGGTGAGGCTCGCGAAAAAGGGAAATACAGACAAATCGTTGGAACTCAGCATGTGGGAGAGCTCAACAAAAAAAAAACGGCTACATATTATTCATGAATGCAACAAACTACACCACACTTTTTTTTCCCCTTTCGTTATAGCGCACTACAGCCAACTGCTGCGCTGTTTCTCCTTCAGCTGGCGCGCCAGGTCTTGGAATGTCAAGGCATTTTGAGCAAGCTCGGCAGAGCGGTTTTCAACTTCATTAAGCCGTTCGCCGCGCTCTTGTAGCTTTCGCACGTTCTCACTCATCATGCGGCGGGCCTCGGTAAGGGTTACGTTCTGGCTCTCGGCAATTGCCTTGAGTTGCGCGTACCGACCACCGGGCTGCTCTGAAGGAACGCTGCTGCTAAGCGGTGGTGGTGGCGCTGCTGCCGGGGTTGGCGCCGGTGCCGCTCCTGCTGGCCGTGCTGGCCCCGGTGGCGGCACAGAGGTGGACATGTTGGCGTTGCTGTTCCGGGAACCGAGCAACTCACGACGCTCCCCGTCTGGGTCCGGCTTCGCCGCGGCGGGGGCGGGTTGCTGCGGTGGCGCGGGGGTGGGGTCGCTGCGCTGCGCCGGGCGGGCGGCAGCGTTCACGGCAGAGGCGTTGCCACACGCTGGCGGGAGCGACGCCGCAGCCTTCGTTCCACGCAGCGTCTCTGACTCAAGCTTCAACGCAATGTCCTCCCACGGCAGCGTCATGAGGCGCTTGAAGAAGCCTGTTTCCTGCTTCAGCGTCGGTGCCGGCGGGAGATAGCGGCCGTAGCCGCGGAAAGTGCTGGGCGTAAAGTGGTAGCGCGGCCCCTGGAAACATGGGTGCTTGCGCACGCTACTTTCCTTCGACGCGCCTAGGTTTGCCTCTACAAAGAAGTGACCCACGACACCATTGTTGGAGCCGAGAAAGTAGAGGTGCAGCACGTTCTCAATCTCCACCAGTAGCACCTGCACGTTCTCCTCACCCGCGAAGTCCAGCGTCGCGTACGGCTGCATCATCGGTTTTGCTGTCCGGTTATCGAGGATGTTCACCCAACGCCAGCCGTTCGCGTCGCGCGTGACGACGATGAGGGCACCGCGACCGTGGTAGACACTCAAGTGCTCCAGGCGGCGTGCGGGATCCAGCCGGCAAATCGCCGCCGGTACGGCGTCGCCCGCACCGCCGACTTTCGTGGACGACGGCGAGCCGTGTACTGGGAAGAAGGCGGACACCTGCACCACCGCAATCTCGTGCGGCCCGATAAACGCGATCGCCGGGGAGATGCGGTCGTTGGCAGACGTGTCGCGGCTGATCTCGTAATCGCGCATCTCGCCCGCGTCGGTGTCGTAGGAGAGGTTCACCTTACCGCACGTCCAGCTCGCCTTCACATTCACGATGCTGCTCTGCAGCGGGTTGCAGGTCGTCGCCGCTGCCGTGCTGCCGACTGTGATGGTCCACTCCAGCGTGTTGCCGGCGACCTGTGCGTGCAGCACCAACTGCCGCGTCGCGGCAACCGCCGCTGACAACGCAAACCACTCCTCATCTGCACTCTGACGGTAGCTCCAGCATGGCGCCGCCGCCTGCGCCACGCCGAATGCGAGCGACACCGAGAAGAGCGCAGCGCCAATGGCATCGCAGAAGGTTAGGCTGCCGTACTCGCCGGCGCTTTGTACTGGTGCCGTCACGGAAAGGGTGACGTCGAAGGTCTTCACATCGCCGGAGAGATTCGGCAGGGGTGGCTGTGCAGCCGCCGTCACCATCAGCCGCGCCGCGGATGCCGCGTAGTCGGGGTGGGAGTAGGTGATCATGCGCATGTCGCTCAGGTTCCACAGCAGAAAGCCCTTTTGGTCCTTGAAGAGGGAGGCGAGGCAGAGTAGTCCGGTGGTGTTCGTGGTGGCGGCGTCGTTGCCTGGGTTGGCCATCCAAAACGCGTCGACGGACGCGACGGTGGCGCCGACTGGCAGCAGACCGACAGGCACCTGCAACATGTACGGCCGCCCGTCATCGTCTTTGCCGGAGAGGTCGACCAACGCCACGGAGGAGTCTTCCAGCAACAGTAACAGACATTTGCCGTCCTTGAAGACAGACACCTTGCTTGTCACACGCGATGGCTCAAGGCGGGCGTTGACGAGCATGGCCTGTTGCACCATACGCTTCTTCGGCTCGCCCGGTCCGTCCAGCTGCAGCGAGCTTCGGTCCAGGTCCAGCAGCAGCGAGCCTGTGTTGCGGCGGATGTCATGCTTCATGACTGTCAGAATCGACTCCGTGCAGTACACGCGTAGAACGATCTCGGTCGGCAGAAAGACGGTGTGGAGGGAGGGCAGAGCCGCCTCCAGCACGAGGCTTTCCGGGTCCTGGCCGATTGCCACCGTTGACCACGGCACGCAGTTCGCCAGCGCGCGCGAGTTCACGCTGAAAGCCTCGTTCGATTGTGGAGAGAGGCAGACGGCCTGCGCGGCGTCTGTGACGGTCACCATCACGCTTTGCCGCCACAGATGTGCGGCGTCGGAGCTAACCGCCTCTTTCACCTCCACGTCGGGCAGCGCATGGCGCAGCAGCGTGTCGCCGCCGCGCAGCAACTTCTCCCAGGTGGACGTTACGGCGGTGCGTTGCACTTCCTCAGCGAGGGCACGGATTTGGTTTTCTGGCAGACGCAACAATAGTGCACGCGGGTACCACGGCGCCTGCGCGTTTAACTCACGTAGCTCGCGGATGCTTTCAATTCCGCCTGTCTGGCGGTTGCGCTTTGCCAAGATCGGTCGGAGGCCATCCTCACTAGTAACAAAGAGAGCCTCGAGGTCGACGTCGGCCAGGCCGCTGGTCCAGTAGTTGGACAGCACACAGGGCTCGACGTGGAAAATATTGAAATAGTTCTCCACCGCACTCGCAGTGCCCGTCCCGGTCGGGCTGCTCGTCTTCTTCGTCCGTGCTGCCTCGACGCCGTGCTGCGCGGTGTAGGCATTTAGATGCGCAATGACGGCGTCCTGCCGCATAACTTGCTTGTCGTCGAGGCGAATTACCACCTCCAAGATGTCGCGCTGGCCATGAAGCAGGAGGTACATCTGGCTGTGCTTGTCGTTCGTGGCGCGGAAGCTGTCGTCGAGCGCCGTGCGAGCCATATCGAGGCCCACGCGGTATTCGTTGTAAGCAAACGCGTCCTCCATGCCTCCGCCAGGTACGCTCGGCATCCCTTGCGTAATCTGCTGGCTGAGGTCCACCACCCAGTAGAGATCCGCCACCTTGTCCCGGTGCTTCTTGCTCTCATTCCACAGCAACACTTTGGTGCAGCGCATCGTGACGGCCGCCACGTAGACGCCGCCAGGGGTGACCCGACAGGTCGCGATAAGCGCGTCTGGCTGATCGGCTATGGTGCGCGCGTCAAAGAAGCAGCTGAGGCGGTTCTCGTCGATGTACCACTTGCACACGCCCGGTACGCCGGCCACCACGCCGATGAGAGCGTTCGGGTTGTTCGGGTACGAGTCGATGGACAGCAACGAGCCCCCAGCAAAGAATTTAGAGCGGCTGGCTGGCGTGGTGTCGAGGATGGCGTCCGCGTTCTTGCAGAAGGGCAGGCAGAAGTTCAGCACGTTTGTCTCCAGGGCCGTCCACCGCAGCTGCGGCCGTTCGTCTAGGTTGTTCGAGACGAGGTCGAAGCGGAAGTACGACACCCATCCGTCCTTGCGGCCCACCGCACCGCAGGTCAGGCCCTGCGCAACGTGCATGCAGCTGAATTGCGCCCCCGGACCTGCGCACTGCAGCACGCTATCGCCGATACCGCTCACACCGGTGCTATAGTCCATGCAGAGCAGCATATCGGGAGAGAGCACGAGGAAGCTCGTGGTGCCAGTGTACACAAACGCGTCTAACCAGTGGACGCCGCGTGGTAGCGGCAGCAGTTCTCGGCACATCTCCTTACCGAGCACGAGAACGTTGGCGTCGTCACCGACGCAGATGAGAACGCCGAGGATGGCGTCGTACTTGCAGATATGGTAGTCGGACATCACAACAGTGCTCTTGCCACCTACGCGGAAAGGGAAGACTTTACCGCTGGCGCCGTCGCCATCCACCATTTGAGCGGCCTGGCTGAACATCTTTTTTATGGCCAAAAAAAAAAAAAACAGATGAAGAGAAACAACGAATACGTTGATTTGATTGAATATAAAAACAAACAGTAGCGAAAACGAAAACTGCGTTAGTATCCGGTGTGTGCTCGAGAGCACGACGGTAGAAGACCAATAAATAAATAAATTAATTAGTAAAGCAACTGAAAAGGGAATCAGTACAGAAGTTCAGCCACCGATGGCAACAGGGGTGATGAGAAGTTGGGGAAAGAAGAAAACGAGGGAAACCAGTTTTTGCGGCATCTAGAAAATGCTTGGGAAGAGTTAAGGGGTGGAGGGATAGGGAGGAGGAGGAGGAGGAGAGGATTTGCCCGCGACGACAAGCGATGTTTCGCACCCCCTTTTTTGGTTATCCTGAAAAATCCGTTACAGTGCTCCTTGAATATGTGAAACCGTTTGTTTTAATCGCGCTTTTCAAATTATAGCCATTTCTGTGTTGGTTGACGGACAAGAGGTGGTGACGCACTCCACGACAAGTCCTCACTAAAGAAACACCAACGGAAAACACATGAGGAGACCGTGGGAAGGAGCGCAAGCAATGAGAGAGAAAAGAAAAGGAGCAAGGGTGTGCTCAACATGAAGTACACCTTATCAGATGGAGAGACACTAATTCCGTTTGACGTCGCCAACCTTGCTGAGCATGCACAACCACGCTCCAAGGAAAAAAAAAAGCAGTAATAACGATCCGGCATACAACCCCTCATATCCTTTCT
This sequence comes from Crithidia expoeki, assembly GCA_900240875.1. Taxonomy (NCBI): domain Eukaryota; phylum Euglenozoa; class Kinetoplastea; order Trypanosomatida; family Trypanosomatidae; genus Crithidia; species Crithidia expoeki. Next base: position 737,116 of record OESE01000220.1, read on the forward strand.
ACTGATGGAGGCGCTAACGAGAAGGTTGCGTAGAGAGTCATGCCCACCACTAAGAATAACACGGCGAAGAAGGCAGCGCGCAAATGACGCACGCGCAATGAACGGTACGAGTCCGCGGAGCGTTTCGCTTCCAACAAAAATCGATGGCGCTCCATCGACGAGGTTAATAGGCCGGCTTCACCAGCGCCATAATCATCTTCAGCACCCATGGCGGCCACGGCTGAGGCAGCCAAAGCATCGCTGCTGTGCCGTGCCGCAGCCAGCTCGTTCTCCAGCCGGCTGATCTTATCTTTGAGCTGCGCCACACGCGCGTTGGCCTCCTCCTTCAACCTTATCACCTCGATGCGCGCGGCGCTGATGTCCTGCGTTTGCGCCTGTTGGCGTCGCAGGGCGACTTCGCGGGTGGCTAACTCCTTCTCCAAGTTTTCCATGCGATTATGCAGTGACTGAATCATCCTCCGTTGTGCTGCAATGACAGACCCCAGCCGCGAGGTGTCGGCCACGTCCTCTACGTGGCCTGTCAATCCCTCCTCGGTGGCTGCACTATCGGTGGAATACTGGTCAGCGGACACCTCCGTACTCCTCGCTGCTGTTGCTGTCCCCACCCCTCGCTCTACCTCCATGCGCTGCAGCTGCATCAGTTGCTGCCGTATGCGCAAAGTCTCCTCCTCCTCCTGCTGCAGCATCGCACGGAGCTTTTGGCGCTCCTTCTCCGCGTCGAACATAGCCTCCTCGCGCGACGCGAGCAGCTGTTTACAGTGCAGCAGCTCCGCCTTGGCTTGGTCCGCCTTGGCCTGCAACTGCCGGCTTTCCGTCCGCGCATCGTGTAGGGTCATCTCCATCTCACGTAACTCCGCGTGCGTCGCCTCCACGTCAGCCTGGAGAGACTTCATCGAGGCACGTGTGGCCTGCAGCTCGCGTTCCTTTGTGTGCATGCGCTCCTCGTGTTCGCGTTGCTGCGCCGCCAGCAGCTCCTGTGTGGCGCGCTGTGATGATTGCGCTGCAGATGCTTTTAGCACCTGCTCGCGCGCCATGTCCAGTTCGCGCCGGAGCGCGGTTTCCTTCGCCGCGTACTCGGCCTCTGCCTTATTCACCATGACAACTTGGGAAGCTTTGAGTGCGGATTCGCGCTGCTTGAACTGCTCAATTTCTTTGCGGAGGGTTTCAAGGTCCTGCAGCTGTTCTTCTAATTTCTGTTGATAGGTGGATTCGCGCTGCTGCAGCTGCGCCCGCAGCTCGGTAATCTCGGCTTGCCGCAGGGCGAGTTGGGCCTGCATTTGAAGGGGCAGCAAATTAGGCGTTGCTGCCCCAGGAGTTGCTTCTTTCTTCTGTCTTTTCCCCTCAAGTTTTTCCTCTCCTGCTTCACCTTCTTTTTCCGCTTCTTCGTTTTCATCAGGGGTTGCTGCTGCTGGTGCGTCGTATCCACACTCTCCTTTGCCGGTCGTCATCTCCGCGGCAGGCGGAGACGCTGCGCTCCGAAAGCTATCGATTTGCCCTGCCAACGCCTCCAGCTCTTCCCGCTTCGCCTTCTCCGTCGAAGCGCGCGCCTCCTCCGCCTCGCGTTGCCGGCGGTACGCCTTCTCCGCCACAGCCATTGATTCATTCAGCTGCTGTTGCAGCTCTCCGAGCTGCCGCTTCAGCCCATTGACGTACGCTTCATCCATCGAGCCGGTTACCCCGGCAAGGCGTAGCTCCTCCAGCATGTGTTTGTCCTGCAGGGCCTGTTGTTTATACTGCCGTACGACGTGGTCCATGCGGAGTCGGTAAGCGTCGTACTCAGAGCGCAAACGGTGCAAGTCCGCGAGCACCTCGTCGTAGCGCTTCTTTTGCAGTTGCAGGTTGTGGCGCAGCTGCGCTGCCGCGGTGTTGTCACTTGCGGAGGGTGCCACAGAACTTGGATGGCGACCGTCGGCGGAGTGTGTTGCAGAGGTGTTGGAAGGTGACTCATAGCTTTCGGATGTTCCTGCGGCATTGTACGAAGTGGCGGTTGGCTCTGCCGTGGTGAAGCGGCGCCCGTTACCTGAGAACGCGCTCGTCATCGCGCCGGAAAACACAGAGGCGAGGCCGGAGGGGCTGGCCACGTCGCCCTCCTCCTCGCCAAGATCCATGATTTGGTTAAATAGACCCTCCATTATGAAGAGTGCTATCTGCGTTTGAATTGTGTGAGGCAACTGCAACCTTTGCGGGCTTGAAGTGAGAAAGCAAATTTGTGTAGCGACCAGCTAACTACAGTTGACTAAGCCGCAGTGTTTTCAGTGAGAGATGTCGAAATTAACTGCACTTGCGCAGCTGCTATTTTACGAAAACGGCGGGTGTCTACACCGTAAGAGTTGCAGAACGCTGAAGCGTAAATCGAAATAGGTTGAAAGAGTAAAGTTAAGGGGATTAGTAGCCAAAACATGCATCCAGGGTACTCAAGTCTTATAGCGCCTTATGCTAACTTTAACGCCGTTGCAGCTAGCAACACTCTCTGTTCTTGTCGAGTAAGGGAGACACACAACAACGTAAAAAAAAAGGGAAGCTTTTGCGTGAAACGCTGATTTCGGGTAAAAACTCAATTTTACGAACACACAGAGAGCAAGGTAGTGAAGGGTTCCCTTTATAGTTCTATTAAAGCTGTCCTACATGCGGCGTAGCAGAAGTTAAGCGGGGCAGAAGGCCTCGTAGCAAGAAGTGGGAGGGCACAGTAGCAAAGGGAATAAGAAAGCAGGAGGGGGGAGGGAAGTAAAAAAAAAAAAACAGCTACTACCTAAATGAACAGAAGAATGGGCACTTCGCTATTCCCAGCAAACCTCAGTAACCGGCACCACGAGAAAGGGAGTAACGTAGTTGCAAAGGATCGGCACAAAGGGACGGTAGGCCGCAGCCGGACGCACCTCCACCGCCAACATGTGCTCACCTACTGTGGTGACCGAAAAGTCTGTAAACCAGAGGGACGCCCGCACGATGCCGGAGGAAAGCCGCGTCACTTCGACGGATCCGCACGACAACGGAACGTCATTAAAGTCCACGTTCTGATATGCACGCATGTGGGGGTTTGTAACGTACGTTGTCCCAAGTACTTCCTCACCAACATCGTTTCTTTCCGTACGCCGTTCTGCAATAACAGTTTCTTGCGTATACGCCGCACACGACGCTGGGGTGTGGGGAAGAGTGACGGTACGCGTGCCGCGCAGTTGCGATGTGATGGGGCGCGTCAAAAACCACGAGACGGTTTCGTAGCCACGGAAAAAGGAGCAGTATGCTCCGTCTTCTTCCTTGTTCGTCGATTCCACGTTTCCATTATCGCTTTTCGAACAATGCAACGATGTAATTGTGGTAGTCGGGCGCTGGCGCAGATCGTTGTCGCAGCGGTACAGCTCCTCCAGCACAACTTTGATTGGCGCGAGGGGTGTGCCGGGCGTGACGCGGCACTCCTGCGGTGTCCACCACAACTTCAGCGACACGCTACGTAACGCAGCACCGATTGGCAACGTGGTGTGCATAAAGGGAAATGGCACGCCGAGTAATTTCGAGAAGTTGGCGATGAACTCTGCATCTTTGCCATTCGACTGAAGGCCATATGTGACGATCCCCAGCTCGAAATCGGTACTGCTTTTCCGGTGCACGTACACACCAGATATTGAGGCGGTCGCGATGGCGGGAAAGCCAGAAGCAACCGCAGGACTGGAAGTCTTGGGACCCTCAGCGGTCGCCGGACCCATCGGTTGCGCAGCATGTGGGCAGCGTACTCTAAAATGCACATCTGTGCTGTCGATCCTTGCCCTCGAGAAGGCTGAATTCAGAATAGCCTCGCTCACGTGCCGCACCAGCTTCGTCCAACAATCGACGATGTCGTCGGCGCAAATTGCGCCGGTGCGGTGGCACCGCGTGAGTCGCGTGTACTCGGCTTTGGAGGAGAACATGGACACAAACGCTCCAATGGGAAGAGCTAGCGGGTTCAGCTTGTTGAGAGCTTGGGAATACACTTCGAGGTGCTGTGGTGTGAGGAGACGTTTTTGTCGCTGTGGTGGCGGAGATGCGAACGTTTCTGCTAAAAGTTGTGTGGGTCCACCAGCTTGCAACTCTTGATCAGATGTAGTGGCTTCGATCGCTTTTTCTGATGCGTTGTTTTCGGTCCCGCTGATTATCACTGTCGGTTTCTGAGTTCTGCTGGCGTTCACGCAGCCGCGCTCTTCTGTTGGACTCGATGGCGTCGCATTCTCGTGCTCGTCCGCTTTGTTTTCCTCCCCGTCACTCCATTTTTTGGAGGTGCTTTGCGCACTGAACGGGTCAGAGCGAGCTTGCAAGTAGGCCGAAAAAAGCATACTTGACACCGTCGTTAGTTGTTCATGAGACACCAGAAGCTCGGACTCGTCTGCGGTGGCGTGCCAGTAGAAGATGCACTTCGTTGCGTTGACCTCGCCGCGAAGGACACCACGGCGTTCAAGCTTTGTGCGGAGAGGATACATGCTGGATCAGGCATGGGGCGATCTGTGTGTCGTAGTGAAAAAAAAGAAAATGAATGCAGTGTTTCTTACGGGGTCTTTACCCCTCTGCACATTATTTTCGCCTCCGAGGTATTAGTGTTGACACAAGTCTCGTGCGTGTATCTGAGATATGTTCTGTGCAGAAGTACGTTGGGAGATGCAACGAGCGCGGGCACAGTGTCTTAAGAGACGAAAAGTGTTTTAAATAGTGTCCATTGACAGATTAGATAAGCGAGGATAAGACAGTGAGAGAGGGGAAGAATCATAGGTTTTAGGGATGAGTGAGGAATGCGAGCAATTGAATTCGGTGCAATCGGTACGAATTGCTCCTGCGCGCTTCGATGTGCTTAGGTGTTATATACTGAAAGTAACGTGTGCAACAGATTTGCGACAAAATAGGCCTGCAAGCGGGGGAGGGGCCTATGGAGTTGTCAAAAGCTCAGAAAGACGAGAACGTGCCTTCTCAAAGCCTGTACGTATCTGCGCGAGGAGTGATTCTTCTGAGCTCGCGTAGTCTATCATTCAATAAGAGAAGGAAAAAAGAGTGAAGTACGGGTTTCGCGAACAGGCACAAATAGAGAAACTGATATGCGTCGATTTCGACTTCCTCGACCTTCGCCTGTGTAAATCATGCGTGCTTTGGTGGTGCTTTGGTTTACAGTTACGAATCAAGAATCTCTCTCTTTTTTTTTTAGGCCATATTACAGCGTCTTAACCAACAATTAAAAAACCGTAAACGAGAATAACATAATCGCAGTAGGAGTGTAAAAAGAACGAAGTTGTTCACGGCAGTTCTTATGAAAATCGCTTGCAATCAAATCAGCACGCGTACTTAGAATTGAACAGAGCTTCCTTATTTGTGTGAGCAACCGTCCTTTCACGACCCGGCTACTTTTAACCTTCTCCATAAAGACAACCTAGCCGAAGGAAAAAGAAACGGCAAATTGCGTGCTGCTCTTCCACACCTTACAGCAATAAGATTACCTAATACCGGCTTCTGCGTCGCCATCCAATACTCCGCTGCACACATATCCCATAAGTAAATACGATCTCGAATAAGAAGAGCAACATTCCAAAGGGCTAAAAAAACAACAACGCGGAGACACTTATGCTTAGAACAGAAAAGGTAGTGCCACCTCTTCTCCTGCTTCAGTCACGCTTCTTTCTTCTCTTCAATTCTCGAGCTTTAACCAATACTAACGTGTTCAGTAAAGCAAGGCGTTAGCGTTTTTATCCCCTTTATCGCTATCTCCATTCCTAGGCACGTAAGTCTGGCTCCCTGCTGTTATCCTTGTTACCTTCACGGTTGCTGTTGTTATCTTTGTTGTCCTTGTTGCTGTGGTGAACGTACGTGTTGTGGATGAGGGCAGAGATGTCGGAGAAGCGAACCACATCGTGCGCTGCACTCGCCTGCGGGTAGTTGAAGCGGTTGCGCTGGAAGACGACGTTGCCGCTGTCGTACGAAATCACCTTCATTTCGTGGTCTTCGGACTCCTTGATAGCGTTTTGCATGATCTTCTGCACCTGGTCGGGCGATACAGCGAGGTAGACGGCTAGCTTCTCCGTGGGGATCGTCTCCATGGTCGTACTGATCGTCTCTAAGATGCTGGTGCGTACGCGCGACTCGAAGTGGAAGGACTCCGGCAGGTGCTCTTTCACCAAGCTCCACTGCGCCCAAAACTTCTGAAAGAGGCCGCAGCTAAGCAGATTCTCAAGCTCGTAAATATAATTCAGCTCCTTGTCGACGCTGGAGGAGTCCTGGACATGACTGGACACGAGGCACATACACGCCGTGAAGTCGCTCGTTTGGAAGCGCGCGAGGGACTGCAAGAGGATGCCGAGGAGGATGGACTTGTCGGGTTGCTCGCCGCTGATCGCGAAGGACTTTAGGTACTGCAGGAACATTGGCAGATTGTACTTTCCGTCGCTCAGCAGCTGCGCCACCTGGGAACCGTCGTCACGAGTCATCTTGACAGGATAGGGTAAGGTAAGGGAATAATAGGTTTACTTGTGTGTGGAGGATCAGGAGACACGAGTGTGCGTAAACTAAAAGAATGATGGAAAGCTATTAGTTTGAGTCGTGAACACGGAGACGTGAAAAAGGGAAAGAAAAAGGGGAATAGAAAAGAAGTAGAAAGCGCTCATAGCACAAAACCAATGTGAAAGGAAAACGCTGCAAATGCTAAAGCAAGATTCCCAATTCTTGGCAGACTTAAGGTCCTGTTGTTGGGGGCTTCACGTGTAGCTTCAACTTAGTCCTTAGCAAAGTTCTGCCGGTGTGTGTGTGTGAAATAAGAAGTGCATTGGCAGCTGTCCTGCCAATTGAATGCATAAGCTAGCTTTGCTGACGCACAGCATTTCTCTTTTCCTTCAAGTCACATCGACAATTGTCAATACGATGTTAACTTTTCGTATCAAGGGGAAGAACAACATTTGGTACAGCTTTAAAACACGCGCAAAGCGACACGGTGCTTTACTAACACGCTCCGAGTAGAAACGGAAGAGGCACCCTCCCCGGTGAGAAGTCTAAAGATGAATTAAGAAAAAAAAAAGCTATACAAAGTGTGAAGGACGCGAAGAGAGAGGACGTCGAGAGGAGAAGACATCGCGGCGTTAAAAAAGTCTTCTTAAAACAATCTAGAAATTAGAAGTACATGCATGTTGACAAACCCGATAAAAATGATAAACGGATAAAAAAATGCGAGAAAATCTAACTGTGGTTTTTTGCAGAATTCACTACCACAGATCCGCTGCGTCCGCGTACAGTTGCCGCTGCGGGGCAACCAGTCGACGCGACTGAAGCCAGTTGTCCATCGAGTTGTCAAACAAGTAGGTGACCGGCTTGTAACGATGCGCGTTGACGCCGTCATGAGCTACAGGCAGGTGATTGTTCCCTTGTCCAGAAAACGTGTTTTCGGCCCCGTTATCATCGACAGAAGCGACGGAGGCCGCAGACACCATTGGTGACGGCCCGTAGGCGTATGGAGAGGGCACAATAGAGATCTTCGGCTGCGGATAAGCTGAAGAAGAAAGCAGAGGTGCGCTGTTCGTTGCATTGGCATTGTTGGTGAAATGGTCATTTGTCCCTGCGCTGCAGCGTTGGCTGGGCGGAACACCAGCATCCTCGTCGTTGTCTGAGACGTACACGTCAATTAGCGAAGGGGGAATGGGCCTCCGTAATGCCCCAATGTGACGGTGGCTGCGGGCGTCCATTTCCGCATCCACAGGTGAGTACAGGGCATGGATGTCACCGTAGGTTTCAGCGTCCTTGTCCTCTAATTCGTCCTCTTCGACACTTGCTGGATAAATGGTGTTCACTGTATCAGTGCTATATCGTTGAGCAGATGACGGTGGCTGCAGTGGCGCGGCACCATACGAAAGCCACTCCACGGGAGGCAGGTTGTGGTAAAAGGTACGTCGCACCAGCGGCGGCGCAGCAGCTCCAGCAGCAGCGTTTTCGGCCACGCCCACGACAGGATCGTAAAAATGTGCTCGTGACGTTTCGTCGTCCTTCCAACGCGGTGGTGCCTTTGCCTCGTTTTGATAAGACATGAAGAGAGGGGGAGGAGGAAGAAAACTCGCAGCCACAGCGTGGTCTGCATATCCGGCAAGATTGTTGCTGCTGCCATGCGCTCTGAAGTGGCCATCAACAGGAGCAATCGTTGTGACAGTAGTACTGCGGTGGGGTTCACCCTGCCGCAGCGGTAACGGTACCGGCATGGTGCGCGGCACCCACTCGTAAGGTGGCAGATCTTCAATGCCGTCCCGGGGGGTAAAATTATTGTACGGCTCGTACGGAATGCGGCTGATGTTCGCGGAAGACACAGAAGCAGGCGAGGGAAGCGTAGGACCACAAGCGTCGTCTACCGTGGCGGCGAGTAGAGGCGGTGCTGGATGCGGTAAATCCGTAGTGTTTGCGTCCTCATGTACGGGGGTTGTAACGTCCACCGCATCGTTGCTGTCTTTTATGTGAAGGTTGCTGCTCCGGGTAGCACGGCCACGGCTGTTCATACCGCCGACTGACCGGGGAGTGCTCGAGACGACAACGCTGCCACCATCAACAACACCATCACTGATACTGGGGTTGGGGTGTTGCCCAGAGAGGATGGCGAGCGGCGTGGCGTTACTCAGGAACTCGACGGACATGCTGTTCCGTGACGTGCTGGTCAGCCCCGCCTGCGGCTGACTGTGCGCGCTAGGTGAGTATTCCTTTGCGAAAGCGATGGAGGTACCGTGGCCACGAGGATTCTTATCAACATCACCCACAGTCTGGGAGGAGCTGCTCGTCGAGTGTCGCCGCTGCTTCTTTTTATTGTCCCTGTCCTTGTCTTTCTCGCTTCGCTTAGCGTCGCTACGGGCGGGTGAGTGGCTTGTCGAGGCACTTTCGCTAGATCGCTCACTAACGCAATTGCGGTGACGGCGGTGGCCGCCGCTATTTTTGTTGGTGTGCTGCTTGCGCTTACAATTTTCGGTGTTTGACAAGCTCGATTGCGCCATCACATTGCTGTCGGTTTTGAGTATTTCAATGCTGTTGCCCAGCATGCGGTAACCACGCGCTTGATCGCTTGCTTTCTTTCCTTTCTCATCAAGCGCAGTATCGGGTTTTGCGGTGATGTTGGCTGCGCTTTCTACGGGTGTTTTCGCATCGACCACCACAGCCTTGTTCTGAGTTGCTTGATTTGGCAGTTGATCTTCGAGAGCGCCACGATCCTGAACAACCAGCGGTGACACCTGATTTCCTTCGTCTCTCCGTTGTATGCCGGCTGCCTGTCGCGCCGAGGCGTTCTGACGCGACAGGAGTTCGTCCTCTGCAGCTGCTTGGCGTTCCTTGGCGGTTTCGCGTGCGCCTTCCTGAGAGAGGGTGTCCCGCCCCTTGGTCTTCGTAGTCCTTGAGCTTATGCACCCCATATGCTCTAATGCAGCTTTAATGATGTCTGAAACACTTAGTGAAGACAGAAGAAGAATGAATGTAATGTCCCACCGAGAAAAGTAAATGGGAGCTGGAAGAAAAGCAAGAGAAACTGAGTTTTGCAAAAAGTCGCAAGCGTACCCCTGCTGCCAACAATGTGGTGTGTAGCAGCTCGTCTAGTTGCAATGAATAGCTCTACAAAAAAAAAAACTGTAACGGTCTAGTAAACACATACACACACACACACGCACACACACAATGAAACACGTCGTTGTCGTCACACCAGCGTGCTTTTCTCCTCTTTTCTGTCTAATCGAGCAGACAAAATTGGAGCACAAAATGGCAGCCACGGGGTCAAGACCGATGGCTGCAAAGGTGAAAATGTAAGAAGGAAAAAAAGAGTGATTTACTTTAGTGGGTTTTTCACTCCGAATTAGTCGGTTGTCAAAGTTGTAAGTGGTTGCTTGCCGCCAGAAGATGCGAAAAGACATATTCTGATAGCGTGGTGCACTCCTGAGAAGTTAATATTTGGTTTCGCAATGAAATAGGACTGTTTGTGCTTTTCGCTTGAGTACAGCGTTTGTTGCTGCGTGATGCGTTGGTTTTAAGTTGCTTTCATTTGAAAAATAACAACGAATTCTTTTCAAAAAACAGCCTGGTCTTTTTACGCGCTGCGCATTCCAATCCATGTTTGCTACTCTTCTATGGATGCTCATTTACAGTTACAAGAGAGAGAAAAGAGAACACAGCTGTACCGGCGTAATCGGAAGTAAAAAGTAAAAACAAAAGGCACTGTGAGAAGAGTAACTTCCACCAAACCATCTCTCTTTTTTTTTTAACAATTTTCACATGGGAATCTTGACCTAGACAGCTGCGTTACAGATCCGAGAGCATGTTCAGCGGCAAGCCCTTACGGAAGCGCGTCTTCAGCACAAAGTCACGTGCCAGCTGATATCCCCGCGCGGGTTCCAGTGGCCCGACATGGATACTGGCGTCGAACGGATCGCCCGGAACCACGTCCCACTGATGAAAGCGAAAGAGCGGGAACGCCTGCCCGTGCGTCAACACGCGAATCTGCGTCTCCAGTCCAAAGCTATCCATGGCGGGTACCAGCGCCCGTGCACGCACCAGTGTGGTAGCAGCGATGAGCTCCTCGCCGAGCACTACCCCACGCCGCTGCTGCAGGATTTCGCCCAGCTGCGATACACACTCCGGCGCGCAGAGAATCTCAGCTGACAACACAGGCTCTAGTAGGCGTGGTCGTGCACCAAAAAGGGAGTGGCGCAGCGCCGTACGCGCGTTTGACAGCACCACTGCATCTCTTGTGGAGGCGTCGATATCGGCAAAAATTAGCTTAGCTCCCACACCACGCACCACCCCACCGACGAGTGGACCGGCTGCCATCGTCGTCCGGAAGGCGGAGATGATGGCACGCTGATGTGCTGGCTTGAGGCTGTGGTGCCTTTCCTCGGCGAGGGTGTCGTCGATGAGGATGCTTGGGCCTTTTGTGGCGTCGGGGCCAGCGGCGAGGATGTGCTGCGCGTCTAGCGCGTCGAAGCCGTAGTCGTTGCGTAGCACCGTCCACAGCTTCCGCGGCCACCGTCGCAGCTGCTGTTCACTTTCATCTTCAGGGAAGAGGTCGATCTGCTTGTATTCGATGGCTTGCGTGAAGGTGCGGGATAGTGCGCCGCTGGCAAAACCGATCGAGTTGTTGCGCGTGCCCGTCATCGCCAGCAGACCCTCCACATCGTGCACTGTTTCTGAAAACGTTACAAAAGGCTGCGACACACCGACCGGAACATTGGGACACAGCCCGTGGCGCAGTTCGTGCAGTGCGGTGTCGAGCTGGAGCTCTCCAAACCCGCTCAGCGTGTACTCGCCTGTCTCTTCTTTGTGCACATCGAACCCAGGCGAGGTGCGCAGCAGCACGTTGAGGCCGTTTTGCACGCTAATCGCCTTAGCCGGGTCGCGCACCTCTACCGAGACGTGCAGAAGCGGTTGCGCCACACCGAGTGAGTATACCTTCACCTCCTCCATCCAGTCGGAGGAAACAACGGGCGCGGCGGATTCGCTGACGGGCACGGGGACGGCGGCGCCTTCGTCTTCCGCCAACACCGCCGCCGCGGCAGAACCGCCGACGAGAATAAAATGGGACCCAGAGCGGGCAGGGAACCCGGTGACATAGACCGTCTGCCCCGCCATAGCACGCTGCACGGGGCGGAAACCGTCTTCGACGGTCCGCAGGTAAATACCATTTACCTCAACCTCGTAGTACGGATCGGCGTCGCTGCTGAACTCGTCGAAGGCGATAAGCCGCAGGCGGGTTTCCTCGCCAGCAGCTGCACCAACGGCAGCGCTGCCAGCGTGAGACGCTACGATGGCGGTGGACTTACCAGAACGGCTGTTTGGAACAAGCGTGCCGTGCACCACACGCACAACGGCAGCCAATGTGTTTTGCATGTCAAACACACGCTGCAGTGCACCCACAGCAACGACCAGATCACTTGCAAAGACTCTTGTGTTTTCTGCCGTAGTAGCGGCTGCTGCAGTCGAAGCGGCAGTGCTGCACAGAGATCCCACACCGTAGCGCTCTGCTAACCACTGTGAACGGGTCATCGGGGCTGGCAAGACACTCAGCAACGCGTCCAAAATGTCGCCCGTTGGAGCACCACAGAAGTGGCGAATCGCCTCCCGCATCGCCGCCAGCGGCGACCGCGGCAGTTTCGACAAGCTGCTTGACAGCGTCGTTGCCCCGTCGCCCGAGACCGCGTGGGCGACAATCTTATACAGTGGCTCCAGCACAAACTGAACGAAGCTCGGCCGTTGTCTGAAATTTGTAATTTTTTTAAATGCCTTTGCTTCGTACGTGATTTGTCCCCAGAATTTGGTGGCGAGGGCGGCCACGTTGAGGCTCGGGTATACAGCTGCGTACTTGAGCGCAAACGTTTCGAGTGAAAAGAAGAAGCCCAGCTTGGCAGACGCGAAACACACAGTGCCACGCTCGGGGGAGACAAGATGGGCACTGTAGGTGGTGCCGCAGCTGGCGATAATGTTGTTTACCGATTCCACTACCATGCGCAGCTTACGGTAGGCATCGACTGGGGGCAATTTCAGGTCTACCATGAGGCGGTCCACTTTGGTAAGGACTAGCACCACCGGCAGCTGCTCGCGCACTAACGCGTGGCGCAGCAGCTGTTCGCTGTAGTCGCTCAGCGACTCCGCGGCGTCGACACAGAAGAGAACGGCGTCGGCCAGCCGCATGCCTGCTGACGCCTCGCCCATCAAGTCCGGATGCCCGGGTGTGTCGATGATCGTGAGCTGGCGCGATGTCGGCTGTAACGTGGCGCCACCCGCCACAGTGGTGATAACATGGCTCTTCAGCGTCATCTCGCGGTCTTCCTCATCCTTGCGTTTGTGGTACGGCTGCTCCTGGAGAAGAATCTCGACCAGAGACGTTTTGCCGTGATGTAGGGAGCCGACGACAACGACGTTGCGCATGCGGTCAGGCATGGAGGGCAGGAGGTCCACGTACGACGCCTGCTGCGACGAGGAAAACGAGGTCTCCCTACCTTTATATCCGCCTTCAATTAACAGCGGCGACGAGGAGAAAGTCTCATCCGGTCCAACGTGACGATTCTCTAGCAGAAACTCTGCCTCCTTGCGATTTGCACCACGCAGGCCATACGGCTGCACCACCTCGCTCTGGTCTACTAAAGGCTGGTGCAACGTCTGCGTTCCCTCCTCGCCAATGATGAGTTCTACATCATCGCTAAAGCCGGACTCACTGTCGGTGTCATGTTGGTGGTGATGATGGTGCTGATCGGTGTCTTCTTCAGCTCCATAGGCCTGTGGGGTGACGCGGTTGTCGGACTCGTGCACCGACTGAACCTCCGCCTCCCCCTCGTTGCCGTCGCGGCTGGCGGTGGTACGGTTGCCGTACTCATCGTACCCGAAGTCCATTTTGTCGAGTACTGTTCCTTTTCTCTCAATTGATAGTAACTAAATAAACACCTGATGCGGTGTCCACGAACTAAATTCGATTATGTGCGTTTGACAACGGCGACGCGCGCTTACAGACAACTTCCTCGTCACTCGACTTTTTTTTTATGTGTGTTTACTTTAGATGACGGCTCTAAATGGTGTATTTGAAAGACCGCAGAAACATATTAAGGTCTTCGGAGGAAGGGAAGCCGGTGAAGGTGAAAAAAACGGTGCTGTCGTGCAAACTAAAAGAGCAGTTACACGGAAGAGTGGGGGAGAATACAACATGCCCTTTTATTGAAGCGTCGGACAATTTCAAAGCAACAAAAAAAACGTGGGACGAGTAGAACGTGATTCTCGAAAACAGCAAATATAATTGCCACGTCCAATAATACCTAGTGTTGAACAGTTGCTAAGGTGCCCAATGATGGAAAAAGCAAACGATGCTCCCCGTCACTGCGAGCTTTTTGCGTTAGCTGCTTCTGTTTTCCGATTCGAGTTGTATTTGTGGTTAAGACAAAGACAGGAAACTGTAAGTAGTTAACAGACGCAACCAAAGGAAAAAGAGAAAGGAGTGCACGGGGTAGATGCGGCCACCACGTGCGCGGCAGAAACTGCTCAAAACCGCCACACCGCACACCTGAAAGAAAACAAAACAACAACAACAAACTTCGCTGCGGTAGCGAGAAAAAAAGAAAAGTGCCATGGCAGATGTTCTTCGACAACCTCTTATTTCGGTGGCACCACCAACAAACACCCGAAACTGCAACAGCCACACATGAACAAAAACAAAAGACAGTAAATAACATAATCTTTTTAATCAACTTCTTAGCTGCGCTGCTTGTAGTGCTGCGATCCATCTGGGTTTCGCAAAGACGGCGCCGGAACATTGGGAGCGTCATTGAAAGTCGCCAACACACGCTGCTCCAGCGATAACTGGAACTGCCGCTGCTCGAGTGCGTTGCGCATCTGCCGATCGCGCACCTCCCGCAGCTCCTCCGACGAGTTCGCCTCTAACCGCATCGCCATGTAGTCCACCATCTGCGCAATGTCAGGCCGCCTCGTTTCAAGACGTTCGGTGTGGGTAAAAACTGTGGCAAGGAACAAAAATCCACAGAAGAGGAAAGCCGCTAAGTAAGACTGCGTCTCTGGACGGAAGTTGTACTCTGTGCGCCGCACCTCCCAATCCAGGCAGGACACTAAGCCCAGTCGGTTGATGTAAAGGGTACGTGAAAGTCGGTCATCCTCCAACACGGCTAAGTCTTTGTGTGCTTGGTTGATGAGCTCACGCTGGGCAGAAGCACTAGAGATGGAACGATTCCGTCGGAAGCCGGACCGGATTTGCTGCAGCAAAAGCATGCGAATAGTGACATTGGGAATGCGGTTCGCGGCTTTGAGGTAGCGACGGTACAGCAGCGCGACCGCATCGCTTGGAACAAGAGCAGACATGCTGCAGCTTCTAGAGAAATTGGAAAGCAAACGAAGATGAACGTGTAGATTTTGTGAAAACCCGAAGAGCGTCGGATAACCAGCTCTTCATCCAAAACAAACGAAAACGTACCTATGCGAATGATTGTGTAAGTTGTCGGAACCAGGATGCATTAAGCAAAGCAACTAGGAGTTATGGGGGTTAATAGTAATAATATGTTTTTATATATGTGTATATATAGAGCCTTTCGAATTGAAGACCGAGAAGTAGCCACTGTAATGCGAAGAAAAGCAACGGAAAAAACACAAAGTGCTAATAACGAGAACGTTCATGTGCAGCAGAGGTGCTTCTAATCAGCTGCTGTTATTAATGCTATGAGGTTGTGTGCACTGCCCTACTTGCTACTTCTACAACTAGTAACGCTGCGGCTACGTTGTTTTTGTGGGTTGATTCACCAAGTACGTAAATCCGAAAAAACAAAGGAGAGAGGGCGCGGGGATGGGAGGAAGACTTTGCCTTACAGGTGCGTCAAGGTGATTAAATTACTGCTACTGTTTCGACCATTTGTATTAAGAATTTTTTTTTGCTTAGGGTACACACGCTATTACACACCACAGAACTTTATCGTTCCAGTGTCAGCAAAGATGCGTAGAATGTTCCGAGGCAAAGAACACGGTTTCAAGAAGCTGAGCTTGATCGGCTCGACAAGTGAAACTAGTGGACACCAACAAAAGAAAACGTGTACCGCGCAATCGAGATTTCCCTTTGTTTTTGTGTTTAAAGGTGCGTAAAGCCGCTGCTTTTCTCGCAAGCAACGTAAATGAAAAATAGTAACAGCAACAAAAAACATGGAGGCAAAATGTGTAGGGAGATTGCACGCTAAGAGTGTTGCCACGCAACAACAATAACATCAGATCAGTTTGCGCGTAACGCACCCAGCAGCAACGTAATGCGCGCTCCAAACGCATGTCAGAAAGGCAAAAACAAACTTGGGACTCTACCACATGAAATTACTACAAATCAGAAAATCCTATATATATATATATATATATATAGTCTATGTGAGTTTGCAAATCACAGTAATGCGGCTCTTTACATGAGAATAATAATACAGTCGGGAATCGTTAGTAATAAACTGTAAGTGCATAGCGGAAAAGGAGAAGAGGTATTTGCACGGTTGGAAAGTAGGAGGTTCACAGGAATACTAACAGGGAAAGATGCAACTTCAGGTGCGTGAGACGCGAAACCTTTTTTTTTTTTCTTTTTTTTTTTACTTCCACGGAGGTGCAGGGGCAGTGCGCAGGCCTGCGCGCTGCTCTGCAGCGGAGATGCTGGCCTGTGCGGCAGTAAAGTTGTCAAAAGACGCGCCATGTAGTGGATTGCTGTGGGCAACATATCGGCCCTCGTCGCGCTCCTCAACACGTCGGCGGAGAGGGCTGACGCGACGCGCACTCTCCGCAACTGCAATAGCTGAGGCAGGCATCGCCGGAGGTGGCCGCAGAAATGCATGCTGCAACTTCTCTGAGGGACGACTGCTGCCTTCCCGCGCTCGAACCGGTTGTTGCTGCAGCTGTAACTGCTGCCCTGCACTTTTGCCCCGATGCGACGGGGACGGTTTCTGCGTGGAGGCGTGGCGACTGTTAGCCTCCTCCGTTGGCCCTGTGCGTAACTCCGTGAAGAGGGCAGTGCAAGCGCGCAGAAGGGCCACATCGATAATCGGTGTCTGTGGCTGTTGCGGTACAGACAATGCGCTGCCGCTGACGTCGCGTGACTTCGACGGACTGGACAACGTCTCCGATGAACGTAGCGTCGCCAGCAATTTACCGTACACGACGCCCTGCAGTTCTGTGGAGACACGTAGGCGCTGCGCTGCGGCACTGAAGTCTGTTAGCGTCACCTGTGTCTCTGCGTGGGTTTCCTCCATGGCGGCGTAGAGTTTTTTCGTGGCGTCGAGTAGCCCCGTTGTCGTCGCATCTGCAGCCATGGACACTTGTTGACGCTGGTAGAACTGATCGAGGACAGGGACGACCTGGGCATGCATCTTGAAGAGCACTTTGCGCATCTTTTCCAGCGAGCGCAACGTGTCCTGCTCCTCCTTACCGGCGGGAAGCGCGAATGACAAATTTGCTTTCAATGACGTCACCGTCTTCTGCGCTGCGATAAGCTCATTGTGTAGCCGCTCGTTCTCCTTCTTTACTTGATCCAACTGCGTCACCAGCGCGTCGATCTGCTTCTCCATTTCTTCAATTTTGACCGTATGCGCTGAGCAAACCTTCTTCACGTCCGACGTGGCGTCTGTGTTGCCATTCAGACCGTTCTTCACCTCCGGAGTGACTTCCTGCGATCGGCTAGCAAGTTCGCTCTTCTTCGGTGCAGCCACCTCCGCCGCTGCTGCTTGCTGCACCTTCAGCTTCTCCAGCGCGGCCGCCGTTTCCTTGTACTGCTGGAGCAGCTTTCGCGTTGCCTCGGCACATTCCTCCTTCTCGGCCGTCGCGCGCTTGTAGCGTGTCACGAGTAGTCCCTTGTCCTTCTCCGCCGTCTCCAGCCGTTGCTGCAGCTCTTGCATCTCCTCGCGTAGGGCGGTGAGGCGTGCCGCGTTGGTCCGCGCCTCCTCGGAGGCCTGCGCGCTGCTCGCCAGCTCCTTAACTGTCGCCTCCTTCTCCGACATCAATTGCGCCATCGCCTCTTGCGTCGCGTTGCACTCATCCCGCAGCCGCTTTACTTCACCTTTACGCGCTGCCAGCATCTGTTCCGCCTCACGTGCTTTCTGCACCGCGGCAATCTTTTCCTTCGTGGCTGTCTTGCATTTCTCTTCCCAATCCTTGCATTGCTCCTTCAGGGCTTCGTTCTCGTCTTTCAACCAGTCAACCGGCTGGGAGGCGACAGTAACCTTGCTGGCCATCTCCCGCTTGACACGCTTCACCTGCAACACTGCGTCCTCCTGTAGCCGCTTCACCGTTGCCTCGTGCTCCGCCTTCAGCTCCGCCACCTCCGCTGCACGCGCCTCCTCCGCCTCCTTGATCGACTTTGCGGTTTCCTTCGCTTTAGCTTTGATCGCCGCCTCCGCCCTATCGGCGCGTGCGTTGGCCGCCGTGAGCTTTTCTGTCAGCTCGGCCAACTGGCCCTCCAACAAGCCACGATCCGCCCTTGCAGAATCCTGCAGCTCCGTCATTTTCTTTTTCAGATCTGCGTCACGCTCGACGGCCCTGTTTTCTATGCCGGACACACGGTCACGTTCCACATCTAGCTGTTTCTGCAGCTCCGTAATTTGGGCCTCCTGCGCTTCCTTCAGCTCCGTCAGCACCTTCGCGTGGTCCTGCTGGAGCTCCGCCAGCTTGCTCTCATGCTGCGCACGCTCCGTGGCGATGGAACTGCTCAACTGCTGCGCTGCAGCGTCGCGCTCCGTCACACTCGCCTTCGCCGCCGCCGTGCGCTGTTGCTCCACTTCGAGTTGCTGCTTCAGCTGCGCCAACGTTGCTTCGTGTTCGTCACGCTCGGCGTTCAACGTGTCCTGCAGCTCCCGCATGCACCGCTGCACCTCGCCTTCCCGCTCGTTCGCACTGCCCTCGACGGCGATGACACGCTGTCGTTCCGCTTCGCAATCCTTTTGCAGGCTCTCCAGCTGCATTTTATACGTCTCCTCCATCTCACACAACCGAACTGTGTGGCTTTGTTTCAACTCATTCAGTTGAACTTCATGCTTCTTGCGCTCTGCGTCGATGATGGCTTGCAGCTGCTTCATGTGCTCCTGCGCACCGGCAATGCGCTCTGTGGCGCTGCTTTCTGCGTAGTTCGCACGCTCCTGCTCTGCCTGCACCTGTTGGGTCAACTCGATAAGCTTCGATTCGGTGTCGTGCTTCAGTTTCTTCAGTGCTTTTTGGTGGCTGCGCTCTAACCTCGACAGTTGCGCTTCGTGCTGCTGGCGCTCCGAGACCGCTTCTGCCTGCAGCTGCACGATTTGTTCCTGCGCCACCGCCTCGGCTGCTGTGTGCTGATTAGTCGCGGTGGATAGCTCCTCCGCCGCCGCTTTAACATTAATGTTATGACTGTTCTTCAGCTCCGCAACGTGAGCTTTATGCTTCTCCTGTTCCTCCGCCAGTGTTCCCAGCAGTTGTGCGAGTTCCACCTCGTGTTTCTCACGCTCCGTGTCAATGGTACGCTGCAACTGTGCCATGCGCTGCTGGGCAGCGGTCTCATGCTCGGCGGAGCTGCCCTCAGCGGAATTCGCACGCTCCGTTTCCTCCTCTAGCTGCTCCGTCAGCTTTTTCAGTTGTGTCTCGTGGTTCTTTTGCAGCTCAGCCACTTGGGTTTCCAGTGCCTGAATCTGCATTTGCACAGCTGCGTTGCGGTCCGCACTTTCCTTCTCGAGGTCCGCGGCACGGTGTTGCTCGGCCTTCAACCGAGCCTGCAGATCAGCAAGTTTGCCCTCGTGGTCCTGTCTCAGTTCGCTAAGCTCCTTGGTGTGTTTCTCACGCTGCTCGTCGATAATGTTTTGCAGCTGCGTCAGCCGTTCTTGTGCACCGGCGTCACGTTCCGTCGCGCTGCCTTCGGCGCAGTGCGCACGCTCACGCTCAGCTTCTAACTGCTGCGTTAACCTACCCAGTGTGACCTCGTGGTTCTGCCGAAGCTCATTCAGCGCTGCCCGCTGCATTTCGTGTTGCTCGTGCGCCGCTTCCAAAGCATTCTGCAACTGCGTAATCTGCTGCTGCGCGGCGGTGTCGCGTTCTATCGCCACCGCAGAAAGCTTCTGCTCCGTTGTCAACCTATCTTGCAGCTTATTCACTTCCGCACTGTGTTGATTCTGCAAGCTGTCAAGCTGCGCCTGGTGCAGCTCTTGCGCAGCTGCCAGCTGTGATTCATGGATGTGCCTGAGTGCCGTAATTTCACCTTCGTGTTTCTCACGCTCCGCATTGATGGCGTTCTGCAGCTGTGCCAGTTCGGCTTCATGGATTTCCTTCAGTTTGTTCATCTCTGCTTCGTGCTTCTCACGCTCCGTGTCAATGGTACGCTGCAGCTGTGCCATGCGCTGCTGGGCAGCGGTCTCATGCTCGGCGGAGCTGCCCTCAGCGGAATTCGCACGCTCCGTTTCCTCCTCTAGCTGCTCCGTCAGCTTTTTCAGTTGTGTCTCGTGGTTCTTTTGCAGCTCAGCCACTTGGGTTTCCAGTGCCTGAATCTGCATTTGCACAGCTGCGTTGCGGTCCGCACTTTCCTTCTCGAGGTCCGCGGCACGGTGTTGCTCGGCCTTCAACCGAGCCTGCAGATCAGCAAGTTTGCCCTCGTGGTCCTGTCTCAGTTCGCTAAGCTCCTTGGTGTGTTTCTCACGCTGCTCGTCGATAATGTTTTGCAGCTGCGTCAGCCGTTCTTGTGCACCGGCGTCACGTTCCGTCGCGCTGCCTTCGGCGCAGTGCGCACGCTCACGCTCCGCCTCTAACCGTTGCGTCAAGTCAGCAATCTTCGACTCGTGCTCTTGCTGGAGTTCAGCCAACTGTGACTCGTGCCGTTCGCGCTGTGACACTGTTGTGGCCTGCATATACTTAAGTTGCTCTTGAGCTGCGGCTTCGGCAGCTGCATGCTCCTCCTTCGCAGTTACAAGCTCCTCCTCTAACTTCTTAAGTTGCGCCTCATTACTACTCTGGAGCTCCGCCACCTTATTTGCGTGCTTTGCCCGCTCCTCCGTGAGCGCCTCGTGCAGCTCCTGGATCTCGGCTGTGACCTGAGCTTCAAACCGCTGCAGCTGCAACTTCGCCACGGTGTCGCGCTCCACCGCGCTGTTCTCCACCGCCTTCGAGAGCTCCCGCTCCTCGTTCAACTGCTCCTGCAGGTTCGTCAACTGAGTATTGAAACTTGCCTTCAACTCTACGATTTGGGACCCGTGCTGCTGCCGCTCCGATTCTACGGTTGCCTGCAGCTGCGCGATACGCTGTTGCGCTACGGCTTCCGCCGCTGCAGCACGCTCCTGCTCCGCCGTTAATTGGGCGTGAAGCTGTTTAGCTTCAGCGTCATGGCTACTCTGGAGGTCGGCAAGCTCCGCTTCGTGTTTCTCACGCTCCGCATTGATGGCGTTCTGCAGCTGTGCCAGTTCGGCTTCATGGATTTCCTTCAGTTCGTTCATCTCTGCTTCGTGCTTCTCACGCTCCGCATCGACAATGTTCTGCAGCTGTGCCATGCGCTGCTGGGCACCAGCTTCACGCTCCGTTGCGCTGCCTTCGGCGCAGTTTGCGCGCTCACGCTCCGCCTCTAACCGTTGCGTCAAGTCAGCAATCTTCGACTCGTGCTCTTGCTGGAGTTCCGCCAACTGCGACTCGTGTCGCTGACGTTCCGTATCTACAGTACTCTGCTTTTGTGACAGTTCAGTTTGGTAGTGCTCTTGAAGATGTGCGAGTTCTGCCGAGTGTTGCGCCCGCACATCGGCCAACGCGTGTCTTAAGCTCTCCGTGTGCTGCTGCGCAGCAGCGTCTCGCTGCGCCGCTTCACTTGCCGCTGCTGCTGCACGTGTCCGCTCTGCCTCGAGTTGTGCCTGTAACTCTGCCGTCTGGGCCGCGTGAAGATCACGCTCAGTGACCAATGTGCCCTGCAGCCGTGTAAAACGTTCATTCGAGTCTGCGTCGCGAGCGGCGGCGCTGCTTTCCACCGCTGTGGCACGTTCGCGTTCCGCTTCTAATTGTTGTTCGAGATGCTTCAGCTCCGCAATGTGAGTGGTTTGCAATTCTTCGAGTCGCTGCTGTGCTGCAGCGTCATGTTTTGCCGCGTCGCTTGCGGCCGCTGCCGCACGCTCCTGCTCTTCGTGCCATTCCTTCTTGAGTGCTTCAAGCTGCAACCTATGGTCTTCACGCTCAGCCGCAATGACGGCTTGCAGCCGTGCTATCTGCTGCTGTGCACTGGCCTCTTGCTGAGTCGCGTTGCCCTCTGCAAACGAGGCGCGCTCTCGCTCCGCTTCTAGTTGCCGCTGCAGCTGCGTCATCTGTGTCTCATGAGCAGTTTCAATCTCTGAGAGCTGCGCCTCATGCCGTTGTTGAAGCTGCGCGAGGTGGGCCTCGTACTTCTTCGCGTCCGCTGCCAGCTGCGTTTGCACCTGTGTAAGGGTTGCTCCACGCTCTGCCAGCCGCTTTTCTGCCGCGTCGGCACGCTCGCGCTCCGCCTCCAAGTTTTGTTCCAGCTCCTGCAGCAGGGCCTCATGCTTGCCGCTCTCCTCAGTAAACGCCGTCTGCAGCTCGTTCAAGTGCTGCCTCCCTATGGCGTCACATTCCGCAGCCGCGGCCTCAGCGGCATCCGCTCGCTGAGTTTCGGCTTCCAACTGAGCCTGCAACTGAGCCTGCGAGCTCTTGTGGGCATCCGTCAACTCTGCTATGGCGGCCTTGTGCTTCTCTTCTTCGGCGGCCATGCTTTCTTGAAGATGCGCAATCTGCTGCTGCGCTGCTGTGTCACGTTTCGTGGCGCTGCCTTCCATGTCCGCCAGGCGTGCGTGAGCGCTTTCTAACTCTTGTGTCAGTTGGGCTACCTGTGCCGCGTGGCTTCGCCGCAGCTCCGACAGCTCGTTTTCGTGGCTGTCTTTCAGCTGTGCGACGTGTGTTTTACGGTTCTGCCTCTCCGACTCCATAATTTCCTCCAACTCAGCGAGCCGCTGCTGCATAGCTGCGTCGCGCACCGTCGCTTTCGTCGCAGCCGCAGTGCTCCGCTCGTGCTCCGTTGCCAACTTCTCCTGAAGCACCTCAATTGCCGCCGCGTCGCACTGTTGCATTTCTTCTAGTTGAGCCTCGAGCTGCTGACGCTGCGCTTCCAGCTGTTCACGCAGAGTCGCGTTCTCCGCCTTCAGGACTTCAATTTGTTCTTTTGTCAACCGAATCTCCTCCGTCAGTCCTGCTACCTGTGTCTCGTAGTGCAACTCCAGATTTTTATTTGCCTCCGTTAAGTTCTTCTTGGCGTCCTCGAGCTCATCGATGTGCTCCTTCAGCTGCTGCATCTCGCCCTGCTGTTCTTCGATAGTGTCCTGCATAGTTTCCATCTGTGCTTTGGCGGCGTCCATCTCGTTCAGGTGCTTCTCGCGTTCCTGTTGTACCCACTGCCGGTTGCTGTTCAGTTGCAGTTGCCGTTTCAAATCATTGATTGTGTCCTGCATTCCTCGTTGCTTGTCCAGAAGCTCCGTCTCACGGTTGAACTGTTCTTGGATGGTGAGCTTCATCGCCTCTAGCTGCTGCTGATGATCCGCCTCGAGTTCTTCCAACGTCTGTTGCGTGATGGCACTCTGCGTGTCCGTCGGTCGTGCTTTCGTCGCCTGCTCGCGAAGCGCCTGTTGGAGAAGCTGGTTCTGCAACTTAAGAGCGTCGAAATCATCCTTATCTACGTAGCCGCGTGGTGCCTGCGCAGCCGCCTGCTGAGCTGATTCTGTTGCTGCTACTGCGGCCGCGGTTACAGAAGATTGATGGGAATGCTCCAGCAATGACTCCTGTAGCGCCTTGATCTCCTCCCCTTTCTTGGCGAAGGCGGCATCCAGTGAAATCTTTTCCTCTTGCGAAATGCGCAGCTGCGACTTGAGAGCTTGCACCTGGTCCTGCTGGTCTTTGATTTGCTCCTCTGCCTCGTGCAGCTGATCTTCCAAGGCGGCTGCCTTGATGTGCTCCTCGCGCACCTCGCGCTTCAGGGATTCGACCTCACCACGCAGCTTGTGCAACACTGCATCCGTGTTGTGTGCGTTGGTGCCGTCACTCCGCGCCGTCACACTGACAGCCACGTTCGACGCCGTAGCCGCCACACGCGCCGCCTCTAACTGCGCTTCCAGCGCACGCTTCTCCTCTGTGAGGCTGTCGCGCTGGTTCGTGAGCTCCTCAAGCGACTTCTGCAGCTCCGCCACCTGCGGGTTCACCTCGCGTGGTGTGCCGCCCGGTGGGAAGCTGTCGGCGTCGTCAGTCAGCACCAGGCTGCTTATGGGCGTGTTCGGCGTACTGCTGTGACGCGATTTATTCTTGTCCGTACCGCCGCCGCGTTCCTTCGCCGCGACGTACGTGGCAACCGATTTCAGAATCTTCGCCATCTGCCCCGCGATCGCGGCGGCCTTTACCGGACTGCCGGAAAGGGAGAGGTAGGTAGAGAGGGCGGTGAGTGCGTTGACGTTTTCGTGCAGCGCGGTGGTCAGCCCATGGTGGGCGTGGGTGGTGAGGGCATACTGCGCGTTCTTCAACGCCATCCCGATCTTCAGCTGCGCTTCCTTGAGCTTCTGTGCGTCGTCCGCGGGCGGAGAGGTGGAGATGGGTGAGGCGGACATCGTTGCAAAGCCAACTGCAAGTAGCTGTTTAGTGTGTATCTGTATAAGTAAGTGAGTAGAATTGAATTCGTGAAGGGGTTAGGAAAAAGAATCAACAGCCTAACAGCGGGGGTTGTGTGCTCACGAAGATTTTCCTCTACTAGAGGAAAAAAGAAAAGAAATTGTATCTTCTATCACTCACCAAACTAAAAGGAAAGCGCTTAATAGGGGGAGGAAAGACCACTAAGAAAAACAAAAATCAAGATAGAAAAATGGTGAAAGGCGCTCAAGTAGTAGCTTAACGCATCGTGACGGTGTATGACGGCAAAGAAAGAAAAATAAATGTGAACGAATATAACTTCCAGCGCCAACTATTCGGAGGCAAACCTCCGGTTTTATCTTCTATCTTCACGGGGGAAAACACAAACAAGAGGAACAACAACGTGGTACATACAACAACAACGGAAGACGATAGCCGACACTCTATAACAGCTTTCACTCACGTTGAGAGCACACTTGAAGGCTTAGAGGTGAGGCTGTGGGATTAGAAAGGAATACCAGGCCTCTTTCACGTGTGTGCTTGAACTTAACGTAAGGAAACATTGCAGGCGTTTGAGTTAGCGGTCGTGGGAGAGAAGGAGTTACAAAGGCAAAGGCAGTGAAATTAAGCAGAGTGAAGCAGAAAAGGGACGATGCCAACACGTGGGGAATTCAGCACGAGGCAGTCTATTACTCGTTGTCTCCACTGTTAACAGCGGCAGGCACCTCTGCAGCGTCAGCGAGAGTAGACGCTGTAGAATAAACTACTATTCATAATAGCGAGTCAAACATGTGAAAAAGTTAATTTCCGGCTTACATTCGCTGACGCTTTTTTAAAGTCAACGTCCTAGCAAATCGTCTCTTGCTTTTTTAAAACGGTCAACGTGTTCGCCATGCATTAAGCGCAGTAGTTAAAAGTAGGTTTATTTGACATGTAGAAGAGTGCGGCGTGGACTAGGGAAT
This sequence comes from Crithidia expoeki, assembly GCA_900240875.1. Classification (NCBI taxonomy): domain Eukaryota; phylum Euglenozoa; class Kinetoplastea; order Trypanosomatida; family Trypanosomatidae; genus Crithidia; species Crithidia expoeki. The sequence continues at coordinate 762,144 of OESE01000220.1, forward strand.
CGCTCGCTGCATCAGTGCATCGAAGGACGCTTCACACCCACGAAGTTGCCATCTTCCCACTGTGCGCGCGTCTTGTTCATTTCGTAGTGTCGTAGCGCGTCCAGCCGGCGCCGGTTCAGCGATTTCAGCTTGCCCTTAATGTACTCCTTGCGCTTCTCCTCTGCGGTGTTGCGCGGTAACGTCACGTGCGGCACGGCGGTCAGCGCAAACGCCTTCGACAGAGCGTCCAGGTTCAGCTTGTGGACGTCAAAAGTTTCCTTCAGAATGTGACTTTGGTAGGCGCCGATGTGCGCACGAAAGGCTGTGACGGCGCTCTTCGCCACCACATCGTCCAGTTGCAGCACGTGCTCCAGCTTCTCCTGAATTCGCGGCAGCTTTTCCGGCATCGGGTACTTCTCCATGTGGATGTCGAAGTTTGCGAGGTAGCGCAAGAACGGTGCCTCTTCCGGGGTCAGAAACAGCAGCGAGTTGCCGACGTTGCCGGCACGCGCGGTACGCCCGATACGGTGAATGTACTCCGTCGGGTCCAGCGGGGGGTCGTATTGCAGAATCCATGAGACGTGCGGAATGTCAAGTCCCCGTGCGGCAACGTCGGTACAGAAAAGCACACCAGTTCGCCACTCCGTAAAGAGCTGAAAAGCCTGCACACGCTGGCGGTGCTTCATGTGACCATGCAACATCATGACGTCGTCGTGAAAGCCGACAGAGCCCATCATCTGGCAGTGGAAGGTGGCGCTGGCGACGGTCGAGCAGAAGACCATCGCCTTGGAGTGGCGGGCAACTTGCTTGACAAAAACGTAAAGGGCACGGAGACGGTCCTGCGACGGTACGATGTGGCCGAACTGCCGCAGTGTCGATGGGATGGCGGCCTCTTCGCTGTTCCGATCGGACAGGGACTCCCCCGCCGCTTCCTCCGCGATGTGGTGGTTATCCTTTCCCTCTTCTTCCTCGTCTTCATCACCGTCTTCCGGGTCATCGAAAGTGCGGTAGGGCGGCATCTGGGGCATTGCCCGGGCACAGCTGTCTTCTTGACCTTCCTCACTCGTGTCGACCGCTGTAGGGGCGCTGCCAGACGTGCTAATGAAAAGTGGCAACCGCGACAACGAGAGACGTGCCAGCTCCCGTACCGACTTCGAGTTCGTCGCGGAGAAGAGGAACGTCTGCCGCCCTTTCGGAATGTGCGTGATTACAGCGTCCAAGTCGCGCTGGAATCCGTCGGCAAGCATACGATCAGCTTCGTCCAGCACAAGAAGACGCAACCGGGACAGGTCCCAGCCTTTGCAGTGCACGATATGGTCATGGATACGGCCCGGGGTGCCGACGACAATGGAAGACACACCCGATGTCAGACGCCGCCGCTCCTCGGTAATCTTCGTACCGCCGGTGATGAGCTGCACGTGGAAGGTGGCCCCGCCCTGCGCGGCCGGCGCAGCGGCGATATGCTTGCAGAGAGAGGTGAGAATGGTATGGGTTTGCACGCACAGCTCCTTTGTCGGAGCCAGCATGAGACCGACCGTTGCGCTGGGGTATTTCTTCACAGTGTCCTTCGCCATGTGGAGGAGAGGGACGCAGAAGGCGAGCGTTTTACCGGAGCCGGTGCGGGCCTGACCCAGCAGGTCGTAGCCCTCTAGCGCATAGGGAATGCTGCGCTCCTGAATCCGCGTCATGCGGTAAAAACCTTCTTGCTGAAGGGCGTCCACCACAACAGGGTCCACTCCGATAAGGGGGTGGTTGAAAAGAGCACCATGGGCAGCGTGACGTCGTTGCTCCAACAGTTCATTCTCTTCATCAACCAGATCTCGTTTTTTGTCTGAAGCTGCACGCTGTTTTGTTTTCATTTTGGTGTCATTGGTGACCTCGCTCCCGTCTGGACGCTTATGATTATCACCTTTGCTCTTCTTTCGAGAAGAAAACGACGAGAGCGTCGCCGAACCACTGTTGCTGCAGCCGCCGTGAATGCTAAACAAATCCGCATCGTCGTAGTCATGCTCCAAATAGTTTTGTTCCATTACTTCTGCCACATCCTCCACCGTGTCACCGCCGCGACGTCCATTGTGGTGATGACGGTCGCGCTTGCGGCTCGCCCCTCCCACCACCACTGCACCCATCTGCGTCGGCTGCCGCCGTGACTGGTGCTCCTCTTGCATCTGTTCCAGCACTTCCATGTCCTGCATACGGAAGAAGTCGCTCTTTTTCATCTTCAGTCTCCCCATCGCGTCCACTGGCGGCTGGAAAGGTCCGTCACCCATCGTCACAACTTGATCACCGTCGCAGCTGTCGCCGGCATCGCTGCCATAGCCGTTTTGTGTGAACTCCGCTTGCTTCCGTCGGGCCAACGCCTCACGTTCGCGCAGCTTCTTTCGCCGTCCCTTGATACCCATGTTTGCTGAGTGATAAAAATGTAATTACTTTCTCTGCAACTATTCGTGTGAGATATCGTGGAAGGGGCACGTAGATATTACGTGTTAAGTGTGGTGATTTCACACATGGGTAGCAGACAGAGCGAGAGAGCAGTTAAGTAGTTGGTTTAGGCGGAATAAGGGTGAACATGATATAGTAATAATATTTCATCTTACCCGAGATCTACGTGTACGGACCTCTCAGGCTGTGATGATACCAACTCCACTAACAATGTGTGATTTTGTCCTGAAAGAGGGTTAGTGTAAACGCTGTGCGGCTTGCCGTACTCGTTCCACTGGCACTTCGACAACGCCGTGGCCACAGTGCTGCTCCGTTTCTTTCCAATGATTTGATGTGGGTGTAAACACACTGTAGAAAAAAAAAAATCCTCTTAAAACGAAAAAAAAAGAGAAAAAACCTGTTAAGTAGAACGCTCACACTGCAGAAAGCTGAGATGACTACAGAAAGGAGGAAATAAAGAAAAGACACACCTCTCTACGCTAAGTTTCGGTTTGCAGTTGTAATGAAACGCACAACAACGGAAAACAAAAGGAAAAGTACACAAACTTCCTTGTTTTTACTACGAGTACTCAGAAAACAAACCGACATACAGCACACCGGTCTTCATAGCCAGACCTTTGCGGATCAGCACCGCCGGCTGTGCCTTGTTGGACCACTTCATATGCGCTTCCTTCCACAGGAACCAACCATCTTTGCATTTGATTGCACCGTAGCTTTCATCCGACTCCGGGAAATAACCGGTTCCAGTCGGGATGTGCCAGCGGTGTTCCGTCGGTGGGGCGGCGTGAATGATGTCCGGCACGTAGTCCTCCGGAGCTTCTTCATCCTCCGCGGGCTCATCTGGCCGTTGCTGCTGTTGCTTTGTAGCACATTTCCTGTCCCTGTGTTGTCCAGGCTGCTGCTTCTTCTGCCTCACTTCGACGCCTTCAGCTACTTCTTTTGACTTTGGCGCGTCGCCATATGGTGTGCACCCCTCACGACCGTCAGGCAACTTTCTCTTGGTAGCCGCTTTTTTCATCTGCTGCCCGCGCGTGGACTCCGCCTGCACTTCTTCTCCCGCTTCTTCTTGCGCACCTGCCTGGTTTCCGTCTGCGCGCGAAGAGAGAAGCGAGCGGAAGATGGCGGGCGGGGCGCGGTAAAAGCGAACACGCCGGCCAGATAGCGGAGCAGAGGGTCGCCAGCCACAGCAGCGGTCACCGCCACGCTCCACTTCTGCCAGCTCGTCGCGCACGCACTGCGGGACGAGGGTTGGGTTTGTTACTTGCGTAAAAGCACACGGGGTGCGCAGCGTATTCTCTGCCTCCACCAGGAGCTCTAGGCCGGTTGGATTGAAGACGTCCAGGTCTACGTGTTTGCCCACAACAATACCGACGGGAGTCTCACTGTCTTCGCGGGTGGCTACCGTCGTCGGGGCGGGAACAGCGACAGCTGCAGCACTGTGCGTCTTCTCATGCTGTTGTTGCTGTGGAAGTTGGGATGACTTCCTCTGCGCCTTCGCCCGTTCGCGCAGCAGGCGACGCAGACCGCGATGCACAAGCTGATTGCGCACCGGGCTGTTCCCTTTGTCTAGTGTCGCGTTTATTGACGGCTGAAAGTAGTCACCGCCGACAAAAGCACGCCACACACCAAACGCCTCCATTGCGGTGAACGCACTGAAGCGCAGCACCGCTGCATCTTTTGGGAGCAGCGGCGCGTGAAATGGATCGTCGGTGAAGTGAGCGAAGGTCCGGTACTCCTGCAGCTGCGCAAACTTCCAGCTGTAGGTGAAGCTGTCGGGCCAGTCGCAGTGGGAGCTGAGAACGGACTTGGGAAACACCTCTGCGCACTTCATCGACGTGCTGATCTCGAGCCCTGCTGCGGCGGCAGGGCAGACCTGCTTCTTGTTGTGGGGAGTGTTCTTGCACTTGTGGCCGTTCAGTACCGCTCCGGATGCAGCAGAGGCGCTCTCCAAGTTTTGGAAAAAGAGAGCGCGGTGGGCTTTGCTGGCCTCGTTCACCGCCTCGGGAGTGATGAGGGTGGGGCTGCGACACAATGTCATCCACTGGCGGCGCTGTCGCGCAGCTGAACACTCAACAATGTGATTCTCATTGAGAGGAGCAGTACGGCAAGTGGTGACTTCACTTGAACTCGCTGCTTCTCCGCCCATACAACTGCCGTAGATGTTGTTATGGTCTTCGTGGGTGTCCGGAAACTTCCCCGACTCTCGGGCGTATGCGGTGATGATAGAAGAGATGATGGTGAGCTCTGATCGGTCCATGTACGGCGCCAGACGCTCCTTGTCTTGCGGAGGCGAAGGCAAGCTTGTGTGACCGCTGCAGCGGTGTACAACGGGCATGAGAGTGCTGCGCCGCAGAGCCACCCACGGCGGAATTAATGTGCTGTCGCCGCTGCTGCGGAGTGACTGCGCATTTTTTTTAATCGCGTGGCTGACATCGTTCAACCCATTGCTGTCTTCGTGAAGGGCGGACAGAGTTTGACTCTCAGACGACGCTTCTATGAGGCAAGTCGTTCCTACGTTTCGTCCTTTTACGCCGTGCGTTGTCAACCACTGGTGCGTAGCCGCTGTCGTCATCGCCGAAGTGGTTACCACTGTATTTTTATGCATCGAGTCAAAGGCAGCTGTAGCGGTACTCGCAGCAACTGGGCGACTTGCAGCTGGTGCTTCACCGAAAATCAAATCGCACAGCCCTGCCGCACCAATCTGTGTCACAAGTGGGAAGTAAAGGCGGATGTCCATGTCTGGGGTCATGGGTACCTCGCACTGCCAAAGAATACTACCCGAGTCCATGGCCTTTTGCTCGGGTTTCATTTGAATAATGCTGACGCCGCCGACGGCCTCGTTGTGGCGCAGCGCGCTGAAGATCGGACTGGCACCGCGGTAGCGAGGCAAGAGCGAAGGGTGCATGTTGATCACCGGTGGCAGCGCACGCAGTAGGTGTTGAGGGAGGAAGTAGCGAAAGGACACGACAACAGCAAGGTCGTAGTCTTCGAGAGTACGACCATGTGCTGCCCACGTATGCTGCAGCGGTTCCGTTTTACAATTCTCATCTCCTGGCATACTTGTGGTACCGCTTACTTCTAATTTTTCTTTTTGCCCACACTCTGCCGTCGATATGAGGGTACGGTTTCGAACCAGTTGCGCCGCAGAAAACACGTGCGACGGCAGGTGCGAGGTTAGGGATGTGGTCTTTTTGGACCGATTGGTTTCCGATGGTACAGACGAGGCCGCTGCTGTGCTTTGTCCAGTGGAGTCACTTCTTCCTCGTTTTGCGCGGACTGTCTGCACGGTGCTCAGCATCTCTTTCAGCAGCGTACTTTGCGCAAGGGACTTGGGGTGGTCGACCGGAATGATTGGCAGCCCTTGGTCGACACAATACCGCACTACGGGGTACTGCCGTGTGAATTTCTTCGCCGCATCCTCTGGTGTCATACCTTTTGGCAGCGCTGGACACACCACGGTGATATGTTCACGCACAAACGACTCCACCGCCGAGTCTTCGTCAGCTGTACTCAACCCAGCTTTCTCCCCATTCCCTCTTTCCAAGTGCGACAACAAAGTAGATGAAGAGCTGCCACTGCTACTATGACGAGAGCACCGCAGTGCTTCGCGTACGATACAGCGCATGCGTGCGTGGAGGGCCTCCAACGCTGTAACCGACACCACATCACCACCAAAGACGAGCAGCCGCGGGACGCGCACACACGCCATGCGCGAGGCAGGTTGTGGCGACTCGTACACGGGCGCCGGCGCACAAGGCGTCGTGCGGGACTGCAAGAAGTGATAAGGCTGTCCTTGTAAATGCGTTAGTTGAGCGTTGTTACTCGAAAGCGTTGTGTCAGTGGGGGAGCCGCCCGCTGACACTGCTGATGTAGCCAGAGACACCTCAGTTGGCGCTTGCGTTGTGCCGAGGTGTGCGGCTGTCTGTTCACCACTGATGTGAGGAAGGGCGCCACGGCGCAGGAAGGCCTTGTTCAGCGGAATGGCCGTGTACGCGCGTGTGGGGGGTCGCAGCAACGTGAGGTGCGCGATACACGCCACTGTAAAACTGCAGTTGTAGTGTCGCATAATGGCAAAGCAGCTATGGAAATTTGGAGTTCAAAAAGAAAAAAAGGTGAGGTAAGATCAACTAAAAGATGCATAGACGGCGCGTAACGAGAGCTAACAACAGCAACAGGAAAAGTTCTGGCTTTTGCGGTCAGTGGAATGAAAACAAATGAGCGCAATTTAAATGTAAATTGTAAGTGCTCTTGGAAGACAGATCGGTGAACTATTAGCATAAACCTATAAATGTCGGCACAAGGTCAAACGGGGTTTAATGCAGAAACTGATCTTACTGATTGCAGACGCACCTCACTTTTTCATCTTCCTCAGTGTCTTGATCTATTCAACAAAAAACAGCTTTACTACTATAAAACGAGTAATTTTTGTTAGCGTCTGTTAATGAGTTTTTGCGTTTTCTTTTTCAGTGCACTAAGCTGTACTTGACAACGGCACGTCGTAGATCAGTTGTGAATATGTGGACAAAAAACACATGAAGCATTTACATTTAACAAAACAACCAAAGAAACGAAAATAAATGGTCAATGGGAAAATGTAAGAAGGAGGTGGAGCATGTCGGGGAGAAATCCACATAAAAAATGTCAGCAGTGCGATTAGAATCGCTTTCTTTGAGTGTGCGTTAGCTCGCCGTACTGGTGCAGGTGCGGGATTTTCGCAGAACGGAACAACACACACACACACACACACACGCGATGAAGCACACACGTGACAAAGCTCAGGGTTGAATTGTCGACGTTTGAATCTTGTGCATGTATAGAAGATGGGTGTATGGGACTTGGGCTGAGTCACGTGCGAAGGAAAAGGTCTCACAGACCCTATACTGTGCTCTGGAAAAGAGGGGGGGGGGGGGATAGGAGCTGCGCCAAAACACTTTCAAGCATTCAGCTTTTAGAGATTCTTTTTTATTTATTTATTATTCACTTGGCTGCGTTGTCTTTCGGATTACTCACGTTTCTTTTTTTTTTTTTTGCATCAATACACCGCTGTAGCGGTAGTTAAGTAGAGTCTGACGTACAACTTGGGTTGGAAAGCAATTGTAGAAGAGAAAAACAAACGTGCTATGGTGCGTTCGTGAGAGCACCAGCAAAAAAAAAAAAATTACCACAAAAAAATGGAGAAGTAAAACAAACAAACAAACAAACAAAAAACGAAAGTGGTGAGAACTTATCGGGGGAGAGAGGGAAGAGAACAAACAAGAGAAAGGTACATAAGTGCATGTTAGACAACGTCGCACACACACAAAAAAAGAGAAGCGACACATTAAAGTTAATACCGATCGTAAAAAAAGAAAAAGAAAGGAGAAAGAGATGAAGATCTCGAAGCGAGCCGAAATATATATATATATATATATATATATCGCGAAAGCAACAACAATAGGCATTTTCATTTTGAAGTAATTGTCAGAGTGCAGTAGCAGCTGTGCGCGTTGGAATGGCGCAAGGTTAATAAAGCTTTCTTTCCCTCTTCAAAGCAGAAGCAAGTTTTTATTACGCTTGCTGCTGCTAACGACAATCAAAAAGAACGCGCACCACCAAAAAAGCCATAAATATGACCTATAGTTAACTTTGGCTGAGGTAGGTGCTTTTAAGATGATTGCTGATTTCTCTTTCCATTCTGATTGTTGGCACATGAAAACTCGTTCAATTTAGATGTGCCGTGGAAACGGAAGGAAGTGGCGAACCTTACGCCTATAGAGACCTGGAAGCCAATTATCCAGTTTGCCGTGTGAAATGAGAAGAAAGCACATCCGCTTGCCGACACTTTTAGGCAATACGCGAATGAGAGAGGAAGAGGCACCTGTGAACTTACATCCCAGTTCGTATACAAAGGCAGGAAAAAAAAACTATTTGGTTCCCGAAGCAACAACAACAACGACAGTGTGAAAAGGAAAGCTTATTCCAGCGTTCTAGTTAACGCCTGAGCCAGGAAACTAGTTTGTCAGTTCTAGTAGGTCAGCTGATGCACTCAACGAGGCTGCATGCACGTGGCAACCGTGCTTTCAATTTACTTTACCTCCTTTCCCGTTGCAGCCACGTATTTAAAAGAGCGGCTGAGATCTAGAAGTTGGAGTCAACACTCCTTTCTCACCCACGCACTACAAACAATTCGTCACTGAAACGAGCCGAAAGGGTTGAAGTATATTTACGAGAGAAAGCGTATCGGCATATACCACCGTAAGCTCCCTGCTCTCGTAGCTGGATAACAAACAGTAGCAAGCTGTCACAATAATGTGATCGGAAAAAAAAAAGAGAGAGCAGAAGGTGGAGAAACTGTGTCTGTTGACCAGCGTGGGAAACACAAAGCGCGCATTTAGAACGTAAAAAAAAAAAACAAACAAAAAATGATCGGAGCCGACTTGAACGAAACGCTTAGCTGAAAGAAAAGATTTTTTTTTTTGTATGTGTGCGTAGTTGCTCACTGGGGTTTTCGTTAGTTGTCATCCCACTCGCATGAAGCATAAAGTGGGGGAAAACACATAGAAAGTTCTCTTTCCTTTCAATCAAGCAGATTAAGGCAGGGGCTAACAAACGAAGAGAAAGGTAATGAGGAAGGGGAGGGGGGAGAAAGAGTTCAAGCCCGTTTCGAAAGGTTCTAATCTCTCGAAGAAACAAGACGCATAAATTGTGACGTACTTTCGCTTTTTCTTATTGGCTTCACTTTTCTATGCTTCGTTTATAGACCTCATCTTAGAGCACTTTCGGCACTTCTGACTCTGCGTACCCACCGACAAAAAAAAAAAAAAGACATAATGCAATGGCCGTTCTCACGTAGAACAACAACAAAACAAAGGAGACGGAAGATGAAAAATAATATATATATATATATTTTCCCTGCTGTTACGTTTCGCTTCGTGCCAATACGTGGTGTCTGTCCAGATATTAAAACAAACAGAACACACACACGAAGTACTGTTTCATCCTATGTCTTTATTCGTGTAAGATGAATGGGGGGATGCAGGGAGAATAGTCGAGTCGCTTACTTTTTCCTCACCTGTCAGCTTCACTTAAAACAAAAAACAAGGAAAAAGTCACTTGGCTTAAAATAAAAAGAGCTTCCTGGCCAGGGAGTTCAGACAAGCCTACGTGAAGAGAAAGAGAGGAAAATACAGTAAGATAAACCAACAATAAAAACAAGAAAGGGCGAAAGCGTTCGTCAAGGAGTCCTGTGGTTCCAGAGCACACTGCGCTCAACAAGTATATATATATATATATATATATATATACATATGTTCAAGGTCTTGTAAGACGAGGTTGTGCAGAGCGTACACTAACATGAATTAAAGAGAGAAAACGTATTTCCGATGCTTTCGTACGCTTTTGTGCTAGGAAATAGACGCAACACGACAGGAACCCTGGCAGTAAGGGAAAGAAGGTTGGATGCACCAGTTATGTTGCCAGTAGAGAAACCCAGCTGGTGTACATGCTCGGAAAAAAGCATGCAATACCAAATTCACAAGGGGAAAAGTCGCGGAAGTGATTTCTGCTTTACTGCGACCAGCTCACAATTATTGGTGCTTGCTTTTAATAGCTTTCTTTTTCTCGTTATATGGTCAGATTTGCGTACCTGTGGCAAGAACACTCTCGCGGAGAGACAGACTTGGTAGTAAAAACCGGTCGCTACTGCCGACTAGAGTAGACGGGAAAAAAGGAGAAAGAAAGTGCAAGCCACAGGAGACGCCAAGTAAGTATAAAAAATTAAACAACAGCATGACATGAACAAATGTAAAGAATAGCTGGCAGACACTGAACAAACAACTGTTACAGTATTCGAGCGCCCATCAATAGACAATACTCGCAATTGAGCTCTTTGGTGCACAAAGACACGGAGGAAAAAGAAAACCTCGAGGTTATCGCAAGGGGGCGGAAACAAACAAAAAAGAACGGAGTGGAAAGCTATCGTTGAACACATTCGTTTGGCAAATAGTTTTTGAGAAAAAAAAACAAAGAAAAAAAAGGATGTGAAATCAAAAATATGTTCGCTGGCTCTTTATAAACGCAAGAGAGGAATAAAGACAAGGGGTCCCGGGCACAAAGAGGAGAAAAAGAAAACAAAGTTCTGACCTTACAGACGGGCAAGACGTGGCCTTACGGAAACCTCAAAGAGCTCACTAAATATAGTGTCTAGGACAACGTAGTGGATTTAGTCTCTCGTGTTGTTTTCGCTTTCAAAAAACGATATTGTTATTTTTCCTCTGTCTTCCAGCAGCTGGAAGTAAAGTACATCTTTTTTGTGTGACACTGTGATTCAATGAACCTCACTAGAAAGACACCGCCGCGCAAGCACCACTACACGTCACGTAAACCCTTGATTAGGTCACTTTTGGAACACGCAATGTACTCTCGTGGGCCGAGCAGCAGCAGCGACAACGAAGAGAAAATGCGTCAACGCGACGCGCTCCGTTTGTAAGATTCTAGCGGTGCGAAGGCGCAAAGGTAATACAAGGGGGCTTTCTATACAATTTCTGCTCGTACAATTAGGCATTTGTGCAGACCCAAAGAACAACAAAGATCCTTTAGCACCCAATAAATTATGTATTGTGCGCAAGCTTGAAGCTGCTGTTCTACTTTGCTTGGTCGCAGAGCATCCACGGAAACGAAGGAGGACGGATAAAAAAAATAGGGGGTACGGAAAAAAAAACAAAGGAGGATCACTGGGAGAATACACCCAGAGCATTCACAGCAAAAGGGCCACAACGACGGTCAGTGAGAATTACACAAAACAAGGCAACACACATCGCAGTGACAACTTCACCTAAACGAAGTCAAGAAAAGGGAAGAAGAGTAGACGTTTAGAACAAAAAAAAGAAAAAGATGAGCGTAAATACGACAAAGCTGACCATTTTCACACGTGACCTCAGTGTGAAGACAGGAAGGAGATACGGAAGAAAAATCAGACACACAAAAAGAAAAAAGAAAACTACGTGGTGCGCGAGAGAATAAACGATTCAATTTAACACCAGTAAAAAATAAATCAAGGTGAACGGATGACCAGAGGCTGACCGAATTTCGAATAACAAAGAGTGGCTTCATTCGGGATTTAATAACTTTCCCCTCCGTTTGAGAGCCTCGGGGTGGGGAAGCGAAAGTGTGCTTGCCATAAAATGAGCTTTACAGCCCCTTGAGAACGAGTGCCTCGCAGCACTGGTACTCATCTTTGTGCACAAACACCGAGCAGCCTAGTTCACGGAACAGGCGGTTCTCGCACTGTCCCAGCCTAGCGGGAAGGACGCGGAGAAGCGGCTTACGGGACAGAGCGGTAGAGGTGGACGACGGGACATCTGCCATAGCTTTAATTTGCTCGCCGCGAAACTTGTCCACCACTTTCGAGAGCGATGCAGTGTTGTATACAATGTCGCCGTGGAACTTGCTAGACAGAAGGAGGAGAGCTATCATGCACCGCGGGCTGTTCGAGCGGGTGAAGACCTCGCCGAGGCTGCTGGTGCTACCGCTGCGGCTGCGGGCCAGCGAGCGGCTCACGAAGTCCAGCGAAGCCTCCGACAGGATGTCGGTGTTGTCGTGGTGACTGTAGTCGCTTGACGTGCTGCTGCACACGTGCGGCAATCCTGCCGTGGCGGTCGCACAGCACCCGCGGATGGGCGTATCGGTGTTGCTCGAGGCGTCGGTGTCAGACTCAATGGCATGCTCGCACCAATGCGGGAAGCGAAAAGACAGGCGGTTCACGAGGCAGAGTGCATGAATGACGACCTCGGCCGAGAACCACGTCTCGTTCACGAAGAGAAGATCAAAGATCTCATCCACGTGGAACCCCGTCAGAGCATGGAAAAGATGCTTCACGTTGGCGGCGATTTTTGAACGCAGTTCTGAGTCTTCGGCGGCGCGTTGGTAGATGGACAGAACGTGCAAGCCCCACCCTCCCCTCATTGCGGTCACCCGATGAAGCGGAGGAAGGGCGGTGGCATCATCAGGAGCAGCACCAGTAGCTGCGTTCACAGGCGTATTGCATTGCGTGCTACTGCACTCCGGCATCGTCGCCGAACATGAGGAAGCGTTGGGCGAAGAGGGATCGAGGGAGAGCTGGTCGCCCATCTCCGAAGATGGCGCGGTCGGCGTGGTACGGTCGATGTCGCACGGCAGCGTGATGTGCGTGGCGCAGGAAGCGACTTCACTTTCGGCGTTGAGGGTCGGCAGAGTGGTGGCGAAAATGGAGAGGGATGACATTTGAAACGGACTGGGGTCGACAATGAGTGCCATGAAAAGAAACAGAAGAAAAACAGTAACGTGCAGAAAACTGTCAGGGAAAAAAACAACAACTATTGTCGTGGAACAAACACACGAAAACAGATTTCTCTGATTGGGTTCGGAAAGTAGCGAAAATGTCTTTAAATTGTACGCCTGTTTTCCCTTCGCTTCTCAAAAACAAAAAGCACGGCACAGTAAAAACTTGTGGCAGGGAAGAAATGACTGCAAGGTGAAAAAGAAGGGTGAAGGAAAAAAAAAGAAAAACAGCTTTCTTAGTTTTGCGTAGTTGGAGCGCAGTTTGACTGCAAACGTCAAGAGGGTCAAAGTCAAATAATAACGTTACGTGCGGTGAGTCACAAATCAATAAGCAATTATCACGGTTAGAACAGAAGACGAGTACTTTCTACACCAGACAGGGCCTCCAAAACCGAGAGCAAATAAACAACACAGAAATACGCGTTGAGGCAAATGGAAAGCAGAGAGGCCGCTAAAGGAGTGCAGTGACGGAAAACGATTATGGCTGATATATACGTACAAACCAAAGGTTGGCGATAGGGAAGGGCAGGAGATCACTACACTCTCGTAAAACTGACGCACGTTTCACCCACAAGATGTCTTCCCGCGGTGCTGTACGGAGGTAGGGAAAAAAAGTAGCTGAACACAATAAATAATGGTCAGAAAAATATATATATATATATATATATATATATATATATACTTATCCTCTATCTTTGTGGGGTGCCACTGCCTCTAAAGATAGAACTGTGCTTCAATAAGCTTGTTTCTACCAAAAACGACCTCTCTTTTCTACTTGGCAGACCTCGACACTGTGCTCTTCTAAAAGGAAATTGCTGCACCGCTTTTTGTATTCGCTTGACTCGAGCTGGATCTTACTCGAGTAGTCTTGATCGTCGGCTTTTCAGCAGACGACAGTCAAAAAGGGTGATGTGTTGAAAGGGCGAGTGCCTGTAACCTGTCTTTCTCACCGAAGAAGAGAAGGTGGGCCACACCTTAAAGTTTAGCAGCCGAAGGCGGACTATATGAAAGTGAAATGGAATACACTCTAAAGAAGATTCAGGGTGTGTTGCTTTTTCCTCTTGCACTACGTAGGCCACACAAAATGACTACAGAAAAAAGAAGTTTCAAAATGCACGGAAAGCCACAACAGCAACTGTTTTAGAGTCTCTGGGCGTGAGTGATGAAAATCAAAGATTTGAAAGAACGAGGATGAAGAGAACACTGGGAGCGTCTCCTCATAAAAATAAAGTAGGTCCTCCCGCACCTTGTTCTTGTGTCAAAAAAAAAAAAAGATTAAAAGGTACACAAAGTAAAAAAAAAAAGAAAAAGAAAATGCGGTGGGAGTGACGCTGAAAACTTGCACGAAGGTATGGGTCAGGTCAGTCTCAAAAAAGGAGAGAACAGTATTGCCAAACGCTTTCCCCCCACTAACGTCAATAACTGTGAATAGAATTTCAATAATGTATAAAAACAGAGCTTATCTTATGGGTCGAAACTAGACAGAACAGTTTTCCAGTTGGGTAGGAGGCTGCACAGCAAGCTAAAGTGAATAATGGTCTTCCCAAATTCGCTGTTCTCCCTTCCGCAGAAAAAAAAAGGATGTAATACGTCGGATGACTGAGAATAACCTATCAACTTTTTCCTTTTTTCCAGTTTTTGTGAATGCCGTGAAAGTGGAATTCAGAAACAAACAAATTCACGCTCTTGAAGGTTCAGCGCTGGTGAAAACTGGTTAGCGGCGAGACAAGCGGAAGGGCACCAAAAAAAGAAAAGACAAAGAGAAAGTGGACGTGGTGGATTTCTCTCCTTTTTCTTTTGTAACGAGGTCGTACCCAGTAAAACCGCGCTTAACGCAAGAAAGAATGAAAAGTCGGACTCGTCAACCCCCAAAAAAGTGCCAGTTTACACTACTAAGCAGAACGTACACAAATAAAAAGAAAAGAGTAAGAAATCCAGGAACTCAGCGGTACCAGTAGAAGAGAAGACACTGCTAAATAAAAGTCCAGTTTGTTTTGATAGGAAGACCAATCGAAGCTTCAAGGGATTCTTGCCGAGAGCAGTAAAGAGCTATTATTTCAATGAGAGTAAGCGCACTGTTTCCGTCGCGGTAATGATGACTTTCTTTCAGCTACTACTCGCTAAAGGCCGCAAAAAAAAAAAAGAAATTGGAGGTAAAGTACGAAAAGGAAATTCCTTATCTGTTTGACAAAAAGGATTTTTCTCTTTTCGCTTTTCTGTCTCTTATCTATCTGCTTTTCATGTACTCAATAGTCACACTGATTGAGTCTGCTCTGCTCTTTAGCTAAACGGTATCGAAACTAACAGCACGCACACACGCAAAAAAAAAAAAAGTGAATCAAGGAGAAGTGAAAGAGTAAAAACACCTGCGCAAATAATCACAGAAGTATGAATTCGGTTTCGCGTGATTATTTCCCCCTTTTGTGTGTGTTAGCTTGCTGTGCTGTCAATCGACTGCGTCGAGAAAGAGAAGAATAGTGCACAGGGAAATCCGTGTGAGAGAGAGAGAGGAGATGCGAGGTGATGTAACAGTGACTCAGGGCAGAGGGAGAAAGCCAAAAGAAATAAACAGAACCAACAAGAAGAAAAGGTTCGTTGAGGCTGTCGGTACACGAAGGAGAGGAACTTAAATACAGTTATTTTTCCAAGCGAACTTAAATGCTCAAAGAGACGGTAATAGTAGTTAAGGAAGGAAGCAACGGAAAAGAGATAAAAAAACACGTCGACGAAGTTTTACTTGTATATATATATATAACAGAGATACTTCTTCTTTCTGCTCCTAATGAAAACTGAGGTTGAGTTGATTAATTATTTATTTTTTTTTGTTTTGGTAGCAATCGTTCTAGTTTGCCTTTTCGTAAGAGGAGAACAGTAGGCGAGGTTTCCCTTTAATAAAAAAAAAAAAAGACGCAGAAAAAAGAAAGAAAAATACACAAGAGAAGGCTCGTAGGTAAAACGCAACGACTCCGCTCTTGGATTGAAACTCGTTTTTTCTTCTTCGTTTTTCTTCTCTGTTGGAGTATTCAGCAAACGCGTGGAACGTATACTGAACGGAGGCTGATCGAGTTTACTTTACTTCTTTGTAGTCGCTTTTTCCTTTTTTTCCTTTGTTCAGATCGTAGACGATTTTTAAGTGCTTCCTGATTATTACTTTGGGCTTCTTTTTATTTTATCTTTTTTTTTTTTTAGCAACAACGAGGTGGATATGGAAATAACCGTTATAAAGCAGTGAGTAAAAAGCCGAGGGGGGGGGAACAAAAACGAGAGGAAACGAGAGTAAATAGTGCAGTCGCAGCAAGAAAAAAAATAAAAAAAAGAGCGGAGTGCTGGCGACAGTCTTTATCACGTGTTTAATTGGGGGTAAAAAAAAAAACGAGGGAGTAAAAACAGGCGCAAAAGTCAAGCAGCTTCTACGAGTAAAGCTGGAAGAAGGAGAACTGAAAAGTGAAGACGAAAGAAAAGAAAGAAGGAAGAAAGGGAAGAGTGAAGTTCACGCGCAAAGAAAAGGCTGACTACTACGTCAATGATGTGTAAGCACTTTAATAACTTCACCTTCAATTCGATGACTTATCGCACGGCGTTGATGTTCCCATGCAAGCCCTCTTTTTTTATATATTATGTTCTTTGATTGTTTTCGTGAATTCCTTTAATTGCGTTTCGTATGCTGTAATGCTTGTAAGCTTGAGATGAATGTGAATGGAAATGGGGTAGCCCGTGAAGAGTGGACAGAGTGATGATGGCTGAAGAGGATGAGCTGAGAGCAAGAAATACCTTGTTTGTGGCTTTTACACGGCACACACACACACACACACACACACGAACAACAAAAAAAGGCAAATGCAAGCAGTAAGTGTGTGTAATCCGTATCGGTCGGGGGAGGTAAAGGAGAAACTGCAGAGAAAAGCAAGGGTAAGAGCGGGAGAACAATACAGTACAAGAAAAAAAAGTGACACTCTACAGGACTGCAGAAAAGACCATCCAATCATCTTGAAGTCCGCGCGTCAACACTGACTGGGCGGAAAAGAGGAAAAAAATACAATTAAAGGCTAACGCGGCTTCTGCTTTAAAAAGCCAGCTTGTTTTTTTAGTGAGTGCTCTTCGATTAAAACCTTTTTTTTATTAGACAGCTTTTTTTTTTTTTTTGCATATTGCTGTTGGATGTATACAAGTTGTACTGGGCGTGTACGTGAGCGTGTTCAGCAGTTAGATACTTCGGGCACGACATGGGGAGAAAAATAACAGCAAAGAGAAAACAGGAAAGAAAGCTGACACGCTCTTACGCAGCTTTACATTCTTTTTATCAGATGCTTTGCTTTGCAGATTTCCTCTGCTGCCTCGTTGTGTTTGTGCAACGTTTTCGCCGCAGCGGTCCTACGAAAAGCACAAGACAACACCACGTGAGTAGTATTTCTTACGGAACACGTTCCTTTCACGCACTCAAGCACATAAAAAATAATAATAATATTATTGTTGACCAATACAATAAGGTAATAATAATAAAACAGGAGAAGTCGAAACGAGACCTTATGGTAAGGCAGCACGGTCTGCTGTGGCGGCACTCATGCTTACAAAGAGCAGCTACTGTTGCTGTTGCTGTCTTTCTCAATCCAGCCCGAGAGCGCCTCTTCCCATAAAAACCAGATCAACTTCCTTCCCCGTTCGTTGGAATATTATTATTTCATATGCGTTTGTTATTGCTGTTCTTTTTTTTTTTTACTCGTCGTCGTCCTCCGCCCTCTCTTTTTCCAAGGGCTCGTCGTCTGCGGAGTCGCGATCGCTTGCGTTGCCCTCCAGGTCCAGCCACACACTCTGCACTTTCTTGGCCAGCTTCACCAAAATCTCCTGCGTCTTCGGCTTCACCTTTGTCGAGCTCCGCTCCGCATCGATGCGCTTCGACAAGCGCATCATCATCTGCTTTGTGCGCTTCTTGCCCGCCGCATCTGTCGTTGTAAACGACAACTTAAACGAATTGTGCGTGAAGGCGGCTTCAATTGAGGCATCTTCAAGCGTCTCGTCGCTGGCTGGCGGCGCTGTCTCCACGTACACCGAGACGAACTTCTCCCCGTCGCACCAGCTGTACTTAGAGACGGAGATAGTCGGCACGGTAGGAATGGCCACCGTAGCAATGTCGTCCTTTGACACAAGGTGCGGCGTGGGCATCGGCGCCACATCGCCCAGCTTCGCTCGTTCCTTTTCGTGACCGTGCCAGTAGTAGTAGGAGTTCGCTTTGTTCTTGGCGGGGGCGGAGGGCTGCGCGTCGGGTGCGTCCGTGGTGGATTCAGTGGTAGTGGTGGCTGCTGCCTTCTCCTCCGTCGAGGTCGACTGCGGCGGCGCCTCCACGTCCGTGGTCGGTTGCTCCTCAGCAGACATTTCTTTTGTGTGCACGTAAACGTATACAAGGCCAATAAGAAGAGTCAGAAAAGTGACGGTGGCCTCTCCAAGTGCACACTTAATGCAGAAAAACCCACAAAACAAATGAGGACAGCGGCACGAAAAGAGACCACTTACACTTGTTTTCTTTCTTCTCCCTTTCCTTTAAGTGGACTGTTTAAGAAGTGAAGCTTGTGATTTACGCTTTTTCACAACGCCAACGCGCACCTTCTTCCTCCACTCGCGTCAACCTCAATACTCAGCTGCTTGGCGCGTCACTGTCGTTATGGTATGAGAAAGCAAAACAGATAAAGAGAAACGGGTTAGCTCTCTAATTAGATATATAATAAGAGGCAGTAGCTACAACTTTCCCGGTTTTACCAGCGGTAAAAACAGAAATGGAGGGAGAGAGAGAGCACGAAACAGCAGAAAGTAGATTATGATATGAACCGATTTAACATGAAGAGGGAAAGAAGAGCAACCGATTCCAATTAGATAGCTTAGAAGCATCCTTTTGGGTATTTAGCAGAGAAAGTGGGCTTCAGTTTATTTTTCTCTCTTCGCTAGTTCGCTTTCCCAATTAAAGGCTTTCAAAACATGGATTGAGCTGATTTCTCTCATTTAAGAGTGAACATCTGCATCAACGTACCTCTCTGCACAGGATTGAAAGGCCCTTGCGCCGCTTTACAGCCTTACCATTTAGCTAAAGTATAGAACATTTGTCCTTCAAAGCTCTGTATGACGATGCAGCGCAGACACCAGAGCTGTTCCTTTCGAAGATTCAAGAAGATGATACAATGTGTCAAAAGATCGGTTTCATTGAGCTACCAAACAGCAATCAAACAACTGGAAACGACAAAGTTAGGACCACGTTGAGAGAGAGAGAGAAACAAATGGCCTAAATGAATACGTGAAGCAGTCAGGTCCAAGCAGCAGGAGGCACGGCACGGCCCCCGAACCAATCGGAAGATGACGGGGGTAAGAGAAAAGAAGTGTCAGATTGTTAACGAACAGGTTTCGTTTGCGTCGTTCTTTCCGTTGGTCGCCGTTGACCATCCATCTCCTTCCTCCATTCTCTCTACCAGTCGTCATCCCAGTTGTCATCGTCGTCCATTTTCACCTGGTGCCCTGGCATCCTCGACGCCGTAGCCGGGGAGGTGAAAGTGTTTGGGCGTAGCGGCTTCACCCCCCAAGCGGTAACAAATGACGTCGGCGTCCCACCACCAAGCCCGCTTCCGCTGTTGACACTAGCGCCCCCGATGCTTCCAACAGCAACGCCGGAGGTCGGCGTCGTCCGCACGGGGGGTGACTTCTTGCGCAGACTCATCCCACCGGGCCGACGCACCGGCGTAGGGGTCGCAACCGCCGACCCAATTGTCGGCATTGCTCGGCCCGCCAGCGGGGTGCTGGGGGGTGTCTTTTTACTGTGTGCAGTGTGCAAGCCGCCTGCCAGCGATATCGGCGTCCGTCCCGCAGCAGCCGACATAGAGAGCGGTTTGGCACTCACGCTGCTGACGCCGCCACCGCTTCCCCACGTTGGATCCTGCGCTGTAACCATCGCCCCTTGCACTCTACGCAGCGGTGAGGGTGTTATACTGACCTCCTCAAACTCGTCATCATCTTCATCGTCGCCCCAGCCGTCAGCAGCGCTGACAACTCCTGTGCTGAGTGCACCGGGATCAACAGACGGGTGCAGGGAAGTCGCAGTTGAGTTCATCCCAATGAACTGCGCTCCCATAATCATCTGTCCAAGCAAAGAACTGGAGACCTCTTGAGCTTCCCGTGACAATTTCGCACGAGAAATCATCTCCTCCGCCTCAAGGGCAGCAGAAACACCACGAGGAGCACCCACTGCGGAGACCTCCTGAGCAAGGCGCCGCTCCTCGGCCTCGCGCTCCAGGCGTGCCTGCTCCTCGGCAGCCTCCTGAGCAAGGCGCCGCTCCTCGGCCTCGCGCTCCAGGCGTGCCTGCTCCTCAGCAGCCTCCTGAGCAAGGCGCCGCTCCTCGGCCTCACGCTCCAGGCGTGCCTGCTCCTCAGCAGCCTCCTGAGCAAGGCGCCGCTCCTCGGCCTCGCGCTCCAGGCGTGCCTGCTCCTCAGCAGCCTCCTGAGCAAGGCGCCGCTCCTCGGCCTCGCGCTCCAGGCGTGCCTGCTCCTCAGCAGCCTCCTGAGCAAGGCGCCGCTCCTCGGCCTCGCGCTCCAGGCGTGCCTGCTCCTCAGCAGCCTCCTGAGCAAGGCGCCGCTCCTCGGCCTCGCGCTCCAGGCGTGCCTGCTCCTCAGCAGCCTCCTGAGCAAGGCGCCGCTCCTCGGCAGCCTCCTGAGCAAGGCGCCGCTCCTCGGCCTCGCGCTCCAGGCGTGCCTGCTCCTCAGCAGCCTCCTGAGCAAGGCGCCGCTCCTCGGCCTCGCGCTCCAGGCGTGCCTGCTCCTCAGCAGCCTCCTGAGCAAGGCGCCGCTCCTCGGCCTCGCGCTCCAGGCGTGCCTGCTCCTCAGCAGCCTCCTGAGCAAGGCGCCGCTCCTCGGCAGCCTCCTGAGCAAGGCGCCGCTCCTCGGCCTCGCGCTCCAGGCGTGCCTGCTCCTCAGCAGCCTCCTGCGCTCCAGGCGTGCCTGCTCCTCAGCAGCCTCCTGAGCAAGGCGCCGCTCCTCGGCCTCGCGCTCCAGGCGTGCCTGCTCCTCAGCAGCCTCCTGAGCAAGGCGCCGCTCCTCGGCCTCGCGCTCCAGGCGTGCCTGCTCCTCAGCAGCCTCCTGAGCAAGGCGCCGCTCCTCGGCCTCGCGCTCCAGGCGTGCCTGCTCCTCAGCAGCCTCCTGAGCAAGGCGCCGCTCCTCGGCCTCGCGCTCCAGGCGTGCCTGCTCCTCAGCAGCCTCCTGAGCAAGGCGCCGCTCCTCGGCCTCGCGCTCCAGGCGTGCCTGCTCCTCAGCAGCCTCCTGAGCAAGGCGCCGCTCCTCGGCCTCGCGCTCCAGGCGTGCCTGCTCCTCAGCAGCCTCCTGAGCAAGGCGCCGCTCCTCGGCCTCGCGCTCCAGGCGTGCCTGCTCCTCAGCAGCCTCCTGAGCAAGGCGCCGCTCCTCGGCCTCGCGCTCCAGGCGTGCCTGCTCCTCAGCAGCCTCCTGAGCAAGGCGCCGCTCCTCGGCCTCGCGCTCCAGGCGTGCCTGCTCCTCAGCAGCCTCCTGAGCAAGGCGCCGCTCCTCGGCCTCGCGCTCCAGGCGTGCCTGCTCCTCAGCAGCCTCCTGAGCAAGGCGCCGCTCCTCGGCCTCGCGCTCCAGGCGTGCCTGCTCCTCAGCAGCCTCCTGAGCAAGGCGCCGCTCCTCGGCCTCGCGCTCCAGGCGTGCCTGCTCCTCAGCAGCCTCCTGAGCAAGGCGCCGCTCCTCGGCCTCGCGCTCCAGGCGTGCCTGCTCCTCAGCAGCCTCCTGAGCAAGGCGCCGCTCCTCGGCCTCGCGCTCCAGGCGTGCCTGCTCCTCAGCAGCCTGCCTGAGCAAGGCGCCGCTCCTCGGCCTCGCGCTCCAGGCGTGCCTGCTCCTCAGCAGCCTCCTGAGCAAGGCGCCGCTCCTCGGCCTCGCGCTCCAGGCGTGCCTGCTCCTCAGCAGCCTGCTGAGCAAGGCGCCGCTCCTCGGCCTCGCGCTCCAGGCGTGCCTGCTCCTCAGCAGCCTCCTGAGCAAGGCGCCGCTCCTCGGCCTCACGCTCCAGGCGTGCCTGCTCCTCAGCAGCCTCCTGAGCAAGGCGCCGCTCCTCGGCCTCGCGCTCCAGGCGTGCCTGCTCCTCAGCAGCCTGCTGAGCAAGGCGCCGCTCCTCGGCCTCGCGCTCCAGGCGTGCCTGCTCCTCAGCAGCCTCCTGAGCAAGGCGCCGCTCCTCGGCCTCGCGCTCCAGGCGTGCCTGCTCCTCAGCAGCCTCCTGAGCAAGGCGCCGCTCCTCGGCCTCGCGCTCCAGGCGTGCCTGCTCCTCAGCAGCCTGCTGAGCAAGGCGCCGCTCCTCGGCCTCGCGCTCCAGGCGTGCCTGCTCCTCAGCAGCCTCCTGAGCAAGGCGCCGCTCCTCGGCCTCACGCTCCAGGCGTGCCTGCTCCTCAGCAGCCTCCTGAGCAAGGCGCCGCTCCTCGGCCTCGCGCTCCAGGCGTGCCTGCTCCTCAGCAGCCTGCTGAGCAAGGCGCCGCTCCTCGGCCTCGCGCTCCAGGCGTGCCTGCTCCTCAGCAGCCTCCTGAGCAAGGCGCCGCTCCTCGGCCTCGCGCTCCAGGCGT
This sequence comes from Crithidia expoeki, assembly GCA_900240875.1. NCBI lineage: Eukaryota > Euglenozoa > Kinetoplastea > Trypanosomatida > Trypanosomatidae > Crithidia > Crithidia expoeki. Next base: position 784,451 of record OESE01000220.1, read on the forward strand.
GCCTGCTCCTCAGCAGCCTGCTGAGCAAGGCGCCGCTCCTCGGCCTCGCGCTCCAGGCGTGCCTGCTCCTCAGCAGCCTCCTGAGCAAGGCGCCGCTCCTCGGCCTCACGCTCCAGGCGTGCCTGCTCCTCAGCAGCCTCCTGAGCAAGGCGCCGCTCCTCGGCCTCGCGCTCCAGGCGTGCCTGCTCCTCAGCAGCCTGCTGAGCAAGGCGCCGCTCCTCGGCCTCGCGCTCCAGGCGTGCCTGCTCCTTTTCGTTTTCGGGCCCTATTTGTGCGGCGGCTACTGCGCTTTTGTTGGCTGTGGTGTCGTTTGTCCACCCATTGGCTGTTGTAGCTTCAAGGTAGATCTCTTGCGGCGTAACATGTATTCCTTGTGGTTCCGCTGATATCGTCGTCTGGAAGACTACTTGGGACGCGGTAGGTGTAGGTTGAGCAACGGCCCCTACCCGAAAAGGTTTGAATTGGGGGACGTATAACTTCGGTGGGTCTTCTGGGGGCGCGGTGACTGCATGGGGGACCGGTTTGGGCGTTGCGAGCTTGTGTGTTGATGTTGCGGGCGGCGTCGTCGTTGTGGAGGACGTCGCCTCGTGGGCTTCGGCGTCAACAGAAAAGGTGACGGGCAGAGAGCGCAGGAGATCGTACCGCTCGTCTTTCAACAGTCGTCCACGTGCCGCCACGGCTGTCATTGGCTGTGTCGAGTCACTCCGAATGCGCTCTATTTGGTCCATCAAACGGGCCGCTACCGTCTTCTGGTCTTCTGTCGCGTTGGCGCCTGTGTAGCGTGATTGAATGGCTTCGTGGCACGTGATTAGTCGTCGATTCACCGTCCGGTCCCACCACTCGTAGCACGCGGCATAATCGTTTGTGTGGGTTATTTGCTCCTCAATGCTAAGACTGAGGAGGAAATTTGCCTCCTCTAATGCATCGCAGGCGCGGCTTGTTGTCTGCGCCACGCCGTCCACTAGGAGCTTCAAGAGTTCCTCGTTGGACAGGGCAGCGCGCTGCTCGGGGGAAAACGCAAAGAGCGGGGGCACGGACTCCTCTTTCAGTGGAACCGCCTCGTCAAAGGCCTCCCGGAGCACCTGTGTGGCTGTGTTGTTTACTCTGACCCAGAGACGAAACAACTCGTTGGTCAACCCGCTGACTGTCTCCTCCACCCCGTTTGAGTCCGTCGCACAGAGGGCAGCATCAGCGGTAACTGTGGCGCTGCTTTCGGCACCGTTGCTGTTGCTGGCGTTTACGGTGCCGGGAAGTGGTGCTATCACACGCCGCACGGACTCCCGCACGTCACTCAAAAAACTCCACATTGCTACTGAAGCTAAATACTAGAATGGAGTACAAAAGGAAAAGCGACGTTCAACAGCGGCGACGCTGCTGCGAAACCCGCCACAACGAGAAAGAGTCAAGTAAACAAACGTTAAGGAGAGCGCTTTTCGAGTCTGAAGCACCAACAGGCACAAACTATACGCTCTACTTCTCTGTTCTTTTGCGTAGGTTGGAGGGGAAAATGCAGCCGTTGAACAACAACGCAGTTTTTCGCGCAAATCAAACAATCGAAAAAAAAAAAAACTCAAAGGAAATACGGTTTCTCTTATGTGACAATTTTGGCGGCACACGGATATGCCTAAACAACCGCCCCTTCGCTCACACACTTCGACGAGCAGACGTATCGATGGCGTTAGTGAGGTGAAAGCAGAATACCTGCGGCTAGATTGCTGAACGACGAAGAGAGTTAGGGAGAGGGAGAAAGAAAAAGAAACGATTCAGTACGTGCATTGAAAAAGCCAAGTGTTGACGCTTTTTGTCTTTCATCGGTACTTTTGATCAGAAAAGGGGAAAACGCGCTTCTCGAGTAACGCTTCAAAAGCTCACCGTTGTAAGCGGCTAAGTGTACTAAATACTGTGGCCATAATGAGACGCTTGTTTGGTTTTCAGCGGTTTCGAAAACAGTTCATTTTTTTTTTTACTTGCCCGGCATTTTCTCTATTAAGAGAAACCAGCTACAGGCACGTTTATTGCCGACGTGTGACTGTCAACTTGTGTAAGCACGTAAAACGGGTACGCCTCATTAACCTATAAAGCCCATCAAAATTAACACGTCAATGTCGCACGGCCCCACCAAAAGCACACTTGGTTGTCCTTCCTGCTCCTGTTAACGTCCAAACTGGAGGTTCGGTCTCGTTTACACATGGGTAGTTAGAGAAAATGGAGAGCAAACGCAACCTCAACGCGAAAAAAAAAATGTGAACTGTGCGGAAGAACCATAGTAAAAAACGGAGCAGCAAGAAACACCTCCACACCGCGGTTTTCTTTTACCTTCGCTACGCCGGGTACATGTTGTGCGTGTACCGTCCGTCCGGCCTCTGTAGCGGATGGATCTTGACGTCGGCGTTCATTTGTGTGAACTTGCCGCTCGGGTAAGCGCCCGATGGCTGAGACACCTTCACCGGCATCGCCGGCCCTTGCAGATACGGCAGAGCGTAGTAGCGCTCCATCTCACGAGTGCGCAGGACGCCGTGTGTGTGCTGCTGTGCGCGGAACGCCTTCCGCTCATTCTGCTTCACAATGTCTGCAGCCACGAGCTCGAGGTGTTGCAGCACACCAAGCGGGACCGATTCAATTGCGTCGCGGTGCCACCACGTGTAGAGGGCCTCCTGCTTTGCGGCAACATCGGCGATGGTGCGAATGTCCGACTCTTGCTCAATGCGCTCTAGGTAACTCTGCAGTTCCTCGCGCGTCCAGCACTTTGAAGTGTACTGATAGATAAATGGGGCGGTGTAGGACAGTGGGAAGTGCGATGGTGTTTCGTAGGCCTGACCCACCTCTGCGTAGTAGTTCCACTCTGGGCGGCCGTCGTTGGCGCCGGCGTTGGCAGCGGAGACAGTACGTCGGCACACACCGTCCTGGTGAAAGCGAATTGGGTCGTCGGTCCACCGCGCCCACGGCCAATGCTTGAAGTGACCGCGGTGACGCATGCGGTTGTGCCACTCTACACCGGAGCGGGGGTCCCAGGTGTTGCCGTACTCCTCGGGCATCTTGTGAGCGAGCGGGGAGCGGACGTGGGCCGCTTTGGGGGCGAGATAGCGCGCCTTGCGGCGGCGGTGGGCGTAGACCATGACGCGGTTCATGTAACCCTTGGCAGACGCTGCCAACGTACATGGCGTAGTGCGCAGCATTTTCCGTTGGGTACGCCTTTGCAATGTGGTTGCACTACAAGATCAAAAGCAAAAGAAATAAAAAAAATGTCTTTACTCTACAAAGTAGCTGAGGGATGTACTGTGAGTTGAAGTAGAGAGAGGATATAGAGCAAAGGAGGTGAAACAAGGAATCAAGACAGCTTCCCAGGTCAAGAGGTATACGGTGACAGTAAAAAAAAAAAAGAAAACATGTACTCCAGCCGGTCCGTTAACAGATTAAAAGACTCCTCTTCCAACACCACGTCGGCTATCACCTCTGATACACCGCAAGGAACCTTCTGTCCCCTCCACGAAACAAAATAAGTCGGTTACAAGGGCGGTTAGGAAGCGGCTCAAGAGCAGGTGTAGCACAACGGCGAGACCGATATGCTATGTGTTTCGTAAAGCAGTCGCTCTGCTTTCGTCGCAGAAAACTGACACAAAACTAGTTTTTCGTGTGTTTTGTTCTCTCTCTAGGGGGATTTGAAAAGCTTTAACCAAAAGCCTCAGTGAATAACTTGCCGGAATGATCAACTACGGCACGCTGAGAAAACTAAAAGAACCTATCTCACGTGTACGCTGGCGAGATGTGCACTCGCCAAACTTCCCAAACAAAGCAAGATCCGATTTCGAAGAGAAGCGAGAAAGGCTGGTCTGTACAACCAGCAAACAAAGCACAATTTCTTGCGCAGGTGCCACCTCATATATATATATATATGTACAAAGCAAAGAAGAAGTCCCTTTCTTTTACACATTAATTCCGGTGGTTCAGCACCGACTCATTCAATATTTTACCCCGCAGGTTGGTTGGCACATATTAAATTGTCTCTGTCTGTTTTTCGGTTTGCGTTTCGACGCGCAGGCTGAAGCAAAGAAAACAGGAAAGGGAGAAAACTCAAGTTTTCTGAGAGAACTAGCAATACAAGGGTTCGATTACCTTACCTCCAACATGGAAAAAAAAATTCCGCATGACACCCGCAGCAGATGGCGCACCACATCAGATTAGAAGCCGAAAACAGGATGCATAAATAAATAAATAAATAAATAAATAAATATATATATATATATATATGTAATTTTTTTTCCAAGTTTAGTTTTAGTAACTCCGTGTACATTTGCACCCACTGGGAATACACCGCTACAACTACGTTTGGGACTTACAGGACGCAACCCTTTTTTTTTTATTTGAAGCACTTTCAACTAGCGGTAAGTCAATTCTCGCTTCACGTTGAAGTGCAAGTGTACAGTCGATTTCTTTTTTCTATTTATATGTGCTTGGAAAGGGGAAGGGAGGGGGGGGGGACATTGTTCTGCGGCGTTCTTTTGCTTTCTTTATGCTCTTCCTCACCATTAAAAAACGGCGATGTTTTTTTTTTTTTTTCACCAATGCTAATCACGCATCGACTGACTCTCCGGATAATTAACAAAACAAAAAATCTGAAATGTAGGCTGTTGAGCCATTGTGTCTTCTTCGCTTCTACGTAGTGTCGCTCTTTCCCTCACGGCACGAAAAGTGCCGAAAACTACTTTTGTTCTTCACCTGTCTCACTGCGATGCAGGTCGTCAACTTCAGCAAAACAACTAGCGTCGCTAAAGTCCAGGCCACACCGCCTTGAGACAGGGCGCATAACGCAATGCAAGTAAGAGAAAGCGAATAGCGAATCAAACAAGCAAACAGAAATATCCAACGGTTCTTGGTAAGCGATAGTCCGAGTGCACCATGTAGTGGTTGTTAAGATAAATTAAAAGGGAGAGTCTTTAAAGGGGTTAACTGACACTTTTTTTTTCTTTTGTTGCGAGGTGCTGTCATGCAACAAGTAAACACAAAAAAATCATAAACAAATCAACATCGTGATTTGTTCAAAAAACGTGCGGCAAACAAACAACGAGAAAAGAAACAAAAGCAAGATGTGCCGAACGGAGTTTTCACAGATGCCACCTTTTTCCCCACACACGCACCCGTCAGCAAAATTTTATTTAAATGCAAGCACAGTCAACAAATAAGAAATGACATCGCTTTCACCAGAATATGTGAAATTTATACAGTTGCACGGGTTAAGGTCGTGTTTAACGGCGACCCAAACAGTGCTTGTACACACACGCAGACACGGACACAGACACAATATCCCCCTCCCCCCAAAAATTGATCCAAAGTCACTGACTATGCTGAGAGACGCAAATTGTGCTTTTGAGCAAGCGAAAAAACAAAATGAAGGTCGTGAAGCATGGGGCTGCTACCGTTCATGTGCACCTCAAATGAGCCAACCCCGAAGCAGACAGAAGCGAAGGCAAAGGAAGACACTATACATAGTACTACAAAGCAGAAATAAAGAATGCAACACGAGATAAACATGCATCGCAAAGAGTCGTAAACGTAAACGATATTGACAGCAAAAGTCTATTAGGTCGTCTAACGACGGTTAACAAACCAGTGCGCCAGCTGACAGAAAGAAAAAGAGAAAACTGACAAGTTGTCTAGCCGAAGTGATGCAAGAGAGGGAAAAGAAGGGCAAAGGAAAGAACCGTAGGTGATTAACTTGAAAGCATCTGAACAGCGTTCTCGTTTGAGAAAGACTGGCATCGGTGAATTAGTTGAAAACAGGTGGGAAAAAATTGTGATTAATAACTGCAAGCGTCAACAAAAACACGGTGAAAGAAGATTTGCAAAAAAAAAAACACAATTAAGTAGTTCACTTCAAATACTCCAAGAAGAAAAGACGCTTTTAAAAAGCACAAAAAAGCCTAAAATGAAAAACTTGAAGAAAGTTCACGGGACTGATCAAACACGTGAGCCTGTGATAGAGTCGACAAAACAGAAAGAAAGAAAAAAAAAAAAACGATAGGGGCATCGGAATTTTCGAGTTCGAGCTCTCGTTCTCGTTCTCGTTTCAACTACTCTGATTTCGTTGCTTGCTTAATTCAATTACGTACCGATTGTTCCTTTGGCGTTGCTGTTTTACCAGAATTGTCAGTAATTAAAAGCATGAGATACACCAACAACAAAAAACTATCCATTAATTAGGCGGCGCCGTTTTTAATCCATCTGCCGGCTGCCCCACCCCAAACCACTCCCGCAAAAGCGCCTGACACACAAACGCGATCACAAAGCCTGTCGCTGCGTACGAGATGCTGCGCTTGTGGACGTCCCACAGCCACCAGTGACGGTGCGTGCGCAGCGACCAAACCTGCTGACTGCTCAGGTAGCCGTCCGGTTCTTCAATGGGCGCCGTCTCTCCGCGTACCGGATTTGTTGCCCTCCCTGTCCCCGCTGCTGTGGCCCTCACAGGGGCGGCCGCACCAACGTTGTTGCCGCCAGCGCTGCCTTCGTGGATCGACGCGTCATTAAAACTGATGTTGCGCATGAAGGAAAAGGAGTTGTTCGCCGTGTACGGGATAAACCGACGTGCGCCTCGCTCGTTGCCCAGCGTCGTCAGACCGACAAGTCGCGCCACCGCTAAGTAAAAACTGCGACACGGCTTCGGCACTTTCGAGGCGTAGTAACCGGACAGCACCTTAAACAATATCTTCAGCACCGGACCCGCTACAATCGACGACAACTCCTTGCAAACAAACACAATTACCATGCAAGTTGTCCACTGGGCGAGAAAGCTCCAGGAGAAAAGCACGTCGGCGGTGCGCTCCGGTTTCTGCCGCGCGGACAGGGCGCCGTAGATACTGTAGAAGCACCAGAAACCGAGACAGGAGCCCATCATCACCCCGGTGAAGCGCATACTGTCCACGTAGCACGGACACGGGTCGTGCGGCGTGGCGTGCGCCATGGAGAGAATGTGGAAGGTGATGTAGAGCAGCAAGAAAGCCCACCAGGGCGGGCTGCGCCAACACAGGATGTAGGACTCCCACGGATCTACGATGGCAACGTGAAAAAGAACGCTAAAGAAGGCGATCGCCCAACCGCCGATGAGGTCGCCAATCCAGTGCATCCCGAGGTAGACGCGCGAGAAACTAACGTTGGCGAAGTAGAAGATTGCGGCGAGCCAGCACAGAAAGGCGTGCTCGGGGAAGAGACGCAGCAGCTCGCAGTAGAGAAAGTAGGAAAAGACGCCACTGTGACTTGAGTGCGTGCTCGGAAAGCCGTATTCGTTGTCGTGTGTGTCCCGCTTCCCGCGCAGCTGCAGCGGCGGGCACGGCGGGCGTGGGCAGCACACCGAGTCCTTCAGCGTTCCTGTCACGTACTGACCCATACACAGCAGCGAGGCGATTTGGATGCCATCGAGCGGGGTGCCTAGCCACACCACCGTCGGAATGAAGAGCGTGTAAAACTCTGCCTCGCCGGTCAGGCTCCACAGCTGGAAGTAACGAATTAACACCGGCTCAATAGGGCGAATGATGTGCTGGATCTTATCAATCCACCGCACCTGCTGCTCGTTGCAGTAGCGGGAGATGTACCACTCGCGGAAAACCACCGTCCGCACCGGGCGGCGCCACTGGACGAGGTTCTCGCGGGAGGCGATTGACGCTGCGGCGGCAACGTTCGTGACGGAGGCAAGGGTGACCGCTGTGGTGGGCGGCACCGTGATGACTTCTGGGTTGTCGCCCCGACGTCGCTTCTCTAGGGGAACCTGCTTGTCCAAAAGGCTGTCGCCCACGAAGGAGTTGTGCAACTCTTCTTCGCACCCAAGGGTGGGGACGTCCCACGGACGCTCCGGCGTCTGCTGGTCTTCGGCAGACGCCTGCTTGCCCGTTGTTGGCGTGCAACCTGCACCGTCGTTCTGTTGCCCATTGTTGCTATTGTAAATCATCTCTCTATTTGTGCTAGAGGCTGACAGTGAGTCGTAGAACGCTGTCGTGCGCGGGTGTGGACCATGCGACACCGGTATCCCTGATGAGGTGTTGGATGAAAAGAGGTATGGCATCAATGGGCTTCCAGTTTGTGATGTTGTCACATACATCCGTAAACGCTGGGGGTGGTCGTGCTTTCTTCTTCTAGACTCTAGAGATGACCTTTTCCGCAGAGCGAAACTACTGCCGTGCAGTTCAACAACAACAGCAACACCTGGCTTTTTAACAGAACACACACACACAAAAAAAAAGAGAATAAAGAAAAGCAAGGAAGACAACAACTAAACAGCGGATTTTTGAGCAATTACAGAAGGTGACACATAAAGCTACGAAGTGAGCAGACAGGGAATAAACGGAATAGAATATATAGGTATATGTAGCAAGAATGGTGACGGACGAAGGAGAGGGATAGAGAAAAGCGCTTTTCTGAAGTGAGGTGAAAAGGAATACAGCCAAGTTGGCATCGGCAAATCTACGACAGGAAAGAAAAGAGTTCTCGAAAACCATTAAAAAGAAAAACAAACAAACAAACCAGACCACAACTTAGCGCAGACAGCTGTCAGCGGGAAAGAAACAAACAAAACAAAACACGTTACAAGTAAATAGCCAAGAAGCAAACAAACAAAACAAAAAAAACGCCAGTGTAGTTGTGTTCACAACAAATCTATCTTACGTGAAGCACTGAAATACAAATAAGAAAGGAATTTCGTTTTTAACAGGAGATAGCGTGATCGAAACAGCACCTGCTTCTAGAGATGAACAACTCTCTGAACACGACAAATATTATTAAAATAGGAATAATGGATTGAAAAGTGGCCGGATAGAGTTTTTTTTTTTGCGGCGTGTGTGCGTATGTGTGTGTGTGTGTGTGTGCTTCTTTGCACTGAGCCTAGAGTTTTTTTTCCGCCGCTCTTTTCTCCAAAAAGAAAAAAATCAGTGAATGTTGTGACAACGGCAATCAGATGTGAAGCAGCAGCAGACGCAGTTCGATGTTTACGGAAAACCCACAAGAAACCAAAACAAAGTGCCTTTGTCTGAAACACTACACGTACAACACAAGGCACCCTTTGAAGTTGTTGTCCTCTTCTTTTCTTTCTTTTTTTTTTTCGCAGTCTATTTCGACTTTCTGTGTTCGGCTTCGGCTTTTTACAAGGCCTTAACTTACGTGTCAGTGTAGCTTTTGAGGGTTCACAATGGTAATTGAAACCGTAAACCAATCTGATAGGTGCACTGACCTTTTAGAGTTGAGTTTGTTGAAGTAAACTACAGAGCAAATCTTCCGTCCTTTTTCTTCCTAGCTTCAATCAGACTACATCAATCAAGTGACTAAACCAGTTACAACCAATAAAACAAATCTATCTCTGTCAAGAGTAATGCTGTAACAATGCAAAGAGCAAATGAAAGGAAAACGGCCCCAGTTCAGAATTGAAATTGTAGTGGACAACAAAAGAAAACAACAACTCGTACAATTTTTTTTTTTTGAGAAAGGTACTTTGAATTGAGGAGAAAGTCCAGAAATTTAAAAGTCAAGCTCTCGTCGTTTTTTTTTTTTCTTGCTTACCTTCCTATATTGTGTTGATTCAATGTGAATTTACACTTGTGACATCACCGGTAATTTGTTAATATTATCGCAAACGTCATTGCGCGTGATAGTCAAAGGGTTTGGTGTGGGGACGGCGGATTGATCGACATGGTGAGAATAGGGAAGAGAGGAAAGACGATGCTTTAAGGTAAAAGGAGATGAGGATTATTGTTGATTGCTTTACGGAGAAAGCAACGCTGCCAAACCAGAAAAAAAGGGAATGAAGAGCTCCTTCATTTTTCCCCCTTTTCAATGTTCTCCACAATAAAAGCTGCTCCACGTTCTGCTTGTCCAGGGGGTTAAAACGCTTTTTTTTTCTTTGGCCCCTTTTCGGCTTTAGCAACAGAAATCTGATTGCAGCTTCAGATAGCAGGAGGAACAAAGCAAGATGGAAAACAAAAACAAAATACTAAAAACGGTAGATTCGACTTTTACTGATGGCTAGGCTGCTTTTCCTTCGGAGCGCTATGTGTCCAAGTCCACACTGTGCGTCGCGGGCCTGCACTCGCGCTGCCGCTCAATCTCGGTCCAGATATTGGAAGCCCCTGAGAAGGAAGAAAGCGTGCTGCGTCATTTTCACGGTTCCCTGCGGCGTGTCCCGTTCCTCTTGTTGTCGCTGCATCTTCAATAACGACTGGTACATTTTTCTCTTCTGGTGAATATGGGACGTTTGCATCGTTGTCAAAATGAGGATCTGCCGCCGGTCGTCTGGGAGAATTGAGGGCTTCATTTACCGTTTCTGTTGAACTTCGTGTGGAAATAGTGGTGGTCGTGGCGGCTGTCATCAGCTCCATGGAACGGCATCGTTTAGCGCCAAGGGCGGCAGCTTCCGCGAGAAGCGTGGAGGAGCGAGAGCCAACGCGGACGATGAACTTCATCGCACTCCGCGGCTTATCTGCGCTTGCGACTGAGACATGGATGGGAAATTCCTTTTCGATCCCTGTAGCCTTGTCACCGCTGTTACTCATTTTGTTTGAATTTGTGGCGTAAGAGGGCCGTCCGCTGACAAACCGTGACATCGACCTATTCGCATTTGTGGCGGGAACCGGTGTTACGCGGTGAAAGTTGCTTTCAGGGGCAAATTCGATGTGTTTTTTGACTGCCTGATATGGCTGCGTGGAAGGCCCGGAGAGCGCGTTGCTCGCACGTTTCTCCGGAGGAAACAGAGAGGGTTCGTGCTCAAGACGAGCGCACGGTTCATTACCCTGTGATTCGAAATTGTCTCTGTTTATTTCACAGAGTTGATGAGGCTGTTGACTGTTTTTGGCTAGAAGTTCTGCGGCGCCAATAACGCCCTCCTCTTTTGAATTGATGCGAGACTCCACTGCCTTATCGACGACGTTCAAGCACGTCCTGAGCTTTTCACACAGCGTAGACAGCAAAGAATACAAGTCTGCGCTCGAGCACAGCGACGCACACGCCTCGTCAGTTAACCTAGTATTTGAATTTAAGCTAGAGTCAGTTGAAGGTGATGCTGACACTGATGGATTTTCCACCTCTGTAGGCCAGGCAGTAATGGCTTCAGCTTGTGCTCGACGACGGCACACATGCAGAAACTTTCCACGCTCTGTGCGCAAGTCACTTTGGGCGTCCTGTGCAGCTTGGTCTGCACCACTCTCTTCTGCCCGCTGACAGCGTGCAGCTAAGCGCAGAGTCTTCAGCTTCTCTAACAGGTATTCCCGTTTACAACGCTCTTCTTTGATGGTGGCGCGGTGCACTTCGATTTCCTCTTTGAGAGACTCACTACGTTGTTGAGTGGCACGTAATTCGAGCTGTGTTGATTGCTGCTCACTTTGAAGAGAGCAGACCAGCTCGTAGAGCTGCTCTGCGTTACTTGGAGAAGCCGCCATTATTTATGTGGAAGCCCGAAATCGAAAGGGCAATATATATATATATATATAAGCTCTACTTGCGGTTGCCTGTGTGAGCGTGTGTGATCTCAGTTTCTGCTTCTAACCCTCCGCCGGCACCTGTGTGGGGGCGTGGTGTCGTCTTTCGGAGATGTGCCCTCAAACCGAGGAGGCCAGCAGGGGATAACCGCGTGAAACAATCAACACACTAGGCACAGGAAAAAAGGAGTAGTCGCAGCGAAGAGAAAAGGTGAAAGATAGAGTCATGATGGTAAAGAGAAGACTGAGCAAGTTCGGCAAAGAGGCAAAGCTTTCCCCGGTTTCCTCAGTGCGGCGACGCGGGATGCGATTGAACGAGAGTGGACTACGTTAATCAACTCAGCGAACGCTTTCATAACTATTACATTTCTATTAGAACCTGATAAGCGATTGTTTCTCTCCGATTTTTTTTTGTTCCGACTATCGCCACGAGTTCGGTCGTCAATACACTTGAATAGCGCACATCTGCCACGGTCATTCAATCGCACGATGCCGCCTCAAGCAGCAGCAGCGCTGCTTCTTGACACAGTGCTACCTTGCGATAGAGCTCTTTCATCTTTCCAGAGGTATCTGCAGCGTACTCGAACTCTGCAGGGCCGCTGTCCACGGGCACGCCTGCCACTGCGCCGTATTTCCTACTATAACTGTTCTTTTTCCCGTCAGAAGCTGCTTTCTCTGCGGCGGACAGAGCGCGCTTTTGCAAGGCGTGCACGAGGGCATGCGCTTTTGCGCCAACGATGTTGCCGCATATGTTCACTACAGCTGCAACGTTCGCCCATCGCACTTCGCCCGCTCTGCTTTCTTTCGTATTCTGACAGAGAAACAACGACGGGACAGCAACAACAGCAGATTCTGTGCGCAGGGGTGGAGCAACACCAGCAGAACATGGCTGTGTGGGTGCGACGTGGCTGCTGCTGCTGCGTCCAGTAATACCACCGGCTTCCCTCACTGAGGCGCTCCGTCGGTGGAGCTTCTGTGGCACAACAAACGAGAATGAGGTGAGCAACTGCGCATCCTCGTGCAGGCTCGCTGGACAGCCCGCTGACACCCCGTCGTAGTCAGCGATGCTCGAAAAAGAGTTGCAGAGGGAGTTTGTGTCGTCGTTTCGCTGGCGTGTAGGGTAGCTGCTGCTGGTGTTTTTCAACAGCGAGTTAGGTTCCATCGGTGCCACGTGAAGGATAGACCAATAGGGTACTGTGGTGACGGCAGAGGGTAGCTGTGCCGTGTGCCCATACGCTAAATTACGCAACAGTTTCACGGCAGGACTCAAGGTCAACGTTGGGTCTTCAATAAAGGTAAACCTACCTCCCTGACAGTCCGGCGTGCCTTCGACGTCCACCCATTCTTCTGGCAAGATTGCATAAGGGCACTGCGGCTGCTGCAGACAGAGTCGAGCAAACGAAACGCCAAAGCGAGGGGCAGTCAGAACCGAAGAATTTAATGCTGTGTTCAGTTTTTTCTTTTTCCTTCCCATATGAACACCTGGCGACGCTGTTCCGGTGCTTCGAAACGGCGAGTCAGGCAAATTCACGCCTTCGCTTTTCACCTGTGGCACTGCGCTCTGCTGAAGAAAGAAGAAAGAGTGCAAGCCGAGCTCGCGCATACTCCGCAGTGCGCCGAACTCGTTACGAGTGACTACTGCAGCTACAAAGCACAACATGCATTCGAGAGGTATTGCAAGAAGCACAGCGGTGCGAGCCGTTTTAAACTTCTGTTGTTCGCTTGCTGCTCTTTGTTTTCCTGTTCCTTTGATGCCAGACTGATCCATATGCTGAACGTGCACAGCACTTTGTTGCATGAAGTCGGCTGTGCTATCCTCGACTGCTGTTGAAGGTTGCGCCGCTTTGCTTCTACTGCTGCTGGTCCGTTTGCGCAAAGGCAGACATGCGTATAGTTTGTGCAAGCTGCCGAGTGACTTGGTGGCCGAGGCCGCCGCGCTTGCTGGTGCTGTCGTGCTGCTCATTACCGCGGCGGATGGAGAGTTGTGCAGTGCACTCGGTTGCTGTTGTCCTGGTATGGATGATATGTTTGATTTGCTGCTCTTTGTCTGCTGCTTCTGCTCCTGCTCCTGCTGTCGGCTGTGCAGCAAGTAGTGAAGCTCAGCTGCTACCGCAGCATTTGCCTCCAAGAATGATGTTTGCGTTAAACCGGATGTGAGACTACCACCTTTTACGTCGCCATAGACGAGACCAAGTGCTGATTCTACCTCTGTGGTCACAAAGAGCGCATCGTGGAAGGCAGGCGTGTACGGCCTTGTGCTGTGCGTGCACGCGTACACAAGAGAGTCCAGCAACGAAGTGTTTAGCGTTGTGTCGCTTTGTAGCGTCACAGGCGTGCGTCCGCCTGCGTCTGCAACTACTCGCTCAAGCAGCTGCTGCACACCCTGAAAAGAAAGCGCGGCGGTTACCGCAGGAGATGCGGGGTTCACGCCGCTAATCGTCTCGCCGTCATTAATACTTGCAGAAGTGCGGGAGAAGCACAGACAGAATGCCAGGGCATCTCCAATCGTCAATAGCAGCACATCTATGATTTGCCGCGTCGGCTCCGCAATACGCATCGGCCAAGACGTCCAGCGAAGAACGTCACCGCAACAAACGTACTTGTTGCCAACTGGAGCACAGTCAGAGAAGGATGACGAACGAAAGCGGGTCAGGCGGTCGATGGCAGCAGCAGAGAGCAGCATGTGCTCATCGTGCGTCAAGCAGCGCCGATAAGAGGCAGATGCAGTGAGAAGTCCAGAAGGAGAGAAGGCGGCCACCATTGGCACCAGAAAAGGTGGCAGTGGCGGCGGAGACGATGTACTTTGTGAAGGGGTGCACACCTCCCACATCTCTTTAAGGAGAATACGCTTCATCGCAGAGGCGTCCGTGCAGTTAACGGGCTGATAGGTTAGTAAGCGGAAAACAGATAGAAGAAGAAGCTGACCGCTTTCCTCTGCCGTCTGCGCCACTGTAGCCCATGTTATGTCCTTTTCCAGTGCTCTGCTCGATCGGCGGCGCAGTGGTGACGTACAACTCAAGTGTGTGTTAATCACCGATGAAGTCTCCGGAGACGTGTCTGAAGTAGTACTCGCGAAATGCGACATGATTTCATTAAGAAACGCCTGTGAGGAAGCTGCGTGCGTTGCGTCTGCTGTCGTGTCCCTTATGTTGGTACGCAGGCCATCAGTGCCAGAGCAGACTGCGTCAGCGGCAGGGTGTTTGACATGCGCTCTGCGTTTGGCGACCTCCACGTACTGTACGTGTGTGTATAGCACACTGAGTGGGACGATGTTATGTTCAACGAAAAACAGAAATGACCGGCGACGGGTGGCGGTGGCATATGACAGTGGCAGACTCCGTTCATATGCTCTCGCCGGTGATTCTCCCTCCTGTGTCAACTGTTGGGGTTTCAGTGCTTCCATGAGCGCATTGGGAGGAAGCAACTGCGAAAACAATCTCCCATCAGTACGCGAAGATGACGCCGCTCCACTTTGGGTTAACTGCTCCAAAAAGCGCCGGTTTGACCTTCGTCCGGCTTCCTTGGGAACTGCCTCGCTGTTGGGGAGCTGTGCGCGTGCGTGCGACAGCTCCGTCGAGACGTACGGCCCTCCGTCGTCTTCCCGCACCGTCGCGGCGCGTGACGCCGCTTCTGCTGTGAGCGGAAGTGGGGCACGCGTGCAGAGTGCGTCCAACAGCAGTGTCACACCGCGGTCGTTTGTATTGGCAAGAACGGCAAAAACGCGCTCCATGAAAAGTCGCAAGGCTTGTAAATGCATGCTCTCTTGTAAAGAACTTATTGCACCATGTACGTACGCTCCATTCTCTTCGTCTCCTTCGAATCCTTCCGCTACATTCTCGCCACCCACTGTCACTGTTGTGACGCCAAAATACCCACCCAAATCTCTCTTGTCCGTCAAAACAGTCACCGCAACGCCCTCATTACAACAGCCATCGACGTCAGCAGCATAATTCGCCTCGTTTATCTCGAAGGTTTGTAAGTGACGAAAGCCCAACGGCTGCTGAAAGAGCTGCGAGGCCCCGCTCAGGTTTGGCAACGGTCTGCCGTGAGACGGTGCGGCGTAGCGGGTGCCGTTGCCGCATTCCACTTGTACCCACGTCATTTCTACGTTTCTAATATTCGTGTTTCGTAGGCGTTCTTGGTGTTTTTTTCTTTTTTTTTGCGCGTGTGTGCGTGAATCTATATGAGTGCTTTGCAGCTTGTCAAGCTTGTGGTGAGAACCTTGAGTCTAAAGTTAAATGCGTAAGCACACGTTCTGGGAAAAAAGGCCTGCTTTTCTATTCCGTCCTAAAAACGAGACGGCGCGCAGTGTACATAACTGAAGTACTTGAAAGTGAGGTCTCTGGAAAAGGAGGACAGAAGGCAAAATAGCTGTGATTCATTAAACTTCTGCGTGCAGATGAACTTTCTGCGTCGTTGAAAAAGTGATAATTTGTGTCTCAGCCGGCATCAGAAAGCAGCTGAATGCACCAACGACATACAGTATTTCAGGTCGCACAACGGCTGCGGCTTTAAGAAGGAGGCAATTGCGTACACCGTTCTTTTTTCTTTTCAATTCCTCTGAGCGTCGAACAACTGAAAAAATAAGAAAACGCTTTGCAGACGTCCAATTGACACCGAGTTCAAGGTGCTTACAACAACAACGGTTACTGTTGTCGTTGTAGTTGTAACGGCGGGTACGAAGAAGCATCGAATTTAGAAAAGTGAAAATTGCGTGCGGTTCAAATTTGCCGGTTCTCATCAAAAAGTTCAGGTTGAACGGCAAACCCACGTCTTTTGCTGGAGAGAGTAGTAGTAGGGGGGGGGGGGGGGAAGAAAGAGACGAGGCTGCACCACTAAGCGTTTTCTTCATTCCCCCCCAACTCACTCTCGTTGCGCAGCTTAGTAAATGTACGGAAGGAGGCGGTAGGGCACCGCCTTACAGAACGCCTTCCAGTCGTCCTTGCCGTACTTCTCCACCATCTGCTGCTCATCGCGCAGTTGCCGGTGCATCAACAACACACCGAAGTAGATGGGATGAAAGTAGGGCATGAGCTCTCCCGTGCCGCAGAAGGAGGCCCAACCGACGGCCATGAGCCAATCCCCGACGTAGTTCGGGTGCCGGCACATTCCCCAGTACCCCGACACAATGAGCGACTTGCCCTTTGATGTCTTCATTACCCTCAGGTGATGCACTCGCGGGTCCTGCGGGTTGGTGCGGAAGCGGTCTTTCTCCGTGTTCGCGCCCCGGAAGATGACGTAGCCTGCAACGGAGAGCGCTGCACAGAGTGCTAGATGCAGCGGTGAGAGGCGCGCTGGGTGGTGCAAGAGGTACTTTGTCTGTAGCGTGTAGGTGAACGGCACCCACGTGAGGTCGCCAAAGCACAGCATGAAACCAAAGCCATCCGTGACGATGTCCATCATCGTCAGATTGCCCGCTTCCATCAGTAAGCCGTCAAGAACGTAGAAAGATTCACAGAGGGCGATAAGGGAGATGCTGGGGGTCAGTGTGCCGATCCGCGCCGACTTCATCACAAAGGACCAATTCAAAATACTCCAACCAATCAAACCGGGACGCAGTTCACACATCAGTTTCCAATCTAGCGGACCTGTGCGCGGGTTCAGCTCGCGGCCAATCCAGAAGTCGTAGAACAGATTGCCGCTGTTGCCGCCGAGGGCGGTGAGAACATCTTGGCTGCGGTACGAAGCTGCATAGAGCACAACAGACATGACAAACGAGATGATAATCGCACTGATCATCAACGGGTGGTACATGTCCGCCACCACGGCCAGATCAATGGCACCCGTGTAGTGGAGCACAAAGATGAGCGTGTGTGAAAGCACAAAGGCGTGAATGGCATTCATGCGGTAGGCCAGGCGCTTGCCGTTCCGCAGTTCGCCGCCATACGCCAGCTTGCCGATTGGCAGGATGGAGAAGACAGCGTGGGCGGCCAGCCAAGCCAGCTCGATGCTCAGAGCAGTCGGCAGCTGCGGCAGAGCTGCATGCACTATGTCTTTCATGAGAAACGGCAGCTGTCGCAATTGGAGTACGCTGCACTGCTCCCCAACGCAGAGGCTGTTGAGGGCAACAACGAGGGTTGGAAGGAATATAACCATGAAAAGGCCTCCGGTGGGCCCGCCCCACTCGTAGGATTTGGTGCGGGGCTGCAGCGGGTTTGCGGGCCCGCTCTGCGACGATACGCTTCGCTTCTTCATAACTGGAGTTGTTCTTAGCTGCTGATATGATTGGTTTCTATAAAAATGGAGTAATTGAAAGAAAGACAAGAAGTGCAGCTAAAGGAATTAAACAACACCAAAAAAAAAAAATGCTTTGACAGATCTTTGAGAGTGTATGAAACTGAAAGAAGGAATAGGTAAAAAGAAAGGCGGATCACCTTTCGCGGATTCAAATATTGTGTGTGGCAGAGAGGCTTAGAAATGAGGTGGGGAATAAGTCGAGGGTGAAGGTGAATACTAGAATTTTGCTTTCAAACAACAAGAGAAAGCACTCTGTGTTGGGCAGAGTACTGATACATTACTGACATACACTGCTAACGCACGAAGATAAAAAGCGGTAAAGACGTAAAAACGGTGCTGTCTATTTTCACTAACGTCTGTTTCTACTTCCTTTTCTTTTTTTCTTTTCGGCATTATGCTGTTTGGTTTCGTATGTTCTTCAGTATAAGAAACAAAAGAAAAAATGCCACAGGGCGGCGAGCCTAAGGAGCTACCCGGTAGGTATCGCAACCTACCGTTCTTTATTTGTACGTTTAACAGCAGTTGGTTATCTGTTCTCAGTTACGTAGATATTTGCGGATCCGACACCACCAACGCCAGCCCCAATACAACCAGCGCTGCACCTAAACCCCATGTTGGCGACACTTCTTCCGCAAAGAATATCAGCCCAGCAAAAGCGCTCACAACGAAGTTGGTGCCAGTGTTCAGAATTTGGCATACTGGTGTCGGCCCTTGCGCCAGCGCCTTGAGGTAAAACCGCCACATAGACCCGGTTAGCACGCCATTCAATCCAAAGCATATTAGCCGCAGCAGCCATGGCACGACGAATTGCACTGTCTCTGCCGTCTGTGGATGTAAGTTCAGCGACGCGGCTCCGACGCGTACGAACGACGGTACACGCGCTGACTCTACCGCCAGCTTCCCCACCACTCCGGAGAGTGCGCCGCAAACGCCGGCGAGAGATGCATTGATCAAAAAGATGGGTACAACGTGGTGCAGCGCAGCTTGGTGCTGCGTGGCTGCCGTGGCATTGCTATAGGACGGAGACGACGACGAGCTTGCTGCACCAGCAGCGGAGTTGCCAGAGACCGGCACGTGTGTGTTGTGCTCCACACCTTGACGTTGGCGTCGCTGCATTGCTATATCTTGTGTAGATATCGAGAGTGCAGTGGAGGGTTAAAAAAAAAAAACAAGTTTGCCTTTTCATTGAAGTGTACTCAACTTCTTTCACTGACAGTGACTGAACGAGGAAATCATAGTGAGAAAACAGGAGTTTGTAAATTGGAATTGTTGTGAAAATGGGAAACCTTTTCCGGTATCTGCATTGAGAATTACAAACGGAAAAATGCTATTTTCACATGCATTTATATTTGCGCAGCTGAAGTGCAAGCACAGCAGGCGTCCGTTCTTTGAAAACGCCATTTTTTGTGCGTGACGCGAAGATACTAGACCACAACGTTCCAGGGGAAAAGCAAACAGAAATAAAAGCCACAAAGTCCCCAATAGTGTTAAGTATCTCCTAGTGAAGGAAGAAACGGTAAACACAACACGCTTAAAGGTTTTCTCTAAAAAACACAATATGTGTGTAGTGCTGTTTAAAGTTCTTTTCTGACCTTCCTGATGTGTCTCAATGCACAGAAAAAAAAGCACGTCATTCAAGCACAACTACAACGTGAAGCAGAGTAAAGACTTTCTGCGTGCGTGTTGTATCTCTCTGTCGAAATAAAAGAAGGAAGGAAAATAGACGAGTTTCAGTTTTTTTCCCTCTTTTGTGCGTAGATGTGCAGAAATGCCGCCAACTAACAACGCTCTCAACTATAGGCATCTTATTGGTTTTGCTTTTCATCACCCTTCACTACAGTGTTGTGTGTTAATTCTATAGAAAAAGACCCGTGCTCTTCATTTTCCTTGGTTTCCCGCGGACAATTGGGTCATGCTACGCGTGCACAGCACCGTAGTTCACATTTCAGCATACCGTCATCGCGGCAACCTAATGTTCTGACAGTCCTAAAAGTAAATAAAAAAAAAAGATGAGGGCTTTTTCGCCTAGATCGAAGGAATCTCGAGTAGCCACGAGTAGTTTTCTTCTCCCTTCCCATCGAGGAAAGGTCGATACCACACGGAGGATACGAGTTGGCAAAAGCACTTTCCCATCTTTTGACTAAACGGATTGCATGCAAGACGGTTAGTATCCGATCCTCACTAAAAGATGATGAAACACGTCGTACACAGGTAGAACAGCTTCATTTCTTTTTTCTTCTTGGTAGGGGTGGTTGCGAAGCGAGGAAATGGAGGGCAACAAACTTGAAAAGAAAAACGTAACAGCAACTGGGTGCGCGGCTGCTCCCCCTACATTTGACACACGCTCGAATTTAAGCGTCACGAATAAGCTAGTGTTCCGGAAACAACCAACAAATGGGCAAAAAAAAAAAAAGAAATTAAGTGCGCCAATGCATCGTTGTGAAGATGGAAAGAAAAAAAAAAAGACAAGGAAAAAAGCCACAACACTGAACACGAATGGATTTAACGAGAGAAAGGTCTAGCAAACCACAGGGCCAGTTAAAAGTGTGAGTGGAGAAAAGAAAGAGACATTTTGGTAATATGTTCAATTTCGGGTTTTGTGTAGTGAATTGGAGAGAGTAAAACAAGGAAGAAATTGCGCCAAGTACATCCGGAAAAGAAAGCTAGTGCCCTGTAAATAGCTTAAACGCCGTTGAACAAGTACGTGTCGGCACGGGAAAAAAGAAAAATGAAAACGAAAACGAAAAGAGATTTGCCAGGAAAGAGCATGTATAGGAAACCGTGAGTGAAGCAAGGATGAAGACGTTGCAGATGGAGAAGGCTGGTGGCGTTTTTTGTACGACTTGGGTTTCAACAGTTTATTAGATTAAAGAGGGGACACCGCTCTCGGTTTCATCCGTTTTGTATGCTCCCCCCGTGTACTTCACTCTCTGTGGGCCAATCTGCTTAGAAGCGGTACACCATCTCCTTCGTGTAGCCCATCTCACCCAGGTAGCCGGCAACATCGGCGGCGTTGTTCAACACCGCGCCGGAGGGCTGGTAAGCCAGACCGCCGGACATAGCACGCAAAACCATCGGGGCCGCGCCGACAACTTTCACCATCATCGGATCCGGGCCGCAGACCAGGATGAGGGTCGAGTCGGACGGCTTCGGCATGGTGGCCTGTAACAGCGGGACATCAATGTAGCCCTTAAAGCCGTGGAAGTACTTTTTGCCGTCCGGGCTGCGGTCCGGCTGCGCGGCGACGTCGATGTTTAGCTTGGCGCCCTTCTTATAGGCTGGGTTCGGGACCATGTTCGGGTCGTCGAAGTTGTCAACGGTGTAGAAAACCTGCAAGCGGTCGCTGTGCTCCTTCACCTTTTCATCTAACATGCCCTTCAGCAGAATTTTGTTCTCGGAACGGTTCGCAAACAGCACGTTCAGCTTCGTCGTGTCGCCCTCCGTATCGAGGGAGGCATTCATGAATTGCAAGATCGGGCACAGGCCCGTGCCGCCGCAGATCATGCCCACATCCGTCCAGCGGTTCTTCTTGTAGGTCAGTTTGTACTGCACGACGCGGAACAGCAGGCTCTCACCGACGTCCATGCTGAAGAGATGCTCGGTGAAGCGGCCTGGGCGCTGCTTCTTTACGAGGAGGTCAAAGTAACCTTTCGTGCCGTTCGGCGTGATGGGCGTGTAGAAACGCATCGGCTTGTCGACAATGTTCGTGCCCTCCTTGAAGTGGGCCTGCAGGGTGCTGCATGGTACAAGGTTAAAGGTGTCCTTCGGGTCGTTCAGCAGGAAGCGGAAAATGGCGACGTCCTCCGCGAGATTGAGCACTTCACCGAGAACGAAGGGCTGGAACTTCGTTGTGAAGACCTCTTTGTTCGCGGCACACTGCGCAGCCATCCGCTGTGAGGAGGTGTAGGAGTGGAAAGCAGCGCCGAGTGCGGCCGCTGCGCCGAAGGTGAGAAACTTAACCATGGTGACGAGTGCGGAGATTCCTTTTCGGTAGAGCGTCTGAGTGTTTGTTTTGAGAAATTAAGCTGAAAGTGAAAAAGATGGAAATAAGGAAGAAGAGAAAAAAAAAAGGTGTAATGAAGGCGTGGAAGGGCAACCAAAAAAGAAAAAAGAAAGGTGGGTGGTATAATGTGATGCTAAGGTGCTAGAAGAACGGTGGAACGCTGAAAGAAGCTAAAATGTGGTGATGTAGTACCGTGGAAAACAAGGGAGCAAAAGAGAAAAGAGTAACAACTGTGAGAATAAATCAAATGCAGGCAAGCTTTTGTTCAA
Source organism: Crithidia expoeki (assembly GCA_900240875.1). Taxonomy (NCBI): domain Eukaryota; phylum Euglenozoa; class Kinetoplastea; order Trypanosomatida; family Trypanosomatidae; genus Crithidia; species Crithidia expoeki. The sequence continues at coordinate 806,407 of OESE01000220.1, forward strand.
GCGAAAAAAAAAGAAAAAAAAAGCTGTGTATATGGATGGGCGTTTTCGATTTGGAAACTAGGCACAGTAATGAAGGATCCAAAACTACTGCACTTTCGTTATTCTTATTCGGGGAGGTGCACCCGAAAGGGTAGGCAAAGTACCGGTCTTCTTGAGAAAATAAAAGCAAAAATAGAAAGAGCTGTTCAGTTCACGCTAGATGCATTGCGCTAAAGATACTCGTGCGTTGTGCAGTCTATTAGAGCTTCTGTCAATTCACGTTTTTTCTGGACAGCAGCCGCCATTTTCCTTCGAAAAACGGATTAGGCGGTCCTTTTTTTTTTAATGGATGCTTCACGTTGAGTCAAAAAGCCATTAGGTTGATAACAGGAAGAAAGTGCATACAAGTTAAGTCAAACCAAAAAAAAAAAAACGGGGTGGAACAAACCGATCGCTCTCAATTATATTTACAGCTGGTGCAAAGAAGCACTAACGCAGTTGTTCCTGTTTTCCCTTCTTGTCGTCTACGCGTCTTTGCCGAGAAGCCGATCGAGCTCCTGCTCTAGCGCTGTGGCTAACGTAGAACAGCATTGCAGGGCCAACAGCTGCCCGTCCACCATCCGCATCGTCCCCTCCACCTCGCTAAGGCCGAGCAACTCCGTTCGCGCGTGGTTGTGTTGCCGCACAGCCCGCCCCACCTTCTCCTCCACTCCTTGCACCTCCTCCAACAGAGCCATCACACTATCGTACGCCATGGCACGCTGCTGATCTACACCGCGGCCTTCATAATGCTGTTGTTGCTGCTGCAGCAGCTGATTTTCCCACTGCTCGTAGTATGGCTGGACTTTGTCTTCCAATGACTGCAAATAGTCGGAGAGGGCGGCTTGGCGCTGCTTGCATTCATTCAGCGTTGCCTCCGCGCTCTTTGCCGCCGTCAGTGCATCCTTTACAACTGACTGCACCTCCATCAGCTCACGCCCGCGCCCCATGATTTGTCGGTCACGCGCAACGACGTGCTGGGCCAACTCGGCAAAGTGGCGCTGGTCAGTCGAGACGCACATGTCTAGCTTTCGCAACACTGCACTGAGAGTTTTTCCGGCAAACTCCTGCGACGGCGACGTGCCAGGACAGGAAGTCACAGCAGCCGTTGCCGTAGTGGCAGCAGAGGCGGCGGGTGGTGCCTTAGCCGCATCCCCAGTGGCCGGGGCTGTGAAACCGCCGAACCCCAAGCCACCACCAGTGGTAACCGTTGGTGCCTTTGCCGCATCTGTAGAAGTAAGACTGGTGGTATTGCCAAAGCCGAAGCCACCACAAGTAGCAGCCGCAGATGGGTTGGGCGCAGCCGCAGGGGCTGGAGCCGAGGCGCTACCAAACCCGCCGAACCCGCCAGGTGCTGCAGCAGCGGCAGCGGATACCTTCGGGGCCGACTGTGCGGGTGGCGCTGCAGAGGGTGTCCCAAAGCTGAAGCTACCAGCAGCAGGTGCTTTAAATGCATCAGCAGGCGTAGGTGCCGCTGGGCCACCAAAACCACCAGCAACGCCAGAAGCCGGAGCCTTCGATGCGTCTGCAGTAGCGGGAGCTGCGGGGCCGCCGAACCCAAAACCACCAGCAACAGCAGCCGCAGATGGGTTGGACGCAGCCGCAGGGGCTGGAGCCGAGGCGCTACCAAACCCGCCGAACCCGCCAGGTGCTGCAGCAGCGGCAGCGGATACCTTCGGGGCCGACTGTGCGGGTGGCGCTGCAGAGGGTGTCCCAAAGCTGAAGCTACCAGCAGCAGGTGCTTTAAATGCATCAGCAGGCGTAGGTGCCGCTGGGCCACCAAAACCACCAGCAACGCCAGAAGCCGGAGCCTTCGATGCGTCTGCAGTAGCGGGAGCTGCGGGGCCGCCGATCCCAAAACCACCAGCAACAGCAGCCGCAGATGGGTTGGACGCAGCCGCAGGGGCTGGAGCCGAGGCGCTACCAAACCCGCCGAACCCGCCAGGTGCTGCAGCAGCGGCAGCGGATACCTTCGGGGCCGACTGTGCAGTTGGCGCTACCAAAGGTGTTCCAAAACCAAATCCTCCTGCTGCCGGTGCGGTGGGAGATGCCGCGGCGTTAGTACAAGATCTGCTAAAAGGATTCGAAGCCATTTTTTATTATTATTGGTTCTCTACTGCAAAGGAGCAGCCTATTTCAAAACAGAATACGTGTACGTGTGAATCGACAGGCGGAACGAACAAGGGAAAATAGAAGAGAGGTGGACGGGGGAAAAAGGGGGACTAACAGGGGTGACTAGAAAAAAAGAAAAAAAGCTAAAAACTACGCAACACAGATGCCACTTTGAGCAGTCGTTTCAATCGAACACGTCTCTGCCAGGACGCCAAAGAACTCGTACTCTTCCACAACATGCGTTAATGAAAAAAAAAAACTGAAAACAAAACGGATACAAGATGTGAGAAAGAGTCTCAGGAATAATGTTTATGTTGGAAATTGCGTATTTTTCAAACCTGACAACGTTAGTTCAATGAGAACGCTGGTCTTTGAGCACTTCCATAGGTGTAAATTTATTGAGCAGTGACAAAGAGGAGCAAGGTTGTTCCCAGGGAAATGCCTGCTTTATCACCGTTTCCCTTGTGGCTGCCGCTTGCGCGCAGTTCGACTGCGTCACAAACGCAGTGCCTCACGACCGGACGCCTCGTTTGAGCACGAAGTAAAAAAGCTTCTGCGCTTGGTCAGGCGCTCCGCCAGCAAAGCACTGCTTGACCACGGACTGAAACGAGATCTCCGAGCTAGGCACATTGCGCCTCATCATGTCGGTGAACAACTTCAGCGACAGTTGCCACGACGGCCCAGGCTGCGGTGCCTGTTCCAGCGCATACTGCACGGCGTCGTGCAGCCGCGCGGTGGGGAAGAACGTGGCTTGATACCGCGGCGAGTGCAGCAGCGCGTTTGTGTGGTGCAGTGCACGCTCCCAATTGCCGGCAACACAGGACAAGTACGCAACGTGCGCCACCGACTCCGTCTCCAACCCCGCCAACTTGTTATACAACTCGCTTGCAGCGGCTGAAATAGAAGAACCTTCGTCGCCTTCCACTGTAACAGAGGCTGCTCCTTCACTCTTTCTGCAGTAATGTTGGTTCAACTTATCGACAATTATGTCAGCTGCACTGAGAGTGGCGCTGCTCTGCAACAAGCAGTTGTATGCACGCGAGAGCGTGTCCATGTTGTAGTACTTCGACCTGCTTAGCGCAACCTTCACTGCATTTCCTGGAGCTCGCAACTTCTTCGCCGTGACTTCTACGTTTCCCTCATGGCTCCTCAGCAGGGCAAGTGCGACCGGCCGTGACGCAGCGACGGATCCTAGCAAACGCACAAGCTCCACTAATACATCAGGGCGGTAGTGCTTGCGGTCACCCAGTAGCTCCGCCGCTACAGCATGCGACGGTGACGACGGCGTGTTAGTCGCGAATGGCGGGGAGTAGGAGGAAAGCGACTTGTGTGAGAACGATTGCAGACGTTTTCCCTGGGTTGCGGTTTGGTGCTTCGCCACTAAGTTCAGGGCTTCCTGCCACCGCTGCCCAGAAATACAGAGACGCAGAACATCTTCCGTGGCAGCGATGTCCTCAAAAAAATCAGTTGAATCACCCGACAATTCCTCCAGAATCTGCACATACCGAAGCCCAGCATTCCACTGCTGTTGAAGTGCGCGGCAGATTTGGTGAATTGTCACTGCGTTAGGCCGCACCAGTTGATACGAAGCAGAGCCGGACCGTGCAGATGTAATGCCATGCGGCACACCGTCCTCGCCTGCTGCAGCCGTCCCTTTGACGGAAGCACATGCTTTACTAGCAAAAGCTGTTACGTCTGCTGCCGCCACAGGCGCTCGCGCTGCAATCAGCTTATCCAGTAGCATGCACGCCTCTCGCCACGCCCCCGGGTCCTGTGCAACAAGCCCCAACGTATCGTTAAAGGCAGACGGCGTACTCCACTTCAGAACACCCTCCTCTTCCACGGCGCGGTGAATGCGCAATGCCTGTGCGGTGAGACGCGCGAGAAACACCTGCGACGACTCGCTTCTCGCACTGCCGCTCTTCTTGTCATCCGGAGAAAACCGTGCCTGAGGTGACGACACTGGTGTTGAAGGTCTCGTTTTCTGCTTCGTCGCCTTCTGCTGCATTTGTACGCGTCGCCCCGCGTGGTACAGTGCACGCAGCACCGCCCCCGCGTCCATCTCCGTCCACTGCGCGGTCGGCAGTGTCCAAAGACACCGTAGCGCCTCCGCCCAGTGGTGCCCACACGTCTGTCGGTACAGCTCCAGTTCCACCGCACAGGTGAGCGGCGTAGGGGAGACCTGACGCAGTAGACGCAACGCCGCCTGCCAGCCGTTGCGGGGGTTATGCCTCACCTCCTCCTTCGCCAGCTCCACCATGCGCTCATCATTTAAAATCACCGTCATGTCCCTGCCTCGCAAAACGCCACCGAGGGGTAAAGCCGCAGATGTAGCAGCAGCAGCAGCGGCAACACCGTTACCGTTTTCATTGATGTCACCCATTGGGTAATAGTAGGGAAAGAGCACGGAACGTGTCACGGAGGAGCAGTGAAGGCTGGTGGCCTCCTCCGACGCAGCGCGGCTCTCGGCGGCGAAGAGAAACGCTGCCCGGGTGGCGGCCCAGTACTCACGACTTTGCGACATGGACAGTGTGCCGGGCGGCAGGCGGTGTGGTGCTGTTGGAGTTACTTCACTTGCAGAAGTGTCTTTGACTGTTGCGTTCAATGAGCTATCAGCATCAGGGAGCACTTTACCTTTGCGCATGCATTCCTGATAGCACGTACAGATTGTGCAGCGTAGGCTGCGTATGAGTTCAGCGAGATCTTCTCCAGCGGCCAGTCCTTGGAAGTAACGCGCAAGACCGTGTGAGGACGTGGTCGGGGTAGTTTCGGTGGATGGGCGCAGCAAAGGCAACTCCGACGAGGCATGCACATGACCGCCGTTGCGATGAGTGTAAAACGAACTCCCTCGCTGAGGAGTGCAGCTCGTCGACGAAGACAGAGGCGGGGGCTCGTGACCTTCATAGCATTTCATACCATAATGAAAGCGAGTGCGCAAGATGCCATTGTAATTAGGCGCAGCGGTCTAACGTGCAAGGAAAAATTTGCCTTGCAGTACTTTTTAAGTTGTCACACCGATCAAGCTCTAAAAGAAAAACGAGAAAAGCGATAAGTTGTGACGTACACGGGTGCAGCGAGGAGCTGTCTACTTTTCGTTGCCAAAATCCTTTGTTTTCTGTTTCAGTGTGTACCGAGAAATCTTATAAAAAAAAAACAATACTAGTCGTGCCTAGTAAAGCACTTCCTATTTATGTCGCACGTAGCGAGCCACGCAGGTTTGCGGGTATAAACAGCAGGGGATCGCAAAGCTATATTGCCGTCTGGCCTCTTTTCCCCTAGTAAAACAAACAACTAAAAGAAAAGATGGGCCTCAAAAAGCAACAGCTCCTTGCTGACGCTTTAGTTGAAAATGGAAGGGGGAAAGGGAAGAAAAGAGTACGACGGTCAATCGCGTAAAGCAACGCTTGCTTTTGTGCGTGATTTTGATGTGGTGAACGCGCGTTCACTCTCAATGACATGGACGGCTCGTTCCAAGAAGCGCCGGCGCCATAACGCGGACACTGGACAGCAAAAGTCAAGTTTGTCCCCTGCCTCCTTCTTCGTTGAAGGGCAAAATCGAAAAAAAAAACAGGCGGAAAAGACAATGCTACTGCGTTCTTTCCTACGATTATTTTTTCCTTTTCACGCCCAAAACATGAAACAGGGTAAAACGATAATCAGCAAAACAGAAACAAAAAAAAGGCAAAAGACGACGCAACTGACAGTGGCGGCAAAGAATGTTGGGGAAGGTTTACCGCAGCATGACATGGAGAGTGCGTTGGGTCGAGTGTTATGAGAACGGTTGAGTAAGTGAATGAGAGGAAAAAAAAAGTGCGTCATGAGTGCAGTAAACTCTTGCAATGTCGTCCAATAGTCTGTTCTCTTGCCCTTTCTCCTCTTTCCTGTATTCCTCATTTTCTTCTTTCTTTTCTTTAGTTTATGTTTGAGTATAGGTTCTTCGCTACACGCTGCTGCTGCGCCTCCTCCTCGTCATTTTTTGGAACAGGGTGCGTCAGCTGGAACAAAAACGCTGCACCGACCGCGCCACACGCCGGCGCCGCCCAATAGAGCCACAGGTACATCAACTGTGTCGCATAGCCCGCTGCGATGAACTTCGTCACCTGCAGCCCTGTCGCGACGGCTGGGTTGAAGGCGCCACCTGACACACCACCTACGGCATACTGCGAAGCGAGGAGGCACATTCCGATCGCTAAGCCGTAGTAATGATTGTTGCGCTGCTGCGAGTACGCGACGTGCAGCACAACAGTTACTAGAAAAAGGGTGAAAACCGCTTCGGCGATGAAGGCGCTAACAACGTATTCGGCGGTGTTCTGTACGACCTGCGGCGCGGGCAGGTGGCGCGTGGTGCCGTTACACAGAATACCCAGGCCTGCACCGAGGAGGGCGCCGATGACTTGGGCCACCCAGTACGACATAGCCTCCTCCAGGCGCATTCCTCTTATCAGCACAACAGCAAAGGTGACAGCGGGGTTAAAGTGTCCGCCAGATATGTAGCCGAACATAAACACCAGTACACAGAGCATGAATCCCTCGGCGATAGGCGCTAGATTACGTGTGTGGCTCTTGCCGTCGATTGCGAGGATGCCGCAGTTCATCTCGGCTAAAGAGATGGTGAGAAGAAAAACGAAGGTGCCGACTCCCTCGCAGACAAAGTTGGCCTGGTAGCGGCTGAGCCGGATAAGCGGGATTTGACGCGCGAGGAACGGCTTCTCCTCCTCAGCGGTGGTGGCGTCGCGCTGCTGTGCGCTCATTTTTTAGTGCAGTTAGGTTTTTTAGGGTGACAGAGTGAGGAAAAAGTGTCGCCAATGCGCTCAAGCGCTCCACAAAGAGGTGTTTTAAAAGTAAGCAGACTTCTTTAAAAACTTAACTGTCGAGTGATTGAGCAGGCAATCTGTTAATCAAACTAATACCTCGGATACAAGGTTGGGAAATAGAAAACTACTTATAAGAAAGACGCAAAGGCAACTATCGACTATTGAGCACGACAAAAGTGACAAACAATTTGAGATTACTAGCTCTTCGATTCATGAAGGTAGTGAGGAAGAGAAGCAAGGTTGAAAAGAAAGAGTAAGTGAAGAGAGATGCGATTGGTGAACACAACGGTTTAAAACATGCTTTGAGGAGCAAGAGCATACGCTTATGGCGTAACAAGGGTGGAGGAAAACTTCCTAGTAGTTATGATAAGCAATTCCTTACAATAAGCGCTTACAAGGCAAACGCGCCGTGTTTTCCTGCCGCTTACACGGGTCTTGCTCTCCTTTCGGTGATTGCGCATGTAATGTACTGTTTGTAGTCACCCATGTAAATAGAGTTGAGCGAAGTTACCCGATCTGTGACTGAATCTAAAAACCAAGTGCATCTTATAGCAATAATAAGACAAATCATTGTTACTTTTTAGAGTAGACTGGAAAGCGACGATACCGATCAGCAACTTAAGATCAAAAATGGCATTTTCTCAAGTGTGCACCCAATAGCACAGCAAAAATCAGAAACACCTCACGTTGAGAGCAAGGCAAAACAAAAAGAGCTATAAAAGCTGAACACGCGCAAGTGGCAGGAAAAAGCTGAGTCTTAAACAGTCAGAAAGCCGGTGACACGCTTGATACAGTTAACAGAAAATAAAATGCAGCAAGTGGGGCTCAAAAAAAAAAAAAAAACAAGCTCCCAACCACAAACAGCAATCAGAACGGTCGAAACTGCTTGCATTTAGACGTGGCGAAATCGAGAAAGAAAGAGAGACAACACGACCGTACACAACACCTCAAAACAGGAATTGCAGGCAAATTAGGATTGCTGATATCTTAGAACGACGTAATACGGTGTGAAACACTTAGAAGTGCTAAGGCGCGCAAATGACTCAAACTATTGCAGTCTTGTTTGCTATTGAACGTGAATGTCAAAACCAGCTGCTGGCTCCCGTTTCCTCGTGAACGCTCTCCCCCCTGTCATCACGGTGCTGCGGTGGCCGCTTGCGCCAGTTGTCGGTGTCAGAGCTGTTGGCTACCATCGGCTCTCTCCACTGCTCTGTTGGCGCAGGCACGGCATTAGCAGATAACTTCCCAGCCGTCGTAAGTGGAGGAATGACTTGTGTGGGCACTACTGCTGCATCGTGGTTGCTGTTTGCTTCTTCCTCCTCCTCTAACTCCTCGCGCGAGAGTGCCACCCCCCTGCCTCGCGGTGACCGGGTGGGCGAAACCGCCTGCACCTCCTGATACTCGTGCCCGTCTTCAGAGCTTGCGGACGAGGAGGTCGGCGTGGCCCGCTGCCCAGACGACGAGGCCGACGACGGAGTGCGCGAGCGCGTTTCTTCAGAATTGTCACCGTTACGGCCGCCTGCTGAGCCGGCAGCAACTCCTGCACCTGCTGCTGCTGCTGCCGCTGCCGCCTGTGCTGCCAGCCGCTGCTTCTGCAACAGGTTGATATCCTGAAACACCTTGTTGTCCTCCAGCACCTGCGTGTCAGTGGGCTGCATCATCTGCGAGAAGAGCAGCGCAGCCGCCACTGCGCCGATAAGCGGGGCTAGCCAGTAGATCCACACCGACTTGAGATCATCGCAGTTAGAAACAATGCACATTGCCACCTGCAGGCCTGTTGCGGCGGCCGGATTGAAGGCACCACCGGAAATGCGGCCCACGCTGGCTGAGCCTGCCGTGATAGTCATACCCACCGCGAAGCCGTAGAAGAAGTTGCCCGACTGCCGTGAGTACGCAATGTTGAGCACCACGAGGCAAATCGCGAAAGTGAAGATAAGCTCGGAGAAGATGCCAGAGGTGATGTAACTGCTGGAGACGGACGGGACGAAGATGTCAGTGTTACCCTGAATCACCATCGATACCACACCAGCAAGGAAAGCACCGCCGAGCTGGCACAAAATGTACATGAAACACTGTGACAGGTCCATCTGGCGAACGAGGAAGACGGCAACCGACACGGCAGGGTTCAAGTGGGCGCTTGAGATGTACCCAAAGGTGAAAATCATGCTGGTGAACATGAAGCCGATCGGAATGAGCGTCATGTTTGTCTCGTCGGCCACGGTGAAGATGCTTTCGTTGCGCACGCTCACCAGGGCCAGCGTGAGTACCCAGGAAAAGCTGCCGACGAGCTCGGCGAGGTAGGTGCCAAGCAATGGGTGCAGACGCACCCAGTCCGGCACAGAAAGGAAATCATAGCGGCTTTGCAGGCTGCGCAGCGCCGCTTGCTGCTGCCCGTACAAGCGGGCCACCTCGTAAGGGTCCAAATTCTCCTCCACCACCTTCCCGTCTCGTGTTACGATGATTTTTATTGTGTGACGCAGCGCGGGTACATCGTTTGGGTTGAACACCTGTGACTGGTTGCGGCTGTAGCCGAAAATATTCCTCACACCATCACCCGCGTTGCTGTCACCGCCGCTGATTGGTTTCTCGCTTTCACCGCTTCGCCAGGCGGTCAACGCGAAGGACGGCGAGGTAAGGTAAGAAAAAGATTGCTTCGGTAGAGGACCGGCCGACTGCGACGAGGCAGATGTGATGGGAAGCTTTGTAGTGGGGCCCTCGGAAGTCGGCCCGTCGTGTGCGATGGGTGCTGCAGCTTCGGAGTTGAGAGGGGTGTGGACAACGTTTGACGCGTCGAGGGTTGGCGTGGAAGAGGGAGCAGGGGCTGCGGAGGATAGGAGTTGAGTCGCTGGTGCATCGAGGGGCGAACCGTCCGTGTGCGACATGGCGGCAGAGACAGGCGCCTGAGTCGTGTGGGGAGACGCAGGCACGTTGGTAGACCACCCGTTGCTGTTGGCCGGAGGCACGGCCGACGCACTAGCTTGGCCGGCATTTGCTGGCATAAAGCTACTCATTCTGTGGTGCGGTGAAGAGCAGCAAAGGAAAGCACAAAGAGAGCGACAGGGAAGTAGAAATAAAAAAGCACTGCACTTTTAGAAAGCAAAAGCGAGTTCCCTACGTGTAGAAAAAGAGATCGCAGCGGTGTGGCAGAAAAAAAAGGAGGAAATAAGATAAAAAAGAAGTACTAGTGTGTTGGTCTGAGAGGTGAGACGAAATCAGCAATCGGAAAACCCACTTTGCACGTTTGCATCGCTCATTACTGCGGTGCGGCGTTGCGACCCATACACTTCAAATGTTGGTCTACATGTGTTAATAAAAGTACATGAAGTTGAAACACAACTCTGTTTTTTTTCCCCTTTACCCACTTTATCTAAGAAGCTGGTACACATGCCAACACACAAGAAAAAAAAAAACGGCATCATAGAGTTTCTGAGGCACACACATCATAAGCCTATTCACCAAACGTCACCGTCTTATCAGATCCAATCATGTAGCCGTGACCCTGCAGCCACACTCGCAGATCCCGCTGACACGCCTGAAACCACTCCACCGCTTCTTTCCTTGTTTCAGCGGAATTGACTTTTCGGTTCATATCAGAGAATTCCGGCAGCTGCTTGAAAATACGCTTCTGCAGTTCCATCAGAGAGGCTCCGGTGCGACCTTCAGTCTGTCTCATTTCCCGTAACACACGTGCTGCGAGCACTGGCAACTTTATAGAATTATCAGGTGTCTCCAGCGCAGTTGTCGTCGGGCCCTTTGCATGGACGAGAAGAGGCGGAGCACCACTTGTTGTTATGGCCGCAGTAGTGGTTGGAATTGGCGGCGGAAGTGGTAGTGTTCTTGCGGTGATTCCCTCTTTAACAGTGAGCTTCGCAATACTGGGCAACGGCTCCTTCAGAGTTTCTTTTTTTGGGTCCACTTCCTTTTCCGCAACTGCGGGTCTAATTGCAGTGGTGGCAACCACCGCCGACGATTGTTGTGCTGCCTGTTTTGTCTTAGGCACCACAACGTTTTTCCCTTCCCTTTCTTCCGCCTCCACCGTGCCTGTCTGCTGACGTAGAACCTCCTTTGTGCCGGCCCAGAAACTGCTCACCGATTGACTAGTGGCCTCGGCTTTCGCCCGTTTGCGCTCCCGTGCGGCGAGCGCCGTTTCACTGTTTTCATCCTCGTCAGCCCCTCCGTCGTCGTCGGACCAATTCGTCGGCCTGTGCATCTCCGCATCCGCTGCGTCCATGGTCTTCCAGTCTTTCTTGTTGATACGCGTTGACTGCTCTGAATACCAGCTCGTGCTGATCCCTGTGGCGGAGCGGAGGGTGTCTGTGCCAGACACTGCCACTGCCACCGCGCTTGCCTCCTTCCGCTCTCCCCAGAGCTGCAGTACTGGTCGCTCGAGAACAGTGGGTAGTATTAAGCTGTTTGCCGATGACGCTGCCTCATTTGTTCTGTCGCGGTGCTTCTCTCCATCGCGCCATGCCGTCGGCAGCTCGAGCAGCACACACGACAAATGCCGGTACGCCGCGGCAGGGCTGGACGCCATCTTCACAACCCTGTCCGCGTACGGGTTGGCTAAACTCGCGTCCATAATGCCCTTGTACTCAAGCCGCATCGGCTCCCGCCCGCGCCGCTGCCGACGCCCCTTGCTCGTCATGTTGGCTGTAGAAGTGCTATCTGCTGCGTTGATAGAGGCAAAACGTCCTTGCTGATTCAGTTGCTGCTGTCCTTCGATACCAGCCAAGTCATCTCCATTGTTTTCGTCGCTGTATTCCTCCTCGGTGTTTGCTATCTTTGTTGCTGCAGACCCCGCATCTGTGTCCCCAAAAAAGTAGGGGGCTGTGTGCAGCTCTTTCGGCGGCGCTGGCGCGTCCACAGAGGGCAGGAATGTGTATAACCGACGCTCGTGTTCATCGCTTGTTGAACCTGTGAGTGTACCTCCACTGTTATTTTTCACGGCAGAGTTTTGTGGAAGGGCTGTCGGGCGAATCGTGTAGCACTTTACCGTGATTGCGACTTTACGTGTGGGGGACGCGGCGGCAGCGGTCGACGACGAGATCGGGCCACGAATCGAGGGCACCAATCCGTCATGTCTAGGGATCATTTGTGCTGGATTGTTGGAACAATAAAAAGGAGGGCTCCAGAGCTTTCTCAACTTTACTTCGTGTGTAGTTTCTTTTTGTAGCGTACGTCAAAAAGAAGCAGAAGCGATCAACAAACCAGACAAGAGCAACACAAGGGGGAAGGCAACAGAGCGAATAAGAGTCAGCAACAAGGTTCCTCCCTCAAGGGGGGGGGGGATCACGGGAGTGACATGTGCGTTAGTACATTTGTACTCGACGGTTGAGTCGTTGATCATGTCGCTGGTTTAAAATGCCGGTAGTAACAAGTCGAAGTGCAAACACATCGTTTCTTTTTAAACATAAGCACGTTGTGTTTTTCCGTTTTCCTCTTCGAAGACTACAGTCAAGAAACAGGGGGAGGGGAGGGAACAAGCTTTACAAGGCAAGCGTGTTGCAAAGGTAGGTGCTTTCTGTGCGTGTGGAGGGGTCAACAGTTAAGCTCAAAAAAGAACATGCTTCCATGGATGGTAAGAAACTCGCTTGTGATGTAGTTTACTTGGACAGAGTCGTCAGTGGCGGCAAGCCACCTCCATGTCTTCCAGTGTCGCGTGCAGCTGCTCCCATGTAACGCCAACGTTCGGGTCACACTCAACGTAAACGCATCCCGCCTTCTCACAGGCGATACGGTCTGCCTCCGTGTCACCTACGTGAATGTGGTAACGCATCTTCAGCTCGCCTTCTTGACCTCCCGCACGCCGTGCAGCCGCAATGTCGCGCACGCCCACCTGCAGCCCCACTGGAGAAGGTTTGGCAAAGCCAACATCACGTGCAACAATGATACGCGATAGCAGCGGTGGCTCACCGTGCTCGCCGGGCGTCAACGCGCCCAGCTGGCTAAAAACCTCGCGGAGCCTAGGGTCCATGTTCGAGACGACAAACGGTGGTGCAGCAAGCACCAGCATTGCGTTATCTGGTGATGCCGAGGAACCCTCAACGCCATTTGCAGTCTCTTGCATACGCTTCTCGTTCCACTGCCGCAGACTTTGCAACGTCCTCAAGCCATCCGGCAGCCAGCTGTGCGCCTCGGTAGACCCAAACTGACAAAAGACGAGGTGATGCACGAAGTTTCGCATCGACGCCGCCTGGGCGGTCCAAAGAGACATGATGCGACCTACCACGGCAGGCGGGGCTCCCTCATACAGCGCAGGACTCTGGAATGTTCGAGCAATCACTTTCCCCCAAAACCGCTCCAGCTCCTCATCGGTGCTGCCCCCGGTGGGCATTTCTTTCGGGTTGTCCGACTTGGTCCACGAGGTGCGCTCTGCTTTCATCTCTGCACGAATGGCTTCGAGAGCGACGTCCTGCACTGCCTTTGTGGTAGCGTTGGGGCAGCTGGTATCTAAGTCAATGCCGTGTTGATTCAAAAAAGACGCAAACGCTGTACGGTACTGGTAGCCAACGCCGTGGCTAATTTGAATGAGGGTCGCAAGAGCATCAAAGCTCACGGTGAATGGAATGCAACGCATTGTTTTTTTTCGCGTGCTTCGCGTGGTCAATAGTAGTGAGCGCAATAATAATAATAATACGAACAGTAATTCCAATGAGGGACTGCAACAAGAACTACAGCTTTGACGGCTCCCTTCGCCTCCGCGAGGATCGCTGTTAAAGTTACCAACTACAGTTCTCTTGCTGCTTGAGACAAGTCGTGGTTGTTAAGAAGGACGCAGAGGTGAGACGGAGGTGTGAAAATTGATTTTTTTCATGAAGGAACGTTAAAAGCACGTGGAACCTCGTTATTTCCACGCGCATTCTTGTCGGGGAGAAAGAACAAAAAAAAAACTACCGTAAAGAAATTGGGTCATTAGCGAGGGACGGTTACAAAATGTCGTGAGTTTCGCGGCCCTAAATCCATTTATGCAGATGCTACAGAACCTTCATGGTCACCTTTTCGAAAACAACAACAACAGAGTCTTTTGCAACTGCCCTTTAGTAAAGTTACTCTTCAATGCGTACTCGGTCATGAGTTAGCTGCTTTTTGTTACTCTTGTTCAAAAGCGATTGAACGAGAGTAGAATAAGACGAGCACCAGATACAGAATCTGTATTACAGCAATGAAGATGAGTGTGTGGAGTCCAGTAAAGAGAGAAGCGGGAACGACACTGACAGTAGACCAGAGTGCGCATGTCCCTTTTAAGTAAATAAACAAGAAATACCGACTGCTTTTAGACCCGCAAAGCAAAGAAACCGAGAACAAATGCTAGCATGTACTCAGAAAAGCTCATCCAGCAGCTCGTCCTTCTCAGCACCGAGCACCGCGGGTGGGATGCGCATCCACTCCATCTGCACCCGCGCCACTTCACTCAGCGGGATCGCACGCGGAGCGAAGAGGTAGAGCCATCCCACCGGCAACCCGAGGCTGTTCTGCTCTGCATCGTTCCAGTCCTCGTTGCCGCCGCAACTGATAGACCACACACCGTACTTCTCCTTTAGCAAGGTCACGGCAGCACGATAGGCCGCAAGACTCGTCAATCCATCCGCAAGGAGGTGGTTACCTGCATTTGCCGTTGGTGTTGTCATTGAGGTGGTGTTTTCCCCTGGTAAGGAAGGCAGCAAAACTGTGCAGTGCGCCGTGAGACCCGGCACGGGCAGCGCGTTGGAATAGTCAAAGCGCTGCCGCAGCACGTCAAAAGAGTAACACATGCGGGAGCGACGCTGTTTCCCACGCCGCGACGGCATTCCACCAACCACTTCAAAACGCCTCAGACGCCTTGCCGGCGGCTTGTCCTTTGCTGAAACTTTGGCTGTTGCTACGGCCGTCGTTTCTGCGTCCGTCTCCGGTACGGACTCGTACTGCAGCAGGGAAACTTGACTCCGCACAAGATCCGGCGACGGGCACACTCGCACCCACACACCTGTGGCAACGTTGTACACACGCAGGTAAGGCGCCATCGGACGGCCTTCCTGCAGGCCATCCAAGTAGAAAAGTCTTCCTAACGACTGCTCGCCACGCTTGCGCTCCGCCGGATTGCACTCACGCTGCATATCACACACAAGGATGCCCTTAAATTGCTCCCGTGGTATTGCGCCGTACTGCGGCAGCTCCTCCAGCGTTTCATGCGGTAGCCACAGCCGGTAGAGGGTGTTTGTGAGCTGGCGTGAGTAGTTGAGACCGCCAAAGTAGTAGAGAACCTGGTCGTCCTGCAGCTGCAGCTTTACAGAAGAGGTTTCCGTAGCCATCGTTGCTGTCGTCAACGCGGCAGACATCCACTCCTCCTCCGGTACGGTGTTGCTCCTCGCCAGGGCAGCGCAGAAGCGCGGCGGGAAAAGCGAGGACACCTGCTGCCACACCTTCTTTCGTATGTCGTACATCATGTCCGTCGAGGCCAGCGCGTTGCCATGGGCCCAGTAACTCCCGCCCACCACGTAGAGGCGGTCGCCGCACGAGACGAGGTGGTGACCGTGTCGGGTGCGTGGCGCGACCACGGGGCGGAGCGACTGCCAGTGCAATGGGCGCACTGTGTATTTACCGAGCACCTCCTGTGTATCACGTTGCAGCGGAGGCGCCTCACGCTCCATGGCGGGGTGGTGGTGGTTACCTTTGCTGAATCTGTGCAGGGTCGAGGCGGTGCGGCCGGTGTGCGTACTGCCGCTGACACCCGTGCGGCCGCCATGCGACTCTCCTCCCATGGACGGGTTGTAGCTTACATTATTGTTGTTATTGAAAGCACTATAGGCCCTGCGGTCCGCCGTGTCCTCCACCACCTGCCGCAGCAAGTCGACCGTGATGTTGGGTCCGACAATTCCGGTGGGGGAGACGGGGTCGGTGCTCAGCCGTGGAGAAACAAGCGGAGATAAAGCTGTTCTTGATGATGCAATAATAAATGCATCGTTGCTGTAACGAGATGAGACAGACGTGGCTGCCTGCGCACTGTCGATCATTGTTGCTGCTGCCTCTATCCGTGCAGCGCTGCGTGAGTTGCTGTGTAGTCTTGGTTCAGAGGAAGCAGAACCGTCGTCGCTGCCGTCAGACGAGCCTGCTTCCTCACTCTCCCCATGATCGCTAACGTAGCCCTCGTCGTACACGAAGCCACTTTCGCTCGCCTCCTCTGTCGTCACGGAAGGCGTGCTGTGCGTCGACGATTGCAGCAACGCTGTGACAGACAGACCACGGTCCACACGTGGTGTGCATTCCCCATTCATATTCTGCTCGCTTGTATTATCATTGTTTGTCGGATGTGTGTTATTCGATGTCATATCTAGAAGTTCACGCAGTCGGTACTGGCGGTGGTGTGCCAGTGCCACCTCCAGGTTGTCCACGCGACGCCGCTGATCTGCGCGGTGCAGGTGGCGTGCAATGGTGGTAGCGGGCATGTAGAAGAGTGGGCAGCTGGAGCCTTCGTGGCGGACAACGTCGCTCAGTTGCTCGTTAGGGGGCCACCCGCCAAACTGGACGATCCCGCCCAGGGCTGCGCACCAGCAGGCTGCGTGGCCGCTGCGCTTTACAGACGTGCTGAAGCCATGATCAACAGATAGCATGAGCGTTAGGGCTATAATTATTAGTGAGTGAGGTACAAAACCCAATAGCGAAAAGAGAACCGGCGTGATTTCTTCAAAACTTCTGCTTTGAATTCTACGTTGTGTACAGAAGTGCTGAAAGAAAAGCAAGAGGGCGAGCGAGGCTTTCGAAGAGAAGAGCATGAAAACACAAAAACCCGGCTGATTTCAGAAGCACTTTCCACTCGTACGAAGGCACAGTGAGTTATCGTCGTGAAGAGAAAAGTCCCTTTTAAAGGTGCGAAGGAGATAGACCTCACCTACCTAGGTAAGCCGAAAAGTCGTCACGGAGCACTTTCACGTGAAGCACAGCAACGTTTTTAGCTAAATAATTTCTATGCATGTTACAGTATGATGAAAAAAAAAAAAAACACCCCAAGTGAAGCTTCCAAGCCAATGGAAGCCAAATGAAGAAACGAGCCACCTGCAGTGTTCTATGGAAAAGAAAAATGGTCGCGCGGCTGAAAGGAACAATAGTCTACTCAGTCCCTACTTGCTTTTTATGTGTTTGTTTAGGTGCATGGAAAAGCACCGTCACCAAATCGCATAGGCGCGCTCAGGGTAACGCCTCGCCATGCAGCGCCGCCACGCCTGCTGAATCACCATCGCGGACTCTTCTCGCAGAATCTGCTCGCGTAAATAGCGGCGCTCGGTCTCTTCAGCACTAATTGCGTCCTCGCTCGTTACACTCGGAGCTGCACCACCGTTTTCCCCATCGTTCTTCTCCTTCTCGCTGCCCACGGCACTGCCGCCACCAGTGCTGTTGACCTCTCCACCGCTGTTCTGGTAAAGTGGAGCTCTGGTGGGCGACTGCGATCCGACAACGCTGTGAAACACACCACCATCCTGGGAAAATGGTGAGGACGACGAGCAGGCACCGCTCTCTTCCTTGAACAACGGCTTCTGATCAGCCTTTACACTCTCTTCTACTTTTAGAGCAGAGTCACTACTTTGGACGCAGAAACTGCTGTCAGTGACAGCACGGCTGGTGTGACTGCTGCTGTGCATAGAGAAAGCAACAACGTCTTCTGTTGTGGCTACTGCTCCTTCCTTGGGTTCTTCATTGAGTTTAAAAAGAGTTTCTTTCTTGCTGTTATCATTGTTGCTGCTTTCATTCCCCGGAGAGTACTGCGGCGGAGGCGGCGTCGCTGGGTTGAGCGCACTCTCAATTTCAACGTTTAACATCGTGTTTTCCGATTGTAGTTCTTGTTCTGTCCCCTGCGCTGCAGCCGCATTTGTGGTGGAGCTGGATGAATAAGACAGAGATGGAGAAGTTGAGTGAAGTAGCGCCGCTGCTTCTTTCTGCTCTCCAAGCTCCTCGGCAACCACTTCAGCCTGTTTGGATGAATCAACTTTAGACAACTCGGCCTCACCTGCAGCCGCGGGGGTCTCAGTGTCGGGGTGCTCGCATTCGGGGATCACAGTGACCACAGCCAGCGCTTCTGCAGGCGACAACACGATAGGCCGCTTGCCATGCCCACAGAAGGGTGGAGCATCTTCATCATCGATGATGTCGACGCTGTGGCTTGAGTTGAGTTGCTGCTGAAACGCCTTCAACCTCCGCGCCTTAGCTTCAGATGTCTCTTCTGTTGCTTTTGCGTCTGAAACCATTTGAACTTGATTTTCTACGCTTTTTCTTGCTTCTACCGAAGTAGTTGCTGCGGTAGCAGCAGCAGCAAGGGAGGCTGCGGCTGCTGTGGCACCAGGCAGCTGTGTCGCGTCTGGTGCCGCCGATGTAATGGAAAAACCAGGCCGTGAAATGGCGGCGATTATGTGCATAGACGTTGACCCGCTTGCGTTGCGGAGTAGCGGCGATCGCAGGCTGTGAAGCACGCCGTCGTCAATCTTGAAGTCGCCACGCTCGTGCATACTGCGCCAGAAGCTGGCTCGCAACTGCGAGAACTGCGTTGCGGTAGAGTTGTTCGAGCCGGTGCGGCGGCCCCCGCCTGCCTCGTCCTCCGTAGACCCGTCGCAATAGAAACACTCTGTGAAGGACAGCGGAGCATCTGGTGAGCCGGTGGTCGGGCTGGGCGAGACGTGTACCAGGGAGTCGCTGCCATTCACATCCATTATCGTGTGTGGCGGGTGCGCCGCAGAACTAGTGGTCGACGTCGCTGGAGAAATCGTTTTAATCACTGCTGCAGCAGTAGTAAGACCAACAGCAACTCCAACCTTCGCGTGGTCGTTTGGAGCAACGCCCACCGGGTTACCTCGCAGGTGGTTGCGATCAACGTCGTCGCCGCGAGCTGGCGAATTTGCAGTGGGCTGCGTCAGCTCTGCTGCGGCTGGAGTGGTGACGCGCGGCGGCGCAAAGACGAAGAAGCGCACACGACGCGGCGCCGACGTCGATGGCGGCTGATACACCTTTTCCAGTTTGTGTGACATCTGAATGATTACAGCGTTGCTGGTGCTGTTGCTATAGTCACTCCTGCTCTGCAAGTCGTGCAGTTGCCGTTGCGACGCTTCTCGTTGGGAGAGGGAGTTGAAGAACGCCTGTGGCCCGTTGTCGCTACTGTGCGCAGAGGCCGTCAGGAAGTGTTTCTCTTCAATTGGCGTAGACTTCTTCCACGGCTCAGCAGCTCGGCGGACGTCCGTAGTAGCAGCATCGGCTGCGCCGTGTGCTTCCGCGTGCAGTGGGTCCTCGGATGCTGCTTCGACGGTGGCGGTGGGCGGCACCTCGACGATGGACATAGCTGCGTGGCTGCGATTGCAACGCGAGGCGAAGAAGTAAGTACTTTCATTGAAACCATCGCCTTCTCCATTTTCCCTGACATGATTGCTGCTCCCGTCGTTGTTATTCTTGCTTCTCTTTTCGCACCACACCGCGGTGCTTGCCGTCCTCTCCTTCTTTGAATGCAATTCTGAGTCCACGAAGCCCATGCTGCTCTGCTGATTGCTTTTGGTGAAAGGGGCTTGCGTGACAGAGTCGTGACTCTTCGAGATGTACTGCTTGCTGGACTCGTTGTACGACACTGACAGCAGCGTAGAGCTAGTTGACTTCCCCATAGGCGTTGGCAGCTGCAGGGAGGTGTCAGCGGACACGCGAATGTCCACGTCTGAACGCAGATCCGTCCGCTCCGTTTCGCGCTTCTCCGCCCGCGCAGCTGGTGCACAGTCGTCACTCTCGCCCTTGACGTCTGACTCTTGCACCACGACAAAATCAAGTGGAGCAGCACCAAGGGTCTTTTCTTCGGCATTTTTGTTCACGATATCTTTGGGGTGAACGTAGATGAGTTTGACGGCAGCGTTCAAATCAGCGCACGAAACCGCAGGTAGGCAACATTTCTCATCTTGGATCTTGTTACCATCGTCACTCGATGGACAGCATTTACTACCCCATGCACCATCGGCAGTTGCCATTACTTCCGCCTCGCGACCACTTTCCTCTATTCCGTGTTGTCCTTCAGATAAGTATGAAACCGAGGAGCTGCAGAGTAGATGCACTTCCGCGGAGCTCTCCACATCCGACACGTCTGGAATAAGTGGCCTCTGCCGTCGCTCCCGCTCCTGTGGTTGAACATCTGGTTCTCGCTCCTGTGGGTGTTCTTCTAAAACAGCGGGCGGCACCGGGATTGAACTGTTGAAAAGGACGGTAAGGGCGACAGACTTCGTGTGATTCTTTGTTTGGCGGGGCACTTCCGCTTCTTCGACGTCCAGTTTTCTAGCAGTGGGCGTTGCAACAACAACGTCTTCGTGGTCTAGAAGGTGTGCCCTGGCTGAGAAAGTCGCAACGACTTCCGAATCCAACGGCGCATCCGGCACAACCTGTTCTTCCTTCTCTTCCCTGAGGCGTTGATCTGATTTCTCTATCTGTGATGGTTTTTCCATTAGCTGCGCACTAGAGTTAACCTCGTCATTATGCATGCTTTCGTGTGTTTCGTCGTCGACGTCTTTGGTCTCGTTATGAGCTTCTTTTGGCTTCGACGCGGACGCGAATACGTGGTTCGCGTGACGTAAATGGGCGTCATCCCGACCGACTGCTTTTTGAGAGTCACCGTCACCACTTTGTGAAGAACTTGTGCTTGGGCTGCCAGCACCTGCAGTTTCTTCGGCGTGTGCGTTTCTTGTGTCCTCGTCTGTTGCACACGCTTCGTTGTCGAGCTGAGAGACCTCGTCTTTGCTACCTGCAGCCTCTTCGCTTTTCGTGTATTCCTGTCGTGACGGCTCAATTTCAGTCGCAGCGTTCTCGCTCTGCAAAGTGTCCCCGTTGACGTGATTTTCAACGTCACCTTTCTCTTCGGTTTCTTCTGCTCCGTCGGCCTTGCCGTCGTCGCTGATGTGGTCGTCGTTGTCGCAGTTCTGAGTGTAATCATTATGATATAAAACACCGTCTTTCTCAGCTGAATGGCCGACAGCAACGGCTGCAGCTTTGTGTTCGTCTTCTTCCGCATTTTCGCGCTCATACACGTGAACCTCCACATCGCTTTCAGAGCCATGCAAACCTTCGTCGTGACCACTGAACTTGGAATATGCTCCGTTCTCTGCGTCAGCGCCAGTATTGCCATCATCGACGCCGGTGACCTCTTCGTCATCAGAGCCTATTTCCACAGTTACTTCGACAGCCGACGCGCCGTCCGAATCATCGTTCTGCTCACGCGCTTCACTAGAAGTATCACTTGTAGATGACGGCACGGAGTCATACTGGTTGCATAAAGTCAAAAGAGACGCTTTTGAGTTGTCGCTGTTGCTCTCCGACTCCACCAGTGCATCCGCAGAGATGAAGTTTCGGTGATCAAGGCCACCAGCGTTACCGGAGCCTTTGATAACCGCCCGCGAACTGTCGACAGAAGTTAGCACACCAACAGCAGCCTCGTCGTCAACACCTGGAAGATGCGCGTCGACACATGTGGGAAATATGAAGGGTACTTGTGTTGCTGGCTTTTCGGCGCGATAAGGACTAGGCTCTTCAGCCGAGTGCTTCACGCCTTCGATGTCTTCGCTATCTTCGCTTTTAGTGTACTGCACCCAGAAGCGGGAAAAATAGCTCTTCACAAGTTCTCTATGGTGCTCCCCTGAATTAATCCGGACTGTTTCAGCGGTGTCACTAATTTGGTGCCCAATAGGGACATCAGCAGACCCATCCTCGCTAGGAACGTCTTCCACGTTGTCTCGAGAGCTTTCCAGGAGTGCCCTGTTCGTATCACTTAAAACTACACTCGTTGCAGGAGCACCATCCTCTCCCACAACCGCGGCTACCAAAACACCATATTCGAGATGCGATCCTTGCTCTACTAAACAGCCGTCAGAACTGCCCGTGTGCTTGATAAAATCAGCGTTTTGTGAAGTCCCGGTTACAATGTTCCCCTTCTGTGAGTGGTGGAAGCAGCAGCTGACACTACTGCTCACACTAGGGATGCTGTCCTTGCCGTTCTCGTGTTCAACGGGTTGTTCAATGCTGTGCGGCATCTCAAGTGAACCGATCACTTCGTGAGGTTCAGCGGCATCGCCTGTCGACCCTTTTTCCAATGTGTGTGAAGCTGCGCTGTCGTAACTACCGCGGCAACTTGTTGTCTTGCGGCTGCTGTGGCTGCTCTCGCATTCATGAGCCACCAGTAATGGAAATCCGAGCATCGTCGACGCCGGCACGCTCATCGGCAGCTCAACCTGACGAAGCGCCACGACCTCCGCTGACCACGGAAGAGAGGTGCTTTCAACAACGGAACCTGAAGCAACGCTTTCCTCCTGCTCCTCTTCGGCTTTTTCCGTTTTGAGGATGGTGCCATCGTACACTTCCTCCCGGCGCACCAGCACATTCGGCTGCAATGCCGCAACCACCGCCTCCACACAGGCTGATGCCATACTGTGCTGCTCCTCCTCGTCCACCACCACAGGTGCTTCTTCCTCTTCTGCCTTCAACGTAATGGTTTGCTGCACCGCGCATTCCGTAACAGCGCGCGATCGCACGAAAGCCTGCAGTACCGTCACGCACCACGTTAGGCCGCCACGTGGACGCGTGGCAGGCATAGGTACCGCCACGACAGAGGCAATCAAAGATGCGGAGGAAGACACGCTCACTACCTCTTCAGCAGCGCCCGCATCTACACCCTCCTCCTTCTCAGCATCCGCATCACTGTCTTCCGCTAAATCTGCAGAGGTATTTGACTCCTCCTCATATTGAGCCTCTTCTTCCCCATCAGCGTGTTCCTGCTCCTCTCCTAACAACATCGCGTCGCCCGCCGACTTCTGTTGCTGCTGTTCTCGCCCGTGCTCCACTGCACACTCACCATCGTCCTCTTCCTCCTCCTTTTTAATCTCCAGCGGCGTCTCGTCTTGCGGCGGCGGTGGCGTGTGCGGGCGCGCCGTTGGCCGCTTCGGCATTTCGTGATCCGCGTCAAACAGCAGACTGCGCACAACGCTCTCTGGTGCCTCTGGCACAACATTACTGTCTTTGGGTGCCGACACAGCTTGTTGATGTTCCGGTTGCTGGGTTGGCAGTGGGGGATTGTTTGGCACTTCGGACAAGGGTTGCACCGCTAGACGCGTATCGTGCGTTGTCGGCGACACAGCAGCCCCGGTAACGCCAAGCTGCGTTGATACCGCAGGCACGCTCAAGGCAGGGTCCGAGTTGCAACGTGCACGCGGCGTCTGTAGCTCTGTTAGCGAATTTCGACGGCTGTTTGCCTCGCTGGCGGGACGAGAGGTGTGGCGCCGCTCCGGCGGTGGCACCGGCACCCGCTTAGAAAAGTCCCCGTCCAGCCCGCCATGGAGCGTAGCCGGCAGCTGCTGCACTGCTGCGCTATCCGCCACGCCATCGTTACGTTGCGCATAAACTTCTGTCCTCAACTCCT
The DNA here is from genome assembly GCA_900240875.1 of Crithidia expoeki. NCBI lineage: Eukaryota > Euglenozoa > Kinetoplastea > Trypanosomatida > Trypanosomatidae > Crithidia > Crithidia expoeki. Next base: position 829,744 of record OESE01000220.1, read on the forward strand.
CATTGCTACGTCGCGCCGGTGGCGGATGTTGTTGAGTGGCAGCACACGGCCTTGACACGTAGGCGGAGCACAGTGCAGCGTTGGCGCTGTTTGGCCGGTTGCGTCGTGCTGCATTTGCAGCTGCGTAGAGGGGGGACACGGCGATGACGCTGGCAGATCTGGCGGCTGTCTCCTCCTCTTCAGGTGTCGCGCAGACGGGGTGCAGTGGAGGGTGGGAAAGCAGGTGTTGTGTGTGAGAAGGCTTCGAGGAGTTGTGGTTCCGTTGATGCTGGGGATGGGTGGAATGATTTTGCTGATGTGGAAAGTCGCAACGTGTGCCGACCATCTCCACCGCCCGTGGTAGCACCGATGTGACAACGGTGCTCTGTAGTGGAGTGGGCAGATCACGCCAGGCGTGTACTCCCTCCGCAGACCCACCGCCACCTAGCTGACCATCTCGCTGCTGTTGCTGAGACGACTGCATACCTTTTGCTCTGCTGGAGGAGGCGGAGGAGCAGCTGACACTACTGCTCACACTAGGGATGCTGTCCTTGCCGTTCTCGTGTTCAACGGGTTGTTCAATGCTGTGCGGCATCTCAAGTGAACCGATCACTTCGTGAGGTTCAGCGGCATCGCCTGTCGACCCTTTTTCCAATGTGTGTGAAGCTGCGCTGTCGTAACTACCGCGGCAACTTGTTGTCTTGCGGCTGCTGTGGCTGCTCTCGCATTCATGAGCCACCAGTAATGGAAATCCGAGCATCGTCGACGCCGGCACGCTCATCGGCAGCTCAACCTGACGAAGCGCCACGACCTCCGCTGACCACGGAAGAGAGGTGCTTTCAACAACGGAACCTGAAGCAACGCTTTCCTCCTGCTCCTCTTCGGCTTTTTCCGTTTTGAGGATGGTGCCATCGTACACTTCCTCCCGGCGCACCAGCACATTCGGCTGCAATGCCGCAACCACCGCCTCCACACAGGCTGATGCCATACTGTGCTGCTCCTCCTCGTCCACCACCACAGGTGCTTCTTCCTCTTCTGCCTTCAACGTAATGGTTTGCTGCACCGCGCATTCCGTAACAGCGCGCGATCGCACGAAAGCCTGCAGTACTGTCACGCACCACGTTAGGCCGCCACGTGGACGCGTGGCAGGCATAGGTACCGCCACGACAGAGGCAATCAAAGATGCGGAGGAAGACACGCTCACTACCTCTTCAGCAGCGCCCGCATCTACACCCTCCTCCTTCTCAGCATCCGCATCACTGTCTTCCGCTAAATCTGCAGAGGTATTTGACTCCTCCTCATATTGAGCCTCTTCTTCCCCATCAGCGTGTTCCTGCTCCTCTCCTAACAACATCGCGTCGCCCGCCGACTTCTGTTGCTGCTGTTCTCGCCCGTGCTCCACTGCACACTCACCATCGTCCTCTTCCTCCTCCTTTTTAATCTCCAGCGGCGTCTCGTCTTGCGGCGGCGGTGGCGTGTGCGGGCGCGCCGTTGGCCGCTTCGGCATTTCGTGATCCGCGTCAAACAGCAGACTGCGCACAACGCTCTCTGGTGCCTCTGGCACAACATTACTGTCTTTGGGTGCCGACACAGCTTGTTGATGTTCCGGTTGCTGGGTTGGCAGTGGGGGATTGTTTGGCACTTCGGACAAGGGTTGCACCGCTAGACGCGTATCGTGCGTTGTCGGCGACACAGCAGCCCCGGTAACGCCAAGCTGCGTTGATACCGCAGGCACGCTCAAGGCAGGGTCCGAGTTGCAACGTGCACGCGGCGTCTGTAGCTCTGTTAGCGAATTTCGACGGCTGTTTGCCTCGCTGGCGGGACGAGAGGTGTGGCGCCGCTCCGGCGGTGGCACCGGCACCCGCTTAGAAAAGTCCCCGTCCAGCCCGCCATGGAGCGTAGCCGGCAGCTGCTGCACTGCTGCGCTATCCGCCACACCATCGTTACGTTGCGCATAAACTTCTGTCCTCAACTCCTCATTGCTACGTCGCGCCGGTGGCGGATGTTGTTGAGTGGCAGCACACGGCCTTGACACGTAGGCGGAGCACAGTGCAGCGTTGGCGCTGTTTGGCCGGTTGCGTCGTGCTGCATTTGCAGCTGCGTAGAGGGGGGACACGGCGATGACGCTGGCAGATCTGGCGGCTGTCTCCTCCTCTTCAGGTGTCGCGCAGACGGGGTGCAGTGGAGGGTGGGAAAGCAGGTGTTGTGTGTGAGAAGGCTTCGAGGAGTTGTGGTTCCGTTGATGCTGGGGATGGGTGGAATGATTTTGCTGATGTGGAAAGTCGCAACGTGTGCCGACCATCTCCACCGCCCGTGGTAGCACCGATGTGACAACGGTGCTCTGTAGTGGAGTGGGCAGATCACGCCAGGCGTGTACTCCCTCCGCAGACCCACCGCCACCTAGCTGACCATCTCGCTGCTGTTGCTGAGACGACTGCATACCTTTTGCTCTGCTGGAGGAGGCGGAGGAGCAGCTGACACTACTGCTCACACTAGGGATGCTGTCCTTGCCGTTCTCGTGTTCAACGGGTTGTTCAATGCTGTGCGGCATCTCAAGTGAACCGATCACTTCGTGAGGTTCAGCGGCATCGCCTGTCGACCCTTTTTCCAATGTGTGTGAAGCTGCGCTGTCGTAACTACCGCGGCAACTTGTTGTCTTGCGGCTGCTGTGGCTGCTCTCGCATTCATGAGCCACCAGTAATGGAAATCCGAGCATCGTCGACGCCGGCACGCTCATCGGCAGCTCAACCTGACGAAGCGCCACGACCTCCGCTGACCACGGAAGAGAGGTGCTTTCAACAACGGAACCTGAAGCAACGCTTTCCTCCTGCTCCTCTTCGGCTTTTTCCGTTTTGAGGATGGTGCCATCGTACACTTCCTCCCGGCGCACCAGCACATTCGGCTGCAATGCCGCAACCACCGCCTCCACACAGGCTGATGCCATACTGTGCTGCTCCTCCTCGTCCACCACCACAGGTGCTTCTTCCTCTTCTGCCTTCAACGTAATGGTTTGCTGCACCGCGCATTCCGTAACAGCGCGCGATCGCACGAAAGCCTGCAGTACTGTCACGCACCACGTTAGGCCGCCACGTGGACGCGTGGCAGGCATAGGTACCGCCACGACAGAGGCAATCAAAGATGCGGAGGAAGACACGCTCACTACCTCTTCAGCAGCGCCCGCATCTACACCCTCCTCCTTCTCAGCATCCGCATCACTGTCTTCCGCTAAATCTGCAGAGGTATTTGACTCCTCCTCATATTGAGCCTCTTCTTCCCCATCAGCGTGTTCCTGCTCCTCTCCTAACAACATCGCGTCGCCCGCCGACTTCTGTTGCTGCTGTTCTCGCCCGTGCTCCACTGCACACTCACCATCGTCCTCTTCCTCCTCCTTTTTAATCTCCAGCGGCGTCTCGTCTTGCGGCGGCGGTGGCGTGTGCGGGCGCGCCGTTGGCCGCTTCGGCATTTCGTGATCCGCGTCAAACAGCAGACTGCGCACAACGCTCTCTGGTGCCTCTGGCACAACATTACTGTCTTTGGGTGCCGACACAGCTTGTTGATGTTCCGGTTGCTGGGTTGGCAGTGGGGGATTGTTTGGCACTTCGGACAAGGGTTGCACCGCTAGACGCGTATCGTGCGTTGTCGGCGACACAGCAGCCCCGGTAACGCCAAGCTGCGTTGATACCGCAGGCACGCTCAAGGCAGGGTCCGAGTTGCAACGTGCACGCGGCGTCTGTAGCTCTGTTAGCGAATTTCGACGGCTGTTTGCCTCGCTGGCGGGACGAGAGGTGTGGCGCCGCTCCGGCGGTGGCACCGGCACCCGCTTAGAAAAGTCCCCGTCCAGCCCGCCATGGAGCGTAGCCGGCAGCTGCTGCACTGCTGCGCTATCCGCCACGCCATCGTTACGTTGCGCATAAACTTCTGTCCTCAACTCCTCATTGCTACGTCGCGCCGGTGGCGGATGTTGTTGAGTGGCAGCACACGGCCTTGACACGTAGGCGGAGCACAGTGCAGCGTTGGCGCTGTTTGGCCGGTTGCGTCGTGCTGCATTTGCAGCTGCGTAGAGGGGGGACACGGCGATGACGCTGGCAGATCTGGCGGCTGTCTCCTCCTCTTCAGGTGTCGCGCAGACGGGGTGCAGTGGAGGGTGGGAAAGCAGGTGTTGTGTGTGAGAAGGCTTCGAGGAGTTGTGGTTCCGTTGATGCTGGGGATGGGTGGAATGATTTTGCTGATGTGGAAAGTCGCAACGTGTGCCGACCATCTCCACCGCCCGTGGTAGCACCGATGTGACAACGGTGCTCTGTAGTGGAGTGGGCAGATCACGCCAGGCGTGTACTCCCTCCGCAGACCCACCGCCACCTAGCTGACCATCTCGCTGCTGTTGCTGAGACGACTGCATACCTTTTGCTCTGCTGGAGGAGGCGGAGGAGCGACTTGTTGTCGTGGAACGAGTGCGCGGTCCGGGAGCCCCTGCCCTGCCGCCGTTTAAGCCTTTGTGCTGCTGCAAGGGGCGGTTGTACAGCTCGATTTCTACCTCTTCGCGTCGCCACTGGCGCTTTGTCTTCGCGATCTGCTCCTTAAGTTTCTGAGCCCGCTGTTGCTCTTCTTTAGCTAGTCGGGGCACTGAGGCAAGCCAGCGGTGCGCCTGTTGATACTGCTGGTAGGATGCCTTGTACTGACCCATCTCGTTCAGCCACTCCGCGTGGGTCTGCTTCACGTACGACATTAAACATACGCCTTCTCGCCACTGCATCCACAGCTGCAGCAGTTGGCGCTCGCGGGCCGCATCGCTCTGTAAGCCCGCTGCAGCGCCAGCACCACAGGGTGCTACAGCACTGCTACGTACTAACGTCTCGTCGTGCTGCAAGGCGTCGGCAGTACAAGAAGATACACTCAAGTTATGTTCGAAAAGGTCCTCTGCAGTCTCAATCGTACCCAGCGGGTCGTTCGGCAAGTCAGCCACTGCGAAGGCACGACGCTGCGCCACGTGCCGCCGCATCTGCGTCGCAGCATCCTTCGACGCGAACACCTGCCGCTCGATGGCCTCCTCAGCCAGCGTGACACACCGCAGCGCCGCTGGCAAATCGCCCAACTCGTGCTGGGCCTGGGCCATGTTGAAGTACGTGATGCCAATTCCTGGTGCCCGTAGTTCCTCCTCCAGCAGTGCCGCCCGTGTAAAACGCGAAACCGCGAGGGAGTACTCGCTGATCTTGAAGTGGTAAATGCCGAGGTTGTGTTCAACCGCCGCTGCTGCCTTCAGCCGCGCCGGTTCTTGCGACGGTGGGAAGAACGGGACGTTGATGCTGCGGATCTGGTCGTTGCCGTGGTTGCTGCTGCTACTGCTTTGATCACCTTGTAGACCCATGTGGCGACTGAATTCAGCCAACGAGCAGTCGAAGCCACTCACTCGCGAGCCCGTCACATTGTCGGTGCTGCTAGAGTAAGCAGTGAAAAGCTCCAGAGGATCGGGCAGGTAGCGAAACACGCGACCGGCATCCTTGTGCAGCAAGCCGTCGGCCCGCCGCAGCAGCTGCAGCGCAGCGGAAAACTGCTTCTCGTTCATCCACTGGAGCGCGTGGCGGTTTGTGAGCTCCACGTAGTGCAGTGTGCACGACACCGCCTCGTCCTCGCCAGCCTCCAACTGCTGTACGAGTGTCTCGCGAAAAGCGTCGGTATCGTCGTCGTCAGTCCCGCTTACGTTGTGGGTGTGTGCGGGGGACGCACCGCATCCTTCACCAGGAACATTGCCACCACCACCAATATTGTTGGTATCCTGCGTATATCCCGTAGCTGCTACCATCTTTCGCGCATCGAGCACCATGATACGCCGCATAAGCGCAAACACAAGCTCTAACTTCTCGTCGAGGCGACGGGCGAGTCGGCCGGCCTGTGCTTCGAAGTCCTCTCGCGCCCGCGCCTGACGCACCTCCTGGCGGACACGGCTGCGACTACACTCCGCTCCTGAGACGCCGCAGTCGGGCGACGACACACTCAGCCCGTACGGCTGCCCGGTGGCGATTGAGTGCATGAGTGGGTCATCGGACATACTGGGCTCATATGACTGCTTTGACCTTTGGTGACGGTGCTGCAGCTTTGACGGAGAAATACGCCCCTCTAAGTTGTTCCTGCTCTGGTAATCCCGCCCGCTGGTATTTCCAGCAAGAGTGCTGGATGTGTTGGAAGCAGACAGTGGTCGGCGTGGTGGAAATGGCGGTGTTTCGTGCTTCGTGTTAACGTCAACGCTCATACCGCAGCCAGTTGACGGGGTGCGTGAGAGCAACAAGCTTGGCCAGACAGCGGCAAAGTGCATGGCTGGATTCGCTGGAACGCAGTTGGTGCTACTGCTGCTGCTGCTGCTGCTCGGATGAGGGCGGTGATTCGGCGATGGCGGCGGCAGACCGATACTGCTGTTGCTATTGTAGCTACTGCGTGGTCGCTGTAAATCCGGTGAGTTACGGCTTGAGCCCTGCGGCGACGGTGATAGTTGACCAGCCGTGTTCATGCCGGCGTGATTGTTGATGCTGGTCGAGCTGGTGCGCTGGTGCTGATGCTGTCCCGTGCTTCCTTCGTCGGGCGCGGCGCCAGGTACGGCTTGCTGAAGCAATGCTTGTAAATTGAAACGCAGCGCCGCGACATCGCCATCCGAGTTGTGCAAAGTTGCAGAGGAAGAAAGTGGATACTTATCCTCTGGAGGTGTAGGGCAGCGAGGTGCGGCTGAAGGGAACGGCGCAGGCTGGGGCGCCGAAGCCGCAGCTAGTGCAGACCCATCGATCGTCGGATAAGTAGGTCGCGGTCGAACCATATCCTGCCCTACGTGACGTACAGGTGTTTTGATGGTGCGTATGGGTGAGATGGGTATTCCATCCACCCAGTTTTTCGTAACGCCCGTTGCCCTTGTGTGTGGTAGGGGTACAGTCGCACGTGTGTCGCTTCGCGGAGCGGCAGGTGGACTGCGGCCAAACGAGTCGCGTGTGGCGCTACTGTTGGCGTTGTGCGTGGTTTGTTCCAAAAGTGACTCTGGTGGTGCTCTTTGGTCATTGTGGGGCGTCAGCACAGAAAGCACGGAGTCCTGCGGTGTGGTCGTACCTTTCGTGGGAACGTTGCATTCGAATTCTTCCATACGATCCGTCATGGAGAGGTAAGAAGACGCGCCAGTGTCTGGGGAAGGGGAGAATGCGTAACAGCCATCTGCTGCTGTTACCGTAGATCGTTTTGGGGTGTCCGTAACCGCACTGGGCGGTGAATGGGAAAGCATGGCTTGCAGATCACCAAAAACAGTGAAGGGGCCACGGAAACGAGCAGCGTGCACTGAAGAAAAGTGTCAGTATCCTACTTTTAAATTTACTTCCACGTCTGAGTCTCTTCTTCAAAACTGGCAGTACACGAGCACCACACCACAAATAGAGCAAAAACAAAACAAACGAATGGCAAATCGGAAGTGGGGGAAAAAAAAACTCAATTAAATCTAAAATAGTCTGAGGGTGTTGAAACACGTGAAATCAGCAATGAAACAGGCAGAAACAAAAGGCAACAAAGAGCGATGTCTACAATGGATCTCAGAAACTCGTTTGCCAAGTTGATCGTGCTAAAAGAGCGCAATAAGTTATATACAACCGAAATATTTTATTACCCGGATGCAAGTAGAAGAGAAAAGAAGAAAGGAGCAGAAATGCATTCCTTTGAGACCGAATAAGATACCTCCCCTCTGTTGGTGAAAAGCTCGCCTGTCTCTAACGACAAAAGAGCTGTTAAACACGCACGGGAGTCACCACGAAAAGAACGGGTAAAGGAAACGAGAAAGAAAAAAAAAGACACTGAAAAATCTGATAAGGAGACAAAAGAAAGAAAGACGGCACTGCTTTACTAATTATTGCTTGGATGAAACGTGTGTGCGTCTGCGGTTAAGTGTACCTCGCTCACTACGGTTCTAGTAGGTGGACTGATCGTAAACGTACTTTATTTTCCGTTGTTTTACGTGTGCTTGGAAACTGTGCGGAGTACTTCAATAAAGCTCCGTGTAACAAAGCTATTTAAACCTTCAAATCACTCCTTCCTTCCTTGCGGATGCACTGCCAGCAAGGGGCGACAGCACAACTGGAAGCCGTTAAAGTCCTTTTTTTTTTGCTGTCACAGATGGTTTTGTGTACTGTTCGAAAGGAAAGCGCGCCGAGGAAGCCAGCAACCACGTGCTCCTAGTGTAATGCAGCCCACCTAGAGGTCAAAGGGCACGAGTAAGAGAATTCGGTGAGGAAACAACAAAGGTTAAGAATAGGGAAGAGTAGAACAAAAACGCGACAGTTGTGCGGATCATTGAATACCACACCAAGGCTCGAAGAGAACGTAGCCTTCTGTAGGGTCATCTGAAAGCAAACGCATTACGTGGAACATTCGTTGAAAGATTCAGAGCAACCACTTCGCATTGGACAGAAGGGTACAAACTAAACTCGTGTTTTTGTGTTTTTTTTTTGTGGTGAAAAAAAAAAACCTGTGCGTCAGCGCACGTCTACCTCGTGTGTGTTCGGCTGAAAAGGCACTCAAGGCGTGTCACTTCGGAAAAAAGCAAGCGTGTGTTTTTTTTTTTTGCTTTAACGCTTGGTGAGGAAGGCAAAGGACCTAAAGATGTGAAATACGTCAAAGCCTAAGCACTTTCGCCGCCGTCCTGCTCACTCGCTTCGCCAGCCGCTTCTCCACCGATCAGGGCAGCTTCTTTCCCATAATCAAGAAGCGCAGATAGGGTTTGTTGGTAACTCCAAGGCAGCGCACCAGCCAACGGCTCAGGCGCCTGATCGCTCGTAGAGTTGTTCTTCGTTCTCCACCAATCGTGCAGAAGGATATTACGAAGCTCTTGGTCCAGTGATTGAATCAGCATCCGTTCCCTTTGCTGGAGAAAACAGATGTCGCTCCGGTTGCGGTGACTTAGCATGTCAAGTCGGCGGGCAAATAACGACACACCCAGCTGCTCCGACAGCGCGCGTGCAGCTGCTTGGACGGTAGACACCAACAACGCAAACTGCATTGCAATGCCCTCATTTTCAGTTTTTTCCGCGTCGAACCCGGATGTGGCAATCTGGCGCAAGATCTGGTGCAGGTGATGTGCAGCTTTCAGCACGCAAAGCACCTCGTTCTCCCAGTCCGTGTGCGTTGCAGCGACAAAAAAGGAGTTTTCTCCTACACTACATCCAATGCCCTCAGTTTCTGCTGATTTGCTGTCCTCTGCCTTCTCTTTCAGTGTCGCACAGGAATTGCAAGAGCAGACGACGGCGGTAGAGTCCTTGTGCTGCCTTTGATGCGCGGCATATGCACGCCATTGCACAAGCGCGCGCAGCAGCAACATATTCACAATACGGACACCATCAGCACTTACAGGCAGAGAAGACAGCTTCTGCGGTGCCACCTTTCCGTTCTTATGTAGAGGCAGTTGTGGATCAGGCAGCCACAACGTGCAGAGTGGAATGTTCACTAAAGCTCGATAAAGCTGAACCGGACGACGTATTCGTGTTTGTGAGACCGGCAGGCACGTTAAGACCAATTTACCCTGTCCTCTCAGGTTTGCTTGTCCACTGGAAGAAGTAGGTGTGGTTGAGCACCAGCGCTCGTTTAGAGCAATGGGCTCACGGATGAAGTGCGCTCTCTGCGCATTCACCCCAGAAGCACCAATGAAGCGCTGTAAAAAGTGGGCAAGAAGAAAGTGCATTCGACACCGCGCCACGGACATACAACACAGATTCGGAAGCGGCGCAGGCTGTGAAGACTCGGTAACAAGTCCTTCCAGCGGTAGAACCTCTCCAAGTTCCAGCGCCGCGTCGCTTTGTTCCACACGTGCGAGCAAAGCACAAGTCTCCGTCAGACTTGCACCTTCCGGCGTTATAGTATTAGGTCGTAATCCACACACTGCCTTGCCGTCGTCAGGCAAAAACAGAAGATGCAGCAAGGCCCACGCGGTGACGTCGTAACCTGTGCCATGAGCAAACAATGGCAAGAGAGAAGTGAAGGCGTGACGTGCGGACCCCCAGTTCACGTTGCGCGGCTTACACTGCACAGCCCCTGCATAGTGTTGAGTACCTGCAGTATATGAAGAGTGAGGTTCAGTTTGGTTTAAAATGTCTTGCGCGTGCTCTGCTTGTCGTGCTAGCTGCGAGGATAGCAACGAAAGCCACAACATTGGCAGAAGCTGCAGGCGTCGCTGTTGCAACCGAGGCGGCACACGTTGTGCTGCTGTTCCATCTGTGCAACAGCCGAAAAATTCTTTGTACGCGTCTACGTTGGAACTCAGAAACCACCCAGCTTGCGACGCCGGCGCTCGCTGACCGGATTTGAGCAAAACAAGCTCGCGCCACAAAACAGGGTCGATGTGCTTACGTGTCAGGTCGCAGAGAAGTGCTGCGTGCACCTGCAGAAGACGCTCGTACGGACGCTGCGTCTTGCGAAGGTCTTGCAGTGGGCTGTTGTGCTCTAGCAGTCCCCAGCACTGCACAGCGGCAGCAAAGTGTACGATGGACCAGTGCAGCGAATGAAGATAACGAGGACGAAGCACATTTGAGGCGAAGCGTTCTCCGTCGCTTTCGCCTGAACTCTTAACACTTTTCGTCGATGACGGTTCTGACGGGGACTTTAACTGGTTTGTGCCGTGCAAATCAGTGGCCTGCTTTTTACCGTTGTTTCTCGAGCTCACTGCAGTGAGAGTCTGCAGGTGTGCCGTTGTTGCTGCATCCCTTGCAAGAAAGATGGTAGCCGAGAAACAGACCTCGATCAGCGGCTCAGCATGTGTGTCGGCGACACTGTGGAGACCGCCGATATGCAGCAGAACCGTCGCGGCGAAGAGAAGTTCTGTGAGGGCCTCGATATCGTGTGACGAAAGTTTGTGTGTAGTAGTTCGCACGTTACTGCTATCACGTACTGACTTAAACGAAACGTTTACGTCTGTGTTGCGGTGCTGCACGTTGCCATTACCTTCATGTTGGTTTGAGGACGTTTGTTGTTGCTGCTCGGTCAAACGATGGCGAAGCCTTTTGAACTCTACCAACACATGGTGCGCGTGGTACTTGGTAAACAGGGAAACTTCCATTTGAGTGTCCTCACTTCCGCCGTCGGCATCTACTGCCGAGGAAGCAAAAGGATCAACGTTTTCCTTTGGACTTGCTGCGTTTTCATGCACGTCAGTATTCTGACCATATTGGCTACCATTTGCCGCAAGCCACTCCTGCAACTCATCATGGCCTTCTTCTGGATAGTGAAATTGCTGTCCTTTCTTTGCAAAACGCAAAGCACGACCGACAGGGAACTTGTACCGCGTTGGGCCTGTTGATGTTGTCGTTGTGGCACCACGATTTCTACTCTGCCTTTTTCCTCTGCACTTCTCCTTCTCGGATCTCCCGTGTTTTTGTGGAAGTGAAAAATCGTTTTTGTCACGTGATGGAGGCTCATCCTCTGGGTTCTTAGTCGGCGCTCCTGAGCTTGATAGTTTTCCTAACTGGCCGTCAAGAATATCCGCCGTTCTGTTTTGCGTTGGCTTGGAGAAGAAGCGGGTAAAGAGAGAAATCGCGGCCCGCCTTCGCAGTATCGTGGTGGAAAACACGCCGTTAAGATTTTGGCCTGAGCTCCGGTAAAACTCTGGTGTCGACCCACAAACAGAGTGACGTTGTGCATTTCGTCTGAAAACCAAGGACGCAACAAACGTAGGCTTTTGCTCAAGCCTGAAGGGGCCACTGCGCATCATTCCATTGTTCACTATTCTATAATAATACTGTTATTCACCTGGGCTTAGAAGACACGTTTTCACGCAAAGAGAATCAACGTGTCAGAGATTCGCGTGGTGCGAGACGAAAAAGTTGAATCGAGAAAAGAGACGGTGATCTTCCGATGATACTAAGTGCCTGACAGTTGCGAAAACCATCGTTGATGTACCCAAACTCGATTGGAAGTTAATTTTAGTACGTCATCACTTATTCTATAAAAAAAAAACGATAACTTCTGCTTTTGTATCTTTTTGCTTGAGTGGACATCAGGCTTGCAACGACTTCGTGACGAGCCAGACATGCCAAGCGCCCCCCCCCACGCCTTGCGTGACTATTCAATCGTGTTTTTTTTTTCTCTTTCGTAATGTTACCCGCTGTTAGTTAACGTGCTGGTCGTTCAACATGCATTCTCTCTCAGTGAACCCAAGCACAGAAGTAGCTGAACCTCATGAAAGAACAACAACCACAGAAAGCCGCGAAGCACTTCTCAAGCCTTACTTTGATGCGTCTTTGCGCTCACACATCGCCCTTGTCGTTACTCCTCATCACCTTCGTCGTTCTCGTCCTCGGAGGAAGAGGAACCCATGCTCTTGTGTTCGCCAACCTTCTCCAACACACAGAAAAACATCGGTCCCCATCCATCTGCAGTATCAGGCAGCAGCAAGCGGCCATATGCAGTCGCCTCACCGAGCACAGGAGGTTGCGCTGTCCCACTCGCATCCCCCGTCGACGGTGAAGACGAAGCAGCAGCTGCAGTGGAGGACCTCACCACCTTCACTTTGCAGCGCGTCCGCTGCAGCACTTCTTCAATCACGCCATCGTTTTCGAGGGGAGAAATAGAGCACGTACTGTACACAATCCGGCCCCCGACCGCACAAGTCTCAATCGCACGCAGCAACAACGCGCGCTGTAGCGCCGCCAGCTCGATCGTCGTCTCCTCACACCACTCCTCCAGAGCCGGTGGCGCGCCACAGGACTGATGCAGAAGGTGGCGCTCTGACGAGCATGGGGCGTCAACCAGCACTCGCGTGTAAGCGGCCGGGTCGTACCACGTCTGTGCATCCCTCTGCGTCACTTGCCACGGAACGTAGTTTGTAGGGATGTGCTCCTGCAAGTTGCGGCGCAGCCGCGCACACCGGTCCGCTCGGGTCTCGTTGCACGACAACGAACCGTCCGCGGAGAGAAACTGCGCGATGGCAATCGACTTCCCGCCCGGCGCGGCGCACATGTCGAGTACCTTGTCAAAGGAGCCGACCTGCAGTTGCTCCACTATGTAGGCGGAGGCATAGTCCATGAGGTAGTACGCCTTGATGCCAAAGGCGTCGATTAGGGGCTTGTCGATGTTGCCGCCCTCGTGCAGCACTTCATCGGGGTCGTAATTCTCCTGCTGCTTTTCAACGCCATTGTTGTCGTTCTTTTTCTTGCTGTTGTCGCCTACACCTTCACTTTGAGGCGCTGGTTGAAAGGCCTGTGTGAGGGACCGTACATCAACGCGCACAAGACCCCGCGTGGCCTCCTCAAAGGGCACCTGGGAGAAACGATTCCACAGCGCCACCTTGCGGGGTGCAACCGTCATGGCGGCGCGCAGTACCGGCCACCGTTCGCCGTAGATTTCGCTGTAATATTCATCGAATGTGCGCGGCTTCGTCGCTTTGCTGCTCTTTATAGCCCCTTTTGGATGTGACGTGACGGCGCAACTCCGTCCCCGTCCCCGACCAGTGCAGCGTGGTGGCATTTTACAATGGTAGATGTTCGGAACGAGAGAAGACAGCTAAATAATGGCACTCGTTCTAGGCAGGCACGCGGAGGCAAAGAAAAGAGAAAAAAAAAGTTGAAACAATAATGACCAAACATCTTCAAAGTGCCGGTCGATTGAATTACTTCATCTGCTTTTGTGTGGTGCGAAGAAGGGAGCAAAGGCAAGAATGACACGCAGTGACTACTTCTTGTTTCAACCTCAGATATTAAAGTGTCTAACAACAAGAACAACATTTCAAAGGCACATAGTTTAATAAATAAACCGAAAATTTCCCAAATTCTCTTTTCTTCGGGTAAAGCGAGTGCTTCTTCCCATCACAAACAATACCGTGTAGTGTAGAAACGCTTACGTTTTTTAATCGACCATTTTCCAATGCAATAGCACTGCAGACCACACTTACCCAGATAATCAAGTTCCCTCAGCACCAGCAACACCTTTGAAAATAGCTAAGAGGTCGAAAGGTACTCTACTCCTAGTATTGGTAGAGGGAACTTGATGAGCAGCGTTAAGTACAATTGCAACAAGACCGTCCAACAAATGGCGCTTTCGACAATGCCAAAAGTGAACAACGACAACAGCATAAAACCGTCCAAACTAGCCGAATTGTTTGTGTATGCGTGCTGGTATTCAGCTCTCTGTAAGTAATATGTGAAAGTGGCCTCCACGCCACCAACATCTGTCCACGGCAACGCAATCCGCATTTGAACGGTAAGAACAGCCGACAGCCGAGCACAAGCAGTAAACAAGAGAATTAGTGACTTCGCTAGATTAAGGTCAGCACAGGGGTCTTCTGGCCTGGCATCACGACGTCACTTTTTCCTGTCCTCGTTTGTAAGGCAAGAGCACACGTTTTTTTTTTTTTTACGAGGAAGACATAGTCACCGGCTTTGATGCGCCTGCGGGTATGTCGTTTGCCGCTGCTACCTCCGAGTCCGCCTTTTCGCTAATGCTCGCTGCCTTTTCCTTTCTTCCTCCAGTGGTTGCCCCCGCACCCGCTGCCGCTGCATCAGCAGCAGCAGCCGTTGCGCTCTCCTCTACTGTCGACACCGCAAAGCCCAGAACGCTGTTTAGTCCCGAGTACGGCGGAGGCGTGTAGCGCGTCGCCATGTAGCTCTCCCCACGCAACGGCCGCTGCAGTTCGTCGATCATCGGCACTTTCATCCACGCACAGCCCGTCTCCGGATTTGCCAGCTGCGCCCAGGCGCGGTCGATTGGGTCTGGTGACTGCCGCAGGAGCGGCGTGTCCCAGTGGTGCATGTATGTGTTTTGGCCCACCTGCGGCCCCAGCACCTCGACGTCGTACGGCACCTCAGCCACAAAGTAGTGCACCGGTACACGCCAGTAGTAGGCTGGGTTGTCCTGGTACAGCCGCGCCGTAGGGAACACGTTGTTTGGGTCCAGCGTGATGCCCGTCTCCTCCCACAGCGAGCGCACCGCAGCTTCCTTGTAGTGCTCAAACAGCATTGTCCACTTTCCCGGCAGCTTAAGCGAGATGGGTGGGATATCCGGCGGGCGCAGATCACGATTGATGCGGCGCAGCATTAGCCACTCGACGTCTTCGTTAGGGTTGATGGCCGCCGCCGCGCCGCTGGTGCTGATATTGCTAGCATTTGTTGCTGCAGGACTACCACTACCAGTGCTTTTACCTGGTTTGCGGCGAAAAACGCCGAGGCGCACGTAGGCCGGGTCCTGATCAAGCGCTGCTTCCATCAACTGTCGGCAGTTGAAGATGCCGCGCTCGCTGCCGAAGAGGTACACTGACAGCTCCACCTCGTCTGCAGTTGCGTAGCCGCCCTCCGCCTCCGGTGCAGTGGCGCGTTCGGGAAAGGTCGGCTCCACCTCAATGTGAACACCTGTGCGGTATTTCAGCTCCGAGGCCCATTCCCGCATCGGGCCGGTCACCTTCCGCGCCTGCGCCGCTGTCGTCTGCCAGCGGTACACGAGTGAGTTCGTCAACATGTCGAAGCGACCGGGCGGGCGTTCGATCTTCTCGAGGTGGATTCGCGCCGTCGGGGTCTGCAGGTCCGCCTTCACCAGCGGCTGTGCAAGGGCTGCGTCGATGGACAGGTTGCCTTCTCCCTCCAACTCACGGACAAGCTCCGACTGGAGGCCAGTCAAGTCCTCTGATCCAAAGCCATCGTCTTCCACCCCCTTGTCAACTCCAGACGAATGCCACCGTCGCGGCAGAACCTGCGCCGGTGCAAGACGAGCAGTATTAGAGGCGTTAGCAGTGGCGAAGAACAGTGCTGCACGGCGGCTCCACCGCAAGGCGCTGTTGCGGGCAGCATTGCCGTTTGCGCCTGATAGCGTTTGCAGAGGTGGTGCGGCCAACGATCGCGCACGAGCGCGACGCGCCACTGGGCCAATGGGGAAGCGCATGCTTACTATAAGCGCCTCTCTTGCTTTGCTTTATTAAGTGTGCCTGCGACCCTTTGGGTACAAAAAAGGGGTTTATGCTTTCTGTAATGCGAAGAAACAGAAGAGTGCAACAAACAAAATTTGTGGAAGGCTCGTTGAAGAAAGTTAAAAAAACCTCCAACTATTCCCAGCAGCTTTGCAAGAAAGCTTATACGTAGTGTCCAGTAGAAAGCCAAATTGGGAAAGGGGATACAACGGGAGAACTTGTTTGAAGAGTGTATAAAAGCCCGGACAAGCTAAAAGATCAGCTGATAAAACACTCAGAAACAGGCTAATTTAGAAAATTAGCGGTGGAAAAAACACAACAAATTGTGTTGTGCACACATTCAGTGGGTGCTTGATGTAACGAGAAAGTCGTCAAAGGTTGAGTGCAAGCAAATGCCTTGTAAATGAAAATGGAATTTCTCTGTGCCTTGTGTGTAGAAAATGCAGCATTCGTCGGAAACTTTTCCTTTCACGCAGAAACGCCAAGCAAGTCTTCTCTAGCTGCTTGGAAGCAGTAAACACGAGTTGCATTCCACCTCAACAAACAGTCGCCCGTTTGTCGCTGTGGTAATGACAGGAGCCTCGACTTTACGGACACCATGTTATCAAGACGACGCAGAGACTGCGGCTGCCGAGCTCAAAATAGCGCCAGGTGAGAGCAGTAGCAGTCCCGTTTCCTGGGCTCGCTCAAAATGCTTCCGTAGAAGCATCGACTTGAACGGCGTCACGTTACGCCCCACATTTAAATTGTACTCATACGGGTCCTCGATGCACCAGCGGTAGTGTACTTTCTCACCGCGAATACGGGCCATGTCCTCAGCGTGCTTTGTCCATGACAACATCTCCTTCGTCGTCTCCCCGGGCTGTCGATTAAGGCTGATCACCTCCGTGTCCGCCTGGAATTCGTCGAGGTAGAAGTGCAGAAAATCCAGCACCATTTCCGCCAGCACCTGCCCTTGCTGCTGCGGTGCGTCTAATGGCATGTAGGGCGGCATTGGGGCAATGTGCGCCACGTCGCAGGAATCGATTGGCACCAGCAGTGCCAGTTTGCGCTGCATCAAGTAGTACGCCACCATCAGGTTCCATCCGTAGGAAGTGATGCAGCCGCCCTCCACCGACGCGTTGAGGCCAGTCTTCTTGCTCCATTGCTTCACCAGGATACTCAGCCAGCGCGTCTCGGGGCATTGAGTAAAGTAGCAGCGGAGCAGCGCGCTGTTTCGCACCCCGTTGCGGCGCTTTGCCGTGACATCGAAGTTAACACCGTCGGTGCTCCTCCCGCCCTTGACGCGTAGCACGGGCACGCGGGTGCGACGGACCAACTCGATATCCCATAAAAAATTCTCCTGTTTCAACTCCTCGTTTAGACGGTTTAAGAAGTCCGACTGCATTCCTTTTGCCACCTCCGATACGGAGTCTGCCCCGGTGCCGTCCTGCACATCGGCAGGGCTCAGGCAGACAATGTCTACGTCACTGCCGCGCTCATGCACGCCGAGCACGGCGGTGGAGCCGAAAATAAACGGTGTCATCGAAGGGTCTACCTTCTGCACGCACGCAGTGACTTTTAGGTGGACATCCGCGACGGGTTTCGTGTCGAGGGTGCGGGAGAGGTGCTTGTCGCAGAAGCGGACGACAGCCGCGCGTAAATCTGCGATTCGGGCAATCTTCCTTGCTGCCTTCTCATTCATCAAGGACAAGAAAAGGAGGGAACCCTCTGCGGCTATCTTTTTCTCTAACAGCGGTTCACTCCAAAGGTGAGAACTGTGTGTTTAACAGAGTAAACACCTCTGTGCATACCCACAACGCCAAAAAAAAAAAAATTGATGCTAAGCACACAGCAGCGATAAACGAAGAGCACACCGCAGCAGTTTTTCAAACTCTGCTGTAACTAACAGAAGCAGTTGTATTCTTGTGACTTTGTTTAGAGAGAGAGAGCAAACACTTCGGAAAAAAAAAAAGGAGAACGTTGAAAGGCCCAACAGGTGTTGATCAGACGATGCACAAAAAGAAGAAGCTGCTTCTTCTCGGCAGAGCGGCTGGTCCCACCTTAATGATTGGCACCACTGGGAAATTCTGCTTCTATTAAAAAGTGTTCTCGGCTGACAAGATGGGGCCACAATGACACCAATAAAGAAGCTTTGGGAAACACACAGAAAACTGCGTAAAAACATTTCGTATTTGATAGCTGGCGTCGTGCAAAAGTAGAATACACGTCCTTTCATTAATATCATGTGAAGTTCATAATCAGGTTTCTTAGCAGCAGTGTAGCAGTGGCAATTAAGAAGCAGGGGTAGTTTTGGAGGAACTGACGCAGCTTCTTACAAAGCTTCGTCATAGTAATTTAAGATCTGTACGAGTGCACATGTGTGAGCGTTAATAATAGAAATATATTGAAACTCAACTGTTTTTTAGCGGCAGCTACGCGAGCCGTGCTCCATGTCGGTGAGCACCATTAGGACGTCAGAGAGCTGCTCCGTCACACGTCCAGCAAAAGCAACCTCTAGCGCTGCGAGACGCTTCGCGTGCTCCTCTGCCTCCTTCGCAGCCTTCACCTGATGCCACACCACGTGTAGATTGATTTCAGCCACGCGCGCCCGCAAGAACTTGAGTGAGTTCGGGTACACAACGTAGCCCTCGCAGTCATCCACGCTGTCGCTCTGTTCTGTTGTGCTGTTGTCTGTTGAAGTGACGGTCGAGGTGGCTGTCTCGCGCAGAAAAGACTGGAGTGCATGGGGCGGGGAGGCGGGTAGCTGCGTACGCGACACGCACAAACAGGAGTTCTGATTGCCTGCTAAAGGAAAAGCCCCAGCAGCAGGAAGGTCAGCTGTAGCAATCGCTTCTGGAGAGTGACCAGAGGTTTGTGTGACGTCACTGTGGCAGCTGCCGCTCGCTGATCGCGATTTCTCGAGGTCCGTTTCGTTCCTCTCTGGACTGATGTCTCGGTCGCAACAGGGCCTTTTCTTTAGTTTCTGCTCATCCGGTGTTCGCGCGGTGATGCCTGGCGTGGACGCATTGGTCGAGCACGTGCCATCGCTTCCCTGACTGCATTTTCTGACGTTTGGGAGCGCTGTCCGTATCGGCTGCCGAAGAGGAGTGTGATGATAGGGCTGCGCAGCAACAGCGTTCTGCATTCCCTGACCTCTTACACAATTACACGGTGCTGTAGGGGCGCGAGGTGATACGTGCAAACGCGTTTGTGCGCCACCATTAGCAGAAACACCACCATCGTCACCAGCAGTCATGGGTCTCTGGCAAGCAGCACTGTTAGTCTCCCCTTGCAATGTGGCGCACACGAAACACGAACAAGTAGACCTTTTCTCATGAGCTGAATGACCGGAAGGCTGCGACACATTCGTCACTACATGTTGTGTGCCAACACTTTCTTTTGAAATGGCATTCTGTTGAGCAACGCCGCGCAATGCATCCCGTCCACGTTGCAGGCGACAATGCGGAGAACAGAGCGCCATTGTTGATGGCGGAGGGTGCGGCACTAGTCGTGGCTTGTCTACCTCCGTCATCATTTGATGTCGCAAGCCAACACCTTGCGCAAGCTGCTCATTGCTTTCCAGTTGTTCACGAGGGTAGTCATGGTTGAGTACATTTCGCTGCGTAACCAAAGCAATGTACGCGCGTGCGGCACTCACACCAGTTGTCGATGACGACGCGTGTAACGGCTGCGGTGGAGGAGGGCATGGCTGTGGGGAGGTAGACCGCGACGACCACGATGAAAAGGAAGACGAGCGGCCGCAGCGAAACCCAGGCGGCTCAATGAGATTCGGTGAAATGGAAGAAGATGAGGACAGCGACACGGCGTGTGCATGAGAAACTGAGCCACGCGCTGAGTGACGCCGCAGTGTGAGCTGAGGTGAATAGCGTTGACGCTGGTTGGAGATTCCGTTTTTGAGTTGTTTTTCTGTGTGCATCTGAGCCAATGCAACAGGTGTGCGTACCTGTCGTTCAGCACCCTCATGACTCTGTAATGCACCAAAACATACTCGCGGCAGTTGTGGCGTGTTCGGGGCGGATGTCGGCAGGCTTTGTGCCGCTGCTCTCACTGCTGATTGTGTCATGATTCTGCGCTCAGACGAGAAGAAGTGACAACCACGCCGACGGTAGGCATCTCCGTACGTTGACCTGAGCCGCTGCTCTGCGCACACGACCGGTCGATGTGCGAGACCGCCAGCTACAGGGTACGCAAACAGAGGAGTGTGCGGAAGAGGGAAAGGAGTTTCCAGCTGCTGATTCGGACGTTTTTCCGTAACCGACAGAGTCGCCGGCATCCAAGCGGCGTGTTGCGCAGACGATCCACGCGCAGAAGGCGTCAGCTGCTGCGAATAGGGCGTGCAAGGAAGGCGTGCATCAACAAAACGCGCGCTGCGACCTTTCGGTGACAGAGGAAAGGGAAAGGCTTGAAACTTATTAAGTGTCGGGGAAGGCGGACCAAACGTTAGACATGGTGGTGCTCCTGCATCTGCAGCTGCAGCTGCTTTCTGCAGGACTTTGCTGCCACTAACCTCTTTGTTCTGTTTCACAAAGTTGTGAAGCACAGGCTTCGGGCAAGAGACACTCTGAGATAACTGTGGTTGTTGTTGTTGTTGCTGTTGGATTTCGTACTGTTGGCGGTGCTGCAGTGTCACCTGCTTCGCCCTCTGCGCGAGTCTAAGCCCGGCAAGGCGGGCGTCTGTAGTGCTGACACGCAGGTGGATGGCTGCGGAGAAAATGCGCGCTCCACAGCGCAAACCTTCCAGCAGCGCTACACCGGCCTCCTCGCTTAGTCGGTGTAGCTCCAACGTGACACTCACACTTCCTGCCAACTTCTTAAAAGCTGCGGGGGACGCCAGTGTCTTCTCGGAAGGGGAAAAGTTGATGGAAAGAGGTGTACGTCGCCGACTTTCTGCAAAAAGGCCAGTTATCGGTCCTTGTGCGTGTCCTTCGCGAAGTACGCGGTGATCTGAGGGATCAACTTGTAGCTCTGAGGGGGACACAGGACAGGATAAAGCAGGTGGCGGCACCGCTTGCCTTTCCGGGAAAGGCAGTCGCTCTCTAGATGATCGGCAAAGCTTTGGCAGTCCCAGTGGTGCCGCAGCGGAGGAATCTGTAGAACAAAAAAAGCAAGGGTTTTGCTGACACGCCAAAGCCTTTTCGCGTCCTCGGCGACCTGTTCGCGGCGGCAGTCGGGCACACGGCGGCCGCTCTGTCTGGCAGGGCGGTGATGATTTCTGTGGCATAAACGTAAAAGCAGCAAGTCCTGCAGCTACGGCGGCAGCCTCCATCGCCGTAGCTCCACCCACTACCGTCACGTCACTAACGGAGGGACACGTAGCCGCTGCTTTCAGGAAAACTTCCAACGCGGTGGCAGAGGCAACGTACTGGAGGTGGACGGTGATGGCTCTCAACGAGTTACATGCTGCAAAGAGGGGTGCGAGGTGCTGTGCATCGCGCAGGTGAAGAATGTGCAGTGGAGTATTTCCAATGGTCAGGCGAACCGCGGTATTCTGCGCCAGGCGCATGGCGAGGACATGGATAGAAGGGGCGATGTGGCGCGGCTTCTGTGGGAGATGCGGATGCTGAGACATGAAGCGAATAACGCGGAGTTTAATAAGGGACAACAGAGGTATTGCAATACACTGTATATGTGGAAGGTCTGTGTGTTTGCTCAGACAACTGGAATGGGTGTGAACCTGGGTTCAGTAGAGTGCTGTATTTCTACTTACAGCTTGGGGTAGTGTTACTCTATTCGCACACGGTTTCACTTTATACTCTGTGATAACTGTACCCTTCCCATTGGATTGTCTTTGAGAGTCAAAATAAAATAATGTGCAAAAAAAAAAAGAAATCGGCAAAAGAATGAGAGAACGAGAACTGCTTTGAAGAACACGAATCTCACTTTTGTGCGTTGAGAAAGGAGGTCGTTTTAATTGCCGTCTTTTGTTGTCGTTCTTTCAGGAACAAAAATCGCACAAGTAAATTCTGGTTTGGCCTGATACCGTTTCACGTGTGAGCAGGTTTTATCGTTCGTAAGTTTGCTCAACCTTCTCAACCGCATTCTTGTAAAATCAGTGAAGCGCATCGACGCTGTTTTTGTAATTCACTCAATTTGTTTCAAAATGCTACAAGGAAGTCCACACGGCGCATGTTTTGATTTCACGAAAAGGATGATTTCACTGTGACAGCATGTCAGCGCAGAGTAGTCCGTCTACGCCACAGCGTTCTCCTTTCACAGGGTTGCATTCAACTCCGCCGGCGCAGCACCAATCGCACGATCCGCCGCGGCAGAAAGCCTGTCCTCAATGGCCTTGCACCTCTTTGCTTGCGTCTCTCGTGCGTCGATAAGTTTGAGTGCAAAAAGTTTGTAGTACAGAGCGCAGGTGACAGTGAATCCTGCGATAAAACCACCAGCTTTTACTCTCCACATAGTTTCTGGGCGGGGAAGGATGAATATAATGAGCTTAGGATTCTCCCCAACAACACGAGGGAGTTGAAGAATTGCTGGCACACCTTTCTGAATGTAACGCCCTGTAAAGCTAGTTGCGTGCTGCGGCTTCGATGATTGCTTGAGGGAAGTAAATGCGATACAGCGTTTTGATTCTGCTTTGCTGTGTTCGTTAAACGCTCGCTATGATCACGATTATTACGTCACAAAACAACAAGGTGAAAACGGAGGGGATGGAATAAAAGAAAGCATGGTTTCTAAAAATAAAGGCAACGAATGTCTTTGCCAATCCTCTGCCACTCACTGGCTGCAATTAACTTTGAATTCAGTTCAGTGTCCTCAATCCGACAGACTCAATTTTGTTGTGCTCTACATCGCAGAAACAGGACGGAGTGCAGCTAGTGTTGCTAGATAGACTGGCCGATCCCCAGAACCTCTTAAAGCGACTCAGATCATCTTTCAGGTAAGTAACAGGCAAAGACAAAGACTCTTTTTCCGGATGCAGTTCTCACCTCAAGTACTATAAAATCTAGGGAGCATGTACTTTGATATCAAAAAAAAAAGAAAAAATAAATAACAGACTTTTTTTTTGACGACCGAGTTCAACTTTAGAGTGATTGATCACATTTCACTGCTTGTCACGCATCGCTTCATTAAGCTGATTGGAGAATGAGGAAAGAAACTGAGGGACGGTGCCTCAGATCAGGGAAACAATCTGGATGGAAGCACACAATGAGTGCATGAAGGAAAATACAACGTGGTGGTAAGCGAACGGGAAGGAAAAAGAATGTGCAAGCTTTGTTTATTATAAAAACAATGAAAGTGAACTCTCCGCCGCAGGGGAGTGACCAACAACAGGAAAAAACAACAACACTATAAAGAAATGGTGAAGAGAAAGAACAACACCCATCGGACGAGCACGACTTGTCTTGCGTGAAAATGTACTGCGAGTGAACGCCAATCACTGAGAGAAGAAACAACTTCGTGTGCACCTCATGAGGCGGAATACACACACCAAACCGCGCCGCAAGACAACTTAACCTCCCTGTAACTAACGCCTTGGTCAACAACAACGAAAAAGGTGAAGACAAAGCGGGAAAACGGATGCGTACGCAACCGTGCAGAACCAGGAGAAAGCTCCAAAGATAGTCGGTTGTTTATAAAACGACAGAAAAAAAATGTGACAGCCTCTCTTCGACTATGCAAATCGTCAGTTTTTTTTTCTTTTTTAATTCATTTTTGTCAAATCTCTACGCAATCATCACCACCTTGACATGGTTATCCACGTTCGCGGTGAACGGCAGGTCGCTCAGCGAGAGAGGGTCAAACAGCATGCGGTCGCCAAGGAACAATGTCGTTTTATCGTACGGCAGTTTCTTCTCCTTCTCCAGCAGCATTTTCATGTGCTCGACACTCTGACCCATGTAAAACTTTGCCGCGTACTTCTCCCCACTCGGCAGCTCAAAGGTGACCAAGACGGAGTCACCAGCAAGGTCGCGCTCTACAGCGTCCATCTCTTCTAAACTTCGTGTGCCATTCGCTGTGGAGGCGGCGTTCCCGTTGCGCTGCTCCGCTGCACCAGCAGTTGAGCTGCAGTTCACCCTCTGTGGTGGGCCCGCCCACTCATCGGCAGAGTCGAAGTCAGTATCGGAGTTGTCAAACCCACCGGACGTGTTCAAAAACATAGGCAAGATTTAAAATCAATAATGATAGTAATATATATATATATATATATATAGCTTAAGTGTATAATAAGGTAGTCGTTTGTATAGAGGAGTCAGCTGACAGAGTAAAACGCAGCAACAGACGCAGATTCAAGTACGTAGTCAATTCTACAAGCTTTTTGTTTTTGGCTTTCAACTGTATTGGTAGGTGACGATAATAACAACTATGCGTAGTCAGGATTTACCTACACGAGTATAGTGTATTTCAAGTGGTAATAGGAGTGGATACAACTGCAGAGAAACGAGAACGGTAGAATTTGTAGCACAAGTTGAACATTAAGCTCACACTTCTCTGAAAAACCGTTTAAAAGCTTCACCTTTTTTTTTAGAGAAATAAAATCTATCAACCGTGCGTTTCGTTCTTCTCTGTTGTGCATATTCGTGGGTCCAAGAGAAACGCTACTGCTTCAGATGCTTTGGCAAGCGTTGTTCGTTTTTCCGATCTATCATTTGAGAGTGTACGTTTAGAAGCCAAAGTAGTTTGTTCAGCTTAATTTTAAGTGGAAGCACAGAAGTAGAAGAAAAGCTGCGTCCAAGCCGAACAGCAAGGAAATTCACTCAAGAACGAAGAGGAGCTGAGGCAGAACCAGATCCGTGTTCCTTCAGCTCAGTGCGGTTCGCTACATCACGCAGCATCTCTACCACGGGACGGCGGTAGCCGCGGAGGGTCACGTTGGTCGGGTCCTCCGCTTTCGCCACGGCAATCCATAGTGGACCGCTCTTCGGCACCACAAGCTCCACGTTCGCCGTCGCCGCCGCTGCAGCGGCAGGCGAGGAAGGAGACGGTGTGTATTTGGCAAGTGTGCACAACTCACCACTAGTAGAACTTGCTGTAGCCGCAGCTGCAGCAGCAGCACTGGATGTCATGACTGACATCACCCACAGTTGCACCGCCTCCGGCGTCAGCTCGCCGCTTGCCTCACCATTGGTACCACCGTCCTCTCCGCTTTCCTCCTCAACGTCCTTGATTCCGTGGAGCTGCCGACGCACATAAGGCTGCATGACACTTTGGTCGGCCATGCGCCACAACAGTCCCACTGCATCCCCGCAGCTGCCTTTGCTCGTCTGTACCGCCTTTATAGCCTGGTCCAGAGCCCGGGCGTACTGACCAGCGGTGAAGTAGAGCTGCGCCACAGCGCACAGGACTAGCGGTTCTCGTGACTTCCACTGTCGCATCACCTGCGCTGCGGCCCGCCCCCGCGAGGCCGGCGGCTCCAATGTAATAAAGAGACTCAGCAATTCACCCAACGCATTATCTTGCAGCATGGCAAAAGTGCCGTCGCGGGTCTTGGGTAGCTTCTGTACCACTTCCTGCACCGTCTCCAACGCCTGTCCAGGAGTGCCGTACTGCGCCTCGAGTTTCGCCTGTGCAACGCCAATCTGGGCGAGTGCAGATGCCTGCCGCTCCAATTCTTGCGGAGTAAGTGCATGGGTGTAGTGCTGCACACGCACGCTGTGCACACCGGCCGCACACACCGACGCAGCGTCTATCAGAAGGGCGCGGGCGGCGGGTATGTTTTGCAGCAGTGCCGCTTCAACGTGCTGAGCCGCGAAGATCCACACGGCAGCCACGCCGCGACAGTGATCGACAGACACGGCCGTCTTGCACAAACCCCGCAGTTCGCGTACTTCGTTTCTGAGAGTGTCGTCCAGGCGCAGCATGTCGGCCATCCTGGGTTGTGGTGCAGTGGGAACCGCACCAGAGGACTTCGCCGCAGCAAGCGAGGCGCTGAGCCGCTGTTGATGGGCATCAATGGCACGTCGCTTCTCTTCGAGCAGCATAAGCCACAGCCGCGGAGATCGCGGGCACTGTCTTAACGCGTCTTGCAGGATGTTATCGATTGCCTGCCCCTGGCTCCGCCGCAGCACAGCCAACTTCACCCATATTTCCTCCTGCAACGCGTGGTTGACGCTGTTGTTGTTCGCCTGCTGCAAAGAGGCCGCGTTGATCGCCTCTAGCAGACAGTGATCAGCTGCGGCGACATTGCCAACGGCAGCGAGTAGCTTCGCACGTGCGACGTGCAGCCGCAAATCACTCAGCAGCGAAAGATGACGTTGCCTCTGCTGCTGCTGCTGGGGTGGTTGTGCTGTTGTTGCTGCCGACTCGGACTGTGACGGTGCCGCTTGTAGCACTGGTGCGGAAATCGATGCCGCCGCGAAAGAGTCTCGCTCCAGCGTGAGTTCGATCATTGACAGCGATACTCTGCAGGAGCCACGGCGGTACAGCGCATCGGAGAGCGCCAAAGGAGCTTCCACCAAAATCATTTCCAATACTGCGTCAAGTTCTGAGGGAAGGGGCGCACCAGAGGAAGACTTGGCGGCCACCGTAACAACACTGGCTGCGTGTGCAGTGAGGCTCAACGTTGCCGCAACAATTATGATTAGAGGAGAGGGGAGGTTGTGGTCATGCACAGCAGCGGACAGAACAGGGGATACTGTTGCCTTTGTGGGCGCTGCTGCAGTAGCTGACATCACCTTCGCAATTGCGGCCAGCTCCTCTTCCTCTTCCTCTTCTATCTTTGCGGGTGTGCTTCTCGGTATATCGTGCTTCTGCTTGGCCACAGTATTCTCCTCTTCCTCTTCCTCCTTTTTACTCGAGCCGTTACGCGAAGCGTGAGTCAGTAGCCACGACAGCTCTGTTTGCAACGCAGCATATGGAGCTGAAAAAATGGCTGACTCTAAAGTGGCAAGTGACTTCTTTACACCTGCAAGTGAAAGCGCAGCAGAGGCTGGAAGAGTTGAAGAAGACACTCCATCTGTGATGCTTTTGCCGGCATCATTGTTGTCGTTTCGACACTTGTTGCTAACGTCATCCAGGTATTGTTGCAGCAGCAGTACCCAGGTGTACCACAGTGCACATTGGACCTCGTGTTGCGTCGCCGCTTCAGCAGGAAGTAAGGCAAACAAGTCGCTTAGCCAAGTTGTGGGCACCGCGTTGCCACCAATGCCGCGGTGGTTTGGATCGACTACACTAAGGAACATGTGCGCTGCGGTGCACACGTATACGGTTGTCTTCGCCGCTGGAAGAGCAGGTTGCCCCAACCCTGCGGTCTCGTCCTCCCTCGTTTCCGTCCCTGACTCGGCAGCGACAGTCTCCTTCTCTTCTGACTGCAGGATGGAGAGCGCCAGCGACAACCAACCGTGACGCGAGCTGGCCTCACTGAGACTCAGATAATTCCGCTGCGCTGTGCGCACCAAACTCCCCACTTCATCGTCAACCGTGCGAAGTGCCGCGGAAAAATGCACAGGCGCTGCTGACGCTTTGACCATCTTGTCATCGATAGACCCTCCTGCCCAGTGTGACAGTGCATACCATTCCACGT
This sequence comes from Crithidia expoeki, assembly GCA_900240875.1. NCBI lineage: Eukaryota > Euglenozoa > Kinetoplastea > Trypanosomatida > Trypanosomatidae > Crithidia > Crithidia expoeki. The sequence continues at coordinate 857,094 of OESE01000220.1, forward strand.
ACTTAGCTGCTTCAATGATTAGTGCCAGTGACGGGAAGCGTGAGGCCGCAGCTTGAAACACCTCCCTACCGGTTCTGTAGCTCTCGAGGCGCGCGAGGCGTGCCCACAGCAGCGGCAGGTGTGGCGTGTGCTGAAGTGCCTTCTGAAGCAGCACGCGCTGGTCATGCGCAGAAGGTACAGAGTGCACCAACCGTAGCCACAGATGCTCACTTGTTGGGCAAGCGAGGACGGCCCGCTGAAGACACGAAATGCACTCCAGCGGCGGTACAACATCCAGCAGCTGAGTCCACAGCTCCTCCTCCGTCGGACAAGCCGTTGTCGCCTCCTCAAGCAGTCGGCGGCGGCCAGCTAGGTTGTCTCTGGAGAGATACCGTAGACGCTCCTCCCAGATACGTTTGCCTTTCTTCCCCGTGACCGCGCAGCCTTCCACAAGTGTTTGGTAAGCACGTCGCGTCATGCCCATCTCGCGATAGGCGCGTGCGTGAGTGATCCATGTGGTTTGCTCCTCCGTCGAGCCCATCTCCAAGACGTTCTGTAAGCCTGCTTGAGCAGCCGAGGTTTTGCCTTTCAGCATGTCGTACGGAGTCAGCACACGCTCATCGGCAAACATGTGTTCCTCCGCCGCATCGCCCTCTTCGGTGCGTGCACTACGCACAACGAGAGGTGCCGCCGGCGGTGGTGGCTCGAGCACCGTTGTCACTGTGCTGGTGTTGAGCTCCGTTCCAGTTCCAGCGGCGGAAGTGAGGTCGGCGGTTGCAGATTTTTTTGCCAGAGGTGAATAAGAAGGGCTTGCGGAGGGCCTCTCTAACGTGGCCAAGTCGTCGAGTGACAACTTTATTTTTGGAGATGCACCCGCTGAGGCGTCTTTTTTCGAGCTGCCTATCTTGTCAACTTCGTCCTTGTCGTTCATTCGACCCTTCTTGTGCGCTTTGGACGAGCGTTCCTCCATTCGCTCCATCTCTGAAAAGAAGTCGCTTTCCTCACGCGTCATTTTGGCCCCCGTTGGACCCACCGTTGTCAGTTCGGCTGTCGTAATGAAACCTTTTGCACCACGGCCAGCACCATACTGGTACCCTTTGGGCGGGTAGGGGGCTCGCCAGTCAATCTTGGCAAGCAGCTGCTCGTACTTATCCTCCTTCCCCTCCATTCCGAAGATAGTGAAATGTCTAATTGATGGATTATCGTTGTGCACACATAGAAATAGAATTCCTTTCGGTGGTCAACGAGGAGGCGCCTGCTATTTGTAAAGCTAATACCGGCCTTAAAATACCTCTACAAGCAAATGAAGAGTAAACATGAGAACAAACACACCGGCTAGAAAAGAAAGGATATTGCGTAAAAGGAAATCAGCCACGTCGAGAGGTTGTTCCGCAGCGTTTATCAAGTTTTAATAAATCAAGTGTAAATCACACACGGCGATCAAGAGCATTTCAGTCGCTCAAGTTTCAGCTCAAACAAAAGGCGCGGTGCCTCCGGCAACGCATCCAAGCAATGCTGCTGACTTAAAGCGATTCTCTTAAAGATCAAAACGCGTTGCACATTTCCATATCCGAAAGTTCTTTTGCAGTTATCGCTTTCCTTTACCTTAATGTGAAGCACGTTCAATGATATAACTAAGCATGTTCTGTCGTCACATCCGCTTGGAAGCGGTAAGACGCCGGTACCCAAGAAGAAAAAAAAAATGGTGACTGTTAGTAGTTCCGCAACGTGCGGCACACAGACCATTCAACAGAGACCGCTGTTAAGCCTTCACAGCCTAGTCTCCGCCCGTCTGCTCGTCATCGTGAAAGCTGTTTTCGAACTCGCTCCGATAGCCGCAACGAGAGTCCAACCTCCTCCAACAGACTTTTTCGTTGTTGCTGTTGTAAGAAAAAGAAAAGCACGCAACCTCTTTTTTTTCCCCTTACCGAGGACGCACCTCTTCTAAGTAGTCATCGTCGTACATACTACGCCGCTGCTCCAGCGATGCACCCATGCGGTCCACACGGGCGTCTAGCAATGACTGCAGGTGCATACCCTGCCACCCAACGTAGACAATCATGATCGCATACATCCAGTAAAACCAGCGGAAGTCAATCTTCTGCAGCGGGCCCTTTGCCTGACCATACTTGATCAAGCTTTCACGTAGCACGTTAGTATCAACGTCTTTGAAGTCCTCGGGGTTAATCTTACCCTTGTTGACGCGCGACTGGCGGATGTAGCGCCGCATCGCGCCGTAGTTGCTGTGTGAGTACGTGAAGAAGCGCGGCAGGTCGATAATGAGGTAGCCGGCGTCGCGGACGGCGCATTGGAGCTTGTTCGTCGCGGGGTCCCACCTGGTGAGGGTGGTGAGGTCGTGCTGCAGCGTCTGCCTCGCAGCGCGCGTGAACGACGGGGGCAGCGCTGTGGACATTTTCCTTTACGTATTTTTGTTGAAGTGGTGATTTTTTTTTTTTCGTCGTTGTTGTTGCTGTTGCTGCTTGTTTGTCTGTTTAATTCGTGTGTAGCGAAGGCTGAAGGGCGCACGTAGAAGTTTCTTTGGTGTTCAAGGCGCTGCCGTAGTCTGTTGTAGCGTGAGTGCAGATCATTGGAAAGGAAGGAAAAAGAGCGGGCACAGGAGAAATGGTATGTGCACCAACAGTTTGGGAGAAAACCCTTCTGGGTACTTGCAACAACGACAACAAAAAAGACCAGCGTTTACTTGCGTACTGCATGTTTCGCTTCCCTCTTTTGTACACACACACACACACATATATATATATATATGTATGTATGTATAGAACAACGCCGGACTGTTGCGTAAATCTGGAGTACCTTCTCTACCATGAAGGGTTTGTGACTAACGTTCAACAAACCATGCACGCTACATTAACTTTTTAATTACCTTCCTTTTGACTCAAGCGGGCTTCAGGCGTCCGATCACAACGGAAACAACAACAAAAAAAAGTAGCTGAGGCAGAGTTTGTGCTGGTGAAACAGCACGCAACTCGCCACAAAACTACTAGGGAAAAAAGAGTAGAAGTGCGTTGACGCCAACTTACGCAGTTGAACTAGTATACACGTCACTGCGTACCTTGTACTCGCCGCTCAGCTTCATGAGCTCATCGGAGCTGCCCTGCTTGACGATGTGGTCAGAGTCTAGCAAAACAATCCGATCGCAATTACAGGTCATCGTCAGACGATGCGCAAAAGTTCACTGTTTCAATGCCGTACTTTGCCTGGAAAGCGTCAATGCCCTTCTGAATTTTCGACTCCGTCGCGTTGACTAGCGAGCTTGTTGCTTCGTCCAGCAGCAAGATCAGCAGATACCTCACCAACGCACGTGCAATTCCAACACGCTGCTTCTGACCACCCGACTGCCACGACCCGGCCGCGCCAACCGGCACGTGGTACTAGTCGCGACAGACATCATCGTGTCGCGGTTATCTACGCGTTTGTACGTCTCGATAACCCCCTCTTTGGTTGGATCCGCCATTCCCACGCGGACGTTCCCCATCGTTGTGTCCTCGAGCGGTTTCACCTCCTGCGACAAGATGCCGATCTGGTCGCGCCAGTCGTGCAGGCACAGCTCGCGCATGTCCGCGTCGTCACACAGCAACAAGCCTCCCAGTGATTCGTAAAAACTCTGGGTCAGCCCGATCACCGACGACTTGCCGCAGCTGAACGCATTAGAGAAGGCTACCTTCCGACCGCACTTGATCGTCAGGTTCAGGTCGCTGTACGGCAGTATGTCAGGGCGCATGGGATAGGCAAATTTGGCGCACGGAATTCGGTGCCCTCGCGAAATTCCTCCACGGAAACACCGCAGGCATCAATGCTGACAGGAGGCATGCGGCCAATTCCCTTGAAAATATCGACGACGGCAGCATGCGACTCTGCGAAGGTGGTGGCAATGGGTGAGACGAAGCAAATACCACAGTTACCCGTCAGCACAGACCCGAACTTCGAGTCAGCGTCCCTCATCTTCGTGTGGGCCCACTCAACAAAGTACGAGGCAAAGAAGAGAGCAATCGTGTAGGTGATCAAGACGAGCGCCGTGATGACGACAGCGGAGTTGGCAGCAAGTTCCTTTTAGATGCCGCGGTCTAGCGCCAGCAGCACCACCTTGTGGAAACGTTTTGTCTCGCAATCCACCTTGCCGAAGTGCTTGGGCGCCTGCTCTGCTTGCACCGTCACAGTCACGCCGATCAGCATCCGCGCAATGGCCTTAAAAGGCGTTGAGCCGAGCATGATGAAGGCCAGCCTCCAGATGCGCACGAGGCTCAACACTAAGCCGCCCGCGTTCATAGAAATGAGGAGGACACGTTGCGAGAACTTGCTGCGGGTGCGGCTCCGGATCACTCGCGTGTCTCCTGTCAGGCACCCCGTCAGCTCACCGGGGCTATGCTCGTCGTTCGACTTGATGTCCTGGCGCAGCACCGCCTGGAAAAAACTCAGGCGGATGAGTGCTACCGGACGACTAGACGAGACGGTCCAATGCAACACGTGTTCACCACAGGCTTCCGATCAGGGTGTAAACTCTTAACGTCGCTGTATTGCCCACCGCTGCCTCAACACTCGCCGCCATATCCAAATCAAACGCTACCCAACCGAACGGGAAGGCTAAGGCGGGCGTACCTGTGACGTGACCAGCTGTGCACACAAGGCCCATCACCATCAGCAACTTCTCCGCCGTGTCCACGTGTCAAAACGCAGGGAGGGGAAACACGACGTGCTGCGGCATGACCGGTTCCACCGCTTCCTCCGCGCTGAATCTAGGTGAAGGTGTGCTGACGCGCAAACTTGCAGAACCGTTAGCGTCGTCCTCTGTGACTGCCTGTAGTGTTAAGATCTTCTGAATCACCGCATCCGTTTCTGCCACGCCGTCTGCAGTCGCCGGCAGGCGTTGTATATGTGGACTGTGCAAGTTTTCCCTTTCTGAAGCGCAGCTTGAGACGTTGACTGTAGTCTACCATTTTTTCATGTATTGTTTTAGCCAACAGTATTGAAATAGCCACTTGAAACTTCATTATACGTCAATAAGTGTTCTTGTGTTTTTTTTCCTGTGAAGACGCAAAGGAGAAACGCCTCCTTCATTATTATTATTACGCCTGGATTGCTATTCTTGAGCGGAAGAGGGATAGCATTTTAGTGCGAAACAATAAAAAAAAAAAAACATCCGCCAGGAATTGCGAAAACCTTATGCGTTTCGGAAAATGTTGGGAAAATGCTCTTTGTCGCCGTTCGCAATAACGCAACTGCCCTGGCTGCACTTCTTTTGCTTTCTTAATGGTGGATGAGGACTTCTAATATTGACCTAAAAGGGCAAGAAATGCAAAAAAAAAACATGTTGGGATTCGTAAGGAGGATAATGGTGCCAGTAGCCACAAAACGAAACTCCGAGAGGAGGGAAGCGGGAAGGCTTTAAAACACGTACTTCACTGTTGACATTCCAGGTATGAAAAAGTGCAGTGTATCGACCCTCACCGCTGCCTGCGTCGTTGGCTCGCACTAGAAAAGGGGAGAGAAAACAAAAAAAAAATCAGCTAACTAAATGAACGAGTGCACCTTTTGAATAGCCATAATTAAATGGTTTCTAGGGAAATTGAGGGAAAAGGATCCGGAATGTTTAAAGTCTGGAACTTAATGACGCTTTGACACCGATACCCTAAAAACGGTGCCAAAGGGACAACGCTGCAAAACGACAGAGTAGTCGATTTACAGCACAGGGAGAGGAAGGAGGGGAGGGAAGACAATTAAACTATTGTGGAGCTTCAGCTTCCGTTAAGGGAAACGTAGACGGGAAGCTAAACACGATCAAAAGTGAGCGTTACGCTACAGGGAAGGGGGGTCAGTCAAAAAAAAAAAAAATGCATTTGTGTCGGATTGCACCTGCACCGTTAGAGACTCATCTGCACGATTAAAGCGAAATACACACGTGGGTGAGCAAACGAAAGTCAAAAGAGGAGGCGAGAAGGAGAAGGAGAGAGGGATAGGAAGCTAGCAAAAGAGAGAAACAACTTTTAAGAGACTTAAGGGGGAAGAAAGCTGGCGAGGGAGATTTACGAAAAAAAAAAAGGACCAGAATGGAAGGTGCCCTTTTGGTAACATAACTGACAACGATTGATTAGCGCTGTGTGACGCCGTGAAGAAACTTCGATTATAAAATCATCGATGTACTGCTGTTACCTCAACAAAAGTAGTCAATGCACAGGCGGAGGTCTAAATAAAGAGTTTAAAACGATGCCCGTCTTTGGCTTTCCCGTCGTTCAACACTCCGCGCCATCCACTGTGGCCGCCACAACGTCACCTTGGCATCCCAACTCCCCCAGATACGGCTTCAGGAGCGACGCGAATAGATTCGAATCCAACGCAAGCTCACGCAAGCGCTCCTGTAGTAGAAGGCGAACACCCTGTGCAGCCACAGCAGAGAACGCGGACAGTCGGTCAGGATCGTTGACCGATGCAGTTGCTGTCATGTGCCCTGCCGCAGCGTCACGCGGCAAGGCGCATGCGGCCACCGCCCCATCAATTTGTATAACTTGCGGAGAGAGGGTCCACACCGCCACCTGGACGTGTTGTCTGCCAGGGACCAGATCCAGCACACGCGCATACACGGCGTCGCGCACAACTACCTTTGACAGCTCCCGTCTATCCATCGTTGACAGCAGGGGCAAAGAAGCAGCAGTGTGGCTTGAGTGACTCGCCGCTCGACGTGCCAGGTTGGGGGACCAGTTTGCTGGCGGTGAAGATTGCGCTGCGGAAAACGCGACACCCTGTACCGGAGTTCGCTGATACAGTCCTGTAGCAGTCGGGTGCATGTTGCTGCTACTAGTGCTGTGGCGAGTGGTGTGGCGCAGTGGTGTCACGTAGCCTGGCACGCTATCCTCACGGTGACCGGTGTTTGAGCAGCCGGATAGGCGAAGGGGAGAGGTAGAGTTGCGAGCCGTGATGGAGCAAGCAGTGTGACGGAGTTGGTAGAGGAGACTGAAGTGCACAGGTGCCGTTGATGGCAACAACTGCCTGGTTACTTGAGTGGGATAGGCAGCATTGGACGACTGCATGTCTCTGGTTATATTGTAGTTTCTCTCCGTCGAAGCAAGTGTGTAGTTGAGCTGGTATGGGGGCGTATTACAACTGTGAATAAGGCCGTAGCTCTACAAGGTAGAGAAGGGCTTTGAGAAAGGAAAATGATAGTGTACGAAGTGGATGGATCAAAAGCCTTGCGCAAAAGCCCAGGCTTTACAAGAATCAATGTGGCTTGAGGAGATCAAGTAGGTTTAAAGTAGCCGTAAAAAAAAAAAAATGCCGCTCATGTTTCGTGCTCGGAAAGTGAGAGGAGAACAAGGACAAAGCGGGCGTTGCGAAACTCACCTATAGTTACTGCCATCCCCTCGCCCCAGCGTATTATTGCCCCAAACACTCTCGCACTTTTTTTCTTTTTACTTCGCTCGTTAATATATGGGGCGTAAAACCCCTTCGCTGATATTCAAGTAGCGGAAAAGAAAACTTCCGTCAATCTTCCGCAGACAAGCACTGCCACAGCAGCGCTTCCATGTCAACCATCATATGCGACGGACAACCTGCATAAGGGGTACCTGGCAGCTGAGCTAAGCACAACTTTCCCAACAGCAACGTCACACGGCGCGTCGAGAGATTCGTTCCTTGCACTCGCTCCATCATGACGGTACCACCGCAGATTATAATTTTGGCATGCACAACGTCCCCACCACTATGCAGCGCAGTTGTGTTGTTAGCGTTGAGCACATCAGAGAACAAGAGGTGGAAACTGATAAAGGTGCCGGGCCGCACCTCCACATCAACCAAACGTGCGAGGCCGCTCCCAGTAAAGAAGGTTTGCTGAAGCTGCAGCAGCTGCGTGGCGAGCGCATCCATCACTACAGCACACACCGCTCGATTTGCAGCCTGCAGCCCACCGCTGAGGCCGCTCTGCAAGAAAGACTTCTGGAGAAATGCAGAAAGAGCCTCTTTGTTTTCGGGCTGCAGTTGCTGGAAAGGCTCCTCAGCACAACAAGGATCAAGGCAGGCAATTATGTTTTTCTGCTCTGCCACGTTTGCTTTCGCTGCTGGTATTGCAATAATCAGTGCGTTCGAAGTGAGAGAAGCTCCGGCAGCGGTGGTGTACAGATTCCAATGCAACTCAAGCACAATCCACTGATTTCGCCTAAGGTCATAAGTAAGGTCCAGAAACAAGGCGTGTTGCACGCAAAGTCGCAGGATGCCGCTGTCCGTGCTCAGAAACTGTACATATGACACGTCGCGCACATAACGGTCTTGCTCGACCAGCGAAAAGCTCTTTAACGCATCTCGCAGCGACTGAATATTTACCTCAATGTCTCGCGCCACCGCCGGAATCTCACGCAAAAGGTGTGCCTTCGTATGTACACACCACACCCACTGCAACATTGAGCGCTCCGCCGCCGCGTTCAACTGCGCTAGCTCCCGTATTGCCGGAGAGACGTAAAAAGGTGCACAGACGCGATTAACGTGTGGCAGCACTGCAGACCGCAGTGTGTAGAGGGCAAAGCGAGCCTTGCGTTGTTGTGACGCCAGCCTCGCCCAGTGATTTGGATAGTCTGTTGTGGTCTCGTCAACCTCACGTACGCGCTTACCGACGGAGCTGTGCTGCGGAGACGAAGGTTTTGGTTGTGCGCCTGATTGCGAATTGTCGATAGCCGGAGCTACAGAAGCGTTAGCACTGGCGATCGGTCGACGTCGAAAGACAACACCGACGTTGCGGCTAAAAGCTGACAGCGCTCCCTCAGCGAGGGAGACAGGAGTCAGTAGTGGTTTTATGATACCCGCTGCAGATGGGGAATCATGCACGTGAATAGCTGCAGGTGGTAGGCTCGAGGGTGGAGTTGTCTGTGTCTGTGTTCCTCGCGTGCTCGACGATGGAACTCCGGTCGAGTTTAGCGCTCCTTGAAACTGCAGTACCATGCGCTCAAATCGACTGAGCACGATTGTTAACACAGGATTGCGTCGCACAGTCTCGCAGTGGTCTTTAATGCACTCTTCTGATTGAGTGACCTCTCTCTGAAGAGAGGCGGATGAGCTGCATTGCCGATCGCTTCGGTGTCTTGGAGCGGACAGCTTGTCAGCGTTTTGAAGAATACAGCAGATACTCTGCAACCGCTGCAATCGTTGGCGACACTCCATCACATCTGCCTCCGTCAGCTGCGCTGGCTCTTCCGTGGCCGACGATGCTGCAAACGTAACGTCGGCAATAGCACCGTTTTGTTTTATGTCACCCATTGGAAAAGTTGATTTGGCGCCTTCGGTCTTCACGAAGCCCGGAGAACCACTGGTAGGTGATGGGTCCATGTCATCGCGTAGCTGGAGTGCGTAGTCCAATAAAAGTTGCCCTACTGACGTTACTATAGATTTTACATTAGTCACAGGCACTTGAGAAGGCAGCGAGGCCGCAGCCAGCTTAGGTGCAGCTGAAGATGTCATGTGCACTTAAGCAGCATTTAACGCTGTACTGAATCTGTGAAGGCAACTTCTGGCCTACAAGTATATTATAACGGTTTAGCTCAGGAATGCTCAACCACTAGCGTTGCTGAGGAAGAGTCTGCTGAAAGTCGTTTGCTTGTGATGCAACAATACTCAACAAAAAGCTTATTGCAGTTGCACTGCAGCTGTCAAGTGTTTTTACCCACAAATTACTTGCTTACTTTTAATGGTTTGCTACCTTCCAGAGAAAAGCAATTGCAAATGGATGGGTCCACTGACTGGGCTACAATGAGTGCGATGTGACTGGAGGAAAAGCGAAATCGACGAAGAAATAGACACATGAAAGAAATAAAATGCAAGGAATAGTGCAACAATCGTCGAATCTTTATTGGCTGAGTTTCAATTTCAGCGCCGATGCAGAGGAGGAACAGCCCGTTGGTTGTGTTTCGACAGAGAGGGAAGCTGCCTTTCTGGTGCTGTAATGCTGTTGTAGCTTTTACTTACGCATTCCCGTCCTCGTGAACACCAAGCTTGAGGACAAGGCTTGCTGTTAAAGCTGAAAACTGCGTTTCAACACACCCATGAAACAGGCAAGCGTTAGCTCTGAACATACTTATCTGCTCGAAACTCGTTTCCTGAGCAAATTTCCTTCTCCAGCGCTTCTTTTTACTTTCATCCTGTTCATTATCCATGAGAGGTGCCGACGAGTTGTCTGAGTAACAGCCTGAAACACAAAGAAAACACGTAGATGTTCCCTGCCAAACAACATGTAACACTTGCACTAAAATCAGTCTTTGAAGGCAATTCGCCGGTAGAATTCTAGACAGAAAAAGGAGGTACTCGAAATCTACTGCTAGCATCAAGGACATGGGCAGTTCAGACTACTTTAGGAGGAGCAGCAAAACAGAAGCAAAAGACTAGAACTGCGAAAACAAAAAAAAAATAAACGCTCAATCCAACAACACAAAAAAGCAGAGTACAGCTCAGAGCGCACAAAAGAAAGCGAAAAGAGAGAAGCAGAGCACCAATTACAGTGACGCTTGTCGAAAGTGCTCTTCCATTCCTCGCGAGTGGGCCTTACGGCCTTCGCAAAACCCCATATTTGAGCACCGCATTGAAACTCAAATAACATTTGCGTTTTTGTCGTTGCGCTTCTTCTTTTCCTGAACGCCGCGACGGGGTGGGCTGTCGCCGCGGCTTGACGTCGAAGAGGAGGAGGAGTAGGAGTACGAACTGGTGGAGTGCGACGACGGTGAGCGGCGGCGTGCCCCACGCGACTCATCGCGACGCCGCGCCGGCTGGTGGTTGTTCTTGCGACGATCGCGGTCGCGGTCATCGGACCGCCGCGACGAGTCGTGGTGATGACGGCTTTCGGTGCGCGAGTGTCCTCTGCTGTCGTCGTGCCGGCCACGTCGATCATGCCGGCCGCGCCTGGACGCGCTGGATGAAGAAGAGGCCGAGCTGTCGCGAGATTCGTTTGAGGGGCGGTGGCCCCTCTCACCTTTGCGCAAGTCGCGAGAAAGGTTAAGGGCCTTCCGCCCCTCATCCAACTCCGAGTCGAGTTCCCTCAGCGTCTCTCGGTCCGCCTCCTGTTGCTGCAAATGCTGCTGCGCCGCCATCGTCCTGCTCACCTTCTTTTTCATGAACTTGCTGAAGAAGCCCGACTTCTGCGGAACGGCAGGGGCGCCGATGGCGGCCCCATTGCCGGACGGTGTGGCGTCACATGAGTGGGGTAGGATGGTGCTGTTGCTCTTGTTGCTGGTCATATCCGGCTGTGTCGGGGTCTGCGGAGCGGCGCTGCCAGGGGTGGGGGGGCGAGAGTTGGGTGACATCCACTCCGCGTGGGGGCTGACAACTAACGCGCCGTCCAGCGAAGCGGCAGCGTCAGACTTGTCCTTCCTGTGAAAGAGCGCACCGAAGAACATCTTGGCCTTGTTGTTGTGCGTTCCACCGCCACTGCTCTTTCCTTCCTTATCCTCGTCAGTTGATACCCCCTGACCGGCGTTGGTGTTACCCGCTGCGCCAAACGTCAGCGGAGGCTTTGAACTTTCTTTCTGCAGCAGTGCTTGGTCCGCCGAGTCCTCGTGGTGTCGCTGGCGTGATGGGGACCGGCCACGCGACGGAGACTGGCCGCGGCTCGCCCCGCCGCGTTTGTCCGCAACGCCGTCATCTTTTCCTGTCGTTCTCGTGCCGGGGTTTTCAAATAGCTTTTTCTCCGGGACGAGCAGCAGCGGCGTCGCACCTTGGCTGTGTTCATCTGCGGCCGCTCCGTCCATAGCTGCGCTCGTACTTGTCGACGACTTGCCGCGTCGGAAGAGCTTCAGGAAGCCGTTCCCCTTCTTTTTCTGACCGGCTTTAACGTTATCTTCTGCGTTGGCGGCCGCGTTGTTGCTGTTGTTGTTTGCAACAGCGGCGTTGATGCTCAGCATGTCGATTGCTGAGCGACGGGCCGCGGCGGCAGAAGACGCAGACGACGCGGACCAGTGTGACGACTGCGAGGAAGCGTGTCGTCGCCCGCCCTGCCGACCGCGATTGGACTTTTGGTGGCGGTGATGGTGGCGATCGTGCGAGGAAGCTGTTCGTGAGTCGCTGCTGTCGGTGTAGGAATAAGATGACGCAGAAGACGCGGGCGATTCCTGCGAGGAAGCGGAGCGAGGACGCCGTGCGTTGTTGCGGCCTCGGCGACGGTGATGGCCTCGTGAACCGTTGTTATTTCTGCTGCTCACCGCCACAGCTGGGGTGGCAGCCAGTGGTGGTGGGGGGACCGGTACCACAATAGGCGGCGGGGCGGGCACGACAGCAGGGGGGCGAAGCGGAGTACTCGTAGCCCTCTCGTCGGCCGGAGTGGCAGCAACGGACGAGGGCACTACAACGGAAATTGGTACTAGCGACGGCGCCCCTCCTACGGGGGAGGGAGAGCGGTTGCCGTTCGCCCCACCGTTCCCGCTCCCGTGGCGGTGGCAATGCCGCTGCGTGTTGATGTCGCCCGCCGGCGTTGCAGCGCGCTCGGTCGGACGTGGTAAGGCCAACTCAGACCGGCTCGTGTCGTTGGCGTTGCGGTGATGACGGTGTGGCCGCTCCTCCTCCCGGTCGTGGTGGCGGTGGTGGCGACGGCGGCGCGAGGCGTTGATCTCGGCGTCGCGGGTCGGATCCTGGTGGTTTGCCGGTGTAGCTGGTCGCTGGCCGTCGCCTCTGTCGCAGTGGCGGTGACGGTGCTTGCGACGGCCGTTCTCACCGCCCTCGGCAGAAACGGCGGCAGGGGTAGACGGCGCGACGATCGGGCTGTGGTAGGTCTCGGTAGCTGCCGCGGCATCGTCTGCACGTTGCGGCGGGTTCGCCGGGGAAGGCGCGCGGGTGTCGTCGGTGCGCTTCGCCGGTGGCCCGTCCCCGCCGCGGCGGCGGCGCTCGCGGTGGCCCGATTTGACGGGGGCAGCTGTCAGTTCCGTCGACGGCGGCGGCGTGGTGACGCCTTGGCCTCTGTTATCGCGGCGGCGGCGGTTGCCATGCCGCCCTTCGCGCCGGTCGCCGTTGTTGTTGTTGTCATCGTTTCGACGTGACGGAGTAGCTGCTGCTGTAACAAGGACGGGCTGGGGTGGTGGGTGCAGCTGCTTCTGCGATGAAGGCGACCTTGCTGCTGCTGCTCCTGTTGTAGCGGTAGATGCTATGGAAGGACCAGCTTGTATAAAACCAGCTTGTGGGAGCGGCAAGGTAATCGTTGCGCCACCGGGTTGTTTGACAGCGGTGCACGGAGGCATTGCGTAGCTGCCCCGTGCCTGTCCGCTTCCAGCGGCGGCTGTGTTTGCTGTTGGTGCTGCGAAACCACCACCTATGTATGTCGTGTAGCCGCCACTGCCGCCCGCCACTGCGTTGCTCCCCTGTACGGCAACCGTGGATGGGGCTAGAAAAGCGTAGCCGCGAGGCACGGAAGCAGTCTTGCCGCTTGCTTGCATCTGCATGACGTTGAACATGTTCATGGCGTTCATGGCAGGGTTGTACGCGCCGGTGTTGGCGTTGTTTGCAGTGCCGTACATCGCCGGCTGGCCTGCGGGATTCTCCCTTGCGACCGGGTAGGGATTGTTCTTGTACATAACAGGAAAAAGATGAAACAAGGGAAAAAAGGAAGGAATGAGGTAACGAAAGGAAAGCGGCGCCCCTCCTCCAAGCGGACACGTTGCACGCACTCCGCGACGTACCAAGGTCGCACACCTCCTACAAGAGTAAATCTCTGAAAACAACAACGAAGGAGAGAAACCGATGAAATCAAAGAAGTGGCTTGTAGCCGGCTTTTTTTTTTTGCCTTGCCTGATGAATTGGTTTCTTCAAATTTTATTCTGAAGTGAGCAAACTCAAGTGTATGGAGCACAGATCTACACCACAGAACACAAAAAGAGCTGAGATGCGTGTTAAAATAGTAGTAGCGTTTAGCGGGTGATGCAAAGCAGCACAAGACAAACGAGCAAGCGACTAGGCGCGCAGCATCCAAAATCGGAGAAAAAAAAAGAAAAGCGGAACGGAAAACAGAAAAAGGAATAGAGAACTAGTGATGTATAGTGTGCCTGCAAGGAGGCTGGCGAAAAAAAAAAATACCGAGGAAGGGGGAAAACCTGCAGCGTTCAGTCAGAGGGTGAAAAGGTGTAGCAGCAGCGAAGAGCCGTTTCTACAGCAGTCACGGGAAGGTAAAAAAAAAATAAACTAATAATAATTCTAATAATGAGAGCAACAGCTGCTGACGAGTAGGACGTCAATCAAATTAGAACAATGCAGATTAACAAAAAAATTTGGAAGAAAAAGCCGCTGCAATGCGGGTATAAACGCGCGCTGGGAACGCTTTTTGAGGTTTTCTCTTCTTTTTCGATCAATGCAAGTCAGTGAGGGTGCTGCGCAAGCTCGACTGCTGCAGTGCAGGTATTGAACTACCAGCAGAAAGTTTAGTGGGAATGTGTACAAGGAGAAACAAAGGACACATTAGAGGGAAAAGGTAAAGGAAACCTCAGAACTTTGAGAGCGTTTTGCCCGCCTGCGCAGGGTTGCGGAGTAAGTGCTCTGAACTCTGCCGTTTGTAGTCTTCAACTGACTTTGAAGTAAAACGGCCACAATACTTTTAATTATCTATGGGATTTTTTTTTTTTTTCGGACTTGTATGCAAGACACAACTTCAGCTTTCTACTGAAGAAGTCTAGAACGTCCAGATTTATTATTCGGAGTCTAGCTACTTCAGCCAACGGAATGTGTGACCAACAACAACGAGAAAAAAAAAAAAAATCGTATAAATTGGCCGTGGCACCTTCGTACTTATAAAATACAAAGAAAACTTTTTTTTTTATTGTAGTGATCCAAAAAAGCATCGACTCAAATACGGCAATCTAGCAAAAACAACAAAAAAAAGCAGATCTAGTAGCTACGGCATCAGACGTGTCTAACAAACGAAAAAGCGTCTAATACGTTAACAACAAAACCAGACTCAAGTTAAAAGGACTTTAAAATGATACAGTAACCCGATAGCAACACTTAAAAACGTGTGTTACATTTATGTAGCACCGCCGAGACGAGCAACGAAATTAGTGCGAGCACCACTGTCCGAATCCGACAAGGCGGCCGCGCTGGTGGAATGCTGACTGGCCAGCTTCGGCGAGTCGCCGATACGCTGCCCAATGCTGCGCTGCCGTTCATTCGCAATGGCGGCAACCCGCACGCTGCCGACGGCTGTCAGTGTGTTGCGACGCCCACCGACACTACCGCTGCGGGTCGACACGTCCGCGACGGAGGCGCGGCGGTCCAACGGGAAGTCACCCTCGCGCCACACTGGGAACACTGCCTGGCCTTCCTTCGTGACGACGACCGGATGCACGTTTGGCACGGCTTGTTGCCGCCACAGCGAGTTCGGCATCGGGTGCAGCAGCGGCTGGTAGTCGAGCACAGCGAGGCGGTCCTTTTGAACGGCTAATGGTTGCAGCAGCTGCAGCGACGCCGTCTGCATCTCCCGCTCCATGCCATGGGTGCGGAGCAGCTGGACGAAGTTATTGCGGCGTATTTCCCACACCTCAACCACGTCGTCGAGCGCCACGATCGATTTCGTCCAGCGGTGACGACGCACGCAGGTGTAGCCGATGACATGGCCAGCGGGAATCGGGCAAATCGCATCTGGGCCAACGCTGTTGATGTCTGCCACACCAAACGGCCCGGGGCGCAACTCTTCACGTAGTAAAGCTGCGTTGTGTACCACACCCGCTCGACCTTCAAAGAATAAGAGTAACCGATTGCACTCCTGCCCCGCCGAGGCAATGACATCGCCTTTCGTGTAGGTGACACATTGCCATTGCTGCGTGCACGCCTGCGAGAAGTTAGCGCTAAAACTGGGCAGCAGGCTCACCACCGGTAGCTGTTCCATCGCTGTGAGGAGGGCTGTCGAGACGCGTCCGCCGGTCAGCCCACCACCAGCGCGGTCGTCGGCGCGGTCAGCAGCGGCAGTGCGATCGGCAGTTCCGCCACCGGTGGAGGCGTCTTCAAAGATGGTGACACGCCGCGTCGCAACGGAGTTGCTGGGACGGCGCAGCGGATCAAGTCCACTACCACTACCCCACCTGTTGTTGTTGTTGCGGTTCCCCGCCGAGTGCCAATCTGCATTGGTGTTCAACGTCGGCGTAACAGCCATGTTAGCCAACAGTCCCTGCGCTGGCACGACGCCGTGTACGTTCGGCAGTTCCACACCGAACTGCCGTGGACCAAAGAGCACGCCGGGCCACTCCCTGTCACGCAAGAAGGACAGCTCCTGCGCACTGCGGTAGACGATATTTTGTACTTCGGGCACCTGCTTCATCAGCTGAATGAGCACCTGGAAAGGCAGGAGGTACATGTCAACGTGCGTGACAGCGGTGTAGTGATCGCCCAAGGCGTCGCCGAAAATGCACCCCGTCTCGCCGTAAGTGTGGCCCTCCACGAGCACCGACCGGTTCTTCGGTAGCTCGAGCGAGAAGCTGGCGCGTGCCAAAGGCCCTGCCGCCTGCTGGGAGGAATACTCCGAGGCCGCCACGCTGCCACGGCCGCTGCTGGCTCCGCCAGCACCACCACCGACCATCACGCCTTCGTGCTGCATGTACACAACCCCACGCCGAATGAAGAAAATGTGGTGTGGAATCTCTTTTTCTCCACACTCCATACCTGCTGCGTAGACACGGGGGATGGTGAGGTCTCGGATGTGCTCCAGATGCTCTGGACGGAGACGCGTGAGGAGCGGGCACAGCAACAGGCGGGCAGAGGTGAGAGGGGCATAGTAAGGCATAAGTCTCTCCCGCATCTGCAACGCTTCTAAGAGAAGCCGCCGCTGAGCCTCCGCCGGCACGCACTCACTCACCAACTTGCAGTACACTTCCTTGGGTATGCGCAGCAGCAGTGCCATGGGGGAAGTGACAGAGAGTGTCGCACAGTACGGGAAGGCGCCGAGGCAGGCAAGCTCGCCGAACACTTGCGGGGCTGCAAGGGCTTGTGCATCCGCATCGATCATCGCCCCACCGTTGTTGTTCCCACCACCACCACCACCACCGCCCTGCACTGTAGGCGAGCTCATGTACGCTCGCCCTCCACCTGGCGCAGTGAACGGCGCGTCGACACCGGATGCACGACGCGGTAAGCTCCGTGTGGTGGCCGCAAAGCTGGTGCTCAAGCTAGCGTTCGCTTGACCCGAGGCGGAGCCACGACGGGAGCCACCGGCAGGTCGACTGTACGAGAGGCTTCCGGTGCGAGAGGACGCGTGTGCGGCCACAGCTGACTGTCGCCGAGTTCCGGGTGACGATCCGGCAAGCCCGACGTTAAATGGATTGGCGGACATCGCCCGCGACACGGCCACTGCGCAGCCCCGTCGCTCCACTGCGCCGGCCAACAATAGCAGCACCTCACTCGCCGGCTCCCACTCCCACTCCACAATTTCATCCTGCAGGTACACAACGAGGTGGGCGAGTTTGGTCGTCACGACTTTCCGCACCTGCTCGCGTAGCGCATTCAGTGCGACACAGTCCACAACAGTGGGAAAAGAAGCGGAAGCGGAGGCCGAGGCGGCACACGGCAAACCTTCGTGGCTCGCGGTCGGTGATTGCGCGGTGGTGTTTGCAGCACTCTCTTGTCCAGCTGTGTTGTTTGGTCCGGTCAGAAGATCTCGTGAGACTGCTCCGATGAAAGAAACATGCTGCAGCGCGCTAACCACGGCTGCATCCACCTCGCCCGATGACACGTTCTGGGCGAGGTACTGTCGCTGGAGTACCTGGCGGATTTTGCGCAGTCGATAGCGCCGGACAATGGGGCTGAAGAGGCGATGCAGCACCTGCAGAGCAATGGTGTGGATCTGCTCCTGCACCACCGGGGGCAGTTGTAACTGACTCATCTGCTGCCCGCTCGGTAGCTTCGGAGTAGAGGTGTTTGAGAACATTTCCAGAAACAGAGAAAAACAAAAGAGTCTAAATAGTGGGTGTCGACGGATGTCTTCGTAGAGCAGTTTTCGTGAACCGCTCCTTTCGCTTCCGTTTTGCCAAGTTAAATCAAGTTCCACTGCTACAGGAAACAAGTTGTAGTGATGCACGGATATATATATATATATATATTTATATATTTATATATTTTTTTTTGGTGTTACTGAAGGCAACACATGAAGACTGCACGAAAATGAGGTAAGGAAGGATGAAGACAGATGGAAGGTGCGTCGATTTCACAGCTGCTCTTAGGCACTCTCAACAACGCCTACAAAGCTCGCTTTGCGCAAAGGCAACGAACATGTGCAGCTGACAGTTTTGCTTGTCGCCAGTGAAAAGAGCGCCTCACCCGCTCTACAAAGAAAAACAATGTCGACATGAGAAACTCTCCAAACACTACTTCGAAAGGAAGCATAAGTAACTCAACAGAGTTGTTGTCTTGATGCAGTCAAGTCTTTTTAACTTTCGAGGTGGAAGAGCTGGCAACGTACTAAGTATCAGCGGTAGCAAGCAATTAAGACAAGAAAGTAGACAGCGCAGAAAACATAAAAAAAAAAAAACTATTGAAGAACAAAACTTGTGTTTTAGTGCGAACTCCTTCGGTGTACCACATTACAGGATCTCTGCCTCATCACTCCCCTCTTCCGCGGCAACCTTACCCCCCAGCAAATCCGTCGAGCTGCTCGAAATGCCATTCAGTGCCTCATCCGGCATCACGCCGTCCGTCTCCAATTTCAGCCGCTTCACTGCTGGCGAGTGCAGCCAGCAGTTCCCGACGAGGGCCTGCGGTGGAGCCTCATCGTCGAACACTCTAGAGTCGTGCTGCGACCCGCTCGCGTCACGGCGGCTCTGGCTGGGCGGCGAGCACGAGAAGGAGTTTATGTCCGTCGTGCCAAGTCGATCTGCGACGGCGTTGAAAGTAGACCGCAGTGTTTCCCTCTCCGGCGGCGTCAGTGGCATGCGGCAAACCACAACGATGGAGGAAACCGGCCCCTGCTGCGACGACAGCGTGGTGGTCGCGTTGCAGGTAAAGTGCGGCTCCATCGGGTCGTTCGCCGACTGCCGCGCGTTGAAAAAGTACGTGGCCTCCACCGGGTTCAACATCTTGTTCATATCACCAGCACCCTGAGTAATTTCAGCCTGCAGAATCTCGATACTGTGCAGCTTCCCGTGTTTTTCAGACCACTCACGCAGCTTGTCCGCTAGCCTCGGCGCCGTTGCGTCAATGTCACGTCCCAGCTCATCAAGCATCACCTTGTGCTTGATTTGCTGGCTCGATCCGGTCACAGATCGGTTGCGAGCTGCCGCCATCAACGTCTTCTCGTTGTACCGGTAGTAGCCGATGGTAGCGTATAGCTGGCGGCTCTGAATGCGCTGAAGAATGCTCCGCGCCTCCGCCAGCTTATCGTCGCTGCTGTGCAGGATGGCCAGCACGATCCAGTCGCTTGTGTGGATGTAGAAATCTGGATACAGCGGGCAGGCGCGCAGCGGCAGTTGCTCTCCGTCGCCGTTTGTCACCATGAAAACGCTACCGGCGGCGCGCAGGGCGTCGAGCATCATGAGGTCGATGATCTTTGTCACGCGGTGCTGGTACACAATGCGGTGCAGGTGTGCGCGGGCGAGGAAGATTTCCTCAATGACGCCGTCCAGCTTGTCAGGAAAGCCAATGGAAGTCTCGCTTTCCCCGTTGACCACGACACGGGCACCTTGGAAGAGACGACGCATGGACACGAAGGTGGTCGTGCCAAGGCACGCGACCGAGTCACGCTGAATGTAATCGATTTTGTCTACATCGAGACCGCTGCGCTTGTTCGCCACGATCTCCGTCGTGAAACGGGCCCAGCTCCCACGACCTACGTCGATCGGCCACGGCTTACCCGGTCGCAGGCCGTTAATGAGCAGTTCCACAAATCGCAGATCCGTCTCATTGAAACCCAGTTCCGCCAACCCAGCCTCATTGTCCTGCCACAGCTTCCGCAGCAGCAGGATGCTGGCCTGCTCATGCGACCATGTGCGCAGCCGCTCGTGCTCGCCCGCGGAAGAGCGCACAAAGGACTCAAACATGTGCGACAGCGGGCCGTGGCCGAGGTCGTGGCAGAGGCCCGCAATGCCGATGCATTGCATGTCTTTCTGAATATCCTCGCGCGACATTTGAGCAATCTGCGGCACGCCAAAGTTACGGTGATCCTCACGGTGACTTTCGACAACGCTGCGGTAGAGGTCCATGGCAAGGTAGCACACGCCGAGGGAGTGCTCAAAGCGGCTGTGTGTTGCACTGGGATAAACGTAAAACGAGTTGCCCAGCTGCTTCAAGTCGCGAAGGCGTTGCACAATAGGCGAGTCCGTCAACAGACGGATAACAGGGGGGAACTCGATTTGGCCGTAGATCATGTCCTGAACGGAGAGAGAACGCTTGGGTGCCAGCAGACTCTCATCCTCACCTGTGCGCTCCACAGAGGCTGCTTTTGCGTGCAGTCTCGTCGACATATTGTACAGCGGAATTGGAAGATAATTATATAGAGAGTAAGCGAGAAAATGCTAGAAGTAAAATCACAAAAAAAAAACGAGTTTGGTAATAATAAAGCTACTATGAAACGAGACTACACTTACCTTCGCAACAACAATAATGATGAGGAAGAAAGTAATTAAAACGCTAAATGATTTGCTCCAATGAACCAAATAGTAGTGCTGTTGAGTGTGTTTGTGCAGCGAACCAATACCGTTTGTGACTCTTCGGTACGTTTTCTGTGGCTTCCGTCACAAAAAAAAAAAAGAGAGCAGTAGCGGATAGAACTATAGTGCAAAGCGAAAAGTAACGCTGGCAGTTTCAGTGAGCACACATTCTGTGACGGCTGAATGCCGCTTTTGCCGCGCAGTAGCCGCTTTCTAATTACTGCCACACAAGCAGTGCAGCGTTTTTTGTCTTTTCTTTTTTTGGTTTAGCCGTTGTCAAATCCAATTTGAGTAAAATGAAGACTCTCTTTACGCGAATGGCTGCAAAAGCAACTTTGACTGTTGCAGGCATACTTTCAGTGGATTCATCCTTATCGTCTGTTTGTAACATGATTACTTGAACGTATTTGCATTTGTTAAGGAGTGTAACAAATAGAAAGGAATCACATGCCAAAAGCTGATAGTTACATAGCGGTCCAGGAATAAAACTTGAAAAAAAAAGAAAAACGAAAAAACGCATTCGGAAGAAAAAAAAAGTCTTCTATAGCGGTTCTTTTCGCGACCTACGTTCGGCGGTTTCACCGTCGCTCTCGCCATCCGGCACACGATGCAAACCACCCAAAATAGAAAGTCCCTCCGTTCGGAGCCGCTCACGAATCGCGTTCACCTGCATTGCAATGGAGTTGTTCTGCCCCGCCACCTGCAGCGATACTGCCCGCATTCGTGTCAGTTCAGCGTCAAGCTGCTGGATTTCGCGCTTCAGCTGCTCGGCCCGCGACTCCAGTGTGACAGGCCCTGATAAAAACGGCTGCTGCACAGCACCGGTGTTGCCGCCACTACCACCGTTGTTGCTGCTTTTGCATGAACCACCAGTCCCGTTATTGGACGTCGTGGATAAGCCCTGCCAGAGCGAGTTCACCGCAACGTCACCGCAGATTGCCAGTTCCTCCTCCAGAGGCCTCATGGCTCGCGGCATCCGTTGCGCTGCGGCAGCTGCATTCTGCACCGCTGGTGACGTCCCTGCAGCACCACCGCCATCGCCCACGCCATTGTCTCCTTCTGTTTCGCTATTCGTCACCGTGTTGTTCGTGGAGCTGCTGTTTGGTATAAAGCTTGGCGCCGATACGGCAAGCTGCTCATCTAAGAAATTCAATTCCGTGTGATAGACCTCGTAGCGGTAGGCAACTCGGATGTCGGAGACGCGGCTGCGGCGCACGTCGTTGCCCAAAGTGGAGCGGAGCTGGTAGCGCGGACCGAGAGCGTTTTCCTTCCACGCCGCCGGGAAGCCGCTCTGCAGGACGCTATTCCGCGCAATCTCGGACAGGTCGTTGAGCTCAAACTTCCACAACTTTGCCGCGATGGAGTACTCCTCGACCAGAGGCTCACGGGTGAAGTGAAAGTACAGCGGCTTGTTTGTCGCAAGGCTCACGTTCAACCCGCGGTGGAAGAAAACGGGGAACGGGTTCTCGAGGTAGGCGGAGGCGCCCGCGGTGTTGCTGAGCGGCGACATAGCAACGCCGACTTGTGCAATATACCACATGTACTCCAGCACCGGGTGCCGCGCCAGAGTGACGCCGTGGTTTATGCTGTTTGCCAGACAAAAACCCGTGACGAGGTGGTCCATTCCACCCCGCTCCCCGCACTGCGGGCGCAGCGTAAAGGTGCTCAGTCCACGCGACGCACGGAACTCGTTTAGGGTGGTGATGTTCGCCCACATGTAATACATGTAGTAGCTGTACGGGGGGTTCAAGTCGCTCGACCAGTCGTGTGGCGAGACGTCGGTAAGGGGTAGGTCGATCTTCGACTCATCCGCGATGCAGTCAAAACCGGAGATGTGCGCTAGCAGGTAGTGGAACTTTGTGTCCTTGGCCGGATGTAAGCTGATTTCCCACAGGGGGTGAAAAACGTTGTCGAGGAACTGACCAAAGTTCTTCAGCGCCCCGCTGCGGCGAAGGCGGCGATACTGCCACGGCAGACACACCATCCACCGGCTGCGCGAGCTCGCCATGCCGTAGCAGTCGAACCAGTGCGCCAGGTCGTACCACTCCCGTTCCGACTCGCCAGTGATGGTGAGGCGATTCTCCGCAAAGCTGTACGCGTCCTCTTCGTAAATATCCAGCGTGCGCTTCGTCAGCTCCGCAAAGTAGCGGCCCTGCATAAAGTTGAAGGGGGAGAGGAAAATGCCGCGCAGGTCGGGGTGCGTATTGAGATGATGGTGCAGCTCGTCCACTGTGATGTGGTGCACGTCGATCTCGTAGTCGCGCAGGAGCTCTTTCAACGTGACGGGGTGGTGGTGACGCTCAAAGACGACGTCCTCGCCGTGATTGAGCGCCTTGTCGACGAAGAACTCAAGCAATGTGCGGGCGTTGGAGCCGGCGTCGGTGTGCACGTTTGTGTCCACCTTGTACGCCGTGAAGAAATCGCGGTTGTTCCATTCCTTCTCCTCCCTCTTACCCGCTTCATTTGACAGGTTCATCGACAAATGCAAGAGAAACTTCTGCTCCAGCAGGTTGAGCCGGTGCGTGGCGAGGCGTTGCAGCGCAACAGAGCTGGCCACCTGCCGCACCGTCGCCATGTCGCGCATAAACTCCGTGATAGTAGGCAAGAAGGTCGGCCACGACGGCGTCTTGCCGCGCAGCGAAAGGATGCACACGCCGTAGTAGGTATTGTACTCCCACTGCGCCTCGTTGAACTGGTGGGTGGTGCTGAAGACGTCCTCTACGCGTACGTTGGCGTCAGCTGCAGTGTGTTTCACGTTGCCAGCGTACTTGCGACGCAGCGCGATCGCCTGACGCAGTGCCACCACTGCATCTGTGGCTAGGCCCTGCCGATGGCCGCCATAGTAAATGTCAATTCGGGGGTACTCAATGCGCTGATCTGTGTAGTTCATACGCCGTGAGTAGTGCCGCGACTGCTGCACCAGATCTGATACGAGTACCGACTGCGCATAAGGAATCAAGTGAATGGACAGCGGGCGGCTCTTGCTGTCGCTGTCACTGCCGCCACCGCCGCCCGGTGCCTTGATGCCCGCCTTCTCCAGCAATCGATTCAACAGTTCTTCTTCGTGCGCCAGAGTCTCGTGACGAAACTGCAGACGGTACTCACACACGCCGCACCGTCGCAACTCATTTCCTTGCGCACCCAGCGGGTCGTACTGCTCGCCAAGCCATTCCTTCTTCATCGCCTCAGGGAAACTGCTGTTCAACACGCTGTTTCGCCCCAGCTCCATCGTGTCCATCGGAGTAAGGGAACAGAGCTTGCTAAGCGTTGCGTACTCCTCCATGAGCGGTTGCTCCTCGTTGTGGTGAAAGTAGAGGGGGTCGGAGGTGCCGATAGAAACCAGCATACCCTGGTGAAAGTACTTCAGAAAAGGGTTTTCAAAGTAAGCGGTGCTGAGGGCGTTGTCGCGCAGCGGAGACAACACAATGCCAATACGGCAGTACATGTAGAGAAACTGCATAATCCAGCTCTTGGCGAGCGAGCTGACGTTGTGCACGACGTCCGCCAGCAGAAACGAGCACACGAGCTGGTCGTACGCTGGGGCCTGCTCGTGGACAGACGGCGTAAAGAGCAGTGTGTTGAGGCCCAGCCGAGTGCGCAGCGCGTTCAGCGAAGTCAGGTTCGCCCAGACGTAGTAAAAAAAGTAGTAATCGCTGCAGCCGCCGCTGAGCACCTCGGTCTGCCCCGGCACGGGGACTGTCGCCCCGCTCCATGGCACCGTATCGGGGTCCACCTCCACTGTGCTGAAGTTCTCCGTCCGCACAACGTTGTGAGTGAAGATGCTGAGAGCGCCGGTGTTTGCCAGCAGCTGCGCTACATCGACCCACCGCGCGTCTCCCGGGCACAAAGTTGCCATGAAGAGAGGACGGAAGATATGCCGCAGCTTGTCCCCAATCGTGTTGCATAGATCCGGCAGCTCGTTTGGGCCCCGCGTAGACGGCGGCTGCCGATGGATGGCCAACACCCACCGGTTGCGCGAGAACTTGTTAAATCCCTGTCGCCGCACCCACGCGGCGAGGCGTGGGATTTCGTCCGGGTGGTAGCCGTGCACCTGCAACGCCATCTCCGTTGCAGTGATCTGCTTCTTCTGGTACTCCCGCCGCTCCAGCTCGGCACGTATCAGCACACCGCAAAGGTCGCCTTGATTTGGTCCGTCAGTAGACAGCACGGCCTGAAGTAGCGTCGCGCCAAACCTGCCAGCGGGGTTGAGCGTCGCATCAAACATGTCGTACGGCAGGTACTTGTTGCGGTAGAGTGTTGGGTGTAGCCCCAAGCCCTCCACGGTGAGTTCGCGTGGATCGTGCACGCCACCCCCCTCGAGGTAACCGGCCAGCGTGACGGGCTGCTGCGTTCGCTCGTCCACGTAAAGCGGCATCCGTGGCTGCTCCAGCGCCGTCGTCACGACGTATTCCAGAAGCACCGGTGCCACGACGGAGGTGTGCAAGTTGACGTTGTTGTCCACACGTGTGCACGGCGCGTACACACCACCGTCGCGGAAAAGTTCGTCGCAGCTGCCCTCAATTTCCTGGTTCAGTAACGAGTAGAGGCGAAACTTCTCGGCTATTGACGTAACACGCATGCGGGCGGTAGAAAGACAGGGGCCGTTCTCGATGGCACCGTAGACGGCACGAATGTCTTTCACGTATTGCTCCCACGAAACGACTCTGGTGCTCATATCGCTGAAAATGAAGACGCCTCGTTTGTACTCGAGCCCCATGAGCACATCGAGGTCTGCTGACGCTGCAGCCTGTCGTTGTTGCTGCTGCAGCGGCAGAGGCTTGAGGTATTTGGTGCCGCCGGTCGTTGTTGAAGATGAGGTTGCCGTCGTCGCTACGTCCTCTCCGCTCTTTGTGGAGGCCGAGAGAGACTTTGATGACGCTACTGCAGCGTAATAGCGCTGTTCCACCTCTTCTGCTGTCAGCGGAGTCTCACACTGCCCTTTGTCAAGATTCTTGTACGTTTGCCGGGCTTGAATTATGTTAGCTATGACTCCTACACACTTCAAGTAGTCTTTGTCCCCCTCATCACCGTCAATCATAATGCGGTGGTACGTTGGGGCAGCGGCAGCATCTGTGGTCGTCGGTGAGTCAGCCGGGACGCTGTCGACGCTGCCATCGTTGTTCGTGTTGCACTTGCTGTTACTGGTGACGTCTGCATCGACGCCTCCGTCTTGTTGGCGGATGCGACTGGACCGGTGCGTCTCGGCACCCGTCCCTGAGCTGGTGGTGGAGGCGAAGGAGGAAGAAATGCCGGAGTGGCGGTAAGCCGGTGGCTTGCGTGACAGCATGCGCGCGATTACTGACGTCGCACCCACCCGCACATCAGGCTGTGCCGGTACGTTGTCGTCCATGTGAAATGGGGATTATTTTTCTTACGTGTAACGTACTTCTGTTGTTGATGTTGCGAACAGGTGGTAAGGCTGGAGCTTGACAGAAACTCGCGCTAAAGAAGAGTTGCAACGCAAGTTGGTTACTCGAGAAGAGGCGAACAAGAAAGCCTGATGATGGGGCAGAAAGGAGCTTATAAGCAATAGCGCCTCGTGTTTGTTGCAAGCCCACAATGTCTATAAATGAGCTTTATTGGAGAAACAAAAAGCAAAATTGCCAGGGAAAAAAAGGAGTTGCAAATTACCATTTGTTTTATATGGCTACTAGTAGTTATTCACTTTGAACACTCGCAAACGCAAAATAGGCAGTGAAAAGTCAACGTTAAGGGCATGGAAAAATACTGGAGTAACGCCGATTCTCTTGCGGGCAGTATCGAAGAAGCATTCCAGGGTGCAAAGCAATGCGCTCACATTATTTCGTCAGCAAACAATGAGGTGGCAATCGGTGCATTCGGAGCGCAATCAGCTGCAATATTCACATAGGCAATAAACACGACGGCGTAGCAGTCGGCACCAGTAGAAAAATAAAAAAAATAAAACAGCGAGGTAAAAAGCCAGTTTTCGAGGGAAAGGTGCAAAACTCCTTCTCTTTGGGGTACAACGGCACTAAGGTGCAGAGAAAGTACTTAGCCTTAATCCTCCCCTTGCACAACGACCGTACAGTAGCAAAAAAAAAAAAAACAGAAAAGAGACGAATGGAGAGTCAACTGTGACTCCCTACTGCTCCTTCTTCTCTTTTGAAACCGCCGCTGCCGCTCTCGCACGCCGCATACGGCGCTCTTCCACCACAGTACGCAGGGCGAGAATCGTCATGGACACCAGCGGCAGGAGAATGACGAGCTGCGAGACCAGCGAGTGATCCCACGGGATGTACAGTTGGGGGGTTAGCGAGGGGTGAAACTGAAGATCGTCTGCGGCTCGCGCCGCCCGCACAAAAGCCTTTGCTTCTACATACCGCTCCAACTCCGCGAACATGTGTAGTGTGTTGAGGGGGATGACCATGTTTGTGTTCGCCGCGATGGAGCGCAACGTGCTCTTGACGGAGGCGATCGTGTACGCGCAGCCCTGCTGCTCTCGCTGCTGCTTCCACGCCTCCACATCAGCTGGCTTGAAGGACTGCAGGCCCATCTGCCGGGTCATGACGGACAGCAGAGCCGCGCGGACCTCCGCTTCAAGTGAAACTGCACGGATGCGGTACGACGCTGCCGTGATGGAGGATGCAGATGTGGACTGGATTGGTGGTATACGATTTAGTTTTTCAGGCGGTTTACTACTTCCTCTCTCTTTGCCGCCACTGCTGCCTTCTTGGTCCATAACTCCCTCAACGTCGCTCTTGTTATCCTCCACCTCCTCAGACTCCAGATCCACCGGAAACACGCAATACGCCTGACGCACGTCGGCCAGGTAACATTGCACCCTTGACCCCTCAGGCAGCACCTTCGCAGGCACACTAAACAGCGAGAGGCCGTTCAGCTCCACCTCCTGTCCAATCTGCGGCAAAAAAGAGTGCTTCATGGTCGGCATCCCAAGCTGCTGCTGACTCGCTACGAGCTCCAGCTGACGGGTGGTCCGGTCTGCGTTCGCCGACCCGTCGCGGTGTGCATCTGCCAACAGCGTTGCTACGGCAGCATCACGCAGCTTGGACTGCACTCGCACAAAGGAGTGAAGGCTGTGCGTGGGCGGCGGGGAGGCAGCGGCAGCGGTGAGATTGCCTGCTAAGCGCTCCTTCATCAGATTGAGTGCAGCATGCACGCCGGCCAGAAGCGCCGGTGAATCCACCCAAACACCCAGTCCAAAAAACGCAGGTGGCAGCTTTGTCATGGTGCTTTCAAAGCCGGCATGCTGTGCCTGGGGGCAGAACGCCTCGAGTTGGGAGAGGACACGATCCATCGGCAGTTCGGCTTTCTCGCGGCTTAGTGTGTTCTCGTGCACAAGAAACACAACGAGGTTAATTAAAATGGCGAGGACAGTGAACTCCTTTGTGGAAAAGCGACGCCACAAGCGGAACGGCGCGGTGCTACCAGACATGATGGAGATGCCAGGAGCTAATTACTGTGTTTCGTTCGTGAGTTTACTACGAGAATTAAAGAAATGTGTTACAGTTGATTTGGTTAAGTCCACCTTTTGAAAGTAGAACGATTGAAAACACGAAAGGAATAGCAGAGAAGAAAGGCTGTACAGGAGGAAAAAAAAATGCCCTCTGTCGCTTTCAGTACTTCAAATACGATGGCATACAACGTCAAATACAAAAAAAAAACGAGGTTCTACTGCTACCAAAGTACCCGGCCGCATGCCGAAAGACCGGAATACATGTTCTCGGTCTTTTTTCAAGTCGTCGGCATCCCGCACCACTAAAAGCACACACAAACGCATTGGTGCTTCTTTTTTTATATCGTAGCGAAAGCTAAAAGCCACACAGAACGTGTCGATTCACAAAGACGGCCAGTACGTACTTTAACTCCATACTCTTTTGCCCATAGAAGAAAATAGAACAGATACGGAAAGAGAATAGCGGCCTTCGCTGTTGCGTAGCGAATAAAAGAACCATGACGTAATTTCGATACAGCTGATCAGTGCTACCGCTCGCGACCTTATAATGTTGCCCTCACCTCGAGAGGCACAACGCCTCCACCCACACTATGCACACACACACACACACACACACAGTACTCTTTGAATCAACTTCTCGCCTTTCCGCAGTGCTTAAATGCACTGCGACCAGTCTTTCAGCGCATCTTGCAACTCAGACTCCAGTTGACGCAGGTATTCCGACGAGGCTGCACCGACAATGTGAACTGTGTCCAAGTTGCCACCTTCAACGTCTCCCAGCTTTGCGGAACTGCGACTGACATTCCCCTTTGCGCTATCCTTCGCGCTCGAGAAGCTCACCTCCATAGGAAGTTGTGAGTGCGTCTTGCCCTGGTGCTCGATGCGGCGGAAACCGGCCTCGGATGTGTTGGACGAAGTGGCGCTAAAGGTGTTGACAGGTGCAGAAAAGACGTCGTAGAATTGACTGGTACCCAATTCAGTATTTTGCCCTACTTCATCTGCGCCGGCCGCCAGCGCCTGCACAGGTGTCAGTAAGGGCCGTGCGTGCGCGGGGTCCACGGACCGCTCAATCTCAGTAGCGAGCGGTACCGCCGCACTTTGGCGTGCAGCGGACTTGCTTGCGTGTGCACTGGCGTCCCGTGCAGGGGACTTTGAGGCAGCCGGAGAAGCGGAAGAGGAAGCGGCGGTGCGCTGCCCCAACAGGCTGTGAAAGATCTGCGGATCATCGATCACCTGCGTATAGTTTTTGTTACCCTCTACGATGGCCTCAGTCACTTCAGAGATGGTGGGGCGGAAGCGACACTCCTCCACAACCTCGCCACGCTCGCGCAGCAGCAAATGCAGCAGCTCATCCTCCCGCTTACGATCACGTTCGGCTTGACGGTAGGCAAATTTATCGTAGCGGAACCGCACCTGTGCACGACGGGCCGCCTCCTGCGCCGCTGCAGCTGCCGCCGCGCGTGCACGGCGCTCACGCACCGTCTCGACGCGCTCGCCACGCGCCTTCTGCCGCGCCAGATCCTTCGCCAGTTCCCGAGTGCGCAAACTGAGTTGGGGGTGAAAGGAATAGACCTCAGCGTTGTTCTGCGCCTGCAGATGGCGCATCTCGCGTCGTTGCTGCAACTTCTCCTTTTCCGCGTAGAGGGCGTCAAAGATCGACTGCACTACCGCCCTGTTGTTGTTATCATCGTTGCCGTAGAGCCGCTGTGCATCAGCTGCACCGTCAGGCTGCTTGCTCTCGCCTGCCGCAACGGCCACCGCAGCCGCCGTCTCCTGCGCAGCATCAGCATGTATGGGCAAAAGGTGCGAGCGTCGAGGTGTGCAAGCGGTGCTGCTCTTGTTGTTACTGCTGCCGTTACCCGCAGTGTCCGCGTTTGGCTTGAAGAAAGTGTTTTGCTCATGCTGCTCCTTCATCAAGCGAATCAACTCCCGCATCGCCTCCCGCTCGTCGCTGTCATGGTAGAGGCGGTGAAAGACGCTCTGACTACGACCCGACGCGGCTGCCGCACTCTCGCTGCAGGCGCGAGAATGGGTCCGGCCGGACGCTGGCGTCCTCGCTGTTTCTTTCTTTTTCGCCGCTGCCGACGCGGACTTTGTACTTGGCTCTATCTCCTCAGCTTGCTTCACCTTCATATAGTGCTCGAAGCGCTCCGACCAGCCTTCAACGGGACCCTTGTAACCTTTCTTCTTCTCCAGGTACGTCATAAGGTGCTCACTTGCTTTGGACCGCGGAACGCCGGTGAACAGCTTCGCGTGCTCCAGCTCCGCCGCCCTCTTTTTCAGATCCTCCAAAAGACGCTTATGCGTGGCCTGACGTTCTTCTTGATCTGCCAAAAAATGTTCCCACGAGCGGCGCTGCCCTCCCCGCGGCGAGGTACCAGAGCGGTTCGTCGACGCGCCCTTCTTAATCTCGCCTTCCTCGGGACTGTTGCGGTTGACCTCTTCGCTGGGATTCCTGTTGCTCTCGCTGCGCCGCCGACCGGCACTGGGCGGCCGCAGGGAAGGGTGAAAGGTGCAGACGTGGCGGAACTCCTCCTCCTGGGCTTCGCGCAGCTCCCGCAGCCGCCGCTCCCGTCGCTCCGTCTGCTCTGCATTTCGGTAGAGCCGCTCGAACGCCGCCCCCTCTTCCTGCGCCTGCGCGCCCGTAGAGACGCTGCGGCGCTTCGCTTCTCCAGTGGCAGAAAGGGGAGAAGAGGCCGAGGGATCGGTGTTGCGGGGTGGAGTCTGCGCTGCTGCAAAGGACGACTCCGTTGACACAGCGAGGGAGTTAAGGTGCTGCTGCCCAACAGTTGTCTTCTGCTTCGCAGGGGATCTGCCAAACGCCTCGGCTCCACATGGGTGAAAGGTACATTTCTGCCTCTCTTCCGCCCTCTGTGCGATTCGCTGCTTTCGCAGCGCTTGCGCCAGACGCTCTTCTCGCTGCTGCGCTTCGCGAAAAAGCCGACTGTACAGCGTCTTCACCGATGTCACCTCGTCTTTGCACTCTTTTATCGGCAGTTGCAGCATCGGGATAGTGGGGACACCAGAAGCAGTAATGACAGCACCGCACGACTGCCTCGGTGTTCTGTAAGACTCAGAAGACGTGTTACCCGTGTGCAGTATCACAGCAGGTGACGCATTTTCAGGCGTAGGCAGCGAAGTTTTCCTGACCACGCTGATCGGTTGAGAAAGCGCTGGAGACGAAGACGGTGGTGCGGCGACAACAGATGCTGCGGCTGAATTGTCCGTCGCTTGTGTGGACACCTTACTTCCATCCCCAGCACCTCCATCCACGGACCGTAGTGGCAGCGGCAGTACGGTCAGCTTGCGTCCGCTGCGCGTCGACGTGGGTATGCTGCTTTCCGGTGTGGCCACTGAGGTCTCCCGTGGAGAGAGAACATTGCTCAGCCGTGGTGACTCTTGATCTGAGTCCGCAGCTGCGGCCCTGGCAAGGAGGTCCTCCGCTTCGCTCAGCAACGTTGCTGCATCAGAGCTAGGGCACTGCATCAACGTGGGCACCGTTGGCCCGGCATTCTCGCTGTGATTCGTTTGATCGGCACCCAACACACGAAGGAAAGGACCACTCGCTGACTTCACCTCACTCGAAGACTTTGTAGCCGGTTCCAAAGAAAGCGTCACAGACATCGCAAACGTTGGAAAAGGACGGTGTTGAAGTTTGCAATTATATAAGGTGCGTCGCTGATAACACAACGGAGTGTTTTGTGGAATGTACGAGGCGTTTCTTTTTCTTTTTTTTTACAAGGCCTCACCAGGGGTGTGGGGGGAGACAAAACGAGATGACGACGACAACCGAGAGAAAACAGCGAAAAGGTGACCAAAGTAAAGTGAGCGTGTCAGCGACACGGAATACCACGTGTTAAAGACAAAAAAAAAAACGATAAACACGCTGGGTGCGCTCAAAGTCGATCAGTACGAGAGCAACAAAACAAACGAGGAAGAGCAAAAACGCATGCAGCGCACCGATCTATTAGAAAGAGAGAAAGAAAAAAAAAAAAACGTTGAAATACTTCAAGTAAGCCGCTACACAAGGCTATTGTTGCTACGACTGTTGGAGTGTCAGATGTTAAGTGAGAAGAGAATAACAAAAGAGTGCGAGTGGAAAAGGTGAATCACTAAGGTAGAAAGCCGTCGTGCAATTGAAAAGGAAGAAAAGAGAGAGACCGCAAGCCTCTGCTGCTACTAGCGGATTTCTCGTAATAGCAATCGTCTTGCCGACATCACAGAAAAGAGGGAAGCATTTTTGATTGCGCACGTACATTTCGCTGTCTCCGAGAACGCGCACTTTGGCTGCGCTCTAGCGTTTCACAAACAGCAGCAACATCATCAACGGTTGTGGCGTTAGTTTGATTAGTTGTGATTGGTGTTAGGACATTTACTGATGCATCGGTTCGGCAAAATGGGCAGGAAAAGAATCTAGCACGCGGACCTCAACCGTGAAATTAAAAAGCCACCTCAGAGGGGGCGTTGCTTAGTCGCACCAGGGTTGCAAGAGCTGACCCCACATTCGTACAAATCAACTACGGAATTGACTGTCAGCGACGTTGAAATGTAAGGGCGTCAACAGACTAGTACAAAGTACAGTTAGTAAGGCTTCCCACGACCAAGGCAGCGACCGCCGCCACCGCGGCCGCGATTGGTGGTGTGAACGCCTGCCTGTCGACTTGTTGCCCACGACTTGCCTCCGCCGGTGTGGTGCGCGCTCGACCCCACCGATGTGGTCACCTCCGACGGGAGCAGCTCGCCATCCTTCCAGTATACAAGCATGCCATCCTCACCGCCAGTGATGAGACGATTACCAAAGCCGATCCCCACCCGTCCAAGCTCCTTGTGCACGCGCGGAAGCACCTGTGTGCGCTGTGTTGCCCAATTTAACACCTGCAGCGGCCCTGCATCACCGTT
Organism: Crithidia expoeki; assembly: GCA_900240875.1. Taxonomy (NCBI): domain Eukaryota; phylum Euglenozoa; class Kinetoplastea; order Trypanosomatida; family Trypanosomatidae; genus Crithidia; species Crithidia expoeki. Next base: position 889,995 of record OESE01000220.1, read on the forward strand.
CTCGTCCCGTACTCCCGACACCAAGTGCAGCTGACCCGACACGACGCACCAGTCCACCAAGTAGGTGTCAAAGTCCGGTCGCGCGTAACGTGTTTCTTTCTTCTCGAGGTCGTAGGGAAACACGTAGCCGTTCTCACAGGTCCCTACCATCGTAACCGAGCCGATCTCAGGGAAGCAGTTCATGCGTGACACGACCTCGCCGCAGTTAACGGCCTGCAGCAGCACATCGTCGTCAATGACACCATCTGCCGTGGACAAGAAATTAATCATCTGATCTTCTCCAGCAGAGCATAGGATCTGCTCCTCGAGAAAGCGCAGTCGCGAGATCTCGTCAACATGTAGCTGCTCCAAGCATTTTGCGGAGGTCCACGTGCGGGTGTCAACAAGGTGGATGTCGCGGTCGGCAGCAACGGCTAGCACCCCGCCAGAGGGAGAGATGCCAATGCTGCTGCACGTCGCACCGCTACTGCACATGTCTGTGACGAAGTGAACGGCTTTTCCCTGACGCAGATCGGTCACCATCACGCCACAGTCTTGCTGGCACGAATATAACAAACTTGGCTGGGCGGGAGTGGAAGCGAGGTCACGGATGGGCTGTGTGTGTTCCTTGATGTCCGCCAGGAAAGTCGCCCCTTGAGTGTCGTAGAGGCGAATGGCCTGCGTGGAAAGAGAGAGAGCGAGGGAAGAACCGCCGTTGCACAGGCACCCATCCATCACGTAGGTACCAGGCTCGTAGGACGTTTGCACAACCTGCACCAAGTTCATTTCCCTTTCCAGTGGTGTTACAGTTAGCGGATGGGTTTCAGCCTATGTGTGTGTGTGTGTCGGCTCAAGTCCCCCTCTGTTAATCGAGTGAAGACGAAAGAAAACAAACAAAAAGGTTCTGTGCCCTTGTGCCAGCCCGCAACATAAACCGCTGACACCAATCTGAAACAAAGAAAGTGCTCACAAGAATTCAGAAAGAAGTACGCAAAAATAAGAGAAAAGAAATGGGTTAGATATGGTTATTCTTTCCTAAGCAGCTGCGCAGACACCGGGAACAAACAAACAAAAGGCAAAAATAACAACGAAGAGAGGTTCTCAACACAGTAAAGACACTTTCGATGTATCCGCATAACAAAAGTGATGCGTCATTTTTTTCTTTTTTACTTGCTTGCTAAGAAACGGCAAAAAGGTATATCACGGCAACGCTTTTCTTTTTTCACCTGTTGCCAGAAGCTAATAGTTGAGAAATCCTAGCTTTGTCAAGAGAAGGCCGCAACGCCTCATTTTGAAGTCAACGTCACCAAGTTATCGTTTCGCTTTTCAGTGTTCATTATTATCTCATTCGTTGCTACAGCCCGTTCTTCAATTAATAGGAAAGAAAGGGGAAAGAAAGAGGTAAACACCACTGTATCGCTGTTACAATAATGTACAGGTTGAGAAACAAGCCAACAAGTGTGTGTTGGCATGTAGGTGCATCGCTGCGCTCTACACATCAGCCGTATGCATTTTGCTTCGCACAACACTTTCACGAACGCAACACCAAATAATACGGCCTTTTTTTTTGTCTAGCAGTTACAGAAAGGAAAAGCACAAAAGAAACTTGTACTTGCAGTTACTTCGATAACAAAAGAAAAAAAAGAACCCCGACGAGTTCATCATCAGGCACGTTCTTTTTTTTTCTTTTTTCCCCTACCCACTCTACGTAACATAGCTACTATGCTCGACTGCTCTCGCGCCTCATCCTAAAAAAAAAAACGTGCATACGTATATATGTATATGTATATGTATATGTATACAAGCTATTAATACCAACGAGAGTACCAAAATAAAACAGCATACCACAGGTTGTAAGCACCTGACAAACTCCTGCGATACTAATGAATCTGACGATCAACAAAGCAGGAAAAAAAAAATGGATAAAGAGAAGGCGTTAGTAACAGTACCGCTTTACCCTCTACATGGAGAACTCTCTAAGGCAGCGCTGAAAGGCAGCCACGCGCGTCTGGCACAGCGCAAAGCTATTGCCGTTCATCTCCAAGCACATGTGTACATCACGCGAAAAAATCTGGCAGGGGTGCAGCGTCTTCTCCTCTTCGAAGATCGGCTCCGGCTCATTTGATCCAAAGAATGGCGTCAGCCATGAACGCTTGTAGCTCTTGAAAACGTCGTTCGCGCTGACGTGGCCGAGACCGGCAATGTGGTTACGCGCACGGTGGTACTTTTCCTGCTCAAATGCGTTATGTGTCTCATCGTGCAGGGAGTGGAAGGTCGGCTTGGCCGGGTCCACCTTGATGGACGTTGCCGTCGCCTTGTACGCCGATTCTTGGGGCTGCGTGGGGGTGTCGCTAGCCATTGTGAAGTTCTTTTTTTTTTCTGAATGTTTACGGCTAGCTAAATGCTGAAGAATAAAGAGTTTTGTGCTGAAAGTCTGTTGCTAGTACCGATGGATATGCGTGAGCTTTTTTTTTTTTGCAGACTGCTGAAAAGCCGGATACAGCAAAAGGCTCAAGTTCGGCACGGGGCGTAATTGGGTGGAGTGCGCATTATGTTCGAAAAAGCAGTAAGGCAGTAAACGAAAGACGGAGAGAGAAGGCTGATGGATACTCACTGAAGGAAGAAAATCTGCCTCGAGCAGCACCCTTAGAAAAGTGGGGCAAAGCCGTGCACCAGACTCCATCCATACAGGAAAAACCCGATGCCGCACATTTGATGTGAATCGTCTTATTACACTGCAGCGAGCAAGCTGAGTTTTATGGAGGTGCTGTTTAATTAACTCACCGGCATAGTCACCGGTTCATTTGTGGCTGTTATTTTCTTTCCTTGCAATTGAACCTCCAGTAATTTCAGAGGGAAAAAGGATCGTTAGTGAGGAAGTGGCTCTAGTGCAGAATGGAAGAGAAGAATGAAACAGTGTTCTTTTTGCCTACTTGGTGTTGTTTTCTTTGTTCGTTACCGGTATTTGACGTAGCTCGTCACAGACTGCAACTCTGCGACCTGGAGTTCAAACGGTGCTCCTCTAATAATTGATCACGAAGTTCATCGAACAAAGGACGATGCGGCACCTCTTCCGACGAGGAAGCCAGGGAAGAGGACGGCGACGAAGAATGGTGGTGATGTTCGCCTTCGTTGTCACCGCTGACATTGTGTTGCCTCGGGATGTCATTACTAACTTCCTTTGAAGGAATAGAACACCGTATTTTTTTCACTAGCCTTTGCACCGTCACTGCCGCCGTCGTCACTCTCTGATTCGAAGTCAGAGGAAAACGTGTCCGAGTACACGGGTGTTGCCACCTCCTTCTTTTCCGCCTCTCCATAGCCGTGGTCTTGTTCACGTTGGAGGAGAGACCTCGAAGAACTCGAGGGAGAAGTGGAATAAGCTGATGACGAAACAGAAGTTTTTTCTGGTTTCGCCATCACCGGGCATCGTGTACCTACCACTAACTCCGACGCGCTGACGGCGCTGGTGTGCTCAAAGGAATCCGAGCATGTCGACGAGTGAGCCCTCGCCGTCGCAGAAGCAGCGGTGATCGTGGTAGTTGTGATTGTGCTGTTCTTTGTGCGTGAGGTGCCGGTATGTGGGGTATGCAGCGGCGTGAGTAGCCCTCCCGCCTCTGTAGAGAGCGAAGAGGTACTTGACTTGGAGTGGTTGAACTGATGGCCGGAGATCTCGCTGGCTCTTCGGCCCATCCGCTGCTGCCACGCAGGCAACAAATCACACGTCTGCAGCGCTTCCCGTGCGGTGGACATGCAGCTGAGGCGATCCACGCGTCCTTCTGCAGCCACCACTGCCGGCCACTGCGCACGGTCGAGTGGCCAGCTGTCAGCCGGGTAGCTGCTCCTTGCCACCTTCAGCGCCGCTCCCTGCGCTGCGGGTACCCCTGCGGTGGTGAAGAGCTGCGGAATGTCCAACAATGGTACAAAGCGGTCCTTTCCGTGCGCCAGGTCGTACAACTCCTCCATAACCTTCCGGTACAAGCCGGCCTCCGTTTCGATGACGCGCGCCGCGGTGAGGAGTCGGTGCTGCTTCCGCCGCGCTTCAGCGCTGTCGCCTTCAAAAGGGGTGCACGGTGCCGGATAATGCTTCAACTTCGACCCTGCTGGATGCGAGGAAGAAACAGACGTCCCACAGGAGATCGGCGGTGTTGCGCTGACTCCACTGCTGGTGCCTTGGCTCCGCTTCAGTGCGCTGCTCAACCTTGCCACTTCGCTCACAAAGTCATCCGGCTTGGCGCCGTGAAAATGGAAGAGACGGTCAGCCTGCTGCACCGCGGCGGATGGTGGCGGGCTGCGTAAGACCGGCAGTGACGCCCTCTCAGTCAGTTTTCCGTTTACTTTGCTGATCATCTTCTTTGCATTACCGCTCGGCACACGCCGTCCCACGTCCCCGCTGCGGCTGCGGCTGCGCGCCTGAAGAGGTTGTAGGGGATGTAGACCAACATTCCACAGGGCGCCCGTCGTGATAAGGCGAGAGCGACGCATTGTCTCCAATCGGTGCTGCATCCGCTTGAGGTCGATCTTGGCGCACAGCGGGTCCTGCCGGAGGCGGACGTTGGCGAGCGAGCGCACGAGGGCTTGGGTATCCAGTGCCGCACAGTCATTGATGATGCTCAGCAGATAGTTCTGGCCGCCGCGCAGCAGAAAAGGGTAAGGGCGACTCAGTATCTCACGCCACTCAAAGATTGCTTCAACGGTGAGCAGCGTGACAATCTGATGCTCTTGTAAAAGTCGAAGAAGCGTAAACCGCGCTTCCTCGCGTGTGGACACGTTGGCTTCCTTGTAAGCGTCGCAACACGCCCACATCCGCGAAACGACATTTTCGCGAAGCACGATCGCCTGCAGCACCAGCAACGTCTGCTGCTCGTGTGCGCGAAGTGCCGACACGATCAGCTCCGTTCCGCCGAGAGACACAAGTGCCTCGGCTTGCATCTCCGATGGGGAGGTGTTCAACGTCGACACAAAGGATGCGGCAGAAGGGTCATCGTTGTGGCACTGCTGTTCCTCGAGAGGATGAATGAACAATGTCGAATACAGCTCTTGGTCAATTTGAGGAATTGAGAGGTCTTGGCTAAGATGTTTAAACGCGGAAACAAGACCTACGCAGTAGGACGTAATCAGATCGGTTTTGCTGTCTGGCATTTTTTTGTTGTTGCACGATGATGCAGAGACCTAGCCGATAAGCAAAGGTGTTGCGGAAAACATGCAGAAGTGTGTGTGTGTGTGTGTGTGTGTGTGTGTTAGCAGCAATCAGGTGACGGCAAACAAAACGCAAACATCGTTGTCGGGAGAAAAAGACAGAGTGTGCATGACATCCGGTTGGGACGTAGAGGAGGTGAAAGTGGAGGTAGTGGAAGAGGAGAAAAGAGCTGCTGCTAAATCAAAGCCCACCAAACTGATTCCGCAGAAAAGGTGAGGAAATACAGGCTGTGACGCTAGCGCGCTGCCTTCACATGTGTGAAAATTTAGCGGTCGTTCGTGAATAGTTACTTTTCGCATTCGCAGTTGTCAGCGAATGTGAAGGGCGAGGAGCAGTGATCTAAATCCACACAGTGCTCTCAGACATGAGTGACGGCAACGGCAAGACAAAAAGAATGTTACATGTCTTTTGAATTGAGATACGATCCTCCCTGTATCTTACGACAGTGCAAGATTACACAAATTCTGAAAACAATGCAAAAGTACTTGCACTGAAAAAACTGTGCGTCAAAGATCGGCTGCAAAGAGGATGAAGAAGAAAACAGTGCCGAGATAAAGGGGGAAAGGAAACTGCGGTACAAGGTGTCTTGAACGGTGTGGAGCTAAAGCCGTACAAGAGAAAAAAAAAAAAAACGCCGTACAAGTGGATGGAAGAGGAATACACGTACGAAGAAAACAGAAGATTTTTAAGCCATAGACCAAAAAAGGGTGTATAAATTCTGAGAGCTTTTCGGTTGCAATGAAAACTGTCTTTACCGATAAAATTAAAAAGAAAAAAAAATAATGTCATTCAATCCTGCGAGCCGCGCTCAATCCGGTCAACCGCAGAGCGCACACGCTCGGCAGCACGACTGCTTTGGTAGTACTCGCGGCCGCACAGCATCTCGTGCTCCTTAATGTCCTGCACGCGGAGATGCGTTCCGCACTTGCGGCACGACACCAGTGTGGCCTTCACACACTGGTAGCACTCCTTCACATAGGTGTCGCAGACGGTCAAATCTAACGTGCTCACCGGCACCTCCTGCGCGGCAAGGCGTTCAATGTGCCCCATCACTTCCGCCAGCGTATCCGCTGACCCCGTCGCTGTGAAGTACTCCCGCAAAATTGCCTCTGTTTTCGGCCGGCATGCACTGATGTGGACGCGGTAGCCCAAGATGCACTGCAGCTCCCCGCACAGATAACACGGAAGCACCTGGCGGGTCTGCTGCACAATCCCTTGTACTATCGCGGCGATGACTTCGTTGGTGGAAACGGCGGCGCCGGCGCCGTGCAACGTCCGCGCCACATCCGCACGCGCCTTCTCCGTCAGTCGGCAATTCTCCAGCGCTGCCTGAGCCTGCTCGGCACGTGCGGCCTCCTTCGCGCGCATCATCGACGCATCCTGCGCCGTAAAGTGTGCGTCATCGTCAGCGTTGTTAGTGTTAGAGTTCGTGTCGTCACGAGGTGGAGAAGCGGTAATGTCGTGCTCGCAGCGGCGGGACTTCGACGGGGTGGTGTCCTCGCCGACGCGGCGGACGTGGACGGTTGTGTGCGGTGACGACGGCGACCTCCTCAAAACTGCCGATGCTGCCGCCGCTGCCTCCTCATTCGCATCGTGGTGCAGGGCTGTGAAGTGCTTGCTGGACTGTGGCAATATCGTCCGTGGCACGGGCTCCTCGCCCTCCTCCTCCACCGCACCTGTCACCTTGTAATCCAGTGCCTTTTGCATGTCTGAATTGACCTTTGCAGGAGGTACCGGAGTGCGCTTCGGCTGTTGGAGACTGGCTGGAATAGCTTTAACTGAAATTGTTGGAGCGCGTTTCTTCACTTTGCTCGTCTTTGCCTCCGCACTCACTGCTGATCCAGCTGCTGTTGGAGCCGCTGGCTCCTCGGCACGTGCCGCCACACGCGCGCAGTGCTTCGTCAGCGCGTCTTGCTGCCGCGCTGACACTCGCCCCGCCTCCTCCATCGGTGTGTGCACCTGCTGGTTGCTGCTGAGGTGGGAAGCGGCGCTGGAACTGCGCTTGAGGTCGACGCGCGGCCCCGTAGGCCGCTGTGAGTTACTTCGTGGGATGCCCCGCGGAGTGAAGGAGACCGTCGAGGAGATCGCTGACGCTCCAGCAACCGTAGTTGACTTCATCTTCTGACTGCGTCGTGAGGAGCTACGCTGAACAGTGGACTGGCGGTTGCTGAAGATGGTGTCGTAGGTGGGTACCGCAGGCGGGTTGGCCGCAGCTGCCTTACCCTCCTCGTACAGCTTGCGGTCCGCTGCAGATAGATGCGTCGAAAAACGAGGTTTTTCCTCCACAACAGCGGCCGCATTAGCACCGGCAGCGGCAGAGTTGTCACGGTTGCGCGGCGCCCCGCATAGGCTGCCGCTGCGGCCTGACGGAGTAGCGTGGGAGGCGCGGCTGTCGCGGCGGCTGCTGGTGCGGGTGGTGGCGCTGTCAGCCTCAACGTGATCTCTGCGCTTCGCCGCAATACTGGTCGTCATCTCGTACATAGCGCTGGATGGACGAACCCAGAAGGCCGTCTTGCTTCCCGGCAGCGGCACCACGCCGTCCCCTGTTTTCAGCTGCTGAGGCTGCGGCGCGCCGTCATCCTGAAGTTGCTCAGCTTGTTGCGCCTCCGACGCAGCTTCAACATGCTTTGTCTTACTTTCCTCCCCCTGATCAAAAGCAACAGCAGCTGTGTTTGCCATTTTTACGGCCGGCGGTGTGGTTGCGGGGGAACGCACCTTCGCTGTGCTTTTGCGCCGAGGCGTTGAAGAGCCAGCGGAGGACGCGCTCAGCAGCCCCTGACCCACGCCGCTGTGGCTGCGCACCAGCGGGCTCGGTTGCTGCTGCAACTGCTGCGGCGTCGGCTGCTTCCCCGGGGACCGCTGTCCTTCTGCGGTAAACGAGGAGGTGTGTGTGAGGGAGCTGCCACGGCGCTCCGTTACGGGATCGTAGCCGGGCCGGAGGGAGTTCCGCGGCTTCGGCCTCGCGCTGCTGTACGGCTGTGTCAACTCCGGTGAGACGTAGTCGACTACGGGGTCCCCGCTATCCTCTGGTGCAGCAGCTTGCCCGTCTGTGGACGGCTGCATCGCTGACGGTGGCTGTCGCTGCTGCTGCATGGGCTGGTATGCCAGTGTCTTCGTCAAGTCAACACCCGATAGGGATACCATAGTAGCCACTGCAGGCGCCGCTGCTGACTGAGCTTCGTCGCCGTTCCAGCCCTCGTCTTGCTGCCACGTCACCGAGTTCGTACAAGCCGTACGTCTCATCGACACAGAAACGGGCACCGGCGACGACGATGAACGCTCACGCTGCTGCACCAACTGCTGCTGCTGTAGTCCTGAGACGGAGTGAGAAGGGCACAAGTCGGCGCTTTTGTGCAGCTCTTGCTGTGACTTGCATCCCTCACACTTCCTCTCCGGACCCGAAGCCGCTGCCGCCTCAATGTCGTCGTCCGAAACGTCGCTGAGAACCGTCTGGGTGGCCACGGAGGTGTCACGCTGGACAGACAAGGGCATCTGCTCACTGCGGCGCCACGTCGTAGACAAGTCGGTCTCCCCTGATTCCTTTGCTTTATTGGGGTCGGGGGACGTTCCTCTGTCGCTCGGAACGAGACGGTTGGCTTTCACTAGCATCTTGTACCGCTCCAGTGCATTGCTGCGCGCCTTTTGGTCTTCCATCCGCTTTGAGTAATCCGTTGGAACACGGCGAATTGTCATAGAAGGTGATTCCTGTGCCGTGGCACTTGTGGCAGACTTGGTAGGTTGTACGGCCTTCTTGAGTACGGCATCGTTACGCGTTGACGATTCTGTTGTGGTTGTGACCGCGGGATTTATGTGGTGATTAGTTCGCGCCACTGCTGCATCAGAGGGAGTGTTCCGGGATTGAGTGTGGTTCAGTGCGGGGTTGTTAATGAAGGAGCTGCTTTCGCTTGTACTGACGCTGTAGTTGCTGCTCATTTTTTTTCTCTGACTTTTCTTTTACGCCTCGTCTAAGGGTATCGTGATGTGGAAAATGAGATATAAATGTAAGGAATGATCAGTAAAATGTCAAAACGCCGAAAGGCTCTTTTTTTTTGTTATTTCTTTCGGTTGTTGATGGATAAACTATAGGGTACAAATGACGTGGTGTAAAACTGAAATACGCATAAATCAATATACGATCTAATTAGAAGTATGAACGCTGTACTGTTGAAGGAAAAAAAATGGAAATGAGAAATGGCTGTAGCTAGTGGAAATCCAGCAAGCGACCCGTTTTTACGTACAGACGTACAGAATTTAGCGATGCTGACAAGCAAAACTACACAAAACCGAAAGAGAAGATACAGAAAAACAGAGTGCGACCTTCAAATGGAAGACTATGTAATAGGAGTGAAAATCAAGACTGTTCTAGAGCACCAGCTTCTCTGGCTTGCCTAAATACTCTTTTTTGTCGTTCTTTCAGGGAGACGAAGTCAAAAGCAATTTGGTCGGGAGGACTTGTAATCGTCACTTAAAAAGGTGGTGTTGGGCCTGCTGCGAAGAAAAAAAAAAATGGCTCTTCAAGCACTAAGGAAGCAACGGTGTGTTTTCTTATGTGTTCTTGTCAGCATTCATCTGTTTTGTAGACAGACGCAGTTGAAGTGAAAACAGTAGCGGCAAGACAACGTGTGTAATCGCAGTTGCCACAAAAACAAAAAAAAAGACAAGAAAACGAAAAGGGAGGAGGCAGCAGGTCTAATTACGGCAATCGCGTCCAATATTTTTTTTTGTGAGAACGCAAAAAAGACAGCGAGGCTACCCAGCAACTCCTTTTGTGCCTGTTGAACTTTTCGGCGCTGCATTTTTTTCTCTTTTCGAACCAAAGTGGCTGATCACCTTCCGTTGTTTTCAGAAACCACACCGAGCTGTGGTTTATCTCGGCGAATTTCAAGCCAGGTTCGCTTTGGACGCTATACGATGGAAAGCAAGACTACTACGTTTTGTCAGAAGCTCATTGGCATAATTTTTGTGGAGTATACCCACGTTTTTCACTGCTGTTTGTTTGATGGTTGTTGTTGTTGTTCATAGTCTAATGGCTACAAGAGGAGAACAAACGTCGGCAAATGCGACAAAACAAGAAAACAAAAGAAAAGACACACACCAGAAAAAAAAGATAAACTGCTAAATTGCAGAGAGGAAAAACGCCTGAAAGCACACAACTCCACAAAACAGAGAGAAGAATACCAGCAGTGCCGCGAGAAAGCCACGATCTCACTCAAAACAAACTAACATGGAATCGACAGTCGATAGTCACTCCGCCCCTCTTGCACAACCCTTTTTCGTCACTTGCTGGGGTAGTTGTTAGGGTCCACAACACTCATATCGTTCATGTGGTAGCCCGGTACACCCGCCACGGCGCCCATGATGCGATCCCAGTCGCCTCCGAGCACGCTGCCACGCGTGCGTGAGTTGCGCTCCTCAGCAAAGATGGCGCCCTTCAGGCTCTGATGGAACTGGTCAGCCCACTCCTCAAAGTGCTTTTCCGAGCGCAACGACGGCAGACCCAGCAGCTGGTAGAAGCACCAGCAAAACAGAGTAATGAAAATCGTCCATGTGATGCCGCGTAGATGCGGCGCGACGTCCATGTCACCAAAGCGCTCCGATGCCTCACCGGGACCGGCATAGAGAGGGTGGTGGGCCGTCCATCGGTGCAGCTTCGCATCGTCGTACCACATCACCTCTGGGTGCGTCCAGTGGTCGTACACGAGGGAGTTGTCCGGGTGGAACATCGGGTTCGCCAGTGTGTACGTGCTCCAAGGCGAGCTGTTGTTCCGGCGTAGAAAGTGGAAATTTGCGTTGTCGCGCAGATACTTCTGCGTCTGGCGCACCATCATATCACACGTCGCAGGGTCTGTCACGTAGCGGTATTTCTCGAAGCGGCGGCGGATCACCTTGTAAGCGAGGTTGAACTTATGCGCGTTGAGCTGAATCATCCACATTTGCAGCTCCTTCAGCGACCAGCGGTAGAGGCGGCACACACGCTGCTTGTGCGTCAGACGCGGGTCATCGATGATGGGGTCGAGGTGACGCACGCTACCCACAATATCATATATATACGCGTCGGACTTGTTCTCGTACTTTGGGTTGTCGAGAATACGCCATCCCTCGTAGTTCTGGAGCAGGGGCTCGTGCAGGTGCCACTCATGGTACTCCACCATGCCCCCACTAAGGAGCAAAGAGCTACGGCGCATCATTGTTTGTTGTGGACGTTGTCTTTACAGGGCAAAATGGAAGAGAGGAAACCCCCGCACACCCGCTGTACAACACTAATTAAAAAAAAAAGTTTGAAATAAAAGAGCAGAAAGCACTATCCTCTCCTCTTCGTAACAGTAGTTCTCTTCTTGTGTTGAAGATCAGCTGAGACACGTGCGAGAAAAGATATGTTCTACGTGTATCTAAAATGGTGATCACAACAAAGTCAAAATGAACGCTAAAACGCTAAGCAATCTCCGGTATTTTCCTATGAAACGATTCAAATCTATGGAAAATGTACACTGGCAAAACAGGCTGAAGTTTGTTTTACGCCGTCCTAAATTACTATGGCACGCTAGCAGATACGAACTGAAAACCTCCTGACTAGCATATCTCTACAGAAAAGGTGCGGAAGGTGGAGACCTTGAGTTGTTTTGCTTCCTACTAGGCGCGTTAACTCGTCTGCGTATGCCAGTCTGCGCTACTGCAGTGAATTGTCCTGCAGTCGTGCCGTACCATGTAAAGAGAAGTCGAAGAAGGGGAAGATGCATAAAACACGACTTGGATGTTGGCAGTTTGGTATGCACAGAAGCGTGAAGTTGGAGCGCCGAAAACCACCGTCTGCTACTCTCTTTGCAGACAGTGTGTGTAGAAGACGTAAATGGGCAAACCGCGTCTTAAATCGAACGGTTTAAAGCTGTTATCGGGTGAGCTCAGCCATCGTGTTCTTACCACCCAATGTTAACGGATTGGTACGCAAGGCGTACACTCCCTCGTTGAAGCCAATCATTTGTTCGCGGTGATAGAGGTACGTACTTTTACTATTTCTGTTTCTTCGAATGATGCACGAAGGAACAAGTCTAAGGTGCATAACAGAGCTGAACCAACAAGGCAAAAGGTTAAAGAGAGGGAAAAACAGTCGGGATCCCCTCACCTAGTTTCTACAATAAAGAACTACTAACGCTCATCAAAAACAAAACTGGTCCACAAGGCGGAGAAGCGATAACACGAATTAAATTCGTCAAACCAGCTTTCGCATTTGCATACTTCTAACACAGAAAAGGAGGGCACATTCATATATATATATATATATATATAATGCACCGTATGAAACGCACATCACGCTTACCAGAACTTCATCTCGTAGTATTCCTGGCCCGTGGCACGCTTCCAGTGGCGCTCGGCCCAGTGCCAGTCTACGACGTCGAAGTACTTGGAGAGGTACTCCGGGCGTTTGTTCTCATAGTCGATATAATACGCGTGCTCCCAGACATCAACGCACAGAAGCGGGACGTGATTATAGTTCGTGAGGGGGCAGCCGGCGTTGTTGTAGGAGATGATATCGAACTTGCCTACCTTTCGGTCGTACACCCAGTAGACCCAGCCGCTGCCGAAGAGGTTCTGCGCGGCTGTGATGAACAGTTTTTCAAAGTTTTCGACGGAGCCGTACTGCGCCGATACCGCGGCCGACAGGTCCGGCGGGATGTTGCTGCCGTAGGGCTGGATGCACTTCCAGAAGAAGGAGTGGTTGAAGTGCTGGGCGGCGTTGTTGTACACACCCTTCAGGCGGTCATCGTTCGCGCTCTTCATGATGATGCTATCCAGCTGCATCCCGTATATCTCCGTCCCCTCGATCAGCTGGTTCAGCTTCTCTACGTAGGCGCGGTGGTGGCGGCCGTAGTGCACACGAATCTGATAGGACGAGAGTAGCGGCATGCATCCCTTGTACCACGGGAACTCCAGCGTCGGCAAGTAGAAGAATCCCTGCGACTGGATGTAGTTCTCGGAACGGCGGATGTACTCGTCCACACGCCAGTACGTGGCGCGGTATTTTTCTACATAGTAGTCCGGTACACGGCCGGAGCGGTTGCGGAACTCGTTGTACTGTTCCATGAAATTGAAGCGGCCCATCTGAACATCCGCTTTGGGGGTGTGCATCACGAGCCCGGTGCGACCCGTGACGGTGTGTGCGACGCCGAAGCGGAACGACGGCGATTCGGCGGGTACGCCGGCGACGGTGCCGAGGACGCTGGTGGTGCAGGCCACCAAGGTGAACCCACGGCGAAGCATCGGTGATCTAAAGGTGCCTCGTTTCGTTTTCTTACAACGTTTTCCTCAAACGCCGATAACTGACCTGCCGGAAAAAAGAGAAAAGAGAGAAGACTGACTATTGTCACGATAAAAGGAGCAAGAAGAACAGAAAAGGGAAAAACAGAAAGAAAACAGTTGTAGGTTCTTCCCTCGCAATAATAATATCTACTACAGAGCGAGATACACAGCTGGTGCGAAAGCCGTATTATCTTCGCACTAAGAAACACACACCAATATAACAAAGAGGGGTGAAGGAAGACTAAGATGGTGGACAGTGCCGTGACACCAAAGGAGGAGCAGAGAAGGGGGAAAAAAACGCCTCGTCAAGTTATAACCGGCACCGTCGATTACTGCGTTAGCGCTTTGAACGAAGAAGAGAATCCGATGTCGCAAAAATAGAAACTACATTTATAGATATATGTTTCTCTACTAATTTGTTTTTTTTTCCTACGTACTCGTTCCTACCGTACAAAAACACACCAGCTGGGTGAAGGGGGGAAGACACAGGCGTGAAAAAATGGACAGGAAAAAAAAAAGAAGGAAAGAGAGAGGGAAAATAAAAGGACGCCTTAGATCAAGGAATTAAGTCAACAGGCGGCAAGGGCACTGCCGTCAGCGTTTACACATAGGGTTATTTTCGTTTTTTATCTCTCTTCATTTCAGGGTTGAGGCATAAACCACCTAAAAGCGCATCCAAAGTTGTGCACTCACAGTTGACAAACTTCAAAAGTAGGTATACAATCCCCTACAAACTCTACGCGCGCCTTCGGCCTTTCTTGAGCACTCTTATTTCTCCTCCCTTTAAGCACAATTCACTTGAAATAACTCCATTCCTTCACTGTTTTGATCGCCTCGCTATAACTATTATTCGTCAAATCACTGCATTCGACTTGGGAACTAAACAGGAACATCCACAACGCGAACTAGTCCGCTCGATTCATCAAGCAAAATGACAAACGAGAAAAAGCAAAACCCCTAACCCAACTCTTTTCTCTAATACAGTTGGTGGTCAAGAAAGTATGAAAGTAAGCAACAGCCGTTTCCACGCAAGCGCATCCCTCATCTTTTATAGAATCAATACGCTATGTAAAACTTTATTTAGAAAAAAGCAAAAGAGTGTACACGAGCACGAGCACAAAAGTGTATGGCTAATCCTACCTTTTGGTTGCTCTCCAATGCAGGAATACAAAGCTCCGTCTATCAATGACACGAGAGAGGGAACGTCAGAAATAGAAACGAATGCGAAGGCGCAAAAGAGCCGTGCGCACAGCGGGAAGAAAAGAAGAAGCACAAAAGGAAGTAGACAGTGTACGCAGTTAGGACTATGTGAGCGGTACCCCGCATAGTTCGACTGTCACGACAAACATTGAAGTCGGCACGGTGTTTACTGAAATGGGGAAACAGAGAGGCGTTAATTATCCGTGACGCAAAACGAACAAGTGACCAAGCGAAAGTATGGTAAATGTAAATAGCTGTATCGTCACTGAGCAAAAATGTCTTACTGCAAGAAATGTAAGTGGGGGGGGGTAGTTTTTTATTTTTGTTCTTTGGTGTTAGTGAGTATCGGTAAGACGTAAACTAAGGCAAACAAAAACAGGCAACAAACGCTAGCATTTACTTTTCAGAAAGAAAGCTATCCAGTTCAAATTTTTTTTCTGTTAAGGTGTGCACTTTGATTGTCACATTGTCACGGAATGGCTGGTTCAAAAACACGGAACAGACAGAAAAGGAAACAAGGAGAGGCACTGCAGGAGCTCCCGTGTAGCATCGCAAACACAAAAGATGTGTGCCTATGTTGTTGTTGTTTTGTGTGTGTGTGTGCTATTCGTGTATGCAAAACTCCACTTAAATAACCGCATTTTTCAGGACGACTACTGTGTGCTCACGCTGCTGCTCTGCCGCTCGCCACGGAGGTGGGCAAAACCCTGCACCAGATCGTTCTTATGGTCCTCCATGTTCTCCAGACCGATACGGTACTACACAAACAGACCGCCTGGTGAAGACTTCATGGCAGTACGATACATGGTGAAGTCGTTCCAGTACAACAGGCTAAACAATCCGCCCCAGGAGATCCATATGGCCAATATCTTGTAGGTGGCCGGCGTGTGTTCAGCACCCTTTAGTGTGTAATGTGGATGCAGAACGACAGAGAAGACCGCCGTCGAGTCAGTAAAGTCACGCTTCCACAGCTCGAGGAGGGAAGCTAGCAGCTCTGGGCACAGTACGTTCAGCACCTCCGACCGGCTCCTGATGAAACGCGCCGTATCCGGCCCCAAGAAACTGGACCTCGTTGGTGCGCAAATACATGATGTGCAGCCCGCGCGGCGCCAGCAAGCACGACTCATCGTTGGCCGTGGACTCGAAAAGCACCAGCATAACCCATACCTTTAGAAATCACGTCCCGTTGGTCGAAATGAAACCTATGAGAAGGTCAGAGCGCCAGCCGAGGTGCTTGGTGACCGCCACAATCGAGATATTGCAGCCTTCACCGTGCACATCGAAGAGCATTGGTGTAGCACAGGTGCTGTCGATAGGCGTCGTTACGTTCATTTCGTCCGCAGTGGCGCACAGCCCGGTCACGACCTGAATCTCAAATATCTACTACCTGGACCACTCCACGTAAAGAGCGGCGGTGCTCGGGTATCGTCGCAACAGCTCACGCAGCTGGCCCTGCATGACGCAAGGGTAGTAGTAGACGGTGCTGGTGCCCCTCGTGGTGAAGCAGCCACCGTAGAGTGTGTGAATGGGTAAATAGGTTGTGTCTGTCGCGAGGACCTTACCGCAAACTTTCAGCATCGCCAAGAGCGTTGAAGTCACCGCTTGGGTACGGCTTTGGCACAAATTAGGTTTCCAAGGGTGCTGCTCTAGATATCGGGCTTGGCGGAAATGGCCTCCGTGAAGTTCACGCAGAGGTTTGCCAAACCGCTGTAGACGTGAAGGTTGAGGAAGCATTGCTCCTCAACGGCATTGCGGTCGAGGCGGATCATCATCGCCTCCACGGACAGTCACCGCCTCGGCCGTTGCTGCCACTGCTGCTCAGGCTGATGAGACATGGTTCTTGTTTTTGGTTTGTCTGCGGGTAGCTTTTTTTTTTTTGCTTTGTGTGTGTGTGTGTGCATGTTCTTGCTGTTGTTTAAGCAACTGCCTTGTTGAAATGCGTTCTGTTGCCCCAGCCAGCCTAATGTGGCAAGACGAGCAATCAACAGGAAGTGAAAGCGCCGTAAAAATGTAATAAGCAACTGGCGCCGTTGCACGCTGGGTGTGAAAAAGGGAATGACGAGGGTCAAAGAAAACCTAGTGTGCGCTGCACGGTGCGGTAGCTCCCCCTTGAGAGGCTTGAGCACCATATGAAGTAAAGCCTATCAAGCCAGAGAAATACAGGGAGTCTCAGACTTGCTTGTAGCAAATTCTAGTAACCCCTGCGTTTTTCAACACTATCCGACACCTCAAATACACCTCTGAAGACCTGCAACAATGACATTAGCGTTTTTCCCCTTTTCTGTAATGATGTGTTTGCGCATGAAGACAAACTTCTGTATTTGTGCACAAGTGAGTGTAACCGAAAACGGAAAAAAAAAACGATGCCATATCAAATGGGTGTTGTAACTAATCCGTACTTGCACGTCTGCATTTGACTGAAGTGCTTCAGCTCCTTCAGCATTGCATGTGCTTCGTCCACGGCTGGCTGCCACACTTCCATCTCGCGGCGCAGGCGCTGCGTCGATTCCCGCAGCACCTTCAGTTGACCCAGCAGAATCTTGTTTTCATGCAACTCCCGGCTCGCGACCCGCAGCAGAGAGACCTTTCGGCCCAACTCGGTACCGCGCGCCAGCAACTGCTTTCTGTGTTCGGAAGAGGCAGTCAGACAATTGGCGGCAGTAACCAAGGCAAACGTGCCGCCCTTCCCATCTCCTTCCTTTGCGAACGCACTGTCTTCTGGACTCCGGTCTTCCCTGCGTGCGACAGCGGAGAGAAAATTTTTTTCATTACTCAGTGGATTATCGTCATCGTCAGTTGAAGTTGCCAGTAGTTGATTCAGTCGCTGTTTTAGACGCTGCACATCGGTGTAAGATCGGTTGAGAAGGCGCTGCCTCTCTTCTAACTGCTGTTGCTGTGAAGCTACACGCTGGCGCTGCTCGTACAGTCGATGCTGCGCCTCTCGCAGTGCTGCCTCTTCCGACGGCAAAAGAACGTCCTCCAGTTCTCGCCTCTCTCTCTTCAGCCGCTCCTCCTCGTCCTGTACCTCCTGACACCGACCTGTCACAAAGGCAAGGCATTCCTCTAGCGTAGATAAGAGAAAGGTGGCGTTGTGGTGCTGGGCCTGCAGTTCAGACAAGCGCTGACGCAATCCCTCCAGCTCCTCTCGTTTCGCCATCTGCTGATTCGCCGCCAGCGTCGCCGCTGTCTCCAGCGCGCGCTGCGCTTCTAACAAGCGGTCGTGGTCCTCCATGATGCTCTGCGCTTCAACTTTGACTGGCCCTCGCAGAACCGCCAACTCGCTCTCAAGCCGCGCCCGCTCACCTTCGAGCTCCCAGGTGCGCTGGGTAAGACGCCATTCTTCAGCTGCTGTCTCCTCCTGAACGAAGGTGCCATCGAGAAGCTTTGGTGATTGACTCTGCTTCTGCTGTTGCTGGTGCGAAGACGCCAGTAGAGCTGGAGATGCAGAGGACGACGGAGCAACCGTAACACTTGATGCAGTTGCTGTTGTTATAGTGCTTTGCGTCTGAGGCCCGTCTCTGCCATCCTTCTCGTTGACGCGTGCGCCAGTTGCAATAAGGGTACTCACAAGAGAAGGTAATGGCAGCGGTGACTGTTGATTGCCGCTCTCCCTGATCGGAGAGGACAAGCGGTGGCTGGGTCGCGACGTTTGATTAGAGGACAAAGACGCAGAAGACTCGGTCTTCGTCGTCGTACGTCGTTGCATTGGTGAGGAGGACAGCTCTGACGGAGAAGAATTCGAGTGGGAGATGATTGAGACGGTCAGCTCCACTGGTGACCGCACGATTGTGTTCGTTGCAGGAAACAAAGCGACGGAGGCGGCAGACGTAGTCAACAAATCAGCGCCGCCCGGCACGCCGTTCCTCGAGCTCAGGCCATACTGCACAGGCGACTTGCGGAGCGGGGAGGCGTTCTTCATGTCCACCACGTCCGATGGGGAAGCGGAGGGAGAAAGTGGCACTTTGAGGGACAGCGGGGAGGAGGCTGTGGTGATGGCAGCAGGAGAAAATACGAATTTCAATGACTCCTGCTCAGAGGGCAACATTGGCTGCGGCTGGGTGCATTGATGCCGCTCTACTCCTGTAGAGGTGCTGCCGCATGTCTTGCTGCAGTTGCCGCCAGTGAACGAGTGGGCTTCGTAGCTCTCTTGCCTGCAGTTGTTGATGGCAAGTGTAGCCTTGACGTTTCCGTCATTCTCCCGCTCCAGTGCTGCTCCCGATACAGCTGTCAACGCATCCTTCGCGTTGCTGCTGCCCGATCTTGAGATTTTTTCCGCTGCGCTTTTCATGTTGCTCCTCGCCAGCAAATCACTCGAGGACACCGTGACAAGTTGTGGTGGTGCCGGTGCACTCTCTGCAACGATTGGCGAGGTGGCCGTCACAGAAGCACTCGTTAAGCCGACAGCCGGGATGACAGCCTTGTACAGTGCGGCTGCCGGCATTGTATCCTCGACGGTGTGGAGTGCCGGCTGCCAGGTGGATCGCCCGGTACATCGGTTGACATAATAGGTGCGCTGCGTGCGAGGATCGGTGCGGCAGATCCACTGGCTTGGGCTGAACGACGCAGACATGGTCGCTGCGTAATTAAGTTTACTGTTTTTACTGGATGTAGTAACGCAGGCTTAGCTCGTGCGGAAATGTCGTGAATACACCCGTATGTGCCTCTCACAGGACCACGTTCACAATGTCTTGTCCCGCCTGCGAGCCAAGAGAGGAAAAGAAAAAATGGAGAAAAGTGTTAGCAAAAGAAAGAGGTCGGCAGTGCGGTTTATCTAGAGAACAATAAGTCGTTTGTTTAGGTGTGGATGAGCGCTGCTTCAATCTTCAGGAGCAGAGATCCAAATGCAACACGCACGTAAAGCTGCGAAGCAGTGCTACCACCTACGCCCCTTTACACAAAAGCTTTTTTTTTTATAATTATTCCCCATTAGTAAATGGCAATTCACGCATTCCCGAAAAAACTCCTTAATGTAGTTTCTAGTACCTGCACAAAGCGGACACCTTTCATGGCCAATAATACTTCTTCACACTTGCGCTCATGGTGAAATTAACTCCTTAGTAGTTTAAAAACCGCATTTTTTCCTGTTATTCAGGCGTACCCTTCATTGATGCGCAGGTCTCGTGCACTTTAATATGAAGTAGCTCCACTGTTTTATTTGAGTGAACTGATGCGGCAACGGCATCTTTCGTAAAATGCTCTCCACCGTTCGCATAAGTACCATGGCAAACACCGTCCATTCAAATTACTGTTGTTTACTCATGAGGTGTTGGCGTGTGTACTCGTACATCGCAATGGCGCCCGTAACGTGCACGTTCAAAGAGCGAATAAGTCCATACTGCGGAATTTCAACACAGACGTCCAGCAGTGGGATCAGCGGCGCCGGCACGCCCTGTCCCTCCGCCCCAAGCACCACCGCACAGCGCTCCGGAAATGAAAAGGTCTCTATCGAGACGCTGTTCGCCGTCTGTTCAATCCCCACAACCGTGTACCCGCGGCGCCGCAAACTCTCCAGGTATCCCGGCAGGTCTTTCGGCATAACCTCCTCCCATGGAATCCACAGCTCCGCACTTCGCGCGGCCGCCACAAAGTGTGGGTGCTCGAACACCTTCTTCTCCGGCACCACTATCGACTCGACCGCAAAGATCTCACCGCAGCGGCAGAGGCCCGCAATGTTAACGGGGTTCTCCAACAGCGAGCCGACGACGATGACGGGCTGTTTCCGCGTCCGCAACGCCCGCGGGTGTAGTTCGTTGTACACTTCGCCCGTCCACCACGACGACACTTTTTTCTGCACGTTGGCGGTGGCTGCATTGATCGTCTCGCCTGCCGCCTCGGCCGACCCCACACCAGCGCCAGCCTCCAGCATCGGGTAGCGCGTCAGCAGCTCCGTCGCCTCCTGAGTGTAATCCACGTAGTAGTCGCACGGCGTGTCCGTGTGCGGGATCAGCGCAAAGTCTTTAAAGACGGCCACCAAGTCCCGCACACGGAGGGCAGCGCACCAATCGTGCACACGCAGCAGCTCCATCGGGTACATAACACCAATCATGCAGCACACCTCCGTCTCAATGAAGCGAATCCGCTCAAAGACGGCCGCCGGCAGCACCTCTGCCAGCACTGTGTTCGCCTCTTTGCGCTGCACGCAGAAGAGGTTGCGTGGGCTGCTGGCCTCGTCCGTGTCGAAGAAGAGCATGTGCTCATGCTTCTCGCGGAATTTGATGTGCTCTGGAGCGTTCAGGACGTAGTCGTAGATGGCCGTGACGGCACGAGAGAGCGGCCGGTTGTGCGCGATGCGGCGCTGACAGATGTTGACGAGGCCGATATGGCTGATGATGCGTAACAGGTGCTGGTTCGATGTGCACTGCTGCAGAATGCGCGGGAACAAACTGTCAAAGGTGCCGTCTCCTTCACCAACAACAGTAGGAACAGCAGCAACTTCACCAGCAATCGTGTGTCGATCCTCTTGCCGTAGTAAGGCATGGCAGGCTATCAAAATGTAGCTGCCGCACACCTGCGGACGCAGGCTATAGTTCCCTAGCACCTCGCTCACCACCGTGTACAGGCCTGGGTGCTGCTCCACCAGCCGAATCGCGTACAGCTCCATCAGCCGCCGCACGCTGCCCATATTGTTGACTGTCATACAATGGAAGACAAGCAGACGGAACACCTCCTCAATCTGCGAAAGCGGCACCGGCTGTTCTGGCTGCGCCAGACACGGCAACAACGCGCACAGCAGTTGCCAGAGGCGAATGCGGGTGCGGTGCGTGCGGGAATTCGGCATGCACGGCTCGTGCGTCACAACAGGGTGACAGGCATTCATACGCAGCAACTCCAGCGTGAGTGGCACGGCGCGGCCGACGACGTCGGCTTGGCAGATCCACAGTAACGTCGCCACTGCAATGGCGCGGCCGACGGCGGACATGCGGGTCGTAGGTGGGTAGTAGGTGCGTACCGCGTCCGGCCAGCTCCACAGCAGCGGCTCTGTCACCGCCACCGTGGACTCATTCTCCTCCTCGTCGCGGTTTGTGTTGAACAGCACCGCCGCATAGAGGAGCACCTCCCGCAGCACCGGCCAATTATGTGTCGGGTCGTGGAGCACCTGCAACGAGGCGGTCATGGCTGCGAAATACACGTCACGGTCGGCGGTCTGTGCCTCCTTGCCCTCGCCCTCTAGCACGCGCAGCAGCAGGTCCCGCACGTAGGTTGGGTAGTGCGGCATGACGAAGTGCAGGACGGTGAAAGCTAGGGCGGCGAGGCGAGTGAACTGCCGCGCACCGACCTCCTTCATGTGGTCCCACATGCCGTCCACAATGGCGAGGTAATTCACCACGTGCGGAGACAAGTTGGTAGAGGCCACCCAGACAAGCAAATCGTAGACGCTGGCGAGGTTCATCGTCCAGCACTCCTCCAGCTGCTCCAGTGCGAAGTCCTGCACAGACGCCACAGTTTGCTCATAGCCCGCCTGCGACGTCATAAACTGCGATTCAACGCAAGAGATTCCCGGTCTATTTTCTTGTGATGCAGGGCAGAGACACAAAGCGAGGACATAGAGAATGTTGCATCGGTAGCGGCCGTGCTGGCCAAGGAGAGTCGACCACGGCATGTCAGACAAAACACTCGGCACCGACCCAGTAGGCACGCGGTAAGCGGGGGAAGACATGAGCTCGTGCAGGTAGGATTGCACCGCCTGGGGAGGCAGCGTGAGACCAAGCGGGCAACGCATTGATGCCGCACTGGAGAAAGACTCGCGGTACGTTGGCAGCGGAGAAGGATGAAGGCCAGAAGCAGTGTTGTCGTGCTCCCTGCTGACGTCTGTGAAATTCTGCTTCACCGCGAGGAAACCACACAGCTCACTTTGCAGGAGACGGTACGCGTTGCGGGTAAGAACCAGCGCTGCTGACACACGCACCTCATTCGCATCCCCGCCGTTGCTGCGCTTACTCGCAGAAGTGAGCGTCTGGTACGTTTTCGCTGTTTCCCTCACAAGAAACATGAGCTGGCGAATGTGCTCGACGGCACCGAGGGCCTCACCTGCGGCAGTGTTTGCAAAAGCTACGTTTGCTGCCTCTGCTTGGTGATTCGCCTCAGAAGCACCTCCATTGACATTACCACCACACCAGCTACTACAGGCGACGGCGTTGACAGAGGCGATAGCGGCTGCAAGGATATCAAAGTGTGTGGTGTTCATCAGCGTCCAAACAGCATCATCCTCGAAGAGAGACACGTCATCCACAACATTGTTACTGTTACTCATATCGCTTGAAGACTCACTATATATCGCTTCCAGTGCGGCGGTCAGACTTGTCACGGCGTGGGTGTGCAGCGCTGCAGACATGGACTGCAACGTGGTGCGCAGCGGCCACAGCTGCGCGCACGCTTCGTCGCCCACAGTGTGGTAAAACTCCACTAGACATGCGGCGCTAGTGAGGAGGTGCGCCGGGGCGCAGTAGGCGCGCGTCTCCAGGGAAGCCACTGTAGAGGCGATCGTATGACCCAATTGTTTCAGCAGTAGGGCATTGCGTGCAGAGCCAGTACGGGCAAGTGTGCCAACCAAGAAGAATGTTTCTTTGATCTCCGCCACATTCATGACAAAAGTCGATGATATAGATGCAGATGCTTGCAACAGCCGTCCCACGCGGCCCTCCAGCCCGGCCACATCCAGCAGCTCCTCAACAAATGACAGCGCGGCAGAAGTACTATCTGAATTCGCTTCCTTCTTTTTCTTCTGCATCTGCGCGCTCAGATTGGCCAACCACTGCTGCAGAAAGCGCTCATCCACAGCGGCGCCGACGAGGCCGTACTGCCCGCACGCGTCCATCCCGGTGACGCTGTGGCCGCCCGACTCACCTAATGGGCCGCACATACAGTAAAGTCGCCAGAAGGACAGGTGTCCGCGGCAGCGCCGGGGCGACGGCGTGGCGGCGGCAAAGGTGGTGAGTGAAGCGAAGAGAATAGCGGTGACCCGCACATCCAGCCAGAACGGGATGTTTTCCTGGACCGAGTCGCGCATGAAGCGGTGCAGGCGCTGCAAGACGCCCTCGTCGAAGAGGATCGGCTCCGCGTTGATGTGGTGGTCGAGGAGGACTTGGCCGATGGCAAAGAGGGTCCGCGCCAACACGCAGACGGTGAAGCGCGGAGGCTTATTAAGAGCGGTGTCGAGAAGACGGCACAATGCATCGATGCGGCCACGGGTGCTATCGGCAGTAACAGCAGCAGCTGTCATCGAGTTGTCCGACCAGCGAGAAAGAAAAAGGGAGCTGTAGAAGCGCTCCACCTCCTGTGCCAGTGGTTCCACATCCGGCACTGACTTCATCTCCGTTCCCTCAAACGCCTTAGTGTCGAGAAACGAGGCCGTGATGGGGATGCGATCGAGATCAGCGCAGAGACGTGGGTCCGAAGCACTCTGGAAAGTGTACTGGAAGAGGAAAGTAGCGGAGAGCGCCTGCAGTACGCCGGTTGGCAGTGCCCACACGCGGCGCAACCCGACCTTGCGCACGCCAACGTTCGGATGCAGGATCAGCTTCAGCAGCAGCATCTCAATCCAATGTGTGTGCAGCGCACCCTGAGTGGACAGCTTTTCTCCGGATGTCATTGCTGCTTTTGTTACGCGCATATGTCCTTCAAGGTAGGTGTTCAGGTCCGCGATAAGCGTGTCAAGGCGAGCCATTACTGGCTCGATGATGTGCCATCCGTACTCGTTCAACGACTCCAGTACGAGGAAGAAATTATCCCACGCCATTGCACTGAGCGCCTCCCCGGTGCTCTCAGAGAGGGTAGTGCACCAGCAAAAGAAGGGGTGGAACTCAATGACCGGCGGCAGCGGCGTTGCTGTTATTGCTGTCTGCTGATACTGCTCCTCCTTCGTCAAATAGACGATGCGCTTCAGCAAGTACTCCACGCGCAGCTGCATGTTGGCGCGGTGGCCGGTGTCCACCTCTGTTGCGGTGATGCTGCGGTGCATCGCACCACCCAAGATACCCCACAGAAAAGGCGAGAAGCGGAAATCCTTGGCGGAGTAGAGGGAGGGCTGACGAAATAAAAAGTCGAAGAGGGCTGCGATGAGCAACACAACATCGTCGCAGTTACTGTTGTCGTTGAGAAAATCGCTGTGGTACTGTGCAACAGCTCCCATGCTAGTGGTGTTGGTGGGTTTAGACGTGAAGTTTACTATCGTAGTCGACGGTATGGCAGCACCATTGCGTCTGGCTAAGGTGTGCAGCAGATTGTGAATCAGCTCCTCGTACCGCTGCAGGCCCTCGCTGCCGTCCAACAACAGCAAAGGAATGAGCACGCGCTGACAGATGAGGGCTGTTGGTACTGTGCGGCCTTGCTGCGCATTCGCTGTTACCGTCGACGTCGCGGTGGTGGTGATGGACGAGGCGCCTAGCGTAGCGAGGCAGCACTCAATCAGCTCCGCTTTCAGCTGGGCAAGGCGCTCTGTGGAGGGAAATGGGTAGCAAGACGGGATTTCTGTACAAGTGTCCTTCTCTGTTGCTGCGGTTTCTGCACCGGCTAAACTTTCATTTGCAACCTCGACGCCTCCTCTGCCCTTGCTCGCTCCGGGTGTTCCTCCTACCGCCACAACCGGTCGCCAGGTAGAGAGGCATGTGAACTTGCCTGTCTGGGCGCTCGGTGCAACTGCCTTGCCCTTTTTCGGCTTGTCGCTGCTTTCCGGCGTGCGCTTGCGCTGCAATGCCGGATCTTCAAGTGCTATGCCCCGTAGCTGAAAAGGTCGGCACACCACCATCAAGGATGTGCACTGCCCCAGCAATTCTGTTGCCAAGATAGCCGTGAGTCCGTCCTCGCGGCCGGCACGAAGTGCCTCGCAGGCGCTATGCAGCACACGTTCACAGCAACCACCCGGTAGGAGGCTCAGTTGGCCGACAGTGTAGCAGGCCGTGGAACAGGCCTCTGCAGAGAAAGGTGGATGCGCAGTCAGCAGCTGCAGCACATAAGACTGCCACCTTTCGTGCACGTCGTCGACCCATGCGCTACGAGAAAATTCTGTACTGACAGCGTTGCTATCACTTGTTACATCTGTCTTCTGCGACCACAGAAAGCCGACAAGGGCACCAGACGCTGCAATGAGCGTAGCAATTGATGCTGTAGGAAGTACTGCTGAGGACGGAGGTGAAGTCGCCTGTTTGTCCCGGATGCTCGGCTCTGAACGCAGGACGTCCGGCCACGTCCGCGACATCATCTGCTCCAGATAGTCGCAGAGGTTTTGGGATTGAAACCCGCTGATCAGATCGCAGGATATCAGAAACAAGCGCGAGGCTTGCTCCTCTGCGTCGAGTGAGGCGTTGTGACGTCGTCCAATGGCGTGTCGCGCCGCGAGCTGGTCGACAAGGGAGAGGTAGAAACACGACATGATTTATGTGTCTAAACTGGCCCCTTATCCTTTAAATGCTTGCGTACTGCCGTTCAAAAACTCATGTTAAGGTATATGAAATAGCACTCAACGCGAGGAAAAGGGGAAAGCAACTCAAAACCCGGAAGACAAATCAGAAAAGACAGTTTACAGAACCTTTCCATCCGCTTTTCGACTCAGCCGCTTTTGGTACGCTTGCATATTGCTTCCAGATCGAGTACATGAGAAATGTCTTTTGATGAACACCAGAAAACTAGCAGAGCAGTGAGCAACGGTTTTTCTCCTCTTTTAAGCGCCATTTTGCGGTAAGACCTCTTTTACGTCCACGCTGCATTCGTGGAGAGCAGTTGAATGCCTCGTAGAGCCACAGTAATGTTAGCAAGAAACAAGTCAACATTAAGAACAATAACATATAAAAATAGGAGTCTGACACGCATGAAAATGCAATTTCAAATCCGACAACTAAAAGAACTCGGAAGGCGGTGGTATGCTGCGGTTCATTTTGAACTCCACCGCGTCCACATCAGCAGATAATTGTACAAGGCGCTCCGCCAGATCTCGACAACGTTCGTCAAGGTTTAGACCTTGATTTGCCTCTTTCCCCCGCATAGCAATGTCGAAAAAAAAACTCGTGTCCTTGTCCGTCTTGCCAAGGGCTACTGCTCCGCCTCTTTGCGTGCCAACTGTGTCGTTTTCGTTGCTGTCATGAAAAAGTGGCACCGTGCCTGCCACGTATACGTCGCACAGCCCTTCCTCTAGCTCGGCAGATACTCTTTGCTCACTTTCGGATTTGACGTGGCCTACCAACCTTTGCGGGCATGCCTCGTCCTGCTTGCCTTGTAAAAAAGAGTTTTTTTCCGGCACCATCGTATTGGCAGCAGATGATCTTCGGTCCGGAGATGGTGAGTATTCGTTGCTGGTGTAGGGAAGACTCTTTTGAGTTACTTCAGGCCGAAGAATGGTACCGTGATTCGTTAACTTGTTGTATTGTGACATAGCGTCTTGGCTTGAAACTGGCGAATGCGAGCTGTTTATGCTGGAACTAGAAGTTGTACTCGCCTCTTCGGTACATCGCATCGATGCGCGTCGGACAACTATAACAGGTGTATTCTCGGGTGCCGAGATAGCCCGGAGCTCAAACTGAGCGAGAAGATTCCGTTGCGCATCGGTAACGCCCTCAAGATAACTGGGCTGCATGAACTCTCTGGTTTAGTTGGGACCGTGAAACGGTGGAAACTAACGTTGTTACCATTTTTTTTTTTGGAAGGCGAGAAAGGGGGTTGAGAAAAAGAAGAGATAGCGCGAAAAATAAATTTCAAAATGGTCAGTTCTTTTTGGAGACACTGACCATGCCCCAAGTGAACGCTTCCTTCAGACCGGCGAGGCGTAGATGCCAGAAATGCATACATATATATATATATATATATATAAGTGCATAACAAAGACGCAAGCAAGAAAACTGAAGTTGTATTTTTCAAGATCGTTGAGTTTGTTTTGCTTCGATACCGCAGTGGACAAATAAATGTGCCGTAATACTACGTAACTGACCATAGTTTGTCTCCTTCCTGTATAGTAGGCTTTGTGTGTGTGTGTGTGTGTTGGTGGTTGTTAAAAAAAAAAAAACTTGCATCCATTTAAGACAGGGTGTGTCATTTAAGTAGGTTGTTCAGCCTCCTCCTTTTCACCTTCTCTCTGAAGAAACAGAACAACAAACCCAACATAACAGTGACTGTGTTTTAGACATGGTGATACTACGATATCTGCGCTTTCTTCGGTGACGAAAACAAAAGGTGGCCTGGCTACATTCAAATGTACCTCTCCCTCTTTCGCTTTCACACGTGACGAGAAGCCTACGAAATTAAATTTTCTTTATTCGTATCTCCACACCTTTCACCTTCACCCAGAAAAAGATAGAAAGAAACTGCAATACGCCTTCGAGAAGAAAAACAGGATAAGATATCAAAGAAAAGCACGCACGTCAAAAATGCGTCAACCCACGTCGATCGGTACTTAAGAGAGATCAGGGAAAAACAAAAAAGCGGCACACACGCACCCCTTGGTTGCAGTCGTAAGGCATGCCACTCGCCTTTCGTGCTGCTTAATCATGGGTGGTCTGTCCGTCTTCCCACACAAACACACACAGGACACAAAGCTGTGAGAAAGGCGGGGAGCCTGTTTTTCTTTCATCTTTCCACCAAACGAAAGGGATTGAAGAAAGAGAAGAACAAGGAGGTAAAACCCAGGAACAGCAATTAAAAAAAAAAAAACGAGGAAAAAAGCCGCACAGTTCAGCGCACTTCTATCACGTATCTGGCGTCTGTTGGACGCGGCTATCTTTCTTTTCTCTCCTCTTGGTTGCTTCTGTTCACTTTGGGGAAGGCACCACCGTGAGAAACAGAAATGAAAGAAGGGTTTGGTCCTACGCTCAGATAGTCACTAAAACAAAAACTAAAAAAAAAATAATTTACACGTTCTGTTCAAAACGATTCTCTTTCTTCTTTCTTTCCATTGCGAGTGCTCTAAGGAGTGAAAAACACGCTTCGCGATTTTACCAAAAGAAAGAGTGCATGTCTCCAGGCTCTGAAAGACACCACCGATAAGAAATCGGGTAAGTGGGTACACAATGAAGAAGACAGATATTTGCTCATATATGTGACATGTCGGTCAACGCAGAGAAAGGGCAATCGTTCTGATTACGGGTTTATTATTATATATACTATAAAATACACATCGAAAATGCAGCAAAGAAAAAGAAACTCAGGTAGGAGTAGGAGTACTCGCAAACCAAAAAAAGGAAGAGGATGTACAACAGGCTAGAAATGGTGACTTAGAGGCGGCAAAAAGAAAAAAAAAGAAACAGCGTAAGAGCTGTAAGGCCAGTGTTGATAGTGTTGAGCTACTGTAGTGTCTATTGGTGTAGACGTATGGATCTTTTTTTTTGTGTATGTGTGCGAAAGCCCGTCTTGGCGAATGCGCTCGTGCAGGTACGCAAGCCTCCCGTGGCCCGCAAACCGACGCGTTTCTTAAAACACCGCTCATACACATGCAGATACAGACTTGACTACAAGCGCTCACACTGACACACATTGACGCGTGCGGCTGAGAAACCGACAGCACAAAAACGCAGCGTGTAGAGATAAAGAGAACAATAAAGGGAAGAAAAGGAGAAAAGCGGGTAGGCACGACAAGCCATTATGAAAAGCTAAGTCGAGAGTGCCTATGAGGGGAGCAGGACACAGGAGGAGTGCTCGAAAAGTACGGACTTCCTCCAACATTGGCGCAGGTAATCCCCAGTTTTCCGCTTTTCCGTCGCGTGCTCTGCTAAGAGCTTTGCTACGTTCTTTCTCAGTCACTCACTCTCTTTCCTTGCTTATCCCTGAATCTCGCCATAGATGGCAACGGCCGTGCCGAAGACGACAGCCACAACACCACCAACGATCAGGACGATGCAGCCGATGTAGTGCAGGATGCCCACCTTCTTCAGCGTGAAGCCGCCGGAGTAAATGAAGAAGTACGCCGGGAATATGAAGCCGAGGAAACCGCCGCAGATGCCGCCGAGCAGCGTGAAGACAATGTTGATGCTCGGGATGAAGAGACCGCAGATAAGGGCGGCCAAGGCCAGGAAGCCGCTGAGCAGCCAGTTGACCCAGTCCTTCACATCAGACGTCTTGCCCATCTGTGCGCAGTAGTAGATGGCATCGCGAGAGGGCTGAATGCAGATGGCAAAGCCGACGCACAGCTTGATGCACAGGCCAACGTACGCGATCAAGAAGAGCGGATCCGTCAGCGGGGTATAGAGCAGCAGAATAGAGCCGTCCACTTTGTCGCCGAAGTCGAGATAGCCGAAGAAGCCGGAGAAGAAATTGAGCAAGGCAACGATGATCATGCTGATCGAAGCGTCGCGGGTCATGTTCCGCAGCGTCGGCTTGAGCATCTCGTCAAAAATTTCGAACACGTTTACCTGGCAAAGGAAAGCGAAAATGAACAGCGTAAGACCATTGACGGCAGGCATGCCGTGGTTGACGTAGTTGATATCCTTGCCGACGCCATCCCGCAGGCCGTTACGGGCGGAATGGATAATCATACAAATGACAAAAAAGACGACAAAGGATACTCCGACCACGGAGGCGTAGCGCAGCGAGTTGATTTCCTTCGGCAGCGACAATGTGAACATGCCCACAAACCAGATGAGGCCGACGAGGATGCGGTGGCCGTTTGTGCTCTTGAGAAACGCGTTCGTTTGCTCCCCGTTCAGCATCGGCGACAGCAGGTCACCCACAGAGATGACGTAGCCGACGCACGTGCCCCAGCAGAACATGAACATCAGGAAGGCTGTGAAGTAGTCCCAGCCACGGCCCAGCGTCCCGCGAGCCATCTCCTCGTACGAGCGCAGGCCTGTCTTCAGTTTCGCCGCGCCTAATAGGTGGATAGAGTAGATGGTGCACGCGCACACGACAACGAGCAGCACAATCGAGACAGCTACGCCGGAGTCGCGGAAGCCGGAAGGGACGGAGACAATGCCGGCACCCAACGTGGCACTTGCCAGGTTGTAGATGTTGGCAACCAAACCGCCATGTGGAACGACAGACGTGATCTTGTTAAACATGTCGGCGATACCAAATTTGTGCGCCGGCTCCTGCTGGAACTCGTAGCTCTCGTTTGTAGAAGAAACCTCCATCTCGCCGTCCGCGCACTTCACGGGAACTTTCAGCTCGGCATCGCCGTCAATCGTGCTGTCCTTGCCTTTAGTATTCGCGTAGGGGCAGCTCATCTCCAGCTCGTCCGTCAGTGGCTCGGAACGGTTTCCCGAGTAGCGGGCACCGTCGTAGTTGTTGTTGCCGTTGTTCATCCTTGCTTTGGTCGATTATGGTCTGCACGTGCACAAGGTGTATGTAAGTGTGTTTGTCTGCTTGTAAGTAACAATGGTGCTGCTGTTACTGCCGTACTACGTTTATACACGTAAACGCGCACTTTGGTCTTTCGATAGTGTTTCCCTTTTCTGCATGCGCAGCACAGGCGTCGGAAGCTAAGAGTGCACAATCTGCGGCAGCAAGGGGGAAAACGAAGCGCTGCTGACACGTATATGTTTTTTTCCTTACTGATATAATTCCTTACTGCGAGAGTATGCAACGGCAGTGAAAGATTGAAAAAAGCAACAAGGAGGTAAACTAGTGGTGGCGGTGGTGGTTCACTAAGGAGAAATTCGCGTTTTTCCTCTCCCGACGTCGCAATGATGTTGACGTTAGCCTTGAGGTGAGAAAACACGCAAACGTGTGTTGAATTAACTCGCTTGCACGAACCGTCTTTTCTTTCCTATTTTGCCGCCAGGCAAAACTGGTGGCAAAATAGATCCTGGCACACCTGAGATTGCTTCCAAATTTAGGTTGACGAAAGGAAAAAAGCACAAAGGCGTGCAGGCAAGTTTGACCGTTGGACGTCGCAACCAAGAGTGGTCTACGTGCACCATGTGCACACACGGCAAGTTTCTCCCCCTCAATATCGCACCGTGCTAATACGCTATTTGCAATGAAGGCGTCTGATTAACCCTTACACTGTGATGATCCGAACAAAACACCGATCATTACAAACAGAAGTAAGAAGGCACATAACTGTGCAGCGGCACCACTCCGTCTTCCTCTCAAGCAAGGTGCGCAGCAAGGTGAGAACTTGAAGAAACCCCGAAAGAGAAACGCGTTTAGCAGAGCTGAAAGCTGTGCCACTCTCTTTCGCTGTCCCCTTGTTGCCTCTAGCCTATCTCCCTGCTCAGTCGTCGAGGATGTCCTTTACGAGCCGCCAGCCCCACGGATTCTCCGGACACGGGTAGGGTGGAGCGAGAGGCTCGCCGCGGCGGCGCCGCTCCGCATCGCTGGCGGCCTGCTCGAGCGCCTGCTGTACCGCACGCGTACCCGTCCCCCAAAAGAGCAGCGGCTTGTCCGGCAGTTGCCACGGCTGCCCAAAGAGCTTTGGCTGAAACTGCTTCTTGTTCTTGCGAAACGGGTCAGCGGAGAGAGCGTTGTCAGCGTCACGCACCTCCTTCCACGCCTGCACATCCGCAGCGGACACGTAGGACATGCCTTCTGGAATTGGCAGCAGCGGTGGCCTCTCCGCGTCGTCCATCGCGTCGAGCCACTCTATGTCTGACTTCACATCCGCCTCCAGCACGTTCAAAAGACGCTGTGCAACTCTGTCCTTCTTCTCCTGCAGCAGCTTGCGCAATGCATCCGCGCGTGGCGTCTCAGCGCTGTTGTTGCTGCTGCTGTCCGCGGCTCCGGTCACCTGCTGAACCACCTTCGCTAGCACCTGTGCCTTCGCCGCGGCCTTGCTGCGCCGGCGGGCGTCTAGCGTGTAGGTGTGGATCACCGACTGTGTGATGCGGCTAATCTCTTCGAAGAGAGCGGCGGCCTCGGGATCCTGCTGGAACACGTTGACGTTTTCCTTTGCCTCATGACTGGTCTGCGCTACATTCACAGCTCCCTGGCCAGGTGCAGCAGACTCCGAGTCTGCCCCCTCCCCTCTGACGGTCATGCTCGTTAGCCTCGATTTACGTTCCATCAGCTGTGCGTACAGCTTGCGGCACTGTTCCGCCTCGGCGGTGTCCTCCACGCCTTCAAACAACTTCGCATTCTCCCGTGCGTGCGCAATCTGCCGCTCCATCTGCAAATAGGCAATATAGCGCAGACGCTTCTCATGCAGGCTTTTCAACCGCGGGTCATCGGGCCGCATGAACATCTTCTCCACTAGCCGTACCGCCTGCTGCGTGCGACAGGCCGCCGCGACACGCTCTGCTTGTTTCGCCGCT
This sequence comes from Crithidia expoeki, assembly GCA_900240875.1. Classification (NCBI taxonomy): domain Eukaryota; phylum Euglenozoa; class Kinetoplastea; order Trypanosomatida; family Trypanosomatidae; genus Crithidia; species Crithidia expoeki. The sequence continues at coordinate 922,836 of OESE01000220.1, forward strand.
TCATGTCCAGCGGAAGCAGACACCGACGTAGGTGCCGCAGCAGCAGCAGCCTCCCCGTTCCCCTCCTCGTTGCCGCACCCCTTTGCTATTTTTGCCTGTAGTTCCAACGCCATCTTGTCGCCCTCGCGAATCTTTTCTAGGCGCCTAAACTCTGGCGTGTGCTCGAGTGGGATGCGCACTAGTCGCTCGTACCACCTTTTCGCCCAGTCTACAGGATGCGCCTCCTCCTTCGCAGCAAGGTACTGCACGACGTCCAGCGTGCTGAGTTTGTTCGCGTCGACCGAGTAGAGCTTGCGGAGGCTCTCCGTGTAGGCGTCTAGCCCCTCATCCTCAGGGCCGTGATGGAAGCCATGCGCCACCGTGAGCCGTGCAAAGACTTCGCAAAACTGCATGAACTTCTCCTGCGCTTCGAGTTCCTGAATAAGAGATTCGACGACGCCCAATTCCATCCCGAGCGCCTTTCCGAGAGACTTCCGGAGTAATGCACGCTTTTTCGTTTTGGCCAGAGCGGCAGGGGTAGGGTTGAGGGAGGATGATGGCGACGAAGAGAGTAGAGAAAAGACGGAATCATTATTTTGTGATGTACAGGCCTGCTCACTAACTCCACCGCCACTCGTCCTATCCTCGTGCAACGAAGATGCCGAAGTAGCATCATTGTCCGATCCAGGTTTAGTGGAAGACAGCTGCTGGGGAAGCGGACGCTGCTTCGTCTTTGACTTCGACGGCGCAAGCACTAGCTGCCGGAGTCGATGCAGCTCGTGCAACTGACGTTTGCGCTCCTCGCGCGCGGCCTGTCGCACCTTCTCTTCTGCGTACTTGAACATATGACTTAGGTGCCGCTGTGTCTGCACGTTGAAGTCGGCCAGCATGTTCGACAGCTTGCGCCGCGCCGTCTCAGTGCTCACGCCCTCGCGCCGCTGACGGGTGTAATCAGCAAAGACCTGCTTTATCTGCACCATGGCCTCCTCCAGCTGGTCCACATTGTCGGGGCTGAAGAGGTTGGCGTCGCCCGTCTCAAAGATAGCCTGCGAGACACCCAGAGAGCGCTGCGGGTCCTTCAGCTGCACGGGCAGGCCCATCTTCAGCCTCTCGTACTCGTCGCGCACTGTACGGCTTGGGTCGAGGTCGCGTGGGTCCACCATCGTCGTCTCGAAGTAGCGCCGCCGCTGCTGCTCTGTAGCTTCAGTCGGCCGCTCGCGCAACAATTCACTCATGTATTTTGTAAAAGCGTGTTTGTCTTCCATCGGCACACTCTCCCACTCCGCATCCGTCATCGCCTTGGCGCGCTCGGCCACGTCTCTGCCAACGACGCTGCGGACATGGTGGCCGCGGCGCTGCTTGCGGCTCTTGAATGGCCGCGGCGTTGGCGGACCGGTTTTGTAGCCGCCAGCTCCACTTCCGCCTAGCTCTGCGAACATTGCCTGACTCTCAAATTGCGCTTCATTTTGTGCGCCGAGGGCGGCGGCACGACGCACCTTAGCACGGTAGCTGCGCGGGTTCAGTAGGGAACTGCCGGGATTTGGGAGCTTCTTCGACGCCAACACAACACCGTACAGCCGCAACATTTCCTTCCGCTCTGCAAACGTGAATATGTGCTTGTTTGTGAATACGAAAACGTACTGTTCAGAACTAACGACAGTAGAACCACGAAGGACTCTGACTCTGTTCTCCAATTGAAGTTGTTTACCTGGCGGACTCTTTTTTTTTCTAAGAAGCCAAATAAGGCTGTACAAAGCCGTTAATTGAGGCACAGCAGAGGGAGGAAGAAGTGGAGAACGGGAAAATACGCGGTATCAGCACAAGTATAACGCTTGCAACACAGGATTATGTAGAAAATTGGGGAGGAGCTTCATTAGAAATAAAAATGCAATTGACACCCCGGCATTTTACAGCTATCATCTATGGATGGTACTTCAAGAGCCAACGTGCTTTTGCCAGCCTTCAACCTTAAATCGCGTTTGTCCCCTTTGTTGGTGTTGTTAGCCTAATTCTCACCTAAGACACACACACACACACACACACACATATATATATATATATATATATATGTTTCACTGCATGTGTGCTCACTGAATTCAATCGAACGAGGCATGTGGGCAGTTGCGGAAATTAGCAAAGGCTACAAAGAAGAAACACTCTATAATGGAAACGAGCACGAGCATCCAAGATAGAGCCTCCTACGCATTCTCTTCGATCAGCAAACCTCCAACAGTAGAGCTTACGGAAAAGGAAGCAGTGAAGGATTAGAAACCGAATTTTAAGGACATTTAGCAGAGCATACGTACGACCGTGATATGGCAAGAGCAAACAGATAAATCGCGGGCTGTTGCAGATAATAAGCGGCAGGTAGAAACAGCCATGAAACCTTAGTTTTTAAAGCCTATCTCTTCGATCAGCAAACCTCCCAACTAAAGCCTACGAGTAAAAGGCAGTGAAGGATTAGAAACCGAATTCAGCGGCACGCAGCAGTCAAAACGCATCTTGTTGAGCGCAAATCACTCAGCGAAAACACTACTCTTACCTTCAAAGAAGCAATATTCAAAACAACGACGCAATAGCCTGTGCCACTCATAGAATCTATTCGATCACCAAACCTCCCAACTAAAGCCTACGAGTAAAAGACAGTGAAGGATTAGAAAACGAATTCGAGTAGCAAAGCACACAGAGATTTACATTAACCGTATCTCGACGGCATGCGCGCGGCATCGAGACACGATGTAAGCATCTCAGCGCAGGAGCTTAGAAGTGTCTTATCCGAAACGCAAGCAGGTAGAATTAGGCAACGGTAGACAAGGAAACGGGAAAGAAAAGGGCTGAAACGACGGTCACAGACCGACACAGCTGCCGATACAGAGTACAGCATCATATAAGCACTTCAAGTGCACCGTTGAAATCTCTTTTCTCATGCACAGAAACTCACAATGTAACTTCACCGGTGTTGGCCTCTTTACCGATATCCCCACCGCTGCTATGCGCTTCTACGCTACTCAGCGTGAAGACCCTGCATTTTCACATCTTTAGAAAAACTGCTCTTTACCAAGCATCTTTTTGCACATAAGTACAAAAAAGCAGGTTTAGTACGTGTTTCGGATCTTTCTAATTGGACATGCAATGCAATGAAACAAATACTTTGGATATGAAGAGAAAGACAGACAAACACACTTGTCGTGGCGTGAATAAAATGACAAGCCACAAAAGCAGATGAGAGTGCCACCTCTTTGGCGTTTGTGGAATCACTTCTGGAAGGATGTGCCTACGGCTACGATGCGTAAGCTCCGAAAGAGTCTCTTCTCTCCAAGTCGCTGAAACGAGTGTAGCTGTCTTTAGCTGCGTAGGAGTAAGAACTGAAACACAAAGGAGAAAAACAGCACGAAATAAGCTATACTTGTTTGTTTGAGTGCATCGTAGGTGACAAGTGTAAACGCGGGGCGCAGACGTTGTGGATATAGATTAGGACACGCCACAAGAAAAGTAGAAAATGCAGAGCGCAGTTAGCCAAAAGAGGAAGGAAAAAAAACCAACGAGGTCGGCATTCAGTGGCTGTCTGCGGAGCCCCCTAGCTGCCGTCGCATCAGGTACACAAAGCCAAACAGTGCCACTACCGTTGACACCATCTGTACATACGCTAGGGACTTCAAGAAGGAGACAGTCGACTGCAGGTGGTCAATCTCCGCCTGCTGCTCCATCCAGCGGTATCGCAGCGTCTGCAGCTGTGCCTCGCGGGCGGCGATGAGAAGCGCCTTCTCTTCACACATCCACTCTCCCGTTGCAGCTGCAGCCGTCAGACCACCATTGCGCTTGCCGTCCGCACTGCTGCGGTCACGCATCAAACGGTCCTGGTTTAACATCGTCAAGGCGTGCCGCGAAGTGCGGGCGATGGTGCGCGTACTACTGAAAACGAGCAGTGTCACGAGAACCGCCAGCACCAAGAGTGCGCCGTGGAAGACGGAGCCGAGGCCGCCGCCGTCACCACCACCGCCGCCACCATTCTCTGTGTCTTCTGTCTGCGCGGTGGACTTGCTCCTGTCGTCGACCTCCGCCCCTGCAGAGGTGGCCGCGCCGCCGCAGAACTCCTCGATGATCATGTTCACCATCTGCCGGTACGCCGCCGTCATCTCCTTAATGGCACGCGGCGTGGCGATGTACTGAATAGCGGAGAAAGAGATGCTCATCTTGCGGCAATTGCCCCAGATGGCAATGGAACAATTCGCATCAGCGCTCGCGGCAGTGATCTCGATGTACGCCTCCGTGCGAAACGATCCACCGGCCGGCACGTTGGGTGTCTGCGAGGATATCTGATAGACTAGCATGAGCTTGTTCTCCGGAGTGGTGACGTAGGCAAAACGGTGTGCCTCATGCAGCGGTGTCGGCGTGTTCGCACGTGGCACCTCGACTAATGTGATGAGGGAAACGAAACGGAACCCGCTGCCGTGGTCGGGGGCGTACTCCCACGCGCCGATCTCTAGCTTCGACTCGTTGCGTTTGTCATGGTACTTTTTGAGGAATTCCGTGTTGTCTTGGAAGACGTTATCCCACAGTTTTTGTATAGTGAGCCCTTTCAGCGGCGTTTCGGGCAGCATCACCTTCTTATCCTTGCGAGAAGCAGAGGAGAACATGTTCTGATTGATCTTGCCATCCTTATACTGCTGCTTCGACAAGACTTTATCAGCGTTCTCCCCGTTCATGGGTGACAGTGGCTCCGGCATTTTTGAAGAGGCGGAAGGAAGTTTGTTGAGGTGACTAAAGAAGTAAAAGATAGAATTCGAGATCGAAAGGAAACATGCGGCGGCAAGGACAGGCGACTCGAACTACCTGAACTGCTGCAAGCAAAGTAAAAGGGAGAGAAAAAAGCCAAAGGAGCTAAAAGGGAACTCAAAAGAAACCACGCGAGAAATCCGCCGAGTACGCGATACGGGAAGAAAAAGAAGAGACAACGTTTTGGTTTCCCTGCCTAAACCGCCTCAAAAGAAGTGAAAAAGCCGCGATGCGGTTGTGAAGGCCAAAAGATATTTTTTCCTTTACTGTTTTTTTTTTTTGTGTGTGTGTTTGTGTTTGTGTTTGTGTCGTATCTAAATGTGGAAATGGATGTAGAAGAGGAAATGCGGTTTGTGAAATAAATAAATAAAAACCTGTGTTGTGTTTGCGTTGGAAAGAGCTGTTCTCGCGTCAACCGCGCGGCGCCTCAAAAGATAATAAATGGTTCAGAGTGTCTTCGTCTAATCCGACAAGAGTGGGAGGCAAGGCTGTAGAAAAGGCTACGTGACACGAAGGAACAAAGCGGTGTATGATAGGAAACCCTTGGAAGGCAGAACTCACAGACGGATGTGACAAAACAATTACCGAGATCCTCTTCAGCAATTTTAAGGAAAGTGTCCAATGAAGTGTTGACAGCTGCAAAGTCGTTTCGTTACAATACAACGAAGGCTCTCCTTTTCCTCCTTTCTTTCAGCCACTTCGACCGATTACCTTTTTCCAACTCGAACAGGAAAAAAAAATATATATATACATTTAAGACAAACCAAAAAGCAAACAAAATACGTCGCAGCCGCAGTTTCAAAGAAGGCGCAACAAAAAGGGTTTGGCGGGAAAAAGCAACAGGCAGAGAGAGAACATGGAAAGAGAATGAACCGTAAGAAGCCTTTGAAGGAAAAGTCTCGGAAGAAACACCCACACAGTATGTCTGAGAAGTGTAGTCAAACGGAGTTTCTACACGTGCAACTAACTACAGAACCGAGCACCTCGTCGTTTACCATTACCTGTGGAACCATCAAAATGGTAGCTTGGTAAGTACTGATCATACGAATCAAATAGGCTACGTGTACGCCATAACAGAACGTGGCGCTTCGCCGAATTGAGACACAGCAGACCCATGTGCAACAGCATCAACGGACGTACACCCGAGATGTTTCTTTTCTTTTCAGAGTTTCAACTACTTTTTTTTTTCTAAGTTAAAATGATGAAGCTAGTCACCATTCCAAAAGGAAAATAAAAAAGGATACCACTGAGTTACAATGTCAGAAGAAAGATACTACGCACGCCGTGCAGCCGCAAAGGAAAAAGAATGCAGGAGCACAGCCGTGGGGGGAATTGACTGTGCACGCGCAAAGAGAACCCTCAATAGCAGCCCCTCTATCCGTCCAAGCCGACGCCTCTGCACGTTTCCTTCTTCAACCGCACAGCTTCGAGTCGGTGTACAGTCCCAACCACTTAGAAGCGCAGGCGCTGGAAGAACCACGCACTGCTGCCGGCGTTGTAGCGCGCCTGGAACACGTGCTTCACAAGCTTCTTCGAGCGGGAACGCTTCGACGCGTCCGACACGTTGATCTTGCCGCGCAGCTCCTTCGACATGTCCACGTTGTAGCGCGTGGGCAGGAAGTGCTTGTGGTTCACAACACGCAGGAACACGCCGACCTGCGAGCGGCGGGCGATCGTCTGCTTGCTCATCCCGCGCACCACCTTCTTGGGGTACTTCTTGATGCCGGCGATCAGCGCGCGGCCGTACGGGCGCTCCTTCGTTGCAGCGTCGGAGTTCTGCACGATAACGGCCTTGTGGCCGGCGTAGCGGCCAGCGGTCACGATCACAACCTTACCGGGCTTCAGGAACTTCGTCATTTTCTAGTTAGACTTGATCGAAAACGAGAAATAAAGCGGTGCGGAACGACTCGGGAGTATTTTCTCTACACAACGAAACGGAATATTCAGGATAATTGTACGATATGGGTGTGCGCGTCAAAAGACGTAAACATGCATGTGTGAGAGGACAGTTAAAAAAAAAAGTGATCAGTGCATAAGGTGGAAACGTCATCGACTGTAAGCGTTACGGCGGATCAGCAGCGCACTTGACCTACCCAGGCTTGCGAAAGGCGGTAAGAGCAAGCTCCACCTCAACAACGGCTTCGACGAGCAACATCATGTGCAGCGACACCTTCATCGTCCACTTCTGGGATGTCTTTGAAGAACGGCTTGGACTCTAGCCTTGTCGATGAACACGAAGCGCAAAATAGTACACGGAGACTCACTCTTTTGATTGAAACGCATTGGAAAGACACGTTGCGGCTCTTTAAGAACAATTTTTTTGAAGGAGGGAAGCACTTTGTTAAGTGAGTCAGCGGCGCCTGATCTTTGCATCGCGGCTGTTTAAATCAAAGTAAAAACTTGGAGGGGAACACATGAACGTAAACAGAATTTCAGAGGACAGGCTCACAAGAGCAACGAACACTCTCATCTTCATAGAAGCGACTGGAACAGCCGCTGTTCCATTAAGCTCAGCCTCCCCCCGTCAACCTTCTCTTTACGCAGTACATGTTGCTTTGCGGCTTCACGCACCGCCTGAATTAGCTGCCACGCTTTCTGCTGCGACGGCGCAGGAACGTTTGTCTGGAATGCAGAAGAGAGATACTGCTCCGCGTACCACCACACCTGCAACCCGTCCTGGACGCGCAGCGACGCGACATGTTTCTTTACAAGCCCCAGCATCATTTCCGCATCCACCTCTGACTCGGATACACGATAGAGAGCCAGCGTCATCACATCGAGCAGATGCTGCGGATCGCCGAGCAGCGGCGCGAGATTTTTTCGGTCCAAGTTTTCCCACAGGCGCTCCAGCTCACGACTGCCACGCAGCGGCAAGGCGTCGAAACGCACCCCACAAGCCAGCTGATTCCACAGGAACGTGTTGCATCGCAGCTGCGGCGACGTCGCAATGTCCGTCAGACGCGCACGCAGCTGCTGCTGAACGGTGGCGCACAGCTCCTGAAAAGCCTTCGTCACTCGGGCCCACTCCTCCGTGCTAAAGGTCCCCCGCGACTGGCCCTCGTCACCGCGGTAGCTGCAGGTGTCAAGCGCTACCGGTGCCATGCCGCCCCACACCGCGGAGGCGGGCTGGAAATACTGCTCCACGTACGGCCAATGTAATGTGAGCTGCGTCACGTCGACGAAGAGGGAACGCGAGGTGGCGAGGCGGAGCCGAAGCGCGCGCATGGCTTGTTCTAAAAGCGACGCCGTTACACCCTTCGATGGCCCGCCGTAGCGACAGAGTGAGGCGACCAACTCAGCGAGCGTAGTAGGCGACCGCACTGCGTGGAAGGTGAGCACGTGAGGGCTCTTTGTACTGTAGAAGGTCTCTACGTAACCGTGCGTATCCACAGACACCCGTCGTGCCATCTCGTCTAGCACGTCGGTCGTCGTCGCGTTCGCGTTTTGTCGCAACTCCACGAGGCCATTAAAAGAAAATACCAGCTCCAACATGGAAAGAGTCGATAGTTCCTCTTTACTTTGGAAGAAGGCGCCCGGCTTGAGGTCCTCTGCACACGGCGCCTTGACCAGCCGTTGCGCGCCAGCCTGACCAAGATACTTCAACAGCAACGCTTTTTGCTTGCTGTGCAGTGTTTGCCCGAGCTGCGGCAGGTCTCGCACAACGCCATAGAGGATGTACGGTGAGCGGAGGTGGTGACGGGCCAACACGCCGAGGACACTGATCTGCTCAAAACTGGTGAGGGTGCGGCCTTTAAGCACCAGCAAGGCGGCATTGTACGGCGCACGTGCCCGGGTGGCCATCTTCGACATAGAGACGAGGTAACGCACCAACTGGGCGGTATGCAGGTCCGTTAGCTTGCCCTGCAGAGGTCCTTGAAGCTGAGCGAAGAGGTGCGCCGCAAGCTCGTTGCGCTCTTTCGCAGACGCTTCCAACATCGCGATGGTGGAACCGGATGTGTGGTCTCTCTCCACCGCTGAGGTCATCGCCAAGGTTTCCTCCGCTCCGGAGGTTGCTCTTAGGTTGCGCTGCTGCAGCTGCTCTCGTTGTTTCTGCCGCCGCTGCTGCTCCTTTTGTTGCGTGTGGTGCGCCACGACTACCTCATTCAGCACTTCGACGACGTCCTTTACACTAAAAATGGTCAGAGAACCTTCCACAAGCCCGCACACGGCGTGGTGTTTGCGGAAAACCACGTCAGTCGAGAGCAAGTTGCACAGTCCACCATCTCCACTGCCTTTGGCGTACGTGCCACGGTGCTGACTGCAGTATCCGAGGCATCCACCAAAGACGAGTCGTCCGGCTCTAACTCGTCTGCCGATCCTGGCATGTACAGACGCCAATGAAAAACGAAAGCAGCCACGTGCGCCTGTTCCCGTGGAACAAGTTGATGGAAGTAACGCAAAAGAACTGCGGCAGTTCTCTCCAGACTCGCACTCAGGACCACAAAAACACGCACTTGGCTCGAGGAGTTGGCCGGTGTCGCCGTGCCACGCGGCACCGACATCCGCGCATCTTCTGCGGAGGCCAGCTGCAGGTACGCGTCCAACGCTGCCTCCGGCACGCTACCCAGCAACGGTAAGAGGCACGTCTGCACCTCCGCAAACGCTGCTGCATCGTTCCGGGACCGCTGGTGCAACTGCGACGTCAGCTGGCTCAGCATCTGAGTGTAGGCTATCACGCACAACTCCTTGTCCGCCCACTTTGCTACTGCGAGTGGCATAATGACTGGCAAATAGGCACCCAAAGCTTTGAGAACGGACGAGAGCTGCGCTGCGGAAAAGTCACGCTTTTCCCGGGCTGCTGCAGTGAGGGCCCGCACCACCATACACAGGAGCGGGTGCTCGGTGAGGTGTAGGTGAATTAGGCGTGTCAGCCACGCGGACAGCTGCCCCACTGAGAGCTTCGGTACCGTTGTGGCAGCGCGACCCAGCACGTCGTCCAACAGGAAACGCGCCGCGTCGAGAAAACCCGCGTGGTTGCCTGCTTCCCTCTTGGTACCACTTTCGCGTACGTGTTGCACCTCATGAACATTCGAAGAGGAAGAAGAAAGTGCACCAGAGGATATCGAATTGGACGGCGAAGGCTCCTCATCCGTTGGGTCAGATCCTCGCACCGTCAGTATGTCGACTAGTGAAATAAGATCTTGGTCGGCAAAGGTGCCCAGGCGGGCTTGGACAACGCTCAGCACGTGCTCCAGCATTACCTTGGCCCACGACGTGGCGCCGTCCACCGATGCAAGCGACGGCAGACAAGAAAACGAGGAGGAAGAGGGCGTCCCAACCATAGCGGCGGATGTGGCGGCCTCCACAGCCACCCGTGTCACACCCAGCAAGTCCACCGGACGCTCCACGACGCTGGCGAGGGCCATGGAGCGCTCCTGCACCTCGTCCAATAACCGCCGACAGACAAGCGAGCCTGCGTCACTGGCAAAGGGGGTCAGCTTGAGGAGAGCCTCCATCACGAGAATGGTCTCGGGTGCTGTCAAGGAACTGGCCGTCTCTACCAATTGGTCCTGCAGCAACTGCAGGACGTGACGCAGCTCAGCGTGTACTGTGACGCGTGGACTACATTGCTCGGTGGTGGCGCAGGCGAGGGCATGAAGCATGTTGGCCTGTGAGCGGCCGTCTGCATTTAAACAAAGGTCTTTAACAACAGGTAGAATGTTTGTAAAAGGTGCTGGCGAGGGTAAAACAACCAGCACGTCCAGTTGATGCAACGCGTGCACCGTCATGCCAATTTGGCGACTGGAGAGCACACCCGGTGCGCAGGCGCGACGTGTGAGCCATCTCAGCAGTACCTGACTCTGCATGTGCGGGAAAAGCGGTAAGCAAGGAATGTGCTGGAGACCGTGAAAAAAAAAAAAGAATATTTAACAATAAGCTATGAAGGCCTTCTAAAAAGCGCACCGACTCCGCGCTTGCTGAAGGTGTGCAGACTTTTTTTTTTCAACTATTCTGAGTATGTAGTACGAAAAGAGCGCAGGGGAAATGTGGCAATGTAAAGTATTGTGTGACAGTAAGCGCAGTTGCTGCAACGCTTTCTGGAACTCAATTGAACGGCAAAAAGAGCGGCCAGCTTCGCTTCGCTTCGCACTTAATAGCAGCTTCATTGAAAAAAAGTTAGAAACAGAAAATTGACAGTTTGAATGTCACCGATTAGAAAAGGCTGTGCGCATCGGGGAGGTAAAGCCATAGAGAAGAAAGGAGAAAGAAATGTGTGAGGGGACGAACAACGAGTTTTTTGACCCCACGCAAATACCTGGGGAACAGCCGGTGCACAACAGGTAACGGGAGAGAAAACAGTTTGCTCTCCAAAGCTCCGACGAGCGTGACAAATGCCTCTTACTCAAAACACTCACCTGGAAAAGCCACCCACACAGCGTCAAAAACCTGCAGATGGTTCATATGCCACACGCTGCAGACCCACGAAACGTCGGAAACAAAGTACAGGCGTGACTCTTCTTGAGATCACAGGTCTGTTGAATAAATCCGTAGTAGTAGGTACTGCACTGCCAGTTGGATATGCGCTCTCTTTATTTATTTCTGTTTTATAGGAAAACTATACGAGAAGACAAAACGACTTGGGATATTGTTGCATCCGCAATTTCGAGTGCTCAGCGCGGTACGTCAAGCAACAGTGACGAACCCGTACCTCGGCTCCGAACAAAAGGTCAACACGGCTTTTCATGCCTTCGCAAGCCACAGAAGTAAGAAAGCTGTTGCACCGTCTCAGTCTCCACCACTTAGAAGCGCAGGCGCTGGAAGAACCACGCACTGCTGCCGGCGTTGTAGCGCGCCTGGAACACGTGCTTCACAAGCTTCTTCGAGCGGGAACGCTTCGACGCGTCCGACACGTTGATCTTGCCGCGCAGCTCCTTCGACATGTCCACGTTGTAGCGCGTGGGCAGGAAGTGCTTGTGGTTCACAACACGCAGGAACACGCCGACCTGCGAGCGGCGGGCGATCGTCTGCTTGCTCATCCCGCGCACCACCTTCTTGGGGTACTTCTTGATGCCGGCGATCAGCGCGCGGCCGTACGGGCGCTCCTTCGTTGCAGCGTCGGAGTTCTGCACGATAACGGCCTTGTGGCCGGCGTAGCGGCCAGCGGTCACGATCACAACCTTACCGGGCTTCAGGAACTTCGTCATTCGGGAAGACAGAAAAAGCAAAATGCTGCGCAAGGAAAAGCAGCGAAGTTAGTGAAAAGTAGTTGAGGGAGAAAGGTGGTTTTGCGTAGAGCGAGGAGCAACAGTCCAAAAAGGAGACAAGTAGAAGCCGAAGAATAATAGACTAAGAGCGAATGTGCGTAGCTACAAGAGGTGGAAAAACAACTGAACACGTTATAAAGAGGTTCCGCTAACGTACCCCACGGCACGCGACTTTAGTAACCACGATCTCAAACGTAAGCGTGAAGGCATCATCAACCTTAACTTCAATAAAGACAATGAAGCAAGGTGGCGTTCCGGACAGTGCAACGTAACCACTCTGCGCGGATCGATTTGGAGGTTTTTTTTGGTTCGAGTTCATGTGTTAAAGTGTCAGCAGAATTAGACTTCCAAAGCACAACATTTAACAGCGCACTGCAGCAAGACAGTAGCAGGTGAACATCGCCAAGCTGTTAATCCAAACGTTAGCCCACCAGGAAATGAACAGAACATTCACGGAGCGCTTTTCTGTGTTGTTGCGCCGAAAGCCAACAGGGAAGAACGGAACTGACGCAGTTTGTAAAAGTGACCGGGGGTGTGCCTCAAACTACCTATCCCATCAGTTACACTCGCTGATACTTCGCCACTGCGGCGCGAATTGCTTCGCTGAAAGCTGGGACACGCACGGGCTGCCCGATGCCGGCTTCATCCACCGTGTGAAACGGGTTTTTTGTCGCGTACTCCGCGTACAGGGCGTGAAGCTCCTTAAAGAGTTGCGTGTATTCCATGGTACGATTGTCCGAAAAGATGACAAACTTCACGCATGTGGGTGTTTCGTAGATGTGGATGTTGTGCTCCTCGCACTCGATTAAGCTCATGCAAGCGCTGTCAAGCGGGTCTGCATTTGGTGTCAGCTGCTGCGACATGCCGCATGTAGAGAAGAGAACACTAGAGAGGGTGAGCTGCATGTCAGGGTTTGCGCCAAGCTCACCGATGTTCTCCGGCGCAGTGAAGCTTGTTTTGGTGATGAGCTGGCCGGATTGGTTGATAATCCACACAAGGTGCACTACCATTGTTGTTTCTCTCAGATTGTTTTGAAGCCCAATAGACGCAGAGTTACCCAAACTCTATTTCTGTGTAAATTGTTTATACAGCAGTTGAGAGTGACGTCGCCCAATCCCGACGAGAGCTAATCGGCGCGTTCTTCCAGATCTACTCGCTAAGAATAAACTTTAAACTTGTAAATGATAGGTGAGTGAAAATAAATTAAATCAATGTGTATGTGTGTGTGTGTGTGTGTTGAGCTAACGACAAATAAAATAGAGTATTAGCTTAGACATAAGGAGAGCGGCAGAACGACAAGTTGCAGAAAAAAAAACGAAAACCAGCTGAAAACTCATCACAGGGGAAGAAATAATTTGACGCTTCAAGAAGCAAAAGAAGCCAGACACTAATATGTATCATACTCATCCGTTTTTTTTTTTTTGGCCATAAACAGTAACCTGCCGAATAAACTAGTTTTGTACTCAAACTTTTGATTGCATGCTTACATCTGTCATCTCGGTAGACTCATCATCGTGAGCACGCTGCAACCTCCAGCGTGTGTTTCATCTTTTCTTTCGCTCATTTCACCTTTCAGTCGTTAACTTTATTTTCTTTTTTGAGTTCTTTACAGGTTTGCCAACACGTGCTGAGTTCAACGGAGATTAGACGCTCTCTTTCCCATTTGCTGGCCCTCCAAAAAAAAAAAAAGACGTGTTCGTCTGTTGCTCTGCGTTCGCCAACGGACGCCACAAAACACTAGAAAAAGCGAAAGAGAGGTGAGGGTTTTTTCGCCTACTAACTCAACTCAACTCCTTCTCATAAAAACTCATTCCCATTTAGGCAGAGGATCGTAAGCGGACGTCCAGTTCGATCCATCCCGCTTCTCATCCCACTGCAGCTGTCGCGTAATTGTATTTACCTGTGCAACCGCCTCTGCCGCTGCTGCCGCACTGGCGCACCACACCAGCAGCGTCAGCTCACTGGTGCGGGCCGCATCCGTTTTCTGTTCCCATTCCTCCCCGGGCTCCACTGCAAGACAATGCGAGGTGACATCGAGGTACACAAAACCCTGCGTAGCACCGCGCGTAGGGATCCACACGTCACCCTGCGCAAGCAGCAGGCGGCACTCGCCCACCGCAAAGAAGCAATCGAGCGCACCAGCGTGGGTGAGGTAGGCGAGCGCCGCCGGGGCAATCGGCACGCCGGCTGGCAGCGAGACCTTCAACTCTCTCAACGACGCAGCGTCGTCCTTGCCCGCTGAAGCGTCGGTGGTGCGGAGCGAAGAGGACGCAGTTGCGCTGCCTTCGCTCTCTAGCGTGAAAGACTGACGCGCCTCCCAGCTGTAAACAAGTGAGAGATCCGGATTTGCCCTGCTGCACGCCCGCAGTACCGCCCACTCCTCCGAAGACATCTGCTTCGGTGGCACCAGCGTAACCAACGCATCCGAGACGCGCGCCGCCGACAGCAGCGCCTCCAGCTGGGTCTCCGCATTTGCAGCAGCCTCGGCGGTCGTGTCCGTCAACGCCAGAATTGATTTCGCCACTTGTGGTAGCAGCAAAGTAAACACCTGCGCTGTCGCCTGCCTCTCCTCCGTCAGATCAAGCAGGTGTTTCTCGCAAAACGTCTCGGCGTCCTCCTCGTCGGTGAGGTACAGCAGTAGATTGGCGTCACCGTTCGCCTGGGCCTCCGTCGCGGCGTCTTCGATCGCTGTAGTTGTGGTGTCCGCGCCGCAAACGACAACCGAGTTCGTATGTAGTGCTTGACGCAGCATCGGCACCAACTCCTGAGCAGCGTCACCAGGGCACGCCACCACGTACAACTCAATTCCAGCAAGCGACGTCAATCGAGCCGCCGCTGCTGTCGTTGAGGTTGTAGTAATAGCGTTAATAGCTGCTGCCTTCGCGCTTGAATTCGCAATAATGGCAGTTGCAGCAGCACCAGGGAGCGGCTTCACCTCCTCCCCAAAGACACCGCAGCCCCCAAAAGAGACGTGGAGGCCCGCCTTATGTGCATTTGCAAGGTGGCGTTGGGCCTCACGCAGCACCTCCCGCTCCTCCTCCGTTTCCACGAGGGTCAGCGCGCGGCCAAAACTCACCCAGTCGTACGGCTCTTCAGGCTCCGGGGCGTCCTCGACGGCGTCGCTTGTCGGTCCGCGTGGTGGTGGACTGACGGCGAGTGCGGTGTAAATGGTTACACACCGCTTCACCTTACGAGCGCTCGTACTGCTACCGCCCTCCTCATCATCACCACCTTTGTCGTCGCAATAATACACAACCGGCGGTAGGTAGCTTGGGATGTAGAAGTTGTCGCTGCTCACTTCGCAGCCGTCGCAGAGGGCACGCACGGCGCACTCAATCGCGGACTCCTCCGAGCTGCTGTGCGGAGCCCATGGAATACTCATGTAGCTGCGGTGTTGCTGGTGCGCTTGGTCTACATCGCGAACCAACGCACACTTGCGACCACGAATTAGCAGCGCGCCGTAGCTGTGGGCGATGCGAGATATATTATACTGCACCGGAATCTCTTCCAGTGAGCTACCGGCGGTCATGGACTGCTTTATTTCTGCTCTCGTGAGCGGACGTGCCTCCTCGGCTAGCAGTGTCGTGCGGCCGGCGTCGTCGCGATTCAGCACGGCGGCGATGGCCACAGCAGGCGGCTTCTGCGCCTTCGCCTTCGTGGCGGTGGGCGGGAACGTGGTGCGGGACAAGAACGATGCCAGCATTGGGTCCTCCTCTGCCAGCTTAGCTAAGTTTGACACCACAACGCAGCCGTCCGTGGTGCCAATGAGACCTGTCTTGAGATCCAGCACACGGCCCTCCACGAGGACGCGGACCGGGTCGCACCAGTGTGCCAGAGCCTGCAGCCCACTGACCAACATGCTCCCGCCACTGGCTTCCTCCTCTTCCTCCTCACCTGCCCCGCCGTGTCCGTGGTAGTGGTGGTGGTCGCCGCAGCAGCTGGAACTGCAGCCGTGGCATTGGGCGTGAGAGCCAGAGCGAAAGCAGCCGTGATGCCCGTGACCCACATCCGCTGCAGCTTCAGTCTGCTCTTCTTCTGCTGCAACGTCACAGTGGTCCTCCGGCTCGCTGGTGGAGTGGTTGCCGTCTGGTCCTTTGTACGTGTCTTTCTCATCTTCCTCAGAGGAGGACGACTCCGGGTGGTGATGGTGGGAATGACTGCGGTGGTCGTGGACATGGTGATGGTGGTGGTGGTGTCCGCGGCCGTCACCATCCTCGTCATCCTCATTTTCATTATACCCAAGCGTTGACAGCGAACTCAGCCGCGGCAGCTGGATGACCGTCTTCGTCTGCTTACTCAGCACAAAGTCAATGCGGTACACACGCGGGCTTGGGTAGCGATGCAGGACGTCGACGGTGGTGCCGTCTGCCGTGCCCAGCCTGGCCTCCCTTGCGACAGCCGCGAACAACGTCGGTGTGAGATCCGTTACAACACGGAAAGAGGCGATGCGTCTCTGCGTGTCCTGCACCGTACACAGCCACTTCGTCCACTCGGGTGCATCAGTCGGGTTCTGCAGCAGCACAACGACTTCCGGCAACGGGTAGCCGTCTGCGATGGGCTTTTTTGCCACGGCGTTCGTCAGGGAAATCAAAGCGCTCAGCGGTGTCGGACACACCAGCAGGAGGCGTTGGACGAGGCGGTCGCGGTGGCCCAGCGTTTTCTCGCCCACCAACACGTACTTGAGGCCGAGGTGGGCCGACACGCCAGCTGCTACCATTGTTGCGTTGTGCGGGTTGAGTCGGGTGAGAGCGTTGCCCAGCCGCTTCAGCAGCGGCCCCACCGCAGCTCCGCTCACTTGCTCCTCCTGTTCGTAGGCTGGCACGCTGCTCATCTCTGTTGTGTCAGCCACGTAAATGGCGTGGGTAGTGTTCGGCTGCGCCTGGAAGATAAGCGAGCTGAGCGGCTCCCACTGCTGGCATGGGTGCTGCGGGGTGGCAGACTTCTTCGACTTGAGGATGATCAACGGCTCCTCTGGGGAAAAAACTACCTGGTAGCATGGGCGGGTGTTCGCGAAGGCGAAGAGGCGCACGCTTGTGTCGCGCGCCGTGCCCAAGACGTATTCCTGATGTTGCTGTTTATCTAGCCGACTCATTGTCGCGCTTGTGTTGCTGTTTTCCGTGTTGGCAGACACGGTGAAATGGAAGGATGCCGAGGAAATACACAGAGTTTAATGACGACAAAGAAAAAAAACTGTACAGCTCACTGACGGCGTGGGCACGTGGTGCTGCATGGCTGCAGATGGTTCGAAAACCACAGGAGCCGGTATATTACACAACGATGATAAGATAAGGTAAGCAGAGGTTGGTAGTAGAAGGGAAACAGCGGATTCTCACAGCAGTGTGGCTTTGAGAGAAGGAAGCCTAGACGTACATGAATTTCAAACCAGCCAGTGTGGAAACGCATAATACAAAACTCCAAAAGAAAGCAAAGTAGAAGAGCTGCCTTTCCTTTTTTGTTGTTGCTAGAAAATCGTGAGTTTTGTCTACAAGACAAAATTCCCCCCCCCCTTCGATTTATTTAACTTGGTTGTCGTAAGCTGTTATGAATAGTAGACTGCTGCGTGAGACTTTTCAACGTTGTTGATTAGACCGAGTTACTGCCTCCGCATGTTTCTCCCACCTTTCGAGATGTAAAACAGCAGAAATCGTAATCCAAAGCCTCATCAGCGTAAATCGTTTTATCCTGGCATTAGCCTACGTCGATCATTCGTCACTATTTTCGGCAACTTGCTTGTCA
Organism: Crithidia expoeki; assembly: GCA_900240875.1. Classification (NCBI taxonomy): domain Eukaryota; phylum Euglenozoa; class Kinetoplastea; order Trypanosomatida; family Trypanosomatidae; genus Crithidia; species Crithidia expoeki. The sequence goes on from OESE01000220.1 coordinate 940,532, forward strand.
CACGTAGATGAGGTCAGGACGAAGATCTCCGTAGATGTCGTAGAAGTCGTCCCACCCGCCACGCAGCACGTACACTACAGGAAGAGGGTAGCCCTTTGCTTTCTGCGCCATCGCAAATCGATTCGCACCTTTTGGGCCGCGTACGAGCGACTGTGCACAGTGGAACACCGCAATCTCCTTCTTTTCCTCGAATAGTTGCTTAGCCAGCTGCTCGTACATCGCAGTGGTGTAGCTTACCGTAGGGGCGTGGATGGAGTTGGCAATAAACCCGTTTTCCCTGTCCGTGTCACGGCAATCGACGACCGCCACCTTATGGAAGGAGTCAGGGCGGTCCAGCAGCTCAACCAGCTCGTCCGGACTAATGTAGTGGTAGTTGGCCATTATGAAAGCGCAAACAGGTTCAGGTAATTGCTACGCCTTTGCTGCTACCATCTAAAAACACAACGGTTTCGATGATTTGAGACCGAAAATCGAAGGGAGAAAAAAAGCGGGACGCAGACAGAGTCATTGCAACTTTGTTTGGCTCTACATCAAATTCGAGTTCCACAGGCCGTGGTGTCTCCATCCAGAAGACTCGCCCCCCGCCTCGAAAAAAAAAAAAGAAGACGGACGGACCTTTACGTGGCGCGCAAGGAAGCCCTTTTAGGTGTAAAATGAAGCCAAAGAAAGGAGATTTGTGGAGGCAATTGCCATCAATATGTACACGCCCAAACACCAAACCAACAGCTACAGTTGAGACAAGTACTCAGTGGGTACGCTCAATAATAGCGCATGGTGTCGGTCGTTTATTTTCGTCGTGAGCCTGAAAAGGCGGGCAGTGGAGAACAACGTCACTATTTAGCTCTTTGAAATCAAAAAGAAAGCAAAGTGAACTAACGATACACGAGTGTCAGTCGAACGTGTAAGGTCCTGGTAGCATCTCTGTGCAATCCAAAGAAAAAGAATGAAGTCGAATTATGTATTCTGGAAGCATTCGTACATAAACAATCAAATGATAATACAGGAACCCTGCGTGAAAAGAAAAAATGATGGAACTGGTGAGCCGAGCACAGTGAGACTCTAACGGAAATGGACTGCCCATAACGCGCGTACACACAGCAAAACACGACGTAGCAACAATTGCAGAAGTTAATTCTAAACAGCGAAGAAAGCAAAGGCATAATTGTGTGAATAATAAAGCAAAGGGCCGGAAAAGGGAAACAAAAATGGAAACGTATTAGCAGAAGAAAAAGGGGAAACATACGCAGCGGTCTGCGTTCGTCACACGCTCACAGAATGTTCAACATGAATGGCACAAACGTCGCACGTGACGGGGGCAGCAGCTTGTACGCGCGCTCGTCGCCAAGGTAGCGTTGCAGCACTTCTTCCATCACCGGACGCAGGTCGCGCAGGTTCAAAACAAATGCCGCTGCGATGTCGTACGTCGCTTGCAGCGTGTCCAGCAGCTTTCGCGCGATCGGCGCTTCCTCCAGGATGCGGAAGCCCATGTACACACAGGCCATCACATGCGGGTACGTCATCAACAGCATCTGCCGCACATGCTCCGCGTAGTAGGGCACAATGTACGGCTGAGGACGGTAGGCCTCCCCTTCGATGCAGTACAGGCGGTGCACCGACTCCAGCTTGTTCAGGTAGATGGCTGACACTTCGAGAAAAGCGTGGTGCTGATCCTCCTTGAACTTCAGCGTATCCTTATTGTCGGTGTAGGACGGGACGGTGCTGTCGAGCAATGCCACGTCACTGTTCATCCAAATCAGAAAGGACACCGCGTCCACCGACACGCTTGGGTTCTGCGCCGCAGGCACCGATGTGGTCACTGGGCTGCAGTTCGCCTCAAACGAGCTGTGACAGGACATAGACTCAGTCTCCGTGAGCTGTGGTAACTCGTCCACGACAGCCGTACCCGCATCGGCGGTGATGGCGCCTTTGCTGGACGACCAGTACGAACGCTGCAGGGAAGGCGTTGGTGTTGGGCCGCAGGTAGAAGCAGCGCTTGACTGTCCGTTGCAGCCGCTGTTCGCGATGGAGTTGTTAATGTTGATGCCTTGCTGGCGCCACTGTGCGGCGTGGCTCATATGGATTTTTGCGGAGAGGCGCACGAGGGTGCGTTCCTGCTCCGCCTGCTGCGGGGTGCGGCCGTAGATGTCGAGCTCCCACTTGCGGCTGAGGACGCGGTTGTACATCGCCTGCAGGTCCTCCTCCATCTGTGGGAAACTGAGGCAGTCGTTAGCGTCCCGCACGAACTGAGCAACGGACATGCGGTTGTTCTTCACAATGGTGTTGTGCAGATTAGCGTGCAGGAAGAGCAGAACACCAGCCATCGTGTCTGCGTCGTCGGCGGTGATGCAGTTCGGGTTCTGTCGGGCGTACTCAGCGCCGAAGCACTTCTGAATTGTCTCCCATACCTTCGACTCGAACATGGGGCGGTCCCACGACATGAACTTGCAGGTTGTGTCGCGCATGGCGACGTCGATTGGGACGTCAACATAGTTGAAGAAATGCAAGTACTCAATCAACACCAGGCGCGACGCCCCATCTTTCATGTTTACCCGCTCAAAGATGTTGCTGACCGAGTCGCGCGAAATACCCGGGTAGTCGAAGAGAAAGCGCGCAAAAAGACAGTAACTGGAGTTGCCGGGCGTCACCGTCGTCGGGTCGCTTAGCTCCGCCTCGGACGGCGGGATGGCAGCCATGTAGCCGCGACTCTCCAGAAACATCTTCGCGTCCTGCCAATTTCCTGCGTTGATGCGCTGCATAGCTTCCTGGGCAATGCGCTTGTCGTGCAGCAAATAGTGAATGTGCTTCCAGTGGTATTCGATGTTGCGGTTCTCGCCCCAGTGCGAAGCGACGAGGCCAGAGGGAGTATCCAGCACAGTTGTCAAGTTGCGCGAATAGAAGCCGACAGGGCTGCAGCCGGTGGTGCTGGCCGTAGTGGCCCCGTCGGCTCCGCCAGCGTATGTGGTGGCACTGGTGGCCTGTTCCGAGAAAGGCACTTCGTCCGAGTCCCAGTTATCTAAATAAGGTTCAGCCATATCGCCCAGAGCGCGGCTGCGCTTCCCGGTGCCATCTCTGGCGCCTTGCTGCTGCTCGCAGCGCTGTATCGCATTGCAGGCGCTACGGCGCAACGCCATGGCATACTCCTGCGGGTCCTCGGCGATCCAGCGGTGCATTGAGTGCATCAGGGTGTCAATAACCACCACACACTCGCTGCGCAGGAGTTGCTGCTGATCAGACGTGAGCCACGGGTAGGCGTCACCGTCTTCATTCACATGGTCCAGAAAGGTCATCTCCACCACGTGCTCCACTAAGAGCTCCAGCATCCCACCGTACTCGGCGCCAGCGTCGAAAGCCGGATTGCAGTCGTAGTTCACAAAAAACGACACGCAAAGGTGCGGCACGGAGAAGAGCTGACGAATCATCGCCAGCACGGCGTGCTTCTGACGAAAGGCGGCATACTTGGACACCATCAACGGCAGCAGGAAGGCCCCCAGTAAAGTGTGCAGCTCCCGCGCGAGATGGTAGTGCAGCTTGCGCAGCAGCATTTCCAGCAGGTGCAATGCCCGCTCAAAGAAGTAGAACGGTGCCGGCATCGCAAGGTTTTTGGACAGGCACTCCAGCAACTCATACTTGCAGGCGTGCATCACCAGAGACATCCACACAGCGCACCGGTGCTCCTGATGACAGTTCGCCACCGGAAACCCCTCGAAGGTGACCTCCAGCACCCAGAGACCGAGGTCCCGTGCGCGGATATCGGCGTTGGTGTCGCTGAGCGTCCCGGTGCACGGGCGAATAGCGTAGCGGCACATACGGCGCAGCAGCATCAGCAGATCCTTCAGTGAGCTCGGCAGAGCTCCGTCCGTGTTGTTGAGCGTCGAGAGTGCCTCTGTGACGAGAGACTCGTCGATGCTGCTGCAGAACAACAGGTGGGGATTGAAGGACAGGTTGGTAAATTTTGGGGAACCGCTGCTGGTGTTGCCGCCGTGGGCAAAGCTGTCACTGCTGAAGTTCATGGGCTGGGTAGCAAAGGCCACGGTGGAGCCGGGAGTTTTATTATTTCCGGGCTTCGAGGTACTTAACAGTGATGGTGAGTCACCCTGATGAATGAGGCAGTCCTTGTCGATCGGCCATGTGTTGTTGTCCTGGCCCTCGCCGAGTTGTCGCGCTGGAGACGCTGCGGAGGTGTGTGGAGTTGGAGCAGCAGTCGGTGCGTCGCCCACCACAGCGCGGCCCTCGCTATTCTGCGGGCCACGGTTGGGACTTCCAGCACAGCCATCACCACTACCGATGACGTGTGTGTTCACAGAAGCCAACGCGACGTGATTGTTGGTATTGCTGTTGCCGGCACTCCTTCGTGCCTCTGTCACCAACCCAGCCAATGGAAAACCACCCGTCCGTGGCACGTTCGGCGATGAGAGTACAATTGCCCTCTCCGCTGGCACGATATGCACCGGCGTAAAAGGCTCGTTATGGTCGACGTCTACGGTGTAGTCGGCGAGCATTGTGTCGGTGGAAAAGATGGTGTGCGACTCCGTGCTGTCGTCAGCGTCTGCTACCACCTCCTCACAGTCGCGCATCGTCACAAAGGCGTGCACGATATGGCGCACCGCCGCATGCAGAGCGAGGCGGGCCTGGTGGCGGACCGCCTCCTGCACTCCGTCGACCGCCACAGAGTAGCACGCCTCAATAGTGCGGATAGAAACATGATCGCAGAACGCGTCGTCCATCATGCCATCCGGGTGAAACAGCACATTGCTGCTGCACGGTGTTGCTGTTGACGTGTCGCTCTCGCTGATGAGCGCATTCAGCAGCCGAAGTGCACGGGTCTGCACCAGCGGTTCTGCGAAACTCTGCGTCATACATTCACACAGACTGTAGTACACGGCAGCTCCAACGGACACAACGATGCGGCCGGTCCGCCGGTGTGCCGCAGCAGTAAGCCCGCTGTTGCCGCCCCGACGACCTCTGCGCTCGCCACCTGTGACGCGACCCCCGGCTCCGCTACCACCGTTGCCGCCGTCGCCGTTCAACAGGGAGGGATCTACGATTAAGGTGAGGCTGAGGTCCTGCGGGATGGCCACCGCGCGCAGTAGCGCCTCCGTGGCAGTGAGTGCAGCTTCCGTCAGCTTGCGCCGCTTCCAGAAGGCGGCACCGAGCACGAAACTGTAGAGGGCAGCCGTCTGCTGAATTGTGCATAAAGGAAAGCACGTCCCGGCGGTGCGCAGATGCGACTTGCTCGCTGTGGACGAGCCGGTCTCCCCTTTAGCGCTGTCTGCCGTTTCCCTTATGGAAGTGTTCGACACGTGTTTTTTCGTCCAGGTGTCCTCAGCGTCGTCGCGTGGACTCTCCCACCGCCGACCGTCCAGCTGGAGGGGCGACGATACCGCCGGCCTCGTTACACGCTCGTCGCGGGCAGGCAGCGGCGGTGCGGTACTTGCCGATGAGGGAGTTTCGGCGGAGACGCTCTGTATCGCAGGGGAGATGTGGTGCGAGGCACCGGCCCCAACGTGGTGATGGCGGCCGTTACTGCAGGCACGGTCGGCACTGGACTTCCGAGCGCCGTGGACTTTACCGGCAAAGCCGTGCTCTTCCGTGCTGGAAAGCACGGGTGGCGGGGCGGAGTGCGCACTCGTGGCGCGGTGGGCGGCTGTTGCTGCTGCCTTGGTGGCAGTGAGGAGAGCGGAGTCAGCGAGCCTCAGGCCCTGTCGCAGCTCGGTCTTGGTGGTGGTGCGCGTGATTGTAGCGTCAACGCGGCGACGCACCTCGTGGAGCACCACACGACAGGCCTCGATGGCGGTGCCGAGGGCTTCTGCGGACGCCATCCTACTGCTGAGCGTTGATGAGGAGGAAGACACAACCATTTCAAAAAATATGTTGCTCGGTCAGACAACGAAAAAGGCCCAAAACTCGCGATGATGGGGTAAAAAGCAATGTCGAGGGAAATTAGAGTGTCAATTGCTTCCGCTTGTGCGGAGTCCGCTCATGACTGTCCTCCGTTGAGTGCTTCTCCCAATCGAAAATGGCCTCAGCCAGTTGGCTGTAAAAGCGTAAGCTGGAAAGCCAAACGCAGCTTTAGTTAATTCGAATTAGGTTTAGTAGCGCAACTAAACAAACGGTAGAGAGTTGAGTCGTTTTAAAGAAGGAGTAGGGCTGTAAAACTGTGAGCAGCAAAAGGTTGAAAGTACCGACGTCCGAGTAAGAAAAAGAAAAGAACGATAACTGGATTACCATGGAAAGAAGTATGAGGCGGAGAGATAGGAGGAAGACAAGAAGCAGAGAAGAGTTGAGCAGCTTAATAAGTGGAAACAACCAATTCAAGAGTTCTTTGTATTGTATCCAAAAGCGCGCTTTGGCACTTCAATCTAATTGCGTGAACAAAGTGTACTTCATCTCAACGAATAGACTACCATGAAGAGAGAATTCAACTTTGATCGTAGCTGCCCATGCATTTCGTTGGCATATTTAATTCTGAACGTTTGTCAGCAGGACAAACGATGATAAGATTCCTGTATTGCTTTTCCTCTCAAATGGACTAACTTGAACCGCTCAATTGAACTGTAGAATTACGGTTTCAGGCAATCGAGTAACGCCTCAGGAGCTCTACAGCTTTGCCCCACACGCGCCTCTCGTGCTCGTTGTTCCCCTGCCGACCTGTGGCGCCGCCTCTGTGAGTAGTACTTGCGTCGACGATCGAGTCCCCCAATTCAGACGAATACGACGTTCTCGAGGCTGCGTGTGAATCATTCAACTTGGACTGGAGAAAGCTCATGGGGGGTCTGTCGATTCGCCGCCGCATAAGTGAGTCTTCGCTTTCAAAAGCGGCCGTGTTAGCACGGTCATGCAAAGCGTTGTCAGCAGTAGTATTGTCACCATTACTTCCAGGGTTGCTATACGCGTTGTAGTATCGATGTTCTGTTAGGTCACCTGTCACACTACCTTTGCTTGTTGTCCGCAACACCTCTTCTGCTACCCGAAGCGCTGAACGAAGCGCTGACTGCGCAGACCCATCCTGAGACACAGACACACGTCTAGTACGAGCAAGCCGGCTTGCAGAAGGCGATGGAATAGAGACCGCGCTATCGCTATCTTCACTCCTGGCGCTGCAACAATTTCTGCTGGATTCCCTTTCTTTGGCATCGATTGCAAGGTGGACGGGCGACTGAGCCGGTGTCCAACGATGAGGCGAGGTTTGTGTCTCGGCATCTCTCGCAGCAGAAGCGGGCATGAACGATTGAGCACTACTTCTGGCAACACACGGTGGCGAGGGCTCTTGCCGGTCCGCCGAGGCCACACGCCGATCCTGAGAAGCCGTGGTGCTTCGAATAATGGGTGATGAAGCGCCTTCTTGATCCTTCCCAGGTGCTGGCGGTTGTACAATGGCGCCAACATCTGCGGGAAATGGCGTCGCAGCAAGGGACGACGGGGCTGGCTTCAAGAGGTGGATGCGCGTCAAAAAGTGCCTTCGTCGTTCTTCCTCGAGTGTTCGTCGCAGCGCTAAACACTCTTGCCGGCTGCGGGTGAGCGTTGCATGGCACTCGGTGAAAAAGCGATCGAGCAAACCGTGCCGCGCTGTATCACACGAGGTGAGGGTCATCCTTCCCTGAGATGCAGGAGCACGTTTAGAAGGCAACATGCATCCACCGACCCCTTGATTCTCCAGTGTTCGGCGCAGTGTCGCCACTTCCTCGCGGAGAGCAGAAACTTCTGCGTGTGCCTCCAGAAGCTCCTCGCTCTGCGACAATTCAGGCCCTTCTGTTTTCACGACTGAATGGCACTGGTAGCTCTGTGCTGATGGCCGTTCCTTCTGCTCTTGTTGCTGGTGCAGCTTTATGAAGCTCATGACAGGCAGTACCAGTGTTTCGGTGAGTTCGTTGTAGAGGTCCTGCACAACCTCTAAAAGAACCGACGGGACATCTTGATCATCCCCTATGTTCATGATAGCATCCAAAAGTTGCTGCGTAGCAGTTGGTGCCGCAGCGGCAGCGGCACGAGACATGTCCACAGCGAGCCTCTCCACATCAAGCGGTGGTGACGACAACGATGTGGTGTTTCGAGGCCCAGGTGGTAAAGCGCTGCGCGACTGGGAAGCAAAACGGGCAGCGGCTGCACTTCCGAGTTGTTCTGACAAAGCGTTTTCCACCACACGAAGCGTAGTCTGCGCCTCCTCTGCTGTCACACGGTAGGCTTCGAGTTCGGCGTAAGTCTCGCTGCGCTGCGCTTGCAGCAAGGCATCGACCTGATTCATTATCTCCGCCTCAAACTGGCGCTGCTGCTCCTCCGTGAAAATCACACCACAAGACGTGAAAGCAGGAGGCGTAGCGGATGCAGTGTGAGCAGGGTGCTGAGTCTCCAGCGATGGTGTCGGAACCGGTTTCTCTTCGTCCTCATGGCTTAATTGCGCGTACTTTGCTCGGATTTCAAATGGCGCAGGTTTGAATGAAAGCGTGCTGCGTGCATCATCGACTCGTTCGAACGGCGCTGACACATTGGTTTTCATTGCTTCCGCATCATCACGTGGAGCTGCAAACGACAAAGAAGAGGGCCGCTGCTGCTGCATAACAGGTGGCGGTGTTTGCAAGGCACGGACGGATGGCGTCACAGGCCCTGCCCGCAGGCCGTTGGAAAAAGCGCTTCTCGAAAACGGCGGTGGTCGAAGGAGTTTTGCGGAGGACGATGTGTGGGGCGTGCCATTTCGATCCAGACCGCTACTACTTACATTTAGTGGTTCAACAGCATTGTTTTGCATAACTTGCTCGCCATCCCGTTGTACAGCACTCATTTCATTTGGTGGTGTCCGCGCAGTCTCGCTCTCGTCTATGTTGTAAGCTGCTTTGGAAAGGTAGTAAGAGAGGAGACGTCGTGGGGAGTCTGCGATGGCCGAGGAAGACGATGATACCGTTGCATCATGCTGCCGCTCGCCCACGTGCACCGCACGAGATGGGGACTTGGCGAGAAGGGGTTTGCGCAGAGATGTGGATTGCGGCCTTGAAGCCATTACGTCGGTGTAAGACCGAGAAGCTGGCACGTGAGTGTCAAAGACGAAGACAAAGAGAAAGGTGGTAAAAACGCACTGGAGATCTGACCAGTGGTGTAATAATCTAAAGCGCTCTAAGAAAATGGGTGTACGGATGCGCTTAAAAAGGTGAGACGATAATCTAAGGTAACGCAAAAGTCGGTACAATAAAACACGCTGGGGTGCACCAAAAATGTAAGCGGGGCAGAGTGACAAAAGGCCGTAGTTGATGAGACGGGTCCAACACTTGAAAGGTTTAGGCTGCTCACAACGCTTAATCATAATAAAGATGGGTTCATACCACAAATTAAGACACGCAGGCAGAGAAAAGTAGAAAAGCAGGAAGTAAAAGTAGAAAGTGTCGCCGCGGATGGCAAGCAACGCGTCTCAACGCATGTTTTCTGCTAAGTGATCTTTCCCTCTTTTTTTCAGCCGCCTAGAAAACTAACAATGCACGTTTCCCTTCGCTTTTCACACTCACGACGTTGATACCACCGCTCTTGCAGTCTGTGAACACGTGCATAGCTTGAGAGAAAAAAGGGTGACTTCCCGTAATTTTCTTTCGTCTTTTTTTTTTTGGTAGATGTTTTAGACACGAAAACACCGTGAGGGGGGCAGCAATCTGATCTCCTTCCAGGCAAACTCGACGAAATCAAGATAGAGTTGAAGAAGAGAGCCGGACGCAGAGCCATCACGGAAGGACATTGAACAACAACAAAGCATGGGCATTGATGAAAAAGGAAAAAGGAGAAAAGTAACACTCGCTGGGCGAACGTCGCGAAGCACTCACAATGAGCATAAAATAGCGCCGACGCATGACCCTCGCTCTCCCTCCCTCTTTCTTTATTTGACGTGTCCATTAGGTGATGGATTTGCCGCTTTTCCTTTCATTTCCGTTTCCAGTGTTTCCAAACATGCAAACTAGAGGGAAAAAAAGAAAAGAGAAGCCTCAAACAAAGAGAACGAAAGAGGAGCTGGCGGCGCATCTGCTTCCGCCTGCAATTCGCTTCGCTTCTTTAAAAAAAGGTCGTATTTCGTTGTGCGTCATTAATTTCTTTGGTCTCGTACTTTATTACTTGTACCCGACGCTGGCGTAGCCGACCCAGTGGCGCAGCGTGGCGATAGCAGTAGTGCCGAGGCCTATATCTTGCACCGGAATGTGCTCACGTCCGTCGACACTGGTGCCGTAGGAAACCAGCTTGCCTTCCAACGAAGGGGCCTTCAGAGCTTCCTGCAAAAAGTATGATGTCAGCAGCCCACAGGGGACAGAGTAGCGTCCGCACCACGTCCATTTGTACTCGCGGAAGTCTTCTTCGCTGACGGTGCACTCGGTGAATGCTTTCATTTTGGCGACCGTCAGGGGGCCAGTGAGACAGTCGTTGATGATCCTGTGCTCGTGGTTCACGGCCTGCTCGTAACCCCTCTGGTCTACACCGAAGTCGCAGCAGTGCCTGCCCGGTCCCCAAGCTTCGTCACCGTAGTGCACGGCGTCGGTCGAGATGACAATGGCGAAGTCGGAGCCCCACTTCATGTCGTGGCTGCCTGTCACCTTGGCAATCGCCTTGCCCAGTGTGCTCGCCAACTGCTCCATTCGGCCAAACGACATGTAGGGCACCACGATCGGCACAATCTCAATGTCGCGGTTGTAGTACTGCAGGAAGGGAATAATAGCTTCGATGGAGTGCTCAATGCGCTGCATTTCCTCGTGAACCTGGTACAATCCTTTCGGCAGCTGCTCCACCACCTGTTCACGCAGCGGAGACACCTTTACAGGGCCGTACGGCATCGCCCAGGCGTCGTAGCTGTCGAAGATGAGGTCGTTCTCCAAGTTCAAAAGCCGCGCACGGTGCGCAACACCAAAGAGAAAAATCGTCCTGGCCTTGACGTGGCGCAGCAATCCCATGTAGTAGCGACCCACATAGGTGTAGTCATCGTGCGGGCACACTGCAACACGCCAGACAGGCTGATCCACGTTGGCCACCGTGTCCTCGCAGTGCGAGGCTTCCGCCTCCTTCCTCATGCGAGCCACCACCTCATCCATCTGCTCCGCGGTGGTGGCGAAGCCCACTGGATCGACCATCTGACGAACGTGACTGTACATTGTGGCTGAGAAGATAATAAAAATGAGAAACAAGATGTTCTGTTTTCAGCGTGAAAAATTAAACCTGTGCGAGAACTCGACTCACCCGTAGGTGTTTGTCAATGTCTTACGATTTGTAGAGCGATAAACTGTGTGTGTGTGTGTGTGTGTGTGTGTTGGAGAAACGCAGCGGATGATGAAAGACGGCTTCAATTGCTTCGACGCAACATTTCCATACTTCCCGTTGGAAGAAAGAGAAAAGGATGGAGAGTTACTTCAAAACTGCTTGACTTTCAAGTTGACTAGCGCATGCATCGGATGACACTCGAATGAGCATTTTGTACAATCGAGAGCTGGAGAGTGCATCTTTTCGTCAGGGTATAAAAGCCCGCACGATTAGTATTCCAAGTGGCGGCTCGCACGCAACTTAGCAGCTTTTAGTTTTCTCTTCCATTTGGTTTGATGTTGTTGCCTGTTGCGCCAACTCGAGTTTCTGCAAATTCAAGGTGTATGGACACAAAGAGTGCACAAGAACGTTTTCTAAGAGTAGCACACCATCATTACGAGGTTGCCTCGTTCGTGTGAAACTATTGAAAAAGTAAAGCATGATAACTGGTGATCAAGAAGCGCGAGAGGGGAGCTATTAAATAAGAACTTTTGAAAAGGATAAATCCTCGCTCTCACGATGAAAGTCAAGCGTGCTCGCTGCATGATGAGCAAAGGTAAACGTAAGTTATATATGAGGGCAGGAAAGACAAAGGAAGTCATACGAAAGAAAAATAGGAAGAACCAAGTTCAAAAGCGCTGTCACTGGAAAAGGGAGAAGAGAAGAAGCAAGACAAACGGATGGAAGAGGTAAACAAAAGAAGCCACTGGACCTCAAGAAGGTTTCGAGAAAAGAACTCGATCAGAAAGACGACTTCAGCGTGGACAGAACGCACAGAACAATAAGAAACATACGGAGAGGGAAACGAGCTATAGCAAAAGCTACAAAACTCATACGCAGACAGAAAACGTCAAGCGCGTCGGTAATATAGAAAAGAGGACGGAAGAAAACAATTCGCATGCGTCGAGAATTTTGAGCAAGCGGGAACCCGGCGTATAAAGCAGTAAAGCGATGAAGACCGAAAGAGGTACCGTGACAACACCGTCGCAAGTAAACACAAACAGGAGAAGAAAAAATGACGTACAGCGGAAAGGGAGAAAGAACAGGACGGCAGATCTTCGCAAAACGGATAAAAAGTGTCAAAACGTGAACGAGAAGGAGAAAGACCCAAATTTTAACAATGTCGAATTGAGCATCGCAGCGATTACGATGCAGCACAACCACCGCAAGCTAGCCCTCTCTGTTAACCAAAAAGCTCGAACCCTTCTCTGGACACTTTTCTACAGGACTCACATCACTGTACAACAGGCTGCGTCTGACGTCTTCGCCTGCTTCGTCTTTGGTGGCGCGGCTCCGTGTTTCATATTCGTTGTTTTGGTTGGCGACTGCGATGCAGACTCTATTGGCTTTATTGATGCCGTTGCCGACGGGGACGCAGAAGAAGTCGCTGTGAGAAGCCTGTTGCCCGCCTTGAACACAGCTGCCGATTTGCCGTTCGTACCGTAAGTAGTTGCCGGTTCTGTCGTTCCTTGAGGTGCGGCAGAGGAGGTAACCTGCGGTGGTTTCCTTCTGGTGCCGGGTGGTGTGGTCGTCGCAGCTCCAATACGATTCTCCCTCTCGTTGTTTTTCACCGGTTTCGCGCATTGAACGTTTTCCTTGAGAGGTGTCGGCGGGGGCGAGTCTCCTGCCGATGGTGGATGCGGTGACGGAGCAGCTGTTAACGCTGTTGCTACTATTGCTGTTATCGTCTCTGCTCCTTCAGCTATATGGCGTGGACTGTTGGTGGTGTTGCTGCCCTCGTGAGACAGGGCGCACGTCGGGGCACGAGGCGGTTGAGTGGCCATTAGTGTCGGCATCGATGCCGCCACCGCCACGACCTCCTGAGAAGTACCTTGCTGCAGATCAGTGGGTGAGGTGCTGTGCACAGCGATAATGCGGTCAAACTGTGGTGAGAAGGAGGCTTCTCGTGTCGGGGTGCGAGAAGGTGAGACGGTCGTGGCCGTAGCTCGCGGTGTCGCACTGCTTAACGAGGTGGTGGTGAGGGTGGTGGTTTTAGCAGCAGAGTTATCCGGCGCGGAGAGCCCCTGCGTGGAGGTGGAGCGCACAGGGTGGTTGGCGGTCGGACTACCGCTGCGCTCAAGGTACAGCGGTGGCATTGTTGGCGTGGTCTCTGGGGAAAAAGCCTCTGCTGTTGCCGGTTTGCTGGATGCAAGAGCATCATGTTTTACTCCTTTGCCTGAATTGGTGCTCTCAACGGCGAGATCCTCGGTGAAAGGCATGTGAAGCCTGTGGAGTTTGCGATCCATCACCACCGCGGAATGACCACCCAAGTTTTTATTTCGCGTCGATGAGATGGTAGCGGTGGTAGTCAGTGTGTTCGACGACTCAGCGTCGGACACGGGCGATGACGGTCGTGGTACTACGGGAAATGATATGCTGTCCTTCTGAGCTGGCATCGGAATAAGCGGCGCCGTCTTGAGTGCACGAGACGGCCCTTCCGCTCCACTTAAGCAACTGACGGTTGCTCCCGTGTGCTGTGGCCTCAATGCAGAGGAAGGGCGAGCGGTCGTGATCCGCGAACTCGGCCCTGTCTGCACCACAGCCTCGATCTTGTTTCCCTCTGTGGTTAACACAGTGGGCTTCTTCTGACTATTGCTAGTTGGGAGTCTTTGAGCAGGCGCCGCCGGAGCCACATCGTTAGACTCTTCGTTGGCCGAGGTCGGAAGTGGTTGTGCACCGTTGTCAGCGACGGTTGTGAAAGCAGTAGTGGTGGTGGTGACAGCAGCAACGGTATTGTTCGGAGCCTCCGGCGTTGCCAGGGGTCGAGATGGCGATCCTAGTGTCTGATTCAATACTACTCTCTCTAGCACAACTCCTGTCGGAGCGGGGGACGAGGCGGTGTTGGTGAGCGTCGTCTGGACTTGTAGGGCAGCTGCACCCACCTGCTGTGGCCCAGTTGGGTTGTTTTGAGCGGGTGCTGGTGCTGCCCCGTTTACTAAAAGCCTCGTCTGCGCAAGCCCCTCGCTTTTTTTCACTAGCGGTAAAGATCGTTTGGAGTCAGACGACAGGGGCGTGGAGGGGCTACCGTTGGCTACGCTGCCTTGGCGATTGCGCACGCGTGATCGGCGCTGCGACGGCACCGACTCCTCATGTGGAGACGGGACCCGCGGCGTGGCGTCGCAGCCGTACGTAACGGCGGAGTTACAGGAATGTGTTGTGGCACCAGATTTTGTGACCCCGCCTGAGATCGACAATTCCATCTCCAGACTCGGCGCCAGCGCCTCGCGCGACTGCGGGGCGCCGTTGAAGAAAAGCAACGGTGGGGTGCGCAGCGAGTCGCTTAGCGCACTGCGGCCCCCCTCGCTCATCGCAGAGGAGATGGAGTACTGAAATCCACGTGCGTCGGCCTGCTGCGAGTTCATCGAGTAACTGCGCGGTCGTGACCGGCACCGCACCACCACCTGCTGCTGTGGCTGCAGTAGACCGCTCGTGCTGCTCTGCGAGAGCAGAGATGCGGAACGGGTGGTGCGCGACTGCATGTGGGACGGGTTATGGGATTCGTTGTAGCGTGCACGTCGCAGGAAGCCTTTTGCGATTTTTTTCTGCCGTTGCGAGGACTGCAACGTCGCCATCGGCGGCGAAGTGTCGCCCTCCACGGCATGTCCGTTCAGCGAACCCTGGCGGCTGTGCGGTGTCATGAAGCAGGGCGAGTTGGAGGTGGAGAAGGTGGTATTGCCGAGCGTGTACGCAGAGGGCTGCCCTGCGGTGTTGATGTTCGTACCCTTCAGTTCCTTTCTTTCTGTCTGAGCCATCTTATTACCCTTTCGCCGCTGGTCCTTCCGCTGCTGCTGCTCCTGCTTAATGCGTTTCAGCTTCTCCCAATAGTCAGCTTCCCAAAAAGTCTCCTCGGCGTCTGGTACGGGGCGGCGCACGCGCACGGCGTTGGTGGCAAGCTCCAGCGTTTCATCGATCGGCACCAGCTGAAGGTAGTCGCAGGGGTCGGAGAGCTGCGTCTCTGCGGTCGCGAGTGGCGGCGCCGTTGCGTCGCTGGACACTTCCCTACTCAATCGAATGACAGGGAGGTCGTTGTACGCCCCTGCCAGGTCACTCACGGAGCATCCAGTCGCCTCGCTGAGCTGGATGACTGTGGGCGGCATGTACACAATGCTGAAATCGCTGAACTGTGTTTTTGAGAGGTAAGGAGTGCGGGCGATCGTTGAGGCCCATGCATCTGGCCCGGCGCTGCTAGCAGAAGTCGGCACGTCAGCGGGTTGGCTTGGCTGCCAGGGTAGCGCCGTCCGCGGCGCAGGAGACGAGGAAGCGAGAGGGGGAGTGGTGGACACATGAACAGTTGCCGACATGAAGTAATGAGTTAAGAATGAGAGACAAATTCAGGAAAAAAAAATTGACGTCAGAGCAAAATGAGACGAAGGTAATGTGTGAGTGCACCTACCTCACTTGCTCTATAATACTTGGAAGCAACGTCTTTGTTATATATAGGAAGAGACAAAACAATCAATTAGAGGCCAGCGGCGAGAGTGGAAGAAAACGAAAAGAAAAAGAAAAAGTAGAGAGACGGTAGCTAAAAACAGACCTCGCCCTCTAACAGTTGCTTTTAAAATTGTGGTAAAGGAATATTGCCTCTATTCTACGGAGAAACAATAATGATAATATTAGAACAGGTTTTCTGGAAAAACAGAAGCTGCGGGACCAACCTACGATTTCGACTGCGTATGTGCGTGTGTGACTAGGACAACAGCGGATTCGAGGAGCTAAACAAAGCACTGAATTTGTATAAGGTGTTCGACAATACAAAAGACAATAATGATGATGAAAAGCGGTGCAAGAAAGACAAAACAAAAAGACAGAATTACTGCGAGGCCAAGCGCCTGCCCCTGTGTAGAAATTTAAAAAAAATTAAGATAATTGCCAACAGCAAAAAAAAAAGATAAATATATACATATATATATATATATATATATTATGTGTGTGGGTGTGTGTAAAAGAAGTGCGTTGTCCAACGTGCGAGCGTTTCAGCTACATTTATATAACAAACGAGCGGTGCTCCACGCCGGCAAAGCTACGGAGTGGCTTTACTGTGTTAATCCCTGTCAGCTTTGAGGTGTTATTTCGTGAAGGGAGAAAAGGTATAAGGAAAAAAAAAATGGATTCTAAAACCACAAGGTAATTTCATGATTCATTTAATTTTGAAGAACGGAAACATGAACGGCAAAAGAAAAAAATGAAAGCGCATTGGGAGTTAAATTCTTCGTCCATTTTTTTTTTTCGAGCGTTGCTGAATCGTCTTCGCTTCACAATCACACATTTCAGTTTACAAGCTATGAATTCTTGGCGGGTGGAGATGACGACAACGCCCAAGGTAAACAACACAGGCATTCCTCTAGTGGGCAGATTTTCTTCTCCCTAGCCTTGAAAACTCCTTTTTCACCTCTATCTATTCCCATCACGTTTTTTTTTTTTTTTACCACGTTTAGTCTGACAATTAAAACCTAAATAAAAACAGTATCAACCGTAAACAGGCACACACTTGTAAAAACATCAGCGAACTACATATTACAGAATTAAGAAAGACGATCTGTGGAAGTAAGAGAGCCCCGCAGTTGTAATCTGGCTTAGCCCTCCTAGAATCTCAAAGTTCTACGTATCAGTGTGCTTTACGTCCACCAATGCACGATCGCATCATCACCTTTCTTATCCGTCCGAAAAACAACTCTGTTTCTCTCCTTCCTGTTTATCTACGTGTTTTTCAGTACCACTATGTTCGGTTCTCAATAGAGTCGGGGGATGGGAAGGAGGCGCTACGCGAGCCCGCGCCGCGCTCCAAAGACATGAGCAGCGTCGATGGCCGGAAGAGAGGCGGGCAGGGTTTGGGTCCCGCACTTCCATCAGCATCGTCACCGCTGCTATGCTGTAATTGCTGTGGATGGCTCGCAATATTGACAGTGGTGGCCGAAGCCGCAACCCCGCTTGTCGCGCAGACGTACCTAGCAAAATTCTTGCTGCACCCACGTTCGCCTCCGGCAGCCGCGGCACCCGTCGCACACTTGAGCTCCTCCGCCAGTGTCGACATACTCGTCTCCAACAACGGAGCTGCGAGCGCAGACTGCGACCACGGGTGCAGCACCGTCGAGTCAAGCGGCAGCAGCGGCTCCACACCAAACGGCGCAACAGCGCTCGCACCCTCCTCCCCCAAAATCTCGGAAGAGGCGGACAGTAAACTGCGCAAGTAGGACAGGACAACTTGCAGCCGCTGCGCCTGAGTTGCATCCGCCGCAGTGGCGGAGCTGCACACCCTCAGCGCATCCTCGTAGCGCTGCAACAAAATGTAGAAGGCGATCAGCACCAACTCGCGCTGGCTGACGTTCTCAGCAGCCAGCAGTGTGCGCTCAATCGTGGCGGCCACGGGGCTGCCGATCTCCACCCACCCACGCAGAACTGAGACATCGCGGGCGGCCAGCGCGGCAAAGGCGAGGGGCTGCGCAGCTAGGTCCCGCAGCAGCGCAGACCCGCGCGTCGCCTCATAGAGCGCCTCGATCATTCGGTGTGATCCAATTCGCACGGCAACGCACAGCAGCCGCATCGACACCGACAGCGGCACGCTCTCCGTCGCGGCGGTGTAGGCGGCGAGGCAGGAGGGGACCATGTGCATCAACACGTCCAGCGCCGCCACGTGGGCGAGGCCGTTTAACACGGGCGCCAGTAGCTTGTGGAAAGGTGGTGCACCGAGGTGGTGCACGGCGTTGCCGAGGATGGGCAGCATTGGCACGTCGGCCGCCTCTTCGCGCTGCTCCGCAGGGTTGATGCCGTGATCAACGGCGTAACACACAAAAGACCACACATTCAGCTCAATAGACTGCCCAAAGAGGAGGAGAAAGGACTCGCGCCACTGACGCTGTTGGTGCTGCATGTCATGCGACAGCATCGCTGTGTTGGCGTCGCCGGCACAACCCATGACTTGGTAACTGTAGTAGAGTACAAAGAGCGCGTACTCTGTCGTGAAGGTGTCCATCTTGCTCAACACTGTCGCCATGGTGCACGAGGCGTCAGCTGCTGAAAGGCCCAGCTGACTGAGTAAAACATCTACGCAGAGCTGCGTGGGAGACTCCCACATCGCCAGCTCTGACACTGCACTTTGATACACACTGCCGCTGCGGAAAGTGTCCCGCATCAACACGTTCCACTGCATCTGTGCGACTTTACTGATCGCCGCCGCCTCCTCCAGACGCAGCACCTCGTGCACCGGCCTCGTCACGGTGTCAATGACGCCCAGGCGAAGCAACAAAACATAAGCGGACAGCTGCCTGTACAACCGCGCCGCACGCTGCAGCAGACGATAAGGCCAGCTCTCGTTCGGGGTCAGATCGGTGACACTCATCGACTGATGCTGCCGGCGCAACAGCGCGTACAAGGCGTGCTGAGCCTGCATAAGCTGGTGCAGCAGCGCCTCCGCGTCGTCTTCGTGAGACATTTGCTGCGCTGCGGTGTGCAGCTCGCGCAGAAGGCTCTCACACGCACGGCAGTGCTGTGCCAACTCGCTTTCTGGGCAAACCATAATCGCCTCAGCGAAAACGACGCGCTCTGTAGCAGCGGGAGAAGCCCCTGTTTGCGAAGTACGTACTGATGAGAAGCGCGGCAGCGCCGCCACGTACAGCGGGCCTTTACCGCGTGCACCCTGAGTGAGAATGTGGTACTGTCCGCGCTCAAAACGCACGCCGTACAGCTGCTCATTATATAGCATCCACTGCAGCCGCCACTGCACCGGCGGTGATGGCAAGATGGTGGTGCTGCAGTAGCCATTGCTGTTGTCTGCAGCGTCAGCAGCCGCACCCACACGCACTGTGCCGTAGTACAACAGTGAATGACGCCCACCCTCCGACCCCGCGCTGCACGTGAAAGCGACATGAAAGATCGGCGCACGAGGATCAGCATTCACCTGAATGTCTTGTATTAAGATGTTTTGCTCAGTGGTACCCGCCAGCTGCGTGTGTAGTACCTGCTCCGCGGTCATGGTCGCCTCGGTTGGAAGCTCTTCTGAACTCTGCCCCAGATCAGCCTGCTGCGATTCCTCGTTGTCCTTGTTGTGGTTCGGTGACTTGGTGTCCTGGGTGGGACGTGCCTCCGCACACTGTACCGCCACCACCGAACCGTCCGCATAGATTACCCACAACGTCGACGCGCCGCTCCACGCAACCCGCCGAGGGGTTGGAGAAGGCGTAGCCTTGTTGGTCGATGTTGTCGGCGATGCGATTTGAGGTAGATGGATAGTGTGGATAATGCGCAGGCGGCTGCGCTCAGTCGCCGCCGCAAACGCACGCCGTGCCGCTGCGGTGCGGGATGCCGCCGTGGAAGAAGAGGTCAATTGTTGCTGCTGCTGATCCTCTGAATCGAACCCGTCGTCGTTTTGATCGGCAGCTTGTGGAGGCCTGTTCAACATTCCGCACAGCACCGCCACACCACTGGACAACACCACCGTCACCTCCGCCCTGCCGACGCGTCCAGGCCCCATGCAGCACACTTGCTGGTTATCAAAGCGCATCCTCTGCAGATTTCCCAGTTGCGGGGTGCAGGTGCAGAGTGTTTGGGCATCCTGGATAAAGGCAGCGATGTCGAGCGTCATGGAGCCCGGCGTGCCAGACGACTCGACGCGAAAACACTGCATCGGGCACGCAGCGGGGTCTACACGAGTATCGGATGCAGCAAGCATGGCGACCTCTGCACTGAGCCGCACCTCCGCCATACGTTGGCATCCAGAGAAGAAGACAACTTTCGACGGCCCGTCCGCGCGCACCTTGTAGGTGGATGTTGGATCCGCCTTCGACGTCGTTAGCGGTGTGACGCGGCAGGCGATGATCGCAGCGCTGCTCACGGCCGCCTCGGCGACATATTCACGTTGAGTGTCTAAGGCGGCATCGGCGAGCTGCGCCCCGGTGTAGGTGTGGGCGACTACCCGTGATGACAGCGGCTGAGCGTCGTTCTGGTCCGTCGCCGCCGGGTCGTGAACGAGGTGGTCGACGCCGTTGGAGAAAGAGACAACCATGCTGTTGTCGTGCCCGCAAAAGAAGGCAGCATCGACGGGCTGCACCGTCAGCCTACGCTTCTGCAGCATTGTGTAAAAGTATAGAGCCGCAGTCTTTTTGTTTTGCTTTTCTGATCAGCAGTGGGTTTTCACAGAACCCACAAAGTCTAAACGAAGTGGGATGTAAAATCCACGCAGTGCAACGCACAGCAGCACTGTTGTGATACGCTAATATGTGGTTCTTCTTGAATTCTGTACGAAGAGGGAAGGAAGAAAAAAAGTGGGTGTGTTTTGTAGGGCAACCGATAAATACAATCGGACAGCAGCCAAAGCGATAGCAGAAAGGGAGAGAGTTGTTACCGAAAGAGATGCAAGGTCTGGGCCGCGGCAAGGTTGGCAGTTCAGATAAAGTTACGAAGAACGAGCATACCAGAAATCGTCAGTGCAAAATGTGTGAGAGTCCTAGACGAGAACAAGAACAACTAAAAGTATCGTTTAGTAAATTATCATCTGTGCGTAGTAGCTACTTGCGTCAGACACGGTGAGGCAAAGCAGCACCAGCGAAGTAATATGTGTAAATGGAACGGAGAAAACACGCACTAAAAAAAAAAAGAACATCCACCGGTCTAGCTATGGTCACAAAAGAGGATCTCAATGATATTCATGCCGTTGATCTTGTTGTTCGGCACCAATCACGTTACTCTCCTCCCAGCGTTGGCAAAGCCGCAGGAAGAGTTTTGCCGTCAGTGCGGCGTCGATCATCGCACCGTGGTACCCCGTCGCGCGCTCCTCAGCACCGTCGATGCCCATAAACCTACAGATGGAGTTGAGGTTAGGTGCGACATGCGGGTACGCCTTGCGCGACCACTTCATGGAGCACGTGAGCGGGTAGTCCACATCCCACACGACATAATACCCGCAGCTCTGAAAGTGGCGCTCGAGAAACGACGCGTCGAAAGATGCGTTGTGGGCGACGAGCGGAGGCAACTGCACGGCAAGCAGCTGTGCACACCCCAGAATGTCTCCCGCCTCCTGTGAAAGCGAGGCGTTAGTCTGCAGTGCTGACGGCGCAGGCATGTTGTCCATGGTAATCTGATGCATGAAACTCGCTAACTCTCTCGCCACGACAGGCCACTCATTGCAGTCCTTTACCTTCCCCCAAGTGATACCGTGGACGGTGGTGGCTGCCGCAGTGAAAGCGGCCGGACTTGAAGGGCGGATGTAGCGGTGAAACTGACGTGACCCACGCGCCCAAAACCCGTCGAAGACAGTAGGGGTGTTCATTGATGAGTAGGGACGGCAGTCGAGGTTACCCAGGCTCTTTGGGGTACACCACGTTTGCGGAGGGTTCCAGCGTAGTTCTACACAGCCAACTTCGATGATCTCGTTGACGTTCGCGTTAAAGCCGGTTGTCTCCAAGTCCACCACCACGCAGCTGAAAGCGCCCGATGCGGCAGCAGCTGCCCGCCTCGCAGCGGTGCCTGGTGTTGGTAAGGGTGGAACCTTTGTCAAACATTCTTTCCGTAATCGGTTTCCGATGGTGTCTTGGAGAAGTGGCGGAAGAGAGTTTGCTGAGGAGGCAAATGCTGAGTGAGTAGCTGGTGCTTTGCTCAACTGCCCAGAAAACTGGGAGTTATTCTCGGTTTGAGGAGCACACAGATGCAACGGCGAGGCGTCTTTGGCATCTGCAGCATCTTCTGCCAGTGTTTTCGCTTCGTTGCTGGGCCGCACACGCGTCAGTGCGACAGTCCTTCTCAATGACGCAGAGAAAGGAACGTTTCTGCGCTTTGCAGGGGCTGGCTTCTCTTTTACCACCGTGCCCTCGTACCGATCCTCTTTACACAAACGAAAACGTTGAAGCAGATCACTGAAGTTTTCCATGTTCTACGATTTGAATAAAAAAAAAAAAGGGAGCCTCGAAAGTGAAAGCAGACGTGGGGGAGGTGAGGAACAGAGAAATTGCTTTGTAAAGAGCGCTAGTAACGTGTGACCCAAGCAACGATAAGTGTAAGTGTGAAGGCGCCTGCATGTACGCGATGAATTGCGTGCTGGAGGAGCAGCGTATGTTGTGTTTACTATCGATACACCATGTTTGAGAACTGGATCGAGAAAAAAAAAATTGATGTAAAAGGATATCAAGCTATCGCTGCGACACCTTGATATCCCCATTCAGTCCACAAAGGTTGAGACGGTTGTGCAACAAACTGATCGCTTTTTCACACTGTTTAATCAACCATCAAAGGCGAATTTGTTTCACTGGAAAAGTAAGAGGGGGGCAAAACCAGTGTGTGACAGCGGCATGGAGCACTCTTGTGAAAAAAAAATTCTGTAGCGTAGTTTCACAAAGAGGTAAGGAAAGAGCTCAGAAAAAAACCTCAGTAATTCGTAAAACAAGGTCCTCGTTTTCAGTCGCGTCTATTAAGAAGTACACCACGTTTTCATTCCTGAAGGCACAAAAGCAAGAAAAGGGAAGCTCTGACTGACAATGCGATGATTAATGAAGCCGAGAGGACTACGCAACAGGGCGAACCAAACGAGACAGAACACTGTCAAATAACGCATAGAATGATGAAACAAAGTGACTTCCCCCGCCCCACCGAGAAAACAGATTACAAAAGGTAACGACCTCAAGACAACGTAGCCCAACTACAAGCAACACAGAGAGGCACCAAGCGTCACCTCCTGATACGCCAAACAAACCAGAACAAAAAGAACAGATGTCAGAAAGCTGACAAAAAACTCAAGACCCCACCGAGACAGAAACACACAATAAAACTGAGAAATGTCAAAAGAAGAGCCAACGAAAGCGCAGAAGTAGCGTTGAGAAGAAGGAAAAAAAAAACACTGGTATTTGCATACCTGCCTCGCAAACAAACTGCGTTTTCACACGCCCATTATTGACAACAAACTTTAATAGGAGCTCTGTCGATGGCGACGGCCGGTTGTGGGCCGCAGCTGGTTGTCAAACAAGCGCGCGCATTGACCTAAGATGCCGGCAATCGCCATCCACTGAATCGGCTTGCTCGACACAAAGAGCAGGCACGCAATGTTGAGTACCGTTGACCCGACAACGACAAAGCCGGGAGAGCTGCCCATCTTGCGGCCCTTCCACAGCAGCACTAACAGAGAAACCTGTGCCGGCAAGGTTAGGGACGCCTGCAGGAGAGCGTGGGCGATCCACTGTACCCACGACATGAACAGCAGCGAGGCCGCTCCCATTTGCCACGCGTTCCAAATGGTACACATCCACAACAACGAAAATGCGCACGCCGCAGGTGGGAAGTAGCGGAAGTTGTGCTCGTGCAGACTGAAGAACATCACCTCGTCATTGACGAGGAGGAGGAGAAAGAGGGAGGACGCGACGTAAATGGCGGGCTCGCTGTCGTTGCCGTAGAAGTTGATCGCGCACAGCAGCGCCACCGCCAACTCGGTCGAGAAGTTCAAAATTAGTCCCAGCGAGAGGGCCGTGTCGCGGCTCAACTCCTTGCACTTGGGCAGCAGCGGGCGGCCGCTTAGGCGGGTGTTGAACAGTACCGCCAGCCCCAGGTGCACCACCACCACGACGGCGAGAAGGCGCATGCTGCCCTGCTCGTACATGTCCCAAAGGATGGCAATACGGTCGGGCGAGTATCGGAGGAGCTCCTGTTGCTCCGCAATGAAGCGCTTGAACTGCAGGAAGGCGAGGGGAATGAGTAGAATCGACAGACTGTACACCACAAGCAGCACCGTGCCACTCACCTCGCGGAAGTGCGCCATGTCGACGAGCAGCAGTACGGTGAAGACAAATCCCAGCATCAGCACGAAGAAGATCAAGGTGGGGGCGGCCTGCACAAACCCTGTGATACCCAGCCCCAGTGCGACAGCCGTGACCAGCCACCACACCACCCGCACCAGAGTTGGGACGCGCTGCACAAAAGGTAGACGGGCACCAACGAGCAGCAGAAGTCCGACCGCAGTGGCGTAGCGGCCGCTGGCCGCGTACTCAAAGTCGTAGTTAAAGTCCGACGCCGACTCGACCATCGCACGTGTCGGTTGAATAGCGAGGAGTGCGAGGCCGAAGAGTGCAACGTAACGGGATATGGTGCGCAATGGGTGCACTGCCGGGTACTTCACCTGCAAGCGCCACCAGACAGGAATGGTCAGGAGAGCGTAGGTAACGCAGGAGGTGCCGGCAGCGATGTGCCACAACTCGTCCTCCGACACGTAGCTCTGCGTGAGAAACTCATAGGTGGCGCGCTGCACGTTGCGGATCGTCAGCAGCGACAGCAACAGCGCACTGCCGGCATACGTGTAGAACATCCGCCGCGCCGCCTCGATCTTCACGCGGCGCCGCTTCTCGATTTCGAAGGTGGCGACGAGGTGACTGGCCAAAAGCGCCACCCACCACCCGCCTGTAATCTCCATAACGAGCATAGTGCTGCGGATCGGCGAGCCGCCGTCGTCGCTCTCAAGCTCGGCGGCGTAGTACGAGCTGGTCACCTCGACGAGGAAGGTAACGAACTTCGCCACGTAGCAAGAGGAGATGAGAGAGGCTGAGTGGATGGGCAGGATGCCGTTGGCATACATACGGCACGGCACCGCGATACCGACGGCGCTCGTGAAGGCCACGAGAAGGGCCGGATAGACACCCTCCTCCTTCTGCGAGTAGAGCACGTGCTCCACGAAGGTCAGCTGCAACGCTAGGAGGAACATCATGATCGTCAGCGGTGTCTTGTTGGGTGAGAAGGCCATTGTGAAGCTCATGCAGCCCAACACGTAGCACCAAAGCACGCTCACCGCCACCACCGGTGTGGGCACCACCGTCAACTCGCCAAAGACGCGCAGGTCTACGACGATGAAGGAGTAGGTGCGGTACATCCACCACAGCAGCAGCAGACTGGTGAAGATGGTAAAGGTGAACATCGGCCCACCGTTGGTGCGGTCGAGCAGAAAGAGATTGAAGGCTATCACAGACAGCACACAAGGGAGGTAGAAGACGACCGGAACGCTACCTAGGACGCACAGCAGGATAATGGAGATGCAGCTGCCCATCAGTACGGGCGTGCGTTGCATCATGTACTTTGCCTTCGTCACGTCGCCCCCCTTGTTGTCCACGTCGACCAGTCGCTTAATTTCAATCGCAACGTACGCGGCTATGTAGAGCGCCAGCAGCAGCACTAGTGCATTGAAGGGGAACGATAGGCCGGAAAAGAGGTACGCGTAGCGGGAAGTGAGCACGCGGTAGACGCCCCAGTGCACTGCTGTCAGCAGTACCGTGGCCAGCACCGGGAGGCGATACGCACCGACGATGTCCATGAGACCCAGTGGGTCAAACTCCAGCTGCTGCGCCAGGCTGTAGGTGCTGTCCTGCGGCGAGGCGAGAAACCACAAACTGTGCAGTGGGTATATGCAAAAGTAGGCAAGGCTGCCGCAGACAAGCCCCAGGGAGTTGAGAAGGTTGGCGAAGACGTGCTCCGGCCAGTTGCTTTGAAAGCTGTTGTACACAGCAACAGGAAGAATGAGCACCAGGCAGCTGAAGATGAGCGCCTCCACTTGCTCATTTAGCTGCATCGGGGCACCGTTGGAGGACTCGGCCGAGTCCTGCGAGGACACGTCGCCGTCGTCGATATTGTTGCCCTCGCCGTCGTGGTTAACACCATCTCCTTCGCCGTTGCCGCGGTGTGTATTGGCATGCATGCCGTCAGCACTTTCTTTTTTGCGAGAGTGTATACCATCACCGCCTCCAACAGAGGAAGCAGCCTGCACCACGTGAGATTCCTGGCCGTGCACCGGCGCAGCACTATCGCCGGATACCACAACCAGAAAGCTACTCCGCAGAGGGCAGTAGAAGTAGTTGTGTAGGATGCAGACGACGGCGAGGAAGAAGAAAGGGGCGTATCGCGACCCAGCCAGCGCGGTAGTCGTCGCCAGCAGCGGTGGCAGGGACACGACCGGCCCAACCGCAAAGACAAGCCGCTCCAAAGCGCAGAGAACGTTCGGGAAGGTTTCCTGCACCCAACGGAAGTGTTGCACGGCTGCAGCAACAATGACGATGAGGAGGAAGCCAAGGTCGATGATCATCAGCATCGGGCCGAAGGACGTGATGGCGGCGTGGAAGTTAGAGAGTAGCAGAGACAGCGCAAAGACGCCCGCAGCGCCAACCAGCACTAAGACCGTGATGCGGTGATAGTCGAGGTAGTCGGAGATGTACACCAGCACTACACCGCACAACAGCACCGTGAAGGAGAACGTGGACATGAGGGGCAGCACGCCGAAGAAGGCGGCAAAAAAGAGCAATGCTAACCGTACCACGTGGCGAGGCGAGCCGACGCGAAACTCTACGTGCCGGCGAGCGCCGTGCGAAGATCCTGCAGGGGCCACTCCAGTGCCGGTGCGGCGCTGTGGCAAGTTTTCACGTGGATTCCCGTAATCGTTGTAATCGTTGTCGTTACTTGTAGCTGCAGCGCCGCCGTGCTCGCGCAGCGGAGCCGTCGTGCCGTAGATCTGCTCAGACCGCTTCTCTGTTTCTCGCCGCAGCTGCGTCTTCACCCAGTGTTGGGAAGTGGTGGCGATAGCTTCGTCCACAACTTCCTCGCGGGTAGCTTCGTGGGGGATAAATGCGTTCGGTGGCTGCGGCGGAGGGTACGGCACACTTGATGTTGGCGCGGATGCGGTAGCTTGTTGCCGGGGTGCTTGCGGGTAGCTGTCATAGGCTGGGTGGGAAGGATATGTTCTAGAGTTACCAGATGTGGAGGCGTTAAGTGAAGACGCTGCAGGTGCATAGTGGGCGCCACCGTCCCCGTACGCAGGATAACATGGCGGATACATTGGCTGCTGTTGTCGATGGGGTGGTGAAAAAGGTCTTGTGGGAAACACAGGGTAGTTTCCGGAGTACTGCTTTTGGTACTGCAGCTGTTGCTGCGGCGGCGGATATGGCTCATACGGCGTGGAGCGCTGCGCTGGTGGCGCCGGGGAGCCGTGCTGGCCGTGTTGCGGTGGTGGTGGTCGTGGGTACGAAAACGCCTGCTCTACACGCGCACCGCTGCCACTTTCGTAAGGGGGATTGGCCTCGTGCGGGCTTTGCGGATTCGACATGTGGTCGGAAGAGTAGGAGGAAAGAAAAACAAAGCCAACTCAAATCAAATCCTCAATGAAATAAAGTCTGATATGAAAGTAGCAGGGTCGAGAGAGAGAAAACCAGCCAAATTCGTCGATTTATCTCAATCAAAAATAATTAAACCCTCTTTATTTGCTGTTGTCGCTTCTTAAACTCAACTCACTTCAAAATGCGGTGTGTAAGAACTATCTTCCGTGAACTTAACTAGAGCAGCAGGGACGGCAGGTAATGTAAATGGAGTAAATAAACTGTTCTTTACTGTTGCGCACCAGATTGCAGGATCAGACGCACGACAAGTGAAGTACAACAACAGAAGAGTTTAAAAGATAAAAATGGGAGTAAGAGGCGAAAAGGAAAACTCAGGAGCACTAAGTGAATCAGGCACGTCGCGCAGCATACAGGTTGGTTGACAGCAAAAAAAGAAAAACGGGGGAGAGTTGCCTCTTTCAGTGTCGCGGTGTCTTCCTCTGTTTTGCTAATTTATCTTCCACTGTTCGTAAAATAAAGAAGCTCTTATTTTGTTGCAAAACAATCGCGTTGCCGCTCCACACGAGATCGATGTGACTTAAAAACACTGAAATTGCTTTTTTTTTTAAGCTTTTGCTTTATCCGCTTCAGTTTCTCAGTGTTTCCCCGTTTCTACTTCCTCTAATTTATTCGCATAGCGCTTATCACGTTATATCCTGTCGACAATATCTCGTCGATTATTAATGAAGAAGACATATGATTGAGCCGATCAGAAATGGAGACTTACTCGAGAAAAGAAAAGCGAAAGAACACCAGTAAAACCGTCACCAAAGCTAACCGTCATCATCATTATAGTGTGGCGCATCATACTCAAAGTGAAGCCTTCACGACAGGTACGACGCGCTACGCCGCCGCTTTCTTTGGCTTGTAAGAGCTACCGCTGCCCACCGGGCCGCGCGCCATCCGCTGCCGCTTCAACTCCTTCATCCGTTGCAATTTCTGCACGGCATTAATGTTCTCAATCGCAAAAGAGACCATCAAGCGACGCTGGTCGCCAAAGATTGTAGGGTTGTTGTTAAGCATG
The DNA here is from genome assembly GCA_900240875.1 of Crithidia expoeki. Taxonomy (NCBI): domain Eukaryota; phylum Euglenozoa; class Kinetoplastea; order Trypanosomatida; family Trypanosomatidae; genus Crithidia; species Crithidia expoeki. The sequence goes on from OESE01000220.1 coordinate 968,912, forward strand.
CGCAGGGCGTTGAGGGCCACGTTGTGGTTCACAAATTCGATGAAGCCGTAGCCACGAGACACACCCGCCGTGTCCTTGAGCAGTTTTACGTTGCGAATCGGGCCGTACTTACCCCACTTTCCTTTCTCCGTGTCTTCGGGGTGTTTCTTCAGGTAATTGCGCGCCTGCTCGGCAAAAAGGCGACGCATGTCGTTCTCTGACATGGTGCGCGGCAGGTTTCGCACACTCAGTCTAGTCTTGCTCACAAAGTAGTTGCTATTGGTCAGCTGCTGCTTGCGCGCAGCGTAGTCATCCTCGATCATCTGCAGGTAGCGCGGGTGTAGGCCCTTGGCAGCAGCGGAGCCAGGCAAAACAAGACCCTCCTGAAGCAAGTAAAGGTTGCGCGGGTCATCCGCAGCCACCTTCGTGCGCTTCTTTTTCTTTTGCTGTGCGCTCACCGCCTCCTGCGTATCCGTCCGCGACAGCACCCGGAGTACCGTGAACTTAGTGTCGCGCATCACCAGGAACGGATCGCGGACAATGAAGGTGTTGGTGCGCATCTTGTGCAGCATGCGCTTCGCCTGGTGGTGCGAGAGGCCCTCCGTTTTCTCCTTCATTTCCTCGCGGCCGGTCGCCGAAACCTCGCGAGCGTTCTGCTGGGCGTACTCGAAGATCTTCGTCGCCAGTTCGGCCGTGCGGCAGTGCACGAAGCCGGTTCCGGAAAGGGTCTTGGTGGCGCGGTTGCGCACGAGCAGCACACGCTTCACCGGACTAAAGTGGGTTTTGAAGTACAACATCAACTCCTCCTCGCTCGTGTCGAGCGGCAGATTCTTCAGGAAGAGCTGCGTCTCTAAGGGGTCGATCTGGTTCATGCGCTTCTCCTTCTCCTCGTCCACATCGCTCTGCACCTCACCATCCTCGTCCTCGTCGTCGTGCTTGAAGTTAAATGTATTCTCCGCAGCCCTGTCCCCCTCGCTGCGGCTGCGCTTGCGCGTAGCCGTCTTTTCCCTGTCCTTCTCAGCCTTGTCCCCGTGCGCGTACACCTTTGCTAGGGCTGTCTTCCAATTTGGCCTCTTCTTTTGGAGCTTTGAGCGGATTTGTTTGCGGATGCGTTGTTGTGCCTTCTTTTTCCGCAGCGATGACGGAGTGGCCTTGCGCTTCGCAATACCCTTCACCATTTGTTACTTACCTGCTGCCTTTGGTTTTACGGTATCTTTTTTGGAGACGCACCTCGCTGTCTCTATTTCCTAATTTACCCTATGAGCCTCTAATGCGAAGCTCAGCTGAGAAAGAGAACTTTTAGAATTACGCGGCACCGTTGAGAGAGCATTACATAAGAGAAAACGAAGCAGAAAGAGGAGTTCGTCTGTGAAGAAAATGCACTTCCAAGTGAGTCGCTTGTACCGGTGAAACGCACGTAAGAGCAATAGTAGCACATTGAAAGGCAGATTGAGCTTCTTTGCACAAGCATTGAAGCCGTCATCGCTTGACCTGCGCGCAGCCGCCCACACTCTAAAGAACAACTTTTCCACTTTTTTTTGTGCTGTTTACAGCGGAGGACCTCACTGCACGTCAAGTTACGGCCTCAGCTACGCACATTGAGGAATAAAAAAGCTCGAAAGCCCAAGCGTTCTCCATCTTCTCTCAGCTATACTTGAAATATTGTCCACATAGCTTTCCATCTCAACAGACAGTCCGAGTGTTTTTTTTTTTGTTGTTGTTGAAAAGTCAAAAACAGTATAACAGAAAACAACGAGATGTCCCTCACACACACGCACACTCACGAAAAGAGTTACATCGAGAGGTTGCACTGGACAATGGCAAAGAAAGGGAAAAAAGAAGGCGACGCAAGGTCGAGCGGTCAAAAGCACCTCATCGCGGGCACACCCTGTAGTGATGCTGGAAAGTGAGACAAAACTGACAGGGTTGCGGCCTTACCCTTACTGGAGAATTGGGTTGCAGACACAGGAAGAGTGGAGCACTCAACAAAACGTGTGCCCTACTGGATTTGTCAGAGTGTGAGGAAGCCAAACTGAGAATCAGTTCTTCGCCCTTCATAGAGTACCTCTTTCGCACATGGAATGTTTTGGCTCCGAATGAGATTACTAACCACCCGCCCCGTAGTACGCTTTACCCTCTTCACGACATACACCACCAGTTTATACCAGCTCCGCAGCAACGCTCCCCTCGTAGAACTTAGAAAATGAGTGCGTGCTTCGGTAATTCGGTATGCAAGGAAAACAAATAAACAAGATCCAATAAGCAGACACACGTACAATAAAAGCACGTGGTCGTCAATTCACCCATCTCTCCCATTACATGTCAACCAGCCGTGACAGTTTTTGAATGCGGTTCAGCAGAAGATCGCCGCTCTTCACAATGCGGTGGTAATCAAAATTTGTCGTGTCGCCGCGGTAGGTCTTCACACTGCCGTCTACGCGGTCTACCTTGCACGCAATGCGCTCATTTGAGATGAGAGTGCACAGCATGCTATCCAGCGCCGCAACCGGAATGCCGAAGGCCGCCCCCATCGACTCGAGTGTGACGCTGCTGTAGGAGTCGAGGAACTGCGTAAAGACGAGCACGCGCATCTCGCGGAAGAAGTAGCTGACATGGGGAGAGAGGTAGACCACCTTGCGCAGGTGCTGACATACAACCTCTAGATTGGGGAACACTTTGTTGTACTGGCAGTCATAGATGGAGTTGACCAGCTCGTGCACATCGTCCACGCCAGCGCGGTTAACCTCAGGGCTATACACGACACGCTTGCGCAGTTCGGTACGGCTCAGCACCGGTAGGCTGGTCACAACTGTTATGAAGACAAAGTCCTGGAAAGAGATGAGCTCGCCGGAGGCAAATGTGGTGATGGAGTCCAGCAGCAGCGCCGATCCGCGCCGAAAGTCTCGAATGAATACGTAGTAGATGCCCTCGTAGACACGCAGACGGTTACGGCGCTCCCAGTCGCCGTCTTTCATGAGCCGATGTGCATCCGTGATACCCTTTGCCGCGATGTCATTGTCCGAGAAAGCGATGCCGAGACGGATGCGCTGGAAGTACAGGTCCAGCTTTGGACCCACCGCGAGTGTCTTCGAGGCACACTCCTCGTTTGTTTTGAGGCACATCTCAAGGTCACCGATGCGTGCGTAGTGGTCGCATTTCGCCTGCAGGGCGTCGCGCACCTCCGTGTCGCCAAGGTTGTCGACGGCGTCACGCAGCTTGGCATCGAAGGCAGCAACCTTCTTTGCATTGATCGCATCCATCTCCTGCAGCCGCGCCTCGTCGAGCGGGAGGCCGAGCGCCTCGCAGACAAAACGGATGTACGGAGCCATGTTGTGCGCTTCCATTTCCGCCATCATCGCCGTCTTGGCCTCCTCGCGTTCCTCGGAGGAGCTCCACTGTGAAGTCAACGTGTGTCGCAGGTATAAGAGCGTGAGCAGCGGATCGACGGGGATGTTCGCCTCGTCCACTTCCGGCGGCGCCGCCTCTTCCTCATTTTTGCGGAGGTCCTCCTCGGCGATGCGCGCGGGCGGGACTGACGACATAGCGTAGAGTACTCTGAATGGAGATGCGCTTATCTAAACAGATTTAATGAATGAGGGTAACAAATAGGAAAAGCTGTGCAGTCTAGTTTAGCAAAAACAATAAACAGTTGGCATCAAATGATGGTAGCTACTCACTCCACGTTTGCGTTTACTTGACTCGTTGCGTGAAAAATAGAAATGAGTTTCTCCCTCTTACAAACCAGAAAAACGAATGTGCAACTTCCTCTTGTTTTTGCTTTTCTTCTAAACAGTGCCAAGAGTGAGTGTTTGGACTCATGTGTTTTCAAGCGCAGAAGGCAGCCGTAGGTATTATCGCCCAAGAAGAGCAAGACAAGAGACACAAAGTGATGGAAGAGGAATGACAACAATGAGTTTGGTGTTTTTCAGATACCCGTCTTGCAACAGCACACGAGACACGATGCTCCAGTTGCATCCTATTTCACTCTTTATAGCTTTTTTTTTTTTTGGAGGAGTCTGTGCGGTTTCACTACGTCCGCTTAATCCTTGGAAGAGCAGGTGAAAGATCGAGAAAGACATAACGGCGTCTTTTATCTACCACCTCACAAAGGTCTACCAGACTCACAAATACCGCTTAAATAAGCAGAAGAATTCCACCCGGAAAAAAAAAATCGTTTTTTTTTTTTGGGGGGGGGGGGAGGGCTTTGTAAGTGGAGCAAGGTAGTCATATGGTACACAGGTAGAGTTGGACAGCTGGAAACGTGTGTGTCTATATATATATATATATATATAGGCAAATCAATGAGAAACAAAAAGAAGAGTAAACGCACACAATTAATGGTACAGTGAATCTGCGAATCGACGGCGTTGTTTTGCGATAGAAGACGCGAAACAAGCAGGTGTCTCAAGTCTAACGAAACCAATCAGACCACCCATTGTGGTCAATAGCCGTGGCGCTTTAAAATGGCATCAGTTTGTGCGTCCAGCGCCGCCCAAGGATCCTCAACGGGGGGGAGTTCAGTTTCGAAGTAGCGTGCGTTGACGCGGTTCATAGAGGGTGGTGGAGCGCCGCGAGCGTTGTCAGCGTGTGAGTCGCGCTGATTCGGCATCTGCGTCGCCGCGCTCTCCGTCCGTATCATCGGCACCGACGGTTGGCTGTCAAAGGCGGATGGGAGGGACGCGTCTGCGTGAGGGTTATAATGGCTGGGGACGGTGTAAGGGGAGGCCGAAGGCCGCAAAGAGCGCCGTGCAATGGGAGAGACTGGTTGCGAGGGGGAGTTCACGCTGCCTGACACATTGACATACCGCGGTACGGAGGCTGACGCACTCACCCGACTGCTCGTCAGGCGTGGTGCGGACTGCAAGGAGAGGTTCGCCATCGCCTGCCGCTTGTCTATCACCCCGATGCGCTCACACACAGTCTGAACGAAGCACTCATCACGGAAGGCCGCACCGGAGCGCAACAACTCCAACTCATTCATGAGCCGCACATCTGCCGCCATAGCCAGCTGATCTTGATGGCGCATGCGCATCGACCGGTGGCGGTCCGGCCCGCTGTCTTCGCGCGAGGAATCGAGCGGACCCGCCTCGTGCGCAACTGCTCTCCCCTCTCTCGTCTGCCCCGGCGAAGTTTCCTGCTCGTGGAAGGTGCGATTGGGAGAGAAAGTGCAGTCGCCGTAGCGCCTCCCCTCCTCCATCGCGGCCAGTTGCTCCAGTCGTCGCTGGCGCTTCATCGTCCACTGCTCGTTGCGAGCAAGAAAGACCTCTAACGCCTTGGGCACCGGCCTCTCACGGTGGGTCACATAAAGAGACGTGGTGGATTCTGTGCTAGACTCATTAAACACTGACTTCGGCGACACCGCAGCCGCGTCTCGTGCGACGGTGGAACGCTCGTAAATTGGCTTGCCCCCGATCTTGTGGTGCGCCATTCGAATAGAGCGCGGTGTAAGGTGTGGGTGGAATGTCTCCTCCGCCGTCGCCTGCGCACGAACCCGTTCCAAATTTTCCTCCCGACGCACCAGCGCATGTTGCAGGGACTCCATAAAGCGCTCCTGTTGGCTTTTGTTAAGCACGCCGCCTTGCACATGTGCCGATGCATCGCGCTTTCTGCTCTGCACATCTACGTTGTCCTGGTCTCCGTTGTTTTTCTCTCCTCCACCGTAATGTTGTTGCTGTTCTAAGCGACTTCTTTGACCGCGTTGCTGGTAACGCGCCAACACAAAGTCTAGGCCCGCTTTACGCAGCTCTGCACGGAAGTCACGCTGCTCCTCCTTTGACAAGTTTTCGTACCCGACACGGCGGCCGTCCTTCCACACCGTGGGCATCGCGTTCGGCGTGAAGAACTGTTGTCCGGTGCCCACCTCGTAGCGCTCCATCTCCGGGTTGTGGTAGCGGGACAGAAGCTGCGCAGCACTCATCGCACGTCGCACCGCGTCCTCCTCAACCCGACTCAAGAAATGTTGCACAGTGCTGCCCTTCTTGCTGCCGTTGTTGTTGAGCAGCGACGACTCCTGTCCGCTCGTATTGGAGTGGCATAGACTGCGCAGCACCGCCTCCTGCTCCCTCATGACCTTAGAGCTGAGGGGGGTACCCAGCAACAAATTCGGCGTGGCGCCCCCGCGCTGAGCGGTAGCAGTTTTCAATACCGGCCGCTTCGCCTCCCACAGACTTGGTCGAGTGCGCAGTCGCTCCTGGGCTGCCGGGGCTTCTAGCAGACGTCGGCTGCGCTCCGTTACACCTCCGCCCGGAGCCATCATGCCACGCTGGGCCGCCGCCGCGGCTGCCTCCTCCGCTTCCAACTCCGCCTGCCGTGCATACTTCTGCTGCAGCCGCCGTGTCACCTCCTCCTTCCACTCGAGGCACTTCGCCATGAAGTCGGTGGTGCCTTTTCCCGTAACGCCCAGTGCCGTTGCGGAGATCTTTGGGCGGAAGGTACACTGCCCTAATTCCTCTGCCGCCACCTCCTGCTCACGTGCGGCCTGTCGAGCGGCGGCGGCGCTGAGCTTTTTGGCGGCTGCCGCGAAGAGCTCACTGCACTTCGCCTCCTCCACTGCGCAGGCACGCTGTAGGGCGGTGTGGCGACGGTCCCTGCGGCGTACTTCGGACAGCTGCTCAAGCTGGTAGAGAAGCGAGTACGCGGCAGCGGTGTGCGACGCTGGTGCAGATGGTGCCGCAACGCCCTCCGTCAGCGTGCAGACATCTTCTGCTGCATAGTACAACACCAGCAGACCCAGCGGTAGGTCCAGGGTGTGCAAGGGTGGGTATATACTGGCCGTGATTGCAGTGCGCGTCTTAACCAGTGCAGTAGACGTAGCAGGAGAGTTGCCTCTCCCTGTAAGCAAATCGGCAATCTGTGCCGCAGTAATGGCGGTCTTCTTTGGATTCTGTTTTATTGGCATGGCGTAACTTGGAGTCGCACAGCACACTGGCGTGTGTGACCGCTTGTAATGCGGCGCAACAATACTCACTGCAGGTGCTTTCTTGGGCTTGTTGTGCAACGCCGCCAATAACGATCCGTGTGTCTTCTCACTGTGCAGCTTACCCGTATCAATCGCAACTACTCCCGCCGTGTGTGTGCCTTTTAGATTCTCAGGGATGAACGAAGTGGTGTTTGCTTTTTGCGCTTTGGGCACTAGCTCATGGGCACTGTCTGTTGCTGCAGCGACAGCTGAGCCACATGACGAAGTGACGTCATTATGAGGGTTGCTCTGCGTCGCAGGTGAAGGCAACAGTGGTGGTGGCGGTGATGTCACCAGGGCAGCGTCATCATTCTCTGTAGCTGCCAGTTCTGTTGATTTATTCGCTAACATTCCCAAAGCTGATCTACCTTCGTCATTAGCAACCGTGTGGTCTCCAGAGATGACGGACAAACATGTTAGTGACGGCAGTGCCGCCGTTGCAAGTGGACTCACGCGGCGAGCAGAAGGTGCTGCAAGAGCCGCTATCGAAGTAGAATTGCTGTTCTGAGAAACACTGCTTTTGTTATCCTTAAAAAATGACTGTGGTGTTGCTTGATCGCTACCTAGAATTTGTTCATGAGGGCTGCCTTGTTCGCCCACGGTAAGCTGGGCATTCACTGTTTCTAATAACGAGGGATCGCGCGCGCTCCGATCACTTAACTCGACGCTCAAGTTCAAAGGGCTTCGCACGTGCTGCCGGGACGATTCGAAGTTGTCCTTTATAGGCATCTCCTCCAGTGCTAAAATTATGCGTGGTGAAATGGCGCAGCTAAGCTGACCGTGCTGTCGAACCCTGTACAAAAACAAAATTGGGCGGAATTGTTGCACTGCACTAAACAATCACAAGAGAAAAAAAAAAGAGTAGAGGTACAGAAATTTAAGGTCGCTGCTGATGCAGAACAGCGCTTACTCAAGGCAAACAGCAATAGCTGTGAACAACAATCGCAGTGCTACAAGCAACGCAGAAGGTAAAAAAATGCTTATCCTACTCCATCCGTTTGTGTGTTTATGAGCTGACGTCACATGCAATCTTGTTGCATGAAAACAAGATAGCACGTCGCTTTCCTCGTAGTGAGAACAAAATCAACAACTCTGAGCTGCCGAGCGAGTTTCCCTGTCCCGTTCCTGCCACAGACTGCTCAACAAAAGCTGGCAACAAGAAGAAAAGATTAGATTAATGGTGTAAAGAGACAAGCAATGTTATACTCCTTACAGTATTGCATAGAAGTAAACGCTCTTCCCCTTTTTTTAAGAGTTGTGCACAGCATTAATTTGAGGGTTGTGCTGGGAGCCGCTCGTTCGCTATTTCACAAGCCGCATTCCCCAAAGTCTGCTCCCCTCCCCAACTTTTTTTATTATTGTTATCAAAAATAACTCTGGGAGAAGAACTGAGCCCACCCTTTGAAGAAGAAAGGCCCGCGAATGAAACTATATAGTTTGCTTAGTGTGTTTATTCTGCTTCACTTTACTGTGTAAACTGCTCTTACACACAAGATTCATTCGACAAGTGAAACCGACGTTATTTTAGCGAAACATTCGGAATAAGCCACTACTCACTATCGCCTTCCAGGTCGCGCATAAAAAGCGATTTCCGCTTCGGCTTTTGGCGTTGGGTGGGGAGAAGCGGCGGGAGCGGCTGGGCACCAGTCTGCTGCCGCGTATCGACATGTTCGACAACGTCCCCAACTCTGTACGTGCTGCGAAGGAGCGATGGTGGAGATGCGTCGAATGAACCTGCTATTCCCTCCCCGGTCTTCGCTGTCACTACAGCAGATGACAAAGCTGATGATACTTCCGGTTGCTTTGCTAACGCACATATTTCTTTTGATTCTGAAACAGCCTCGTCGTGGAAATGTACGTGTCGCTCCTTGTGAGACGAGTAAGAGCACATCGAGGTGGTGAGCGAGACTGCAGCGGAGTCCACAGCGTGAGTTACGACACCTGCCTCCGCCGGGAAAGCCGGTCGCGCTGTCAACGGAGAAGTAGAAAGATCCGACATCGAACTGCCGGCTCGATCTGCATGCTTGATCTGGGGAGGGTTCGCTGCTGCAGCTGCCGTTGTCTTGTCGACGGCGTTAATGGAATTGAAGATGTCGGCAGGGGTGCGGTAAGTTGTCCTCTCGGAAGCACCAGCAGCGCCACCAACACCGAGGCTCGTGGAGCTAACGACTTGCTTGGCGTCAGGTAGCGTCGCGTGCGATAATTGAACAGAGGAAGGAAAAACTGAATTGCTGGTTTGTGGTGTTGCGACATTAGTAACAGCGGTGGTTGTTGCTACCGGCTGACTACCGTTTTCAACTTTTGCCATCGAACCCAAATGTGTCATAGCATGACGTCGCTCCAGCTCCGTCCGCACACGTCTTTCTTTCTTTTCGATCATTCGCTCCATCATGACCTTCTCCACGTAAGCATCATCGTCGAGGTGGTTCGCGAGTTCCTTCTCCAGTGCAATCAGCTCATCCTCTGTGAGCTCGTCTTGCTCGTCGAAGGTGGCGAGGGTAGCATCAATAGCGGCGTAGTCCAATTCCGAACAATCCGTCGCAGGTCCAGTAGTTGCAACAGAGGCGGCAGCTTCAGGCGATGAGGAACCGTTGCTGAGGGACTTCGGCCCCGCCGAGGCTGGAGGAACGTTATTGTCACCACTGTCAACTACTGTTGAACGGGCCGTTGTGACTGTCGACGCTTGCTGGAGTAGATTCATATTATTCTCTACAGTAGGAAACGATGCTTCCGATGACGGTCCCGCTACCACTGCCGTAGTTGGTGCTAGGGCCGACTGCGACGACACCAATTCCTTCACCAGAGCAGCACGGCATGAATCTTTCTGAGCCAGCAACTGCGCCACCGCATCTTGTGCCTCTGGCATTTCGGAGAGAAAGAAGTCCTGCTTTGAGCGAAGGGCGCTTTCCTCTTGCTGCAGCACCTCGGCTTCGCGCCGCAGAAAGTCTATTCGCCTGCCGGCGATCTCAGTCGCTTGGACCGCACTGCGCTCAGCAAACCAACTATCGCCGAGAAGAACTAAGATGGTATTTGTGGCGTTCAGCTCAGCCGGAAAGTACGCGAGACCGCCTGCCACCGGCGCGAGGACGCGCCGTCGACTGCGCTCTGTCAGCGCCTGCAGTGTGTCCCTCAGAGTGCCGTACTCGCGTAGCTTCTTCTGCGCCCGCTCTTGCTGCTCCTCATTTTGTCGCAAAAGGTAGAGGTAGAGTTCGGCGCCGGTGAGCACCTCATTCTCGGTGTAGTCCTCGTCGGTTTTCATTCCTTACTACTAATCGATTCTGAAAGCGTGTGTACCACACTTCGAAGAAAAAGAGGTTAAAACGTGCGCGAGTCCGAAATGTGCTGCGCGCAGCAAGGGGAGGGAGAAAAGGTGAAGAAAAACTGAAAGCTCTTGATTTGACATCCCTGTGTTTTGCGTGAGTTAACCCACCTGCGGCAAACAAACTCCCTGTAAAAAAAAAACTGCTGAACATACCTCACCAACAAAGACCACCCGATATTTAAAGGCGGAACAACTACTCCAAGTCTTTTTTGTCGTTGAAAGAGACACCCTTAAGATGACGGCGGAGAATCACTACAGTAATTTAGTTTCCGTTGTGTCTTCCTTTGACTAACATTGTTTGTTGTTGTTGTTGTTGGAGTGGTCTAGATTACATGCTTGAATCTCTGGAATTCGACCCGTGTATCGTGTCAGGTGCGCAATCATCCGACCTGAGAAGAATCAAAGATATAGCTCCTTCAAAGAAAAAACGAATTGCAAAGAACTTGAGCAATACAGATTAAGTCACGTGCCAGTTGCGCAAGGAATGAAAGTAGAACAGTTTAAGAACAAATGTTGCTTGAGTAAGGTGTGAATACACAAGAGCAGAAAAGCGAGGAAACACTCCACATGACTCATAAGCGAACCAGACAACAACCAGCAAAAGAGCATTTAAGCCTCACGCCACGGGAGCAGACTTCTGCGTTGCTCTGGAGCCTGCAGAAACAGCCACGAGTGTGTCCATGCGGATCTTCTCCGCGAGTCGGTTGCAGTCGTCGCGCAGGTCGTTGTCGTACGGTGTGATGCGCAGTGCACGCTCTAAATAAGTGTGAGCCCTGTGGTATTCCTTCAGCCCGCACAACGCAGCAGCGCTGCGCACGTACGCCTTGAGGAGCATGTAGACGTGCCCGCTCTGTTCCCCCAGCTTTTTCGCGGCGGCTCGGCGCTGACGCACCAACATGTCCTTGTTGTCCCCTCCCTCTACAGCTGTGCGCTCGCTCGACGCAGTGGTGTTCTTCAACGATGTATTCACTGCTGCCTCCTCTCCCTCACTTGCGTTGTCCTCTTCCTCATCGTCGCTGTCCACTTGGTCTGCTGCCAGGCCGCCCGGCTGCTCCAATGCTGTAGCCACCTCCCCACAGAACTGAATTATACCCTCGCACGCCTCAAAGGACGCCTTAAACTTCCCCTGCCGCAGCAGCACCGCCACCAAGTTGCTTTGCGCCTTTGAGTAGAACGAGTTCTCGGCGAGCACGGCGCGGTAGGTAGCCTCCGCTGCCTCGTAGGCACCTTGGTAGTACTGTGTCGCAGCCTCCTGCATACGGGCGGCGAGGGGGTCTTCCTGCGTGTCGTCCGCCATGCCGCGCGCTGCCATCTGTGTTTCCACCAGGACCAAATCCGCCGCTACGTCTTCGTCAGTTGCCGGGTCGCGGTAGGCGGTTGCCATGCGCAAATCCGCCACGCCGCTCTTCAGGTCATCCGCCCAACAGTATGCGGCGCCACGACGGGCGTAGAGCTTTGTCATGAGGCTGCGGTAGCGATCCTGCGTCACCTCGCTCGCCGGCGTGTTCGCCAGCATCGTAAGCGCCAGTGAGCAATCGTCGACCGCCCGCTTGTACTCAGCGAGGTGGATAAAGCAGGCGGCGCGGTTCATGACGCACGTCAAGAAAGCGCCATCGCGCTTGACAGACTCGGAGTAAGCGTCTGCGGCTGCCTTCCACTCGTGTGCACCGTAGTGCTTGTCCGCCCGCTCCTTCCAAAACATCGGTGTGTCCTCGATCGACATCGGCTTGTAGCGACTTTGTCGGTAGTAGTCTTCGTCACCCCGAGAGCGGGTGGGCATCGCGTACGTTTTCGGCGTGAAGTCGATCGTCACGTTAACAGTGTCGGCTTGTCGGACAGCGGGAACTGTAGGCTGAGTAACCGCCGCTGGACCTTGATGTACCGCCGCTGTAGGAGTCGGCGCCGCTTCTGATTTTATCTTGTCTCTTTGTGCGTCGGTGTAGATGTCGGCTGGACACTGCGGTGTGGTGCCGCTGATCCCCTTCTCTTGTGTCTTCTGCTCCCATTCAAAGAGGTCCTGTTCCGCAGCGTCCCTTTCGGCCTTCACTTTTAGCTCGATATTTGTACGCTGCTCCTTCTCCACCTCCCACTGCTCCTCCAGCATTCGCCGCCTCTCGGTCTCACGCTGGGTAACGCGTGCGTCGAGCTGTGCGCGGTACCGCTGCTCGGCTCGCTGTATCGACTCCTGCCGTCGCTGCAGCAGTGCTACTTTACCGATGGAAGACTGGCTAAGACTCAAGGCATTCCAGACCAGCTGCGGCACCGCCTTGTGCAACTTCAAGTGAAGAAACAGACCATCTTGTTTTTCCGTAAAGTACTGAGTTGACCTCTCTGGATCGATTTCGTGCAGCAGATCCACAGCTAAAAGGTATTGTGGCGGCGCATTCGTCTTAACAAACACGTCTGCTATGAGCACATCAACGGACTCTCTCTTGCAGCCTTTAAACAAAATTTTGAGGAGCACGTCCTCGGTAGTTTGCTCCCACTCAAATTGAGGTTTTACAGGCATTGCGTTCGATGTATGCCGTACAGGTAGGCGCGTCAATAAGATTTTGCTCAAATTCCTGTGTTTACCATGGAGATTGCGTTTGAAGTCAAATCAATTCAACAGCGAAGGAGGATGGAGACAAGAGCAACACAGAAGAAGCCTTTCTTACGTCAAAAATCACACTTGTCAACACAGTTGATCAAAAGCCGGTGTCAAATGAAGCTAATTCAAAAAAAAGCCGGTTTTACTTCGTTATTCGGAGCAGGTTATTTTGTAGTACTCCTCTTTCGTTGAAGCGCCGCTTTAAAACAACGGAGGTCCACATCGACCTAGCAAGCAGCATTGCAAGCGTAGTAAATAGGAACTGTATTTTTTTTTAGCTGCCATTCCTACTGCGTCGACGTACTAGCCGAATTATCTTTCATGAACTTCTTCTATTCAACCGCCAAGAGTGAACAACACGAGAGAATGAGCCACCCGAAAGGAAGGCCAGGGTGTAATAGAGAGCATTAGGAGCAAAGCCACTACAGGGAAAAGAAAACAACAACGCAAAGGGAAGAAAAGATGGAGTCGCCGCACCGTATACTTCGAAGTACTGTTTAACACACAGCCGTGTAAACAGAAGCACAAAACTGCTCGTGTTCCACAAAGCAATAAAAGCAAAACAATTTCGGGGAGTGAGCTAAGTATCACAAACCAGTTCGCCCCTCCCCCCTTCCCATCCCCATCTCCGAAATCCAATATTCAGTTGTTGGGAGCTTCATTTGAAACGTGGTACTCAGAAGGTTCTGTCGAACAGAACTTAAATAAAAAAAAAAAGATGTCAAATAAATTGCGCAAACGAAGCCACGAAATCGGTGGGGAGATCCTACACGAGTTGTGTAATTATCGGCTTGAGTCAGCACGCCGCTTTGACATCATCTGTGCTGCTCCTTGAACCACACGCGTCGCCATATTGCCTGCGCTCTGCCATCCCTTGCGAAGAGAACCCTGTGTTTTGGCAAACCGGTATTTCAGTATGTCCCAAAAAGTCACCCCTTCGTATGTCCGGCCGTCCATGACGTAAAACGGCGGCAACCCGTCGCCGAGACACGGCTGCTCGTCGCAGTAGGCGCCAAAAAGCACGGCCTGCTTCGGCGTAAGGCTGTCCACGGGGGCACGGCGATCCACCTCCTCTTTGCCATCGCCGCCTTGTGCATCATGGTAGGCAGCCGCATTCTCTGTTTGCAGGTGCTGACCGCACTTCTCTAGCAACTTCTGCTGGCTGTCCAAGCACATTTGGAAGCATATCCGGCACAGTGGTTCCCACCCGAGCGAGTACCGCTGCCCGTCGCACACCACATCGGGGCCTAGGCCACGCCCCACGCAACACGCAGGGCAGAAAAACTGCCCGCAGCGACCGCACATCACACGGGTTGTAGTAGTAGAGAAGGAGTTGTGGCAGTCGAGGGCCGCGCAGCTGACGCTGTAGCGCGGGACGCACAGATACTGCGTCGGGTCCATCACCCGCTCCCGGTACGCCTGATGGTCCATCCCCTCCAGCGCGTGGAGCAGCGCACTCGACTCGCGCAATATCTCGTCCAGTTTGCGCAGTACGGGAATCGTCTGGTTCGCCGCAGCGCTCCACGCAGCATCCAGCTTCGCAAAGGAAGTCGCCCCCAAAGCCGCTGTGTCAGCGGCGCTAACGCGATTTGCCAAGATAATGTCACGCACGCGACAGCGCACAAAGGCATCACAGGTACAGGCAGGGTCGGTATTTCGCATCACTTTCGCAGACACTGTGTTATCAATGGCAGTAGCAGCAGGGACCGTTGACGCAGGAAGATTCGCAGTGGCTGCCGCTGTTGCTGCTGCTGGTGGTGTCATCGACGATTTCTCAGCCTTATACGCCGGGTCCGTCGAGCTTTGACTCTCCGGGATAAAACCAGCAACGTGGTGCGCTTTCTCAGCGCTCGCCTGCGCCTCTACCAGAGTGCGCTGCGACGTTAACCGGCACCCCTCTTTGGCAAGCACCATGCGGGAAAAGGTAACGAAGGACTGATCAACAGCCTCCGACTTTCCGCCTTCGTCGTCACTGTCCGACTGTAGGGGTGCCGCTTTCTTCGTTCCAACGGCCAATACTCTTGTGGTTTCCTTCGATGTGTGGTGAACCCCAGGTTTGATCATAATGGCGCCGCTGGCGCCGTCGCGCTGTGGATGCTGGGCGACAAACGGGATGAAGTGATCTGCGTTGTACTCGATCTCCACCGTGCAGCTCTCTCTGGCGTGCATGAACGCCGGCGTCGACGATCGTGTATACGCGTCGTCGTTCAACGAGTCCGACGGCGAGCTTCTCCGACGCTCGTGAGCTGCCACAGCGGAGGGAGGCATCGGCTCCAGCGAGAAAGCAGGCGCGGTCTGCGAATATGGCGGTGTCGCTGGTGATGCGGCAGGGATGCGCACCTCCGCAAGGCGACCGTCCGGCCTCACGTTGATCCGCCCCACAGAAGCGCCGTCATCTTCGAAGAGCATCTTTGCCCGTGCCGTGGGTGACACGCTGAGAGGAATTGGCTGCATGACAAAGTCACTTTCCTCTTTCTCACCGTCATTGTTGTCTGCTTCCCCGTCGTTTACGGTGTCTGTGCCCGTCTCGTCCGCAAAATGGACAGTGCGCGCCGCCACCTGTGCTGTAGTCTCTAACTTGTCCCCTCCCGCCCTCACGTACTGGTAATCGTCGACGTGTGTCAACTCGTACTCTTCGTGCAGAACCCTGAGATCTTCCTCAGACAGGTTTTTAATGTACTGCGTAATCTCCGCCTCCGAGACAGACGGTGGTGGATGGCGAAGGGTGAAAGGGTCGATATGAACGGAGCGAAAGATGCTGTTTTCGGGGAATTCGGTTAACGACGCGGAGGCCTTGCGAAAGCTGCTCCAGGAGCCGAGCAGCGTTTCAATCGAGTCCAGTGTGGGGCCGACAACGGAGATAAACTGGCGCGTGCGGCTGTGAAGCTCTTCGGCATCGATCGGTATCGTGTGCTGAGAACCAGACGTCCCGGAGCCGTCTACGCGTTCGCGGGAAGCGGGCGGCATAGCGGTGGAGCAATGTAGCTTTTCGACGTTTGAAAAAAAGAGTAACGATTCAACTTGAGGCGTTGATCGTGCTCAACTTGTATTTCAGGTCCTGAAGTTGAAGGCAGCAATACGCTTTGAACGAAAAGCCCCTTTGCGGGTTTTTTTTTGTCCTCGTAACTTTCAAAGCTGCGGTTTGTGTAATTGGCTGTTTTTAGGGAGCCGCAAAGAGAAGTGTGTACGCATAAGCAAATAGAAACAAAAGAACTTAACAAGCAAATTTTGAGCAAAGAAAAGAATGAGAGGACGGATAAATGCTTTCTGAGGAGAAGCCGTGGGGAGAGGGGAGGGGAATAAAGCAAAATGAGCTCCAGCTCAACGGGCGACGACGTTTTTTTTGTTTCGGCGTGGTACGAAAAGAACTGTAGAGTGGGAACGCCCCCCCCCCCCCAAAAAAAAAGAGAGAAAAACAACAGAAACGAGGAAGCACTCAAAGCGGGAGGTGAAGATGAAAGTAAGAAGCAGCCCTTACGGCTGACCAGAAGAACGTGTAACGGAGAAAAGAATCAACCGTTTGTACGCTTCCAGCTTTACGTCCCCAACGGTAGAAAGTGTGCAATAGTGTTGTTAGCTGTCGGTACAGAATTCAGACCGAAAAGAAGGGAGTCGAAAAGAAGAGTGCAGCAGTTTTCAGGAAGAGCATCAGGTTTCACATAATATCGCGTACGGCAGGAAACGGCTTGTTGAATCGTTAAAATACAAAAAAGAAATGAAAAGGTAGGAAAGAGAGTAAAGACACGGTACGCAGACGGTTTGGGTGAGAACGTGCATCTCAGCTCAGCGACACTCTGAGGACTCCTGAAATAATAAAAATAATAGTAATTAAATGTCCCTCTTCTGCATGAGGTTGAAAAACCGCAAACCTCGACAGCGGCTTGGCACATTGACTCGCATCGAGGGAGATTGCTGTCGCATTAACTCCGTTGCACAAATAAGCTGATACATTTTAGAGGAAACCTTATTCACGTAAAAGAGAATCACGCCTAGAAAAAGTGAAGCATCAAAACCTACAAGTTGAGGGCCGGACAGGCTAATCCTAATCCTTAAAAGTCGGTGTTTCCCCTGCCCCTTTTTTTTGGAACACTCGATCAAAAACACGGTTTTGAGAGGCCGATGGCGTAGAGTGGCGCAGTGTTTATTCATTCAGTCGCTACCGGGTGGCAGTGAACGTTGAAAACGAATGAAAAAGTAGAGCAAACAAAGAGAGGCTTCCCATTATCAAGGCAAAGAGAATACAAAAAAAAAGGAGGGTGCAGAGACATTTACGCCACCCTCAATGCCCTGCACAGCTTTTAAACAAAATGGCGCTTGCACGCACAAGCACACACAATACATCTGTCCTGCAGAATGACTGAGCTTATTGTGTACGCCTCTTTTTCAGCGTATCTGGAACGCCTCTGAGCGCAGCTACGTCCTTCGCACGACGTTGCGCACCCTTATATGCAAGAAAGACACGCGCTACGACATCTTCGAAATGGTGCGCAGAGAGCAGTACATGAAGGGGAATACGAGCAGCAGTCCGTCAATGCGGTCCAGAATGCCTCCGTGGCCTGGAATGATAAAACCCGCGTCCTTCACACGCGCCGCGCGCTTCAGGAGAGACTGTAGCAGGTCGCCGCAAACACCAATAACACCCATAATCGCACCAACCACAAACCACAATCCAACGTGCTGAAATACTGGGTCCACCACATCGGGGGCCGGCGCGTCGAACACCCACGTATAAAAGCAAAACATCGACCCTGAAAAGGTGAAGGCGTTTGCAATGACGCCTGCCACAGCGCCTTCCACCGATTTGTTCGGGCTGATCGCCCGATAAAGATGGTGCGGGCCGCGTAGAACCAAACGCACCACCCAACTCGCTTCGTTAAGCTGCTGTTTTCCTGTTTCCGCAGCACGAGCCTCGCCGGTCACGTCATACACAGCTCCGTAGCGCTCTCGAATCAATTTCAGGCTACGACCCACCACCAAAGCCGCGATGTCGTTCACGAAGTTGCCAATCAGCGTAGAGGCCAGCCACGGCACCCCAACGTTAGGGATGTGGTACACGAAGACGGGAATGATGATGCCGGTGATCCACAGAATACCAAATATGTCGAGGCAGAAGTCGAGGAACTGCTCCGTGGGCTGGCGCTCCGCAATCATGTGCAACTCCATTGAGATAAAGTAGTTGCGTTGCGCCTTCACCACCCGCGCCTCCTTTGGCTCATTCAGGTCCGTCAACGACAATTGTGGCTTCGGCTTGCCAGTCTCCGTCCCTTTTGGATTCGCCAAATGTTGGTTGTTCGCACCAAACTGGTGGCTCAAGCGGTCCACTGCGCTCCCCACCTTCAGCTCCAGCCGGTTGTGTGCCGTCAGAGTCACGACAACGAAGATAAGAAAGTACAGCTCGAACATCACAAGGAATACTTCCTCGCCGTGGTAGGCCGCGATGGCGAGGAGGGCCCAGCCGAGGTGTTTCATAACGGTGTAGAGGCTCAGGGGCGGCACGGGCAGCGGGTACTCATCAGGACACAACGGGACCCCTTCTATGAACGGCGATGGCGGGGGTGGCCGGGCCAGCAAGTCGCGCCCAGGCGAGAGCGGCGTTGCCGCTGCTGGCGAGGCGGACTCCGGGGTAACGGAAATGGGGTTGTCCATGGACATCAGAAGAGCCACTTTCAGATGCCGCTTCAACCCACTCCACTCAATTCCACTGATGAAAGTGGCAACGAAGATTAGCACGGTCGCACTCTTCTCAGAGTAAGCGCCTAAAGCAATGATGGAGGGACCCACTGTAACAGCGGTCACAGTGCGCATTTGCAAGTTTGTGAGCCCCAGCCGGTTTCGCGCCGGCATAGATGGCTTAGCAGCCGCATTGTGCGTCTCGCTGGTCTTTGGCGACATACGGGTTGTTTTTAGTTCTGTTTTTTTTTTGGAGGGGGGGGATTTGATTTCTGTCTTCGTTGTTGCTGTGCCTCAAAACACTTTGTAAAGCACAAACCTACCAAGAATAGAAGTAGAAGAAGAAACTATTGAAACACTCTACTTGCAAAGCTCGTGCGCATCCGCAATCGCTTGTTTAGGAAAAGTGGAGGGCAATGAAGCTTGTAGTAGATACTCCCTTGTGATACATGTAACGTTAAAGGGAAAAAAAAACGAAAGTGCGCAAACCGAAGCAAATGGTTGGTATGAAATAAAAAGCGCAGTCGTAGGCAACCAAATAAACAATCTTCGTTTTCCTTGGGAGAGTGTATGTGATAAACCAAGGGAAAAGATATTCGACAACTTCAAGCTAGTGTAGTGCGCTGCAGTACGCTAGTTGTTAGTGAACAAGAACAAAAAGATAAGGAACAGACAAAAGGAGACAAAAGACAGGTCGATACTAAACGAAGAGTGCTAAGCCTCGTAATACATTTTTTTTTCTTTGTATTCAATCACAAGGCAAAGCTGAACACAAACTGGAAGGCATTCCCTCGCAACAGAGGTGGTACGTGCTGTTCCGTGTTTGCAAGAGGAAGAATCGAACAACTGTCGAGATAAAGGAAGACAGGAATGCGAACATAAAATAGTACCTCCGCGTTCCCGCCTTCGCATCCAACCTTTGCATGAAAAGGCACGAATTAGCCCACATGTACGAGCTTTTATGATCGCTAAATGAAAAAAGGTGACGAAAAGAGCTCCTAGGCGCACATCAACTGCAGCCATAAAGGCGACTTGCGCAAAAAAAACTCCCGAGTATTCCTCAAACACACTACATCTCTAGCTAGAAGACCTGTATCACAGGAAGTACGGCCCATCGCGCCCCCCCCCTCTTCAAAACAAAAACTAATGTCTGCTCTAAATAAAACAACGGGTTGTAACGGAAAAGGGAGAAATAAAGCGGTACCAGAAAAGAAAAGAGTGAGAGGGGCACAGCTCTCGCAACTTACAACTCTTACAACAACAACAATAGCAACAAGTATTGCGAAAATAGGAAGAGAATTGTCATGGCTATTCCGTACCGAGTTGGTGCACACCGCACCGAGAAAACAACGTTTGACAGCTTTGTGCAGGGAAAAGTAACCAAGCCCAAGTGGGGCCGCGTTCCCGGAAATAAAGAATCGACCGTCAAACAAGCATAAGGCGGAAATAGTGGAAACACACTGCAAGAACAATGATCCAGAGGATCCCCGCACTAGTGATGCTCCCGCCATGTAAGGCACGCCGCAGTCTGCCCTCACCCCTATGCCACTTGCCAAATACGAAGACATGGAAAAGAACCTTCATCGGGCCCCAGTGAATCTCCTCATCGGTGTCGCTATTCTCCGGGGCAACCGTAGCCCCGTCCGGTGATTTTACTGATTCGTTCGCTCTGCTCGACCTTCCTGGTTCCTGGCTTCCATTGCTGTCACTTCCACCTCCACTCGCAGAAGCCGGACTGGAGGTCGAAAGTTTGGCCTGACTTCCGATGCCACAGGCCTCCAGCACAAAGCCGACAAAGGAGAAAGAGCTGTGGTGCTGCAGCACCACGTCCGGCGAGTTGTTACTTCCGTCCGCGCTGCCGCGAAAGAGACGGATAGTGGCGTTCAAATTGCAATTGTAGAAGTAGGCAGTTTCCGCATCCAACAGCTCGTACTCGCCACCGTCCTCGTCGTCGCCGCTACTGCTGCTGACAGTGGTAGTTGAGTGCCCTCCCTCCGCACTGCTGGACGGCTCTGCGCTGATGCGACCACACGTGTGGGAGGCTGGCTGAGAGCGTGCTGCGCCGTTCGCGTTGTTACTCGTACCCGCGGCGCCCTCCGCAGGCTGCAATAGTTCCTGCAGACGCTCCCAGAACGCCACTGCCGCCTGCCTTCCACCCTCTGTTGTGATGCTATACGGGGCACGCTTTGTCCGCCGGCCACGGCTCTCCATGAGCAGCGGCTTGAGGTCCCAGATGCGGACACAGCGCGTGTGCGTGTGGCCCGTCGCCGGCGCCCCACCCGCGGCTTTGGACCGTCCCGTGCGTCGCGGCGGCCGTGCGGTTAGGCGGGGCGGGAAGAGCGGCGTGGAGGCGCTCCGCTGAGCTGGCGAGAGAGCGCTCCTGTCTGATGGCGTCGGCAGCCCGGTGTCGGAGGTCGACGCGTCGCTCGTGCCCGACACACGCAGCGGCAACGGCGACTGGGCAGGGCCTGGGCTATAAGCATGACCGCATCTATCCTCGTCGCGCTCAAAGCGGTTGAGACCAAACCGACTTCGCCGTGACGGGGATGAAAGCACGCTGCTCTCCATCTCTTCCCGCAACACGCGGTCGAGCACCGCAACGAGCTTCTCCTCCCGGACATAGTAGGAGGACTCAAAGGTAAAGAGACTCGAACCCTCCGCGTTGCTGATGCCCACGTGCCCGATGAGGGGGAAAAGCCAGGAGACGAGCGGGGCGGGGAAAAAAAAGACGCAGCAGCCGAACTGCTGCAACTCCGCGCTGCGGCGCATGCTGACCGGGGAGCACAAGGCGTCCGAGTTGCGTGACGCAGGCGAGCCGTCAGAGAAATCTTGTGTCGTGGACGGTGCCCGAAGCGACGGCGGTGACGCTAGTGGGCTAGAGGAGAGATTCACTCTGCCCTCCTCCTCACCGCCCGCACAGCACGCAACAGATTGCACGCAAGAAGTGATCAGCTCACCCACCGCGACGCAGCCCGACTGCCCACTCTTGTTGCCCACCACCGACAGGGCAAACGTGGATGGCGGCTGGGAGAGCGACACCCGCGTTGACCGCGGCACCATAGGTGACGATAGCGGCGTGGCATCACTGCTGCTTGCCGCCTCGCGGTTGTATGGGGACTTTGACCTTGTTAAGCGGTTCGAAAACTGCCGGCCGCGCAGGGCGGGTGCGTACTGCAAATCTGCTGGTGACAACTGCACAGCGTTGCCGCTGACTCCATTCTGCACTGCACCCGTAGAGCGAGGCAGCGGCACCTGTGTGTCATGCGTTGACGCCTCATGCATCTCCTCCCGGATCGTGTCCACCTGCCGCAGCTGCGAGTCGCCTTCGCAAGACTCGACTAGCCAGCTGTGACCGGCAGGGTACACCGGCGCGGACGAAGGCGCGGAGGCCAGCTCCGCCGTGTCGGCTGGCGGGCCGGGGTCCGCCTCGTCATCGGCGTCTAAACTGGTGGTGGTGGAGCTTTCGTTGCCACCACAATGCGATGAAGGAAACAAAAGCTCGTCGCGTCCATTGCGTGTCAACTTGCTAGTAGAAGTAATCGTAGGGACTGTATTAGAAGAGGCACGTGCAGCCGACGCACCGCACAAGGGAGACGTCTCTGAAGGAAGAGCTGTTCCATTTGAAGCTTGCGGGCTGCCACCGCTGCCGTGTACCTCTGCTTCGACTGATAGCATGCTCATGACGCCGGAGTAATATCGGTCGTCTGTCAGCTTAGTTGCAATCAGGCACTTTTTGTTTTTTAACTTAAAGTTTACGTGTGTGCTGATGGGAACAACAGCTGTTTCTCATGCCTCGTTGGAAAGAGCTTTACAGTGTCAAGAAGTGAAAGCACATGCAGGAGCACACAACTGAAGTACAACACAATTATAGCACTACCCAACAATATAAATATATATATATATATATTATTTATTCTCTTAGAATAGTTGAGCGTTTAGCACTGACATACACATGCAGACACGCACAAGCACCGCTTCTTCGTTGGAAGGTGTTAACGCTGCAATTGAACCCCACTCCTCAGAAAAGAAGCTAGGCCCGTTGAGAGAAGAAAAAACGGACGCTTCACTACCAAATTCGCGTTGCGCAGGAAAACAAAAAGTAAGAGGGAGAAGAGACAGAGAGAAAGCTCTGAAATGAGCCGTTGTGTATTGGCGTAAATAAAAAAAAAAAAGAAGAGGTGAAAGAAGAACCACTGGAGTAAAAGCTGAGAGTGAAGGAGGAAAAAAAAAAAACAGACAAAAATAAGTTCTTGTAAATGGAAGGTCTGAGAAGAGTGTAAGAAAGAGAATCCAATACAGCACCAAAACCCATTCAGAATTGTGGGCAGTGAGTGCTGTACCAGTTGAATCAGCGCGACTAAAACGTATTCGCTCTTCACGACAATTAAAAGGAGGGAGGAATACTCAATGGAGAGCAAATAAAAAAGAGAAAGCGAGAGCAGCGGAAGAGCCTGAAGAGGTAAAGAAAAAAAAAAACTGGAGGTTATCTTGACAAATTGAAATTGGTCCGTAGGATTTTAGTGTTGTGTATAGGTGAGTGTGCAAGAAGCGCGGCGTGCCACTGTTGAAGTTACGTTAGCACTTGATCTATTGCTCTCGAAGAGAAGGAGAGGGAAAGAAAAGCAATACAGTCAAAAAGTTTAAAGGATTTTTCTAATTTGATGTGAAACCTAACAACAACCCCTTTTACGGGCACCTCTTTCTTTTTGTGAGTACATTCTCAAGACAGTGCTGCTGTTGTGCACGAAGATCCAACTGTCAAAAATCAGTTGACTAGACTGTGTTTTGCTGTTCAACACGCCTATGTCCTTCCTTTCGTTTCCACAAGTAGCTGTTACCTTGTGTTAATAATTTCTTGTGCAGATATGTTTGTTGTCTGACAGGTAAGAGCCACCGCAGGTAGTATAAACACCCGCAGTCTGGCAAGACCCGAAAGAAAGTAACAGGAACCATCGAAAAGGGAGAGAAGAATAAACTCACGCCACATGGCAGTAAGGACATTTCACTTCCAGGACCTGCTCCGATCCAGCGTCTTCCGCGCGCGGATTGAAGGAACCTGTCGACCCGGGCGACAACATCTGGGGGAGCTCGCGAGAGCTGCGATATATAATTGCCATGCACGACGGGCACAGCCATCCCAGGTGCGACGCGCGCTCGCCCGCCGAAGAGCCGTCGCCCATCTCCGCCTCCTTCCTCTCCTTTTTGCTCGAGACGTCAAGTGAGGTTTTCTCCAGCGTTGATGGAGACAACGCAGGACGCGGTAGCATGGTGGGGCCCACCACGTACTGCGAGGTGATGCGGTCGCGTTTCTGTCGAGAACGACTCCCGCCGCCGCCGCCCCCAAATAGTTCGCTTTCCCCGTCCAGCAACTGTCCGAGGTCGGAGAAGGAAAAGCGCGCCGCGCAGAAACCGCCGAGGCTGGAGGCGAGGCTCACGAGGCGGTTCTCCGTCGAATCAGTTTGCACCACTGCATCGCCGAAGCACGACACCACAACGCCCATCTTGCTCGCAGTCACGACCGCCGTGGCCAGTGCGCATTCCGTGCTGTAAGACGGTGCCGACACTACTCGTGCGTCGCTAAAAACAAAAATTTTGTTTGAACGACGGGAAGGATGCACCGTCTCCTCGCTGATGCCATCCGGTGCGTCGTCTGCATCCGCCTCCGCGTCGTCCGTGGCTACGCTTGTATACGCGCCGCTTGGGTGGGCGTGAAGGTAACACAAGGAGGCAAGCAATGCGCCTGCCAAAGAGCCCAAGACGTCGCTCTCGCCCTTCGCAGGGATGGCGGACAAAAAGGCGGATGAAGCAGCGCTGGCAAGGCCATCGTGTTTGACACTGTTGGGCATCGCGGCCTTCGCATTTTGTGATTGCACGGCGTGCAGAACGGCTTGCTGGAGAAGCAGCGGGGAGCGAAAGCGGAAGAGCTGCGCAAAAGCGGTTGTCTTCTCCGCTTGCTTTCCTTCTCCGTCGTTGCCGTCGGTGTCGAAGGAGAAGAGGGTGCCGTTGGCGTCGGCGAGAGGCGGGTAGGTGGCAGCGACACGATCCAACGCATGATTGCGATCAGGCACAACGGATGAGTAGATGCACCGTGCACCGTTTTGCAAATCGGCAAAGAAGACTGCGATTGAGGGAATGAAGTCGGGAGCCGTGGCGCGCACACTGCGCTGCACGGCGTGCAGGCACTGCAGAGCGTTTCCTACAAGTGCCTCTGTGTAGATTCCATTGCCAGAGTGCAAAATACACACGTACGTAGATGGCATGGGGGCACGAAAAGAGCACAGTGCTTTACTTAAATGTTGCTTCGATTGAGGCAAACGAAACAAAAAATGGTGAATTGAAATCTGAGTCCCCGGTATCCAACTAACTATCGTCAGGCGCGAGAAGAGCAAGGTCGAAGTATAGGAAAAAAAAATTCCCGATTCTTTGGTAATCTCTGCTTGATGTCACAACGAGTACCTTAATACCGAGTGACACTCTGTAAGTAACGTCAAAAGTCGCTACAGAATAATTATAAGAGCAGGAAAAAAATTATAGGGAAAGAAATGTTGCTGTAGTTGTTCTGTGGCCCACATAGCCTTTTTTTTTTCAAGTAGGCAAGACGAAAGAGCCATCTTTTCATTTTTCCCTCGTTCACTTTTATTCGCGCACATGTTACTACAGTGTCGGGCGCTGCTGCGTTAGAGAATCGAAAAATAAACTCTATGCACTCCACAGTGAAATGGATGCTGTAGCTCCTGAAAGTCAGCAGGAATCTGCCAAGCAACACCAACAGCGCACGATGGCTACTATGATTGTTATTCATTTACTTTCGGCATAGGATCATCTGCTTTAGCAGATCTGGAGCCATATAAATTAACAGATTCGCAAAACGATAACGAGAGGCAAGGAACATTGCACCTTTCAGAGAAGCACCATGTGTAAAGTACTGGTTTGCAATCCCATAGACACACGTAAACAGCAAAATGCAAACGAATAGCCCTGCCGTGTTGGTATGTTAGAAAAAAAAAAGAAAACAAAGCAACGCTTGGAGATGACAAAAATCAACAGAAGCGAAGGGGAAAACTCAAACGTCTGTCTGTTTGACAGAAGCACGAAAACAGACAAAAAAACACAGAGGGGAACGACAGATACCTCAATATCAGCACAGACAAGAAGCCCATAGAGTACTATTATTACCGCAGGTCGCTAGCGCGGTCACGGAGAGCTTGCTTTCCTTTCAGGATCATCTTCTCACGCATGTCATCCAGCGGACAGATGGAATCATATTCGCGCACAGCGTCATCAAACATGGTCAGGTCTTCGTTTTGAATAGCAGCGATTAGATCTGTGATGACCATGTGCTCGCGGGTGTTCATGTTGAACTGTGTGTCCAGCTCCTGATATTCCTGAAAGCGCTCCTCTAGCACGCCAACGTCCTCCATCAAACTGGCTGATGTCATCTGCGCAATCTGGCACAGCAACGCGGTAAAGAAAAGCTTACGGGCGTTGCCGCGCGCCACGTGATCCTCCAGAGCTTCACGCGCACACTGGTCGTAGATCTGCTGCGCCCCAGCGTAGTCGCCAGACCTCGCCTTCACGTCGGCCATCTTGAGCACAATTTCCGACGCCGTCACCTTGGCGCCTTGGTTGCGGTAGTAGCGCACAGCTTGCTGAAGCCACCTCATCGCCTCGTCGCCCACCGTAATGTCACCCAGCGCCGCACACGCCTTGGCTGCGTTCGTGTACTTTTGCCCCTTGTCGTACATGTCCACCACGTCCTTCAGCAACGCGGCGGCCGACTTGGCGTCGCCGGCCTTTACGTACGCCTTTGCAGCCTCCTCCATTTCTACTGCCTGGTCGCCCTCGCTCTTGTTCTTATATGACATCTCCGACGCACGCTTGTACGCCCCCGCGGCCTTGGCAAAATTTCCTGCAGCCTTGTACTGCGTCGCCGCCTGCATGAAATTGTCGTGGGCACCGTCAATTTTCGTGTCGCTCGAGGAGAACCACGACCTCTTTTTGAGCTGCTTCTCCCCCTCCGCCATCAAAGCATCGCCGCGTTCTTCCATATTGACGTAGCGTCTTTTTGTTATTGTGTATCTGTTGGTGGTGGTGGTGGCGTTAATGATGGTTTTCTTTTCTTAGAGAGGCAACGACGAACACGTAGGTGCTTGAGTTGTTTTGGTAACTTGATTTTTCAAAAAGGATGCAATAGGGCAACATCCTTCACGCAGTAAACGAGTAAGGTCATTTACGTCCAAAATTTGATACGTTGTGGAAAAAAAAAGGGGGGGGAACGAAGAGCGAAACAGAGAAACAGCACACGACTTTACCGAAAACACTGTTATGTTATGCTACATTTCACAACTGGACTCTTCCTTTCAGAATAGAAATGCAAACAAAAGAAGTACTTCAGCGCTGACAGATATCCGGTACTAGTGTGTTGTGCTGAAATTGGGACCTCACCAATCCACCTTGAAGTTATGAAGAAAAAAAAAAGACTCTCCTCCCGTCCCATCCCTTTCCCTTTCAAAAGGGAGAAAGGGGGAGAAAAGGAAAAACGAGTCGGCACGCTACTGCACGTAATTATCAGAAAAGCAGAGAACACACCCAGTGAATTCCGGCATCACGGAGCAAGAACTTCAAACTGAAAACAAATCAGTGCGAACATCTTAGTAACGCGACAGGAGCTAAATCAATGTCTTGTTTGTTGTTTCATGACTGAAGCAAGTGAATACATGTGTCAATTTACATTCTCAGAGTATACATGAACGCACACGACCACAAATAGCTGTTGTGGAGGCAAACGGTTTCGAGAACAGAAGAACAAAAATATATATCGGCTGCGGCACGAGGTTCAGGTGGAAAAGCGAAGAGAAGTCCACAAACAAACACAGAAGAAAGGAAACTAGAAACCGGAAGCTTCCAAATAAAGGGACAGGAGCGGAAAACTGGGCAGCACGAAGCGACTCGTTCCTCACCCGGCGCAATACCTCGCTTTTACGTCCATTTCCCTTCTGCTGTGCTACTAATTCTGGCATCAATGGCACCTCGTACAGCAAAGTCTGCTAGAGTATTGAGTGTACATCAAAAACAAAGGAAAAATGTATAAGAACGCATCGATTTTGAACAGCAAAACAGGGAGCCGCGATATCAAATTAAACAGCGTTCTCGAAGGAGGCTCAGTGTGCCTTTGATTTGGCATATCGTTGCGGGAGAGCAGAAGGCGTAAAACACAGTGGTACCTCACCATCACACATTCGATTGTACCGAGCAGAGAGAAAGGAAAACAGCGAAAAAGAAAGCAGAGAGGGACATGTCCTCCTTAGATCCTCGACGTCTTTTAAACACACCGTCTACTTTGTCCCGTTCATCACGCCTGCCTTTGACTGCTGAGCGACGGTCCTCTGCGGCGATTCGCGGCCCAGATCCTTCTTCTTGCGCTGTTGATTACGGTCCTCGCGCTCGCGCATCGTCGCGAGGCGGGCCTCCATTTGTTTCCGAATATCATCGTGAGATACGATGTGATCGTCGTCCTGCTCCACGTAAAGTGCGTTGTCGCGGTCTACGGCGCCAGCGCCGAGGCTGGCACTGGGGAGATCCATCATTCGCACCAAGTTGCGCGCACTGACAGCGCTGTGGGCGGTCTGCGGTGCTGTCGGCATGATCGGCGCTATCTCATCTTCGGCCTCCCAGTCCTCCGTCATTGGCAGACCCTCCGCAGCTGGCGAGTCCGCCGTATTAGCCGTCAGCTCGTTTTCCTCCTCCTCGATCCCCTGTTCCGCCGAGTTCTTAGGTTGCTCCGAGTCGGGGTTCGCACGCAGCGACGCCGCCGCGCGGCGCGAGTACGAGGGGACCTGGTGGTGACGTTGGAAGGCGACGAGGATCTGCATCGCACGCTCCTCAATGGTGCCAAAGAACTGCTTCATGTTCGCCTCCGTGCACCGCACCCCTCCCTCTACAGTGTTGCCCGGCATCTGCGTGCAGCCAATGTGCACGTACGCCTCCTCCGCTGTCCCGGCCGTTCGCCGCAAACTGTCGCGCAGTTGCTCCGTCGTGCCCGTCATTTCGTCGAGACGGCTCTCGGTGCACGCTAGCTCCTCCTCCAGGCGCCTGATCAGCGCACGGTGCTGATTCTCGCTCTCGTCCTCCTCGCTTAGCAACCGCTGCAGATCACGTGTGTTGTCCTTCAGCACCTCCTTCTTCGCGGACAGCTCGTTAATGTATTTATATAGCGAGAAGTTCAGATCACCGGTGTGCATATATTGCGCGCGCAACTCCTCAAGGTCGTCAGTCGCAAAGGCCTCCTTGATTTGGTGCAAGATGCTCGTAATGGTGGCGCTCTCTTTCTCTACGTGCAGCACATTCGTGGACTCATCGCCAGCCTCGCTCCCTGCGACGGAGAGAGTGTCGTCAAGGCCGGATGCTGCGGCGCCCGTCCCTCGCATGTCCTCCGACCCACGCGGCACACTGGTATCGTTTGCACGCTCGCCAAATTCGTACTCACGTGCCTCGAGCTCCAGCTGCATCTCCGTCTGCTCTTCACGCATTGCTTTGATGTCCAGCATGGCGGTGTCCAGGTCCCGCAACTGGTCTGAGTACGCCTGACGCTGCTCCTCCAGTGCGGCACGCAGACGCGCCACCTCCCGCATCTGCGCGTCGCGGTCATCCATGTCGCGGTTCGACTTCTCAATGTGCTCGGCCATGAGCCTCTTCTTGCTCTTCAGGTCGTCCTCCATCCGCTTGTGCACGCGTTGAAAGACGCGCCGCTCCTCGCGAATGACGTCGATACGATCGCGCAGCTCTTTGTTGTAAGACAGCGCGTCGTTGAACTGACCTAAAGCTTGATCCAGACGACTTTCGAGAATCTCAACCTGACGCTGAACGGCGTCTGCCTGCTCTTTTTCCACATTCACGCCGCCCTTCATCTTTCGGCTGTGCAGGAGATCGATTCGCGCAAGTTGGTAACGCTTCGTAAGATCGTTCTTGCGCATCTTCTCAAATTGGTAACGACGCTCCAAGGCGTCGACATCGCCTTGCAGCGATGCAAGTTTGTCAGCCTTAACGTAATCGTAGTGCGTCCGGGAAACGGCGCTGATCTCTTTTTTGAGCTGCTCGTTCTCGTTCGTCATGTGCGCAATCTGTTCCCGCTGCTTTGCACTCTGCTCCTGCGCTCCCAAGATACCATCCGCAATTTGAGAGCGGCGCAGGTTGTCGGGTTCTGACCCTTTGTTCTTCATGGAAGCTTCCATCGACATGATGTGGTGCTTATCAATCTAGCCGCAAAACCTCGGAGCCCACCAAATGTTCCAAGAAAAAAGGAGAGTGAATCCTCTTCAAAAGCAAATCAAAAGATGCGCTTTTCTTTGAATGGAGTCCAATGTGCTTCTCTCTAGTGCGTCTTGAAAAAGACAGTAAAAGAAAAATTCCTCCAAGGAGCCCGGAATCTCGGTACAACACCTCAAAGAGCAAAAGCGAGGGAAAAACGGAGCGATGCAAAACGACGTGGCAGCGAGGGCAAGGAGCACTAAGGTCAACTGCCTTCCGCAGGTTAGCTAAGAAGAGAACAGGAAACGTGAACCACAACACATTGATTGAGATGAAAAAGAGAGGAGAAGGGCAACGCAATGTAAAAAATACCGTGTTGGAGAAAACATATACGTTTATGCGGGTTGAGGAGCACTCAAAGCAATTTTCTCGAAAGCAGAAAGGCCGTTCTCTCTTTCAATGAGGCGGACTCCCTGCCGCTTGTTCCATGAGCTGGTGCCCTACTCTTGAATAACGAAGTGAATACCAGCACTTGGCAAAGGCAGAACAACCTCTGACGTTCGACGCGAGTAAAAAATGTGAAAGAGGCCACAGTTTTTATAGAATTAGTTTCTCAGAAGGGCTACTTCAGGGAATCGCGAAACGCTCACGGGCACGAAAATTGAAGACAAAATGAAAGACCGGTTGTTCCGACGAGCTAACTTCCTTTCTTCCCTTTTGTAATGATATCGTTAGCGTAGCTTGGCTCGGAGCTCAGTGTGGGCAGCGGGTCAACTTATTTTAACAGTAGCGAAATCAGGATATCATTCCTTTACGTGTGTCGCGAAATCAACTTGCATCGACACACCTAAACACGTCAAACAACAACAACAAAGTTATGCTGAAGAACGCGGCTAACTCACCTCCAGACAAAAACATATGACCCCCGTTATCCGACAGTTACGCTAAACGTCTTCACGATTTACTCCGGAGAATCAAATACACTGTAAAACGAAAAGCGAGGGAAGTAAGAAGAAGAGGCTCCACGCCCTTGCAAGTGAAACGGCAAAAAGCGGTGGAAAGATAAACCTTCTCAGTTAATGACAAGGACACACCGAATGATAAAGCAAAAGGCAGTATTTTAAGAGAAAAGCACAAAAACAGTTCTTCCAAGCTGCAAGCCGGTCAGCCATCGTTGACGTACAAATGTGGCGTACCCGTTATCTTCCTTGTCGTATACCCTTTATCGTGTAACAAGGAAGGAAGATAATGGACTGGAAAAAAGCTCGCATACCATGTTGTTCATCCCTCAACATGTCGGCCACTTTATATTCCTCCGAGTATTCGGCTGCCAAAGTCTCTGCTAGGTTTCCTCATCGTCCTCCGTTTGCGCCACGCGCTCATAGCAGAGAATGTACGCCCCGTTCGGCGTCGGCTCGTCGCTGCTGTCCAACGTGGCGCGAGTGTCATTGTAATACACCCATTTCTTGACCGAATCGTTGAACGCGGAAGCGGTGTAATGGCCGAAGCTCAGAGAGCCGGAATGGTACACAACGCCGCGCAGCTTGTATTGCGTCCCCTCCGTCTGCAGCGGCACAGCCTCCTGATCGAGGTACGGCGCAAAGTCCATCTCTGCAGGAAACTCCACCGTTGTATCCTTCTTGTCAGCACTGTATGTATGCATCTTAAACCGTTTAAAGGACACAATGAGGCAGGGCGGGAGACGGTAGAGTGTTCGGTGCACCCGCGTCTCGCGGAACTCTTTGCATCGACTGCAGAACCACGCGTCTTCACCGCGCAGGATATCCGGTTCCATCGAGTAAATAAGGCAGTCGTGAAGCGTGCACTTGGGATCGATTTGAAAGCGCGTGTACGCGCGCAAACACAACGACTCCACCACTTCCACAGGTTTCGCAATGTACGACGTGGCGTCGTACTGAATAAAAATTATCACGGTCGTGATGGAGCGGTCAGCCTTCTTCCTGGTAGGTGGCTTCGCGGAGACGTCGTTGACTTCCCCATCCCCCTTTTCTTCGTCGTTGCCTTCCTCATCGAGATTCAGCCAGTCGTCACCCTTCGTATTCATCAGCTTCGTCACGCTCTCGAGCGGCGTCACGCGCGACAGGCGCCGCATCACCTTGACGGTCAGCTCCGTCCGCTGCGGCGGAGCCGAAGAGGAATCTTGCGCCGCAGTGTCGCCATCTGTCCTTGAGGTTGAGAGCGAGTTGAAGTAGCCCCCACCTCCGCTCAAGGCGTCAGCTGCCAAGTAGGCGCTTTCATCGTCCATATTATCTTCGTTTTCCTGCTGCAGCATGGCAGCAGCAATTTCTTTGCTGCGCGCAATTATTTGTCGTGAAAAAGGTGCCCTACGAACCCCTTCCGCGTCACTGTCACCCGCTGACTCGCTACCCGAAGTCACCGTCATCTCGTCCATCCACACCGGGTTGGTCGTGAATGTCGCCGGAGCTGGGTCGTTGGCACTCTTCAGGAAGTACCAAACGCGCAACGCCGGCGCTCTGTCAGGTTTCTGTGCTGCCTCATTAACAGCAGCGACAGTAGCGACAGCGGCGAGGAGGGAAAGTCTCGCCCATGCGTAAACACGGCCGTGCTCGGGTACCTCCATAACACACGTGTCGACACGCAAACGTGACTTGATGACCGCCCTTTTCTCTTCCCACCACGTCATCGGCTTCTCATCAGGGCCGCTGTAATCAGCCCTGGGACCGCAGAAGAAGAAGTTGTACACCTCCTTGCTATCTTCCGCAACACCCAGAAGCGCCTGCGCAAGACTCTCCTCCACGTCTTGCTTGCGCACAGTGTTGTCCGGTCCCACAGACACCTGCACGCGGAGCGTAGCTTGCACAAATGTGCGGTTCGCGTCAGCCACCGAGCGAGAAGATGAGGCTGCGCAGAGCTCCATCTTCTCATACGCTGCACCATCAGCGCGATTTAGCTCTATCAAAACCTCCACGCTGTACGCACGCTTCCGCGGTGGCTCCTTGATGCTCACGGGGAGTGTCACGTTGTTGTCGAAGACGATGCTCGACTCACCACACGTGAGACACGTAAAAACAGTCTTGGACTGATGGAAAAAGAGCGGGGAAAGAAAAGTCTGATTGTTTTCCAGAAAATCCTCCCAGAATAAGGTGGACAACTGCTGTGTCGGAATGGCGCTATCGCCGTCCTCGCGCTGACGGTAGCAGCGGGCTGAGACAAGATTGATCTCTTCGTTTATGTGGTCCAGCAACACCTCGATGAACTCGCTGGCGTCCTGCTGCTGATACCCGGCGAACCGCTTCACCCGCGCCCCTATCTGGTCCTTCAGCTCTCGCGTTTCGGCGAAGGAGTGCTGACCGCACCACATACTCGACAGAAGTCCGATCAAGACAGGTGTGATGGTGGCTTGCGTAAAGTGGGAAATGGGCAGTGTTAGCAGCTGCGTACGGAACCCCGAGAGGTTCGACAAGCACTGTAGTGCGCTGTTCATGTAGCACGTGTTGCCCACGTTTGTCAGGCCACAAATGCCGCTATTGTGCGCAGCCACCTCCATCATCCCGGTGATCTCCTTATCCCGCCCGTCACCATTTACGTTGTGCAGCGTCACACCAAGCGAGAGAAAGATCTCCGACTTCGTCTGCTCTTTGAACTCCTCCAAGTTTTTCGGCATATTCGTCTCGATGTGGCTGCGCAGTTGCTGGAGTACCTCCTGCACTGTCACATTCATCCCGTCCCCTTCAGCTGCAATAGGCAAAGCTTCTCTTCCAACGGAAAGCATAAAAAGACCTTTACAGCAAATTCGCACCGTGTCATCGCCGTTGATTGCCGCAAACCACACCCTAGACGCCTCTTCAGACATGACTTCCTTCTCTTCAGTCGCCAGCCCCCACGCTAGGTGGCACACCTCACGCATTTCACTGTGAAGGAGCGCAGCTTCAACGTACACGGACACGGAGAACGAGTCGGGGACGCCGTCTGCCTTGTTGACGGCGATCCAGTCGAAGGTCACCTCGACGCGCAGTGGTAACGCTTTCCACGCCTCGAGACACCGCTCACGCAGTGCGAATGGGCCGTACAGTGTGTACTTTGGACCGGCGCCGAAGAACCGGAAGAAGGAGTCGAAGAGGCTCTCTGGGATGACTTGGTAGCGGTCGTCGTCCAGCTCCAACCAGTGCCGACGTGGGTCATGCGGAGAAACCGCTATGAGGTCAAAGGTGTCGATAGGACCAGGAAAGGGGGGAAGCGGTTCATTTGGAGAAAAGCTGCGCTGCCTCTTTGCCTTTTTCGTCCACACGAGGAGCTGCTCCATCCACACAGTAGGCACCGCCACCCCGCGTGGGAAGCCGTCTTCGTTCTTCATCAAACTGCACTGCTCGCAGGCGAAGAAAAAGTAGTAGAAGAGAAGGTCCGTATTCAACCGCGAGGTGTCCTCCTCCTCCATCCAGAGATACGGCACCGTGTCCACGGGGTTGCGCGAAAGCTGCTGATACGTTGGGAAGAAGCTGCAAACCCACGTGTCCGCGATAAGACCTAAGATAGCGCAGTAATCCTCTTTGCTGTCAATAACGGCCATGTCATCAGCGTACTTGCCGCGGAGCGCCTCTGGCAAGTGTGAGCCGCGCGTCAGGCGATCGCTCATGAGACGGCCACTAAGCTCACTCACCTCCTTTACAAAGGTGAAACTTCGCAGCGAGTAGCGCGAATACGGACAGCTTCCCGCATTGGTCGAGTGGCACCCACCGTCGTTCATGACCTCCGCCACGATGCTCTGGAGTCCAGAGACAAACGTGACAGCAACTTCACGCGGGGTAGCCCGTACTCCCGGGCCGGCACTTTTGTCCTCTTCGGCACCATTAACGGGACACTCTGGAGTGGCCTGTACTGTAATCCCCTCCACACTCTCGTTAATCAGGTCGTGTAGCACCGCACTGGCAATTCCGTACCAGGTAACGCTAAACTCTTCTACATGCTCCGGTGGATTGGCCTTCTCGATTGCATCCAGATGAACTGCAGTCGCGACACTGGTCCGCTTTAGCCATGTGATGCTGCCGTCGAAGCCGCGAAGACCCTCCAAGATCCTGCTTACCAGTGAATTGATAAACGCCTGCAAGGGAGTCATCGGGGGATGCGGCGGCTGCATTGCCTCCACTTCGTCGACTGCCACGTCATCTTTCAGCACAGTCCCGACCGCATGCATCCCATTCCACATGATCACCTTGCCTTTCGCGGCGCTGTTGTAGTTGTCCTCGTTGAGCTGCGGCGAGCACGAGTCCTCCTCAGACTGAGAAACCGAGCTGCGCGACGTGGCGCTCAGCGGAAATCCATCTACGCTGTCCACACCGCCCTTGTCCTCCACACCATCGACGGGTTGATAACTCATATTCTAATGAAGCGTAAGAAAAAGACTCGGGCGATCGGCAACCAAAAATGCACAGCAGTTGCAAATGCACGAAGACAAAAAAAAAAACAACAATAAGCTCTTTCTTGCGAGTATGGACGGAAAAAAGCTACGTTAATAAACAGGAAAAGCAAAGTACTTGTTTAAAGTGGACCCTTCGTTCTTTGGTATGGTGCAGGTCAGCTAGCTAGCACGTCCCGATCAGGCTTTGCGCGCTTGCGTGGGAGCGTATTGGTATTGATTTTCTTTCGTTTTGAAGTACCGCAATCCCCAAAAGTTGCTTGAAGGAATTGCCACGAAACAGCTCTGCCACGAATTGAGTACACACACACACACACACTATATATATATATATATATATATATAACGACGGTAACAGGGAGGGAGACTTTTCTATGATGTACGTGACTTACGGTGCTTTTCATAGTCTCAATAAGAGAATGCACATCAAGCGTACGAGAATGTGGGAAATAGCAGCAGCAAGAAGCGGTTTGTATAATTATTTGTTTTTACATTGTTCAGCACAATGAGAGCG
The DNA here is from genome assembly GCA_900240875.1 of Crithidia expoeki. Lineage (NCBI taxonomy): Eukaryota > Euglenozoa > Kinetoplastea > Trypanosomatida > Trypanosomatidae > Crithidia > Crithidia expoeki. The sequence continues at coordinate 1,004,587 of OESE01000220.1, forward strand.
TGAAAGGAAGAGAGGATTCTCATTTGAGCTTCCGATAAAAGAGAGCATTGGAAAGAAAAAAGAACACTACGTTACACTGGTGTAAGTGCAACGCGTTAAGGTCAAAACGATATGTGATTGTTCTAGAAGACGCGAGCGCTCGTCGAAAACACACAAGGGTCCATTTCTATCGATGTGTGCACTTGCACGATTCGATAAAAGGTACAGAGCTTGCCTCACTTCTGACAACCTGAGAAACATACGTTGGGTTAGCCTTTGTACTTCGTCGTACCGTTGAGAAAGAACGATCGATTTGCTGGTTGTTGAAACCGCAAACTTTTATATTCCAATTCATCACCACTCAATGAGGAATATCAAAACAACGTCGGAAGTGTAGTCAAAGCATGTTGTTGCTCTTGGAAAGGGAAAAAAAGAGAAAGCACCACGTTAAGCACTTCACAAGCAAGGTCCATCAGCAACACGGAAGAAAACCTGATAGCCTTGTCACCTTCAGCTCTCGAACTTCCTTCTCCCTGTAACAACAACGCCAACAGAGCAAGGGTGATACGATTGATGCAGAGAAACGCCGGCCAAGCCCGTAAAACGAAATCTTGGCGCGTAACGAAATAAAAAGGGAAGAAAAAGCTGTGCAGCGTCTGCCCAGCTACGAAACGTCGTTGCAGAGGCGAATCAGCGCAACTGCTACCGTTTCTACACACAATTGGAAAGAAAGAACAAAGCGCTAATCCGTTGAGCGTTTAAAGGTCTTGGCACGCTGCACTTTATCCCCGGTGTGCACGGGAAGTGTGTAATCCTCATCGCCTCCCTCCGCAATGTTTTTCTCGCGAATGGCAAAGAGAATCCCCAGCAGCCCCACCAGGAGAAGCATCAGGGCGGCTACAGTTTCCGATGATGCCTGGGAGTTGCCCACAAAGCCATAAATACCGTACTGGGAAACGACAATGAGATCGTTTGTCCCGTCTCCGTTGAAATCGACGACCAGTACAGGTGCTACAGGTGCCTCAGTGAGGCCAATAGTGCGGGTGACCTTCCCATTCTTGGTCTTGATGATGGAGAATTCGGTGTCGCCAATAGCCAACACGTATGTATCGACGCGGCGATACGGCTCTTTGAGGTCTCCTACAAACGTCACGTCCGTCTCGCGATTCCGATGGTTCAGTGAGTACGGCACCAGCTGAGGAAACGGCTTCGATGCCACCTCCTCACGGTTGTCACGGTCCACCAGTCCCGCCATGTCCTCGGTCTGAGGATGCGTGAAGCGACTTCCGGTCTGAGCCCGCCACAGCACGCGCCTCCGCGAAGGGTCAATGCACGTGACAAGGCCCGTGTTGATCATGAAGACGGCGTACCGCTCAATGTGGTACAGCCCGCCGCCGCGATTGTTCTGCACCTGCACCACCAGAGGAGGCGTCCCGTGCGTCGTGGAGGACACAACGTTGCGGCTGCCCAGAAGCTCAAGTGTGTTGACAGCGTGCGGGGCCTCCTCGCCGCGGACATCACCGTCCACAAAGTGGTGAATGAGATCCAGGTTCCCAAAGAAACCTTGGGTGTCGCACACGGTGGCGTTAAAAACCTCAACGGAAGATGTGGGGATTCCAGATTCGATCACTCCAAGGCAATCGTATATCAGGTCCACGCCATGCTTCGAATGCATGACGGTGCGAGGCCCGATTCGGGTGCTCACAGATTCGAGCACTAAGTCATCGTTTATGTCGTGGTACGCTGTCCCATCAGCACGCAGGGGGCCCACCGCCGCCACCATGTCTCCCGTGTACATATGCAGCACCTCCACGCCGCTCTTTCCGTGAAACACAAATACGTTCGGTGTCCGGCGCCGAAGACTCTCGCTCTTTGGCGGAGAAAGGCGAGTCTTCGACACAGACAGCATCCACGAGTTCAGCTTTTCACCAAGTGTGCCGTGGTCATCTGCGCCCATGTGGACCACACGGTCGTCGTAGCGTAGTGTGACGCGCTTCGCATTCCACCGCTGCTTTCCTTGCGCCTTAAGCTCTGCCTTGACGCGGTAAATCACGTGTGGAACCAGCTGCGCATCCCATGGATGCGCGTAGCGGTGCGGCATTGCGGCTATCAGCCCCTCCCGAAATGTTGTCCACGGCTGCATGCGAGATCTAGCGTGGAAGGTGGATTCACGGGTGCCGTTCCTCGGTCCAACACCAATCGGCATTACGGGTCTGCCGTTATCAATATTCAATTCATCCGTAGTTGCGTTCGCCGCAGCCTCGCGCACAACGTCATCCATTTCATTCCCACCATTGGAGAAGTAGCTCCACCGCACGGCGCCGGTCGCCGCTTCATAGGCACCATAAAAAGTCATTCGCGCCTTGGACAGGTCCACTACATCAACGGACACCGCGACGGTTCCTACGTCGTCTTTCCAAATTCTCTCCGGCACAATGGAGATGGATGCGTGCGACACATCTTCCCAGAACGTGGGCGGCACAAGCTGTACCCTCCACTTCTCGGACAAGGACTCGCCACTGACGCTAATGGCAATTAGTTGATAATCTTCTGTGATCACCGCCCCGAGCATTTCTTTACTTTTCAGACTGGTGTAGCCGGCGCCTATCGCCACTATAGCGGATTGCACATCTATTTCTCCGCTCGCGGCGAGAGGGACAAAGGTATCATCGACACGGCGCCGAGCGTAGTGAGTTTGGAAGCGGGAGAGACGGCCCAACTCCGTAGAGGCGAGAAGGACACGTGAACCCGAGCCGTCCACATCTACAACAATAGGCTTCGGCATTAACACCTCCGTCAGCTCGTGGTCCCGCACCGCCACCTTGAAGCCCCGCTGAAAGTTCAACGAGCCCTCTTGCGACCAGCATATGATGCTGCACACAATAGCAACGCCAATAATGAGAATGTCGCGAATGCGCATTTTCGTTTGATCCCTGTAGTCGGTGAAACTCGTAAGTGCAGTTTTCCTTCTTTCTCCTTATGTTAAGTACCTCTTCTGTGCCTCAGTGTACGTGTCTCTCCTAAGGTGAGTCTCACTGAGTGTGAAAGACCGGTCCGCTTTTATCGTGGGTTAATCTTCTGAAAAACAAAACAGAGAAAGAAGAATGCGGGGGAAAAAGAAAAAATGAGGGCGTGAATGCAGTTTGGTATTCTAGGAAAAACGAATGAGTATAAGCACCTGTTACTAAGAGCAAAAAAAAAAACGGTTTTTTTTTTTCGTTTTCTCTTGAGAGTCTATTGCATGCTCGGTAATGGTGAAACAAAACGAAATTTGAAAAGCTTATCGCACCTTTTGGGAGGGGCTTCTGTGCTCTTTCATTTTGCCGTTCAAGAGAAAGCAACAAATCCCACCTAGACGGGTCAGAATCGGACGCTCACGGTCTCTGCGCTTCGCATCCACCTTTTGTCAACATGTGATTTGATGTTGCTTACATCGGAGTGTAAAAAGTAAAAACTGGCTTTACGGCGCTGTCTTCAGGTAAAGACACTCTACTCTATTGAATTACAGCTTTCAGGTGCATTAGTAGAAGGCAAAAGTGGAGAAAAAAAAAAATGTTACATGAAAAGTCAAATTTGGAAACGTTGGCGAGTGATCTGCTCCCATACGAAAAGTGGACGCTGTTAGACCTTGGAAGAACCTCTTAAGAAACACATATGTCATTATCGACAGCACCACTCTTCGACCTCTGAGGTGGGTTTCGCCCCGCATTCGACGAGACCCAAACCGGCTTGTGCATCTTGAGTACTTGTGTGCGTGTGTGTGTGCTAAGGATAGATGCGCACGTAGCCGTTATGTCGCTTCGTTTTTAAATTCATGGTTCCGGGGAAGAACGGTGCAACGGCAAGCTCAATCGTGTCCTTCATCATGGCAGGCTTCAGCCGATCAGGTCCGCCGGGAGCTCCGTTGATCTCCAAAAGCCAGACTTTCAAATCCTCGTCAATGAGAAAGTCGTACCCGAAGATCTGAAACGTGTGCGTCGGCGGCACGGCGGGCTCATCTGGTACATGCACTCTCGCAGCCAGAAGCGTGTCTCGAACAATAGCGTGAATCTGCGGCATGATATAGTTGTCCAGTGTGATATCCGACGACGCACCGCGAGAGCTTGTGGGTGCCGGGCTCTTCGACCCCTCTCCACCCTTCAGTTCATGCACCGGGTACGGCGAGTCTCGGAGACCATTGGACGAGGTGGTCGGATGCAGAGGATCCATCAAGCTTGGCTCCTGTGGCCGCGGGCTTCGGCCAGGTGAAAACTTCTCCTGATTTAGCCTTTCGCTTTTAAGAGCCCCTTTGTACCGCACGAGCCCATCCAAGTGCTCGCGCCACAGCTCATTTCCCTCTTCGTAGAGCGAGAAAGCGGCACCAGTCTCCTGCACACAGTGGTTAGTGATATGCGCAAGCCGGCCATTCGCTGTTTTGGACGTCGCAGTCTCGCGGCTGTACGGGACACTACTGGTACGCATCACGAGTTCCTCGTACACGTACACCTCGTACTTGTCGCGCAGCAGCAGTGCCCAGCAGCGGATGTCGAATTTGCGTTTGTGGTACAAGAGAGGACGGTCCACATACTGCTGGGCAATCCATGCGTGGCTTCCACGCTGCGAATCGACGTAGCGTAACAACTTTGTCAGCCCAATTTGATCGCCGCGGAATATCTCAATGTTATCGCCGTGGCAACCAGCAGAACTCTTTGCAATCCACATGCACGCGTTCTCCTCGTTGCCGCCGGCGTGCCCAGAAGTGCGCTTCGCCGTGGCCAACAGCTCATGGCGATCATCGCGGTTGGGCTGACGCGGGATCAGTTTGAACGCCATGGGCAGGTACTTGCCTAACGTGTCCCAGTCGTAGTGGTGGTGCTTCAGCAAGTTCGTCACCATGGCGCTCTTTAGTGTGATGCTGCGCGTGTTCTCTACAAAGTCAACCACGCGTGGCTCACCGTCGTCACCATTCCCCATAGGCATGCGAATCCCCAACGAGGCGTATTGCCGCGGGCCGTAGCTGGTGCGTTTGCCGCTTTCCAAATCGCGAAGTCGGCTTTGAAAGCGCTTGGCGATCTCGCGTCGCGTCGCTATGATACGCTCGCACGGCATCTTTTCCCCAAGAAGCAGGTGCACGTTGGTGTCGGCAAGGTCGCGTTGGGTCTCGGAGACAAAGAGAGCCTTCGTTATGAAACGCTGCCGCACATTGACATGCGACCAACGTCCCGTGGCTAACAGCTGCCTTGTCATTTCCTCGTAAATCGAGCCACAGTGTTTCATCGTTGCAACAATGTACTTGCAGCGCTTCTCCACGTATGCTGCTGACATAGTGCGCTGCAGAGGAGCTGGAGTTGTTTGCCCACGCGCCGAACTACTGCGCAGAGACGAGCCCCACGCGGCCGGCCCGGGGCCCCGCGCGGACGCGCGCACAACACTAGACCCTTGTTGTGGTGGCAGTGGTGGCGACTGCATATGAGCGCAGTGGGCCGAGTTGCCGCGGCCGTTACCAATAGGTTGTGCGTACTGCGGCGACGCTCTCTTCGTAGCTGAGGCAGACGCACTAGCTAAAGGAGTGCGGCGTGGGCTGTTCCTTCGTGCGATATGAGATGCCGGGGTGGACGTCGAATTTACGCGGTTGTAGCGAGGATTTAGTTCTGGCACTCTAGTCGCAACCGTCCGCTTTTTCTGCGCTTCACTTTCAGGGTTATTCATGGCGCTCCAATTAAAAAAAAAAAGGAATAAACACGAAAAAAGGGGGTAGAAAGTAAAAGCACGCCTACGTCTAGAGTTGGGAATCAAGCACTCTGGCACAGGCGAACTGTAAATGAAAGGCTGTTCTAACGCAAACTGAACCACTACTGTAAGGATGTATGAGATTAAACAGAAAGTAAACGCCAGGAAAACAATAAAACCTGGAGTACGAGGTTTGTACAGAAAGATCACAGTTGTCATATCCCCACGGTTTAGCCGCAGACACAAGGAAAACAAGAGACGAGAGGACAAGAGAGAGACAAAAAATAATAAAGGCCCGTGACAAGGAAGAATTGTCGTTTATTATTTTCCCTCTCACCATGCCAAGTAAGAACTATTGCGAAGGTCGACATGAAAAGGGCCTTCTTTTGGTAAACAGAATCTGAATTCACTTGGCCGACAAAAAAAAAGGAAAGCCTACGACTTTGTGTGAGACGCGCTACACTGCTGAAGACCCTCACGAAAGAAGGAAAAAAAAAAACGTTTTTCTCAGGGAACACGTGAGTGCGTCGCTACTCCGCTGCTGAAAAACTCACACGGCAACGCTGTTGCAGACGTCAGTTGAAATGAGCCGCACGTTAGTTTACTTGTTTGCTCTTCGTTCTATCAGTAGACGTTTCTATCCGTAATTTGAAAATCAGAAAGAAAAAAATGAGAGAGGTCGTTCGAAACCAACCAAAAAAATGGTATAATGGTAAAGGGGGAGAAGACTCTTAGTCTTTGCTGTTTCGAAAGAAGATATCGAATTCAAAAAAAAAACGCACCGGCTCGTCACCCTTAGATTCTATCGCGCGAGACGTGACTCTATAGTTGTTGTCTTTGCTCCGCAAACATACGAGCAGAACAGAACCAGCGCGGCTCACACTGTCAGACCTTGAGGTCGTGTGTACACGGAAGATAACCCAATCGCACGCACTGGATCGGTTGTGTACTGGGAGTTGTACAGTCGCGCCCCGGACGTACCATTCTTGCGTCCTGTGGGGAATGACAGAAGAGCGGCACCTGGTTTTGGCTCAAATCCGGACATCAGGCACTCGTTGACCGAAACCCACAGCGGATTGTCGCGCTTCAGTGAGTTGAGGAAGTCTTGTCGCTGCTTCCCTAGCACAGGGCGCCACTTGGTATCTAACATGAAATGCACCTTCTTGCTCACTTTAGGGAAAAGCGAAAGAATCTCGTCCTGGTTTGCAAAGTCCCCAATGTTGTAAAAACCATCGGCAATTTCTTCTTCTGGATTCTTTTCTGCCGCTGCCGCGCCGATCGTCACATAATGCGATTTGTGCGAAGGAGCTATACCGATCCCGAGGCGAGCAGCAGCAGCCTCAGTGAGCCAAATAGGACTAGAAAGCTTGTGTTTGAGAGCAAAGGCGCGAAGTAAGCTCTCATCGCGGGGGCCGATAAGTTTGCCGTTGAGAATCGCAATAGGGCGCGTAGACGGCATCATGAGATGGGGCGTTTTCACGCACACCGCGTTGTAGTATCTGCGTAGCGTGGCGTCGTCCGCGAAGAAGTACTTTTTCTTTTTCCCTTGCACGGCAATGCAACTGTCGTGCTGCTCAATCATAGTCTTTTCGCCGAGTGCTCTGGCCAGGAGCGAAGCTCCGATGGGGTACTTGTGCTTTGTTACACGTTCGACCCATGCCGCCATCTCCGGTTTCTGCACCCGGAGAAACCTCAGGTTCACGAAATGAAAAGGAAACTTGGGATCGTTGACGGCTGCCATGTACTTCACCAGCATTCGAGAGCGCATCGCCTCCCACCCGTTGACGCCATAGATGAAGAACACGTCATGTCCAAACGCATCCGACCGCGTTTTTTTCAGCTCTCGTAACAGCTCTGATTGCGCCTTTCGCGGAAGGTAAGACAGGGAGACTATCATTCCGGTCATGTCGGGTACCACAACAGCCTGGTGATACGCGCGGGGCTTCAGCTCTAGGTTGAGGTATTTCAATTGCGACTCTCCAATCCACATGGGTGATGTGTACCCGCGCAGGATTCCCACCCCTAATAGGATATCGTGCGCGGGCTGCCCAAACCGCTTCCCAGTTGTCGCATTTAGTGCCAGGCCCTTCTGGGGCTCACCCTTGTATGGGTCGTCAAGTTGTTGTGCGTTGTAAACGTACACGGAACTCGCAGCTCGAACGTCAATTACGGCCTTCTTGTCGTACTCGATCTCGAGTTCATTCATCAATTTCAGATCTATGAACAACGCCCTCTCTTCGTCAGTGGGATTCAGGAGCCGAATAAGGCGTTCCGCTGTGACCGCCTTCCACTTTTGCCTCTCGGACAGGATCCCTACGCCAGAGCCGAAGAACGGAGGATGTTCGTCCAGAATGCGTTTCTGATCCTTCTTTGAGAGTGACGCTAGGGGAATTACTCTTTCGACGTGGAGGTAAATCACTGTCGGCTTCTGGCCGGGTAGCACCAAAGCGTTGCACGATCGACTCGACTGCGGTTGCGTGACCCAATACCGGCTTGTATAATGGTGGCGCCTTGCTGCATCGCGTAGGATCAGTTGACACCGCTTCGAAAAAGGAGTATTGGTTACCGTGGCTAGCATACTAACTTCACTCTGTGCGGTGTTGCCAATTCTGTTCTTCAGCTGTGCCGACCCCGAGGGGCGGATGAGCGGAAACGGTCGCGCGAGCAAGAAAACACCTTTTTTCATGATCGCAACCGCCTATAGATACTTGTAAGTGTGTGTGTGTGTGTGTGTGCGGATGCGTGTGACCATAAAGAAATCACTTTTCTGCCGATATGAAGCTTATGCCGTGTAGCTGTACTTCCGACTTCTTTACTCGCACGTAGCGCCCCCTGCGTGAACTGCTGCAAATATTACTTCACAAAGTACGCAGAAGTGGCTGAGATTGAGAAACGCCGCTGCTCACTTTATGTAATCCGTAATACGGCGCAGAGTGCAGTGTTTTTTCCCCTCGCAGCGCCCTTCTGTTACTACTCAAAGAATCATCGTGATCGAAAACAAAAAGAAAGAAAGCCAAGGTGGACGTCCATCAGTACGAAAAGTACAAGCAATAGTGTCGGTATGAAGACAACTCTCCAGCTCAGTCGCACACTGGATAAGACACCAGCCGCACAAAATAAAGCACTTTGTGAATACAGAAAAGCGCGACAACGCACAACTTTAGACTCCCGAATACGACAAGAAGTCGTACCTCCCACAACAAGACGAGAAAACTCGTTCACACGAAACCACGTAAACCAACAGCGGTTCACCTATCAACAAACCGCGCAGAGACCCCAAAAAAACTCCCACAAAACACCAAAGCAATTCAACTAACCGCTTAACAAACTCTCTTTACGGAAAACACACCCCAGTCAAATTCGGTCCGCAACCATGAACAAACGCCACTAGAAAACCCTTCATTCAATAACGCCCAGATACAAGAGCGGAAAAAAAAAAGAACAAGACAAGACGGAGACACCCAAAACGCACCACTAACACTACAAACGCGACAACAATCCGCCACCAACTACTAACAAAAAAACAGAAAAACAACACCACAAAAACACACCACAACCTTCAACACACCAAAATAAAACACTCAAACAAAAAAAAACTCACTCGTAGATTTGGTTGGCGGAGTGGGATGTCCAGCTCACCAGCTCCTCCGGCTTGAACCAGAACGCGATCTCGCGCTGCGCGCTCTCCACGGCGTCGGAGCCGTGGCACACGTTGCGACCCACGTCCACGGCGTAGTCGCCGCGGATCGTGCCGGGCAGGGAGTCCGCCGGGTTCGTCGCGCCCAGCAGCACGCGCCCGCTCTTCACAACGTTCTTGCCCTCCCACACCATACCCACGATCGGGCCGGAAGAGAAGTACTCCACCAGGGAGTTGAAGAACGGCTTCGAGGACAGGTCGGTGTAGTGGCCCTGAGCCTGCTCCGTCGTCGGCTTCAGCATCTTGAGGGCAACCAACTTGAAGCCCTTGCGCTCGAAGCGGGCGATGATCTCGCCGACCAGGCCACGCTGCACGCCGTCGGGCTTGACAGCGATGAAGGTGCGCTCAGAAGACATGGTTGATGGTAGGAAGCAAAAGGCTTGAAAAAAGTGGTAAAACTCCTTGGCATTGTATTCAAATGAGTCGGCAGGACAGAGGTGTAGAAGAAAAAGATCAACGACGGGACCGAAAAGGGTTTGTTTGAGGGGGCGTGTGATGCAGGATACAAAGAAAAAAGAGAGGAAAAAAAGGAAACCAGTTTCCCTTGTTTTAACATTCGGTGAAAACCAACTCCGAGCACTTTCACACCAACCGGTTCGCAGCCAAGCGAGCGCACAGTGAGCTCATCAATCCACTGGGCAACATAGCTCCATCGCCTGCACGCATCCTGTGTGGCCTCTCCTCCTTCCTCTGCTCAGCGGCGCCAAAGCAAGAGAGAGAAAAAAAAGCTTATAAAGCTAGCACTCTGGGCACAATGCACCTTGCAGTTTCCTTTCGTTTTCTCTCGCCTGTTAGTCGAAAATCACAAAACCCACACATATGGACATACATACGTAGAGAGAGGGGAGCATCAACCGTCACTCCGCTTTTGTTACAGTGCCTCTTGAGCAACACAACATGCGACTGCTGCAGCAGCTTCCGTTGTGGCTGTAAATGACGGCATTTGATACGGTTGCTGCTATTAACTTAAATTCGGGACATCAATTTATCAATCCCCTGGTCTCGACCGGGTCGCCTCACTCGTAGATTTGGTTGGCGGAGTGGGATGTCCAGCTCACCAGCTCCTCCGGCTTGAACCAGAACGCGATCTCGCGCTGCGCGCTCTCCACGGCGTCGGAGCCGTGGCACACGTTGCGACCCACGTCCACGGCGTAGTCGCCGCGGATCGTGCCGGGCAGGGAGTCCGCCGGGTTCGTCGCGCCCAGCAGCACGCGCCCGCTCTTCACAACGTTCTTGCCCTCCCACACCATACCCACGATCGGGCCGGAAGAGAAGTACTCCACCAGGGAGTTGAAGAACGGCTTCGAGGACAGGTCGGTGTAGTGGCCCTGAGCCTGCTCCGTCGTCGGCTTCAGCATCTTGAGGGCAACCAACTTGAAGCCCTTGCGCTCGAAGCGGGCGATGATCTCGCCGACCAGGCCACGCTGCACGCCGTCGGGCTTGACAGCGATGAAGGTGCGCTCAGAAGACATGGTTGATGGTAGGAAGCAAAAGGCTTGAAAAAAGTGGTAAAACTCCTTGGCATTGTATTCAAATGAGTCGGCAGGACAGAGGTGTAGAAGAAAAAGATCAACGACGGGACCGAAAAGGTTTGTTTGAGGGGGCGTGTGATGCAGGATACAAAGAAAAAAGAGAGGAAAAAAAGGAAACCAGTTTCCCTTGTTTTAACATTCGGTGAAAACCAACTCCGAGCACTTTCACACCAACCGGTTCGCAGCCAAGCGAGCGCACAGTGAGCTCATCAATCCACTGGGCAACATAGCTCCATCGCCTGCACGCATCCTGTGTGGCCTCTCCTCCTTCCTCTGCTCAGCGGCGCCAAAGCAAGAGAGAGAAAAAAAAGCTTATAAAGCTAGCACTCTGGGCACAATGCACCTTGCAGTTTCCTTTCGTTTTCTCTCGCCTGTTAGTCGAAAATCACAAAACCCACACATATGGACATACATACGTAGAGAGAGGGGAGCATCAACCGTCACTCCGCTTTTGTTACAGTGCCTCTTGAGCAACACAACATGCGACTGCTGCAGCAGCTTCCGTTGTGGCTGTAAATGACGGCATTTGATACGGTTGCTGCTATTAACTTAAATTCGGGACATCAATTTATCAATCCCCTGGTCTCGACCGGGTCGCCTCACTCGTAGATTTGGTTGGCGGAGTGGGATGTCCAGCTCACCAGCTCCTCCGGCTTGAACCAGAACGCGATCTCGCGCTGCGCGCTCTCCACGGCGTCGGAGCCGTGGCACACGTTGCGACCCACGTCCACGGCGTAGTCGCCGCGGATCGTGCCGGGCAGGGAGTCCGCCGGGTTCGTCGCGCCCAGCAGCACGCGCCCGCTCTTCACAACGTTCTTGCCCTCCCACACCATACCCACGATCGGGCCGGAAGAGAAGTACTCCACCAGGGAGTTGAAGAACGGCTTCGAGGACAGGTCGGTGTAGTGGCCCTGAGCCTGCTCCGTCGTCGGCTTCAGCATCTTGAGGGCAACCAACTTGAAGCCCTTGCGCTCGAAGCGGGCGATGATCTCGCCGACCAGGCCACGCTGCACGCCGTCGGGCTTGACAGCGATGAAGGTGCGCTCAGAAGACATGGTTGATGGTAGGAAGCAAAAGGCTTGAAAAAAGTGGTAAAACTCCTTGGCATTGTATTCAAATGAGTCGGCAGGACAGAGGTGTAGAAGAAAAAGATCAACGACGGGACCGAAAAGGGTTTGTTTGAGGGGCGTGTGATGCAGGATACAAAGAAAAAAGAGAGGAAAAAAAGGAAACCAGTTTCCCTTGTTTTAACATTCGGTGAAAACCAACTCCGAGCACTTTCACACCAACCGGTTCGCAGCCAAGCGAGCGCACAGTGAGCTCATCAATCCACTGGGCAACATAGCTCCATCGCCTGCACGCATCCTGTGTGGCCTCTCCTCCTTCCTCTGCTCAGCGGCGCCAAAGCAAGAGAGAGAAAAAAAAGCTTATAAAGCTAGCACTCTGGGCACAATGCACCTTGCAGTTTCCTTTCGTTTTCTCTCGCCTGTTAGTCGAAAATCACAAAACCCACACATATGGACATACATACGTAGAGAGAGGGGAGCATCAACCGTCACTCCGCTTTTGTTACAGTGCCTCTTGAGCAACACAACATGCGACTGCTGCAGCAGCTTCCGTTGTGGCTGTAAATGACGGCATTTGATACGGTTGCTGCTATTAACTTAAATTCGGGACATCAATTTATCAATCCCCCTGGTCTCGACCGGGTCGCCTCACTCGTAGATTTGGTTGGCGGAGTGGGATGTCCAGCTCACCAGCTCCTCCGGCTTGAACCAGAACGCGATCTCGCGCTGCGCGCTCTCCACGGCGTCGGAGCCGTGGCACACGTTGCGACCCACGTCCACGGCGTAGTCGCCGCGGATCGTGCCGGGCAGGGAGTCCGCCGGGTTCGTCGCGCCCAGCAGCACGCGCCCGCTCTTCACAACGTTCTTGCCCTCCCACACCATACCCACGATCGGGCCGGAAGAGAAGTACTCCACCAGGGAGTTGAAGAACGGCTTCGAGGACAGGTCGGTGTAGTGGCCCTGAGCCTGCTCCGTCGTCGGCTTCAGCATCTTGAGGGCAACCAACTTGAAGCCCTTGCGCTCGAAGCGGGCGATGATCTCGCCGACCAGGCCACGCTGCACGCCGTCGGGCTTGACAGCGATGAAGGTGCGCTCAGAAGACATGGTTGATGGTAGGAAGCAAAAGGCTTGAAAAAAGTGGTAAAACTCCTTGGCATTGTATTCAAATGAGTCGGCAGGACAGAGGTGTAGAAGAAAAAGATCAACGACGGGACCGAAAAGGGTTTGTTTGAGGGGGCGTGTGATGCAGGATACAAAGAAAAAAGAGAGGAAAAAAAGGAAACCAGTTTCCCTTGTTTTAACATTCGGTGAAAACCAACTCCGAGCACTTTCACACCAACCGGTTCGCAGCCAAGCGAGCGCACAGTGAGCTCATCAATCCACTGGGCAACATAGCTCCATCGCCTGCACGCATCCTGTGTGGCCTCTCCTCCTTCCTCTGCTCAGCGGCGCCAAAGCAAGAGAGAGAAAAAAAAGCTTATAAAGCTAGCACTCTGGGCACAATGCACCTTGCAGTTTCCTTTCGTTTTCTCTCGCCTGTTAGTCGAAAATCACAAAACCCACACATATGGACATACATACGTAGAGAGAGGGGAGCATCAACCGTCACTCCGCTTTTGTTACAGTGCCTCTTGAGCAACACAACATGCGACTGCTGCAGCAGCTTCCGTTGTGGCTGTAAATGACGGCATTTGATACGGTTGCTGCTATTAACTTAAATTCGGGACATCAATTTATCAATCCCCCTGGTCTCGACCGGGTCGCCTCACTCGTAGATTTGGTTGGCGGAGTGGGATGTCCAGCTCACCAGCTCCTCCGGCTTGAACCAGAACGCGATCTCGCGCTGCGCGCTCTCCACGGCGTCGGAGCCGTGGCACACGTTGCGACCCACGTCCACGGCGTAGTCGCCGCGGATCGTGCCGGGCAGGGAGTCCGCCGGGTTCGTCGCGCCCAGCAGCACGCGCCCGCTCTTCACAACGTTCTTGCCCTCCCACACCATACCCACGATCGGGCCGGAAGAGAAGTACTCCACCAGGGAGTTGAAGAACGGCTTCGAGGACAGGTCGGTGTAGTGGCCCTGAGCCTGCTCCGTCGTCGGCTTCAGCATCTTGAGGGCAACCAACTTGAAGCCCTTGCGCTCGAAGCGGGCGATGATCTCGCCGACCAGGCCACGCTGCACGCCGTCGGGCTTGACAGCGATGAAGGTGCGCTCAGAAGACATGGTTGATGGTAGGAAGCAAAAGGCTTGAAAAAAGTGGTAAAACTCCTTGGCATTGTATTCAAATGAGTCGGCAGGACAGAGGTGTAGAAGAAAAAGATCAACGACGGGACCGAAAAGGGTTTGTTTGAGGGGGCGTGTGATGCAGGATACAAAGAAAAAAGAGAGGAAAAAAAGGAAACCAGTTTCCCTTGTTTTAACATTCGGTGAAAACCAACTCCGAGCACTTTCACACCAACCGGTTCGCAGCCAAGCGAGCGCACAGTGAGCTCATCAATCCACTGGGCAACATAGCTCCATCGCCTGCACGCATCCTGTGTGGCCTCTCCTCCTTCCTCTGCTCAGCGGCGCCAAAGCAAGAGAGAGAAAAAAAAGCTTATAAAGCTAGCACTCTGGGCACAATGCACCTTGCAGTTTCCTTTCGTTTTCTCTCGCCTGTTAGTCGAAAATCACAAAACCCACACATATGGACATACATACGTAGAGAGAGGGGAGCATCAACCGTCACTCCGCTTTTGTTACAGTGCCTCTTGAGCAACACAACATGCGACTGCTGCAGCAGCTTCCGTTGTGGCTGTAAATGACGGCATTTGATACGGTTGCTGCTATTAACTTAAATTCGGGACATCAATTTATCAATCCCCCTGGTCTCGACCGGGTCGCCTCACTCGTAGATTTGGTTGGCGGAGTGGGATGTCCAGCTCACCAGCTCCTCCGGCTTGAACCAGAACGCGATCTCGCGCTGCGCGCTCTCCACGGCGTCGGAGCCGTGGCACACGTTGCGACCCACGTCCACGGCGTAGTCGCCGCGGATCGTGCCGGGCAGGGAGTCCGCCGGGTTCGTCGCGCCCAGCAGCACGCGCCCGCTCTTCACAACGTTCTTGCCCTCCCACACCATACCCACGATCGGGCCGGAAGAGAAGTACTCCACCAGGGAGTTGAAGAACGGCTTCGAGGACAGGTCGGTGTAGTGGCCCTGAGCCTGCTCCGTCGTCGGCTTCAGCATCTTGAGGGCAACCAACTTGAAGCCCTTGCGCTCGAAGCGGGCGATGATCTCGCCGACCAGGCCACGCTGCACGCCGTCGGGCTTGACAGCGATGAAGGTGCGCTCAGAAGACATGGTTGATGGTAGGAAGCAAAAGGCTTGAAAAAAGTGGTAAAACTCCTTGGCATTGTATTCAAATGAGTCGGCAGGACAGAGGTGTAGAAGAAAAAGATCAACGACGGGACCGAAAAGGGTTTGTTTGAGGGGGCGTGTGATGCAGGATACAAAGAAAAAAGAGAGGAAAAAAAGGAAACCAGTTTCCCTTGTTTTAACATTCGGTGAAAACCAACTCCGAGCACTTTCACACCAACCGGTTCGCAGCCAAGCGAGCGCACAGTGAGCTCATCAATCCACTGGGCAACATAGCTCCATCGCCTGCACGCATCCTGTGTGGCCTCTCCTCCTTCCTCTGCTCAGCGGCGCCAAAGCAAGAGAGAGAAAAAAAAGCTTATAAAGCTAGCACTCTGGGCACAATGCACCTTGCAGTTTCCTTTCGTTTTCTCTCGCCTGTTAGTCGAAAATCACAAAACCCACACATATGGACATACATACGTAGAGAGAGGGGAGCATCAACCGTCACTCCGCTTTTGTTACAGTGCCTCTTGAGCAACACAACATGCGACTGCTGCAGCAGCTTCCGTTGTGGCTGTAAATGACGGCATTTGATACGGTTGCTGCTATTAACTTAAATTCGGGACATCAATTTATCAATCCCCCTGGTCTCGACCGGGTCGCCTCACTCGTAGATTTGGTTGGCGGAGTGGGATGTCCAGCTCACCAGCTCCTCCGGCTTGAACCAGAACGCGATCTCGCGCTGCGCGCTCTCCACGGCGTCGGAGCCGTGGCACACGTTGCGACCCACGTCCACGGCGTAGTCGCCGCGGATCGTGCCGGGCAGGGAGTCCGCCGGGTTCGTCGCGCCCAGCAGCACGCGCCCGCTCTTCACAACGTTCTTGCCCTCCCACACCATACCCACGATCGGGCCGGAAGAGAAGTACTCCACCAGGGAGTTGAAGAACGGCTTCGAGGACAGGTCGGTGTAGTGGCCCTGAGCCTGCTCCGTCGTCGGCTTCAGCATCTTGAGGGCAACCAACTTGAAGCCCTTGCGCTCGAAGCGGGCGATGATCTCGCCGACCAGGCCACGCTGCACGCCGTCGGGCTTGACAGCGATGAAGGTGCGCTCAGAAGACATGGTTGATGGTAGGAAGCAAAAGGCTTGAAAAAAGTGGTAAAACTCCTTGGCATTGTATTCAAATGAGTCGGCAGGACAGAGGTGTAGAAGAAAAAGATCAACGACGGGACCGAAAAGGGTTTGTTTGAGGGGGCGTGTGATGCAGGATACAAAGAAAAAAGAGAGGAAAAAAAGGAAACCAGTTTCCCTTGTTTTAACATTCGGTGAAAACCAACTCCGAGCACTTTCACACCAACCGGTTCGCAGCCAAGCGAGCGCACAGTGAGCTCATCAATCCACTGGGCAACATAGCTCCATCGCCTGCACGCATCCTGTGTGGCCTCTCCTCCTTCCTCTGCTCAGCGGCGCCAAAGCAAGAGAGAGAAAAAAAAGCTTATAAAGCTAGCACTCTGGGCACAATGCACCTTGCAGTTTCCTTTCGTTTTCTCTCGCCTGTTAGTCGAAAATCACAAAACCCACACATATGGACATACATACGTAGAGAGAGGGGAGCATCAACCGTCACTCCGCTTTTGTTACAGTGCCTCTTGAGCAACACAACATGCGACTGCTGCAGCAGCTTCCGTTGTGGCTGTAAATGACGGCATTTGATACGGGTTGCTGCTATTAACTTAAATTCGGGACATCAATTTATCAATCCCCTGGTCTCGACCGGGTCGCCTCACTCGTAGATTTGGTTGGCGGAGTGGGATGTCCAGCTCACCAGCTCCTCCGGCTTGAACCAGAACGCGATCTCGCGCTGCGCGCTCTCCACGGCGTCGGAGCCGTGGCACACGTTGCGACCCACGTCCACGGCGTAGTCGCCGCGGATCGTGCCGGGCAGGGAGTCCGCCGGGTTCGTCGCGCCCAGCAGCACGCGCCCGCTCTTCACAACGTTCTTGCCCTCCCACACCATACCCACGATCGGGCCGGAAGAGAAGTACTCCACCAGGGAGTTGAAGAACGGCTTCGAGGACAGGTCGGTGTAGTGGCCCTGAGCCTGCTCCGTCGTCGGCTTCAGCATCTTGAGGGCAACCAACTTGAAGCCCTTGCGCTCGAAGCGGGCGATGATCTCGCCGACCAGGCCACGCTGCACGCCGTCGGGCTTGACAGCGATGAAGGTGCGCTCAGAAGACATGGTTGATGGTAGGAAGCAAAAGGCTTGAAAAAAGTGGTAAAACTCCTTGGCATTGTATTCAAATGAGTCGGCAGGACAGAGGTGTAGAAGAAAAAGATCAACGACGGGACCGAAAAGGGTTTGTTTGAGGGGGCGTGTGATGCAGGATACAAAGAAAAAAGAGAGGAAAAAAAGGAAACCAGTTTCCCTTGTTTTAACATTCGGTGAAAACCAACTCCGAGCACTTTCACACCAACCGGTTCGCAGCCAAGCGAGCGCACAGTGAGCTCATCAATCCACTGGGCAACATAGCTCCATCGCCTGCACGCATCCTGTGTGGCCTCTCCTCCTTCCTCTGCTCAGCGGCGCCAAAGCAAGAGAGAGAAAAAAAAGCTTATAAAGCTAGCACTCTGGGCACAATGCACCTTGCAGTTTCCTTTCGTTTTCTCTCGCCTGTTAGTCGAAAATCACAAAACCCACACATATGGACATACATACGTAGAGAGAGGGGAGCATCAACCGTCACTCCGCTTTTGTTACAGTGCCTCTTGAGCAACACAACATGCGACTGCTGCAGCAGCTTCCGTTGTGGCTGTAAATGACGGCATTTGATACGGTTGCTGCTATTAACTTAAATTCGGGACATCAATTTATCAATCCCCCTGGTCTCGACCGGGTCGCCTCACTCGTAGATTTGGTTGGCGGAGTGGGATGTCCAGCTCACCAGCTCCTCCGGCTTGAACCAGAACGCGATCTCGCGCTGCGCGCTCTCCACGGCGTCGGAGCCGTGGCACACGTTGCGACCCACGTCCACGGCGTAGTCGCCGCGGATCGTGCCGGGCAGGGAGTCCGCCGGGTTCGTCGCGCCCAGCAGCACGCGCCCGCTCTTCACAACGTTCTTGCCCTCCCACACCATACCCACGATCGGGCCGGAAGAGAAGTACTCCACCAGGGAGTTGAAGAACGGCTTCGAGGACAGGTCGGTGTAGTGGCCCTGAGCCTGCTCCGTCGTCGGCTTCAGCATCTTGAGGGCAACCAACTTGAAGCCCTTGCGCTCGAAGCGGGCGATGATCTCGCCGACCAGGCCACGCTGCACGCCGTCGGGCTTGACAGCGATGAAGGTGCGCTCAGAAGACATGGTTGATGGTAGGAAGCAAAAGGCTTGAAAAAAGTGGTAAAACTCCTTGGCATTGTATTCAAATGAGTCGGCAGGACAGAGGTGTAGAAGAAAAAGATCAACGACGGGACCGAAAAGGGTTTGTTTGAGGGGGCGTGTGATGCAGGATACAAAGAAAAAAGAGAGGAAAAAAAGGAAACCAGTTTCCCTTGTTTTAACATTCGGTGAAAACCAACTCCGAGCACTTTCACACCAACCGGTTCGCAGCCAAGCGAGCGCACAGTGAGCTCATCAATCCACTGGGCAACATAGCTCCATCGCCTGCACGCATCCTGTGTGGCCTCTCCTCCTTCCTCTGCTCAGCGGCGCCAAAGCAAGAGAGAGAAAAAAAAGCTTATAAAGCTAGCACTCTGGGCACAATGCACCTTGCAGTTTCCTTTCGTTTTCTCTCGCCTGTTAGTCGAAAATCACAAAACCCACACATATGGACATACATACGTAGAGAGAGGGGAGCATCAACCGTCACTCCGCTTTTGTTACAGTGCCTCTTGAGCAACACAACATGCGACTGCTGCAGCAGCTTCCGTTGTGGCTGTAAATGACGGCATTTGATACGGTTGCTGCTATTAACTTAAATTCGGGACATCAATTTATCAATCCCCCTGGTCTCGACCGGGTCGCCTCACTCGTAGATTTGGTTGGCGGAGTGGGATGTCCAGCTCACCAGCTCCTCCGGCTTGAACCAGAACGCGATCTCGCGCTGCGCGCTCTCCACGGCGTCGGAGCCGTGGCACACGTTGCGACCCACGTCCACGGCGTAGTCGCCGCGGATCGTGCCGGGCAGGGAGTCCGCCGGGTTCGTCGCGCCCAGCAGCACGCGCCCGCTCTTCACAACGTTCTTGCCCTCCCACACCATACCCACGATCGGGCCGGAAGAGAAGTACTCCACCAGGGAGTTGAAGAACGGCTTCGAGGACAGGTCGGTGTAGTGGCCCTGAGCCTGCTCCGTCGTCGGCTTCAGCATCTTGAGGGCAACCAACTTGAAGCCCTTGCGCTCGAAGCGGGCGATGATCTCGCCGACCAGGCCACGCTGCACGCCGTCGGGCTTGACAGCGATGAAGGTGCGCTCAGAAGACATGGTTGATGGTAGGAAGCAAAAGGCTTGAAAAAAGTGGTAAAACTCCTTGGCATTGTATTCAAATGAGTCGGCAGGACAGAGGTGTAGAAGAAAAAGATCAACGACGGGACCGAAAAGGGTTTGTTTGAGGGGGCGTGTGATGCAGGATACAAAGAAAAAAGAGAGGAAAAAAAGGAAACCAGTTTCCCTTGTTTTAACATTCGGTGAAAACCAACTCCGAGCACTTTCACACCAACCGGTTCGCAGCCAAGCGAGCGCACAGTGAGCTCATCAATCCACTGGGCAACATAGCTCCATCGCCTGCACGCATCCTGTGTGGCCTCTCCTCCTTCCTCTGCTCAGCGGCGCCAAAGCAAGAGAGAGAAAAAAAAGCTTATAAAGCTAGCACTCTGGGCACAATGCACCTTGCAGTTTCCTTTCGTTTTCTCTCGCCTGTTAGTCGAAAATCACAAAACCCACACATATGGACATACATACGTAGAGAGAGGGGAGCATCAACCGTCACTCCGCTTTTGTTACAGTGCCTCTTGAGCAACACAACATGCGACTGCTGCAGCAGCTTCCGTTGTGGCTGTAAATGACGGCATTTGATACGGTTGCTGCTATTAACTTAAATTCGGGACATCAATTTATCAATCCCCCTGGTCTCGACCGGGTCGCCTCACTCGTAGATTTGGTTGGCGGAGTGGGATGTCCAGCTCACCAGCTCCTCCGGCTTGAACCAGAACGCGATCTCGCGCTGCGCGCTCTCCACGGCGTCGGAGCCGTGGCACACGTTGCGACCCACGTCCACGGCGTAGTCGCCGCGGATCGTGCCGGGCAGGGAGTCCGCCGGGTTCGTCGCGCCCAGCAGCACGCGCCCGCTCTTCACAACGTTCTTGCCCTCCCACACCATACCCACGATCGGGCCGGAAGAGAAGTACTCCACCAGGGAGTTGAAGAACGGCTTCGAGGACAGGTCGGTGTAGTGGCCCTGAGCCTGCTCCGTCGTCGGCTTCAGCATCTTGAGGGCAACCAACTTGAAGCCCTTGCGCTCGAAGCGGGCGATGATCTCGCCGACCAGGCCACGCTGCACGCCGTCGGGCTTGACAGCGATGAAGGTGCGCTCAGAAGACATGGTTGATGGTAGGAAGCAAAAGGCTTGAAAAAAGTGGTAAAACTCCTTGGCATTGTATTCAAATGAGTCGGCAGGACAGAGGTGTAGAAGAAAAAGATCAACGACGGGACCGAAAAGGGTTTGTTTGAGGGGGCGTGTGATGCAGGATACAAAGAAAAAAGAGAGGAAAAAAAGGAAACCAGTTTCCCTTGTTTTAACATTCGGTGAAAACCAACTCCGAGCACTTTCACACCAACCGGTTCGC
The DNA here is from genome assembly GCA_900240875.1 of Crithidia expoeki. Classification (NCBI taxonomy): domain Eukaryota; phylum Euglenozoa; class Kinetoplastea; order Trypanosomatida; family Trypanosomatidae; genus Crithidia; species Crithidia expoeki. Next base: position 1,025,738 of record OESE01000220.1, read on the forward strand.
AGCCAAGCGAGCGCACAGTGAGCTCATCAATCCACTGGGCAACATAGCTCCATCGCCTGCACGCATCCTGTGTGGCCTCTCCTCCTTCCTCTGCTCAGCGGCGCCAAAGCAAGAGAGAGAAAAAAAAGCTTATAAAGCTAGCACTCTGGGCACAATGCACCTTGCAGTTTCCTTTCGTTTTCTCTCGCCTGTTAGTCGAAAATCACAAAACCCACACATATGGACATACATACGTAGAGAGAGGGGAGCATCAACCGTCACTCCGCTTTTGTTACAGTGCCTCTTGAGCAACACAACATGCGACTGCTGCAGCAGCTTCCGTTGTGGCTGTAAATGACGGCATTTGATACGGTTGCTGCTATTAACTTAAATTCGGGACATCAATTTATCAATCCCCCTGGTCTCGACCGGGTCGCCTCACTCGTAGATTTGGTTGGCGGAGTGGGATGTCCAGCTCACCAGCTCCTCCGGCTTGAACCAGAACGCGATCTCGCGCTGCGCGCTCTCCACGGCGTCGGAGCCGTGGCACACGTTGCGACCCACGTCCACGGCGTAGTCGCCGCGGATCGTGCCGGGCAGGGAGTCCGCCGGGTTCGTCGCGCCCAGCAGCACGCGCCCGCTCTTCACAACGTTCTTGCCCTCCCACACCATACCCACGATCGGGCCGGAAGAGAAGTACTCCACCAGGGAGTTGAAGAACGGCTTCGAGGACAGGTCGGTGTAGTGGCCCTGAGCCTGCTCCGTCGTCGGCTTCAGCATCTTGAGGGCAACCAACTTGAAGCCCTTGCGCTCGAAGCGGGCGATGATCTCGCCGACCAGGCCACGCTGCACGCCGTCGGGCTTGACAGCGATGAAGGTGCGCTCAGAAGACATGGTTGATGGTAGGAAGCAAAAGGCTTGAAAAAAGTGGTAAAACTCCTTGGCATTGTATTCAAATGAGTCGGCAGGACAGAGGTGTAGAAGAAAAAGATCAACGACGGGACCGAAAAGGGTTTGTTTGAGGGGGCGTGTGATGCAGGATACAAAGAAAAAAGAGAGGAAAAAAAGGAAACCAGTTTCCCTTGTTTTAACATTCGGTGAAAACCAACTCCGAGCACTTTCACACCAACCGGTTCGCAGCCAAGCGAGCGCACAGTGAGCTCATCAATCCACTGGGCAACATAGCTCCATCGCCTGCACGCATCCTGTGTGGCCTCTCCTCCTTCCTCTGCTCAGCGGCGCCAAAGCAAGAGAGAGAAAAAAAAGCTTATAAAGCTAGCACTCTGGGCACAATGCACCTTGCAGTTTCCTTTCGTTTTCTCTCGCCTGTTAGTCGAAAATCACAAAACCCACACATATGGACATACATACGTAGAGAGAGGGGAGCATCAACCGTCACTCCGCTTTTGTTACAGTGCCTCTTGAGCAACACAACATGCGACTGCTGCAGCAGCTTCCGTTGTGGCTGTAAATGACGGCATTTGATACGGTTGCTGCTATTAACTTAAATTCGGGACATCAATTTATCAATCCCCCTGGTCTCGACCGGGTCGCCTCACTCGTAGATTTGGTTGGCGGAGTGGGATGTCCAGCTCACCAGCTCCTCCGGCTTGAACCAGAACGCGATCTCGCGCTGCGCGCTCTCCACGGCGTCGGAGCCGTGGCACACGTTGCGACCCACGTCCACGGCGTAGTCGCCGCGGATCGTGCCGGGCAGGGAGTCCGCCGGGTTCGTCGCGCCCAGCAGCACGCGCCCGCTCTTCACAACGTTCTTGCCCTCCCACACCATACCCACGATCGGGCCGGAAGAGAAGTACTCCACCAGGGAGTTGAAGAACGGCTTCGAGGACAGGTCGGTGTAGTGGCCCTGAGCCTGCTCCGTCGTCGGCTTCAGCATCTTGAGGGCAACCAACTTGAAGCCCTTGCGCTCGAAGCGGGCGATGATCTCGCCGACCAGGCCACGCTGCACGCCGTCGGGCTTGACAGCGATGAAGGTGCGCTCAGAAGACATGGTTGATGGTAGGAAGCAAAAGGCTTGAAAAAAGTGGTAAAACTCCTTGGCATTGTATTCAAATGAGTCGGCAGGACAGAGGTGTAGAAGAAAAAGATCAACGACGGGACCGAAAAGGGTTTGTTTGAGGGGGCGTGTGATGCAGGATACAAAGAAAAAAGAGAGGAAAAAAAGGAAACCAGTTTCCCTTGTTTTAACATTCGGTGAAAACCAACTCCGAGCACTTTCACACCAACCGGTTCGCAGCCAAGCGAGCGCACAGTGAGCTCATCAATCCACTGGGCAACATAGCTCCATCGCCTGCACGCATCCTGTGTGGCCTCTCCTCCTTCCTCTGCTCAGCGGCGCCAAAGCAAGAGAGAGAAAAAAAAGCTTATAAAGCTAGCACTCTGGGCACAATGCACCTTGCAGTTTCCTTTCGTTTTCTCTCGCCTGTTAGTCGAAAATCACAAAACCCACACATATGGACATACATACGTAGAGAGAGGGGAGCATCAACCGTCACTCCGCTTTTGTTACAGTGCCTCTTGAGCAACACAACATGCGACTGCTGCAGCAGCTTCCGTTGTGGCTGTAAATGACGGCATTTGATACGGTTGCTGCTATTAACTTAAATTCGGGACATCAATTTATCAATCCCCCTGGTCTCGACCGGGTCGCCTCACTCGTAGATTTGGTTGGCGGAGTGGGATGTCCAGCTCACCAGCTCCTCCGGCTTGAACCAGAACGCGATCTCGCGCTGCGCGCTCTCCACGGCGTCGGAGCCGTGGCACACGTTGCGACCCACGTCCACGGCGTAGTCGCCGCGGATCGTGCCGGGCAGGGAGTCCGCCGGGTTCGTCGCGCCCAGCAGCACGCGCCCGCTCTTCACAACGTTCTTGCCCTCCCACACCATACCCACGATCGGGCCGGAAGAGAAGTACTCCACCAGGGAGTTGAAGAACGGCTTCGAGGACAGGTCGGTGTAGTGGCCCTGAGCCTGCTCCGTCGTCGGCTTCAGCATCTTGAGGGCAACCAACTTGAAGCCCTTGCGCTCGAAGCGGGCGATGATCTCGCCGACCAGGCCACGCTGCACGCCGTCGGGCTTGACAGCGATGAAGGTGCGCTCAGAAGACATGGTTGATGGTAGGAAGCAAAAGGCTTGAAAAAAGTGGTAAAACTCCTTGGCATTGTATTCAAATGAGTCGGCAGGACAGAGGTGTAGAAGAAAAAGATCAACGACGGGACCGAAAAGGGTTTGTTTGAGGGGGCGTGTGATGCAGGATACAAAGAAAAAAGAGAGGAAAAAAAGGAAACCAGTTTCCCTTGTTTTAACATTCGGTGAAAACCAACTCCGAGCACTTTCACACCAACCGGTTCGCAGCCAAGCGAGCGCACAGTGAGCTCATCAATCCACTGGGCAACATAGCTCCATCGCCTGCACGCATCCTGTGTGGCCTCTCCTCCTTCCTCTGCTCAGCGGCGCCAAAGCAAGAGAGAGAAAAAAAAGCTTATAAAGCTAGCACTCTGGGCACAATGCACCTTGCAGTTTCCTTTCGTTTTCTCTCGCCTGTTAGTCGAAAATCACAAAACCCACACATATGGACATACATACGTAGAGAGAGGGGAGCATCAACCGTCACTCCGCTTTTGTTACAGTGCCTCTTGAGCAACACAACATGCGACTGCTGCAGCAGCTTCCGTTGTGGCTGTAAATGACGGCATTTGATACGGTTGCTGCTATTAACTTAAATTCGGGACATCAATTTATCAATCCCCCTGGTCTCGACCGGGTCGCCTCACTCGTAGATTTGGTTGGCGGAGTGGGATGTCCAGCTCACCAGCTCCTCCGGCTTGAACCAGAACGCGATCTCGCGCTGCGCGCTCTCCACGGCGTCGGAGCCGTGGCACACGTTGCGACCCACGTCCACGGCGTAGTCGCCGCGGATCGTGCCGGGCAGGGAGTCCGCCGGGTTCGTCGCGCCCAGCAGCACGCGCCCGCTCTTCACAACGTTCTTGCCCTCCCACACCATACCCACGATCGGGCCGGAAGAGAAGTACTCCACCAGGGAGTTGAAGAACGGCTTCGAGGACAGGTCGGTGTAGTGGCCCTGAGCCTGCTCCGTCGTCGGCTTCAGCATCTTGAGGGCAACCAACTTGAAGCCCTTGCGCTCGAAGCGGGCGATGATCTCGCCGACCAGGCCACGCTGCACGCCGTCGGGCTTGACAGCGATGAAGGTGCGCTCAGAAGACATGGTTGATGGTAGGAAGCAAAAGGCTTGAAAAAAGTGGTAAAACTCCTTGGCATTGTATTCAAATGAGTCGGCAGGACAGAGGTGTAGAAGAAAAAGATCAACGACGGGACCGAAAAGGGTTTGTTTGAGGGGGCGTGTGATGCAGGATACAAAGAAAAAAGAGAGGAAAAAAAGGAAACCAGTTTCCCTTGTTTTAACATTCGGTGAAAACCAACTCCGAGCACTTTCACACCAACCGGTTCGCAGCCAAGCGAGCGCACAGTGAGCTCATCAATCCACTGGGCAACATAGCTCCATCGCCTGCACGCATCCTGTGTGGCCTCTCCTCCTTCCTCTGCTCAGCGGCGCCAAAGCAAGAGAGAGAAAAAAAAGCTTATAAAGCTAGCACTCTGGGCACAATGCACCTTGCAGTTTCCTTTCGTTTTCTCTCGCCTGTTAGTCGAAAATCACAAAACCCACACATATGGACATACATACGTAGAGAGAGGGGAGCATCAACCGTCACTCCGCTTTTGTTACAGTGCCTCTTGAGCAACACAACATGCGACTGCTGCAGCAGCTTCCGTTGTGGCTGTAAATGACGGCATTTGATACGGTTGCTGCTATTAACTTAAATTCGGGACATCAATTTATCAATCCCCCTGGTCTCGACCGGGTCGCCTCACTCGTAGATTTGGTTGGCGGAGTGGGATGTCCAGCTCACCAGCTCCTCCGGCTTGAACCAGAACGCGATCTCGCGCTGCGCGCTCTCCACGGCGTCGGAGCCGTGGCACACGTTGCGACCCACGTCCACGGCGTAGTCGCCGCGGATCGTGCCGGGCAGGGAGTCCGCCGGGTTCGTCGCGCCCAGCAGCACGCGCCCGCTCTTCACAACGTTCTTGCCCTCCCACACCATACCCACGATCGGGCCGGAAGAGAAGTACTCCACCAGGGAGTTGAAGAACGGCTTCGAGGACAGGTCGGTGTAGTGGCCCTGAGCCTGCTCCGTCGTCGGCTTCAGCATCTTGAGGGCAACCAACTTGAAGCCCTTGCGCTCGAAGCGGGCGATGATCTCGCCGACCAGGCCACGCTGCACGCCGTCGGGCTTGACAGCGATGAAGGTGCGCTCAGAAGACATGAGTTGTGGCTAAATAGTTGTTGGAGCGTGTAGCTTTTCCTTCTGAAAGTTAATATTAAGGAAAAGAAAGAAAAGATGAGAGTTGCGAGAGAAATTCGGTGTTTGAAGTGAAAAAAAGAGGGGAAGCTCCAAGTGTTGGAAAAGCATCTGAATGGAAAGAAATGGAGTACGGTGATACACACCTGTTGACAAGCGAGCCAATATGTAAATCGTTCCAATGCACATTTTATTTGCGAACTCTTCGTATGGGGAAAATTCGAACATAAAATAGTGAGAAGTGGCTTCGTATTCAAACGCGGGTTGGGAGTTGCTTCCCTGTTTTTACTGCAGTATTTGGCGGTTGCATGTGTTTATCTCCTCGTTTTTTATTCATATAGTGTAGTGTTGGTACTCGAAATAGTCAGTCTATTTGCACAGCCCTTTTCGTTAGGCGCGGCGTCTTCGATGTGTGGAAACAAACAAAGTTGCCTCCGCGTCGTTCTTCTATCCACGTTTTCCCTTAGTCGTCCGCAAACTCCAGCAACGTACCCGAAACCGACCACACTCCAACCTCGGAATACGTTTGGATACACCGCTGTAAGTGTGCTTCTCCAATGCCTTTCATCATTAACGCTGGGCGGACTTCGGACAAGTCGACAGTAGAGCGTCCCCGTGCAATATCTCTGATCGCCGAGAAGATAGATGCGTCTGACGTTGTGATGACACGTTGCCGATCCGTTGCTGGTCGGTCGTGGAGAGACGCCTTGCTGCAGTCCAGCAAACGCCCAGCCTCTCGCACATCCTCCTCCAAGACGCGTTCTGAGAAGCGCAGTCGCGCGCAGGCCTGGGAAAGTCGAATTAGGCTGAGGAGAGTACGCGCAGTAACGATATTGCTGTGCCGGACGCTTTGTGCGCGCATCTCGCAGTAGATGTCGCTGATGGCCTTTGCCGCCCCCGGATCAACGTAAGGATGAATTCGCTTTACCTCTCCGACGTATGCGCGCAGGAACTCTCGCCCAAAGTACTCCGTGGACGATCCTCTGACGCCGTCATCTGTCACCGTCCCTGGCGCGACACCGTGAAGGTGGACATGGGTGACATGCAAAGAGAGCTCGGCATCGCGCTCGCGGCTGGACTCGTCGAGCAACAGCCACAAAAGGTCGAAACGAGAAAGAAGAGCAGGTGGAAGGTTCACATTCTCCGTCGGCGTAGCATTGCGTCTCCACCTTCCGAACTTCGGATTCGAAGCAGCGAGAATCGACGTACGAGCGTTCAAGGAGGTAATGATACCCGCCTTGGCGATCGAGACCATTTGCTGCTCCATCACCTCGTGGAGGGCCGTTCGATCTGAGTCATCCATCTTGTCGAACTCGTCAATGCAACAAATACCTTTGTCGGACAAAACCAGTGCGCCGCCTTCTAGCATCACCTCGCCAGTATGTGTGTCTCGGGTGACCGCGGCAGTGAGGCCGACTCCAGAGCTCCCTTTTCCTGTCGTGAAGACAGATCGCGGCGCAACTGAGGCGATCCACTTCAACAGCTGACTCTTAGCCACTCCAGGATCGCCCATAAAAAGGATATTGATGTCACTGCGAATTCGAATGCCGTTCGCAATTGAGCTACCCCCTACAAGTTGGCATAGCAGCGCTTTCTTCACGTCCTCCATGCCCCAAATTTCTGGGGCGATACTTCGCGTCAGTTTTTCGATTACAGCCTCTCGGTCAGGGTACTCGCGAATACCTTTCACCTGGGCACGCATGTCTTCGGCTGCTTCTTGGTAACTGCGCTTCTCCAACTCCACGATAATCGCTCTGTATAGCGTTTTTACCATTGTCGATGCGCGAAAAGCCTCGTGCCCTTGACCAGTAGAGGGGTCAGGACAGTACGTTCCGGTAACACGAACAACCTGACCGGGGGCCGCAATTCGAGTTTGCTCTCCCTCGCACACAACACGAATGGTGCGGGGTATCGCACCTCGGGGGACATCCTCGGGAAGCTCTTGCACGCGCAGCTCCTGATATTTGATAAATCTGCTTGCCTTGTACTGCGGTAACAGCCGACCAACAGCATTGTTCAGCTTGCAACGCTGCGATTGGCACACCTGCAGCGGGGTAAGCCGATCGCCGATAACTTGCTGGAAGGTTGTCTCAGCACAAACTTCACAGACGGAAACTAGCATTGACAACTTAGGACGGACTGCGGTCGCCGCAATGCAAATACCCCTAAGAACGGTGAGCGTACCAATCGTTCCACCTTTCAACTCACGGAGAGAGATCGGCGCAGAGAAGCCGCTCAGTGGAATGATGTTCAGCTCATAACGACGAGTTAGCAGTGCAGGAAGCTCTTGTCCCAAAAAACGTGCTTCCATCACCAGCTGGTCCACCATATCAACAATGAAGCTCGTCGGTGGAATCACGGAGTCAATTACCTTATACAGTTCATCCATGTAGCCAATCACATTCATTTGTATTCTTTGAGCCAAATGCAGCTGCCCAAAGCTAGCAACGTCATCGAGAAAAAGGGGAAAAATCCTTGTCCGCCGCTGAGCTATCTCGTCGGCCTTCAACAGGTACTTCGCCTGCCCAGTGGAGTCCCTAAATTCTTCGAGGAATTGCTTGCAAATGTCTCTGTCGTTGACGTAGTTCGGATACTTGCTGGTTGCCGCAGCGGCGTATGCGCGTTTATCTGGTGTTGCCATCGTAGATCAAGGATAGCAATCATATATCTATGTAGAGTATTGTAAAGAAATAAAAAATAATAGAGTTCCAACAGAGTGACAAAAGACCCAATTGGCTTGCCACCAGATGTTCTTCCCTTTTTCTTGTCAGTGCTCCTAATTAGCAGCAGATAGACAACAATCTGGACGTGAATGCCGTTAAACGAAATGCACAGGTAATGTGTCAGAGGAAGATGTTCTTAGCGTTTTGTTCCTGTCAGTAGTTGTGATCGAGTTATTGAGAATAGAGTCTTCTACATACCATTTAATGCAACTGCAAAACTCAGATAAATGACAGCTAGTTCAATAATGTGCACAACGCTAAAGTGCTTTTTTCTGCATCCGCATCGAGTTGTTCGAATGAGACCTTACTTGGTTTCCCACGGGAACGCAAGTCAGCGAAAATTCCGAAAGAAAAAGTGAGTTTTGTAGCGCTACCACCTTTAGAAAATAAGCATGGTGCTGGAAGTCATTTGTCTCTGTTGGTGTGACAATCTACCTCTTATCTTTTATTGCAAAAAAAAAAAAACTACTGACCGAAACAGGTGTCCAAGAAGTCGGTACAAGAAGCACCAAAAGGTCAAAAAAAGTTTCAAGACACGGCAGATTGACCATCAAGAAGGGTTGCTCGCGCAAGCCCAACCAGTTCCTCGTTGGAGACACTCCTGCCTTCTTTTTCCAAAAAATCTGACAGATCTTTCACCAAGGTGATAATACGATTTTCGGAGTGCGGCACCATCATTCGAGCTTCGTCGATTACTTTTTCTTGTTGAGGAACACGTTCCGGGTCAGTTGAGCGAATTTGCTCGAGTCGCTGTGTCTCGCGCTCAACTTCATTTTTTGCGTAGCTCAGATCCTTGATCGTGCGCTTCAGAGAGTTCACTTTGATCCGCAGGGCTTTCTCGTTGGGATCCTCCACCTGCTTGACTTTAGCTGTAAAGCGGTTTGGCGTGGTATTGGGTGCCGACATGTTTTCTTTTTTTTCCAACTACAACGCAAAAGAAAAAAATGGGAGGAATGAGTACCAAAAGAAATTACAAAATCAACAGACTTTGCAGTCGACAAGAAACATACTAACTCCTTCGAAATCGCAGCATCACCAAAACTCTCTCCAGCCTTAGTGGTGTGTTGAATAAAACGAATATATACTCGTTCCTTTATTGTGCCTCTTACACTAGTACTCTATGCAAGCGGGAGAATAAGAAGAGAGTCTAGAAATGCATTTCAAGAACATCTGCAAAAAAAAAAGCCTGTATACTCATAAAGGTATGTACACGAACCCTATTTTTCTTTTAGTAGCTTACCAAATCCAGGACAAAAGCAATGATCCACTAATTATTTAAGCTCTGTTGAAAAACACTTCATCTCTGTAAAACACAACAATAACAACAAAAAAAAAACTCAATTATTCACAATCAATCGGTGCTTTGATCCGCAGCAAACATGCCCTTTTCGTTAATCATTCCGTAGTGCGCTAACACTTGCTCTACTGTACCTGTAGTGAAGTCGTCAGTGCCGCCGAATTCATCGAAGCCTATGATGCTGTGAAAAGTGCGTTGCCTTTCGACAAGCATGAGAGTCGGGAGCATCATCACATTGAATCTCTCTGGAAGGGAAGGGATGCGTTCCACGTCTACGTAGCAGAAACGTGTCTCAAAATGGTCACGAGCAATAATACGCAGGTGTCGCTCGATGATCTCACATCGAGGTGTACTTCTGCGCATAAAATGCACCACTATCCGCTCGGAGCTTTGTACGTTGTCAAAGAACATTTTGGGGTCTGTGACCTCAAGATACTGTCCATGACCTTTTTTCAGCCATTCGTCCCTCCGCGCCTGGATTTCCTTGAGCTGCTTCAACCTTTTCTGGCGAATTGCAACGAGTTCGTCATCGTCCATCTGATCGATACGTTCCAGCTCGTCGTCGACCGCACGTTCAATTTGCTCGGCGATCTGCAGCATCGCCTGCTCGTTAGGATTCGCCATTGTTGAGACGTCGACGTCTAATCAGTCCTTTTGATGTTTCTTTTGAAATGCAACGGGAACTGCTAATAAACGTGAAAAAAAAAAGATGAGGATTAGGTGTAAGGAAGAAAATTTGGAGGCTGTTATAAAAAAGCTCAAACTAGAGAAAGCAGGGCACTAATTTAGGCACAAAAAGAATGGTGACAAATGACTTTCATTGCTGATTGCACCCACGTTGTACAGATAATGGTAACAAAGGAAAAGACAGTAATAGTACTCTTTAAAGTGTATTTTTTTTATTAATCAGCCGTACCTTGTTGAAAAATGGCCCCTTCGCATCGGCAATGACGAAAGAAAAACGCGCGTTAAAAGAACTGCCCGTGTCATGTTGTTCAAGTCAGCACATAGTATATAATAACACTTAATACTACAATAGGTTAGATCAGGCAACATCATAGGCACGATTAGCCTTTGTACAAGAACTCAGAATCTCGTCATCAGACTTACCTCTGACAATTCGGAGAAAAATGTAAGAAGGGCATTTTCCGTTGCTCAAAGCCGGAGCAAGGCAGGAGAGTGTTTCTTTGAAGACAAGGGCGACGTGATAAAGCGTAGGTTTCTGCAGCGTAAGCGAATCGTGTATATCTTTCTGCACAGCAGTGGGAAGGTAACGGAGCCCGTGCACGTAACTGTCACGCAGCTGAAGAGCAACATCTGTTAGGTGCCCTCTGTAGCTTCCGTCGCGCGACCGCGCGTAGCGACGCGCTTCCGACCGTATCAAACAGCACGTAAGTGCTTTCTGCTCTGATCCGTCTTGAGAGTTAATGATCACTTTCTCAGCTTCTGAAAGTACCTGATGATAAACACTTCTTGTTGCCGTGTGATCCAAAGAACGTGCGTCTCCGAATCGAGACCTTAATGAGTTCTGGTCGAAGCCGAGCAGAAGCTCACGCACAGGTTCCACTGTGTTTTCATCGGGAATAACACTAATCGACACAATGATGAGACACGCAGTAAATAAAAAAAGCTTGAAAACACCCATGTTACGCTTTTGTCAAGCTGTGGTAAGAAATAGTGTATTTTGTGACGAATTAGAATACTGGCATGTGTTACAAAAAAGAAACATGAAGTAACAACGTTTATTATAATGATGTGCAATAAGCTACGATTACTGCTAGTACTAACATCTGTAGTATCAGAAACTTTCTCCTTTTTTGACTTCAAAGTAGGGTCTGCAATGATCGTCAACGTATATAACTAGTAACATTCCAATTTACAATTAACATCTTCCCAGATGTGATGGAGTCTCTCTAATCAGTCAAATTGACGGCATCAATTTTCAACTTAACCCGCTTTTCCATTTTTTTTTTCAACTTCTTCTGCCTTGTTGGACCGCTTCACTTGAGTTTAGAGAGGTCTTCCTACTTGTTGGTTGCTGTGTGTTTCGTCTCAACAGCACATTAGCACAAAAGCAAAACTAAACTATAGTGGCGCAGCTTGTACAAGTCTGAGGGATGTAAACGCAGACAATAACGGGAAAGTTGTACTGCCTAATAGCTTCCGAGCCCACAGACATAAATATAACACACGTTAAGCATCAAGTTGTGCGCAGCGCAAAGCACCGGCACACTGGGCGAAAAAATGCGCCAATACAAACCCTACATAATTCAGGAAGAACCGATATGCACCAGCTTATACTATACAGCCCCCTTACTCGCTCCCCGGGGGTAGGCCGCCTAAAATACCATCGTACTAAAAGCCTCGTTGCAACAATCTGCTTGCTGCCTTTGGCTCGGTGGGCGTCACTACTCCCTCTTCCCCCCCCCTCGTCCTTCGCAATAACCCGTTTGGGAGGATAACTCCCTGTCGCCGTGGCGAAAAACTGCTCAACTTTCCGCGCGGGGAATAGGTCGCCAAAGGGCACCAAAGAAGAAAAATGCCCGGAAACCGCCACTTAAAACAGGGAAGGGGGACTGAAAACGAACAATCTCAAAACACCAGCTGGGCTGACGCCGCGGCCATTTAACATGAAACAACTCCCCGCACGCATTCCTCCGCGCAGCCCATGAAAAAACGGGTGCCGAAAACACCCCTAAGAGCCCCACTAGCAATCCCAGGCCGCACAGCGTATAACAGCAGAGGCGGTGTGCCCGGCGCTTTAAGCCGAGCAAATCACACCCAGACGCGGAATCACCGAAAACAAAATAGGTTTTTGAAGAAAGGACGCTCCTATAGCGCCCTGCAAAGTTTTTTGCTTACGCAAACGAACGCCTCCTAGATATATCTGGAAAAAAAGACACTTTTCGCTACGCCGATCCAACGCAAAATTTCCCCCCGTGCACTTCAAGAAATGAGAAAGAGGAGCCACTTTACTATCACCTTTAGTGGGCCGGTGATGGGATCCATTCTCGTCCTCCTCGGCGCTCGCGGCGCACTCTGAAAACGCAGGCGTGCAACACGACTCATAGACAAAACCCCCCGACTCTCTTCCTCCCGAGGGGGGTGGGGAGAGGGGTGGCAGAAGGAATTAGAGAAAAGGCGCGACAAGCCAACCGAAGCGCAAACCAAAAGGCTAACTTAGCGTCCGAGAAAGGGCAGCAAACAACCCAGCAAGACCCATATATAAAAGGAAAAGACTCTTTTTCCACCGTTTTACAGCCCATCAAGTGATCCAGACCCCGCCTGTTACCGTGAAAAAAACGGAGGCATAATGCTCGCGGCTAAAAAGCCTCTTGGCACAAGCGAGCCTCGGGGAAGCAAAGGAAAAATTCATACCAACACGTCAGGAACCCTAGGGCGCGACGCGAGGATGCCAAGGTGGGCAGGAAAGCGGGCTTTTCCTGAAACCGCGTGGCGGCAGAAGCGAGGCAAAAACTTTCCGCCCCGGCGGCCGGGGAGACGCTGCGTGCGACGGCTCTCAGGCTTTCTGGAGGCGCCAAAGAGCCCCCCCGGTTCCCGGACGGCGCCCCCGAGGCCCATAGGAAAACCCGCCCCTTAAGCCGCCATGGAGGGCGGAAGCGCCTAGCTCCTCTTGGCTGCCAGGAGGGGGCGGCGCGCAAACGAGGCGGCCCGGTGAGAAAACCATTCGCCACACCCCTCTCCTAAAGACGCCGGCCTTTCCGGTGGGGTGGACCTCTGCCTCTCCAAAAACTGCCCTCTTCCTGGGGATAGTGTCTTACACCTCTGAGGCCATGCAGGGCCCCATGCTAAAGGAAAAAATGGTAGTAAGTAGTTTGCTGCTGTTAAAAGCGCCTGTCCACAGCTGCGGAAAAAAAGCCCCCGGCGCTTAGCCACGATTCTATCCCTTCCCCCGTCCCATGAGGCATGCGAAAGCGGACGGGGGCTACCTCTCCGCGCATTCCTGAGAAAGGCAAGCTTCTCTTTGTAGGCCGTTTCCCTCGTATATATATATTTTTTTTTCGTTGGCGGTAAGCGGCTTGTGCGCCGATATTGATGCGGAGGGGGTTTCCAAGCCAAGGAATTTGACGCTTTCCACGGCAAGGGCTCCCAAAAAAAGAAGACGCAGCGATTACAATGTGACATCTCACCCGCCAAAGCAAAATCCTGAGTTTAACTTTGGAAGGAAGGCTCGGAACCTACACTAAGCTTTCTGGCCTTTGTCGCTGGCGCGGCACTATGCCCGACATGAGGCGTATGACGAGCCGCGCGGCGTTCGGAGCACGGGTCATGACTTAAAGAAAAGGCCGATGGACAACGGCAGCGCACCAGGCACGACAGGTATCTTCAGCAGGAGACGCCCCTTCAGCTCAATAGCTGTTTTTGCCTGTTCCCTTTCAATTGCTGGAGGGTCATTCCGTCCATCCTCTGCAGGGAACGCCCGGCACGGGCAAACAAGGCTTTGTCTCACGAAATGAAATCGTACTTTTTGCAATTTGGTAGGCACCAGGAATCCGCTATTACAACCGCCGTGGCCACTTTTGGATTTCGCAAGGCGTTTTCAGCTTTTAGAAAAGCGCATTCCATCAGCAAGAAAGCCTGAATAACACCTCTCTCGCATTCATGATGCCGGGCGAAGGGCCACCCCTCCCTTAAACCACGGTTTTTCAAGCAGTGGTTTTTCTCTTTATCGGGAAGAGCCGGTATACATCCGACGCGCCTGCTGGTTCGGATTGTCTGGGTGACCTTTTCTTTACCTTGACGGCAGCGCGTCGAAGCACCGGGGGGTTTTGGAGACTTTGGGGTCGTAGGGCCCACAATTCGGACAGCTACACGCTAAAAACCTTACCAAAAATAATCTCGACCAAGCCCCCGCCTTTGATCTTTGATGAATCGTCGTGAGTAAGGGTGCGGTGCACATGACGACAGCGACTTCTAGCCCTCCCGTTTAAGCAATCAATCCCGCAGCATGAGGAAACTTTCTTGGCGGCAGAACCCCTCCCCGTCAGGGTAGAAAACGCAGCCGATTAGAAAGTAAAGACGTCCACGCGTGGTGGCGGCGAACGCTGGGGTTTCGTAAAACGGCACACGTTCTGTATGCTGAAGAGGCCGCGGAAACCCAAACCCGGAGTTCGTGATATGCTGAAAACGTCCTTCCCGCCGCAGTGTTTTTGAACTTCGGCGCGCACGAGGAAGCTGTTACGATGCGAAAACGCTTTGGGAAATCAAGGCTTTCAGTCATCCATTAAAAAAACGCGAAAGAAGCCTGGCAAGAGTGGGCCCTCCCGTTTGATTATTAAAAAGGGGTGGCCTTACAATATATAACTGTAGGTCCTTTTCTTTTTTTTTTTTAACCGTCCACGGTTCCACGCTCCTGCCGTATGGCCCCGGCTTTTTGAAGAAAGGGGGCCTAGTGCTTTTCCCTCTGCCGACCCCCTATGTGTTTGGGGAGGGAGCTTTTCCCGCGCACCCCGTTCGGCCCCCCTCCGGTGATACGATCACCGTGCTGTGGCCCAACGGGCCATGGTAGGTCTCAATGGCGCAACGGTGTTTCTATTTTTTTTTTCATTCCGAGGTCTGTCTTGCCACAAAAAACCAGAATAGTGCATGCCAAGAAGGCTAAAGGCCTCTGAATTCGTTTTCTTTTTTTTCTCGCCAAAAGAGGAGCGCGGTGAACACCAAGGATGGTTTTCAAAAGATTTGAAGGAGGTTACCGGTCCCGGCTTCGAAAATAAAAAGACATCTTGTGCATTACCTTTTTCAGCTTATGGAGCAAAGAGTCCCACACGACCCGCGAAGCTAAGGTGGGAGCTAGCAGTGGGTGCGTTAGTCCTCCTTCGTTCCTTAGACCGCTTTTCCCTAGGAGTCCTGGGGATAGAGCCCATCTTTGCCACCCCGACGTTACCTTTCTTTTTGTCCCCCGGACTCCGTTAAATACAGCCTTTTTCTATTGCATCGGGATGGGGATGCGCGCTCGGTGCTTTTTCCTCCGGGGTGGGGGGTTTTAGGCTGAGGCGGGGGACCGCCGGCCCCGGGGAGAAGGGGGGATTCTGGCCCTTCGAGGCCGGGCGAAAAAACGGCCCACCAAAAACCGCAGTGGGCGGCGCGACACGGCTGCCACGACGCCGGCCCAAAGAAAATCCCCCGCACCGTTGCGGGGGCCCGAAAGGTTTCCGAGAGAAGCCAGCCACAACGTTTAAGGTCGTGAAGTTGCAGTTGGTTGCGTTAGTTGCAGGGAGAAATAAGCTCACCAACTTCTTTCCTACGAGTCCATGTTATCTGAAACAATCGTTGAGGTGATTTACATGCCATGTCGAGGTCTTCGAATCGCATTGGTGCAATTCGCGTTTGACACACAATTTCGTATATTTTGAATATAAATTCATAACTTGTCGTCACCAACAGCATAGTTGCTTAGGGTTAGCTTTGGCGTTGGTAATAATAATAATAATAGTAACAATGCAGATGACTAATGACGAAGGGCGTTTACATTATCGTGAGTATCACGTAATCTGAGCATGTCACGTCACCTTAGACGGGGTTCCCCGATTTCGATTGCCTGGTCTTTTTGTTTCCTTTATTTTTCTGCGGCTGCATTTGGTACGCAGCGAGTGTTTACAGCTAAAAAAAGGTAAAAAAAAAGGCGGAGAATTAGCGTGATGGCGGGGTTTCTTCCTTATGCGCATTGCTACTGCGAAGAAAACACGTACGTATGTTTGGAAAAGATCCACGAGTTACCTGATTTGTTTGACCGAAGCTACGCAGTTTTTATGAGTTCTTTCCGGTGTCGGCCTCAGCTCGAGAAACTCAACCACTGGGAGTCAACTGTTCCTTACAGAAGCTTCAAGAATGCTGTTGCTAGTGAAGATTTTGTAGTATGGGATTATCACGTCATCACTATTGTGCGATTCCAAACAAACGGAAAGTGGTACGTAATTGACCATGATTCTGGACTGCCTCGAACAAATGACTCTGGACTTGGAAAGTGGGAGGAGTACTGTATTGACTTCAACTTGTACTACATGAAAACCATCTTACTAGAAAACTCTTTTGCTGGTTCCTCCCAAGAGCGAATTAAGGTGTTAATGGAGGCGGTGCGTTACCGAGTGATCATCAGTGATGCCTACCTGTGCTTCTTTCGCAGCAATCGATCCCATATGATCGATGATACCGGCAAATATTCTCAGAAGCCGCCAACCTGGCCTCCTATTCAAAGATTTCCTTTATGGGCTGACGCTGGTGAACGTGAAAAGGTCAAGAAGGTGTTATCAAACTTACAGTCTACTTTCAGCGACAACAACCTTACCTGCTTTATCAATATGGCGAATTCAACGGTTCCGGGAACAGTGTTAAATCGAAAGACACTGTTAACATATTTTTCCTGACGATGAAAAAGGTGACTTGTGCCAAAAAATCAACGCTAATTTCTGGAAAGAAAAAAGCAGAAAATTACTCGCTAGGCTTTTAAACTGTTTGTAGATTGTTCGTTATAAGACAACAACTTGTAACCGCTTTCTGCGTTGTTTTCGGAATAGAACGAAGACACTTTCTTAGTAAACTTCTGTTAACGTTCGACGCGGAAAGAAAACTGTAAATGCAAGTGAGCTTAATACTCACTGATACCTTCGAGCCTTCTTACATTTGTAACTCAATCGACTTCTTCACTTGTCTCCCCCTTCTAAGCTCTTTTATGATGAATTAACGGTCAAGTGCAGCTTTCTCATTATTGAAACAAAATGCAGCAGAGGTTTGACGGGACATCCGGGTATTTTAACGATGTACCGTATTTTTCCCCAGTAGAAACCACTGTCTTTTACGAGGCAGTGCAGAACTGCCGCCTACACAAGCTACCGGGACATTTGATGGTTGGCCCACGGTCAATTCCTTTTTTTGTCAAAGAGGGCACGGAAGTTGCAAGAGTGCTTGGCAACACTTTCGAGAGTGCAACCGGAACTCGCGCCACGTCCGCAAGCGCAGTTTTCCCTGAATTTAAAACGGATTTCTCCTCGACACAACCCCTATTTAAAAAAAATGGATCGGATTTTATCAGTATCATCGAGACATGTCAGCTAACAAAAACCGATGCTTCCCAGGACAATATTAACGGTGTCGCGCTTACAAAAATCAACACCGTAACCATTAACCATATCTGGACCAATCTTCTCCTTTTCCTTAACGGAGTGTCTGAAGCCACGGGCAAATTTCAAATTAAATACGCTGACGTTTCGCTGGCTCATTCGAATGGTTACGGCGAATGTCTCCTTTCTTTGCTGCTCGCCGGATTGGCGTCTATCCTGCATTTCTATTCGCAGAAAGAACGTTGCCAAACACAGCTTGAAGCTGTTGCTGTCGAGTTCATTGTTCTCAATACGCCAGAGGGCGCAAGTGCAGCAGACAACATTCAGTTTTACTTGGAGAACAAATTGAGATTGTCTGTGACGCGCTGCTGCGACTCCAATTTTGTGAACGTATACGACAGACTTATTTCTGAGGCACAGTGCTTTGAGTGCTGCGAATCAGACTGGGTTGAAACTGTGTGCCGTGAGGCACTTGACGCCCATGAAATGCTCATCGATACTGACGTTGAGGTCCGCGGCGACACATTTGTTTCACCTATCGTTCTTCTTATAGTACCGTATATTGTGGCTGCGCGCTCTGCTCTAGTGAGTCAAATTCTCGACAGTTACAGCTCCGAGCCTCTACGTGTCCAAAGCGATTCGGACTGGAATCTTGAAGAGCTCGGAAGGCCATCACCTGTTGTATTTGTATGCAGTGCTACGTGGCTTGCTCGTCAGATGGACGTGCCGAAGGAAGAAAACTTGATCTGTAAACTCAATATTAAGGTTGTCATTCACGGCGGATTTTGCGAAACGGCAAGTACCTTTGAGGAAGAAATAATGCAGTGCGCAATCGCCTTACAAAGCTGCGAAGTGGGGAATCACGAAATGCGCATCGCGCGGTTTCAAACACCGTCTTTCGCAAAATGCGGAACCGAAGCGGATTGTTTGGAAACAGAAACAGGGGTACAGGCATGTGGCGTAACGCTGCTCCTTCTTTTCCGCCGCTTCGTAATGCGGTTTGCACCCGGCAGCAAGCAACCGTTTGTGACAATCCCATGCGAGCTGTTCTACACACAGCAGTCGTACCACTTTTTCAGCAACACTGTCCGCATTCTTCAAGCAGCGTGTATACTTGCTGCAAGATCCGAGGTGTCATTTGACGTTTTGGAGTTGACTGTTCTCGGTCGTTTTCTTTCGTTTCACTTTCGTATTTGCAATTCTAACACAGAACCCAATTTGCTTACTCTGTCTGACGGAAAAGCTATTCTTTGGGCTTTTCTGCTTCGCCAGCCTTTGAATGTCCCGCAGGAAATTGTGAAAGAGTGCCACAGGCTCAATACATGGGTTGAAACCGCGGTTGCGCGGTTCTGCAGCGACCACCAGCTCGCATTCGACTTTCAAGACGGTGTTTCACGTAGAGCTCTTGTCGAGCAGCTTGCACGGTTTGGCTTTCGCGACGGAGACGTTCAAAACCGTGTGCACTACCTTCTAAGCTCACCAACCGGAACGCGATTTCCTCTGCGACCGCATCTCACCGGCTCGGTTCCGACAGTCTGCCGAGGATGGTATGAGCAAGCGCCGCTCAATGCTGGGCTAGCATTGGAAAAGAAGGAGGTGAACGTTGTGTGTTTGCCTCCAAAAGCAACTTACTGTGAAATGGAGGTGGTGGAGAAGGAACACCGCCTCCGTGTTCAGTGTCCGCTCGAGTTATCGTACCCCATTATCGTGGCGCACTGCATATTTCACATTTCTCTACACAATATTTGTGTTTTCAGCGAAGCTGCAGAACCAAGCGTTGTAATGCCGCTACCCGCCAATCTCCTCGAAACCGGAGTAGTGCACTTCCTGATAAGCGGCCTCGTGAAGACAAATGCAGGTTTGTGGCTCGATGGCGCCATGAACGAGGTCACACCTGCTGCATCGGATGCGTCTGTTCTTGCCCCCCTCTCTCTGAAAGGCAAAAGGCACATACAATACTGTGAACGCGAAGTCTTCACGCGGAAAAAGAGGCGGCTGGCTGTTGAACCTGAAAAACCAAGTGAAAGGGATGTCTTCCGTGGTGCTGTGCCGAGAACTACCGCAGAGCGAAGCGCG
The DNA here is from genome assembly GCA_900240875.1 of Crithidia expoeki. Lineage (NCBI taxonomy): Eukaryota > Euglenozoa > Kinetoplastea > Trypanosomatida > Trypanosomatidae > Crithidia > Crithidia expoeki. Next base: position 1,045,289 of record OESE01000220.1, read on the forward strand.
GTAGAGGAGTTGGTGGAGTTGATTAAATCAATTGGAAGAGAAAAGGCCGAGAAGGTTTTTAGAGGGAAAAAAGGGTTCAGTTTCCTTGAAGCTTCTCACGAGCTGCACCCCTTTTACCTGTATAGTTTAAAGCAGTAGCTTTTTCTTTTTACGATCAAAATTTTCACCAAAACGCGATAGCTATAATAATAACAGCAAATAGAAAGAAACATTTCCAGGTGTAATGAAGGAGGCAGAAAAATGAACAACTCCTTTCTTTATTTGAGCACTTACTTTTAGGGTTAATTGTGCTACTGGTCGTTTCCTAGCTTGCCCCCGGTTTGAAACGGCTTCAACTGTCAAGCAGGTATGTATTTATTCATTGATTTATTTTTGAGTAACATTGTGTTAGGGCTACGCTCCCGAAAATGCCATCTACTTTCCAGTGACTCCATGTTTTCTATCAAGTCGTGTCATCAAAGGGTGATGTGTGCCCGACTAATTATCTTTGTATTCGTGCAGCTTTTTTTTCTTTTTTCCTACTCCCTTTCCTTGTGTTTTTCATTGAGACAAAGAACTTCTTTTTTTACCCCGGATATTTCATTGAAAAACCGCCACACTCGCTTTATGAAATACAAAATGATAACTGACAGAGTAACTAAGAGTTCCATAAGGACCAAGTCAATTTATCGCAATATCTTAGCTTCAGCCCTCTTAGCAGCTGTCCTCTGTTCCTCTCTGTTGAGTTGGTCAAGTTCGAGAGCTCTTTCTTTCTCTCTCGGCGGCACTTGGCGCTCCGCCAAGGGCGAGGAGTTGTCTGTTGTGTGCAACGGCGACTCTACATGGGTGACTACGTGCTCGCTAAAGTCATCACAAGCTCAATTTAATGGACTGTTACAGGCGTCTCCGCTCAATGGCGGTGGATGGGTGGCGATTCCCGAAGCGAACCCTTCAAACCTTTCAGCTGTGTGGCATAGAGGCAAAACACTTACTCTGCAAACAGAGCGAGTGGGCGGCGGCGCACTGAGTGTTTCTTACACCCGAGATCGAAACCAAGCAGAAGATGTCATGTCTGCTGCGCGGATGAAAGGCAAGTACATCGCATCGCTTTTCCTGACCGTTGGAATGTACAAATGGATCCAATCGTCGTTTTTTGGAGTGCCGGTCCGCCGGGCTCGACGGTTTTAAACTGCTGACTATAGTAAGAGTTGTGATTCCAACAAAACGCCTTTTTTGGTTCGCGAGTAAACAAATAACAACAAAAAATGGATAAAACACAGGACTGATTACTCAGCTTTCTTAAAGGAAGCCGTTGAATGATTTCTTGGCGTTGCTGCTGCTGCCAGAAGAGTGCTAGTTTTTATTGTGTCGTAAAGACGCTCTCTTCACCCCTGTACTCGGATGTCTGTTATCGCATTCGGCGGTTCGTTTTGCAAACGGATGACACCCAAGGCCTTATTTTTAACTTTTCGAAGTAACGCTCCGTCTTCACTCCATTTGCATTTGTCCTTTCTCGAGCCACAACTCACAGTTTGACGCTCACAATATCAATTACGAAAGCTGGCTAAAAAAGAAAAAAACGGTATAAAAGAGGAAAAACGAATCCACACGCCGGCACGCCAGGTACTAACTCTCCTTTGTTTCTACATTTTGCTAGCTCCTGGTAGTTTCGTTACCTGGACGTTGAAAACGCCGGTCCCTGTTCACGCACTCATCAGGACACGACATCTCGTAGAATCGCGATGCAGAACGCAAAGAAGCGTGAGGTGTGCTACGAGACGCGTGACACGTACCATAAATGTCTCGACACACTCCCAGAGGACCCCGAGAAGGAATGTGCGAAGCAGAAAAAGACGTACGAGCAGTCGTGTCCATCGAGCTGGGTGTCATACTTCGAAAAACAGCGCGAGCGAGAGGTCATTTTGCAGTTGCAAGTAGAGCAGTACAAGAGCAGGTAGGCTGGCCTTGTTCTAGGCCAACATCCTAGTTGTTTTCTTTCCTCTTTTCGGACGCACTGCGTACGAACTGTGTTCACAGTTATTTACATGTTTTACGCTGTGCTCTTTTTGCAAGCAGCAAGGGAATAAGTCACCGGAACTACAGTACTAAACGAAACTCTGGTAATTACCTACAGAAGGTTCTGTGTTAAGCGCGCGATGTAGCGTTTTTCAGTGTCTCTGATATCATTTTAATGCCTTTTGAGTCGCTCAATGCTTCCATGAACGCCAACTGTTTTTTTTTTCTTAAAACCGGATTTGTTCTTTCTGCACAAAGCGTAGTCAGTCTCCTCGCTTCTTACCTCAAACTTCGTTCATTTTCGCCTCGCTTCTTCTACTTTCCTTTCCCCATCATCAATCACGTAGCATTGCTGTCAAGCCAAAGTTCACGTTTCATCATTCATAGTTCCACGATGAGTATCCCAGACGAGCAGTTTGTGGCCCGCGCGCTCGGAAAGAACTACGAAACTGTTTTTCAGATTCGCACAATGGGATCGCTGCTCGCCGGAGTGGCAGCGGGTGTCCTTGGGCTGACGAACTTTTGGGGTCTCTTCTTTTTCGTAGCCTGCGCCACCGTGACCTCCTTTGCCATCATGACATTCGGCTGCAGTGAAAATCCCAATAAGTATTTCCCGAAAGGGACGTCTGAACTTTTTTCTGTCCAGCAGATGCTCGGCGGTGCTATGACGTATATTCTTCTGTGGACCGTCATTTACGATGCCATCTACATCTTCTAAAATAGAATGTATGGAAAGTGGTCCAACAGCCGTTTGTTGCACAGGGGCTCGAATTTTGGATTAATTGAGCTGGATAATAAAGAAAAGGAAATAAACAGAGAACCAATGAACATATATAGTTACGCAAGTGCAGGAGACGAAGTTGAAAGACTTGAAGCAAAAGTTCTTCGCGTTATTGCAGACAGCAGAAAAGCAGGAATGGATGCTGTACTTTTGTGAGGCTCGATTTTGTTTATCTGTGACACCAAAGGGGTACCTTTGTTTTTCTTCTGGTGTCGACGCTTTTCAATTGTCAAGGCCAAACCATGTCATTCTTTCTCTTCTCGAAAATACGGGAACTTTCGTTTATAACATCATAGCATTTTTTGTCTGCTTCAGTATGCGATCTTGCCGCGTTTCCCTGTCGTGAATCTTGCTACCCTTTTTCTTCCACACTTTCTTTCCTACCTTTTCATCTCTCTCTTTTAATATAAGTTAACTCCCTGACTTTGGATTGCAGTGAGGCTTTTTCTACACGCTTAATTTATTCTCTTTCCGACAATCGTGATGGGTGGTTTATCACATTTAGTTTTCGAATCTATCGTTTTCTCCCTTTCCTTTTTGCTTCCTCCCTGAAAATCGAATTCAAAGACAGAAAAAACTGCTTTCCTTTTTTTAGTTGTTATTTGTCTTTTGCTTCCTTTTTTCTTCCAGTATCCTTCTAGTTCATCTTTCTGTATGCCCTGATTACTTTGCATTTTGGCAAAGTAGAGCTTCAGCTGATCGCGCTTGAGTCAAGCCCGCTTAAAAAACACACACACAAAAAAAAAGCAAACAAAATAATAGCGCCAACCAAATTCTTTTCACTGCTTTCCTTCCATTTTGTTAACGACATAGGTCAAGAGTGAAAATGAGCGAGACTTTTTTTGGCATGTCCATCACCATTCCTGCGCCAATCGGGGTGCTCATTGTGCTCATTCTGATCTGCTTGGCGGGGATGATGGCTGGGCTAGTGTTGTGTGTCTTTTCCCTCGACATCGGTCGCCTAACCGGATTTGCGCACAGCGGAAACCAAGCCGATGCCGTCGGTGCTAAGCGTCTTTTGGCAATTCTGGAGAAGCCCCACTGGCTGCTTATTGCCCTTCTCACGTGGAACGACATCGCGTTGGAGATGATCCCGCTCGTGCTCAACGCCTTTCTCAACCCAGTAGTGGCCATCGTAACGTCTGTTGCAATCACTCTGATTTTTTGCGAGATTTTGCCGCAGGCTATTTTCATCCATCATGCGTTTGAGTTCTGTGCTTTCCTGTCGCCGTTTATCCGGTCGTTGATGTTAATCACGGCTCCGGTTGCATGGCCAATTGGCCGGCTGATGGACGCAGTCGTGGGGGATAAAGAGGCAGTCTTCTTCCAACGCCGCGAGCTGCGTGAGATTATTCGGATTCAAGACGAGCTGAACGAAAAGAGGCGGCAGGAGAAGCGCGCCACCCAGGAAAGTGGTCTGGAAGAGGAGGAGGACGAAGGCGATGAGGAAGATCTCACCAAGGAAGAGGCAACGTTGATGCTCAACGTCCTCAGTCTGTCTGAGAGCACGGCAAAGGACATGATACAAATCCCCATTGAGAGCATGTTCAAATGGCACATCGACACCATCCTTTCTCCCTCCGCCATCGCCGAGGTTTTCTCGAAAGGCTACAACTTCATTCCTGTGTATGAAGATATCAACGACCCCTCCAACGTGACGCAGGTTCTTATGGCGAATATGCTCCTTTTGCTGATTTACCGCTCTGAATCGGAAGAGTTGCGTGTGCGTGACTTGCAGCTCGTCTCTCTTCCCCGTTTCAGCGGTGCAACGCAAGCAACGGACATATTTGTGCGTTTGCAGGGCATTTCGCCGTCCATCGTGGCAATCACAGGCGGAGATGAGAAGGTGATAGGGTTGCTGACGCTGCGCAACGTCACTGAGCAGATTCACGAAACAACCTTCCAGGCGGAGATGGACCCCCGGAATCCGTCGCCAATGCAGCTCATGGTGCGTTCCTGGAAGGTCTTTCGACGTGTCGGCGAATACACACTCAACGTGAGCAGCCGTTCGAGCAGCTCGAACTGGAGCTTTTCTCTGTATTCCGCCATTCCCACCACTGATAGAACGAAACAGCGCGCAGAATTAACTGATAACCTCAACATCGTTAGCGGCCCGAGTCCCACGCACCCGTCGATATGCTTTGCGACTAAAGAGAGCACAGATGCTGGTACCCAACCATGAGAACAGCAACGACAAAAAAAGAACGTTGTGAAGTGTCAGAACCCTCTGTCTTTTTCTCTTCTCTCTTTTGTCATTCTATATCTCCGCCTTTTACCATATGTATGCTCCGCGTACTTATATATTTCTGGTCTTGTTCCACCGCCTCCACAAATCGCTGTCATCTCTTTTTTCTCCTAGAATGGAATTTGCACTTTTAAAGCCCATTTTTACGCAATTTTCGCTACTGAGGCAGTCATGACGTAACAAAACATAGCATCTTTAGTTCAGTTTTATTTGAAAAATGGGGAGGATCCGATAAAGCGACTGGGGTGCACCACGTCCCTGTTTCTATTCAATCAGTATCCTCACTCACAAATGCTAATCCCGTATTTAATTTCTCCTGCATTCCTCCTCTCTCTCGCCTCGATTACCGTTGTGTTTGACCGGTTCCTTCTGGCGTACAGCGTTTCTCCGCGTTCTCCTTAGCTAAAAGTAAAATCGTCGCGGGGACACGTACACACGCACACATGTGCACACGTACTCAACACAAAGTTGAGCTCGTTTAACGTATCACTGGTTTATGTTATAGTCTCCTAGCAACAGTTATCATTGAAGCCCACATCGTGGCACTTGCAACACAACGGATCAGGCCTGGTTGACCCCGTGGAGGATTAAGTAGAGGAGGACACATTCACTAATCGCGCGGCGGTCTTGGAGCTACCCTGTTCTTGCATTCAGCTCTTATCTTTTTGCTTCGCTGTTTTTTATTCCTCATTTTTCTTTTGTCGCTTCCTCTATTTGTTGCACACAATGGCAGATGATTACCACATCCTTGGTGTACCAGCCAATGTATCCATTTGGGTACTGCTAATCATCATAGCAGTACTCGTGCTGCTGGCCGGCCTGATGGCCGGGCTGATTATCAGCGTCTTTTCGTTTGATGCCATACGACTGCGCACCCTTGCGCGATGTACATCCACGTTGGAAGGACGACGGGCACGCAAACTGCTGCTCATTCTACAGTATCCGCACTGGCTGCTTGTCACTCTCGTCGTTGTTGACTCCGCGGCAACAGAACTGTTGCCCCTTCTTTTCAATGTGCTACTAAACCCGACAACGACCGTTGTCGTCTCCGTTGTACTGCTGGTCTTGTTTGGCGAGATCATACCAGAAGCTGTCTTCACCCATCACGCGTTGGTGTTTGGATCGACCTTGGCTCCGTTGATATATGCCCTTATGGTGGTAACAGCCCCCATCTCCTGGCCTGTCGGAAAACTGCTTGATTGGTGTGTCGGCAATAGGACCAGTGTTGCGTTTAAACGTGGTCAGCTGCGGGAGGTCATTCGGTATCGCGGCGAAATGCTGCGTAGCCGGCAGGACGACGGTGGTGAGTCTGGACAGCCGCACGAGAGGGAACTCGACACCGACGAGCACATACCCATTCATCGACTCGAGACACAAATTATGCTGGGTGTGCTCAGCCTCTCCGAGCACGACGGCGCCTCTGTTTTAAAAAGAGGTATAGGTGCCACATTCACCGTGCATCAAGACGCCGTCATCAGCAAAAAGATGATACAAAGCATAGCAGCGCACAAGCTCACATTCATCGCTGTTTACAACGACGCCTCTAACCCCTCGGACGTCACTCAGGTGTTTGAGCTCCGGCTTTTGCTTGTCCTGGCTTACTGTGAAGAGGGCCCACCGATTCGAGTTCGTGACCTCCCGCTGCTCCCTCTACCGAGATACTGCGCCAACACGCCTTGTAATGTTCTGTTGGAGTACTTGCACAAGTCGCCCCTTCAAGTCGCGGCTCTGACCAATCCACAAAACACTGCCAAAGTAGTTGGGATCGTATCCACGGCAGACGTCGTGGAGCTGGTCCACACGACTTCTTTTGACTCCGCCTACGCCGATTCACCGCAGCTCCCGCGCAACGCCGTGGTACAGTCATTCCGCGAAAACAGTGCTTCGCTAGCTCGTGAGGTGCGGCAGAGGATCATAAACGGTGTCGAGGTTGGCTAGAGGGTGGTTGCTGTGCTACAGTGCGAAGTGAGTCTCTGCTTTAAAAAGAATTAAAGAAAGAAGCGAAAACCGTAAAAGAAAGGAAATGTTAAAAAAGCAGATCAGTCTGAGGTTTCTGTGTGCTTACGTTTTCTCACATTTTCGTTACAATACGAGCGTCGGAGTAAAGTGAAACGAACGCCTTTCTGGTCTGTATGTTTTGGTATGAGGAAGCTCGCCGCTGAACTCTTTTTTACTGCATTCCCCCAAATGAAAAGAACCAATTGTAACGTTTGCAAAGCCGGTGTGAAGAAAAAAGAAAACAATGAACATGCAAAACTAACTTAAGCTGCTGGTTTTGACCAACTATCGAATCGGGGGTTTAGCAGCTACCCCCCTTTTTTCGTGTACTGCAAAAGAGAGTTTTTCGTCCTGTGCTACGCAACAGCTATACTTCTCCTTCACTCCCTTTCTCATCCTCTATCTTATTCTTTCGGCAACCTCAATTAAAACACACACACACACACACACACACACACCTCACACACACCCAACACGTGTTCTTTTACCCTCCCTTCTCAGCTTGATTAAAAGGTCGACACTGTATCTTCAGCATTTCTTGTTTTCCCCTTTCTAGAGGTTTTGTAATCTACCCACCGTCCACACGTTTATATATAAAGACAACTCAGACGCAAACAAACATACGCAAAACCATTATTGTTATTACGTTTTTTTTTTTTCTTTGAACCCTCCATGTCCACTCGCAACAACCGTCGCGGCATGGGGCCTTTCGGTGCCATTAAGCCTACCGGTGTAAAGCTGAACCGTAAGGACCTGCGCACTGTGCGCGAGGTGACACTCGACCACTTCGACGCCGAGTATTTATACCTGCGCGAGAATGAGCTCGTCAGCTTCGACTGCCAGGCGAAAATGGACTACCTTCGTGTGCTGGACCTTTCTATCAACGAGATCAGCGGCGCGGTGGACTTTCTCAAGTACACTCCGCACCTGCACCACCTCTACATGACGGGAAACAAGATCGACACTCTGGTCGGCATAAGCAACTTCGCCGCGATTGAGACGCTGTGCCTCAGTGACAACTCCATCAGCTCCTTCACCGGGTTGGAGAACCTACCGAACCTCCGTGTGCTGTCGCTGAATTTTAACAACATCACAAACTTTGAAAACTACCCCGCGCTTCCCAACTTGCACACACTGAACCTTGTTGGTAACCCGATCACCGATGCTCCGCGCTACCGCTCTATGGCAATCGCAGTCAATGGTCTCAACCTGGTGTCGGTGGACGGCAACCCGATACAGGAGGACGAGCGTGCCGAGGCGGAGAAGTACAAGGGTAAGGTCGCTTACTGTGTGCGCGAAGGCTTCACGGTCGAGGGCGAGCACCCGGAGGTGGCTGCTGCGGCCTTCATGGTGAAGATGCAGCGCGCGCGCCAGGAGTCGAAGTACCTGCAGCTTTGCTCCATCAGCCTTGTCCCGGCCTCCGAAGATGGCGAAATCGTGGAGGGCGAGCCGGTGGTGCTGTCACTCTGCATGCAAGACGTTCGCCCGTACGCGCAACGCACGACGGAGGTATTCCAGTCGAGCTACCTCTATCCGGTCATTTTCAAGGTGTCCGGTGAGGCGTCGGAGGTCTTCGTCGTCGGCTCCATGAACAACTGGACCGAGCCGATCAGCCTGGAGCGTTGCGTGGAGAGGGACGAGGTGTACTTCCACACCACACTCTACCTCCCCGCCGGTGACTACGAGTACCGTTACATCGTGGACGGCGTGGAGAAGGTGTCAGAGGCGAACAGCATGCCCTCCAAGTACAAGCAAGGATTCTGCAACATCTATAAGGTCGCTGAGTTGGAGCCGCAGGAGGAGGAGCAGGACACCATTCTGCACATCCGCTGGATGCGCAGCGCCCCCAACGGCTCCTACGACGTCATCGAGGACGAGAACTCCCTCACCTACACCCCCGTCACCAGTGACATCGACTGTTGCGTGCGCGCTGAGGTTTTAGCCTACGTCAACGGTGAGTTCTCCTTCCTTTACTTCGACATCTCGACACCCATCAAACCGGCTCCGCCGCAGTGCCCACGTCTCGAGGTGACGGGTGTGGCGACTGAGGGTGGCCTCCTCACCGCCGAGGCGGACTACCTGGGCGGCACGGAGGGCATCTCGGTGCTGAAGTGGTACCGCATATCCGCCAACGGCGAGGAAACCGAAGTGGACCTGGTGGACCCTTGGGCGGGCTACGAGGTGACTCTCCAGGACATTGGCTGCCGCATCCGCGCCGAGTTCACACCCGTCCGCAACGATTGGGTTGCCGGCGAGCCGAAGTCTGTGACCACTGAGCCGGTGACCCCATGCCTGCCCGAGTGCCGTTCCATTAAGATCATCGGCAGTCTCGTGGAGGGTAGCCAGCTAGAGGTCGACGTCGATTACCACGGCGGCGAGGAGGGCGACAGTTTCTACCAGTGGCTGCGGAAGTCTGGCAACAAGGACGAGTACACGCCGATTGCTGGCGCCAACGGCACGAAGTACGTAGTCGTGATTGAGGATGTCGGCCAATGCCTCGCTGTCGAGTACACCCCGGTGAACGCAGAGGGGCTTGCTGGCGAGACGTGCCGCTGCGTGCTCGATAACCCTATCGAGGCCGGCACCCCGTGCATCGAGAACCTGTCCATAATTGGGGCATTGGAGGAGAAGCACACGCTGGCGCTTGAGTTCGACTACCACGGCGGACAGAGCGGAGCGCACATGGTGCAGTGGTACCGCCGCGACCGCACGCGCAACCACATGACCAAGATCGGCACGCCGAACAGCAACACTGTGGTGTTGACCAACAAGGATGTCGGCTGCTCTATCGAGGTCTCAGTGACGCCGGTGCGCCGCGATGGCGTGACGGGCAAGGTGGTGACCGCCCTCCGCGACGGTCCCGTGAAGCCGTGCGAGCCGGAGGTGAAGCTGCTCAACATTGTCGGCGAGGCCAAGGTGGGCAAGGAATTGAGCCTGCACGTTGAATACTGCGGCGGCACGGAGGGCAAGTCAGTCGCGATGTGGGAGGTCGAAGACCCCGAGACAGAGGTCTTCAACGTCGTGGAGCGCAACGCAAAGAAGTACGTCGTGAAGGCGAGCGACGCCGGCAGGATGCTCAAGGTCACTTACACGCCTGTTCGCAAGGACGGTGCTGAGGGTGAGCCGAAGACGCGCATGGTGCAGGTGGAGGCTGCGCCGCAGCAGCCGACCTCTCCGCCTCCGCCACCGGTAGCACAGATTGCAGCCCCGCAGCACGTCGACCCCGAGGTGTCCGCGCCTCCCACCCCGCCGAACGCGGCACCAGTGGAGCGTCAGGTCGTCGCTACGTCGTATACCGCGACGGGCTCGTCCGCGCTGACGTCGACGCGATCGTCGAAGAAGCCCTCGGTGAAGTCTACACCCAAGCCAACGCCGAAGGTCACCCCGCGGCCCGTGCCGGAGGTGCTGCCGCCGCAGCGCGACGGCAACATCCGGATTGTTGCGAAACAGCGCGACTCGGATGAGGATTCCGATGAGCTGTGAAATATATATGCTTGTTTCTTTTTTGATTTTTCTTTTATTATCTTTAATAGCCGTGTTGTTCGCCTTAGCGATGAGTCGAGCAAGACCCACAAGGCCTTTCCCAGTTCTTTCTTTTTCTTTGCTCGAACTTAGGAAATAGAGAATTATATTATTGGGTGCTGTTGTACCTGCCTATTGTCCTTTCTCGCATGTGCAGGTTTACGGCAGGGAAAGTATAAGGTGTCCACGGCTGCTACTTGCTGCGGTTTTAAGGTGATTTTAATTGTGCTCTATACCATTCCATAGCTGATTTTTTTTTCTTCTATCTTACCTGTAACCTCAACCCGGACCAAAGGCAAAAGTAAATGGCGGAAGCTGGTTTCTCTTTCATTATTATGTTTCTCAAACTCGCAGAATTTGTGTATTTATCTGTGCCGTGTTGTTGGTGGCCCAGTCCAATTTTCGTTTTCTCTCTTTTCCTGTATCGTAGAGAATTTCTTTTTTCCTCCGTATATTTGTTGAGAGGGATGTGAGTGTGTGTGTGTGTTTCGTGTATCGCCTGTACTCTTTATTTTGACATTTTTTCTTTCTGATCAATATCTTTCACATTTCATTGCTACTGCAAACGTTGAGTTTGGCCAAGTATAGTAGTTCTGTCTCTTACTGTTTTGCCGTCAAGGATTGAATGAGTGACTTTGATCCCCCTTTTTCCTTTTTTTTTGTCTGTGAACAACTATCAAATAGCCAACAAGGGAGTTTTGTAGCGCTGAAGAGAGTCAAAAAAGTGGTGAGCATTACGTGAGGCGCTCAACGCACGTCCCTCCTCACAGTTCAGCGAAGAATAGCTTTTGCTTTCCCCCCTGTGCGCGGGGTTAACTATTATTCTCACTTTGGTTGCCATGCACAATCAAAGGAAAAAGGATGAACGACACCGCAGAGGAATGAAGAAGATTCGAATGCCTGTTCAGTGGGGAACAGGTTTGCGATTCAAGCCGCCCACAGCAGTTTCTGCCGCACGAGTTTCTCGCGGCAGAGGTAGTTGCGGCATTAGAATACGAATGCACAGCTGCCCTGGTCTTTGCTCGTAAAGGTACTTGTTTTTCACTTCTTTTTTTTTTTCGCAGTGCTTTCGTGGTCTTTTCATTACAAGTATTCGTCTTTGGTTTCCAAGCACCACCACCACGCATTCTGTGTGATTTGCTTAGATAGGATTGGTATTCTGGATGACATCAAGAACCGAAGGAAAAAAACGAAGGAAAAAGAGACCTTAAGCAGTAGTTGGTTTACAAAGAGAGTTGTGGTAGAGACCGTTTTTATGCTTCTCCGACTACATCTTCGTTTGAAGTGGTGGCTGTTACAGGCACTTCACTAGACATCCTTTTGGACATCATTTAGTAGAGAGTTCGTACGTGGCACTTTTTTGTGCTGCGGATCTGTCTTAAACACTGACGCTAGAATAGACTGTTTTTTGCCCTGTTCTCTGCATTGACCTTTACAGATGCCCTTTCTCTGGAGAAGTCATTGCAGCCTTTTGGCGTTATGCCGCACACGCGGGGAGACAGTACTTTCTGAAATCTTCTTGTATCCTCAGGCTCTCTATTTTTTCCCCATTCCCATTGCCTTCGGCTGCAAGAGCTGTGGTAGAGGAAAATCGCGAGTTGCTCAGAAAGGTAACTGTACAGAGGTAATACAGCGTAGCTGGGTCCCCCATATTCGTTTTCTCGCCTATTCAACGCTTTCTAGTTTGACTTTGTTGCCGAACACTATCAACATAGTGTTTGTGTCTTTTTAGCTCCACACCGACGGTTTTAGTTCGACAGGCGACTGCACAATGTTTAAAGCCTTGTGTGTGGTGCGCTGTGCGCTCTCAGCAACACAGATGTACTTGTCCGAAAATAGGAATAGCTTTGGAGACTCCGTGTCATCTGTTAGCCGTTCTGACGACTTGGCGGGCAGCTCGAGCTCGCTTACTCAGGCGGAACGCGTAAGGGCAATTGAGAGCCTCAGCAACGAAGTATTTGGTTGCGGCAACAAACATTTGAAAAACGTGGAGACTTTGACGGCGCTCCCGGAAGGACTGCATTCGTTTCCCGAGGTTTGTTTCATCGGAAAGCCCAATTGCGGCAAGTCAAGTCTCATCTCCTGCTTACTGCACAACGCACGCCTTGCGAAAGCTGGCGCTACAGGTGGTACGACACGCCTCCTACAGTTTTTCAACGTCGGTGACGGCCTCCTCCTCGTCGACACCCCCGGGTACGGCGGATGGAAAGGGCGACAGCTGGACCAGCCGTTGGTAGAAAGGGCAAACGCCTTTTCCATCTTGTTCCGCTACTTGGCGCTGCGCAATGGCAGCAATCTGAAGCGAGTGTATTGGCTGATAGAGGCTTCTGCGCGTACGCCGATCGTATTCCAACCACGCGACGAAGAGATTCTGGCCTTTCTGACGCGCGAACGCATTCCGTTCAGTGTCATCTTGACTAAAATCGATCGGCACTGGCGCTTATACGCAGATCAGCAGAGGAGGACTGCGGTGGTAGGTAAGGATGGTGTTTTGCATCGTGGGCATTTTGCACCGAAAGGGGGTCCTGAATTACGCACGCCTCTGCCTGATGAGGGCGTGGCGCGAAATGTGCGCGAGGTTTTTGACTTCCTTGGAACCGACTCCGTTCCTGTCCTTGGTGTCAGCGCTAACCGCAAGCAGCCTGGTCGCTCGCGCAACATTGAACTTGTGCAGCACGATATTGTGCACTATTGTACGACAGATTTGCTGCCCGGCGAGGCTCTATCACTCACCAATCTGCGCAAATTGAGTTACGCACCACCGACTGCTGATAGAATTCAGGAGGTGCAGCTTCGCTATCCAGTGGAATCGTTCGTTGTCCCTGCAGACAACAACCTGTCACTGGCACGAATGGTAGAGCATCATGAAGCGATGAAGGCCCGTTTCCTGAAACGTAACGTGGAAGCCACAAGGTTGACAACCAGAGATGTTGTTACTTGCCATCTGGGCTGCATTGACGCGGCAGCTCAGAAGTTTGCATCCGAGGAACTACAGCGCGCTCGGCTTGGAGGTGTTATTTCGGTTTCAACTTTCTTAGAGACGCCATCGAACTCTGCTAATGCTTCCACTGGCGGAAAAAACAACGCGTTGATGCTTCCTGTGGAGGCGACAATGAGTGCATCAGACAAGAACGGTCACAACTCCGTTTCTGCCTGTCACAACTCAGACGTCGTAGGACCGGCGATGAAAGGACGATTGAGTGTAACAACGACAGAAACAACTCGGCTCTTTCACACACGCCCGTCGCTTTCTGCGAAGCGACTTTCCTCCTCACCGCAGGAAGAGGAGTGGCGAGGTTTGTTGGAAGGCATGTGGGAACCGGAAAGCCTGCTTTCCTCACCATGCATGAACAGCGGTAAGGATATGAAGCCGATCGAGGTGCATGGCGCCTATCAAGCAGAAAACCTGTCGGTTTCGTTAGACGGCCGGACTAACTTTGTTTCAGGAACTGAAGCGACACAAGAGGGGACTGTGGCGGTGTCCGATCGTGCGCGTGGGGAGAAAGTCTTCCTGCTGAATCGCATTCCTTCTTCACCGCCCCTGCCCGCTTTGATCGACCCAAATACGCACTACGTTGTGGCCGTCGACGGGACGGGCATCCCGCGCAGCATGGTTTCAGTATCTGTGGAACAGCTTGCCGTCGAAAAAGAAGATGAGCTGGCCCATTTCGCTACCAAATCGGGGGCCGGCGCGTATGAGGAGCTGTTACTGTTAGATCGCGGGGGCGACACCGCCGCTGCGGACCCTTTCACAGAGTCGAACGATTTTGCCCGTTTGCCGGAGGCGGTGCAAATCGAGCTGCTGGACACGAAGCGGTATCGCACACGGTCCGCTGCCCGGAAGCAAGAGGAACGTTTCCTGGCCAAGTACGTAGAGAAAAAACGAAAGGAGAGGTCGGTTTCCTTGCAAGCGGAAGGATATATGTGTCCGTGGTTGGGAGTCTCGGAGAAGCGTGAGGTGGTGCGTGGTTTGGGTGGCAGCTACGCCTTTGGCAGGAGCGGAGCTGTCATTCGAGGCTTGAAGCAAACGGGCTTCGGCGGGAAGAGTTATTCTGCGCGTACAATGAAAAACAGGGGCAGAGCAACAAAGAAGACAGGTTCGTGGGCGGCGTAATACACCTGAATGTCTTGAAGACCTTAGCACCTGGTTTCTCAACGTTAGGTTTTTTTTTTTGTGAATCACGGTTTCACGACTCTTCACAGAGAAGCAAAAAAACAAGCAAACAATGAAGTGAGTTTTCTCACTTGGTGTATGCGAATGGAGAATTACTTGCGTCCAAACTTGCCACGCAACAGCGTCTTACGCGGGGTCTGACAGAGATGAAACATCTCGAGAAGTCTTATCGCGGGTGGTTTTGGATCTTATCATTCCTGGTTAACAGTTTAAGTTGAAGAACACTGCATTCAAGCGTGCAGCAATAAAGATATGCTGATGTTGTTTATTGTCGACAACAATTGTTTTAACGAACATCCAAAGACGTCGTTGTCTTTCGCGACTTGAAACGTACTTTCATACAACTGCCTCTTTTTTTCCTCTCCGTGTTGTTTGCCCGACATAACACCAGGAGTGTACTCCTCCAACGACCCGCAAGTGCGTATTCTTCTTCTACTTTGTTTAGACGCCGCAGTGAACACCTTTGAATCATGACTGAGAATAGCATTTTCGACCTCAAGGGTACCTCCGCCCTTTACGAGGTTCTGGGTGTACCGCAGACCGCTACCCAACGCGAGATTCGTGAGGCTTACTACCGGCTAGCCGTCATCTACCACCCCGACAAGAATCCTGACGGCGCCGATGTTTTCAAAGAAGTCTCCTTTGCACATGAGATTCTCTCTGATCCAGAACAGCGGGCCATGTACGACAGCGGTACCTTGCGTAGCGACATCGAGAGTAAAGCGCGCGCCTACGACCCTTCGATGGATCCCGATGTAGAGCTTACACCGGAGGCCCTGCGCGCCTTCGTCGATCGCGTGAGACAGTTGCACGACGCGAGTCAGCGGGTGCAGAGCGCATTTGAGCAGCGCAGAGAGGAGGAAATGAAGCGGCGTGCCGAGTTCGACGCGCGAAACCCGGCTTTTCGCGCCGAGTATGAGCGCGCTCGTCACCTGCGGCAACGCGGCCTTGGCCCCAGCGCGTGTGTCTCCGCTTCATTGGGCGCCGTCGTAACAAAGCCGCGAACTTCAGCGGAGCTGCTTGCAGACTTACAGCGCAAGGAGCGGGAAGGTCTTTTTGCCCAGCCGTCGACTACGTCGTCGTCCTCTGATTGTACACTCGGCGGTGGGCTTTCGTACAAGAAACAGCTGATGGCTCAATTTCGAGCAACACACAGCAATGCCAGTGCTGAAGACGAACGCGATAGCGACAATATTGCTGCTCCGCGAAACCGTAAAATAACCCAGAGCAGTCTCCCGTTTGCGCGCGTCCACTGCAATGTACCGCATTACAGCGAGGCGTTAGACAAAAAGATACAAGCATACACCAACTTTGACTACAGGGCTTATGTAGAGCACGACAAGAGCGATCAGGCTGAGGTGGAGGGGGCCATCATGGCTGACGCACTAGAGCAGTACGATCGCAACCATTGAGCCTATATATTTTTTGGATCGCGTGGCCTTAAAGACACGACCTTAATCACAGTGGGGGTATCAAGTGACGGAGCACCCTTTCTTCAGTTGTTCCCTTCACGTATATATATATATATATATATATATATATATCTTATGTACATAGATTACCAGGAAAAGCTCGGTCAAGCGAGCTTTTCTTCGTTGGCCACCTCAATTGTACTGCAAATGTGCTTTGTGTTGGGGCTTATCGGTTTTTTATTATTATCTTAGAACAGCTTCCTTTTTTCGTTTATTGCTTCTGTTGATCAAAGCCGCTGTCATGTTGACGCAGGACCCGCCACACGGCGTGAGTGTTGTTTGCGAGACCAATGTTGAGTCACACTGAAAACGATCTCTTTTCTTATCCATTATTGCACCCGTGTTCAGGTACTACAGTCGCCTTTAAGCACAAGTGAGTGCGGCGTGAGAATCTACATGCTGTTGACGACCGCGGCGTGCATCAAGGCTACGGTTTGCCTTGCAGCGATCACGCTTCTTCAATGGATTTCCTCTTCACACTTCTTTCGTTTTAATTTATATTCGGCATCCTTATCTCTCTTCCCTTTTTCTCCCCCGCTCGTCAACTCATTGGGTGTCTTCCACTTCACACAATCGCTGTCATCGTCTACACCAATTTTTTTTTTCCTTCTCTTTGATTATCTGCCTCTTATTTTTCCTCGAACAGTAGCTGCTCTTGGCTTTGTGGAAGTCAGCTTTTCTTTGTCGATTTGATACACACATTTCAACTAAAGGAAAGAGAGACAAACCTCACGTCAACCTCTCTAGCTTACTAATTAACTTCCTTGCTATAAGAGACTACTTTTCTTTTCACCAATTCCATTTGCTGTTATAAGCTCGCCTTGTTCTCTTTTTTTTTTTGGAGCTAACTGGCGCGCTTACGTATACGCGCGACTGCCGCACGAATTAAGTCACACAGGTAACTCTGTAGTTCTCAGTTTCTTTACTGTCCCTTTTCTGTTTATGCTGTTCATTCTCGGGTGTTCTCTTCTAAAGCAACGTACTTGAGCAAAACTGTGTGTTTCTTTGCTTGCATTGCTCTTGTATCTTGAATACCGTAAAGGACGACGCTGCTTTTGTTACAACATATCGCAAAAGGAAAAGCCCTCTTCAGTTTTTTTTTTTTTGTTGGTCTTTCTTTTCAGATCGTACCACAACACAACTATCGCCATGTCGGCAGAGATTTTAGACATTGACGAGCACCTCGCCACACTCAACCGGTGCGAAAACGTGAAGGAGGCTGATGTGAAACGACTGTGCGAGAAGGCAAAGGAGATTTTCACCAGTGAAGAGAACGTGCACAAGATTCCTGCACCATGCACCATTGTCGGCGACATCCACGGTCAGTTCTACGACTTGCTGGAGCTGTTCCGCGTGGGCGGTGAGATTCCGGACACCAACTACGTGTTCATGGGCGACTTTGTAGACCGCGGCTATCACAGTGTAGAGTCGTTTCTGCTCCTGCTGGTACTCAAGATTAAGTACTCCCGTCGTGTGGCCCTGGTGCGCGGCAACCACGAGTCCCGCCAGATTACCCAAGTCTACGGTTTCTACGACGAGTGCCTCCGCAAGTACGGCAGCGTGAACGTGTGGCGCTACTGCACCGAAGTGTTCGACCTTCTCCCGCTGGCAAGCGTGGTGGAGGGCAAGATCTTCTGCGTGCACGCGGGTCTTTCGCCGTCAATCCAGACTGTTGACCAGATGCGCTCGATCCGCCGTAACTGCGAGGTGCCGCACGAGGGTGCCATGTGCGACTTGCTGTGGTCAGATCCCGAGGACATCGACGGCTGGGGCTTGTCGCCTCGCGGTGCAGGTTACCTCTTTGGTGGAGATGTGGTTGGCCAATTCAACGAGACGAACAAATTAGACCTCATTTGCCGTTCGCATCAACTAGTGATGGAAGGTTACAAGGCGATGTTCAGCGATACTCTTGTGACGGTCTGGTCTGCGCCGAACTACTGCTACCGCTGCGGTAACGTCGCCTCGATTCTTGAACTAGACGAGCACTTGAACAAGAACTTCAAGATTTTTGAGGCAGCCCCTGCGGAGGCGCGCGAGACGGGCCAGCGAAATGAGGTTCCCGAGTACTTCCTTTAAAGTTGCCGCAACCACCACGATGTGCGTTTTTCTCTCTTTTTTTTTTCGAAAGCAATTAACGCTCCTTGTTGTGGTGATTTAATCCACTTTTTCCTTTGTTGTTGGGGCAGCAACTGCAGCGTTGAAGAAGAGATCTTCATATTACAGGCGCTTGCGTTGCTGTCGTAGTTAATACTCGAAACAAGTTTGATTCCCAGAAAGGGGTGAAGCCAAAGGCGAAAAGGGAGACACCAGCGCGCCTATGTCACCTACACAATCACATTACCCCTACATACTTCTATCTATCTATCAATTTCAACCCGTTTTTGTTTCTACTCTTTGTATGGCGCTTTACTTTGGTTTACCATTTTGTTTTTGTCTGGAAGTCGTTGAAGTTCAGCAGCTATTGCAGAGGAGAAAAGGGCACAGAGAAGGAGTGACACAAGATTTCAAGAAAAGCAACTTGGTTGTGTGCGTGTGTGTGTGAATTCCAGCTTACCGTGCAAAGGTGCACCTTGTCTACATTTTAAATCTCCGGTTCCACAATTTGAGCTCACATTTATGATGTCCTCTGTCCTCTTTTTCTGACACTGACCGGATCGTCTGTCTATCATTATTGATCCTTACTGGAAAGCATCTTCAATCAGTGTTAATTATTCAGTTACTATCTAAAGCAAATAAATAGAAGCATCCGTGACGTACAAGCCCCGTTTAGCAGATACGGTTCTGCGCTATGCCAAAGTGCTTCGTGGGACTGAGGATACGTACACTTTGATTATTATATCGAAGCTCAGTCACTCAGCGGTATAATAGCTGTTTGAGGCGGCAAAGAGAGGGATACCCTTGTGCATCCGCAGAGATCCACAATCATGCACGTTTTTCAAGGCCTCTGGCAGTGGCTTAGGCGTCATTGTGGTGGCGTAAGGTTCAGCAGATATCGAAGCTCTCTAGTTCCGAAGGCGGATGCAGCACCACATGAAAAAAGGAAAAAGGAACAAGTGCTTTTTGCAGTTTTTTTGATGTTGGTGGTACTTCCTAAATTCGATCTTGTCACACGTCACACCGGCAAGCTCTTCCTCTCTTTGTGTGTATTCGTTGTCCCCTTTCCCTCTTTTACTTGTCTTTCTTGACTATAGTCGTCTCATAATATCTTTTCTTGTCAACTGTTGCAAGTGATGACGCTGACGTCATATCCGCTTCTTTTTCACTTTCCTTGAGTAAACGGTTTGCAGTCTTCACTCCTTTTCCTGTTCACATTTCAGTAAAGAGGAAGGTTGGAGACACCGAAAGCGCTATCAGCACTCACTTTTAGCAGCAAATAGAACCAAAAGTCTGAAGAATTCTTATCATGTCACGCAGCTGTTCAGAAGAGGCTGATGCAGGTCCGTCCGCCGCACAATTGAACAGCACCACAACTTCTCAGGTCAAGGTACCACAGGTTATGCCTCCTCTGCCGCCCCCTCAAGTTCCAGAGGCACCACCGCAAGACGAGGTCGTCGCAGTCCCAGCAGGGCTTCCACCGCTGCCACCACTACCGCTTCCGCAACCGGGGCAACCACAACCTGTCGAACTAACCTGTGGCTTACTTCCTGTAGAGCAAGCCGGGAACGACAAGGGTGTGGGGCTGGTGTCGCTCCACCAAGGCAGCACACCACGCACGATGGGCATCGGCGAGGATGAGGCGGAGAGTCCTCCTCCGAAAGCACCGACTCGCGCGGAGCTGAGAGACGTCAAACCTATCGTCTTCGCACCCGTCGCCACCGCCACTCACGTAGATCCAGCGAACGGAGTGCTGCCGTCGGGTGTGGTCACTGCCCACGCCGTGCCAAGTGACGAACATGGGGTTGTGCAAGGGAAAGTGGTGCTCACCTCCGCGGAGCCTTGCTCAGTCAACGACCTTCCCACCACACGAGGCCTCGTAGTACCTCCTTTGGAGAGCACCTATACCGCGCCTTCTGCCGGGTCGCAGCAGACCCATTCAACCTCGTCAGGGATGCAACTATCTGAGGTACAAGCACACCTGTTGCAGATGCGGGAACAGAACAGAAATAAAAGCCTGATGACGCGCTACGAGCTCCAAAACGCCGTGCGTAGCGATGAGGGCCAGGAGACATCTTCGTCGTTTTCCTCACGGTGGCAGCCGCGGCGCGGACTCGTAGAAATGATCCAAGGCGTTCCGCGGCTACGCTTCAAGAACCAGCAGGTGTACAAGCGCAAGCTGATTTTACTGGGATACCAGGAGGTTGGCAAGACGTCGCTGCGCAAGTGCTTTGAGTCGGAGCCCTTCTTCTTTCGCAATCTGCCGGAGGTGCGCACGACGACTGGCGTGGAGGTGCAAGAGAAGCGCATGTCTATCGATGGCGATGCCCTGGACATCATCCTGTCCGACTTTGCCGGCCAGGAGTCGTACCACTCTCACACGTATTTCTTGACGGAGCGTTCGATCTTTGTGCTCGTCTGGAAGCTCTCGGCAGTTGAGCAGGACTTCCAGAGCAGTGGCATTAACGCGCGCGAGGAGGAGCGCCTGCAACGATGGATTGCGGAGGTCTTCGCCAAGTTTCCTAACGCTCGCATCGTGCTTGTCGCAACGCACTTGGACGAGCTGCGTGTTCAGGGCCAGCGCAGTGTCGAGATGATTCTGAACAAAGTCGAGGGCAAGCTGCGTTCCTACATTGACGACCTCATCGCTGCGTCAAACACGACTGCCGTACCAAGCGGCTCGGGCAGTTCCGGCACGGCTACCCCGGCTCCAACGTCGTCGTCCAAGGTAGCAGGGGGAGCCTCGGGGCAGCAGAATCAGGCTCTCCGCTCACGTGACCCACGCCGTGTCATCGTCGGTAACTTCGCCGTCTCCTGCAAAACGCGCCTCATCATCGCCGCCGGCAATTCGTTGCGGCAGTTGTCAGGGGAGAGAATTAGCGGGTTGCTGCGCTACCTCGGGACGGTGGCCAAGGGGGACTGCATAACGGATCGCGAGTACCCTGCGGGGGCCGTGCCCGGGCGGCATGCGAAGCTCATAGAGGACATCGAAGAGGTGAAGCGACGCCACTCGACAAAGTTGCTCATGCGGATCGGCGAGCTGATGCAGATGGCGGTCAACGTGGGGATCGACTCCGAAGCAGAACTGCTCCAGGTGGCGCGGTTGATGCATAGCTGGGACATTATCTACATCTTCAACCGGTACTTCCTCGAGCAAAACCCGTTCATCGTGCTTTACCCCCGCTGGCTCAACCGCATGGCGGCTTCACTGTTCTCGTATGCGCACTTGCTACGCACTCCACTGCACCTGCGCAGCATGATCGGCGGGCTGGAGTACGTGGTGAGCAACGCGGAGGTAGCGGACATGTGCCTCATGCGCAAGGGTTTCCTTCGCTGGCCGCTGGCCCGTGTCCTCTTCCACAAGCCGCTCGCAGACTTTCTGCGCCGACCCCCGGATGATGCTGACGTTGCGATGTGCTTGGAGTTGCTCGAGGCGATGCAACTCCTCTACCCCGTCGAAGTGCAGAGCGACGAGTTCGACGTGCTCGCCGAGGAGGCACCGGTGGACCCGAGCGTAGGTCGCCCGGTGGTGATGTCGGAGAACTTAACGCGATACTACGTGCCTTCGCTAGCTCCGCTCGACACACCGCAGTCGCTGAAGAAGCTCGCCCCTGTTCTTTTCCACCGCGGCGTGCGTGTGCGCTTTGAGTTCAATTTGCTCCCTGATGAACTGTGGTGGCGCTTTCAGTGCAAGATGCACCGCTTCTTTAAGCTTGTCACGGTGTACCAGCCGGCTCTGGGAGGTGCTGACGACGAGGACTTGCTGCTGTCCGGGTGTCGCCTGCGCGAGGCGGATGAGGAGCACAACCGCTGGAAGGACTCGCTGTGGCTGGCCGGTCAGGCGTGCCGCGTCCTCGTCTACCGCGACGGCCTCAATGCCGTGTCGGTGCTGTCGGCTGAGAACGCGCCACGTGGGTCGGAGGAAGTGCTGCAGGCGGTCGAGGACGCATTTTTGAGCTTGCTTTGTGAGTACAAGGGTGTGCAGCGTCGCACCTATGTGGCGTGCCCAAATCGGGAATGTGGTGGGTGGCTGGAGGCGGATGTGGTTGCGTCGTGTGTTAACATCACCTGCCCAACGTGCAAAAAAACCTTTGAAAGCAAGGACGTCGTTTCGGCTGGCCTGGGTCCGCTCGGCGCACCGCATTTCTCGCAGGCTCTGCTGGTAGAGGCGGGCGAACTGCTGGCCTTCTGCCTCTCCCACCGGTCCTGTCTTCATATGTGTCATTACCTGGGCATTCCCTATGAGGGCCCCTCCCCACAGCGCGCCGACTCAGCAGAGGCAGACGCCGCGGCAGCGGCAGCAGCAGAATCGGAAGGTCCCGACAGTCAAACGGATAGGCTGGGCACGCACGTGGAGTACTTGCACGCTCTGGACAAGGTCGTGCAGGCGGAGCTGTTCCGCTCCTGGGTGCAGCGTGCGGAGGAACAGGAGCGGCGCCGCCGCATGCTCGAAGACGAACCGACTCCGGTCTTCTTCTAGTGAAGATGACGATAGTAGACATGAAGCGTAAAGGTGGACCACCAAAGGTATTTCACGCGAAACAAATACGATATACTGCTTGCCTTCTTTGTGTTGCTTTCTGTTCGCTGCTGGTTTTTTTGGATTTCTGTCGTTCCGTACCTGTGCTCCGGGGTTCTGCTCTAAATGTCGCTCTTTTCTTTTTCTCTCTTGTATTCCGGTGCGTTTCATTTGCTTATGATTTGCTTTTACCTCGGACACCTTAGATGTTTTCTCCATGAGTTACTTTTTTTTTCTATTTTGCCCTCTCGGAGAGTAATGGGAAGGGAACAAAGGCAATTGATTGTGCACCGTCCTTTTTCGTGTCATCCTCTGGCGATGCTGCCTAGCTGCAATTCGTTGTTCCACAAGGACAGTGGAGAAAATCGAACTATGACGCAGCGACCTGCAATGCCCTCGAACACACACACACACACACACACACACACACAAAACCGGAGTTTTTTTTTGTGCTTCTCGTAATACCAGCGACGTGTGGTAGTGTTTCGCCTAGGGAAAAGGTGGGAAGCTGAGCGATTGACTACGCTACATGGAGGTATTTTACCTTTTTTTTTCAACAACAGGGGTGCATGGCAGGGAACAAAGACTTTTGAGAGACGTCGTAAGTGCGAATGCGTTTGTTCGGCTCCTGCAAAGCAACATCAGTACGTTCGTTTCTTCACGCTTGCAATGTCGTCACGTTGTTCGCACAGCATCCTTAAAATTCTCTTCATAGCCTTCTTTCTCTTCGTTTTGGTTTTCCCTTTTCGTCTTAAGGTGTTAGGCCGTCTAAATACACCATCCACACTGCTCAACTTCCTTTCTTTCGGTCCCCTTGATACCCAGTACAAAGTTGACCTGGGCGCAGATATAAGCTGTACCCATCCCGCATACGTATTCTCGTCAGGTTTTTCAGTTTATTGTCCTTTCTGTTATCCGCCGTCCCACTTTTATAAGCTACTTGTGGTTTTACCTCTTGTTCATATATCCATTTTTAGATCCACCTCACGTGAAGTGCCTGGTTCTTCTTACGCTTTCTCGTGTCGCTGCCTTTATTTTCCCTTTCATACTCTTAGGCGTGCTTGGGAGTGTGTGTTAATGCGGAGCTAGGCATGCGGCAGCGCACGAGATCGCGATCGCGCGCACAAAGTCAGGTTAGTGCGTCTGGCGAGGAGGAAGACATCGCGCTGGGGCTGCGGCGCTTCCTAGACAAGCTTCGACAGTACCAGCCCCCTTTCACAGAGGAGGACGTGGCGGCTATCCCCTTTCCAGCAGATAACGGCAGCAGTTGCCTTAGTTCTTCTTCCTCGTCAGCTCCCGTATCGCCGCGGCTATCACCTTCCCACCTTGAAAAGGAGGAGTTCCAGGCACAACAATACAACCGGGAGTTAGCTTCCAGCTTTCCTCCACCCCAAACAGTAGTTGAAAAAAAAAGCAAGGAACTGTCCTCTCAGTTGGCCAAAGCAGTTGGGACTAACTATGTCGGCAGCAGTTCGATCGACCTTGATGCCCCTCTATCATCAGCGCTGTTTGTCACTGCCGTCAACCTGTTTGACGCTAAGATGCTCGCAAAGAGCAAGCGTGTTGCTACCGACGCACTGAGGCTTGTCCGACAAGCTTATAGCTTTATCTGGAAAGACACTGACTACCTCGCTACATTGATGAGCGGCGAACCGTACCACGGATCCAACGGAAGCACGGCCTCACAGCGAAGGCACGGTGCTGTGTCCTCTCCCGATACTCCAGTCGGCCGATGGAACTCTCACGGCAACCGCCGTGTGGACTTCGTCGCCGCCGCTCCGTGCCCAGTGAATCAGCCGAATCGCCAGCTTGCGCTGCTGCTGGACGAATGCATTTGCACTCTTCTCGTTTATGCGAACGTCTCGGTCAACTTTTGCCGAAGCGTTTCAACGAATTTTCGAGTGCTGTTGCTCCTGTCTTTTGTGTGCTGCGCGGCACGACGGCTGGAGGAGGAAGATGAGGTGCCGTACGGCGAGGGCCGCGGTTTCGCGGCGGACATTATTGTGGGCAATCGAAACCTGCACACCGAGCTCGACAGCCTCGGGCAGGTGTGGCACGGCTGCGGGATCGAGGACCGCGTTCTCGACGCACTACACGAATGCTACTTGATTGATTTTCTGCTCGATGCGGCGCTGCCTCCGTCTGTGTGCTCGTCCCGCTACGACGGCCTCCTCACGGCAGTCTTTGAGAAGAAGCGGCGCATTATCAGCGATGTCATCGCCAGTCGAGGCGGCTTTGCACACATGATGCGCGCTGCCCCGCTGCGTGGACTCTGTGGTTTGGCAAATATGTCTGCCTTCGGTGACGCCAAGTTGAGGGTTCGTCTGTTGGACAAGATGGCGGCAGAGGGCGTGGTAGAACGCCTGGCAAACGAGATCGCGTTTGCTATGACAGCAATTCTGTCCGTGGATAGCACTGTGCCCCCCTCGCGGAGCCCCTCAAAGCGGAGCCGGTCACATGATCTATCATGGGAGACCTCCCCGCCCTGCCAACGGTCTCGCGCAAGTACGTCAAGGTTGCTGAGTCGCGACGGCTCACTTGGATCTGCGCAGCTGCCTCACGCGTCGGACAGAGACGCTCGCCAGGCGGACGGTATCGGTATGTTGAGGGTATATACGGAGCTCGACCGCATCCTCAACACGCAACCAACACCTGTGGAGCGTATCGGGCAGTGCGTGGACATTCTCATGTTGCTCAGCAGCCCCAACCTCTGCCCGCCCGAGATCAGCGAGACGCCCCCGGCCTCGCCGCGCACGTCTGCTTCGTCGTCGCCAGCGACTGTGCGTGCCGCGATGTGGGCTTCGCACGAGGCGGCCCTGCACGAGATCAGCCTTCACTTGCTCGCCATCTGCTTTTTAGCCAAGTCACACGCACGATATGCCGAGCTGACGTCCCTGCAGCTGTACGCTGCCGATTGCGTATTGCAGTGGGCGGCGTACAGCGGCAAGTTTTATACCTTGATCGTCCACGCCTTGGATGAGTTGCTGGATATGATGGGGGAGTCAGAGGGCTCAGAGGCTGCCAGTCTCACTTTGTCACCTCTACCACCATCGCCTACATCGCGATCCCCGTCGCGGTCGCCCTCGTCGGCGAAGAAGGAGGCTGCGGGGGCAGCTGTTGCAGCTGCTGCTGCTCCGGGACATCTCTTGCTGCGTCGCTTACTTCCCGGTGATGAGACAGGACTGCTACCGCTGCTCACGAATCTTTTGCGGTACAACATCCACGCAGAGGCGAATAGTAAGTCTATTCAGCGGTGGTTCAGCTTTCTGGCTGACCGTGTGCTACCCAACGTCTTCGAGGCTCCGCAGCTAACCGCGGGGCGGCGCAGCACCTCTGAATGGGGACGACAACGTTTGCAAGAAAACCAGGAGCTGCGGAAGCAACACGCACCCGCTTCGCAGAATAGTAGCCGCGCGTCTTCACTGCCGCCACCATCCACGCTTAACTCGTCGGCCTCGTTGACAAACGGTGAGGCACATGGTATCAACCCGCCCGTACTCGCCCGCGATCTGACCCGAGCAGAGGTGGTGGCCGTGGCCCCGTACTTTCGCTTCGTGCGTCAGGTGGTGGAAGAGACAAGTTGGCGGGCAGGGACGGCCGGGCTCCTGGGCAAAGTGGTTCTGCTCGCTTTTAACGTCATTGTCACGCAGAGCCACTGTTGCAATCTCGTTTTTGGTCAGGCGTGTGCTTGCTACGACGCAGCAGCTCCGCTGCTGCTGGCCATGCAAGGCGAGAAGGTGTCTCCCCGCGGTAGCTGGTGGTCGTCGGTGGGGCGGGTGAGCACCGACGGCAGCAATGCAAGCAATTACCGCTGCAGCGCAGTTCTTTTGCATCAACTGCGTTTAGAGGAGGAGGAAGCGGGACACCGGCAGTCGGTCCTTAGCGCCTCTAAAGAAACCGACAGAAGCCCGAGCGGGTCGGAGAGGAGAGATTTGGACCCCGATAGAGACGAACAGGAGGTATTCATCGAGTCGGCTGCCAAACGACGCTCTCCATCAAACCGAGCACGGAGGCAGGGTAGTCGTAAGAAAGGTTCCTTTTTGGATCAGCCTAGTCCCAGCTCCGCCACTGCAGTTGATGAAGGTGAAAACGCGGGCTTATCGCCTTTCATCACGAGTCCCTGTGGGCCACTGGCCTTCTACGAGCCGTACTCGCCATCTACTGTGGCCACGTGGCGGAGCCGAAGCAACAGCGAAGAGGGCCGCAGCCCGTCCGATCAGCAGCATCGTGGAAGTAATTTGAAAGCGGCGCTGGAGGAGGCCGCCACCCCGCCCCTCTCCACCTCCGCCGATTAGTGAGTTACCACAGCCTGTCACACTTTCGTGGACAGGGCGTCTGACTCTGCACTCTATGCTCCCCTCATTCGGCGGCTTTAAAGAGGCACAACTGCAAGCGAAGTCATTGACCACATCAAAGTGAGGGCTATGAACTGAGTACTTCACATAATAGAATGCCAAACTAATCAACGAAGACTCAACAAAGTCGAGGGAGCCTCTTCTCATTTCGCCACTGTTTTTTAAGCGGCCCGAAACTCCTTTGCTATGTCCATTACATCTTACACGCACGTTTTAAGATGCGAAAAGAACTTTTTACTGTAACGGCGTTCTTTATGCTGCCTTTTGGGTTACAATGAAATTACTGCTTCACTGGAACACCACTGTATTTGCATCGGTTGTTCTTTCACGAATGTGTAAACTGCTGATTACCACTACGTATGACTTCTTGGATGCAGCTCTTTTCTATCTTCTTAGGTAGAAAAATTGTGACGCAGCTCACCCACTTTGTTTTCTAAATATGTTTGCTAAGAATGTCTTTTGTGTCCCTACCTGCTCTGCACGCTTGTTCTTTCAATCACTTAGTTTTCCTCTTTTCGCATCGTCGTTTTATTGCCTCGGGTTTCAGCAGCGCCAGGTTTGCACATCGGCGGTCTTTCCGTTTTCTGTGTTATACCTGCCACTCGCTGCAAAGTACAGGCTGGCCACGTTACACGCACAGAGATCTGTCATCAGCATCATTTTTTTTTTATATTTGACATCTATTCTCAATTCTCAATTACTTTCTTCTTCGCAAACGCCTGCCTTTCTCCTTTCTTTTCTCACCTTTTTTTTTCTACCTTTGCGCTACGCTTGAAGAAGAAAAACCGTGAGCTTCCCTAACTCTATCTCTATATCAAAAGTTCAACAAAACTCAGGATGATCTACATCCCGTTTGCTGTAGGCGCTGGCGCTTTCTCCGTCCTAAACGCGTGCGGTTCCATGATGTGCTGGCACCAAAGCAGCCGGCGCATCATGCTCTTCACCGGCGCCATCAACACTGCCATTGGCGGAGCAGCCATCTTCATGTATCCCTACGACGCAAAGCTTTCCAACGTGTACGTGTGCGCCGCGGCCACCTCCGCCTCTGCGCAGTACCTCTTACATGCGATTCGCACCCCAACGTTGCTCGCACCGTCGTTTTCAAACTTGCTGTACGTTATGTGGTCTTTCGGCCTGCTGGCGTACGCGTATCAGCGAGCAAAGTGGGTATACGCGCTGCGCTACGACTAGGTCGGAGCGGTAGCGTAAACCGAAAAGAAAGCAGTTGATTTCGTGTATACAAAGGCTTGCTTTCTTTCTCCTTTGCTCGTGCTCCGAAGCTGGTTGTTGCCGTTCTGTCGTTTCTCGTTGAATTGACAAGCAACACACTCTGTGGCCGTTTCTCTTTTTCTTGTTTAATTTTGCTTACGTTTCTCGCAATTTATACCAACCGGTTATTGTGATTGCTGTTTATCTGATGCGTTCCAATCTTCGCCTATTGCTCACGTTATACTCGGTAACCTTTTCTAAATTCGTACTCTTCGGCAAGCGCCGTTGCTATAATACAAACTTACACACAAAAAATAAAAGCGAGTCTTAGTCTGCTTTTGTTGAAAGTCGATTGCTGACAATTTACTTAGTTGGGTGGAGTTGTCGGTGTGCATTCAGTTATCGACGTTATGTAAAACTCCTATCAGCAGTTTTCCACTCGAAAATGTTCATGACGTTCTGTTCAACGGGTGCCAATCGAGCAGCGTTTGAAGTCTGCCGGTTTTGGTCGGTGGGGCTTACTCTTTGATCCCTCTCCTCTGCCACATCCTCCCCTCTCCCGCGCTCACCTTTTCATTGCTTGCAAGGCGCCTGTTGACAACACTGGTGCACAGGGCTGAGTCTTTTTCACATTCTATCTAGAGAAGGAGGGCAGAAGCAGGAACACACGTATTTGCTGCTACACCACATCCATGCAGGCGTGTGCACCCCCCAGCCGGATTTACACAAATCACGTAACAACACACTATTTGGGTAGAATAAACGGTGATTTCGCGAACAAGGGGGTATGCAAAAAGAAGATACGTTTTCATGGATTAATTGCTGCTGCTTTGCTGATCTGGGATCTGTTTGCCTTTCTCTACGCCTTGACGTGGGCTTTGTTTGCTTGTAAATTGCCATTGTGTATCTTATAATTAAAAACAAGGAAACAAAGTATATATACACTCGTATCTAAGCTCCCCGGAAAGAGGAACAGCGAAGGAGAATTGTGACGTCAAGTGTGGTCGCTTAAAATTTTCTTCGTTCATCTTCGCTTTTTGTTTTCAGGTTGACGCTTTTTTATTTTTATTTGTTCGTTTTTTCGTAGTTGACGACGGGCGGAAATGCCGCCCAAAAGAAGCGGTGAACGCCCTCCGTTAGTCGCGCCAAGCCCGTCGTCCCATCGCGATAGTTTCTCCATCGCGAGCTTCTTCGACGCAGCCACTGCGCGCCGCAGCTGTAGTGACTCCTTCCGGCTCGGCACCCCCTTGCCCTTTTCGCAGTCAATCCCTCTTTCACAACCCCATTCTAGCTATAATTCAAGCAGTAACACCAGTAGTTACCTGCAGCAGCAGCGGCAGGACCAGCAGTGTCATCTGTCGTTCATCAATCACCCTGGCGCACGCCAACGGGGCGACGGCGCTTATTCTTCTCCTTCAGCGAGTGCCTCTTCGTCAATGACAGCCAATGCTGTTTCCAGCACGCTACAGGAGGTACGCAGTCGCATCATGGGAGAGTTGGAAGAGGCGCAGCAGGGCGGCCGCGAGGCAGCCGGGAAGCTTCACTTGCATCGTCAACGGGCTTTGCAAGTGGCTTTCGGGGAGGTGGCGGGCAAGCCGTCGCCGCAGCGTGCGACACACGGTTCTGTACGATCGAGCGCGACGGCTGCTCCTGGCTGCAACTCTCCGAGAACTGCGCGGACGTCGTCAAGCAACAATACCAACGGCGTCGATGAGGATGAGGAAGAAGAGTTGATGGTTTCCTCGGTTGAGTTTTCTCTCCTCTGCCCGTACTCCCGCCTCCCCATCTGCTACCCTGTGCGGAGCAAAGACTGCAATCACCTCCAGTGCTGCGACCTGGAGTCGTGGATTGTGATGCTGGACAAGTGCCGCTCCATGCGTGACCCTGTCGGGCCGTGTCCCGTGTGCGAGCGCCGCGTCGTCGCCTCGTCCCTGGAGGTGGATCTATGGATGAAGAACGTCATTGACCAGATGCCGAGCGGGACGCACATGGTCGTGCTGGAGCCCGACGGCAGCTTCCGCAACGGCGACGCCACGCGCGAAAAACGCAAGGAGCAGATGATGATGGTGGTGGACGCCACGCAGGGCGACTATGAAAACTACCTCGGCGAGGTGATCGACGACGAAGGCGATGACGTGGTGGTCGAAGCAGGTCCGTCCGCCTCTTCAAGTGGTACGGCTGCGAGTATTTCGGCTGCGCTGCCCGCAGCTGACGGTGTGCGGCGACCACGGAGTTCTTCACTAGGTCCTGCTTCTAGCAGAGCGGGTGACAGTGAGGAACCGCCGCTGGTGCAGGTTAAGAAAGAAAAGGCGTCGATAATCACTGCGGCGGTAGAGGCGGGCGCGTCCACAGCGCCCCTCCCCGCTTCGCAGGATGACGGTGGCGTCGTTGTGGTGCATTTCGTCGAAGGCCAACATGACGGGTTGCAGGCGCTGCCGAGCCAGCTGCGGCTGTGGGTGCCACACTGCACGAACTGCGGGGCGCCGCGGGTGAAAGCCGAGGACGGCTCCGTTGAAGGGTGCCCGCAGTGCGGCCAGAACGATAAAGAGAGATGGAACCTCGTTCGCCGCTTTGAGGAGTCGCCGGCGGTGTCAATGGAGCTGATGGTGGACGGCACCTTGGTGTTGCACGGCGTCGACCTTATCGCTCCCTACCTGTACCGTGCCGGCTTCCACCGCAGCCTTTTCGAGGTCATGGAGTATGCCCTTCTGGCGGAGCGGCAGCAGCAGCATTACCGCCCACCGCCAGGGGTGTGGTCGACGTCTCTTCCGCTGAGTCGGTTTGAGATCGACTTTCTCGAAGCGTGTTGCACCCGTATTGCTCAGGGCAAGAATCTGGATGAGATTGAGAATCTTGTCGTACCAAGCCTCTTCCGCATTCCACGTCGCCGTCGTCCTAGTGCCTCGACACCTTACACTCCATCGCAACAAAACAATCGGTTCAATGTCGAGCTGAGCAGCACCAACGGCGGGGCAGGTTAAAGTTGGGGCCAGGAAGGAACAACTTTTCCTTAGGGCGGGTCGCGACTGACACTATAGCCTCTCGGTTGAATCCCCTTAAATAATGGAAAGATTGGGCAATGACGGCAAAGCTGTTTGATGCACCTCTTTTGCTTTCCTGGCTACACAGCGGTTTCAGGTACACCCCACAAACTTAAATTAGAAGTTCGTAACCCGACCCGTTGTTTTATCTCACTCTGCTTCCTCGCTGAAGTGGACGTCTTTTTTTTCCCCTTTTTAAATTCAGTGCAAAATGACAGTCTCCAAAAGAAGAACATACGCACATACGTCTGTGTGTAGAAGATGAATTACATCCATAGAGCCCATTATTACCGAGTCATCGACGTTAAGAATAAAAAGGAAAGAAAAAACTGCAGCGCAACGTCAGGGGAGTCTTTGCGCCAAACAGTCCGGAAGCAACACGGAGGCAATTCTGTTCGTATTCCAAGTTGAGAAAAGAAACGCTTCCTTTTCTTATGTTCCGGGTACAGGACAAATAGACACACCTAGCTGTTGTATCGACAATAGGTAACACAGAGCGCAAGAGGTACTGAGGACTTAATCTAGTCCAATTGATTCTATTGCTTCCCCTCCCTTCGGTCTCTCACACACTGTTCCCAATTGACCGTCTTCTCCTGCGCACCTCTCCTCGGTGCTTAACTTGCTGAATTCACCACCACCACCATTACTGCCACGCATCGCTTATGCAGTACTGTCATTACGACTTCCAACGACAAGAGAGTAATGAAAGAACACTGTTATCGCTATAAGCGCTCCAGTCGTTACTGTTGTTCATTTTCCCTATTTCTTCTTCGTTTTCCCTTCTTCTGAGGCATCTCCTGTTGAGTGATACAAAAAAGGAAAAAAAAATTCGTCAGCACACTAACAGGTTCGTATTGTGCACGTCGAAGTGATCCGTGTGCTTGCGCATACGTACACATCGGGCCCCTGAGCTTTGTTTTTCTGCTTCTTGACTACTGCCACTTCTTTTCTTCCTTGCAGCTCAGCGCGCATTACGTTTGAAGAACATATTCAACAGGACACTTTACCGTTTTTTTTTTTTTTCTGAGCTTTCAAGCTCCCTCTGCTAGACTGTTTACCACTTTACTGATTCACGTGTTTTTATATCTATCTAAAAAACGAAGCGTAACTCATCAGTCCTTATTCAATCACCGTTTTTTTTTTTTTTGATTTACTGAGAAAGGAAAAAAAAAGCTCCGAGCGGAAAGAGAGGTTGTGACGGACCACGTGCGCCGCGCTGATCTTTTTATCTTTGTGTTCAAGCTTGACTCTCGCGCCTCTTGTACAAAACCATATCTCAAGGTTTTTACTAAAGGGTGTTCATAACGTTTGTTATTAGATTTCAAGACGATCTCCTTTCTGTTTTTATTCGATCTTTCTCTTGTTTCCCTTTAGCCTCGTTTTCCAAGTTGCTGGAATTGCTACGAAACATTTTTGTTTTTGTTTCGGGAGTTGAAAAGCATATTCGTCTATCAAACGCATGTGAAAGAGTGCACCTTTTTCTTTCTGCTTTTACATCTAAAACATCCTTCTGGTTTCAGTCCTCTCTTGCATTGTTTACCTCTAATTGCTGGCACCACGTCTACAGCTTTTTTC
The DNA here is from genome assembly GCA_900240875.1 of Crithidia expoeki. Lineage (NCBI taxonomy): Eukaryota > Euglenozoa > Kinetoplastea > Trypanosomatida > Trypanosomatidae > Crithidia > Crithidia expoeki. Next base: position 1,078,269 of record OESE01000220.1, read on the forward strand.
TCCTTTAAAAAAATCGGGATAGCTTGGTCAGAACGCTTGGAGTGTTTACACACGTATTAATATTTTTTAAATAATTGGTTTCTTGCGATGCTGCGTCGTGGGCAGTTACTTCTGCGACGTACGCCTTCGGGTGCCATGCAGCACAATAACGCTGCTCGGTCTGCATCAATACTGTCGTTTAGGGTGACAAGTGCGTTGCGGACATGGAGAGGTGCAGGTACCGTGCAGGGCGCTACCAGTCCTGAGATCTTTTCATCGTTTTCGTCGTCTTCCACCGCCTCGACGCTCCTTAGCTCCAGTACCTTCGCCGCTGCACGCACATTTGTGTGGCCGTCGTGGCCGCTGCGCGTCCCAAGCTCGACGCCGCCATCCGGGGACGAGAGGAAGAAGCAGTTCTGCGGGTCTGCGGGACAGGTACACCGTTTCGGTAACCCCCCGACTTCTTCCAAGAGGGTTGATGCAAGGGTGGGTGGTGAAAAAAGGCAATCAGAGAGCGAGCAGAAGATGGCGCCACCGGCAGGCTCGTCAGACAATGCGGCAACGACAGCAGGAAAAGTCGCCGAAGAGAAGGCGGAGCCGGAGTCTGGCGACGCTCGCGGCACCTTTGTTCGCTTCTCCAAGAACGAGACGGAGATGATCCATCGTGTAAACACTGGGGAGCGGGCGGAGACTATTGCGAAGGAGGTGAAAAAGAGACAGGGACAGAGACCGATGGACGGGGCTGCTTTCCGTTCGTCACGTAAGACGGCTGAAGACGATACCTCGTTTTGTGGCGACGCAAGCAGCAGCGACAGTAATACGAGTGATTGTTCTTCCAACGCCTCCACGGCGAAGTCTTCCTCGGAAGCCCAACCGCTACCGGCCAGCACAACCCCGCCGCGGCAGGATGGTATTCAAATTTCCGAGAAAGCATCTGACATTCCCATTGGTCGAGTAATGCTCAAGGTTTTGTCCTACCTCTGGCCGCGCGGGGAGCCCAAGATCAAGGTGTTGGTGACCGGCAGCGTCGTCTGCGTGCTCTTTGCAAAGGTCCTGAAGGTGGCAGTGCCGTTCTGGTTCAAGACAATCGTGGATCTTCTGGCCCCTGCTGCTGCGTCGGCCGAGGCTGTGACGGTGGCCGGTCCGTTTGCGGTGGGCGTCTTCGGGTGTGTCGTGGCGTACGGCATCTGCCGCATCACCACGTCCATTACGGAGGAACTGAAAACGGTGCTCTTTGCCCCTGTTGGTGGGCACGCCTCGACCAAGTTGGCGATGGAGATGTTCGACAAGCTGCACAAGCTGGATCTGAACTACCACCTGAACCGCGAGACGGGTGTGATCAGCAAAGATCTGGATCGAGGCAGTCGCGCCTTCTGGACCCTGGCGTACGCCTTGCTCTTCATGATTGTCCCGACTTCCTTCGAGATGGGACTGGTCTGCTTTGCGCTGAACACGCAGGCGGGTCCGCAGTTCATCGGCATCGCCTTGGCGGCTGTGGTCGCCTACGTCTCGTGGACGTTTTTGGTCACGAACTGGCGCGCGAAGTTTCGGACGCGTTACAATGCACTGGACAGCCGCGTGGGTGGCTTGATTGTCGACTCGCTGCTGAATTACGAAACGGTGAAGTACTTTGGCACGGAGGCATACGAGTCGCAGCGCATCCGCAAAGAGACGATGAATATGAACAAACAGCTGGTGCTATTGGATCAGACGATGGCGGCGCTGAACTTCGGTCAACAATTCATCTTTGTCTCAGCCGGCGTGCTCAGTCTTTACCTTGCCACATGCAGCGTCTTTGCCGGTATGCTGACGGTCGGCGACCTCGTGCTTGTGGATGCTCTGCTGATGCAGCTGTACATGCCGCTCAGCTACCTCGGTATGATCTACCGCGAGGTGCAGACGAGCACGCAGAACATGCAGGCCATGATCGCTCTCCTGGACCAAAACTCCAACGTGAACAACAAAAAGGATGCGCAGGAGTACAAGTACGTCGACGGCACAATCGAGCTGCGCAACGTCACCTTTGAGTACAAGAAAGAACTCAATCACGTTGTGCTGCGCCACCTCAGTCTCACAATCCCCGGCGGTAAGACGGTGGCTTTTGTCGGACCGTCTGGCAGTGGGAAAAGCACCATTTTCCGCCTGCTCTTTCGCTTCTACGACCCAACTGCAGGTCAGGTGCTGTTGGATGGTCAGCCGCTCGACACGCTGAAGATGGAAAGCGTGCGCAAGTACATCGGTGTGATTCCGCAGGACACGGTGCTCTTCAACGAGTCGGTGCGCTACAACATCCGCTACGGCCGTATGGATGCGACGGACGAGGAGGTGGAGAGGGCGGCGAAGGCGGCAAGTCTACATGACACCGTGACACGAATGAGCAATGGCTACGACACCTCTGTCGGCGAGCGCGGCTTGAAGCTCAGCGGCGGCGAGAAGCAGCGTGTGTCCATCGCACGAGTGGTGCTGGCAGACCCGCCTATCCTACTGGCGGACGAGGCCACCTCGGCGCTGGACAGCACGACGGAGTTGAACGTGATGGACACCCTGAAGAGCGCCACGGGTCGGACGCGACCGCGCACCATCATCCTCATCGCTCACCGCCTCACCACGGTAAAAGAGGCAGACATCATCTTCGTATTGGATGGCAAGGGCGGGTTGGCGGAGCAGGGTACCCATGTGGAGCTGCTCAACAAGGGTGGATTGTATTCGGAGATGTGGCTACAGCAGCTGCGTGACCGGCACCGCGCCGCGGCGAAAACGGCGGAGAAGGCGTCTCCGTCGGATGCTGAGAAGTCTGAAAGCGAAAAAGAGGGGCAGCAGAAACAGCAGCAGCATTAACACGCGAAGAGCTAATGAACATGGTGTTTCCTTCCTGGCTGACCTTCTTTTTTCTTCCCCTTCCTTTTTCTGGCACGTACGCTTCGTGGACCAACACCTGGCTCTCTGTTCTTGTTCACGGATAATAGTTTGCTATTCTCGCTTTTATTACCTGTTGTGTCTGAATGCTGTTTTACGTCTTAGTACCAACTTTGAGGTGTGGCAACGCGCTGTTTTGCGTATAGTTTAGAGAAATGTTGGCGACGTTGCGTACTCAAACAAGCAAAAAAAAAATGAACACTTGCCACATCTAGATGTACCTGCTGTTAGATTATATGGTTGCGGTGTTGTTGCAAAGGTGCGTTAGGGCTGTGTGTGTGGGGGGGGGGGGAGGGGAGCATCCTCAATTGCAGTGTTTTCCGCCTTTCGCTGCACGATTTGATCTGTCTTTGTGTGTACCGTCGTAAGCGGTGGTTATTACTGACTATTCCATAATCGGTCACCGTTCTGTAAGCTTCGGTCGATCTACTTCCATTATTAAAATATTATAGATCAACATCGTAGTCACCTAGAGGAGGCTCAAGGCTTCAAAAGAGCTCCCCGTTTTGCTTACTTGCCGTCGTTGTACCGGACACGTTTCATTGTCCTAGCTGAAAGGGCACGCTGTTGGTAGGCAATTTTGAGTCGCTTTCCACGAATCTCCTTTTGGTGGGTCTCACGTAGGGTGAATCCTCACTCAGAAATAATACAGCTGGGCTTCTTACAGTGGCTTTGAATAGAGTGTTAGCATCTGGTTGGGCTTGTTTGGGGTGCAGGTGGGTTTCAGTGTTGGGCATTCCGTGTAGCCCAAACTACTTTTCGGTTTAAATTGTACTTTATCTCCCATTCCTTCTCTTAGTCTTATCCGCTGCTATTCATATTCTAGTTTTGGGTTTTGGCCTTTCGACTTGCGGAAAAAAAAAATTGTCTTTTCACACATCAGTTGCACATCTGTGTGTGCTCACTCGAAACGCTATTAGGTCGAGCGGTGAGCCCAGCAAAACACAGCGTTGCAACGGGTAACGAATACATGATTAGAGTGGAATTTGCGGTATCTACAGGGTGCTGCACCAACAGTACCTTCCCTTCACACATTGGTAGGTCACATCCACAGGGAGACACTTGACCGTTGTGAATTTCATAACTGACTGTTTATTGAATGACATCGTACGTGCTCAGTTTGGAAGTACAGCGGCCAGCTTTTTCTTTCCCACTTCGAAGGACAGTGGGTACTCGCACGTAACGTTGCGATGACTCATACGTCGTCTAAATCTTCACTTGAGAGGCACAGAAATGGTGACGCAACACCGGCGTTGCTACCACCGTCCTCTTCGTCTTTGTCTTCTGACTCCTCTTTCTCTTCGCAGTCCGCGTTGTTGTTGGGGGAGGTGGACGGGATGGACTTCTTCGATCGCTGCTCATCTATCACGGCATCGCCCGTAACCTTTATGACCGACTCGAATCGATCTGCACCTTCACCACCACTACCGCCTCAGTATGAGGAAAGTGATTCCACAGCTCCGGAGGCAACCACAGAGTCAAGAATACCACCACCTCTCTCTCGAAATCATGCTTCTTACTTAATTGAAAACGTGACACAGGAGGAACAGGACTTCGCCGCCGTAGGAGTTGAACAAATGCCGTCAGCTTTAACGTTTTGCAGCTCTCTCTTTTCGTTTGCGTCAACTTCCACTTCGTCGAGGGAGTCCGCAGAAAAAGCCCCAACGATATCTTCCGCGTCTTTGCAATACACAGTTTCTCAGGATGACCTTCTGGAGCTTCCTCCTCCTCTTTCGACTTCACCTTTGGAGATGGAGTCTACCGCAGCACTGCATCCTGATGCTTTGAACCACTCGGGCATTGCTGTAGCTTCACCACTCGCAGTATCAAGTACTCCATTGGATGCCTCTGCAACGCAGAAACCTGCATTTTTGGACAAAGCAGGCGTTGAACGCGATAAAAAGCCGGTTGATAAAACGCCAAATAACCACTCACAGCTTAAAAAGATTGATTCACAACAGCCGAATTCACTCTGTGGTCATCACAAAGGAGGAAATGGGGTAGAGGAAGGTAAAGAATCCTTTCAGCAGATACTGAAGGGCCCAGACAACCTTGGTATTCTCTCGTCGCTGCCCGCACCGACGACGGAGATAGTGGCTCCTTTTTCCACACTACCACCACCGCTTCACGCATTTCCCTCCACCGCAGCGGCCCAGCTGTCGACGCCGACGGCGATGCTCAGCAACACCTACGGCTGCCCTTCGCTCTCTCAGCTTGCGTGGGGTCTGTTGTGCAGTGAGGCCACCGACGGCGATGGGCAGCATCCGCTGAATAAGAGAATCAACGCGGTGGAGCTGACGTGGGCAGCGATGCCGCTACCCACCGCACCAGTGAAGAAGTCAAAAAGGAAGGCGACAGCGCCAGCAGCATCAAGCGCGGCTGCAACGGTAACCTCAGCCCAAGAAACCAGCGCGACTCCTCCAATGAATCCTCCAAAACTAACGGTGCCGGTTGGAGCGGACCCGGAAAAAGCCGCAATGACAACTTCAACGGTTGCTACTGCCGACGAGTTGGAAGGTATAAGAACCGCAAGGGTCAGGAGAGCTTCGTCGAGAAAAAAACGCAAGATAGAGCAAGAGGCGATGATGACCGCTGCCTTGATGCCAACGGGCCAGGGTACCAAAGTAAAAGAGGGGGAAATGGGGGCTCCAAAAGTGGTGGTGTCAGCACCAGGTGATGGGCAGCTGCGGAAGAACAACAGCAAGCTTCCGCTGCCACTACTCAAGTCGACATCAGCTAAATCAACAACAACAACAACAGAAAAGACGGTCGCTTCATCTAAGCATGGCAGAAAACCCAAGAAAGACGACACTGTTATTCCCGCCCCGACCTTGTCGACCCCAGAAGATGTGGCTCCGCTGCCCGAGCTAGCCGTGCCGCCTCCAACCCAGGGACCCAGTGACTTTGTAAGTGAAGATTGGTCCAACTCAGACCGTTTTATTTCCCAGGTGAGCGGTATCAACGTGAGCCCGCTGTCACAGCTGTCATACCTGGTAGCGGAAGGTGCTATGGATGGCGGGCAATCCAAGGCGATGCTGACTATGAAGAGGCGATTTCGAAAACCAGAGCTTTCACTTGAAAATAATCCTAATGTCTCTCACTTCGACCTGGAACAAGATCAAGCGGCAGCGGCAGCACAAAACGCAGCGCGCGTTCCCGCCGCGAATGCTGAACAGCCAGGTAACGCGTCTGTCACTCGTGCACTGGACCCTGAACCTGTCCACATCAGCAAAACGGACGATGAGGTGCTGTTCGGCAAAGTTCGGAGGGGAAAACGGCGGCATTCCACGAATAGCATCCATCCTCTGGTATCAACTGCTTCTTCAGCACAAAAGAAGCTCGAAAAACTGAATACGAAGCTGCTGCAACACTACTCGGATGAGTCGGAAGACGACATTCCAATTTGCGAATTGGCAGCTGGAATGCATCGTGGGAAAGCTACAAATTTACTGGCGTGGTGGGAGGCCACATGTACGGCTGCTACGAGCGACAGCCCACCTACCAGCAAGCCATGCCTGTGGGTAGAACTCTCTGAAAAGTTTCAGGAAACACACGGATCCCTTTTGCGTCAGCTGTTGGTGTACTGGGGATGCATCCATGAGCAGAAAACGGGACGAGCAGAGAAGGTAGATAAACTCATTTCTTCTTTAGCGGTGTCGCCTTCGTCCATCCAGCTTTCGACGGGATCTGATCGTCGTCGAAAGCGCTCGCGTGCGGACCTCAAACACGACACCAGTGCTACAGATTCCACGGCTTCGTTATCGTCCACGGCCAATTCGAAAGGGAGCGACGGCGTTGTGGTGCTCTTGTGTCCTCCATCCCTTCCGCTGGCAGAAACGCTGCGGTGGTGGACAAAACGCACCCACGTCGCTCACGGGTTCATGCCGCCGCTGCTCGCCGTCACTATGACCACGGAAACTGCCGCCACCGCCTCTACGTCCTCCTCCTTTAGCGGTCCCGCTGCTTCACAAAGAACATCATCGGACGGATTGCTAGCGAAAGCCTTCTTGCTTGCCTCCTGTGACGTCCAAATGGATCCAAGTCGAAGTCTGGCCGTGTCGTGCAGCGCGGCTGGTATGGACGCCTTCGCGCAGGTGCTACCACGAGCGCAGGTGTACACATCGCTTGACGCCTGCGCCGATATGTTGGCGAAAGTGCTGAAGTTTCCGTCAACGACGCAGCTGTGCGGCGAAGCAGTCGCAGGGCCAACGCAGAGGGATGGCGAAACGGTGGACGTGGGTAGCCTTGCGGCTGTCACTGCCATGACAGCGTACGCCTCTTCGATCGGTGCTGCTAGTGCTGCTGCTTCACATCGCGGCAGTGCGCGCGAAGAAAAGACGAAAATACGGCTGACTCTGTCGCTCCAAGACCGGTGTTTCGCGGAACTGTGCAAATGGAACAGGCTGGCTATTCGACTGCGGGACAACCCGCGTCGACCACAGCTGCTTCTCCACCGCAGGTGCGTCAAAGTGGTCTCCAGCTGCGCGCCCCAAGGTGGTGAGCAACCTCAAGCTGAGCAGCTCCACACTGCTCTTCTGGAATCCCGTCAGCCTGCGACGGACCAGGCGGGCTCTCCGCAGTTGTGGCTGTTCTACGGTCTGGTCCTTCCTGCCACGCGCAATGAGGGAACTTTTGCCAATACTGCCTGCCGTGAAGCACGGCTGCTCGCCCGCCACGCTCCACCAGTAACGTTGCTACCTGCACAAATGTCTCTCCTGTCACTCTTTGCCTCGGTGTTCTTCACACGCGCCAACTACGTGACGGCGGTGAACGTAATCGACGCACACGTCCGCACAGAGCCGCGCCACGTGACGGATTACATCTCGGGCTACAGCTGCGTCGTGACGGGACCCATGCGGTTCACTGTATCCGCTACCGTGCGCCGCTACCTGCACGTGCGACTCAGCGTGAACGTGACGCCGCTGCTGGCCCTCGTCAGTTGTCCAGCCACAAAGCTAGATGGGTCACCGACGAAGAGAGAGAGGGAGAGGGGAAAGAAGAAGAAAGAAACACCAGCAGCAATATCAATGACAGCGCACGCATCCACCAACTCCTGTTTCTCTGCGGCAGTGATGGGAAAGTCAATACAAGCAGTGGTGCTCCTTGCACGTACGCAGTGGCGCAGCGTCGTGGACTCCCTTTCCTGCACGTGTAAGCCAGGTGTTTACGAGCGGGTGACGCGCACGGCGGATGGCACGAAAGTCTGCCGACATTTAGCCGAGTTGTTTTACTATTTTTTCACTCAACAGTTTTGCGTCGTTCCTGGGGGGCGGCAAAACACATTGTGGCTAACCACTGACGTCTTGCGGGCTCCGGAAAAGTGTACAGGGAGCACATTGGGAAGCAACGAACCTTACTCTGCGACCCGTGAGGAGAAAAAAAATGGACAAATGCAGGACTGCTGGGAGAAAGACTCTGCCTGCTAGCAAAGCTTCTCCCCAACGGGCAAGTAACTCTATTTCGCAAGCTTAAAATCACACTTGCAACAGCAGGAGCGATTCTAAAACTCCCTCAATAGTATGGAGCGAAGAAGGGGAGGTGAAGGCCGGCATGTTCCCCAACGACGTCCCTTTCTCGGTGTTGTACACTCCCTCGGCTGGCACGTGGACAAGTCATGAAGGAAGTCGAAGCACCGACGAATTCACTGGCAGCAACTGAAATTCGTTGCTCGCTGAAAGCGGTGAATCTGAGGCTAGTCGCCTTCGAGCAGCACCGTCGGCAGAATCAAAACCACCGTCAGTGTGACACACAGAAAAAAAAAGAAGATAAAAAAGGCAATTGCTGAGTCAACGTTGGCACCTCCACCGAGTACAGAAAACACGACTGCAATGCCACCACCACCGCCAGCGCCAGCACCAGCATTAACACCACCACAACCGCCGTTGCCTGCTGCGAATTTCCATACAGAGACGCTTTAATACATGTTGCAGTTTATTTCACAGCAAAGAGTAACTGGCAAGAAGGGCACCGAGTCGGAGGTCACTAATATTTTATAAGAGGTTGTGTCGACAAGCACCGTTCCGGTCGCAAACGAAGGCGCGCCCTTTTCTACAGCAGAACGAAATGGAAGCCGTATTGAGGTGCGGCTGCTGCTGCAGGGAAGTGAGGAGGAGGAAGCACGGACACTGCAACTGGTGGAACAGTTGCTGCGCAACGCGCTGCGCCGAGGGAGTGAAAGAGAGCAATTGTCGTTCAGTCAGCTTCCAGGGAAACCGCGTATGCAAGAGAGAAAGGGTTAAAAGGCATTGGGGGCACACCTGTGCTCCGCTTCTTCTAGTGTCCATTGGTGCCGCCAATATTATGCTGTTTTTTTTTTTTTTTGAAAACCACGAAAGCAAGCGTGAGCTCCTTGCATTCCGCCAACAGTGATCACCTACTAGTTTACTAAACTAATAGAACTATAATGAAGTTTTTCTGGTTCCTAAGCGTCGCTTGCATGCTAACGGTCTTGCTCACTCTCGTCCCATCGCAGTTTTACAATCTGAATTACAACCCAATGTGCTCATCACCCCACGTTGTTCGTCACTATTAATCTTCTTTTTGCTTCCACTTTTCTATCCTTGCATCTACTCCATATAGGAGTGCACCATCGTTTGCGCCACGGTCATTAGCGTAATTTACACACGTGATCGAGCACCTCGCTTTTGAGTAACAGTTCGTCTTCAGGTGAGCGAGCCAACAACGGTGTGTGCCCACGTCAGGTCCACGGAAAACCCGGTCTATGAGCATTTACACTTTCAAATTAATACATGCTCAAGACACTATCATCATTTCAGAAGGTACTTGAACGGAATGATGCATGCAGATCTTGATGACGTGCTGTACAAGAAGCCGAACGTCTCTGCGGCGTGTTTAACAGACCTTTCACCAATCCGCTCCCCTGCTGCTGGCAGTACCGCACAAAACGCATCAGTAACGCGCCGACCACAGAGCTGGTCGGAAAGAAAAAGAGGGGACATCTCCGCGTATCCCTACCCGCATCTTGTTCGAAGCCACAGTCCGCCGGGGCACTTTGCAACTTCGCCTGCGACGTCAACACAACATGATGCCAGCTTCAGGCTGGATGCTGAAGCCACCGTGCTGAGTCAGGAAGCGGCGGATACACAGGTGCGAATGGAAGACACGTTTGCGGATGTGCTCTCTCGCGAGTGGCCTTTCCAAGCTTTGCCTTCTGACACGCAAGATTTTACAGAGGCGGTGCGCGCCGGCCAGGAATCGGCGTTGATGCACTATGCCAACGATGGCTTTAAACATGTCTTTTCACACCTTGCCCACGAGGTTGGTGCGGTCAGCATAGAGACCGACCGGTATCGTTTGGCGGCGCACCAAAGCTCCCGGCGGTGCAACGAAGCATTAAAGACGTACAATCAAATGAAAGCGGAACTCACTGAAGCTCAGCAGCGCCTCGAGGCTCTCATCAACACAAAGGCGCACGAAGGGAGAAGCACTGATGCGAAAGAAAAAGAAAGTGTAAGAGCTTCTCTTGTCACCTCAGAGCCTTCAGTAGCCGCGCTTACGCTTCAACTAGACCAAGAGCTAACAACGATGCGGTCGCAAAAACAGCGCTACGAGCTTTTGTGTCGGCAAAAAGCGCTCCTGGAGGAACAGCTGGATGGTTGGTGTGCCAAAGAGAAGCACCTCGATGCAAAACTGGAACGCGAACAGACTCGACTAGGCAAAGAGCTCGAAAGTGTCTTGCGTGCAGCTCACGTTCAAGCGTCTCCTTTTGCAACATGCGCGCAAGAGAAGCGAACGGCAGATGTGAACGCGTGGATGCGAGACTTTGACGTGTGCATCACTGAGCGGGTGGAGTTGTTGCGGCATCTGCAAGACGGTTCAGCAAAGCGCTTTGATCGATTCAAGGCTCTGCTGAACCGCACACAAAATCGCGGCTGGTCTTCACCAAACAGAAAAAAAGAATCTGATGAGGATGGGACCAGGGATGCCTTGCCTTCGCGGTCCGGTTCAGGTGACGAAGGCAAAGAGAAAGCCAGTCAAGAAGACTCTCTTCATGGAGATGTCACATCCACGCAGGTTCCTGAATACCTTTCCAAAGTGCATCACACGGTAGCTCTCGGCGAGGAAGAGGCGCTGACAGAGATGGAGCATCTCCGCGTCCTTCTCCAACGATTGATAGGCCGGGAGGGCAGCAGAAGTTCACATGATCAAAACGCCTTTTTACAACGAAGGACGTTGTAAGAGACCTGCGACGTGCGCGGTACCTCTGTGAAAGACAAGGGGTGAAGCCGCCTTGTGTTTCCTCCTGTGGTGCAGGCGGGTTTGTTCGCCGGCGGCATTCAGTCTGACTTGTTTTGCTGGCGTTACAATCACCGTATGTAAGAATTTCAAAGCGACTGCATTGCCCGCTGACAGAACTGTAGAATACACCGAAACTCACAGACTTTAAAAAAGAAAAACAAAACCTGTTGGGAAAGTGACGGAATCAAGCGTAGATTTTGATGATACAACTAAACTAAGTCCACCTTTTAGCTGTGACGTAATACGGAGGCCATATTTCAAACGTAGACGCCTTTTTTCTAAAGAGTCTTTTGAGTCGCCACTTGACTGGCTTTACGCGCTCAGGACAAATCATCGGCTACCTTTTTTCATTGTGCGTTCTCTCTCCTTCAGCACCACCACTTTAACATCGTCGCTATCCGTCACGACTGTGTCGCAGTTCCTGTTTTTTATTATTATTATTGAGTTCTTTCTTTTTCTTAATAGTGACAAACATACACGTAGATCAACAACAACACAGTAATGCCCATTAGAGTGTTGTGTCTACACGGCGCCCAGCAGACAAAGGAGATCTTCCAGAATCAGCTGAGTCGCCTGCAGGACGATCTCGCAGACATCGCTGAATTGCAGTTCATCGACGCCCCCCACGTGCTGCCTCTCATCACCGCAAAGGATGACACACCGACGCGGTCGTGGTGCAGCACCGATGGAAGAGAAGACTATAGTGCCGGCGACGCACTCGTCCTGCAGGCGATGCAGCCGGCTGGACCGGGCACAAAACTCGCCTGCACCGTCATGCTCGGCTTCTCACAGGGCGCACTGATGATCTATCGCTATTTAAAGCAGTGCGGCGACGATGCGGTGGTGCAGGATCAGCTGCGGGGTGTGATCGTGGCCGGCGCGCCAGACCCGCGGCGTGTCTTTGGGTCTGGACGTGGCAGCTGTGCCGCAGCACTGTTCGACGGGTCGAGTAGTTCCACCGTTTTCTTTGGTTCGCTGCCCTGTCTTCACATTATTGGAAAGAAGGATGTCATTGTGCCGCCGGAGGAGAGCGCTGCCTTTGCGCAGGTATGCAGCGATGCGTCGCGCATCCTCTATCACGAGCACGCTCACAGCGTACCAGCACTGAAGGAGGTGCGTTTGGCCGTGCGCGGAGTGTGCGTGACGGCGGCGATGACCTCCGCCGCGGCCGCCGAGGCGCGCGAGGCGCGGGAAAGCGAGTTGGAGATGATTCGGTCTATGTACGAGGACGACGCCGTGGTGGAGCGGGACAACGAGACACTGGTCCGTCTGACGTTGCTGCCGGATGCGGTGTCTCTGTTTGCTTCATCATCGTCAGCTGCGGCGTGTACGTTGTCCCCGGCCAGTGTGCACGCGCTCGAGCGCATAAAGCTGTGCCTGCACGTGACCTCCAGCTACCCTTCGATGTTGCCGACAGTGGAAGTGATTGATGGGCCGGCGTGGCACTCCGTTAAGTTCGAACGGTGGTCGGCTGAGATGGTGGTGCGGACGTCGGCGTACATGGCTGACGAGCTGGGGCTCGGCACGGCGATGCTGCTCCCGACGTACCTCTATGCCTGCGAGTTGGCTCAGGAGGAGATAGAAACGCTGGTGGCGGTGTTCTCCGAGGACGCCAGCGGATGCCGTTGTGACGACGAAGACGGCGAGGGAGCGGCGGCAGCAGCACCGGCCGGCCCATGGGCTGCGGAGGACGAGAATTGTCGGGAGGCGTTCATTGCGGAGGCGGAGGCGAAGGCGGCACAGCTACTTCTGCAGGAGGCGCGGCGCAGTCGCGGGGCCCACTGCGGGCCTGCCGCTGGTGGCGGAGACGATGAAGACGATGCGGCCGCTGCAGAGAAAGACACCACTGCCGACGCAGCCGGGGCGGGTGGCGTTGGAGTGCCCAACGCGGGCGGCGGCTCCTGCACGCTGACAATTGGACTTATCGGGAAGCCGAGCGCTGGGAAGAGCACGTTCTTTAATGCAGTTACCGACCCGCATGAGGAGGCTCTCGCTGCGCGCGTAGCGGCTTTCCCTTTTACTACAATCGAGCCGAACATTGGCGCCGGGTTGGCGCCTCTTTTCTGCCCTTGCTTCACCTTCTCGCAGCCCACAGCGGCGGCAGCGAAAGACGGAACAGCATCCCATTCCTCACTCGAAACACCTGCAAAAAGTAGCGGTGCCCCAGCAGGTGCAGCATTCGAAGCAGGGCCTGTGGTCCCCGCAAGCGAAGTGCTTACCTCCAGTCTCACCTGCGAAACTTGCGACGCGACCTACGGACATGTACGTGCGCTGGGCAACGGCTGGTTTCGGCGCCACCCGGTGAAAGTGAAGGACGTTGCGGGGCTGGTTCAGGGCGCCTACCAAGGCAAGGGTAAAGGCAATCAGTTCTTGAATGATCTGTGCGATGCAGACGTGCTCGTACACGTAGTCGACGGGGCGGCAGCGACAGAGGCCGACGGGACGGCGTGTGCACCTGGGCAGGGCTCCGCCCTCGAGGACATCACCTGGGTGCGTTCCGAGGTGCATAGCTGGATTTACGACAACCTGCGTGCGAAGTGGTACAGCATCATGCGACAACCTGCGAAATTTCGTGATATGTTCACGGGCTACCGTAGCACCCCTGCCTTCATTGACAAGGTACTGCGCCGTCTCGGAATCGCGAACGAAGTTGCATTGACGGTGAGGCTGAAGACATGGGGACCGGTGGAGCTGCACGTTTTCGTGGCGCTATACATCCGAATGCGTTTTCCAATGGTGGTGGCGCTGAATAAGGCGGATTTGTCCAGCGCCGAGGAAGTCGCCGCCACCCTGCGGAGGACGTATCCGAACGAGATTTTTGTCCCGATGAGCGCACGCACTGAATGCTTGGCACTGCAGCTCAACCGCAAGAAACTCATTGATTACACACCTGGCGCTTCCTCAATTATGGTGACCTACACAGGCGATCAGTCAAAACTGGAGAAGGCAGTACGACAGGAGTTACAAGATGTGACCTCATTCTTCAGCGCTGTTCAGGCGCAATCTGCGTCGCTGTTGCGGACCACCGGCGTGCAAGATGTACTCGCTACTGCCATGGAGGCGTGTGGTGTGTTACTCGTCTACCCTGTCCGCACCTTCCACCCAGTGACGTCGCTCGCCCACTGCTTCACCTTCAAGCAGGGCAGCTCGGCAGAAAAAGTATTCAGCAGTCTCTTACACATGAAGTTGCTTGAAGGAAAGCTAGTACGATTTGAGGTTATCGACGTTGCCCCTGCGAGGCAACGACAATTGCAGCAACTCGTTGCGTCGCTTCCAACGGTGTCGCCGACGGGAGTGGCCGCCTCGTTTGCGTTGCAGTGTGCCGGAGCACCTTTCGCGGTGCGCACGTTGCGCAAGACGGAAATGATAGGGTCTACCGCCGTGCTGGCCCGCGTGCTTTCCAACAAGCGCCAACTGGTGTGAAAGGCTGAAGTGACGTCGTGCGGGCAATGACGATACCATGTTAGTTATCTAAAGGATGCGGAAAAGAACGTACTCCTTTCTGTTGGCTCATTTGACTGCAGCTGCAATAGCTGTGAACATTCCTGTCCTTAGTCCTTCAGCCTTTACTTTCAGTCTTTCATTTTTCAACGGTGCGTAGCGTCAAATACTGCGCAGCTCTCTAGTGTATCTGAGCGAGAATTAATGGATAAAGATAGGAACACCTTTGTCTGCGATACGTGACGATTATGGCTGGTGCTACGTTGCCTTTTTAAGGGTCGCATATGACATTCGTTCTTATGATAAAGGGGGGGGGGACGGATGTCGTTCACGCGCTGCTCCGTGTCACTAGCGTTCTCAGTCTTTTTTTTTTGTAGGAATGTAGACAGTATCCTTCCACTCCGTCCATTTCTTTTATTTCTAAAAGCTGTTTCTGCTGCAGTCCTTTATTAGCTACCTCCTTCAGAGTTTTCTTGCTGCAGCTCCTAGCACACACACACACACACACGCTCTTATAGTAAACCGCTAGATTAACTCTTCACGTCTCCACTTATACGCGCGTACAAAAAATGTCTCACTGCAAGTTCGAGCACCCCCGCCACGGCCATCTCGGCTTTCTGCCGCGCAAGCGCTCCCGCCAGATCCGCGGTCGCGCGCGCGCCTTCCCGAAGGACGACGCGACGCAGAAGCCGCACCTGACCAGCTTCATGGTGTTCAAGGCCGGTATGACCCACATCGTGCGCGACGTGGACCGCCCGGGCTCGAAGGTGAACAAGAAGGAGGTCGTGGAGCCGGTGACGATCCTGGAGGCGCCGCCGATGGTGATTGTTGGCATCGTGGGCTACCGCGAGACGCCAGTGGGCCTGAAGACGATCGGCACCGTGTGGGCGCACCACACCAGCGTGGAGTTCCGCCGCCGCTACTACAAGAACTGGAAGCAGTCGGCGCAGCTGGCGTTCACGCGCCAGAAGCAGTTTGCGCACACGAAGGAGGGCAAGCTGGCGGAGGCGCGCACACTGAAGGCGTTCGCGAAGCACGCGTCGGTGATCCGCGTGATCGCGCACACGCAGCTGCGCAAGCTGCGCAACAACCGCGTGGGCGTGAAGAAGGCGCACGTGCAGGAGATCCAGATCAACGGTGGCAACATTGCTGCTAAGTTGGAGCTTGCCAAGTCGCTGCTGGAGAAGGAGGTGCGCGTGGACTCCGTGTTCCAGCAGTCGGAGGCGTGCGACGTGTGCTCGGTGACAAAGGGTCACGGTACGGAGGGTGTGGTGAAGCGCTGGGGCGTTGCCTGCCTGCCGCGCAAGACGCACCGTGGTCTCCGCAAGGTGGCCTGCATCGGCGCGTGGCACCCGGCCCGCGTGATGTACACCGTCGCCCGCGCCGGTCAGTACGGTTTCCACCACCGCACGCAGCTGAACAAGAAGATCTACCAGATCGGCCGCTCTGTTGCTGTGGAGCCGAACCAGGCCACGACGACGTACGATCTGACCGCGAAGACGATCACGCCCATGGGTGGTTTCGTCGGCTACGGTACGGTGCGCAATGACTACGTGATGCTGAAGGGCTCCGTGTCCGGCCCGCGCCGCCGTGTGATGACGCTGCGCCGCCCGATGGCACCGCAGACGTCGCGCCAGCTGAAGGAGAAGATCGTGCTGAAGTTCATCGACACGAGCTCGAAGATCGGCCACGGCCGCTTCCAGACGAAGAAGGAGAAGAACCAGTGGTTCGGCCCCCTCAAGAAGGACCGCATCCGCCGCGAGGAGCGTCTGCGCAAGGAGCGCGCTGCCCGTGCGGTGGAGCGCAAGGCCAAGACGACCAAAAAGTAAAGACTTCCACGCGAGTCACTGGATTCTGACTGTGTTTTTTTTTCTTTTACCGAATAGGGTCAGTACGCTCCATTATACGAACGGTGCATATGCTAAAAAACAGCAACAGTAATACACCACCTTCCTGAAATATGTACTTAGCTTCTTCTCAACAACAATCAAGAGTGAGAGCACAAATCACTACTTGTCTCACTGCGCATAATTTTTAATGACGTCTTTTCTATCTTTTCTAATTAATCGTAGAAGTGCTTATATATATATATATATATTGTGTTGTCAACCCGAAATAAACAAGCAGGAGGTACAGTTTCACAGTGACGCGAAGTTCCTTCAAGGCTGCACCAATTTGCGCTGCCACAATCCATCTCGACATTAAGCAGTGTGTGTGCCGATGAGTAGCCACATTAACACCAGAGTCATACGGAGCTTCAAGGTTTTCATGGATGCTTTGTAACGTGCCGCTTTCTAGTCTTCTTATTACCTACGCTTTTTCGGTCCACCTTCAAGGACTATGGCACGTGTGCACTCTCTCCAACTTTGTGTACTCTGTGCCACCGTTGAGTGCATACGTCTTGGAGCGACAACCGTGGACCTTTTTTTTTTTTTTGCTTTCTGAGGGTAAGCGCTTTCTTGAAATTCTCCCGTTCTTATTCGTTGTTGCCATTCTTTCTTTTCTCTGTAAAGTACACTCATTCATCTACCTCAAGCGTTGCCGTCGTTACCAATTTGCTTTTAGATCAACACACAAACACCCATACACGCGCACGCACACTTTCACTTCACATAGTTTCTCAAGTTGTCACAGGCAGCTCAACTGCACAATAACATTAACGGAACTAACGTAGCCAGACATGAGCGCCGCTACGGATACCACCGTGGATGCGTCGGTGCTGCAACGGTACGCTGAGGATGCGCGCGCCGGCTCCTCTGCGCTGAGCGACCTCTCCTATGCTGACCGGCAGACCATGCTGCAGGCTGTCGCCCAGTCACTCGTAGACAACGAAGAGCGTATCCTTGCTGCGAATAGACTGGACATGGAGGCGGCTAAGGTAAACGCGGTTGCTGCACCGTTGCTCAAGCGGTTGGAGCTGACAAAGAGTAAATTGGCCACCTTGGTCGAGGGCATTCGTACGCTCGCGGAGATGCCGGATCCAATCGGTCAAATTCTGTCTGCACGTGAGCTGGACGACCACCTGCTGCTGGTGAAGCAGACGGCTCCAATTGGGGTGCTGCTCGTTGTTTTCGAGTCGCGGCCCGACAGTCTTCCGCAAATCGCGTCGCTCGCGCTTTGCTCCGGCAATGGCCTGTTGCTAAAGGGCGGCCGCGAGGCGGAGCACTCAAACGCGGTCCTGCACGATGCCATCGTCTCCGCTGTGGAGGCGAGCACGCAGGGCCGGGTGCCGCGCGGTGTCGTCGGCCTCGTCACAAACCGCGCCGATGTATACGGCCTGCTACAACTCGATGGCTTCATCGACCTTGTCGTGCCGCGCGGCAGCAACGCGATGGTGCAAAACATCCAGCGCTCCACCCGCATCCCCGTGTTGGGTCACGCGGACGGCATCTGCCACGTCTACGTGCACAGGGACGCCGATCTGAACAAGGCTTTGGCCGTGGCGATCGACGCAAAGCTCAACTACCCGGCTGCATGTAACGCAGCGGAGACGCTGCTGCTCCACACTGACCTCTTAACTATTCCGCTGCACGACACCACCGCCGCACAGTTTCTTGTGCGCGGGATGAAGGCGGCCGGAGTGCATTTCTACGGCGGCCCGCGCGCCGTTGCGGCCGGTTTGGTCAGTGAACCCGTCAGTTCTTTTCACATGGAGTACGGTGATGCTCACATGGCGGTGGAGGTGGTCGACTCGTTGGCGGCGGCCATCGCCCACGTGAACGAGTACGGCTCTCACCACACCGACGCAATCCTTACCATGGACGCGGTGGCAGCGGTCGAGTTTGAGCGGCGGGTGGAGAGCGCTTGCGTCTTCCACAATTGCTCTACGCGGTTTGCCGACGGTTTCCGGTTCGGGCTCGGGGCGGAGGTGGGCATCAGCACCGCCCGCATCCACGCCCGTGGCCCAGTCGGGGTGGAGGGTCTCTTGACGCAGAAGTGGGTGCTGCGACCAAAGATTTCGGACGGCACAGTGGAGGAGTGCTACGCCACGGTGAACGAGTTCCAGAGCGGCGAGAGACACTTCACGCACAAGGATGTAACGCGTGCGTTGCAAGACAATGCTGCAACGGGTAATCGGCTGTAGCTATCATACATCGACGGCTGGACGACGGGGAAAGATTGGGTTTCAGTTTGAAGAGATGACCAGAAGCACAATGCTTGGTGAGATGTTGCAGCAAGGCCTTATCCTTGCTGAGTTCTTCTCTCTTTTTCATTCTCCGTTACTAAAAAAGCTGAACGAGGGGCATGAAGCACTTCTACTCGGTATACTGAATTTCTTGCCCAGATTAATTGTATTCTAGAAAACCAATGCTAGTTGAAAGAGGAGCAGTATGCCAATGAGTTAGTTTTCTTGGGAGTACACCGCGATTAAAGCGTGCTGGTCTACTAAATGTGGTTTTGTACGGTTTGCCTCCGTGGCTCGTCAAGGCTAAGGTAATTCACTATTCTAAATCTTTTTGCTTTTGCATCATCTTCATTCCATTTCCGTTGTACCTTTTTTTCGACTGCACGTTGCTCACTTGCGTAGCGCTCGGAGTGAATACGTGTCTGTTTCTCATCTCTTATCCTGTGATTTACAAAATCAAATCGCAGATATAAACAACACCTTAAGGTATATCAGCGCACTGCTTGATCAAAACGCTACCCCCCCCCTCCCCACACACACACACACTCACACGCACACGCACACAAGAAACAGCAGCAGCAGCTTCGTTTACTTTTCTTGTTTTGCCTTTCTGTTTGTTGTCCCAACTTTCAGTTTGTCGACAGATTCTCCTGTTTTAGGTCTTGCTTTTACCCATCCATGTATATTGCTTCTTTGTTCTTCAAACAGCTACGCTAAGAGTTGAACGACAAGTTGCCGCGCTCTCAGTCGACCTGAAGTACGTGCGGCTTAGAATCTCTCCCACGTGTTTTTTTTTTCTTTGCATGACGTCCGCTGCTCATCGCTACTCCCTTGCTCACCCGCCCCCGACGCAGGGTGAGCTAGACGGACGCGAAACCATCAACGAGGCCGAGATTTTAGAAGTCAAGGCACTGCAGGCCGAACACAACGGCGATGGCGTACGCAGCATTCAGCTGATGGAGCGGGCCCTGCAGATTCGCTGCCACGTCGTAAACCAACTACGGGAGAAATGGGCCAATGCACCGGACACAGTGCCTGCCCCGTTCGCCGCCTCAAACATGTCGCATCGGATGTCCACCGTCTCTGTGGGTCCAATGAGCAAGGATGACGTCTTGCGGGAGTACCAGGCACAGTGCAGTGAGCTCTACGACGCGGCGGAGCGCCTGGTCGTGTGCTGCAACACGTGCGGCGTGGAGCACTTCAAGAAGGATGCCTTCGACGACGCTACGCCGCTGCTCGACTACGCAATGCAACTGACGGAGGACGAGGCCTACCCGCTGTGCGAGGTGGAGGAGCGGCGGCGCCACCTCCGCGGGGTCACTCTCAACAACCTCGGCTGCATGGAGCGTCGCCGCGGTCACTTCTCCGAGGCGCTCAACTACATGAAGGCATCAATGGAGATGACCGGTGTGGAGTCGCCGGTGGCGTTCATGAACATGAGCGCCATCCTTATCCAGTTGCGCCTGAATGACGAGGCGGTACGCAAGGCGGAGCGCTCTATCGTGCTGCTTTCGCAGACCCCCGAGGACCCCTCGCTGCTCGCGGTGGCTCATCACAACCTGGCCATGGCCCTGGAGCCGGTGGATCCGCAACGGTGCGTGGCCGAATACGAGCTGGCCTACCGTGTGTCTTGCGCCACCTTAGGGAAAGACAGCACCACCAGTCAGTCCATCCGGCGCAGCTGGCAGCGGTTTCAGCGCACGCGCGCGCCGGCACCACCAGCGGACAGTCGCTTCCTCACCTCCCGCGGCGGGGCCCCGAACCCGCGTCAACGCGGCCTCACCGCCGGCGCCGGTGGTGGCAGCAGTCCGCAAGGCCCGTTGTCGACTGCATGCAATACATTGACACGGAGGGAAAGCGACCTGTACGCTGCGACCGCACCATCGCCGCCAACGGACACGGCAGAAATCTTCCCGCATCCTTTTCTGTTGACTTCTGCTGGTCCACGCCGCCCGCACGCACCCGGGCATCCACCCAAGCCGGCTTCTACGCCGAATCGCCCCGCCGTCTTCACCCGCCAAGCACCGCGTGAGACGTTACCGGAAAAGACGTACCACCGCCCCTCCCCTCCACCGGTAATGCACACATCGTCGAGGACGGCTGCCGCTGCTGCGGTGGCGGCTATCGCGACGCGCTCTTCTACACGTGGCAACAACAGTGGCTCTTTAACTCCTGCCCCCCCTTCGCAAGGCAAGGTGACTGGTGCGTCATCGGCGGCCTCGCGCGGCTTCTCGTCGCCCCGGGCAGCCGAAGGCTCTTCCGTCTGTCCTACAGTGCAGCAGCGGCGTCTCTCCGAGCAGGGCGGTAGTACCGGGGTGAAGATGAAAAATGGCAGCCGCCTGTCGCCCTTGAAGACCACATCTGCAACTACCACACAGACCAAGATGTCGACTTCTGACGCATGCGGGCCGCAAAAGCAGGCTAGGCCAAGCCGCGTGCCACGTAGGCCGGCGGAAAAGAGCTCGAAAGGTTCCACGCCGACACTGTCGCCGCCGCCGCCTCCGCGCGTACTGCCCCCACTGCAGACAGCTGACGTAGAGGGTAAAGAGTCCATCGTAAAGTCGTTGCCTCGACCCTCTCGCGACACTATTGGGAATGTATCGACGTCGCAGTACCAGACGCCGACCGCCGTCACGGCTTCCATGGAAGACAACCCGCTTGTGTTTCTGCAGAACCGCCTCGACGTCCTCTTGCAAGATGAGGAGGAGCTGGAACAGAAGTACACGCAGGCGACTGTCATCCAGCGGCATTACCGCGGGCACCTGGCGCGCAGGCGGGCGGCGGAGCTCCGTGCTTTGCGCGACCGTGACTCTCGGCTGGCGGAACTGCGTCAGCACGTGGCGGCCCGTCAGATCCAGCAAGCCTATCGCCGCCATCGCCGCCAGCGCCGCAACCCCTTCGGCACAAAGTTTTCGACGCGCTACGCCGGTGGTCGCCGGAACGCTCAGCTCAACGCGGCTACACAGCTGCAGCGCATCGCACGTGGGTGGCTGGCGCGCCGTCGCTACGCCAAGCTGCGTCAGTTTGCACATGACAGCCCGGCTGCGGCCATTAAGATTCAGCGCTGGTACCGTGGCGTGCAAGCGCAGCGCTGCCATACCGCCCTGTTGGCTCAGAAGGCGGAACAGGAGGCGGAGACGCATGCGCAGGAGCAGCTGCAGTATGCTGCTACCCGGATCCAGGGTCAGTGGCGCGCCTTCTCGAAGCGCAAGGCGTATGCGACTGAGTTGCGCAACCGCATGATGGCGCGCGCCGCTGAGGAGGCGCAGCGGCGGCTGCAGTCTGCCATTCTCCTCCAATCCGTGTGGCGAGGGGCGCAGGCACGCAGGCTCTACCGCAGAACCTTCACCCGCTCCTCGCAGCTACGCGCCGCGCGGGAGGTGTATGAACGACGCCGCCAGGCCACCGTGAAACTACAGTCGTTTGGTCGCATGATCATCGCGAAGCACCAGACAGAACCGCTGCTGACGGCGGCGCGACTGCGTGTCGCAGCGGAGATCAACACCCGCACTCGGGAGGGCCGGGCAGCGCAAATCATTCAGTCTGCCTACCGTGGCCACGCAGCGCGCCGTCTCTACGCAGAAAAGAAGGCTCTCCAAGGCGCGCAGCTGCAGAAGGGCACGCTGCAGATGCAGACGGTCACACTTCAGCGCGTAGGCCGTGGCTACGCTGCACGCAAGTCTATCGGTGCTGAGCTGAGTGCACTGCAGAGCGAGGCGGAGCGCTACGAGCGCCGTCTGCATGCGTTGGAGCAAGGCGACGCTGCTGCGGTACGTTTGGCTAATCAAAAGATGCAGCAGATACTGTCGAATCTGCAGCTGATAGAAGGAGAGAAGCGTGCCTCTGTTGCTGAGGCAGAGCAGAAAGAGCGCCACATGGTGGAGCACCACTGCGAGATTGCGAAGGAGAATGTGGCGGCTGAGGAGAAAGAGCGCCAGGCTATGTGGATCGCCGCAATTCCAGCGCTCGACAATTTTGCGCGGATCATCAAGGCGAGGCAGCAGCGAGCCCAGCGGCAGAGTGCACGCGACGCCTACCTGGAGCAGTGCAGTGCCGTGGAGGAGGCCGCGCACAAGGATGCGAGCGCACGAGTGCTGACGGGGTTTATGCGCTCCGCCGGGCCTCGCAACGCAGTGCGGTCGCGTGTGTCTGCGGTGCGTTGTTACAACGATGCACGTGTGCAGCAGGAGGCAGAAGCGGTCAATGAGGAGGAGGTGGGACCTAACGGTGAGATGCGAGCCAGCGCCAGCGGCGGCGATAAGAACGGGATTGCGGCACGTGCGTTGTTGTCCTCCGGAGAGCGGGAGTTGTCACGGGCGGAGACGTCGCGCCCGCAGACAGCGCAGCAGATTGCTGACGAGCGTGCAGAGTTGGACCGCCTTGTTGCCGCAGAGGAGGTGGAGAGCCGCAGGGAAGTGCAGAGCAACACCACTCACACTTCCGGAGACCAGAAAGCTCCTTCCAGTGCGCAAAACGAGGCGGAAGAACAAGAGGAAGCTGAGTTGCTGGCGCGGCAAAGGGCCATTTGGCAAGAGGAGGAAAGAGCAAACAAGAAACGACGTCAGGAGCAGGAGGCATTGCATCGGGCCATGTTCGACTACAAGCAGGAGCGCATTGCCGCCGCTGTCGAGGAGAAAGACCTCACCCCCTACACAGTAGAACGTGTGCGCTTGCAGAAGCGAAGTGCTGTAAATCCGATTCCGTCCGACACAAAAGGTTGGTGTGCAGCTTCGCAGGAGGAGGTGGCAGCGCAGAGCTCGCACCGACAGCAGCGGCTTGCTCAAGAGCGAGTGGCAGCACAGACCATTTCGCGCTACTACGCCGGTTACCAGGCCCGACAGCACTTTGTGGCGCTGCAGCGGATGCGCGATGAGTACCTGGCGGCGCAGCAGGACATAGAGACGCACGAAGGTCCCGTGCTCCTCAGCGAACGTCTGCGTGAGGTAAAAGCGCAGCATCCGACAATGGAGGCGTGCCAGCGGAAGCACATCAGCTTCGCACTGACACCTGTTGTCGTGCACGAACAGAGCGCCTCTTTGTCGTCCGTACATGCTGATAATCTGACAGCTGCACTCGACAATTTTGTGCGGATCATCAAGGCGAAGCAGCAGCGAGCCCAGCGACAGAGTGCACGCGACGCCTACCTGGAGCAGTGCAGTGCCGTGGAGGAGGCCGCGCACAAGGATGCGAGCGCACGAGTGCTGACGGGGTTTATGCGCTCCGCCGGGCCTCGCAACGCAGTGCGGTCGCGTGTGTCTGCGGTGCGTTGTTACAACGATGCACGTGTGCAGCAGGAGGCAGAAGCGGTCAATGAGGAGGAGGTGGGACCTAACGTTGAGATGCGAGCCAGCGCCAGCGGCGGCGATAAGAACGGGATTGCGGCACGTGCGTTGTTGTCCTCCGGAGAGCGGGAGTTGTCACGGGCGGAGACGTCGCGCCCGCAGACAGCGCAGCAGATTGCTGACGAGCGTGCAGAGTTGGACCGCCTTGTTGCCGCAGAGGAGAGGGAATACCAAAACATGCCCACCCACCTATCGGCGAACGTCTCGAAGCGCAAGCTGCACGCACTCAGCCCAACGCAGCTAGAGTGTGAAGCAGAGTGTATGCTGAGCAGCGATGAGGTGTCCTCTTCTACTTCTTCTGCCGATGTTGTACCGGCAACGCGCGAGCGACGCCGCCCGACGAGTGCTGAGGCACGTGCGTGTCTGCATGGCTTTGTACGGGGCATCCTGGACCGTAAAGAACTCCGGCGTCGCCAAGCTAGCAGAGACGCTTATCTGTGCCGGAGTGGCAACGAACTCGCTGAAACCGAGGAAACATCAATAGGGGACGTTGCTATATCGACCCAACAGAAGGAGCTTCTTGAGGTGACGGATGAGGCATCGTCGTTTGCCGACCTCGACGGTATCCGCGACATCTACCGTACGGAGCGTACAAACTATGCGTCGACTATACTCGATGGGTTGTCCCACATCATCAAGGCGAAGCAGCAGCGAGTCCAGCGGCAGAGTGCACGCGACGCCTACCTGGAGCAGTGCAGTGCCGTGGAGGAGGCCGCGCACAAGGATGCGAGCGCACGAGTGCTGACGGGGTTTATGCGCTCCGCCGGGCCTCGCAACGCAGTGCGGTCGCGTGTGTCTGCGGTGCGTTGTTACAACGATGCACGTGTGCAGCAGGAGGCAGAAGCGGTCAATGAGGAGGAGGTGGGACCTAACGGTGAGATGCGAGCCAGCGCCAGCGGCGGCGATAAGAACGGGATTGCGGCACGTGCGTTGTTGTCCTCCGGAGAGCGGGAGTTGTCACGGGCGGAGACGTCGCGCCCGCAGACAGCGCAGCAGATTGCTGACGAGCGTGCAGAGTTGGACCGCCTTGTTGCCGCAGAGGAGGTGGAGAGCCGCAGGGAAGTGCAGAGCAACACCACTCACACTTCCGGAGACCAGAAAGCTCCTTCCAGTGCGCAAAACGAGGCGGAAGAACAAGAGGAAGCTGAGTTGCTGGCGCGGCAAAGGGCCATTTGGCAAGAGGAGGAAAGAGCAAACAAGAAACGACGTCAGGAGCAGGAGGCATTGCATCGGGCCATGTTCGACTACAAGCAGGAGCGCATTGCCGCCGCTGTCGAGGAGAAAGACCTCACCCCCTACACAGTAGAACGTGTGCGCTTGCAGAAGCGAAGTGCTGTAAATCCGATTCCGTCCGACACAAAAGGTTGGTGTGCAGCTTCGCAGGAGGAGGTGGCAGCGCAGAGCTCGCACCGACAGCAGCGGCTTGCTCAAGAGCGAGTGGCAGCACAGACCATTTCGCGCTACTACGCCGGTTACCAGGCCCGACAGCACTTTGTGGCGCTGCAGCGGATGCGCGATGAGTACCTGGCGGCGCAGCAGGACATAGAGACGCACGAAGGTCCCGTGCTCCTCAGCGAACGTCTGCGTGAGGTAAAAGCGCAGCATCCGACAATGGAGGCGTGCCAGCGGAAGCACATCAGCTTCGCACTGACACCTGTTGTCGTGCACGAACAGAGCGCCTCTTTGTCGTCCGTACATGCTGATAATCTGACAGCTGCACTCGACAATTTTTGCGGATCATCAAGGCGAAGCAGCAGCGAGCCCAGCGACAGAGTGCACGCGACGCCTACCTGGAGCAGTGCAGTGCCGTGGAGGAGGCCGCGCACAAGGATGCGAGCGCACGAGTGCTGACGGGGTTTATGCGCTCCGCCGGGCCTCGCAACGCAGTGCGGTCGCGTGTGTCTGCGGTGCGTTGTTACAACGATGCACGTGTGCAGCAGGAGGCAGAAGCGGACAGAATGGAAAAGTCGGCGTCACTATCTGCCGTTGGCGGCAACATCAGCAGCACCTCTGCCGTCGCGCGGGGGAACGCAACGGAGGCGGAGAAGTGCGCTGCGGCGTTGAGGATTCAGCAGGCCTTCCGCCGGATGCAGGCGCAACGGGAGCTGGAGGCACGCCGCCGGACTCTCCTTGACCACCTAGAGGAGGAGATGGCGGTGGAGGAGCTGCTGCACACAGCTGCGCTGGCAATCCAGTGTGTGTACCGCGGTCACCGTGCTCGTCAGCAGGCTGCCATGGCGACGGTGCGGCGCGATCTGTATCTGCTCTCACTCCAGGCTGAGACGGACGGTGAGGCTGCAGAGGATAGCGAGGAGGCAGACACGCCATTTCATTCCCAGCACCTTCCGCCAACGGATGGACAAGCCAATAATGCTGATCCTTTCAGGATATACACAGACAACGAGGTGTCGAGCACGGCGGTGGTAATGGAGGTCGATGAGGCGGAGGAAGAAGCTCTCCAAGAATTGCTTTAAGTTGATTTCTGCTTTGTTGTGTATTTTACTTCACTTCTTTGCGTGTTGCCACAGCGGTTGGTTCGAGTGACGTTAGCTCAAAACTCTATAATGAAAAGTCGTCTCCCAACTTTTTTTTGCCCTTGCAATTGAAGGTTATTGTGTGGCAGGGAAGTAAAGAAATAACTACACTACTTTGCTTTGCGTATGTTGTATAGGGTATAAATTATAGCCCCTCTCTGCTTTTGGAATGAAGTAACTTTGGTGTTTTACACCGCGTTGTTCCTCACGTTCTTTTTCCCCCTTCACTTGCTTTAGCCCGAGCAACGAGTTGTATTTTCTTTAACATTTTCATCTAGCTTCAATCTTGGTCATCTGCACCTATCTGGCTTAGTTTTGTTTTCACTTTATCCCTGGCATTTTATTTGTGTTTTCTCCTCCACTGGTCTCAGCGAGTTGTTCAATTCCCTCATTTTTTTTATATTTTGTTTCCCCTCGATGTATCGTTTACTTTATCAAATGTATTTGAGTACGTCAGTGCGTTCCATTGAAAATAAATACACGCACTGTAAACACACCAGTGTTAGTGAGTGGCTCTTGGGTATCCCCTGCGCAACACGCTGAAATGATGCTCTCTTGTTCATTTGCTGCACCGTCGTCTCTACATGTATCAAGTATTGGTGTGCTTCAACCGAACTGTGGATTTCTTTAAAATGGGTTGCGTTTACGTGAACCGGTCATCTTGCACTTGCAGGAGTGGCTGAAAAGTAGGAAGCTGAACCCTCTGTATTCTGTGTTTCCAACACAGCGTTTAGGTTACTGTCGTCAAGCCTCGACTTTTTCCCTTTCTACTTTTTGTTATTTTTCACACACACACACACACACACACACACATACCCACCGTCACCGCACTCCCCTGGTAGAAGCAGTCATTGAGAAACACAAACGACCCAAAGGATGTTGTTCGAGCCGTGTGGAGACCTGCTGAAGGATTACGGCGCGTACTGCGAGACGCTGCGGGTCACTGAGCGGGAAGAGGTGTACAGCGCCATCCACACCTGTAGCGTCGAGGTGCCACGCATAACAGTGGGCGATGAGGACAGAGAGGACGGTGCCACCAGCCCTCGCGCAGATCCAGACGAGGGCCGCATCGGCGCAGGCGGCTCCGCCACGTCGCCCAAAACAAGATCCTCGCGTAAGGCAAGTCGGATCAGTGCGGGTGGACGCCGCAAGAGTTCCCTGAAGAACTCCAACGATGGTGCCCCTGGTGGCGGAGATGCGGTGACCTCTCCGCCGCCGCTGCCGGCACCGATGAACGTCACGCTCACCTCCATCACATTGCACTACCCTGTATTTTGTCTCAACCAGCGCGACATGACGCCGTTGTGCCGCGCCATACCACACTGCCCCTCGCTGCTCTCCATTGAGCTAGTTGGGTGTGGGTTGAGCGTGCAGAGTTATATGAAGCTGGTGGAAGCCGTTTACCGTAGTCCACGCGTCATCTCTGTTACAGTGGACTTCAACATCCCTTTTATCGAGCACACTCGGCAGTGGCGCTTTACAGCAGGACGGGAGGTTGCAGAGGCTGGCTTTGCTCTCGACCCGACGCTTCACCCTCCGAATTACTCGGTCGTCGGTACACAGGACTTCTTCGCCGGACCACTGTTCATTTCGGTGGGCAACAACACTGGGGGCAACGGGGGAGGTGAGGCTCACCGCGCCTCCGCAGCGTCTGCTGTTTCAGTGGAGCAGGGGTGGAATGCGAGCGCGGCCACCATGCCTCTCCAGGGTAGCGTGTCCAGCTATCCAGCCCATGGTGTGGGGGAGGACGTCATCACCGCGGAGGCTCCCGCAACACAGCACCAACAACAGGAAAACCAGCATCAGCGTCAGGCACCACAAAAGGGTCGCAGCAACAGCCTCGTTGAAATGGTGAGTGGCGCGGCTAATGTGAACGTCTCGCAGCTAGCGAAACAGTATTCACAGGTCAGCAGCGCAGACGCGGCGGACGCGGGCGGGACGGACGTCGCCACTGCTGCCGCGCGTGATTCCCTCGGCGTGCCCGGCGACGTGACCAACGCCCCTGATGACGGCAACGCGTGCACTGTGCTTTACCTTTACCCCACGCAGTACTGCGGCCTCGACCAGCAGCCCACAGCATTGGAGTTGCAGCTGCAGGAGGAAAAGGAGAAGAAGGGCAAGGTTGACGCGAAGAAAGTGCAGCAGCTACAGACGCAGCGGGACAACCTTCGTGCCTTCGATCAGCAGCACCGCATCCCGGTACCGCAGACGTGGAATGGCATCCTTTTCACCGGCATCCACCACTTGAGCCTGCGTGGCAACCATATCGACGACGCCGCGGTGAGTCGGCTGGCGCAAGTGCTTATGGACCACCCGCAGTCGCGCTTGCTGTCGCTGAATTTATGGGGCAATGAAATTACCGATGTGGGAGCCGCTGCTCTGGCCCGCATGTTACGCGCCAACAACGTGCTGCAGGTGCTCGACCTCGGCAACAACCAGCTCAGCGACGTGGGCCTGCTAGAGCTCGTTCGCGTTTTCCTCATGCAGCAGCTCACGTCGCAGGAGGAGATAAATGCAGCGCGACGCGCCTACCTGAACCGGCGAGGTGCTACTGCGGAAGAACAAAAAGCCGCGAGCCAGCCCTTCGTTCTGGCCGATATCCCAAGCTATGAGGACCTTTACGCGCTGTGGTGGCACACGCAGCAACAGGCAACACAGCTGCTCACACCAGCGGAGCTCAGTTTGAGTGTACACGGCGGTGCCGTTGCGGCGGCCGGTGGGGGGTCGCCGCGACCGCCGGAGCTGACGCCCACCACCCTGCCCGCCCCGCCACCGCGCGACGCGCAGTCGAGCCCTACGGCTGCTGGTAACCAGAAACGCACCCCGTCCGTAAAGAGTAAGGCGTCCAAATCTGAATCCGTCACGCCGGCGGCCGTCGCCGCCACCGCAGCTGCCACCGCGGCGGCTGCCCTCCACCCGACAGTGGCGATGTCGCCCTCCGCGGCACGTGCAGCGAACCGGCCTACCGTTGGTTTCGACAAGGACTGCGTGCGGGTGCGGCACATCGCCGAAAACGACGCGGCCATCCGAATCCCAGGCAATACAGTGCTGGAGGTGCTCAACATGGAGGAGAACCGCCGTGTCACCGTCGCAGGCGCAAGGGAGGCGGCGCGGCTGCTGCGGCTGCGGGAGCCAACCGACGCAACCGAGATGCTCGCGATGGTGGAGGTTCGCGAAGCGATAGGGCTGCCGTCGGGTCTCTCGTCTTCCCCTCCTTCGATATCGGCCACTCCGGACGGGGCAGCGAAGCGCTCGCAGGCGTCGTCTTCGCACCGTTCTGCTAACTCCGTCGTTGCGTCGTCTCCATCGGTATCCGCGAATGTTTCTACCTCCGGCCTCCCTATGACAGGGATTACTGTTATCCACCCGCCGGAGCTGCATTGCGCGGGGCTACGACTGCGGGTGTGCGGCGTGCAGAATCACAGCGAGGCGAACCGCCTGGACTGGTCCGAGATGGAAGCTGTCCAGAAGGAGCTTAGTGCCTCTCTAGCAATTTGGGCCTCTCCGACAAGGGCTGTCTGATCGAGATAATTGGTTTGCTGGCAGAGATTTGTAGGCTGCTAATGTGCATATCCGTCGATTGGTGTGCACCCATAGGGTAAGCAGTTTCCCAGTGCTCTGTTGCGTTCTGCGACGGGCCACGAGCTGCAAGTGGGTACGCACACAAACACACACGCAAAACGCCAATATTGAATTTGAAGTCGGTCAAACGACTGTAAACGATGTATACTCTGAAACAAAGCCCAAATATAAGGCAGTTATCACTGGCTTTCTCTTGCACATTTGTTTCTTGTGCTGGGATGTGATGTTGCCTAGAACAAGCTCTACCACAACAATGGTGCTTACGACTCGAATTCTATTCTTCGTAAATTAGCGAAAGCGACATAGGTACACAACACATCTAAAAGGTTGCGAGGACGTCGCGAGGGATTACGGAGGAGCTTCTCTGTGAGGCTAAAATTATTGAGTGTGCTTATGTGCTTTGCGGGCAGCTGATTCGGCAAACACCTTTTTTGTTTTTAATTGCATAAACGGCCCGGTGTGCTGTGCTGCATACACCGAGAAAAGAAACCTGTCCCCTCCATCTATCCTTCTCTTTTTCTCTTCCCGTTCAGTGGATGTTAAATTCTAGTTGTCGTTTAGCACACAAAAGTGCGCATTAATTTCCAATCACTGCTGTTATAAAAAAGAAGGAAAACCTGCTAACGCTTCTTTGTGCGGTTGCAAATTACAATCACCTAGACTAGTTTCTTCTCAGTATCTAAAACCTACGCCACACTGAAAAAAGAAGAGTACACTTCAGATTTATTAGCATTGCTGTGCCTAGTATCGTCAACACCTATTGCCGCATATCACGATGTCCTGGAGAGCTCGCTTTACGCCCTGCGTGGCCTCCCTCACAGTGTGGCTCAACCCAAAGGATCCCAACTGCTTTGGTGTGCGCAACTGGTGGCGCAACAACTTGCCGGAGCTGCAATTGCTGAACCCGTTCTGCACCTTCACGGTGCAGGAGCTTTCGTTTGGTGAGCCGCACATGTATGTCAACTACACCCCGACCGATCAGCGCATGATTCGGCTTGCCGGTGCGACGGAGGAGGAGTGCGAGGAGATTATGGAAGCATGTATCACCTACGGCATGAACCATGCCATCATTGAGCGCCCGCGCACCGATGACGGTGGTGATTTGATCAACCAGCCTGCCATCACGTCATTTGGGTACACAGAGAGCTTTACGGCAAAGTTAGAGGTAGCGCCCCCGGCGGATATCGGTCAAAAGACGCCGGAGGGCGTGGATGATCCGGGCCAGAAGCCGCGCGTGTACCCTCGGAACATTGGCTGCAAGTTGATGCCGTAGTTTAAGTAGGTGTTACTGTAGCTGATCTCCTCAGCGACTGTACTTCTCTTTCGAACTGCTTGTATTGGTGCGCAATCAGAACTCGTTTTTTTTTTTTAAGTTTGAATGACTGTTCTACAGCAACCTTTTCTTCTTAGTTCTTTGCTGTTGCAACCATATACAAGCTGTCCATTTTCAGTGCAACGCGAAGAAGGTGAGAAAGAAGTAAGTGAGTGCTCGCCAATATCGTTTGTCATCTTCGGTTCTTTTGTGCCATTTGAGTGAGTTTCTATTTTGATATCTGTTTGCTGTTACGTCTTTCCCTTGTCCGCGCTCTCTGCTCTTTCATTTTAGCGCTCTATTTCAAAATAAGGAAGTACTTAGCGTTTTAGTGCCCATTTAAAAGAAGGACGGTTGACGGCAATTCAACTTTTCCCTCTTTTATTTTCCACAAGATAGTAGCCGGGATTTGTCTTGCCTTTTCTGAGCTGATGAATTGTAATGGATTCTCTCTCTCTCTGTATATGCATGCGTGCATGCAACCGTTTTAGTGAGTGAATGTTCTATTGTCATCCGTCAGCCACGATGCAAGTACATATCTATAATTACATCGCAAAGGGGAAGGCAGTGCTTCAGAATCTATAGATGAGTTAACGTAAAGGAATTGCTATACGATAAAGCAACCTGCTTTATTGAAAAGGAGGTGTTTTCAATTTAGATAGTTAGCAGGACTTCTTCATCGTCCTTGCCCGCCTCTCATCTGGATCCCTAGTCAATTGTGGAGTAAATACCACTCCTACCACGCTGAAATCAGGTATTTTTTCCCCTTACCTGACTTTAACCTTTACATTTTCCTTCTCTGCCTTTTCCCGTTGCTGCCAATTTGTGTTGTCTTTCTCTATCCTCCACTGCTTGCGTACACGCGCCTGCACTTCAGAATTGCCTCCTTGTCTCACTTGCAAGGTGAAAAAGTTCGGGTAATTAGGCCAGAGAGAAGCAACAAAAAGGAACACAATCAGGAAAAGAGGACCACAATTTTTTTTCTGGCTTACAGCAAAAGAGAAAAAAAAAGCGCGGGCACATTTCAGTGTAAAAAGGATCTATCAAGCATGTCAACGCCATATGCTGCCTATGTGAGGCAGTTCACGGCTCGTCTGCGGGCACGCGTGCATCAGCAGTCGTTCGTCAACGTTGTGCAAAATGCGGAGCGGCGCATGCCGACGGCAGCGGGCAACATCGCCGACGCACGAATGCGGGTGCTTACACAACTTGTTCAGCAGCACAGGCGCACGTGCGAGCCTTCGCTGAGGGAGAAAGCTCTATCCATCTTGCAGACACTCCCACTCAAGTCTACAAATGAGGATCCGCACTTCTCCCACACTTTTGCAGGCCTAAATGCGTGCGCGCACTTCCACGCTGTCAACGCCCCCGCCACCTACAGCTTTATCAACCACCTCACCCGTCACACATTTATGCTCGATGGGCGCGGCATCTTCCAATTTTACCTCGTTCTCGTACAGCTGCAGCACCCGCAGACGGCGGAGATTGCGCAAATCTTGCTGCCCCGGATACGCGAAGTGGTCGGCGATTTCACCATCTCTGAGGCGCGCCTCATCATGGAGTTCCTCGCGAAGCTGAAGCTGCTGGACGCAGATCTTACGCAGCAGCTGACCTCCGTGATGCAGGGTGGCCTGCAAGATGTCACTCTCCTTGAGCTGTCACGCTGCGTGGCTGCCATGGATGTGATGAGCTCCGTGGAGGTGGCTCGTGGGTTCTTCGCCGCCGCAGCACCGCGCATCTGCCAGGCACTACAGGAGTCCGTGGCGCAGAGGCACTACTACAAAACACTGTATTTTGTGGAGACCACCACCTTCACCACGGCCACCGCTGCTGCTGCTGATACTTCCTCTTCTGCAAAGAATGGTTCTCCCGTAAACACGTGTACATCGCATGTTCAGGTGCAGGATTTTTTGCTCGATGAGCTGCGCACCGCCCTTCGACTTATCAAGGACGTTTCCAACGCTGTGATCCGCCTCTCCTGGGGGCCGCGGCGGGTGTTGAATGAGCTGGTGCGCACGACGATTGCGTGGAGTGAGCCGGACACACTGACCTCCAACTCACCTTCGAACTACTTGATACGTCGTCAAAGTGCAGCCGAGGGTGACTTCGTTGGCCATGAGAAAAGCGCTGCCAGCATCTTTTCAGATGCCGAAGAGCAACACTACGCGGAGTATCTGCAAAAGCTGCCACAGATTACGCGTTTGCACATGAGCTACGTGCTGAAGGCGCTACACTTCAGCTCCTACCGCCACCCTACGGGCCTGCGCATCCTTTCTGCGCGCGTTGCAGCCAGCGAACGTGTTACCATGGTGAATCCGGCGTCCATGCGGGTAGTTGACGAGCTGCCGCTAACAATAGAGGCGGTGGCCTACTTCTACGCTACGGACTGCCTTCCCGCGGTGCTGTCGATGCTGGAGGATGTGCAGACAAATCAGCTGGCTGGTGTCAACGCGAAGCTGAAGGCACGAGTGACTCCAACTCAAGTGTCACCGGAGGTACTGTCACGGGAGGAGAGAGATACAGCAGAGGCTGTCGTGTTGCGCATGCTGCTGAGCTGCGCGCGGCTGCTCTCCGTTTGTGCCGGAACGACGGCACCACCCACCGCTCCTTCTATTTCCTCAGCCGCAGTAAAGCTGCTGCCTTCGAATCGTCCGGTGAAGCCGGAAATGCAGCAAGAGCTTTGTCAGCACATCGTGACCCTCGCCACATCGCCTCTACTTCAGCTTTATGTAGACCACGCACGCGTGGTGGCGGTGACTCGACAGGAGACCGGTACGGCATGGCGATCGCCTCGGCGCCCCGTTGCCGGAGCTGCGCACGTGCTGCACAGCATTGCGGTACTCTTTGATTTTATATCCGAGAACGCAAAATGCGATGAGTTTGTAAAGAGTGCGATGACGTTCATGGATGAAGGTTCGCTTGCGGTGCTGCGTGGAACCATGCAGAGGATAGTCAAGCTGGTGCAAACGGTGGCAGAGCATCGACCGGACACATTAGCGACGGAGACGGTTACAGAAATACGAACGACTCTTCAAATGGTGCAG
Organism: Crithidia expoeki; assembly: GCA_900240875.1. Taxonomy (NCBI): domain Eukaryota; phylum Euglenozoa; class Kinetoplastea; order Trypanosomatida; family Trypanosomatidae; genus Crithidia; species Crithidia expoeki. Next base: position 1,112,804 of record OESE01000220.1, read on the forward strand.
CGGCATCCAGAGTGGATGGCTGGTGCGTGAGTCAAGAGACGAAAATTGTTGATGCTTTCGCTTTTTTTCCCCACCTCTTTTCATCACAGAAGAATCGCTCTTCTTGGAAGAAATGAACTTTTTTCTCAGTTTTTTGTAGCGTTGTTTTGCTAAGATGGAAGCAATACGCGCCCAAGAAAAGAGAAAATCCGGCTGCGTGGTGTCGACAGCGTTGTTTACACTGTGAGGAAACGAGGAGTGCCTCTCGCTTGCTCGAATTTTGGAACGAGGTTAACCTACGTGAAATTTAGTTGATCATTATGATTTGGAGTGGGGAGTGTGTGTGGAAAGAAAGCTGACTAAGTTGCTTATACTTAAATTCGTAATAATAATAGTAATAACAATAATGATTTCTGCTGTTTGTCTCCTCTTTGCTTCTGCCTTTTTCTTTACCTACTGCGTTTAACTGAAAGCCGTTGTCTTCCGGAAAACAGTACGTTGGTATGCCCAACTGTCGATATCACAACCATTCAGTTGCCTAGTTTTCTTTCCGTTGTTATTCGAGTTCTTGGTGTTTCTCGATTGTGTTCGAGGCAAGTGCTTCCGCTACTGTGGACACCATTTTCACAAAGCTTGTTGTGTCTAGGATCTGGCTTTTTTCACTTTTCTTTTTCTTCATCTTCATTACCGCAACAACAACAACACAACACTGTTACTCAATGTTTTCGAATGAGCAGCTGACGTGCCCGGACTTCGACGAGGTGGCGTACCTGCGCTACGCTCTTCGCGCTTCCAGCTTCAGCACCGAACACGCACGGCTGGAGCACTGCATTGCGGAGTTAAGGGAGGGCGTGCAATCGATCCTCGCCGAGCACGCAGACGAGCTCATCGATCAGGCACGCTGCACCCACAAAGCTCAGCGCGAGGTGTCCAGCGTGCGGCAGAGCACCGACTCCCTGCAGAAGGCAGCGGGGCGGCTGCGTCTTATGATTGAGGAACCCTACATGCAACTACAGAGCCGCGTACGAGAGCTGGAGGCGACGCAGGAGGCGATGCAGCTGCTGCAGTCCACGCTGCGTTTCTTGTCTCTGACGGGGCGGCTGCAGGAGCAGCTCGCGGCAGCTCCGAACATTGACATCATCTGCGCCTCCTATACCCTGAAGGAATTAGAGGAGGTGCTTCAAGATGACGCGATTCGATCGTTGCAGGTGGTGGATGCGCAGCTTCCTGCGGTTGAGCGTTACGCAACGACAATCCGCAGCAGGGTGCACGAGCTGCTTGCCATGACTGAGCTGACTTTGCCACCAAAGGCCAACACAGCCGAGACAACGACTAACGCAACCACCGGTGTTACCAGCACCTCGCGCTTGGCATCAAACGTTAGCACCGGTCTGCAATGCGCCTACGTGCTTCGCATGCTCTCCCGTACCGTCCAAAGCTTCATGACGGAGCGCCGCCGCGAGGTGCTGCGAACAGTCATGCGTGAGCTTGATGTGCAGACCATCGAGGATCGCATTTCCACCGAGTACGACTGCCTCTCCCACAATCCACCGCCAGGCAGCAAGAGCAACGACGTTAGCGGCGGGGTGTCTGAGCAGGCCGTCACCGCACGCGTCGTGCTGGAACACGTACAGAAGACGCTCTTCATTGCAGTGCAGCATACCCAATGTGTTATCCTGCTGTGGCGGCTCATTCTGCAGAAGAGCGATGCCCAAACGCAGGCACCGTATCTTGCTTCGATCGAGGCACCCGTGCAGCTCCTCATAGAATATTGGACGACCATCACAGAAAGGGTCCGGGAGCGGCTGAGCAGCTTGCAGAGACGACATGCCATCCGTCTCGCCCTGGCTTCCGTGTACCCGCGCTTTCATCACCTCGTCGCAAGTTTCCTCAGCCGCACGGACATGCCGGGGATGACGGAGATGTCGATGGGCGCAGCTATCGGCATGGATGGCGGTGGTGGAGTAGGTGATGGCAGCGTTTCTGGTGGTACCGGGTGCAGTGGACTCACCGCTGTCTCTGCTGCTGCTTTTGTTTCGTCGATTCACGTGACGCAGTGCGGCATGGGCGACTATCTCGACGTCATAGACCTCGTTGACGCCGCCATCCGCCGTGACATTAGTGGTGGTAGGAGTGCTCAGGGAGGTGCTGGTCACTTGCCCACTTTCCACACACCCGCTAAGCCTCACGCTTCTACTATTAACAGCGCCGCTGCGGCTGCAAACACAGTTATCTCGCGCATTGACGCACAGGATTTGAGGATCACATGGTTTGCGCAAGTAACCGACGACGTCCGCGACGCCTTCCGCACGTATGTGATGGACCGCCACCGTGAGCTGATCAGTGGTGTCTTCGGCCGCCTTGCGAGTGTCATGCCTGCCTCACCGGCGATGTGCAGTCAGCCCGCGGTGGTGGCACCAGTGCGCACGCAGGGGACTCGCCGTCCCACCATCCCGCCCCAGGCGAACGCACTTGAGTTGGCCACCTATACGCGGATGGTCACGCAGGAGGTGCAGATGTTCCGCCAGGACCCGCACACACTGGATGTACTGCTTGACTGCTTGTTGGCTTCTCTGCGACAGGTACGGGCGAAGTTTAGTGACGCGATCAATAAGTTTCCGCTGCCTCCGCTGCCTGCCATTACGGCTGCGCCGACGCTGGTGCAGGTGCTGCATCTCTGCGTTGCAAATGGCTGCACAACACTGGCCTACGACTGCACTACTGCGTTGGCATGTGTGCCGCAGGCTGCGGGGTGGACAGGAAACAGCATCAGTACGACTAACAATAGCGGTAGTAATGCGGCGGAAACTGCGGGGCACGGTCACGCAGACCCGTACGCAGCCGTGATGGAGCAGCTGGGCAGCAAGCGGATGGAGCTGCAGCAGCTGATTCGCTCTTTCCATGAGATGAGCGAGCGTTCCACCAGACCTTTTGCCGATTCAGCCCTGGCGGTGCTGCTGCCGACACTGACACAGGCGACGGACAACGTGCTGCGCAACGAGCTCGCCATTTCCGTTGCTGCTGCTACTGCTGCTGCTGACAGTACCAATAAAGGCCGTACTGCACCGATAGTAGGCGGCGGTGACAGTCGCACCGCTTTGATGCAGCTTCAGTCGCAGTTCCGCCAGTTCACTGACCGCTTCTTCTTTCTGGTCGATGTGCGGACGTCGGGGTGGATAGAGGCATGCCAGCGCATGACAGACACGCTGCTCGCCCGTCTGCTGGCTCGTGTTGTCACCTTGTCTCCGCCGCCGCTGTTACAACAGCTGCTGCGACAGCAACAGAACTCTCACGTCAGCCTCGCCGTCGCAGCGGCGCCAGCCTACGCTCACACGCTGCACCTCGTTATGCCGGCTATCCTCCAGCACGTGCTAGTGATCCAGTCTGCCGGGGCGGTCGGGCGGACCACCTCGCTGCTACGTGGCTGCGTGCGGCAGGTGGAAGGCTTCTACGACGCCTGCGCTGGACTCGGTAAGGATGTCACCGCCTCCGCTGCAGCGGTGCGGGCCGCGTTGGTGGAGCGGTTGCGGCCGCCCGTCCCGCCATTCTTTGCAAAGCTACTTGTGCTGCAGTACGGCTTTTTCAATGGGGCGAACGGAGGTGCTGCAATTGCCAACGCAGCAACAACGGCGACGTTCTCAGCGGCGATGAACATGTCGGAGCAGGCGGCGGCGGAGTACGTGGAGGTGGTGTTGCTGACCGAGAGTGTCACCGCTGGTGCTGCCGCAACCGCCCCTTCGACACTTGAAAAAAACGTCGAAGCCATCGGGCGAAAGGCTGCGGTGGAAACTGCGATGGAGGCGTGTTATCGGCAGCTCGTCGCCTGCGCCGCAGCAGAGGTGAAAGCTCAATTGGAGGAACTTTGGATTTCTACTGAAGAGAGGTGAACCCCCAGTTTTCTGTTTCTTTTTGACTTTGTGAGAGGTTTTCGTCATCGTACACAGGCGAAGTTGTTGATGTTAAAAGAGGGGTTTTGACCTGAAGGAAGAGGGTTAGCTCTCTTCAATTGTCGAAGTCGCTTTCAGTGCATTCTCTTGTGCAGGTCTCTGTTGATCAAGCGTGAAGAGACGTCAAGTCTAGGTGTTCGCTACGTTGTGTGTGTTAAGACTGCTGTTAAATGCTCATTTCACCGCCTGCATCGAAGTAAGCTTCTGCTGCGTGGCTTCTTAGTTCCACTTGGCTTTCTCCCTCTTTCCTCTTTTGCGTTTGCCCCCTCGTGCTGGTCGCTTATCGTTACAATATACGCAGAACTATTCCATAAATTCGCTTCGACTGCACGCTACTTTGTGTTGATAGATTCAACGCTGTGCTTTCTAACAGAAAACGAATCGGTGCCACTTTCAAGACTGTTACAGTAGCGTTTACAGAACAACTCAAAAGAAAACTCTTTTATAAATCGTGCAGCTGACTTCAGCGCTGAGACGCCTGTCCTTCGTGCTTCACATTGCACAGGAACTCGTAGTTTGTTTCCTTGAAACTCAAACCTTCTTCCCTTCCTTTGTGTTGCTTTTATTTCCTCTTTAAACAAAAGTTGAAGCCACACTTTTCGTGTTGCAGTAGTGAATCTTCACATCAAAACGGTGTCTCCTTAATATCAACCTTTTTCTTTTGCTGGTAAATCGACTTTTCTCCATTCTCCATCAGACGACTTATTCTCTGAGTTGCACACACTCGAGCGGACTGCTGCTTTTGATCCTTAGACTGCTATTTCGTGTGCGGCAACCTCAAGGTGCTTGCTCACAATTGCGAAGGGTAACGAGGCGACGAGAGGGGTGGAGGGGAAAACCGAGCTTACGCATCTTCCTTAGAGAAAAAAAAATACACGGTTCAACTTCTTTTTTTTTTTTTTGGAAACCAAAACTCGCAGGAAAAACCATTTTGTGAACTCCCCTAGGTAAGTTTTGCTCTTTGTGTCCACCTTCGTCCTCTAACATTTCGAAATTCATTCCTTTTCCGCTTTTCAAATCAGGTATCGCTTACACTTTGTTAGAGAAACCCAAGCCAAGCACCATTCGCGGTTTCGCGTTGATTTGTTTGATTTACCTTTGTTTCAACGTTTCTGGGTTCGGTCCTCGGTTGTTTCCTCTCTTTGTATAGTTTGCGAAGTAGCTTGGCCACTATCAGCTAATACTAAAATAGCAGCTTGCTTAATTAATACAAGCCCGGAATGGAGAGGTGGTGGTGGTGGTGAACTTTCCGTTTTCCGAAGAAAATCCCGTTTTCTCGATCTCCCCGTACCGCCTCATTTTTCTTTCTTCATCAATCGACGTTCATTAGTAAATAATCGCCTATTTGTTATTCTGTGCTTGTCTTTTTTAGTTGCAGCTCTTCGTTTCACTTTTTCTCCCTTCGCTGTTCCTTTTGTTTTCTTTCGTATTATCAGACTTTATCAATCTCGTTTTTAAAAATAAAAAAATCGAACCGCTCACGTTTTTAAACACTGTAGGTTTTACCGGTGTCTGTTATACCCTTTTTTAATAGAAACACAAGAGTGTCCAATGCACTTTCACAAGCCGTTACTCTGGGCCGCCTCGCTAACCTTGCTGCTGCTAATTTTGCTTGGCCGCGACTCGCTGGACGGCCTTAAAGAACTTTTTGCTCATTTAGGGAATTTAGACTTAAACCCGGAGTTTGACAACACCTTGCCTGTTACATGGCGGCGGCGTCCTGCGGCAGAACCGTGGGATCAAGAACGACTGGTTCACTGCCACGCTGGCGGCGACCAACCAGACCCCCTACTGTGCGGCAACAAAGACGTAGCAAATAGCAAGCACGTCCATAACCCGTTTGCTGGTGAGCGGGTGTCCACTGACCGACCAAACGTGTCTCTAATGGAGTCGATGGTGCCCACACTGGCGGAGCTGACGGAGGCGGAGTGGGTCAGTGCTGTTGTGCCACCAAGTCTGCTTAATTTTGTTGAGCTTCGCACCTCGAAGCTGGTTTCACTGGCACAGATTATGCACGCAGACGTCAGTCTCTCCCTCGACGACCGCTGCCGGTTTATGGAGCGCCTTCTGCTGAACGTCAACGCAGTGACGCGGGTTGGGGACAAGTTGTGCGGTGAGATCAACAACTACGCAACTCGTGTGACGGCGCGAGCACTCGAGCAGGAAGATGGTGAATACTCTGCTGCCTCCTCGTTCTCCGCCTCGTCCCTCAATTTGACACGGCGGCAGCAGAATCTGCCAGTAGCGAAGCTGTTGAAGATGATCTCCAGGACGCGTGGATGAGCACGCAAGCGCACGCAAAGGAAAAACGAGTGCGGGTCGCTGTTTTGAACGACCTGAAGAAGCGCAATGCGGGCTGGCGAGAGGCGATACGGGTCTGTCGAACGCTGACCTACAAAATGGAGCACTACCGACCCATAATTGACGAGCTGGTGAGTGGGGAGGCTCTCAGGAATATCCGTTAAGTGAAGGGACAATTGCGCTTTCCATGGAGGAAATGAGCTGAGGTGTTTCATGGACATCCGAAAGAGTGGTTTCTTCCGTATTGTTCGGCGTGTGTTTCTTCTTTTCTTTGGGGATGGAGCAAAGGGCTAAGGATCTACTTTGTTGTTGTTGCTGTTCTCTCTTAACCGCTTCACATGCTTTTGAGCTTCCCCGAGGTTTCTGTTTACTGTATTGAAATTTAGGATCCAACTCTTTCTTTTTCGTGGTATTCCCCTGTACTTTACGATCAAGTGACCAAGCGCCTTTTTCTCCTTTCCTTATTTTTCTTTCTTTCCATCCCTTCTAGATCTGTGGAACTGCGGTGGCACGCGTCAACAGCAACAACCGCAACAACAACAACAACAGAAAGTCGCCGAGTTACTTCATTGCAAGGGACACGAGTCCCGCCCCTCCTTTATTCTTTTTTTTTGGTTTAAGTGTAACTTCAACGAGAAGCTCTTTTTCTCAATATATTTCACCCCCCTCTTTTTTTTTTTCTACTGTTCCCGCTGTTGTTTGATAAATACAGCTCTTGTGATTTCTACTTTGTCTTTCCTTTTTTTTTTCTCTCTTCTTCTTCCTGGGCGAACAACGTATACACTCACGGTGTGGAAGGAGGTGAAGGCACTGTGACCGTGTGCTTTTCCGGTGTGCGTGCGAAAAATCGTCATTTCAGGTCTTAGTTCCAATAAAGGAAAAAAATAAAAGCAAGAAACACAGCTGTGTGACTAGGAGGCGGCTGCTTTTATCAGGCTTCCAAGCTGTTTTATCGTATTGAAAGTGGAAGAGAGATGACTCTGAGAAGGCGAGTTCTAGGGGAAAGCATCTGTTGTGCCGCAGTCATCGTACTAGCACATCTCCGTTGTCATCAGACAAGCTGTTTTTAGCAAGCACTCGTGTGTCCGTGCACTCTAGGCTGTCGTAAAACGCGCTTTCATAAGGAGAAAACTAGCCTCTTTAGGAGTATTCTTAAACTGTACGTCAACTAATTTTTCCTTTTCTACCTCTTATCAGAATTAGCTGTTGCGCGAAAGGCTGAATTGAGAGCTTTCTTACTGAGGAAAAAGCACGGAAGTAATAAACACACAGTCTATCGTTTTGCTCGCAGTCTCACCGCTTTCGGTTTGGTTCTCTTTCTAGCAGTTGCTCGCTAGCATGTCGGATGTACTGGTGAGACAGCTGCAACAGGTTCTCGCACCATGGGACTCGCTCGGTGAGGACCGTGAGACTATGGCACCCAACGCCGCATCAGCTGAGGAAGAAGCCACCGTTGTAAACAGTTGGGTTGGGGCGTCTTCGCAGGATGCCCTCGCGCACGCACGCGCCGCCACCACGAAGCTTGAGCTTGCACGGGCGGCCCTGGCGCTTTTTACGTCAAACGCCGGTGCATTCCGACCGATCCTCGTGAAAGTCTTTCGCTTCCTCTTCGACCACATAGACGCCCTGCGGGATAAGGTGGCGCACCAGTCGATGGTGCGGCTACTGTGGCAGCAGGGTGAGGGCGTGCGCGCTGCTGCAACCTCAAAGCTCAACGGAGAGGGCAGCACTCCAGAGGAGCAGAATGCCATTGTGGCAGCTTACGAGAAGGTGCACTTGGCGGAGTCCCGCATGTCCGCCCTGATAGAAGAGGCATCGGTGCAGCGCGACCATTTCAAGTCGCAGATCGAGGCCCAGAAGAAGCAGCAGTATCATTTGGAAGACCTGCTGCAACATCAAATGGAGCTGACGCAGACATTGCTAGATCACCGACTCCGGCAGGAGCTCGTCGGTGGTGGTGGGGTGGGTGCGGCGCAGATTCCTGTTGCAGGAGACGAGGCAGCTGGCACGACTACGGAGGCGTACCCAGTTATCAGAAGTCTTGGAGGAGCAGCTGGTCAGAAAAGTATGCTACCCTTTGGCGGTGCTTCTATTTCTTCCACCACCCTGCACGCTGCCGAAGGTGCTGAACGCAGAGTTGGTGATCCTAATAGTGGTGCAGTGAACGAGGACATAACAGAGCATAGACGTCGGCCCGCAGAGCGCCGCGATGCCGCCTACGTGCAGCGCCTCATCCAACGCGCCGATCGTGAACTCACGTTGGAGAAAACAGAAGATCAGCTACGTGAGCTACGTGCGCAGCAGGAGGAGCTAGAAAAAAAAGTTCAATCTCTGCTGAAGCTAAACACGAAGTATGCACGACAGTGCGTGGAGCTGTCTGCTCGTCTAAGCATCATCCACGAGAACAACATTGCCCTCGCAGCCGACGTGCAGCTGTATCAGCGGGACTACATCAAAGAGCAGCAACGGTCAGCGAATCTGCAGCACGCGCTGCTTGTGGCGCGTGGGATCGTCCTGACGACCTTGCAGGTTCAGCCGGGCTATCAGGCAGATGAGGCGCAGGAGCAGCTTGACGAGATCGACCGATCTTACGGCAACCCACAGGAGAAACGTTTTGAAGCGGAAGACGACACTACTGCAGCCCAACCCAGCTGCTGGCAGAAACGGGCTGAAAAAAATCCCCGTTCAACCACCGCATCTACAGCTATTGCCGCTACCACTAATACTACTAGAACCGTCACGTTTGCTGATCTGCCACTGCAGCAGCTCGATCCTGTGAATCAAGTAGAAGAGGCGTTACGTGTCGTGCCGAGCCAGGAACTGCGAAGGCAGCTGCAGGAGGTGCTTCAGGTCGATGATGTTGACTATGGCGGCAAGGTAAAGGCCGCCCTGCTGAAACTCCTTGAGTTGCAAATAGCGTTGAGGGCACAGCAACAGAGTGGCGTTGCCGCTTCATCATCTACAAGTTGTACTCAGTGGTTAGTACCAACCTGTACGCACCAGTGGGCAGCACCGTACGGGCTGCGCCCCACCATCCCCCGCCACCTCCGCAGTGCTGTGACCGTCCCATTGCTCTTCTTACATCCTTTGCTTGCCGAGGCTTTTGTGCATGAGCTGCTCACGCAGCGGCAACAGCTGCTCGCTTTTGCGCAGGCGCAGGTGACGGAGGCCAAAGCACACACACAGCAGCAGCAACAGGACACGAGTCTAGTGGACCTCAGCAGCGGGTGCGGGTCATCAACAGGGATGCAGCAGTCGCACCTTGGCGCCATCGCGACGTCGAGTACTTTTGTCTCTTTCTCTGACTTCATCGAGCTTTTCGTCTTGGTTGTGTGGCTTAACAGAGCGGATCGCTATCTGCCGCTGCTACCCTCGTCGGAGCAAACACGATTGAAGGAGGAGGCGCAAATCCGCGAGGAGGCGCACGCGCGGCGGGTATCGCGACTCATCACGAAAGCCACAGGGTCAACGGCAGGTCTGGACAAGAACCCCGACGGGGGAGGACGGGGTGATCCTCTGAACATAACAAAAACCCACGTTTCCCATACATCCTTGTGGGAGCTACGCCACGTGCTGCACCTCGTGCGCCCTTCCATTGAGTCTGCCCATCTCCCGTACGAAGGGTTGCAACTTACCTACGCGTTGGACGTCGCGTCGCGGCAGGCAAGCGCCGGCCCTCTGACGTATGCGTACGGCATCACCTCCCGTGGGTCGGCCTGTGAGGTGCTGTTCTACGTCCTGCGTGCGGAGCGGGAAACGCTGCTCGCGCTTTGCCGTGCCGTGGACGCGGCTATGGTGGCGCACGCGCGGAGTAAACGACACCCCTATGGCCCCGCTGATGACAGACTCTTGCCCACTCTTTCAGCAACAGCAGCGGCAACAGCAGGACCTTTCGAGGAATCCAAGAACGCGTGTCCGCAGAGCGTGAAGACGGTCAACGGCTGGATTCCCACCGTTCAGTTCATACGTATTCTACTTGTTATGTACCCCGGCTACCCGGTGCGCAAGGTAGAGCAGCTCATTGCAGCAGCCGTGGCGGACGGCACCACCAGCGGCACTGAATCCCCTGCAGCTCTCTTCTATGAGGTGCTGCTGCCTGGCCGCATGCTGCCCGGGCCGACCACCGCTGCCACCACCGCGGACACTTCGATTGGGACGGGGACACAGTTTGCGAGCCTCTTCTACGCCGCCATCTGCGACGACGCCCTGGCCTCAATGCAAGTGGTGGAGGACAGCGTGTATGACTTCGTGCGTGACCAGCAGCAGCAGCAGCCGCGTGGCGCGGGGACCACGCACACGAGCTGCGCGAGCACAGGAGCAGTGGCTGGCGACGCGGCCGACGTGATGGTGTCCGTAACAGCCCGCCAGATCACCTCGAAGGCCTTTCTCGGCATCCCACGCGCCGAGGCACGGCAGTGGGGTGCTGGGCTGCGCTGCGCAATCAATCGCTGGCCGCAATTGCGCAGCACGATCGCCGACCCTGTAAATACTTCATCCGTCAGTGAAGCCTCTCTAACAAAACTGAATGAGGGGACGGAGGAGGACAAGGTGTCGACGGTGGCGCGTGTGGCGGCGGGCGAAGTGATGCCGTACCTTCGTCGCAACATCATTGTGCGCCGTGGCCTGTTTGCTAACGCAGAGACCGACGCTACGGCAACAACATTGACTTCAGTATCCGGCTCACCAATGTCACTTGTGGAAGCGACCATGGAAGGGGGCAGCTCAGCTACGCCAAAAGAGCCTCCTGGTAACGTTACGACGGTCGCGGCGGCTGCAGCAGCAGCAACAAAAGCTACATCGGCGGGCTCGCCCAAGTCTACGGTGCTTTCGAAAATGCAGCTGGATGGTTGGACACCGACGCACGCGATGCTGCTGCAGCAATGGGAGGCGCAGTGGGCAGCGTACAGCAATCTACCCGAGGGATTCAACTCAGGTATTGAGGATGCAGATACGCAAGCTTCATTCACAGTGACTGAGGCTGAGGGCAGGGGTGCTTCGCTCGGTGGCCCTTCGCAAGTGTCGGAGTTTGTGGAGCTGCTGCAGCAGTTGGACCCGTGCCGGACCCGGCCGTGGGGAAGCGAGTTGGTAAGCCGCGACAGCACCGTGCTGCATCCGCTCGACTACGCAGGGGACTGGGCCGCGGAAGTGCTGGATGCTGCGCGTCGCACTATTCCGAAGACGGCGACGGACGCTGCGCTGAAGCCAGCACTAGCAAAAAAAGGGAAGAGGAGCGGCAATAAAAGGGCGGGTGGAGATCGCTGATGTGTATTGTGTGCGCCGCCATTTTCGTGTTCCCTTTCTCTGCTATCTCTAAGCGTACACGTAGAGCAGATGAGAGAGGAGAATATTTCACGCTTCATTACGGCGGATCGACACCTATTTCTGGCGCAAACATGCTCGATCTACTACTGAATCTTATCAGCTTTCTCCTTAAAAGTTCTGCCAGCACAAAAGTGGCTTTATGCAGCAGCAACAAGAGTGTAAGCAAAATTCACACTTTTCATGCTGCGGCTTGCTTGAATCATTTACATACTCGCAAAGCAACATGTCAGTGAGCTCAGGTCATTGCGTCAAACGATCCTTGCAGTGAGCAAATATACAATATTTCTCTTTACGCATGCAATGCACCCGCGTTAACCACGGCTGTCGTATGCAAGGAGCAACCCCTCTTCATGTCCCCCCTTTCACTTCAGTTTCCGAAAGCCGTTTTTTTTTATTTATAGTTTTTGACTATTAATGCGACTCTTACCACTTTTTTTTTTTGTCGCTTGTCAACTTGCCGTGCAAGCATCACGTCAATATACTCGTCATTTCGAAACCAGTTACTTCATTGATTCTTCTTGCAAGAACAAGTACGCGATCTTATTTGCCGAATACACATTGGCGCCATAGTAAGACACACAATTACGTAATCATGCCGGAGGAAAAGATCAAGATTCTTGTGGTGGGTCCGTCAAAGAGCGGCAAGACCACCGTAACCAACTTTCTCTGCGGCACTCGCGAAACGCCGATGAGTAAGTACTACGAAACGAACCCGCTTCGCATAGTGGAGACGGAGGTCGAGCTGGACACGACAAACCTCAGCGACCGCCGCGTCGTCTTCTCTGGTGGCGACGCTAAGACTATGCGCGCCGTCGTGCAGATCTGGGACTTGGGCGGCAGCACCAAACACCAGGCAGGGTGGCCTGCGGTGGCGAACAAGGCGGACGGCATTATCTTTGTGTTCAATCCCGAGGTAAGGAACGGTGAAAAAGAACTGTCGTTGTGGCACAAGACCTTCGCTATCAACCAGTCGGAACTGGATGCGGCTGGCAACTTCGCCATTCGTGTGCCAGACAAACAATGCCTCGTCTTTGCACATCATTCCAGCCCCCCGGCAAACGCAGCCGGCACTGGGCTGCCGCCGATGCCGAAGGGCTTGGAAAAGATCAAAGTTTTAGAGACCTCCCTCGACTACCATAGTGACAACTTTAAGGCGGCTTTTGACAAGCTTGTAGAGGTCATCGTGATTGCGCGCATGGACGCGGAAGAGGACGAGATGCTGCAGCATGAAGGCAAAGTGAACATCTGAAGCTGTTATTGAAATACAAAAAGGGAAAAAATCAGTGGCCCCCCCGAACAAGGGAATTTGATGATGATGAGAGCTTTTACGCGTTTCACTATCGGTAGCCGTGCCAGTTGCAATCAAAGGTGCTTGTCTCCTTTCTGTATGTTCACCAGATTAAGTTTATCTTTGTAGTACTTGAACGTACAATTACGGTCTTGGCGACGCCTCTGCGCTGAGGGCAGAGACCACCATGTAAATACCTCCATCACCCCCCCCAAAAAAAAAACTATTTTGTGGGTGTTATTCTGTAAAGTGAAGAAACAGTTTTTTTTTCTCTTTTCTCTCCCTTTATTTGCTGTCGTCTTTTGTCGTTTCTTTTGTATCGACCATTCCTCCTTTTGTGCCTTTTAAAAGTGTTGATATGGTCTACACTCTTTTCTTCTTGTCGTGTTCGGGGATGTGCCGAATTGCACGAGGAGCAGAAATAAAGTGAAATCCAGAGAGCAGTAGTCTGACAATATAAAGAAAAAAAAAGAAGGGACCAGTGGAGCGAGGTACGATATTTAAAGAAGCGTGACGAAGGGAAAGGGAATAGAGCGCCAGGTTCTTGAAAATGAGGCACGTGTGAAACTGTGTGCCTGACAGTTTGGGTGTGTCAACCAGCATTTGTGGTGCGACTCACACGGTGTTAACGAGCTCTTTTACCCCTCGGACATCAGCGCTAAATGCAGAGAAGCGAAAAAAAAAAGATAAACTTTTTTCGATTGTTTTGCACATTTTTTCCTCATCAACAGATCAAGACGGAGGAAATGAACACACACTCTTACAGGGCAATAATGGTGACGTGCGACGCTGAGGCGTCTCCTCTCAGAAAAAAAGGACTTGCTTATTTATATGTGTATATGCAATATGTATGTAGAGGTGGTAGTACAAATTTGGGAAGAACGGAAAACAGGTACTATACGTATGAAAATTCGAGAATTGTTTTTTACTCAAAACGATCTTTTCATTAGCTGTTTTCCTTAACCTTCTCCTCTCTTTGTAGCCCTTTTTCTTGTCGACACTCTCTTTTCGCTTGTTCTCCACCCCTCTTCTTGCGTTTGCTAATACAAACACAACACACACACACACACACAAACACACATCACATACCACTCACACAATCCTTTTCATTTTTTTTTTGTTATCGTACATCAACTATTCGCCTAAAAACACACTTAAAATCAGCAAAACAAATTTGCAACATCGCTTTCTCCGCAGCACCTAAAAGCTGATCAAGTGAGCTCCTTTTTGTTTCTTTGACCGAGTACTTGCCCTCTGCTCTAATCCAAGTAGAAAAAAGGCTAAGAGCGGATTACAGAGAAGAGGATAAAAAGCTAAAAAACACAGTTCAAAAAAGAAAAAGAAGTATTTTAATAAGAGGATAGTGAGTTTTTGAAGCAGTCGCCTCGATCCATCTTTCGTATTTTTGTACAAGCACTGAACACACCACCCGTGCCTGTCTTCACTGCGTCCACTTATACGCCTGATACTGTTGCTTCTCCTGTGGCAACTTCTTTTTCTTTCTTGCTAGCTGTTGTTCTAGTCTTTTTCTTTCCTCTCTTTCAGTCCCCTCCCTCTTTTATCAGTCTTTTTTTTTCTTTCTCGTCTTCGGATTTTTCTTCTTAGTCTGTGTTTTCATTCAACACGACTCGTAACTTTGCTAGTGTGTACCCCTTTTCCCCTTTCTTTGCCATCTTGTTCTCCTTTTTTTTGTTGCCCTTTCCCTCTAAAAGAAATCACACCCATCTTAATTGCCCCCCTTTCCTTTCTTCTTCTCTCTCCCTTTCTGTTTTGCTTCGCCTTTTGTTTTGCGCTGAACCAAAACGTTTTTCTTGTCCAGTTGTACGAAGAAAAGAGGATAAAGGCACTCGGGCCTTTCATTTTTTTCTTGTTTGAGTCGTCTTTTCTACGGCAGCAAGAACACCTCTTTTTTTTCCTTGTCTAACCTTGCTCGCTCTACGTTCCCTTTTTTCTTATTTGGCAACGATTTTTTGACTGGGCAAGTATACGCATAAGTCAGCCTTAAAAAACGAAAGGAAAGAGCAGTCAGTTTACGTCAGTTAAATCGAGAAAAAAAAAACGATTTGCTGAGAGTACTTTACCAAAAACCTCTCGCGATTCAACGCAAGGGCAGAAAAGTGAGAGTCAAAACACACAAAAAGGGAAAGAAATTGTGTCTCGAGAACAGGTCGAGGGGGTACAAAGATAGAGAAGTCTATTACTCCTGTCTTTGCAAACAAGCAATCGCAATAATCCTTTATATGTCTTTTTTTCTAACTCTGCAGAACATAAAGGAAAGTGTGGTTGGGTCTAGGCATTTAACAACGGAAAAAAGAAAAAGCGATTAAAACGGGACTGTGGAACAGAACTACTGCGCTGATAGTCAGCTAGTGTCTTCTACATTTCGAAAGAACTTCTCTTCTGTTTCTTTTGCTCTCGAACGCCTACCACAACTAATTTCGTGCAAGATCTTCTTCGTTTCTAAATCTGAGAGTTAGCCCCCTTTTCGTCTTCTATTCACATACTTACAGACTTTCAGCTTTTTTTCTTTTTGGATTTGGTCGTCCGTTATTGATTGCTCCTCTTGTTTCTACAATATATATATATATATATGTCTATGCTCTTTTAGTTGTTTTTCCTTTTTTTATTTCTTGATTTCTTAAGAAAAAACGTCCACTGCTAGCACTAGTTAGAGTCTCGTCAAATCGTGTGTGCGTCTACACAGTATTTTCTTTTTCTTTGCTTTCTATTCAATTATTCCTCCGGGGCTGCAGTCAACGCCTTCTTCAGCGTTGCGCGCACTTGGAGTTTCAAAGTGATTCTTTGCCCGCGCTCCCAACGCAATACGAATTTCGACCAATCCTCCTTCCGCGAGCCGTAAGTATCTATTAAGTCTGTATATATATACGCATTATTTATTTATATCTCTTTTTTTTTTACTTCACAATCCTAAGACCTCCTTTGGCTCAACACACAGATTTACTACACCGCGTGATCTCAAGCTGAGAGATACTCGAAGAATCCTTCTCCTGCTGGAGTACCTGTAGGCAATCAAGTGATTGTAGGAGATACAAAAAGGAGCGTCGTTGACTTTGCTGCTCGTTCGCACAGGTTGCCTGTCATTTCCGAGGTAAAAGAGTGACTCTTGCTCGTAATTGTCTTGTTTCTTTTTCTTCCTGGCTACTGGGTGTTTCCACTGTCGCCAGCGGTTTCGACTAGGAACTGGAATAGGCGCTTCGTCAAAGGCAACAGATCGTTGAGAGACAAAAGAGGCTGAATAGCGGAATCTTACAAGGGATCAATTCTGTGTAAACTCGCTTTTTTTTTGAAAAAAAAAAAAGAAATTACAAGCAAAGGAAAGCGAAAAGTGAATTCGAAGGAGGAGGGGAAGAGATTTCTAAAGCGTTTTGAGCTCAGCAAACGTTCAAGCTCAACTTTTTTCTTCCTTTACCCATCTGTTTGCGATTGGTTAACGAGCCGTAACGCAGTCTCTTTACCCCCCTTCTGGTGTTCCGTTTTAAGTCGCGGAAGGAAAAGAAAACAAAAGAAAAACACTGAAACTAGTTGACAAAGAAAGATAGTGCACTTTACATATTGTTCCTTAACTACAGAGCTTGAACGCAACTTGAAAACCATTTTCACCGATATATATATACACACACCCTGTTGACTAGTGCTGCAACGCAGCTACCGTTTCCCTTATCTGTTTTCTCTTTTTGTTTCTGCTTTTTGAGGAAACCAAAGGGTTGCTGGTATTTAATTTTCCGTCTTGTTTTGTTGCTTTCTTTATTCGCGCCACTGTTTATCCGTTTGAGTTCATCTGCTTCGTTTGTTTCTCACTTTCGCATCTTCTCTCCCGTTTTCCCCTTCCTGTGGCAACAGCAACGAAAAGAAACTACCCCCCCAACAACAACAAGCAAAAAGAAAAAAACCAGTTTTGCTCACTTACGAACCAGTCATTTGTCTTTTCTTTTGCAATTTTTCACGTAGCTGTGTTTTGTTCACTAGCTCGTGAAGGGGAAAAACGCAGAATTCTGGAATCTGGGAAATAACAAACAAAGCAGGCAGCAACTAAGAAAAAAAAACATATTTAGCATACAGGCCGAACGCAAGCAAAAAAAAAAAATAAGAAGAACGGACTTCCTATTTATATCTAAAGCTTCACGTGTCTCCCTCAGCTTGTGATTCTGACTTTTTCTCAACTTGGTGCGAGCAGCTTTTCTTTTTCTACATTTTTTTTTTACTTTTCCTCCAGTATTACGATCAGTTGACAGCGATACCACAGTAAACTTTTTTTTTCTGTAGTGAAGATAAAGAAAGAGAAGAAACAGAGAGACCTGAATGACAACGGCGAAGAGAATTCCACGAGGACATCTACTGTTTTTTCACGGGATCGAGTTTCGGCCAGTCAGGCGATTTCTGATAATCACCTCTCCTATTGACAACTTGTCGCTTTTTTTCTTTGATAATCGACAAGAAATTTAGTTCTTGACTATGACGATTGAAGGTGCTGAGAATCCGTATTCCTGTAGTGGTTCGCTGGTCACGTTAAACGCAGGTTCCACCAGCGCTTCCATTTCCTACAAGGCGTCCTATCAGATTGAGACGACCAAGGTGATGGAGCACAACAGTATTCCACAGAATCAATCGACCGTGAGTCTGGACATCAACTTCGACTCTTGGGATAACACCGTGGATGTGGAAAACGAGGAAGACAATGAGGCGGCCTATCAGCGCACGCTGGATCAGAGCAGCAACAACATCGACGACTCGCACTACAACGTTGCAGGTAACGTAGCCGCAGAAGAACCAGAGGGTGATGACGGCTGCATCCCGTACGACTACGAATCGGAGATGGAGGAGTGCAGTCAGTACACGTTCAGCGCTGGCCCGTACAGCCCTTCCGTCACTGCAGCCCTCGCCGCAGCAGCGGCGCCGACGTCAGTATCCACATCGTCGACGGCCTCCACCGCAACACGCCCCGACACCCCTCGCGACGTTGTTGTTGAGCCGCTGCTCCGCACCCCTGTTCTGTCTTCTGCGACGCCGCTGCCAGAGCGCGATCCGCACACACCGCAATGGTGCGAGCGACAGCGCCGCGACATCGACGCCCACCACGCTGGTGAGCACTACGCGTGGCAGCAGGCAATGAAGCACTCCGCGGCTTCGTCCCCAGACCAGATGCGCTACGCCTTGCGCTCCATTGTGCGTGAGGCGTGCTGCCGTGAGCTGCAGTCGCTGCGCTCGCAGCCGGCCGTGTCGTTTGTGCGCATGGACGCTCCACTGTCGGAGAGCCATACGCGGTCGTCGATGCGGGCTTCCTGCATGCTGGCCTCTGCCACCTCGACGGCGCAGCGCAAGGCCCGTTACATCCAAGTCATCACGGAGCACTGGCGTGCATTGGAGCAGCGAGTGGAGGAGATGTTAGCCGAGACGGAGAAGGAGAGTGTGGCGACAAGCGAGAACCACCTCCGCTCCATCGCGTATGCCCTCAACGCCCTTTCTCTGTTCAGCAACGACCCCGCGCACATCATTCGGGAGCTGAACATGGCTCATGTGGAGGAGCAACGCCGCCAGCGACACGATCGCGAGGCGCAGCTGCTCGCTACTCTAGAGACGCAAGGCCGTCTCTTCATGTTGCCCACACTCTACGCAGAAGAGGTCGAGGAGCCGATTCCTGTCGTCCGCATCGAGGAGGCCCCGTTTCCGTCGGATAATAGCGGCGAGCTCACACACCCTTGGCAACTGCTGTCGCCTAGCGCCTCCATCTACTCCCTCACCTCCAGCTCGCCGCCCAGTTCGATCGGCGAGCTCTCGCCATCGCTCTCTTGTTGTACGATCCCGAGCGAGGCATGTACGCCGACGTGGCGTGACGCCAGCCACAGCCCGTTGTGGAAGGATATGCAGCCTCCGCGGCTCCCGGTGCTCGATCTTTTCATGACGGCTCCGGCGGTGGTACCATCGACCGTCGTTGCGGACAGCGACACTGGGATGCCGTACGTGATGCCGGTGGACCCAAGCTACGCCATGCATGAAATGATTCGGCAGGAAGCGCTGGCCCGCATGACACTCACTGACGCTCTTTCGTCACCGCAGCTCTCCATTGGGCAGGCAGTGCGCAATGTCGACGCGTTTGCGCCTGCGTCGATGGGCGGCCGTCTGCAACCGCTCGTGCCGGATGCTGCCGAGGACATCTCGGGCTCCTTTGTGGGGGAGGATGCTTCTGAGTGCACCGACACATTGAAGCTGACGGAGGCGGACTACCCGCTTTTAAGTTTCGACCTACGGGAGGCCTTGACGGGCACCTCCGCCGCCGCGGCGACAACAGCGACGCGCGCAACGCTGACGGACGGCTAAGCTGTTCTCCACCGCGCAAAGCATAGTTTTCGATTCTCTCCCTCTCCCCATATTATTCTTCATTAATTGTGTTTTTTCCCTTTTGAAGTGCTCATAGAATTACATTTGAGCTGATACTGGTTTGTTTTCTCTCTCAAAATGAACACTGTTGTTGGTTGTTTTCCCCACTCTTTTACCTTTTCACCTGGCTTCCCTAATCTGTAATGTCTTTCTTTTGTTACGGTTTACAAGGACATCTACGTTGAGTGCCCCCATTTTTTCTTCTTTCATATATATATATATATATATTCGTTTTTGTTTATTTATCTGATCTCTTTCCTGGGAAGAAACTGACGGAAATGAAGCGAAAGAGTGGGCGTGGCCTCCGCGAGATGTGCTCCTTGTGAATATACGATGTCTGTGAAGTAAACGCCACGAAAAACAAGCAAACAAACCAACGGGAAAGAGTCTGGAATGCCGCTGTTTGTAAAGTGTACGCAAAACAAACGAAGTAAATCGTATCTGGAACATGTTGGTTGCTGCTCTCCCTTTGCACCCTAGATCTGTGCAGGCTCTTTTTTTTTGTCCTGCTTCCAGCTCCTTGGTACCCGGCATACTGGTTCTTTTCCCGTAAGGTTACACATCTTATGTAGTAGTAGCTCCGATTTGTGCAACATTCGGTGTACTTCATACGTTACCAAATCTGGTTTGTTATTTTTGTTTTACGTAGCTTGCCGTTTCCTGACACTCGTATTCTCTCTTGTCTTTTTCTCCTTTATTGCTGTACGGACTTTCTTTTCTCTTCTTCCTCATCTCAACTTGCTCTTTTTACCCTGTTTGCTATGCGTTAATAATATATGTATATTTTGTCGTGTTTTCGATGTCTGATTCTCCCTTTTCCTACTAATTACTTTGTTTACATGATTGCATGTTGCTTTGATAATTACGAAAGTACAAACGAACGGCTGCTTTTGATCTCTCAAACATAAACGTCGCTTGGTCTGCGTTTGCAGAAGATCAAGTTGATTGTGTTGCGCGTCGCAAGTTGTCCGTGGAAAAACCAAACTATGCGAAAAGGTAGGTGCTGGTCTAGTTGTGTTCAACTTCCGGGCTGGAACGTCGCATCTTTCTTGCAGCCGATTGTGATAATACAAAGCTGTAACCTTTTCGCTGTTCCTTTTCCTCTTGAAGCACACACACACACACACACACACACGCACAAAATTATACCAGTCAAATCAGTTTTTGTTGCTCATCCATTTAATGGGACGAGGATCCGCGTTTGAAACGCCGCTGTTCTTTTTTTCAAAGACACGCAACAGTTTGTGCTTTATCATTTGTGAGGGTTTTGATTTTCCATGAGTCCAGCTCGCTCCTCCTTGCTAGCCATGAAATGCTTTGAGGACGTCGACTTGTTTTCTCCCCCTTTTTTTCCTTCTTCCTTTTAAAAACTCAAATGCGTAGTCGATGAAGGGAGAAGGCAGGGATGACTCTAACAAAGAAACGTCACGTTAAAGTAAATTCTCTTTAGCGCAGACGTGCGGCTGCTATAACTGTGTGCTGTGACGGAAAGAGCCAAAAAAAGAAAGGAAAGAAAAGAAAGGGAACAAAGTTAGGTTTTTGCTATTGCACGGTTCATCTTTGCCCCGCATTTTCTCCGAAAAAAAAAAAAGTGGATATGATCCTCTCTGTGTGACCTGCCTTTCTGTTTTTATGCTTCGTGCCCTGTCAAATTTTCCTTACCTGCTCCATTGAGTACTTTTTGCCTTTTTCTCCTTATCACTGTGCCGTCAGCTTTCTGCTCTGACCAGTGACTATTTACAGTTTCCCCGTGAGAATAATAACGAATCCTGCCTGTGTCTGTTACGTCACTTTACATTTTTTAAACTAGTCTTCCAAGAATTATTCGATACCCCCAGTGCGAGTTAAGGTGAGACTGCGCTTTTTTTTTTTAAGCTTGCGTTCTTCGTCCCTTTCTTACCTTGGCGTTTCTTTGGATCAATTTCATCTCCGTTTGATTTACCACCCTTCTGATCCTTTTATCTTCTATTTCCATTTTTCTTTGTTCATGTATTTTTTTCTCCTCCGCATTAGCTGTGCGCGCTCAAGTGAGTAGACGCACTGAACGGATGCTCACAGCCACACTTTTAGAAATTTTCTTTATTTTTGCCTTCTAAACACTCACGTTAGTAGACATTCCAGAGACACGAGAACTGCTGATCATCACGGAATACCAAAATTGCATTACTGATATCCCAGCCAAACGTGAAGAAGGAGGAGTTGAGTCAGGGTTTCATTACAAGCTGATGTGGCGCTACTAATTGTGTTTTTTTTTTTATTCTCGCCCCTTTTCTGTGTTTCCCGATGATTGCGTGGCATACACATCTTCTTGTAACTGTTTCACTGACGCATTAGGTTGTGCTTCCTTGTTTCACTCAGGGTTTGCTTTCTTCACTTTTTTCAGTGCTCTGTTCGCTTTTTTTATTTAGTGAACTTTAACTCCCACCCCCTCTATGAACAGACATATATATTGATAGGCTTTTTTTCCCCCCTTTTCCTCCTACAACTCTTCTTCTTTTAATTCCCAAGTTGCTGAACTCCGTTGACCCCCTTTGTCACGCGTTATTTATTTATTCTCTTTTTTTTTTGTTCTCTCTCTTTTCGGAAGTACGAAATACACACACACACACACACACACACACACACGCACGCACGCATACATACACATATGCGTTGTTTATCCGCGTGAACGACACGAATAGAGAGACACACAAGAAAAAAAATATTGAGTTTTGAATTCAAAAGGGAGTTAAAAAATAACATCAAAATGAGGCCATAGATGGTTTGCACAGTGCAAAAAATGACCACGTTTTTCGTTTGATCTTCATGCGTACCAGCTGACAAGCATTGTTGTAAATACTTAAAAAAAAACATTTCTTTTTGGCAGTTTGTTCCGTAGTACAATGTGTGCTCCCTCTCTGTTTCTGAATTGTTCTGTGAAGAACCAAAGGGAATTATGTGGTTGGTAAGCGCCTCTTGATTCTCCTTTTATTTGCTCTCTGTCCTCTGGCTCCTGAACTAACGTAGGGTTCACACACACACACACACACACACAACATACTCACTAAAGCATTCACACATCTCTGTATGCTTCGCGGTTGTGTGCGTATGTGGGTGTTGTTTCCCTTCTTGTGGGTCTCTACTAGTATTTGATACTCAGCTCTTTTTTTTTTTTTAATTGCCCCTCTATCACTTGCGTGCGCTTTCCCTTTTCCGCTTTATTCTCTCTTATTTACGCTTTTTTCTGTCTTTGGGGAATGATAGATGCGGTAAGCGAGTAAACTCCTCTCGAAAGACACCCTTCTTATCTCGTACAAAAAACTCAAGATAACATCCAATCAACAACAACAACAACAACAGCAAATAGAAAAAAATACAAAGTGCACATCGGCTGCCGCTACGTGAGTGTCGGTGTTGTGTAACGTAGGTACTTCAAAAGACAGACTCGATTGCATTATTGTCATCCAGCGCAGCTAGAGCAACATTAGCTTGTGAAAACCTGCTGCATTGTGGCAGAATGAAATGCCAAGAAGTAAGTGATGGCAGTGCACGGGCCTTTTCTTTCTTTTGGGTTGCCACTTTCGAACACTATTCTCGCTGGAAGAGTGGCCTTCCTAGTGGTCTCTTTGTCTTTTTTCGCTTCTTTTTTTTTTCGTTTGAAAGGTACCTTTATGCGCATCTCTGCGCGTTACGTGTATCCGTCTTTCTGTGTAAGTCCGTGTGCTCATGGAAGACGTTCTTCACACGTCTACCTAAACGCTCTCTTCTGTTTTGTTTTTTACTTGTTTCTCGTCGCCCCGCCAATCCGTGCTCTCGTTTGAAACTGGTCTTTTTTTGGCCCAGCATGGCTTTTCAGCGTTGTCAGTGCATTCTTTTCCCCCTTTTCCTGTTCTCGTTCGAAAGGTACAACGGAAAAGAGAAGAAAAAGAAAAGAACGATACGCTTCTTCACTCATTTTCGAGTTTGAGTGGGTGCGCGTGCAGTCCTTAAAAAAATAAAAAAACGATGCAGAAAGGGCACAGTTTGTTTGGTGAAAAGAAAGGAAAGATGGCTTTTTACTTGTCGACCTGCTGAGATCTTGTGTCAGCGTGAATTCGACGCGCACACCACTGGCACACCAACAACAGCAAAAAAAAAAATGCGAGCGGAAGAGTGGAAAACGGTTGAGTTGTTTTGCAAGCGTTCAGACAGTGATTTGCTCAGCTATTGGTTCCCCCTCGCAATGTGTAAAAAGAGTCAGCAGAAAAAAAAGAAGGGTCAGAGACAAGTGATTCTGGATGAGCAATTAATCGAATGTGTGCCATAGTGAGAGAGGGAGTGAATTCGAAACAACCGATCAAGAAAGCGAAACCAGAGGTTTTTTTTTTTACGAATATAAAGAGACCTAAGGGTTCTCTTTCCCACTTCGATCTTACTGTTTTAGGCGACGCTGCTCCTCCCCCCCTTTTCAATTACGCACAATTTGGGTTCCCTTGTTTTTCACTTGTTCTAGTGTTCTTGAAGCCGCCTCACTATTTCTTCAGTGGATCTTTGCGCTTTGGCGTAGCGCCACACACACCATGAGCTCTTATTGCATGTCATTGTGCTTCTCTTCATCTTTCCTCCCTTGGCTTGCTTCTCCTTCATTAATTCTCGTACTCCAAGAGAAATGACGAATTCGTACTTTCTCGCTTCCTATCTTGTGCTTTTTGCTTTTTTTCCTTCTCTCTACATCTGGTCTTTCTGGTTTTCCCACTTTACCAATTCTATGAAAGCAGGTCACGCTTTCTTTGTGTGTCTTCGTTTCTTTTCCCGGTTTTGTGGTGAGTGACGGCGTGAGAGTGTGATTGAATGCGTACTGACCCCTCATTTTGCTATTTTGTAACAGCTGGTGACGGCTCATGTGTAAAGACACGTTACCGTCCAAACCATTTAAGTAGCAAAACAAAAAACAAAAGGAATTACAACAGGCACTGACTGAAAGCAAATGGCTAGAGCTTTTGACAGAGTTTTCTGCCTGGGAATCGCCTCTCCTTGTTTTTTGTTCTGAGTCTGTGCGGGCTAAAACGGTGTTCCTCGTTGCCTGCGACTGGTTTGAACTTGGTGAGGTGCACAGCAGTTTGACAAACGTTGTGCTAATCTCTCTTTCTTTGTTCAATCAACCGCAGGTGCACGCATTCTTTTTATCAAAAGTGGCGTTCTAAAATCAAGTGTATTTACAGTCTTTGTAATAGGTCCTTCTATTGGAACTGTCTGTTACTTTCATCACTTTCAACGTTCCTCCTTCCTTCCTGACAAACTTGCTCTCTTAGTTAATCAACTTGAACATCTGACACAGTAAATTGCTGAAATGCAAGAGCAGTGAGACAGGTCACTAGAAAAAAAGAAAAAGCCCATTTGTAGAACTTTTGCTTTAGTCCGATAGGCGCAAACATTACGAAGTAAAAAAGAGAAAAAAACCTCCTGATCCGAACGACGTGAGATACGATGCCTGCGAGCCCACCAACCAGCAAAGGGCTGTCGCCGTCTGGTTTCAGCGGGTCCTCCTCCTCCTCACCTTTCCCCACACAACAGCAGGAACCGTTTACTGCCGCTACGAAGACCACCACTGCGGCCGGCAGCGAAGGCGCAAACAGCAGCGGTGCCGCGCCAGAAACGTCAGAAGCGGCTGCGGCGGCCGCCATCATCGCGAACATTGTCATTGATCCGACGAAGGACCTGTGGCAGAACATCGCGCGGAACGTGAAGGACGCAAACGTAGAGCAGACAGAGACGAACCTCGTCATCGTCGGCGCCTCTGGTAGCGGGAAGACGACACTGCTGCACCGCATTTACTCGTCCTTCCAGAGCACCTCGGCCGGCAGCGGATCGAAGAAAGTGAAGGCGACAACGGCTCTCGACTACAGCTTCGCGCGGCGGTCGGAGCGCAACGTGGCACAGGTAGCCCACTTCTGGGAAATCGCGCAGGGGACGCAGTTCTCGCAGCTGCTGGATATCGTCGTCACACCAGAGAACATTCACGCGGTTGTGGCGGCAGTGGTGGTTGACGCGAGTGAGGAGGGGCTGTCGGTAGCGTGGGAGACGGCGACGTACTGGTTGAAGCGCATTGACACCCGCGTCAGCGAAGTGGGCGAGCGGATGAGGGCAAAAGGGTCCACCACACCCGAGAAGATCATCGCCCGTGCACAGAAGACGGTAGGGTTGGGCCACCCAGACTTAAAACGTATGCGCCTCAGCGGACTCCCGACAGTGCTGGTGATCAACAAAATCGATGCATTCCGTGGTGACACGCAGCAGCTGAAGCTGCTTTGCCGCAGCATGCGCTACCTGGCCCACCTCTACGGCGCCCATGTTATCTTCACCAGCGAGCCGGAGAGCGTGAAGTGGCGCTCGCTGATGAACCACATCCTTTTTCAGGCGCCATTTGACAACAAGTATCTGCAGACAGATCCGGAGCGTGGTTGCGTGTTGTTAACAGTAGACCGCGACAGCTTTGTGGACATTGGTGACCCCAATGTCAGCCAGCTCAGCAACGGCGGCGGCAGCGGCAGCACGGGTGATACGGAGCTGGACCGCTGGAAGGCCCCGTTTGATGAGGCCTTCCCGCCGCGGAAGCTCAACGAGGAGGATAAAGTGCTGGAGGACCCGTTTATTCGTCGCCTGTACGACACCTCTGAGGGAGGTTTTGGCGAACCGGTGATTGATGCGCTGCGGAAGCAGAAGGATGAGGAGTTGGATCAGTACCGCAAGAATAATAATAGTCCAAGTGTGGGGAGGAGCGGCGGCAAGTAAGGGAGATAGTGTGGCACATGTACGTATCTCGGTGATGCAATAATCTTTCGGACTACTTCTCGGATAGGGAGTACTCCGCACGTGTATTACTTTTACAATATCGGTTGCGAAGAGAAGTGAATTACCTGACAAAGTGGAGGGTAGAAAGTCTTTTGTGTTCCCCGATTTATCTTTGGTGCAGAAGGCACGGGATGTACAAAGCGATAGAGTTTTTCAACCGGTTGTGTCGGTGTTTTCCTTTTCACTGTCGTTGTCGTGTGTTGTAGTTGTTGGGGAACACAGCATGTAGCCGTAAAACTACTCATATTAAGGGCTTCGATGGTGAGGTACGCTAATGCGTTAAATCGCTGTACACGTTGCAGCACCATGCAACTTTTTCTGCCGGACAACGCCGCGCGTACGCATGACTAAGAATTCTGACTTCGCCCTTTCATTTGCTTCTCCTTCAGGTCGGTATACTGCCTGTGATAAGAAGGCACATTGCACTGCATAGAAGAAGAAAAAAAGGCAGGATGTCATACGGCGGTATCTTGGACTCAGACGAACAGTTGCACTGCCTGCTCGTTGCACAGCTTTACCCACGCCCTGTGGTAGCATTTTAATCTCCGTCCTACCTTCGACTTTGTCATCTATCTCCCTTTCTCCTTTCGTTTTCTATTCCGCTTTACAACTGCTTTGCTTTAATTTGTACTAGGGGCAGATGGTTTTCTCTTTATCCGTGGCCGGTTAAACAAACCTTCTCCGTACAAGAGCGAAATCGCGCGCCCTGACTCCTCAAATATCCATTGTACCGCACCCATGCCTCCAGTTGAACTACACTCTATCGACTCTTTCTGCGCGTGGCTCGATGGCGCCTTTATTGCAACCCTTCCGTTCGGCTTATCGGCGCGTCTGAGGCCACTCCTGACATCACGCGGTGCCACACCTTCTGGGAGTATCATTCTAGTGCGTCCGCACGCGGGACACGTATTACTTTCTCTGATACAAGAGTACAAAGCTGGAACAACCTCAGATACGGCAAAGCGCAACGCTGCTACTTCGGCTGCCAGTGTAAAGGGGAAATCTACCCAGCGCAATTCCGTTAAGAGTCCAGCAGCGGCTTTAATCTACGGCCAAGAGCTTTTCGACTTCACTCCTGCGATGAAATTTACAACTTCCGTTTCCTCTTCATGTATCAACACAGACCAGCGGTCGTACCCGTCCATACTACAGACGCTGCTGCAGCTCACACGCAGCGATGGGATGTGGGGTAGTGTGTCGTTATCGTCTTGCTTTTCTTTCACCTCCGCTGGTTTCGGCTCGCCGGCAGTGGACGGTGTCGGACGTAAGCTGTGCCTCTACGCCGCTCTCCTCCGCCATTGCGCACAGTGGTGGAAGCCGACATGCAAAGGCGGTGTTGACGAAGCTTCTCTGCGACCTCAACTTCACTCTTTGGAAGGTCGATCGTCACGCCCATTTCTTTTCTTCGAGAGCGCCGTGGTGACCGTGCCGCTGTCACGTGAGTATGGGTCGTCTGATTACAACGCGCAGCGGTCCCTTCTGCGTGTGTTGCGTCGACTGAGTCAGCGCGGTGGGTGGTGCTTGCGCAAGACCACACCGCAGCTCGTCGATAAACCAAAAGAGAATTGGAACGATTGGCTCGATTATGTGGTGCAGCAGGCCGTTCAATGCGATCTGCACCCCTCGGGTGACTATAGCAATCTTGTGCAAATGGACTCATCTACTTCGCCATGGTCTTCTTTTGTTAAATCCACAGGCGAAGTACAGGTGCCAGACACAGAACTGGTGTTTTCTGAAGCTGTTGTATCAATAAATGTAGTGCGGGCGGTACTGTGGCACGTCCTTGCTACTGAGGTGGACGGCGACGTACTTGCGCTTTTGTGTTGTCTTGCAACAGAGTTTGTGTGCGGTGCTTCTGCAGCAGTAGCGAAACGGGAAAAACAGCAAAGCGAGTGTGAAGGGACAAGCAATACTCAGCGAGAGAGGTATGTGCCCTTGTCTCAAGTACAATTCGCGCTGCGTCGTCTCGTTCGTGAGCCTGCATACGCTTTTGCCTGTTGCCCTTCAGCCGGTGCTGACGTTTCGGATGATGGGCCTTCGTCGTCTGCACCGCAGTCACTGGTGACGGGTCCACTCGCACTTTCCCGTCTTCTCTCACCCGACGTTTTCTTGGCGCCGTTTTCAACAGAGCACGCGACGTTCTCAACAGTGTCGCCGCGCTTTTTTCTGCATGGGGCTCGTATCTTTCACGCCGATGACGTTGTACGACGTGCGCCGCTGCGTGTCCTGCTCCTACGTGTCGACCCGGAAGGCAGTTGGCTACCCACGCCGGAGGAATTGGCGAGCCAGCGCAGCTTTCACACATCGTATCAGAGGCAGTTTAAAGGAGACGATGGAGGTAATGCGTTACGTAGTTTAAAAGAGGATGATGACGAATCCGAAGCTGACACAGAGCATTTTACACTGTTTAAGGAGCGATTTGTCGGCAGGAGCGACCTTGCCAGTCACACTTTGATGTCTCCCACGGCTACTGGTTCAGTTTCATCTATTAACCGCAGTGACGGCCACTTCCCTGTCGAGGATGTGGCAGTGTCACTTCTCACTGCACGTGTGTTGCAACAGCCACCTTTTAATCAAATTGCAGCGAAAGCCAATGTGAGAGATCAACACATTTGGAGCGCCACTGTGCGTCTCTATGTCAGTGCGCTCGTGTGTGGTGTACGTGTGATTGTCACGCCGGAAAAGCTTCCTGCACTCACCAAGTCCTTCGGCTACCGACACCTTCGACAACTGCATCGAACCTTCTGCGACCTGAAAAGTTCCTGGGACGGAAGTGAAGGGACGTGCGCAAACGGAATGAGTATCGATGACGGCTGCGACGCAGCTCTTCTACATTCTGTACGTGCACTTCTAGTTTCGGCCTGTGCTCGTGAGCCGCCGGTGGCCATCTACCTTGTCGACCAAATTGAGCTTCGTGCTTTTGAACGTCTGCAAGAAAAGGCCAGTCGACACGCAGCGGTCGACAATGTGAGGGTGTCACGGCACCCTCTGCTGCCTGTCGTGCTCTGCCGAGATGTCTTACGCCATTCCGCATTAAGCCATGAAAGGCTCAGCACCACATCGGCGATAACAAAGCACACAGACGTTGCAAGCCTGCAATCCTTTAATGCCGGGACTTTGCAGGGCGTTTTTCACGTTTCGCACTGCTGCGTTCTCGATGAAGAAGTCGTCTGCCGCACGTGGGCCCGATTTCCGACAAATTCGGATGCTGATACGATTATGGAGGCGTGTGCTGGCGCCGAGCAGGTGTTTCTGCCGAACCGACACAATGTATTTCTCGCTGCCTTCGCACCTCCATGTGTCACTTCTGTCGAAATCGGAGATAAGGAAAAAGGCTTCAGAGCAGAAGAGAATGATGTTTTGCAGGACGATTCGCCGCACCGTTGGCCTTCCATCCTTCTGGTAGCACCCACCCACGTCCATGCGGTGCATTACATCGGCCTGCTTCGCAAGGCGGCATTCGCATTACTGGACGCGTTACCTGTTTCTCACGCGACCGATTCTAACAACGGAGCACCACAAGTAGGCGAACAGTTGCATGGGGTGGTACGTGGAGGTGGTGCTTTTTACATCGGCATAGCTAAACAACTGCGACTGTTGCTACAGCATTTGCAGAGTGCGGTCTCAACTGCAACTCCATCAACACGGTTTCCCTCGCTTTATCATGATAGCGGCCCTTCCATCCAATTTTTGGAGTCGGAGATGCCGGCACGCGATCGTCCGTGGGTGTGCTATGTATTGTATCTGCTAGCAGAAGCCTGTGCAGCTGTGGCTACAAAACACGCAGAGCCGCTGATGGCGCATACTGCATGCAACGTTGCTTCATGTACACCAACGCGTGGACCACGTGCACTGCGCCAGCTGTGGCTGGAAGTGCTGCGGGAGACAGTGGAGTCACCATCTTCTTTTTCTTTCGAGTCTACTTGTGCAAGTGCAACAAGGTCTAACTTGCCCACCTTACATGTTCAGCATACTGACATGTTCGGGACTCTTGCGCAGACCACTCATCCCGGTTTATCAACAAGCTGTCCTGAGAAGCCGCAGGAGGAAAAATTGTCTACACCGTATGAGGCGGCCATGCGTTTATTTGCCGGGAGACAAGTTTTAAAGGAAGCTCACGTCATTTACGAGACCATGCAGCACAGTGGGCTTCCGTTTTTCGAACCGCTGGGCACCAACGTGCGCGCCGTTCGGGAGTCACTTTATCTCCTCTTACTCACACTCTCCGCTTCTATGTAAAATGTAACTAGAAAGGGGTTTTAGCGTTTCAACAGTAGCGGACCGAAAACAAGCAGCAAACAACTCAGCTAAAGGCGATATGTAATGAACGACAAAATAGATTTTAACGTAAAGCCAAATACGGTATTTGCACCTAAACCACGAGTATACAAGGCCTGTTCCCTCGAATCGTGCTACATGCCCTACCGCGGCCAGCAATGTTATGGCCCTCACAGCGCTTTCTGCAACTCTGTGTCATTCATTTTCCTGCTGCCTTCTTCCTCTCACCTCTTTTCTTCCTCAGTGTTCTTACTATCTGCTCTAACACGCCTCGTCGCAAAGTAGTAATTCAGCAGCCTTGACGCACGTCAGCTTGCACAGGGACAGTGCTGAGGTTTTGTTCCTCCACATTTCTGCGGGTGTTTTCCCAGACTCACCTCTCAGCTGCCTACACATAAATATATAAATATATAGCTCCATGTGAGAGTGTGCTGGAAGCAAGCCTCAAAAAGCACGTGACCCACCGAAACACTTTGTCGTGTTTTAAGAGTACAAGTAGCATTTTTCTTTCCTTTTATTATTATTTTAAGGCGTAGTGTGCGCCAACGGGACCGCATCTACAGAAGTTAGTACCATATTTCGTTATCTCACCCTTGCTATTCTCTTCCACTAAGACTGACAAGGCCTCTGTGTTTTCCTCCTTTTTATAGCTTATCTTCTGTTGTATTGGTCGGTTTTCTAACGTTTGAACCCTAAAGATATATATATATATATATATTTTTCTTTGGAATTGCTTAAGTTGTTTTTGTTTGACGAACGTCTGCTTTTTCCCCTTCTTCTTCCCGTTCTCCTCCCCCTTTTTTTTGTTTCCCTTTTCCTATCTCACTGCTGCGTGGTTTAGATCAGCTGCTGCGTTGTGCACGTTCGCGGTCTATTTACATATATGCGTCTTTTCTTGTTTCATCCTTCGACTCAGTACCTTATACTCATCTTTCTGGACGTTTTGTTGTGCGTCCCCTTGATGCGTTCTTCCCCCTGTTGAGACCTTTGTCTTTTCGTAAATAACAAATCAGCTTTAAAGGTTCTATAAGCAAAGAAGAGAAAAGGCGCAATACAGCTAAGCGAAACTAGTTGAGGTGTCTTTCTGGCATTCTTTCGTTGTCATTAAGACCGTTGAAATTTCACTAATCCAAGCGTTACTTAGAACGCAGCAGACACATCTGAGCAAACAAACACATAAAGACAGACTGACAGCAACTGCAACACCCTAGTTATCCTAATGGAGGCCTATGAAACTCTCGGTATCCTTGGTGAGGGAACCTACGGCGTTGTAACGAAGGCGCGCCACCGCGCCACCGGCAAGCTCGTTGCCATCAAGCGCTTCAAGCAGACAGACGCGGACGACCACGTACGCAAGACGTCGACCCGTGAAGTGCGCATGCTGCAGCAGCTCAAGCACCCCAATGTGGTTCGCCTCGAGGACGTCTTCCGGCGGGAGGGCAAGCTCTACATCGTCTTGGAGTACATCGACAACACGATTTTGCAGGTGCTCGAAAGCACCACCCGCGGCATCCCGCCGCGCGATCTCCGCCGCTACACCTACCAGCTCCTGCGCGGTCTGGAGTTCTGCCACGCTCACAACATTATCCATCGCGATATCAAACCGGAGAATGTGCTGATTGACCAGTCTGGCATGCTGAAGCTCTGCGACTTTGGGTTTGCTCGGCAGATTACGGGTAAGGGGAAGTACACAGATTACGTCGCTACACGGTGGTACCGCGCGCCGGAGCTTCTGGTCGGCGACGTCTCCTACGGGAAACCGGTTGACGTGTGGGCGCTGGGTTGCGTGTTTGCCGAGCTCTCGGACGGGCAGCCGCTGTTCCCTGGCGAGTCTGACTTAGACCAGCTGTGCCTCATCACTCAAACATGCGGTCCCGTACCGGATCGCATGGTGTCCATCTTTGAGCACAACCCCCTCTACCGCAATGTCAGCTACCCGCACACCGGTATCGTCTACACGCTGCAGGAACGCTACCACCGCCAGTCGGAGGACTGGTTAGAGTTTTTGTACTCCTGCCTGCACCCCGACCCGGCGAAGCGGCTGACCTGCACGGAGTTGATGTCGCTGCCATACTTCACGCAGGACGGGTTTCGCGAGCGGTACGAACAGGAGCTGCGGGCCATGTCAGGCCTGCCGCTGCTGCGCGCAAACCCGACGGCTTCGGCCCCATCACCCACGCGGCGCACCGTGGGCGATACAGTATCCGGTTCGAAGAACACGCTCGATGCGGCGGCGCTGGGGGCAAACGCCACTACTCCCGCCACAACCATCGCAACTGCACCACCTACCGTAGACCCCGCACTGCCGATATCAAACAAGAAGCACCAGCTCCTAGGGCAGAAGGGTGACGCTAGCAAGTATAAGAATAGCGTGGAGGCGGGCAAGTCAAAGGTGAGCGAGAACGATAATAGCTTTCTACCGTCGGTGCTGCTGCCCACCTCGGTGCTGTCTGAAGGATCGGTGCAGTTGCCGATGATTTCGAACCAGAGCACCGAGAAGACGATGGCTGGGGCTGTCGGGGCTGCGGCGGCACTGGCCATAGCGATGCAAGAGGAGGTAGCCAAAACGCCCTCCATGCTCCGTCGGTATGGTGCTCAGGCACCAGCAGAGGCTGTTGTTTCGCCTAGTTCCAACTCTTGCACTTTAGTGACGTCGATGTCACTGAGAAGCAGTAGGCAGCCGCGCACCGAGGCATTCTCACATTCGTTCAGCACAGGGTTGTCGTCGCGGGGCACCTCGGTGTCTTCGTTGGCCGTCAGCCCGGTAAAGAACACAGACAGC
The DNA here is from genome assembly GCA_900240875.1 of Crithidia expoeki. Classification (NCBI taxonomy): domain Eukaryota; phylum Euglenozoa; class Kinetoplastea; order Trypanosomatida; family Trypanosomatidae; genus Crithidia; species Crithidia expoeki. The sequence goes on from OESE01000220.1 coordinate 1,145,907, forward strand.
ACTGCTATTGGCACCACCTACCCCGAATCGAGCCGGTGTCTCAGCAACGTGACAGACAACGCGGACGGCAGCGCTGACAGCAGGCGACCACCTGGCGCAGTGGTGCCAAACGCGAGAAACAAAAAGGAAGCCGCCGCCGCCTCCGTTGCTGCTGCTGGCGTAAGCGGAACACGAGGTGGCGAATCAAGGTGCACGTCGCGCTCATCTTTCTCGAACACCAGCCGACGTTCTTCCTCCCTGCGAAGTGAGCGTAGCGAAACGAAGTTGGGCCTCTCTCCCGTCCATACTTCTTCTTCTGCGATTTCCTTTCCCAGCAACATCACGGATGCCATTCTGAAAGCTGCCGCGGGACAGCAGCAGCAACAGCCGTACTTGACACCACTGACGCATCGGCTGCCCGACTTGACCTCACCGAAGCTGCATCTTTCAACGCACGACAAACGTGGCAGCGTGGATACGGAGGACATCCCGAAGCCGCCGTCGCAGCCGCCGTACCCGCCCTCGCCCACCTCTTTCAACGGTTCCGCTGCCAGTCAAGCCTCGCTGAACCCGCTGGCTGTTCCGCTATCCCGCGAGCGCGTTGGCAATGTCAATGGAAATGGTATACATGGCGTTGCGAAGGCGCGTCGTAGCGGTCCGTATGACGCCGGTGACACCCCGCATACCTATGCCAAAAAGAAGCTGGCGAAGCGCAAGAAGGGCAGCCTGGCGCGGCGTGGCAGTCGCAGCTCCAGCAGTCGCAGCACGTCGCACTGCAGCCAGCAGGGGCAATTTTTGGAGGCCCTGCGCGCTCGCGGCGTGCACGGCTACGCGGGCCACCAGGATGGCAAACAAGGGTCTGCCTCGGTGAGCGCGCTTAAGCTGTTGACGTTGCGGACGTCGTTGCAGCATCTGCCGGACACCTCGTTGCGGTCGCAGGACTTGCACACGGAGGAGGCACTCAGCCGACTACTCGACGAGGAGCGGGCCAATCGGATGCACGGTATGACTGCCAGCCAGCAGGACACGTTGAGCATGACCGCGAATAATAAGCGCAGCGTAGAACAGCGAGGGTCTATGCCACACAAGGAGCGTCGTTCGAAGCCGCTGCACGCGCCACCCAACCCATCACCACACCAAAGAGACAGTCATGCCCGTTCTCAGTTGCAACAACAACCACAGTCACTCGACACAGTGCTGCAGCCGGTGGGCACGGATGTGGCGCAGCGAGTCTCAGCGACGCTACGGGCTCTTTCTGCTCTCCGTGACAGTACTGTCTCGAACAAGTCCCCATGCGACACTAACGGTGTTGGTGATGCAGTCGGCAGTCTGCCTGACAAATACTCTTCGTTCAACCGCCACAGACTAGGTGCCGATAACACAGTGTCGCTGCCGCTAAAGAAGAAAACAAGTGAGAGCAGCGGCGTGTCGCAAACAGAGAAATCAACTTCGAGTAGGTCACGTAAGCCGCTCAGTGTGTCCACGTCACATAGCGCCCGTCTCTCGCTAGACGAGGGGGATAGTACCATATTGAACAGCAATAAAACTAACACGAACACTCTGCATGTACACGCTGCAAATACCTTAGAATCTTTGCCTTCTAGCCAGTACGGCGGCTTTTCCGTGCATTACCGGCGAACCTCCAACACGGGCAGCAACGGCGGCGTGCAACCGCCACTCCCGCAGCAGTCGTCAACGAAGAAGTCAAGCAAGAATTGCAGTCCCATCAGCCAGGACGTGAGCAACGTTTGCGGGGGCAGTGGCGTCATCCCGCATCCTGGCGGGCACCAAGTAGGACACCCACCCTCGTTTCCTCCTTCGACAACTGCGGCCACGACGGAGAAGTCCACGCCGCGGCGACGCGAGAATAGCAGGAGCAATAAGAAGATGCTGCCTCTGACGTACAATGCCGCAACCGCGACGGCAACCCATATGTAGGAAGGAAAAAAAAATAGGAGGGAGGTTGGAAAGTTCAAGAAGAAATGTACTTAGCTTTTGGTTCTTTTGCTTTCGTGAAGGGACGTCAGATTCTTTTTTTTGTCTTGTAAGGAGAGGCTTGTGGCCGCTTTTCTGTTGTGAAGGCACCACACAGACAACCGCAAACTGCGTGGCTGGCCGTAGTGGAACTGAAGTTGCTTAATTTGCTGAACTGGAACCTTTTTTTTTTTGATTTGACTGGAATACATCGCGTTTTCTCTTTTCTCGTTGCAGTTAAACTGTTTGCCTTTCTCCCTCTTTCTGCTTCTCTATTGCTTTCAATTGTTCTTTTGTTTTCACTGCACCCATCTGCATTTTTTTTTTTTTGGGATTTTGTTAAGCCAGGGGATTTTTGCTTTTTAGCACGAAGAGTCACTTTCGGTTGTCCCTTTGTTTGTTCACGTGCTTCGCAACAGAACTTCGGATATCACTTCCAATAGCCCTTTGCTCTCCTTTCTCCACCTGTAGTACTCGGTTTTTCTTTTTTTTTCCTTTTCTTGCTGTCGCGAATTCTTGAATGGAGAGTCCGAACCTTTTGGGTGTATATATATATATATATATATATATATATATATAGATGCTGGTTTTTCCTACAACTTTTAAATTGACCTGGTCCAATGCGTCTCCTTTATCATTATTGTTGTTATTGTTTTGTCATGCGTGCGTTTTGCTGTTTTGCATCATGGCACCCAAATGTATCATCAATTGCCGAGGTTTTCAGGTTTGCCCTCCCTCGGCTGCTTTTCAACCTTACGGTGAACTTGGCGGCGGGATTGAGTACCAGTCATGTTACCTTTCTTTCTTTTTTTTTTTTTAACTTTTGAGGTGGCCTCCAATCAGGTCTCAATGCAGGAGATTGTGACCTTGTTTTGAATGTTCACTCAGCTTTTCGTTTGACTTTTACAGGTTTTTTTTTTCTCTATCGTGTCTTTAAGTGCGGCAAAGAAACTTGGAAAAATAAGAACGATTGCTTTTGACTTACCTGTGTATTTTCCTCAACATGTATTAATTATAAGATCTTCCCTACCGTGGCGTTTACAGGCACTTCGACTCACTAGGCCCTTAGAGTGAGAAAAGTCCCAGAGTGAGTTGAGTTGAGGCGAAGTGAAGTTGGGTTCTATTATCCTTTCTATTGCCTTTCCGCGTATCATAATTAGGCGTTTGTTGTCCTTTATGATTTTTTTTTTTTGGCATTTATGTGCATATGCAGAACTAAAAAAACAAAGTACTCACTTAAATAAAGGCTGTGCGAAAGGAAACTTTAGCGAAAAGACAAAGCAGTAGCGGAGTGAAGAGCTAGCAACGGAAGCATCCTATTGGTCCTCTTCGAAAGGTACCTTTACTGTTTGCGTTTAAGTGCGTCTTCGTGTGCCAGCATCTTCCGCTGTTGTAGTGCCTTTCCTAAGGGCGTTCCCATGAAAAGTGAGGTAGTGCGGGGGATGTTAACAAAATACAGTGTGTCTCAGCTGGCATAGAGAATGGCTATATTGTATTCAGTTTAAACCGAACGGAGTACTTACCAACGCCAGTTTTCTGGTTATGGGGAAAGGTTTTACGCTTGTCTCGCTGCAGCAATCGACGCGTTTTCTCGCTTCCTTGTTTTCATTCTCCTCACACCGCTCTGTGCTTTCTTTTTTTTTTCACTTCATTTGACTTGTTTGCAAACAAACAATTGACACTTTTGTCGAGTAGAATTAGTGCGCTCTTTTGCTTCATCGCACCAATTATCTTAACCATAATCTATAGGCTACCGCTTGCTCTGTTCCCTTTCAGACGTCACACCTATCACTCAAAAGACTTCCCCTTTTTCCTTTAAATCTTACCCGGTGCAGTTTCACTTGTCTTGCAGGAAGTAACAACGCAAGACCGACAAAACACCAATCAAAGAAAAATCCTTATCATTCTACACACTGTTGATTTTATCAATTCCAAAAAAAAAAGAAAAAATGCGTATAGTCATTTGCGACACCCCCGATAAGGTTGCGACGTACACGTCGGAGTATGTGATCAAGGCGATCAACGACTTCAAGCCCACAGCGGACCGTCCCTTCGTGTTGGGCCTCCCCACCGGTGGCACACCCCTGAAGACCTACCAGAAACTTATTGTGGCCTTCCGCGAGGGTCGCGTCTCCTTCAAGGATGTCGTTACCTTCAACATGGACGAGTACGTCGGCCTGCCGCAGGACCACCCCGAGAGCTACCACTACTTCATGAAGCACAACTTCTTCGATTACATCGACATCCCGGAGCAGAACCGCCACATCCTGAACGGCAACGCGCCCGACCTGATCGAGGAGTGCCGACAGTACGAGGAAAAGATTAAGGCTGTCGGTGGCATCCACCTTTTCCTTGCTGGCATTGGCACGGACGGCCACATTGCTTTCAACGAGCCTGGCAGCAGCCTCTACAGCCAGACTCGCGTGAAGAGCCTGAACAAGGAGACAATCGAGAGCAACGCGCGCTTCTTCAACAACGACCCGTCGCGGGTGCCGACGATGGCGCTGACAGTGGGTCTGCGCACTATAATGGAGGCGAAGGTGGTCCTCATGATCGCGACAGGTGCTGCCAAGGCACTTGCAGTGGCCAAGTGCGTTGAGGGAAGCGTCACGCACATGTGCACGGCGACAATGCTGCAGATGCACCCTGCCGCGGTGCTCTGCCTCGATGATGACGCTACGCTGGAGCTGAAAGTGCGCACAGCGCGCTACTTTAAGGACCTGCTGAAGTCGGAAAAGAATCTGGAGGAGCGGCAGGCAAACGTGAAGCGCCTGAACGCCAAGCTATAGAGAGAGGAGGCAGCTGCATTTACGGTGTGAAAGAGGCAAACATCAGTTAAAACGTGAAAGAAGAGTGCAGAAGCCGCATGCGGATATGCTAACCTTCGCTTCACTTCTCTTTTCTTTTTTTTTTATTCTTCCCGTTTGCCAAGGGTCACGTTTTACCACATCTGCGCTTTTTCTTATTTTAATAATTGTTCAATGCCGAGAAAGCACATTTTGTTTATTTTTGAGGGTTCTCTTTGTTTTGAATTTATTTTATTTATTGTTTATTGTTTGGAAGAGGCAGTTTTGGTGTTTCTGTTTCGATATCGGTGAAGGATGAAAGTAGCCTTGCCTTATTAAGCAAGCGGCGTTAACGGTAAAACTGTATCGTCTGTTTCTCACTCATCTGATCTCGTGACCCCTGCCTACATACAGAAGTAGTCAAAAGCTCTGTTTTTTCTTTCTCGTCGATCCTCTTTTTTTTTTTTTAGCGTAAAAAGAAAAAAAAAACGAACGAGCGAACGGTTGATCTACAAAACGCAAAGCATTTTTTTTTTAATCGTTATGCAGGGCAGGCATCGGCACTTGCAGGATTGCAAGTGAACAAGGGGAATGAAGGGGCGGTAGGAAAAGGCGATGTAAGAGCAACACCTCAACTACTGGATATCTTTGAGCACTCAAATTATCTGTTTTAACGCAACAGTCGAGTTGAAGATCGAAGTAGTTAATTAAAGTCCGTTGCACTTTGCACTTTTCCCGTGTTGCTCTTTTTTTTCTCTCAAGGTTTGTCTGCCCTCTTGTTCATGTGCTGACTTCTCCTTTCCTCTTTACCAAAAAGGGTAGGCGTGTCTGAGTAATTAAAAAAAAATAAAGCGCAAAATCGACAACAAAAATAAATGCCGCTTTCTAAACAGAAAAAATAAAAGAAATAATTGCGGATCTACAAATGTTTTATGAGCACAATGAATTTGCGCGGATGCCAGAGAAAATTAAAAAAAAAGATCAATTAAGTTTAATTTAGAACCGTCCGAATTCACTCTTACCAGGAGGTGGTGGAAATGGCGCGTTTAGAACGCAAGAAAAAAAAATATATATATATATATATTTTTTTTTATCACTTTCCTTTTGTTCAAAGGAACCTGTACGAGTGGTAGAGTCCACAACACACAGAACGGATTCGCCTGCTGCGTGTTTTGCGTTCTCAGAACTGGGGCAACGGTGGTACTTCTCTCGACTGGAAAAAAAACAAAAACGAAGAAGGAGAAGGCGTTGATGGGCCGATTGCGTTACGTAGTCAGCGTTAGCGTGCAACAACCTTCCTCACCACTCATAATAGCTTCGTCTTTGTATTTTTTTACTCTCCCTCTGCTTTTTTCTTTTTTTATCCGCTATGGGATGTCCAACTGAACAAAATGCAAACTGCGAAGCGTTCACTGTAACGTTGCTTTACACCGGCACCTCAGCAACAAAACTAAAGGAGCAACATCTACAAAATTACAGGCGCTTAACACTTCTTTTTGTCGCTTTCCCAGCGAATGCACATGAGCATCAGAGAGCCACATTACTTACAAGCACATAACTGACTTTGCGCCTTTTGAGCTTCTCAGGGTATATATATATATATATATATATATATTTGTAGATGTGTGTATATGAGTTCTTATGTGCGTTTGAGGTGAGGGAAGCAAGCAACGGAGTCACTTCTTCCCTTCTCGGCGAACAGACGGACGCTGGCCAAGCTGTGTTGCCGTTGGAGAGTGTGCCGGTGACATTTACTAATCCCGCAGTGGCCCTGCCTAGGAATCAAACCAACTTTTCCAAATTGAGTATTCCGAAGGTACCAACCGTGATACTTACACTTCAAGTCCGAGGAGCTTCCCCACGTCACTGCCACCGCGTGTGCCGCATGACGTAAACGCGGAGTTCCTTTGCGAGGTAAGCAGCAACGCCATCCGCACTCACGGGCGGTGCCGTTGACGAAACGAACACGGCCATGACTGGGACAAGTCCTTTGAGCCACTACACAGCAGCAGTCGCATCTCCCTTTACAAAGTCTTGCACACTAGCACCAGCAGCAGCGGAAACGGCAGACCAACCAGTATTATCGACCTCTATTCGCTGACACTTGTCCAACTGCATGTTTACTCCTGATGTATCGCTGTGAATGCGTTGAGGTGGGAGAGACACGAACAGTGGAGTTTCTTAGATAATGATGACGGCAACAAAAATGTGGCAACAAATGAAGATACGAATGATCATAGGGAAATTATTTTAAACAACGCGCGTCAGCAAACGCCAGGACGTGGATGACGAAACAAGTTGTATCTGGTCAACACAGCACTGAAACTTGACGGATATGAGCAGACAGCTCTACTAAAAGATTACGCGGTGTTTATTCGTGCGAACGCTATAGCTGCAGCTGCGTCACTGCCTTCATGACAGCAGCAGCGGCAACAATGTCAGCGCTGCGAGCTGCGTTGGTGGTGATAGCGTGTGCGCCGACATGCGGGCCGGCGCGCGGGTTGGTTTCTCTTTCTGAGCGTTTATTTTGGTGCAGATAGTGGCTACTTTGGCTATAACAGGTGTTCTAGTGACGTTTTGTGCTTTCTACTCAGCCGTGTTTCTGCGCTTGTACCTATGGGATGTGGCGTCCTGTAGCTACGGGGCTGGCATTTCAGCGGTTTCCCTCGCTATCTTTTTTTTGTTCTGCCTGCGCAAGAGGGCATTTTTGTGCGTCATGGACGGTGTGACAATGCTAATGCTACTTCTTTTGGTGCTGCTTGCCATCTTTGTAAAATTCATCTGGCTCTTGTGGGTTGTGCGGGACGTTCACACCAACAACAGAATCAGCAACAGCGGTGGAATGCGCCACGTATACGCAGCGTTGGAGTCGGTGCTGGAAACACACCAACGTGCCGCAGAAGGTGGGGTGACAGGTGCAAGTGCCTTGTGTCTTCCAATGCGCGTATCGGTGCTCTGGACTTCGTTACTGGTGTTGCAACGCTGCAGCGCGTCTCGCTACGTCTGAGCCGTTTCATTCGTCCTCGTACAGTAGTGCTCAAATCAGCAGTGATGGAAACGGAAGAGGAACCGTTGTTGTCTTTGTGTTCCGTCTGCGCGGAGTGTGTGCGCCCTGTTCGTTAAAGCGGGTCCAACAGCGCAGTGAGCGCCAGTAGCATCGACAACGAAGTCGTTGATTGGAACGCCGATGCACCGGCTATGTGCGCGGTGGTGCTGTTGATCCCTTCCGCGCTGCGCATTGTCGTTCCCTACGCCAGCCTGAATCTTGTCGCGCTGTGTTTTGCCATTAGGGCGGTGAAGCAACAACACGGTGCAGCGTCTGTGGCGCAGCGAGCAGCGTTACTTGAAAGAGGTATCGTTGCAGGTCATTTTATTGTTGCTTCCACACCTCTGTTTTTCTTTTGTTTTCAGTTTTCTGCTTACCGTGAAGTTTTGTTGCATCCCTCTTACACCTCGATTGAATGATCGGAGTGTTGACCATTCTCGCGTACTAACAAAAATCGACTGTTGCCCAACTTCATAATTAACAATGCGTTTGCGCCCGCGTCGATTGGCAAAACACTTTTCGCTCACCGCGACGCCGTGAGGTACGTTCTTTCCAGTTCCCTTTGTTTACCGTTAAAGAAAAAGTACATTGGATATTCACTTCAGAGTTTTTCCTTCTTCCAACGAAATCACGCCTTTCCATCTTTCTTTTTTTGCCTGTTTGTATCGTTCTTCTTCGATTCGGTTTGCGTTCAACTTTTCTCACCTCTGCTCCCTTCATCATCACTATTTGTTTTCTCATACGTGCGTAGTCCAACCGTACGTGCATCACATTATTTATTTTTGTTTTTTCCCCCTTTCAACTGCAGCCTTTGTTTTCTTTTTTGTTCAGGATTTAAACTCTCACGCGCCGTTTTCCTTCAACGCAAAATGCAACCGAAGCAGAAGGCAGCCCTTGGCATTAACGGCACCCGCACAAGCGGTATCGCCGTCCGCCGCGAGAACGTGACGGCTGCGATGGCCGTCGCCAACGTCGTCAAGTCCTCCCTTGGCCCCATCGGTCTGGACAAAATGCTGGTGGACGACGTCGGCGACGTTGTCGTCACGAACGACGGCGCGACGATTCTGAAGAGCCTCGACGTTGAGCATCCGGCGGCCCGCCTGCTGGTTGACCTCGCGCAGCTTCAAGACAAGGAAATTGGCGACGGCACAACGTCGGTCGTCATCATTGCCGCCGAGCTGCTGAAGCGCGCACAGGATCTCGTGAGCCAGGGCATCCACGCCACCAGCATTATCGCCGGTTACAAGCTGGCCATGCGCGAGGCGCTGCGGTACATGAACGAGAACTTGTGCTGCTCTGTCGACAGTCTCGGCAAAGACGTGCTACTGAATGTTGCCCGCACCTCGATGTCCAGCAAGATTCTCAGCAACGATGCAGAGCTCTTCTCGAAAATTGTTGTGGACGCAATTATGTCGGTCAAGACTGTCAACGACTTCGGTGATGTTGTGTACCCGCGCAAGGCAGTCTCCATCCTCCTGCAGCACGGCAAGAGTCTGCACGAGTCCCGCCTGGTGCAGGGCTTCGCGATGAACCTCTCACGTGCGGCGCAGGGTATGCCGACCTCCGTGAAGGACGCCAAGATAGCCCTCATCGACTTCGACCTGCGCGCCGTGAAGATGAAGTTGGGCATCAACATCACCATCACTGATCCGTCCAAGGCCGAGGCGATCCGCCAGCGCGAGCTTGACATCACGAAGGAGCGCATCCAGAAGATGATCGCGGCGGGCGCCAACGTCATCTTGACCACTTGGGGTATCGAGGACAGCATGATGAAGTACATGGTCGATAACAACGTTCTGGGTGTGCGCCGCGTGAAGAAAGACGATATCCGCCGCATCGCCAAGACCACTGGAGCACAGGTGGTGCACACTATGTCCGACCTAGAGGGTGAGGAGGTGTTTGACGCAAAGTGGCTCGGCCGCGCTGAGAAGGTTTACGAGGAGCATATCGGCGACGATGACTGCATCGTCATCACCGGCACTCAGAACGCCGTCTGCGCGACCATCGTCTGCCGCGGCGCGAACTACTTCATGTTAGAGGAGATGGAGCGTGCGTTGAATGACGCGCTCTGGGCGGTGGCTCGCACCTGTGACGCCAGCTCCGTCGTCGCTGGCGGCGGTTCTGTTGAAGCGGCGGTGTCGGTGTACCTCGACAACTTCGCCCGCACTCTGAGCTCGCGTGAGCAGCTGGCGGTGGCCGAGTACGCGGAGGCGCTGCTGGTCATCCCGAAAGTGCTAGCGCTCAACGCGGCACTCGACGCCACCGACCTTGTCGCGAAGCTGCGCGTCGAGCACACACAGGCGCAGAGCAGTGGGCAGCTGAGCGAGTCGCGCTTCATTGGACTGGACCTGCAGAACGGTGTGTTGCGCAACAACATCAAGGCGGGTGTGCTGGAGCCGAAGCCGAGCAAGATCAAGTCACTGCAGTTCGCAACGGAGGCGGCGGTGACGGTGCTGCGCATCGACGACTGCGTGCGCCTCAACCCCGATGAGGAAGAGCAGCAGTAGCCCTAATCAAGACGTTAACAAAGGAAGGAGGACAGGTGGTAGTTAAAAAGACAGTGGTCGAGAACGGAGGGTGGAACGGAAGGCTGACACTATGCAGCGCACTGTAGTAGCAGCCTGCGATACCCTTTTTTTTTTTTTACTTCCAGCTTCTTGCCCCCTTCCTCGCATTAACAGTTTGTTCTCTGTGACCGATTCTATATTCGTACACGATTTTTTTTTTCTTTTCTATTTCCTAGTTCCAAATAGAGTCACGTGTCGCCTGGTTCTGTTCTCAAAAGATGGGGGTGCGGAGTGGAAAGAGCAACTAGTTTTTCTTTTTCAGTGTCATGTTGACCTTTTCACCTTGTCTGGTTCTGAGAAATCTTTACGACTCCGCACCAAAAAAAAAAAAAAGCCCAAACTCAGGAGTCATGGGTGTGTGTTGTGAGTTACGCTGGAACTTGTGTGTGTGTGTGCAGCGTTCAATCCACACGACTTTCTTTTGAGACAGGTTTTGCCCAAGTCTCACAAGCCCTTACATCCCTCATTTCTTTCTCCTCACTATGGATCTCACACATGACAGTTGTTAGTCTGCCAGTTTCTTTGGCGGCGGCTTTTCTTTCACGGTTGTTCTCTGAGTTGTCAGACGCTGCGTTTTAGTGTGCGTCTGCTTTGTGTGAGAGTTATTTCCTCTTGTTTTACCTTCGCTGTATTAAGTAATGCGAATCCTCTTTACTTCACTGCATGTGTGCATGTGCCACTGTGTCACACACAGTCTGCAGTGGTGAAGAATATACGGAGGGTCAATATGAGCCTGTAATAGTAAAAACAACAACAACAGAAATGTCACTGTCGAATGAGGCACGTGCACAACGAAAGGGTGCAACGCAGGACTCCTTCCCGTAACGAGCATTGCGTTCTTCCAAACAAAAAGAGCGGCTAGGAGTGTTAGAGACACTTGTTTATTCTCTTTGGAACGTTGGTAACCTGTTCATAACTCGCTACTATGAAAAGTCTGCTTGATAGGCGCAACCTGTTTGCCTTGATATTGACATAATGGCCGAGTTGCAACCACTCGAATGGGTTTTTCGTACAACCGTTGTTCAAAGGACGGCGGTGAGACTCAATGCAGCAGTGGAAAGATACATCAGCCTTCGCTTTCTGATCAAGGTGCGTTGCAATAAAACCTGTTCGTGCAGTATGCAGTGCACGATAAATGTGCTGCTTTTGTCCACGTACCCGCTATCCTATTAACTCTTCGTTTTCGTTGTTGGTTTCCTCTACTTTTCTGTTGCTGTTGATCACGGCTTCTGTTTTTGCTTCACGTCACCTAACATTGCGTTGCGTTCTACACCACATCACATTATTTGCCACGGCTACGCGATTAAATTCCTTGATGACGTCGATGCACATAAACATCATCACTACTCCTCGTTATACCTTCATCGTTCAGGTGTACCAAACCATATCCTTTACCTAACGAACTACTGTAAGTATTTCTTTAACAGGTCTTCTTTTTTGTTGTTGTTGTGTTTTTTTTTATCTTTAGTTTGCTGATTTGTCTCTTGCTTTCGTTTTCTGCGTGTGACTTCATTTACCAGTTGACACATTTTTCACACCAGACGCGGTCACAGACGTTTCGGTTCGAAACTCAAGCTTCACGTCCGACTTCTTCAGTGCAGATTGCCGTGTGTGCGATTGTGTGAGATTTTTTTTTTTGCTTCCCCCTTTCTCCTTCCGAGGCCTGATACTTACCTTTGTCTAGTTGTAACCTTTGCGTCGAGAAAAAAGGAGTCTATTGATATGCTGCAGGTGCTGATTGCTCCCTGAACTTTTTCGTGTTTTGTGACTTTACCCGTCTTTTGCGATTGTTTTCCAGGAAGAAGGAGAAAGGCTGTTGTTCTAAAAGAAAAGCACACAACAGAGAGGAGGAGAAAAAAAAAAAACTGGCCGACTAGTAAAAGTGAAAGTAACGAAAAGTTGTACAGCACTCGAAGTAAAGCAGAACGTGGTCTGCTTGCTGTTTCTTCTGGAATTTGCTTTGGTCGCACCCTTCGCTTTCCGCTACCCCACATTTTTTTTTTGTTTAGCTTTTACCTCTCATCAAGGACCCTCAAAGCGTTATCCCAGGGGTGTATCTGTCTTTTTCCCTATTCCTTTTCTTTTCTTCTTCACACTGCGCTTACGAGCATTTTTGATTTTGTTTTTTGTTTTATTATCCGTACGGTTTTGCAGACGCAGGACACGAATTGGGAGAAAACGAGACTAACAAACCCACCCTTTCTTTGCCATTCGAGCACTTCCAGCCTTTTTTTCTCATCTTGTTTTCAACCCTGTTTCTCGAGTAGAAGCTAGGAAGAACCGCTGTTCACTGCGCTTGTTTTTTTAACACGTGCGCCTACGTTAATTTGTATTTTCTGCCTGTTGTTTTCTTTGTTCCACAGACCCAAAGCCCCGTTTTTGACAGGTGTATATAGTTTGAACGTCAAGTGGGGTTCTGCGCATTTTAAGCTACTTTCCAGTTTTTTCCCCCGCTGCTTTTGCCCTCGTACGTGTTCTTTTTCCCCTTTTTTCTTTAATTGAAACATATAGAACAGTACGACAGGAGTAAAGTAAGGTCGTTTTTCTTTTGTTCTGCTTCGTACTCTTGGCTAAAAGACAAATACACATAAACAAAAGAAACGTACGAGAAACAGCAAACAACAACAACAACAGCGAAACACTATCAAGAATAAAGAAAAGAAACAGCCAGGAGGCTGTCAGAGAGCATTCTTTCAGCTTCTCTTTCCCGATATTTTTACTCTTTTCCTTTTGAAAGTGATTCGACAGTTTTGTGTACGTGTGTGTACCTATATCGGGGAGACGGAGAGCAGAAAGCGAAGTTCTTTTCTCTTTCTTCTTCACGTTGCCTCTGCAAGAAGCAGTTTTCTATCCTACCCGATTTACCTTCTCTTGCAATTATATATATATATATATATATATATTATATAGCTCTCTAGCATCGTTTATTCTGCTGAATTTTATTGTTTGCGTTAGTGTGATTTAGTCACGCAAACAAATATAAAAAGCTCAGTTACTACCGTTTCATTCTTTCAAATTACCACTTAGCCCCCTTTCCCTTGTTTTCCCCCCCCCTTTCACTTGCTTTTCTGTTGAGTGGTGCGTGCGTGTACCTGTTCCTAAGTTGACAAGGCGTAGTATCTAGCATCAAGTAACTGCCCTTTTTCTGTTTCTCTTCTTTCTTTCTGGCAAAGGTTGTAGAGTGACGTTTCTAAACAGCCTTCTCCAGGCAACCAGCCTCACCTTCAGAGGAGTTCGAGAGAATAGGAACGAAGAGCAAAAAAAGAGGATAACAGACGATACAAAGCTCTCTGCACTGTGCCGAAGTACGTAACGCCTTTATTCCCCCTTTTTTCTCTGCTGTCGCCTTTTCTGTTTTCTACCTCTACAACGTGCCCCCACTACTTTTCTCTTACTGCGCATTTTCTTCTTGGACGTCACTTTATTTTGTTTGTGCGGGTCCTGTAATGTGAAAGAGGAGCTGTGCACGACAAAGAAAAACAAACGAGCAAACTAGCAGTTTAGTACCGTGTCCTCCTTTTCATTTTTTTGCTGTTGAGTCTTTGCTTTCTTCACGTGAGTTCGCTACGTGCTTGTTTACGCGCGTGTGGACAAGCAGACGCTTTCTCTTTGTCTCTCCCCCTTTTTTTATTACAAAATTCCAGTAAGCTGTTCATAGCGTTTGCACGTTTTTTTTTTTTCTGCTCGCCTTTGACGGTTTGGACTGTACTTTTCTTATAGTACCAAAAGAAAAGGTGCTCTGAACTAGAAAGAAATTTGTGTGCTCACTGCGGACTCGGAGTTTCTTCTTTGCCTTCTCCAAAGCAGAACAAAATTCATCAGCAACAGGAAAACCAACCAAACAAAATCGAACAGTTGGGCGAACAAGAAGCGGAACAATACAAGCTGCTTTGCGACTCTCTGAACTATTTGCTATTTGTTTTTTTTTTCTTTTTTTTTGCTTTCACTTCTTTCTCCCCACTCGTTCGTGACTTTTCTTTTTCTCGATTAGAAGTCCCTCCCTCTGTAAAAGAGTCAACAGTTTAATAAGGCATTCATTTGTGAGAAGTTCGGACTTAGTCTTCCTGTCACTGTCTCAGTCCGCCATTGAAACTTACTTTAAGAGCATCACTTGTCTTCACAAACTACAAACGTTGTTTTCTCCACTACGGTTTCTTTGATAAAACGTACCTGTTGCTATTCTCCATCAGACACTCGCGAGAAAACGTGCAGTTTTACGCTAGTCTTCTCATTTCCTTGCGGGGCAGCGGCGCGTATAGTTTGTTTGCAGTTTCTGTCATTATACATACGCCTCTGAAATATAAAGAGCTTTTTCTTTGGCTTTCACCTTCAATTGGAGTTCTAATTATTTATCTATATCTATCTATCTATCTATCTATATATATATATATATATATATATATTTGTTTTATTTTACCTTTTGTTGTCTCTGTTTTTCTTTTTCTCCTTCGTATTATAGGGCATCTTTTATAACTAACGTTGTCTTACTTTTCAGTTGTTGTCCTGTAAATCAACCCTTTTTTTCTCTCTTTTTTTTTTTTGCTTTGACGCGCTTTCCTGGTTTCTGCACGTTCCGGTATTTCTTTCTCGTATCACCATCTTCAAAAATAAAAGTAAAATCAAAACTACCTGCTGCTGTTTTAAATTCCTGTTTTTCTTTTTTTTTCTTTTATTGCGCTACTCCCTTTGTCTCCTTCTACCAAAGTTACGCGTACTTGGCAGATCGAGTTGCGTGTGCGACAGTCAACAAAGAGGCTAACAAGGAAGAAAGAAAGAAATAAAAAACAAAACAAAAACAAAAGAAACTTGCTTCACGTCTACTTTGCTAAGCTTAGGAGGCGGAGGAGGACGGTTCTTTCCCTTTCCGTTAAGTATAGTACTAAAACTCTTCTTTTTTTTTGCGTACGAATATTACCCCAACAAGAACTACCTCGATCGTTTTCGGCTACCTTCTTTTTCTTCTTAAATAACGGTCGACAGAACCGATTAAAGCAGTCAAGTCGAAGAACGGCTGCAGGTCTTTTTTTTTTTCAGATCGCACTGTCTTCCACATAGTATTCTCGTCTTTGTTTGAAACTATAAGAGCCAAAGGCGAAGCCTTCGGAAGCGTCATTTCTGTTTTTGCGAGTTTCTCCCCCTCTTTTCTTGTATTCACAGCGTGCGAGGTCGATAAAGCAAGAGAAGGAAAAAAATAAAACTCTCATTTTTTAAATCGACAATAGATTTTTTTGGGTTTGAAGCATCATGGCTGCAGTCAGTTCTGTCGCCCCTATAACCGAAGAGAGGAGCGGTTCTCTGCTCTCTTTGAAAAGGGACAGCGTTTCCGATTTGGAAGTCGGTGTGGCTGATGTATCCGCGCGGGGGCGGGCTGACATCCCGGTTACCAGCGTGGGCAGCACCGACGACTCGCATGGCCTCAGCACACCCGAGTGCGACTCCATCGAGGTGAAGATGACACCCGTGTCGCGTTGGTCTAACGTGCAGGAGGCGCTCGAGGCGTGCCTGGACCCGTTCTTCCTCGTCGGCCAGTCCAGTGTGAAGGACGACAGTATTGTGGAAGAGGTGGTCCAGCTGCTGGACACCTCGCTCACAGCCCACGTGCCTGCCCTAGCGAACCTCTCTTTCCTACAACCCTTTTTCTGCGGCAGGACTCGCAGCGAGCGCCTCGACGCCGTGCTGGGTGCCGCGCGTGCGTCAAACAAGCTCTTGCTGCGCGATGACCTACCGGTACCATCGACCAGCAGCTTCATGCTCTCTGTCGACGAGGCGGAGGCGGCCGGCCTGCGCGTGGGTCCCCGCAGCCACGCGGAGGGCGCCAACCGCTGCGTGCTGTGCCTGGAGCGAAAGCACGGCGCCACGGATGCCGGGGAGACGCTGAAGAAGTACACGCTATCTCAGCTGCAGAGCACCGTGCCGCAGCACAAAATCGTGATGATCGAGCGTCTTGAGTCGCCGAGCGTCGTGCAAGTCGTCTTCGTGACGCTGACGGCGGCCGATCGCGCCTACGCCGTCTGGCGCGCGCACGCTCCCCATCCTGACATCCGCGTGACTCGCGTAAGCGGGAGCAAGCCGATGCCAGCCCCTCCGCGCTCTGCCACGGCGGGTATGGTGGCGGCGGCGACGGGTGCGGCACCAACCCCCACTGTCCCCGCTCCCCGTACCGTGCTGAAGTGTCCCCGCGTAGTCGGCGAGGCTCTCTCCCGCCCATCGAGCAGCGAAAACGTGGCGGACATGCCAGACAAGGTGGCTAGCTTCATCGGCGCTGCCGCTGTGGCGCCGCGGGCGGCCGTGCCGGTGCCGAAACCGCCGCCGGCGATCGACGCGGTCCTGCCGATAAGCGCAACGTCCGCGACGTCCCCTGCCGCCAGTTCCGACTCGAGCACGACAGCCACGACGCCTTCACCGGAGAGCAGCACGACCAAGTCGAAGTTCAACACGAATGCCACCCCGTTTCTCCCGAAGAGCGTCCTCGACGCGCAGATGGCGGCGGCGAGCTGGTGGCCGCAGCGTGGCAGCCGTTCCCGTCTCACCCCCTGTTGCGAGGAGGTGAGCAGCGCCGCGATCGACACCAGCGAGGCCCTCGCAAACCAGATGCTGATGGACTCGAGTAATGGGTGGATGTACCCGCGCCTGGATCCCTACGGCGGCCCTGCCTGGGCTAGAAAGTTTGGCCCCGTTTGCGGGTGGATGGAGGGTGGTGACATGTCAGTCCTTCCCAGTGCTGACGCAGCATGCAAGGAGGACCTGGTGATGACAGAGCGGCCGAAGGCTATAGGTGGCGAGATGCCAGTGGCCCCGCGCGCCCTCGGCGATTCGCCGAATGCGAATAATCTGCGGCCGGTGGCTCGGGCCGACCTGTATCCCCCGCGTCCTACGGCGATGTCTCTGCCCCCAGAGCAGGTCGGCGGGTGCGGTAGCAGCTGCGCGTACGACGGCCTCTGCGCCGCACGCAATTCACCTCTCTCGCAGTCGTCACCGGTGAGCCTCTCCACCTCGCGCCGCCACCGTCACGACCCGTATAGCCCCACCGGCTTCGTCCTCTGCACCGAGAGTAGCTGCGCTTCCTCGCTGTCACACCCGCCGGGTGGCAACACATCGCTGACTCCTTCCTCGAACAAGCTCCTCTTTGCCGGCTCACTGACTGGTGAGAAAATGGCCAGCTTCTGCTTTGAGGATCCACTCATCAAGGCGTCAGCCCGTCGTCGAGAGCGTCGACGACTGATGCAGGCAGAGGAGGAGGGTGGCGCCGCGTGCACCTCGTCTCCGATGGAAAGGAATAGCTCATTGTCCAATCTCGACGAGGCGCAGTCGATGCAGGCCGGCAGCAGCAGCAGCAGCGCAGGCGATGTCGCCGCGCAGCGCAACGGTGGCTGCCTGGTGGCGACGGATGCGGAGGCTTCGCTGTCGATCCTCACTGCGGAAGCTGCTGAGGCCGCTGCTGCAGTTGCTGAGATAACTAGTGCGGCTGCACCTGCGGAGAGCCCTGCTCCGACCCCTCATCCGAAGTCGTACGCAGAGGCATTGCGGCTGAAGGTGAAGTCATCGGTGCCCGCGGTGGCGTCTGCCAAACCCGCGGAGGCGAAGAAGAAGACAGGCAAAGCGGCAACCGCAACGACGCGTTCAGCCGACGCGGCGGACTCGAAGTCCGGATCCGCTATTAGCAAGGTGGCAAACGCACGTGCTGTGAAACTGCTATCGAAGCTGAAGAAAGCAACTGTGGCGACGCGATGACGAGTTGAGGGGAAGTACACAAGTAAAGAGAGAGCAGTAGTAGCGGCTTGTCGCGCAGACAGCGGGGAGAGATGTTCAGCGCTCTCGATTCTTCTCTTTGTTGAATACGTGATGTTCTGCTTCGACAATGTGTTCTGCTCTTTGTCCGCTTTTTTTTTTTTTACTGCAACGACGACGGCATTTTTGTGCGCGTCGCAGCACTTCTGTTTTTTTTTTTTTTTCGGAACACGCTCAGATTGACAGAAGGCGTTCGTGTCTCTGCCTCCTGACAGTGGAATCGCCTTTGTACACACTACCACGCTTGAATTCTTCCACTTCCTCTTGATAATAGTATTAGTAAAAAAGAAAAAAAAACGCTGCATTGTCGTAATTTTCCTTTTTTTTGTTTTCTTTCCTTCTCCATTATTTTCTGGTTTTTTGCTATCGCTGCTAATGGGACTCCGTGTTTTTTTTTTTTGATTTTGTTCTGCTTCACCTATTTTTCTTTTCAATCGATATTTATGCTCTGTCTTTGCGTTTGTCTGTTTACCTCGGAGTTTTCATGTGGAGGTTGCTAGTGAGTAAGTGCGCGTGCAGCGCGCTTTATAGGAACTAAGCTTAATAGTGTAGCGTTAGAAAGTAGTGTGATTAGGATGGAGGACGGCTGTTCCGTGATTTTTTTTTTTTGCTCTTTCCGTGTCCGTGTCCAAAGTCCTGCACGTGTTTGCGCTTTCGCGATGCAGAACTTTGTGCAGTGTTGGTTAGAAAGTTTCTATATGATCGTAGACAATCATTCACCGAAGGTGAACGATGCTTTAAAATCAATGACTAATTAAAGTAACCGCAAACGTGAAACGAGCAGCTTTTACCTTTCACTTCCGCATCGTTTGTCGCCTCTCGAGTGGTCAGGTTTCTAAAGAAAAAAAAAGATGAGAAGGGAATATATTGCATGTTTTCTTTCTTTTTTTTCCACTTCTTACGTAACCTTCATCAGTTCCTTTTTTCTCGTTTTATTTCTGTGCTTTTCGCACTGTGCCACAAGCTCTCTTGTGAACGCTGTGCCATTCATTTTCACCACTCACTCTGTCTGTTTTACTATTTCGGTTTCAGGAGGAATACCCAATCAACAAAACAAGATGTATTCTAACTGCACTGTTTTATTTTATTTCTTCCGATTGCTTTTACCTTTTTTTTTTTTGAAAGTTCTCATCTAGTACTCGCTATTCCTGCCATGTATTTGTTTGACCTTTTATTTTCCTTTTCGTTTTTTTTTTTTTATCAAGTGACCTTGAATTTTTTTCCTTCGTTTCTCCACACTGTAGAACAAAGGACGTGCAGAGAAGAGAACACACTCGTGTAATAACGTTTACACACACATAATAAAAAGAGAAAAAGGACCGGGCTGCATTCACTTTTTTCTGACTATTCGCACTGCAGAGCGAGGCAAAGTTCGAAACAGAGGGAGTTTGTTTCTGTGCATCTCTCTCTCCATCTTTCTCTCATGTTCCACGCATGTTGGTTGACATCAACCATTCCAGCTTATTGTTTAAAGTGTAGTCAATACCTTTTTATAATAATTCTGTGTTGTTCAGGCATGACTTAAGCACGCACTCACCTGCTTTTAAGACTCAACCACGATATAGGTGAGGAACACATGACTACTCGCGTGGTCGTACATGCTATCAGTCGTGTGATCAATATTTTTTTTTTATCTTGGTTTTACGACGAAAACGACAAATTTCCAAGGCTTCCGCGCTGTGTGAAGGTCACCAATACTAATCAAACACCCACACCCACACAAAGCAGTCTGTAAAGCATCATGTGCTAGCTCTCCTTCGCTGTGTAGTACTAATTAACCTACCGTAAGGAACGGAGGTGATACTGCTCCTCGAGCAGTGCGCGCTTTTTCGGACGTGTTTCCCGCAGATAGAAACCTTTCGGTCTTTGTTGGCACTTTCACACAGCTGCTCCTTCTAAACGTGTTTTTTTTTCTTTATTGAAAACGAATCATTCGTTTACTTCAAATGAATGCCTTCTATTTATTTTATACTCAGTTGAAAGAAGAGTGTGGTAGAATGAAAACAGAATGCCTTTCAGATTTTTGTTCCCAGTCAGTGTCTAGTGTTGCTCCGAGTTCCTTGAGAACTGATCAAAACAGTTGTGACAGCTTTGTTAATCAGGTGTGTGTAATTCAACTTTAATCAATCTCCTCTTCTTTTTTGTGAATGAGTTTGTCTTTTCAAACTAGCGCTTTTATCTTGTGTCCCTCTTATCTGATTTGTCTGTTTATACACATGACTCTTATGGAAGAAGCCGATGCGAATACCAATCGTAATCCAAAACGACTGTTTTTCTTCGCTTTCCCTTTATTTTGTGGGCGTATATGATTCTGCGGCTCACCGTAATATTTCCAAATCACTGTTGATTGGGTATTCCTTCATGTTTCGATCATTTACACCTCTGTGGTGTTGTCGGTGGTTTGCTCTCTTTTTTTTCTTAACCGACGCGTCTCGTTTTTTTTGTTTCTCGTTGATCGTTGAGTGGTTTCACTCTTGCTTTTTCACTTTACCTCTGTTTTTACTCACCTCTCTTTGTCTTTCCTCTTGTCACAGGTGGTACTTTTACAATTGTTGCCCAGTTTCCTTTCCCGTTAAAAGCAATTATGCGTACGTTAGTGTGGGAGCGTCGAACCCATGCGTATGTGCTACCACCCACGCATTTGCCGGAGCTTTAATGAACATTCAAAAAGAAAAGAAAGCAGTTTTTTTTTTTTTCTGCTCTCTTCTCATTCTTCTCGTTGTTGGGAGCGAATCGGAGTACTTCTTATCCCCCTACTTACCATGTCTTCTTTTTTCCTTTTCGTTGTTATGTGAATGCGCTAAATTTCTGTTGTCTGTTGCTTTTGATTTGACGCTTAGCGTTTGGTAGCGCTAATGCAGTTCTTATCTGTTTTGCTTTTTTTTTTTTTGAGACGTATCGCCTTTTCTTTAACCAACGAATAACCATTTTACGTGACCTGACTAAAAACACGTTTTGCTCTGAACACACGCATACACGTCGCTAAATGCATAAATGCGTCTACGATTAGTGCAGCAACAAAAAAGGGGAAAGAAGAAGGTAGCGAAAGACAAACTTTCGATGGTGAGTGAAGGTGGAATAACTCAGGTATGCTGGGATCGAAATACATATATATATATATTTTTTTTTTTTCTCCAATTCGTCAGCTGCTAAAGTACTGAAGCTACAAAGCAGTCTTAATAAACGTACGGGCTTCAATTCTCGAACGCACCTTTTTTTTTTGGTTGATTCGTTTATTCCGTGCTATTCCGCGGCTGCACCATCATCTTCCACTTTCGGCTTTTCCCTTTTCCTCGATATATTACCAAAAAGAAAAAAACCGATCGAATTCGTGAGTTCCTGTATAAAAAGAATACAACAGGAGGAGTTAATAGAGCGATTTCGAATAAAGAAAGCGGAGTCGATGGCAATTTGTCTGGATGAAAGAAATCGGTGCTACTCTCTCTCTTCGCTTCCTTAATAAAAGAACGACTATCGCCTCTATGATTGCTCACGCTAATCCTATGTTTTTCGTTTCCTTTTTGAAGATATACTTGTTAATTAAGTTGTACGTAATTCAGGGTATCGCCACCTGCTTCGCTTTCCGTTTTCACGTTGTAGTTTTTCCAGTGGGTAAGCCATGTGTACGGCTTCGTAACTTTCTCAGCCTGAGCGAGGTTAAAAAAACGAGCGTGTATGCATACAACTACGTGTACAGCTCGTGTGCGTTGAGACAGTTTTTTTTTTTTGTTTTCCTCCCAGTCCTCTTCTTCTTTCCACTTTGTTTTTCCCTCCTCTGTGCGAGTTTAACGTATTAAAGAAAAGGAACAATGAGACCTGTCTCCTCTTAGAAGTGAAGGTGCCAGGTTTTTTTTTTGTCTCTGCCGTTGGACTTCGTTGTGAATGACGTTAATCTGAAACCTGTCTCTCTTTTTCTTTTATTTCCTCGCTCATGAGGGCCGCATTTTTGAAGTGTGTTTTGTAAGCACGCACCTCTATTTACCCTTTCTGTTTTTTTTTTTTTTGGGTAATTATACAATAAACAGAACAAATCACGAGCTGAGATGAACCAAGCGTTGAGGTCGGCAACGAGGCGTACTTCATGCGCAGGGATCGTAAACTGTGCCTGAGCCAGGAGTGTAGTATGGTAACTGGTGCCAGATATGCAGACGTGAATGAAAGCGACAACTGCATCACCGGGCTGGGCAACTGGAGGGTTTACTTGAGCGCAAAGTCTTCGAAAAGACCATGATGATGAGCAGTGCTCTGATAAGTCGCTTTGTCGACTGCTTAAAATTCAAACTTGCTGCACTGTATTTTAATGACACATTGCGTTGATCTCAATTTAGTTTGGTGCTATTCACTTGAGCTCGAAGATTGCATGTGCTCGTCGGTTTTATTGTTCCATGAGTCACCTTTTTTTCCCCCGTTATCACTGTACGGATTGAAAACGCTAATCGTGCTCCTTTACGCGTATACTCCTGATACACACACACACACACACACACACACACACGACTGTGAGCCAAGTAAAGGTGACAGGAAACTCATTTTTTTTTTCTCTATTTTTCAGGGAGCGTCTGCATTTTTCCTCTTAAAGCGTAAACAGGACTTTTTTTTTGTGAAACCTGCAGTGCTGCAGTATAACACGCTTGCTTTCCTCCCCCTCTCCCTAGACATACATACACACGTGCGCGCACACACACACACGGATAGGGCAAGATGAGTGCATCTACCCCCAACACGCCCATCAGCACCCAGGGCGGTGGCGGCGGTGGCATTCGCGACATCGGCACCGTAACCTCAGGCATGGCCATCATGAACTTTGATGAGAAAACAAAGCCCTACACCCGCGCCGATCTCGTGGACTTCCTCATGAACTATCAGGACAATTTGAACGAGGAGGAGCTACGCCTGGTTGAGAAAGGCATGGCAGGCACCTTCATCGGGATGCCCACCTTCTTCGCCGCCGGGTACTTTTTGAGTGGTCGGCTCGGGTGGCATCGTGTGGTGCGTGCGATGGCTCCGCTGAACCAGGGCAGGGACAGACCCACTTGGTTCGTGCAGCACTTACCTAAGATTGGCCGCACCGTTTTCGGCCTCACCGCTGCGACCATTCCGTACATCTTGGTGCAGCAGTGGTTTGTCTCGCGCGTGCTGGAGCTTGATGAGCAGACGAGCAACCTGTCCTTCCACGTGCGTCGCCTCATGCTCTCGCAGCGGTCGGGTATGATGTTCAAGCGCACCGCCACACGTGAAGTGACGCGCGAGGAGCAGCAGCGTCTCATGCGGGAGGCCGAGGCGCACGTGAACGAGAATCGCAGCGGCCAGCGTGTCAGTCAGGGTCTCGGGTCGGGGCCAGTGGACGTGAACCTGCAGTTGGGGCAGCAGGTTTTGACGCCAGTGGCGCAGACGGGCTACAAGCCGATGCCGCCCCGACAAAAAGCGGAAAGTGGAGTGTGACGGCAACGCTATTTGTGCATTTATCTTTATATTTTGCTCACGTTCTGTTGTGCAGATGCAGTAAGTTCTTGGCTTATATACAGTACAGTGTAAAGGAAGATGAGCTAAGGCTCATCATCGTATCGTTGGATTCTCCACATCCTGTTTGGTTGATAGTCGTCCACCAGTTTTTCTCGCTCGTCTTTCCCCATTTAGTTGTTTACGTATTGACTTTCACAGAATTGCGCACACCAGGCGAACACACTTTGACTATTAATATCCACTCAAAATGGCTTCTGGAAAACGGCTTATGTCTTTGTACTCGACGTGTGGGCTCCAGGAAAGGGTTTGGAACGGTGTCTACAAGTAAAACAAACAAAAATGCAATCAACGTGTTCCGAAACTTGATCATTCAAGTCTTTTGTTTTCTAACCGAGCAGTACAACACGCAGTGTCTTTTTTTACTGAACAAATTGATTTTCCCTCTCCCCTGCTCCTAGTTCTACTGCAGCTCGAGCAACTTCAGATGCAAGTTCGTTCAAGCGCAACTTTTCTTCTCCTTTTGCGTGTGACAATCGTCTTTCCATTCCCGCACAAAGTGTCCTCCCGAAGTCGTGGTGCTTCGACTCTTCCTCTCAAGTGTATTAGGGCTTAACAGGTGCAAACGCTCACATGCGCACAGAAGCAGTACAAAGGTCGTTTTCTGCTCTTGCTCCCCTTCGCTGAAGTTCAAGAGCAAAAAGAAGTAAAATGTAAGTTGCAAGACCTAGTAGTATGTCGTGGCCGCCTCGCGTGCGTGCTTCCACGTTAGTGTTTGCGTGCCTTCTCGTCCTGTTGCTTCTGTGCGTGGCCATCGAGTCTCACGCCTTCTTCGGCGCTGCTCATCTTCAAAACCAGGCCGCCTCGCCTCCGCAGGTGCAGAGGCCAGAGATGGACTATTACAGAATCCTCCACCTCGAGAACAAGCGCGAGGCTGCGTCCGACAAAGAAATCCGCCAGGAGTTCGGTCGCCTCTCTTGCCTCTACCACCCCGACGTCGTACAAACGGAAGAGGACAAGGCAAAGTACAGCGAGATTAACCGTGCCTACGAGGTACTGTCTGACAAGCGAAAACGCAAGGTGTATGACATGCGCGGTGAGCGTGGGCTGGTGCAGCTGCAGCAGATTGACCGCACCAAGGACCGTCCCGGCGGAGGCCTGAACCTGTTTGCGCAGCTTTTCCACACGCTCACCGACGACGACCTTCGAGGTCCAAACATGAAGGTAGAGGCAACAGTAGACCTGTCGAAGGTGTTCACCGGGACACAGGAGCCGTTGCATATCCACAAGCACAAGATATGTCACCGCTGTAAAGGCACCGGGGCGGACAATACGGCACCCACCGTGACGTGCAACCAATGCGGCGGCCGTGGCGTACTCCACCAGCGCATTCAATTTGCGCCTGGCATGGTCGAAAGCGTCCAGCAACAGTGCCCGAGCTGCGGGGGCAGCGGGAAGAAGCCGGAGAGGCTGTGTCCGATGTGCCACGGCAAGAAGGTCGTCTACGGAAGCTCCACGGTCACCCTAAAGCTGGTTCCCGGGATGGAGGAGAACCATGTCCTAAAGTTCGAGATGGAGGCAGAGGAGACGCCAGACCGCCTACCGGGCGACCTCATTGTGCACGTCCAAACCCACCCCCATCCTGTCTTTGCCCGTCGCCGCAATCAGCTTGATCTGGATGCGTCACTGACCCTGACATTGAAGGAGGCGCTGCTGGGATTTGACCGCCGCATCCCTCACCTGGATGACGCAGAGAAAATAGTGGTGCGGCGAGAGGCAGTGTCACCGTACGGCACGGTGGTGCGCGTGCCTGGCAAAGGGATGCCGAAGCTACACGTGTCCTCAGAGCGTGGAGACCTGTACGTTTGCCTGCGATATGAATTACCTGATCGATTGACGGAGGAGCAGAAGGGGCTGGTGGAAAAGTTGCTGTGAAGGTAATACACCTTCTTCTCTTGTTCTTCTGATTTTCGTTAATGTGGAGTACTTCTTGTATGTCTCTGTGCGTGTGTGGGGGTAGTGGAGGGTGAGGGAAGTCGTACCAAAAAGTTCGTGCTCCTTTTTTTAATGACTTATGCCAAACAACGAGAGAAGAAGACAGCAGAAACGGGGGAGCGTTTTTGCCGTTAAAAGAAAATGTTGAGAACCGTAGTCAAGGCACGCCCGAGATCAGCTGTCTCGAGCAGTAACTACCAGTTGTGTTTTAATCCCAAAAGAACAGAGAGCTTTCCACCCACAATACTTGTTTTAAGCGACATGCTCTATGTGAGTTGTTCGACTTACTAGCCTGTACATCCGAGGAAAAGTCTAGAGTTTTTCACATAGGTTTTACTGAACAGGATCATCTTTCTCTTTCTTTTGCCACCCTCGTTTCCCGTGTCTCTACTGATTGCTTTCCTAAAACACCAAACACAAAACTGTATTCTCCGGAAAGAACTTTTCTGAGCTGAATAAACAGTCTTCCGGTAAAGCAGAAAAATCTTTTATTTGTAGCATTCAGTTCTTACCTAACTGTTTCGACGTATTGGTGTCACCAAACTAAACACACGCAGACATTTAAACAAACAAACAAAAAAGAAACTTACGCAAGTAACCATGTTCCGTCAGAACGTAGCTCGCTTGGCGTCCTTCGACGTGACCGTGATCGGAGGTGGCCCGGGTGGCTACGTGGCAGCTATCAAGGCGGCCCAGCTCGGCCTCAAGACAGCCTGTGTCGAGAAGCGCGGTACCCTGGGCGGTACGTGCCTCAACGTTGGCTGCATCCCGTCGAAGGCGCTCCTTTACGCCACCCACATGTACCACGATGCGCATGCGAACTTCGCCAAGTACGGCCTCCGGGGCGGGGAGCAGGTTACGATGGACGTAGCGGCGATGCAGGCGCAGAAGACCAAGGCCGTGAAGGCGCTGACCGGCGGCGTCGAGTACCTTTTCAAGAAAAACAAGGTTACCTACTACAAGGGTGAGGGCAGCTTTGTATCGGCCAACTCGCTCAAGGTGAAGGGCCTTGACGGCAAGGATGAGACGATCGAGTCAAAGAAGACGATCATTGCCACCGGCAGCGAGCCGACGTCACTGCCTTTCCTCCCCTTCGACGAGAAAGTCGTCATGTCCTCTACCGGCGCCCTTGACCTTAATCACGTCCCAAAGAAGATGATTGTGATCGGCGGCGGCGTCATCGGGCTGGAGCTGGGCAGCGTGTGGGCTCGCCTCGGCACGGAGGTGACAGTCGTTGAGTTCGCCTCTCGCTGTGCCGCGACGACGGACGCTGACGTGTCCAAGGCGCTCACGGATGCTCTCGTCAAGAATGAGAAGATCAAAATTATGACGAACACAAAGGTGGTGAGCGGCACGAACAACGGTACCAGCGTAAAGGTCGAAGTGGAGGGCAAGGACGGCAAGAAGCAGACGCTCGAGGCGGATGTGCTACTCTGCTCCGTTGGCCGCCGTCCGCACACCACGGGCCTTAACGCCGAAGCGATCAACCTCAAGATGGAGAAGGGATTCGTCTGCATCAACGACCATTTCGAGACGAATGTGCCGAACGTGTACGCCATCGGCGACGTCGTCAACAAGGGTCCAATGCTGGCGCACAAGGCCGAGGATGAAGGTGTTGCGTGCGCCGAGATACTCGCCGGCAAGCCGGGCCATGTGAACTACGACGCCATCCCGAGCGTCATCTATACGAACCCCGAGGTGGCCCAGGTGGGTAAGACAGAGGAGCAGGTGAAGAAGGAGGGCATCGACTACAAAGTCGGCAAGTTCCCGTTCAACGCCAATTCGCGCGCCAAGGCCGTCGGCACGGAAGAGGGCTTCGTTAAGGTGGTAACGGACAAGAAGACCGATCGTATTCTCGGTGTGCAGATCGTGTGCACGGCAGCTGGTGAGATGATCGCCGAGCCGACACTCGCCATGGAGTACGGCGCCAGCTCCGAGGACGTTGGCCGCACTTGTCACGCCCACCCGACCATGTCGGAGGCCGTCAAAGAGGCGTGCATGGCCTGCTTCTCCCAGACGATCAACTTCTAAGACGGTGACCTGGCTTATTCCCCCCTCCCTCCCCCGGAGACTGTAATGCAGACCCGCTGTACTGTTTCCTGTTCATTGTGAATGTGTTTTATTTCTCTTTTTTTAATTTATTTTAATTTCAGGAGACGGGATGCGTCAGTGCGCCCGGCAACGGAAGAAGAGAAGGGAATAAGAATTAGAGTATCACGAGCGGTTTGTCCTTTTTCTCCTTTCTTTGCTTTCAGCAAAACGTCGTCAAGTAGGAGTCACAAAAAAAAAGAGGGACAGCTAGTATTAACCGAGTCTTTCGGCGTGTGCCCGTTGTTTGAGGTAAGTATGCAGGTGCACGTGTGTGAGTATGCGTAAGACCTCCAATCACTCTTTTATGATTTTATTCGTAGTGAAGAAAGCACCACACAGAGAAAAGAAAAACAGAGAAGAGAGAGAGGACAGTAAAACATGGAGAATCAGTAAGGGGGGGATGTGTGCAATTACCTTTTCCAATCTGGCTGCTCGACGGCGGTGCTTATGGATGGTTGAGGGACGCACTTCTTGTCAGTGCTTTGATGTTGTTGCACCAGCTAACCTCTCTAGTTACTCTGATTCGTTGACAAAGTGAGACGGGGCCTGACTCCTATTGAGAGGCAAAACCACGATTCTGATAAAACAACAGAGCCCTTGTGATTGGGTACTTACAGTGTAGGTAGCTGAACGTTTCCTCTTTGCCTGCTCTTTCCTACCACTTAATAATGACTGTTCACTGACTCCCTTCCTTGACCTTTACCTTACTTTTCTATTTGTGTCATTTGTCGACACACATCGTCATAACCACGCCGAAGTAAGATAACAGACAGTGCCTTCAACCTACACTTTAGATGCTATAGCAGCCCGAATTGGATAATCTCCCAGACTCAAATCTTTACTCTTTATCTCCTTTGTAAAGTTTGTTCGTTTCGCTCTTGATGCTTTGGCTTCTGTTACGAAAACACACACACACACACACACACAATTAGATCGTGCCTATGGTTGCAAAGTTGAGTGCACTCGTTTTACTTTAGATTCTTAAAGCTAGACTCTTCTTCCAGATTCACCTTCTTTTATCTTCCTTTTTGCCTTTTCGCTACCTGGCAGCGTTCCCACACGACAGCTGCAAGTTTGCCGCCCCGCCAACCCCTTTTTTCCCTAGACCCTTTTTCGCTTCCCGTCGCATTCGGCGACCGCTGTTTTTCCGAACAATTAAATAACACCTTTTTTTTAATTTCACCTCCAGCATAATTTCCTATACACTTTTCTTGACCCGCAAAAGACACGTTTAACGTTTTACTTCGTGTCTCGCTTGCCTTGTCTTTTGGTTTTCCGCCATTTAGATCCCCCCTCTTTCCTTTCTGAAATTGACTTGGAAAGCATTGGGCTGACAGAGAAGAGAAACACATAGGTACTTGATCCAGGTTGCTTCCATCTAGTGCCATCTCGCAGCCATGTCCGCCCTTCGCGAAGTCTCTAATCTTGCCAGCAACAATGGCGTAGACCTGAAGCAGCGGCAACAGGTCAGCCGGCTAGACCCGAATAGCAACGGGTTCGCCAGTGCGTCCTTCACCCAGCAGGACAGCCTGCACCGGGGATCGCAGCAGCAGCAGCAGCTGTCGCAGCGCTTGACGGCCGGGAGCAGTCTGGTGAGCGCGAGCACGCACTCGATGAACAGTTTCATGACGCGCAGTGCCGGCGACTCGCAGGTGCACGTGCGGCGGGCAAGCGCGCTGGCCGGTGCGGCTGCGGCTGCTGCAGCGGGTCGTGCGCTGTCGAGTCCGCGCGTGGATGCGCGTCATGCCCACGAGCCGACCTACTGCACGGACCTGATCGGTGACATCACGGACATGTTTGTGGAGAAGGAGCGGCAGGCGGTGGTGCGGTTCAACGAGGGCAACACCGGGCACGGGACGACAAACACGAGCGCGCTGTACGCCTACTACGCGTCGCCACAGTACCTGCAGTACCAGCCGGAGATCAACGAGAAGATGCGGATGATCCTGATCGACTGGCTGATCGACGTGCACCTGAAGTTCAAGCTGCACGCGGAGACGATGTACCTCGCGGTGAACCTGATCGACCGCTACCTGTCTTGCACGAACACGAAGACGGACCGCACGACGTTTGTGCCGCGCGCGCAGCTGCAGTTGGTGGGCGTGAGTGCGATGCTTCTGGCGGCAAAGTACGAGGAGATCTGGCCGCCGGAAGTGAAGGAGTGCGTGCACATCAGCGCGAACACGTATACACGGGAGGAGATTATCAAGATGGAGCGCGGGATCTGCGCCGCGCTGTCGTTCCGGTTGACGGTGCCGACGCCGTACCCATTTGCGTCGCGCGCGTGGACGGTGCTAGAGGGTGACGACTTCCTCGGCGTGGGTGCGGACGAGGAGCAGCGGCGCCAGCACTTTGCGATCGTGCGCCACGCGACGAGCTTCTTCATGGAGCATGCGCTGCTGGACTACAAGTCACTGCAGTTCACGCCGTCGCAGGTGGCGCACGCGTCGGTGTTTTTGGCGCTGGTGACGCTGCGGATAAAACTAGAGCTGCCGAAGACGCCGACGGCGCCTGTGTGGACGGACACGCTCCGGCACTATACGAAGGCGGAGTTATCGGAGTTCCGCGGGTGCGCGGAGTCGATCCTGGCTTACGTGGCATACGTGCCAACTACGAAGTACCAGGCGGTTCGCCGAAAGTACAACAGCAGCCGTTATATGGAAATCTCGAAGATGCTGATGCCGGATGAGTTGCCGATGCAATAACGAAACCAAGCTCCCAGCGTGAAGATTGCAGGTTGCTTACTGGAGGGTTTCGCTTCCTCTCTCGTTTAGGTTTCTATTGTCTGTTGGTGCTGTGGGCCTTCTCTTTTTTTTCTTTGCGCTTTTACAGCAGGTTTTTTTTTTTTGTACCCTACATTTGCTTAGCGCAGTTTTTTAGACTTTGAAATTTTGGTTTCCCTTGTAGCGCGTGCAGGCAGTAGCTCACCAGTGGCGTCAAGTACAGTCGTTAAGGCAAAAAAGCGAAGGACTTCCCCAAGAGGAATAGGTTGTATCGTTCAAAACTCGATGGTCACTGAAACCGCAGTGAAAACGCAACGCAGGTTTTCCTTTTTTAAAAGTAACCTGCGCCTCATGTGGCAGACGAAGAGCCTGGATGCTTTAGGCGAAGTCGATAGCGTCTTGCGGATTCCTTGGTTTTGTGGTGGTAGCTGCGACTGCTTTGGCGGAATTCCCAGAGCAGCAGTTCGAGTGCACTCAGCCCCACGCTTTTTTTTTCCGCAAAAAAGTTCTGGGCAAACTCTTGAGTTACACAACTCAGTGAGCATGTAGTTTTACGTGACGAACAGAATTTGGAAAAATAAATATTGGCAACGTAGTGCTATCTTCTTCTGGATTCTTCTCACTTTGCATTCTTTGTTCCCGTGTGGTCTTTTTTTCTCTATTTTAACGACAACTTCGTCGACCATTTGCTATCTCCCCTCGTCACTTCCCCTACACGAGGTAGTCAACTCAATTTTAAGTAAGCGGCATTTACATACGCACCATTCCAAATTCTTAATCCACCTTTTTCCCCCTTTTCAGTTCTTTGCACTCCTTCGCGGTTTCGTGAGACTTTAACTTTTTTTCCCCCACTTCTCTTCTCTTCCCCTCAAAAATAGATCCTTTAGACTCACCTCAGGTTCCAATCAGAATACTGCTTTACGTTGTCTTCTTTTAAAAATAGGGCATCGTGCTTTTTTTCCCCTACAGTAGTCTGGCATCCGTGATTCTTTGTTTGGTTTTATTAGATTCTTCACCATTTTACATCTTCTCGTTTAATTTACCGGCTAATAGCCTATCGGGACGACCTGCTACACGATTTGCATTTTTGGTCATCCAGTCCAACAACCACCTAACAATACGTCCTGTCGACACATTCAATCTTCAACATCCTACTGCTTGCAAGTCGAAGGCTACATTGTTTTATTCAGGCAGCGTGAGTTTCTCTTGCCTTGTCTTTTGGTTTTCCGCCATTTAGATCCCCCCTCTTTCCTTTCTGAAATTGACTTGGAAAGCATTGGGCTGACAGAGAAGAGAAACACATAGGTACTTGATCCAGGTTGCTTCCATCTAGTGCCATCTCGCAGCCATGTCCGCCCTTCGCGAAGTCTCTAATCTTGCCAGCAACAATGGCGTAGACCTGAAGCAGCGGCAACAGGTCAGCCGGCTAGACCCGAATAGCAACGGGTTCGCCAGTGCGTCCTTCACCCAGCAGGACAGCCTGCACCGGGGATCGCAGCAGCAGCAGCAGCTGTCGCAGCGCTTGACGGCCGGGAGCAGTCTGGTGAGCGCGAGCACGCACTCGATGAACAGTTTCATGACGCGCAGTGCCGGCGACTCGCAGGTGCACGTGCGGCGGGCAAGCGCGCTGGCCGGTGCGGCTGCGGCTGCTGCAGCGGGTCGTGCGCTGTCGAGTCCGCGCGTGGATGCGCGTCATGCCCACGAGCCGACCTACTGCACGGACCTGATCGGTGACATCACGGACATGTTTGTGGAGAAGGAGCGGCAGGCGGTGGTGCGGTTCAACGAGGGCAACACCGGGCACGGGACGACAAACACGAGCGCGCTGTACGCCTACTACGCGTCGCCACAGTACCTGCAGTACCAGCCGGAGATCAACGAGAAGATGCGGATGATCCTGATCGACTGGCTGATCGACGTGCACCTGAAGTTCAAGCTGCACGCGGAGACGATGTACCTCGCGGTGAACCTGATCGACCGCTACCTGTCTTGCACGAACACGAAGACGGACCGCACGACGTTTGTGCCGCGCGCGCAGCTGCAGTTGGTGGGCGTGAGTGCGATGCTTCTGGCGGCAAAGTACGAGGAGATCTGGCCGCCGGAAGTGAAGGAGTGCGTGCACATCAGCGCGAACACGTATACACGGGAGGAGATTATCAAGATGGAGCGCGGGATCTGCGCCGCGCTGTCGTTCCGGTTGACGGTGCCGACGCCGTACCCATTTGCGTCGCGCGCGTGGACGGTGCTAGAGGGTGACGACTTCCTCGGCGTGGGTGCGGACGAGGAGCAGCGGCGCCAGCACTTTGCGATCGTGCGCCACGCGACGAGCTTCTTCATGGAGCATGCGCTGCTGGACTACAAGTCACTGCAGTTCACGCCGTCGCAGGTGGCGCACGCGTCGGTGTTTTTGGCGCTGGTGACGCTGCGGATAAAACTAGAGCTGCCGAAGACGCCGACGGCGCCTGTGTGGACGGACACGCTCCGGCACTATACGAAGGCGGAGTTATCGGAGTTCCGCGGGTGTGCGGAGTCGATCCTGGCTTACGTGGCATACGTGCCAACTACGAAGTACCAGGCGGTTCGCCGAAAGTACAACAGCAGCCGTTATATGGAAATCTCGAAGATGCTGATGCCGGATGAGTTGCCGATGCAATAACGAAACAATTTGGCATGCGCTTGAGGTGCCTGGTGGTTTTTCTTTTCTTAGAGTAGGTTTTACTTTCCTTTTTTTTTGTTGTTTTGGGTGTTCACCTGATCCCTGATTTTTCTTTTCGTTGACGTTCAGCCTTTTTTGGTATATGCCTAGACTCCTTCTTTTCCCTCGAGTCATGTAGTATGCAGTTGACGCTGCACCGGGTACTGCGTGCGGGGGCTGGTCGATGTGTGTTCTGGTGTGTGCTAACATTTGCTGTCACAGGATTCTACTCTCTGTGCACGTCTGAGGCCTTGTTTCCCCAGGTAGTGTCTTGCTGCCACGTGGCCGTGCAGGTTAGGTTGATCACTAATACTATAAGTCCCTCCTCATCCCCTGGGGTTTGTGTTCGTGGAAGGAGAGTTGGCTTTTTTTTAAGTGTACAAACGTCTATTTGATACGTCTACTGTTTTCAGTGCTTGCGTTTTCACAATTCCCTAATTCCTTCTGTGATTCTGTAGGTCTTAATGTGCGTTTGTTTGTCTTTTTCCCGCTTTCGGTTGGCTCCGTCGGCTCTCACGCACACTCCAAAGTAGATGTACTCTTTGTGCTTTGATTGCCGAAGCGAATATTGGTTGGTGGGCCAGAAGTAGCGTAATGAAATGTGCAGTGCCATTTGTCGAACGAAGCTGCTGAATTGTGAGGACAAAACTACCAGTGGTGATGGTGGTCACCGCGATCTTCTGTTGCCGCTTCATTTCGATTCGCGTCTATCCTGCTTGCCCTTGTCTACAACTCAAAGCCAAGCGTTCACGTCTTGTACGTCGAAGTGTACAACCTAGGAGAGTACGTTGTAGGACCATACAAATGGGAGCAAGGAAAAAACTATTGAAACACCTTACAGTTCGTCAACCGCGGGCTTTTTTTTTTGTGCGCCTTGCCTCTGTAGTGCGTGTAGGGTATATTTGCAGAACAAACTAGAACGGGCCATAGGAAAGAGCATGTATTATTTTTTTTTCTAGTCTTTGTTTCTTTGATCTTAAGCGGATTACACATGCAGAAAAGTGGCTTCAAACAAAAAGACCTTCAGCGTACTTGAGAGTACCCAGTGGCTGCACAAATGCGTTCAAATCTTCACTGCGATGCCATTCAGCCTTTGTAAGGTGAATTTCCTTTCTGCTGGCCTTTTATAGTTTTTTTTTCTTTTCGACTTCGTTGAGGCTAATCCGTTAAGAATGTGACAGACTGGGCGCCAACAGAGGGGGGAAACCAAAACTGAGAGTTTTCTCACAGATTATGGTCTGCCACTGGTCTTTCTCCAAGTAGTGCGTTTTTTTGAAACCTTTGTTTTCTACTTGCCTCTCGTTGTTAAATTCGCTTTGCCTCCTTCTGCCTCCTCTTAACCTTGCCGTATCATCTTCTATACTTCAACTCGGCTCCAATATCTAAACGGTTCTTTTGTTTTCTCTATTTCAAGCTGGAAACAGAATTCTCGTAATACTTCTTGCTATTGTGAATCTATCCATTTATACGTTTAGTCTCTCTTTAAAACATGGGGTTCCGCATGCTTCAGGACTTCCTGCGTATCCAGCGCTGGGAGCGGGAGATTCTCAAGCGCGACGACCACAGCGAGAGTATCATCGTTCGTGGCATTCGCATGATCCCGTGGTCGGGTGTGACGATGTTCTTCTTCATTATGGTCTTCTTCGGTGTGGATTTGGGTGCTGGAATCAAGCAAACCGCCAGCCAGATAAAGGAGAAGAAAGAAGACGCGCAAACTACGTTGGAGGTACAGAAGGTGCAGGCCCGCCAGTGGTCTGTGGAGCAGGTAAAGAATTTTAGGGAAGGCGAGCTACCGCAGCCGTCGTGGGAAAAGGGTGGCCCGCGCGCCAGGTAAGCAAAAAAAAAAAATCAGCAGTACCCTGTCTTATTCTGTTTCGGTTGGTCGCGCCCACTAACGCAGACTTTACTCTGTGAGCTACTCGGTGTCTGTACGCAAACATCACCCCTGCTGTATCCCCCGTTTCGTTTTCCTTTACCGTAGATGCATGACAAGAGCATAGCTGCGTATTGACAACAACAACAACGACACACACACACACACACACAAAATTACGTTGTTTCGGGTGATGTGGCTGGCGTCTTCTCTTTGTTATTGTTCACAGTCCGGTTATCACGTTAGCGACTCTTTTGGTTTGCTTCTTTTCGGTCTTTTCATTCCGTCGGTGTTAGGCCCGTAAAGGAGGCAGTCGATGTCAACTCTTTTTCTCACACTTTTCCACAATGTTGAGGCTGAGTGGCGAAAGCATATAAAATAAACAAATGTAAAAAAAAAAAGCAACAGAGAATAATTGTTTGTAAGCATCCGTGCTTTGCGAAGCTGATTAAGAAAGATGTAACGGGCAACGGAGGCAGCATCCCTTTATATGCTGTTCCCTGTACTGAAAGTCAACGACTTGTTTGTCTGATAGAATCATTTTGGCGAAGACCGCTTCTGTTTTTCTTCCTGATAGTATCAACTAATCCGGGGTTTTCAGGGACACTGGATTTGTTTTCCAATGAGTCCCTTTCATTACTAATGATAATCTTGCAGGAGTCTTCTGTGGTCTTTGCTTTTCCGGTTTCTCGAACACATACTCGATTTGTTTTCATTCAAAACAGCACTCACAGAAATTATAGGTTGGTGCTTCCTTCTCACGCATTTTTCCGCGAGGTCATGTTGAATCGAATTATAAGCGACATTTACCACCTGCGCCGGGTGCATTCTATCCTGCCCGACTCGGTGCTAGGCGACATCCTCAAGAACAAGCTTTTAAGACTCTCCTTACAGCCCTCGCTGCAACAGCTAAAGTATGAGCAACAACAGCAACAAGAGCCCTACCCCAGTAGCTCGCCGCTTGCTTCGACAGGTTTTTCCGCCTCTCCCGCAACCACCAGCGCCACACTCTTTGTCGGCTCCGCACACAGTACCAGGAACACTGTTGGCGCCAGTACAAACAGAGCCGCCGGTGCTGTTGCTTCTCCCTTTTCCTCCCCCTACGCAATCGACCCTGGCGCGCTATGTAATCTGTTAGATTCGCTTGCGTACTTCCATTTAGGCTCCAGCGCTGTGGCCAAGGAAGCGGTGCAACTGGTGCAGCTGAGTGTGCCGACAATGTCCACGCCGCAGCTGTGCACAACGCTTGCGGCGTGCTGCGCGCTGGGTGCCCAGCAGGACATTACCGCCACAGCGTTGCCGCTTTTGAACACGGCACTGAGCTACTACAGCACATCTGCATCGCCCAACGCAGGGAATAATGTGAAAGCTAAAGGGTCGTCGTCTGATGAATCGCAGTCACTGCTGTTCTCTCAAGGAGCCAATGTGGTCTTGTTGATGGATGCCTTACAAAGGGCGGGGGTGCGGGAGAAGGAGGTCTGGCATCTGCTGGCGGAGCACTGCCTGCGCAATTTGGAATCCTTCGATGGTCGGCAGCTGTGCAGCGTTGTGACTGCCCTGTGCACCGAGGGCGTGGACGACTACCCGGACTTCTTCGTGGCGGCGGAACGTCACATCATGTCGCAGCCGTCCAATTACCTTTCCCCAGACTTGCTGCAGCAGGTGGTGCAGTGCTACAAGGAGCTCCACCAACCCGTGGTGTCATTGCTTGGTGTAGTTAATGCGACTCCGCAGCATGAAAAAAATCTGGATCGCACCATCAGCGCGGCGGTCACCGTGGCGGCTATGTCCGGCGCACCCCACAGTAATATAATTGGAGGTACTGGAACCAATGCTGCTGCGTTGTCGTCTGGCAGGCGGTGTTCGACTTCGTCGCGCGGTACCGCATCGAATGGGACGCCGTCCGCCTCTGTGCAGCATTCTCTAGGATTGTTTGAGAGCGCCGCGATCAGCGCACTGGAAACAGCGGATGCGCAGGGGGTGCTGGGGCTGCTGCGCAAGTGCGAGCGGCGCCGTATCATGACGCCACGCGTCATGGACGTTGTTCTCCAACGTCTTCTTAGGTTACACTACCCTGACTTGGACACCGTCGCGGCGGCAACTGAGGGGGAAGAGGGAAAAGCGCAAGATGCCGGGAAGGCAGCTGCGAAGACCTCGACTACGACCGCGAGTCGTGAGCACTTGCCTGTAGAATTGCACCAGTTAACACAGTGTCTCTTAATTGCGCTAGAGTTCAACAATGCGACGCTATTCACCCCATCTGAGGAGTCCAAGCGGACGCTCGCCCAGAGTGCACAAGAAAGCGGGAGCAGCGAGGGTAGGGGTTTCGCACACGAGACATTGATGGCGGTAACAAAGGATGTACCGTTGAT
The DNA here is from genome assembly GCA_900240875.1 of Crithidia expoeki. Taxonomy (NCBI): domain Eukaryota; phylum Euglenozoa; class Kinetoplastea; order Trypanosomatida; family Trypanosomatidae; genus Crithidia; species Crithidia expoeki. Next base: position 1,183,256 of record OESE01000220.1, read on the forward strand.
CACAGTGCTGCTTAACTGCATTGGCAGGGAGCTGGATCATTGGTATCACCCATGTCTGCTCCAGATCGTGCCCTTCGTCGTGCGGCTGCTGCCACCGACTGCACACCCGCAGGTATTCTTCACGGCTCTCGTTGCGCACCTCCGCCGATCCAGTGATCTTTCTTCCCACGAGCGGGCGGCGCCGCTGCGTTTCTTGATTGAGGCACTGTTGCTGTTGCGCCCGTACGGCGGCGAAGCAACGCTGGTTGAGTACATGCCGGCCATGACGGTAGCTGTGCTGAACGCGCCGCGTACCGCGCAGCTTGAGTTGGCTGCCATGGTGGCACACCTGCCGTGCACCAAGAAGGAGCTCGTGCCAGGCATCTACCGCCAGTGGGGGTCGCAGAAGCGGTGGCTGCGCACCATCACCGAAAGCGAGGTAGAGAGTGCGCTGCAGATAATGTCACGGAGCGGGGAGCGTGACTCGCAGCTGCTACACGCAGTTGTAGAGTTCATCCAGTCTCGGCGTGACCAGCTGCCCCCACAGCACGTTGTTGAGTACCTTCACCAGCTGGCGCGGCTCGGGGTGCGTGATTTGGAGCTTTTCACGCACACGGCGGAGCACCTCATGCGACGGGCCGTCGAGTCGACGCCGTCTTCCCGCCAGTGGCTAGGGTCAAAGGGTAGCGATGGTGTCTCTTCTTCCTCGTCCCCTCAAACTGCCCCTGCAGTAACAAAGCAGCAGCAGTGGCAGACTACCTCTGTGCACGACCTCACCCTGCTACTCTACACCTTCACATTTGTACTACGCGACTCAATTCGCGTGACACAACAGATTATTGCGCGGCTGAAAATGTGCAGTTCTGCAGCTACACCGCGTGATATTTCACTTGCCTTGTATAGCTTTGTGAAGCTGCGTGTTGTGCGCAACGAAGAGGTAACGAGGCAGCTGTGCGAGCGCGCGACGGGTACGGTTGCTGACTTCACAGCAGCGGAGCTGGCCAGCGTGTGGAGTTCTTTGCGCTGCCTCCGTTACCCACACGCAAAGCTGCATCAGAGAACGTTGGAGCTCCTTGATGTGCCTGTGCTGAAAACTGGCGAAGTGGAAGATATTATCGAAGTAGAGGCTCGCGCTCCATCTAGTGTGCGTCCGACGTGGCGCTTTAGCGATGCCGATTGCCTCTCTCTTGGTTCCGCGCTGCTGCTGACGGAGACGGCGCCGCTGAACCTGAACCATCCTTTGGCACTGAAGCGCGATGCACCGAGCAACCTCAATAACGGCAGCAGAAGCAGCAACAGCGACGGTGTGCTCCTGTCCGCTTTCTCGCTCACTCCCTCCGTTTGTATAACGTCAAGAGAGCCTCTCCCGCCAACCTTTGAGCGCCACTACGTCGACGTCTGCCGCCGCCTGCTCCCCTCTGCCACCGGGCAACGTCTTTACCTTATTTTGGGCAGCTTGAGCCAATGCCGTAGCACCGCCTTGCACATCTCCCTCAATGTATGGGAGACGACACTGACGCTAGTGGACACGCACGCGGAGTCTCTCACGACTGGCAGGGTCGGCGACGCAGCTGGGATCGCGCAGCTGGAGGTGCTCGCGGCGCTGCGAATACTGCATCAGCGCGTGGCCGACGTCGATGCACTTTCGGCAGCGGACGCGGTGCGGGGGGAGTCGTCCAACTGGCCCACGCCGTACTGCCCGCCCGGGTTATGGGCGGTGCTTCGGCCACGGTGGCGGGAGCTGACGCGCAGTACAGCAGTGCAAATGCACCCATCTTTCATGGCTGTTGTAAACGACGTGAAGTGCCGAGGCGGGGAAGCGCAGACAGTAGTTGTGGAACCAACGAAAGGGCGTACGCCGCCAAAGCCGCGCGCCAAACGAATGCGCAAAGTCTAAGGGCAATGTGTGTCATCGAGAGTAGATGTCCTGTTGCAGAAATCTCAACCATTTGCAGAACCGCTAAAGCTCAAGTCGAGCAATAGGTTGTGAGTCGTCGTCAGAAGTGCTGTCGGGGCTTTACGACTTTTGTCCTCACTCTTTTTTTCTTATTTCCACAGAAACGCCCCTCATTTAGTAAACTAAAACCTCCCTTTGTTTAAGAGTATTTGCGCTGCTCTTCCAGATGAGGGTAAAAAAAACTGTATATATATATATATATATATATATAATGGTGGTGTTCACCATAATCGAAACATTTGAGGGAATGTCAGCTGCTGTTGGACGGAAAAGTAGACGAGGGCTGTGCACGTCGCCAGACTCTCTTCAGCCCAGTTAGGAAGTACTAAAAGGGAAGATGCTGCTCTGTTGCTGTCACACTCGTAAGGGCAGTGTTGCATAGCGGGAAAAGAAACCTGTATTTGAGTTTAAAATAGTACGAACTCTCATCTTCCTCGTCTGCTCTGTGACAAACAAACAAGAAATGAAAGGGGCCTGCGAACTTTTGACTTGCTTGATTTGCAAAGCATACCCAACATTTTCCTTCACGCTCCCCCTTTTCCCCTCTCCTCGGTTTTCTTAATTACCGTACCCACTCAAACAATTCCTGAACTTTTGCTGTTGTTTGAAGGAACTCTTTACGAACAGTTGCCACTTCTGTTTGTGGTAGCAGCGCCTCTTGAAATCGCATCTCATCTTTTAAGGGTTTGCATTAGAATGGGTTCTATCGAGAGTGGCTGCTTGCAGTCGCTAACGGTCTCTCCCACTCGCTTCTTCCGTAGTGCGAGCCTGAGTCATGTGAGAAAGATAGGAAAAATAGTAATTAGTTGAGAGCGATGTCGGGAAGTGTTGTGCGTATCATAGAATGTTTTCTAGAGTGAGTTGTTGCAGCGTCAATCTCATCTTTTAAGGGTTCTGTGCTAGAATGAGCTTTACTGTCTGTGTGTGCTCGTGCTTGCGCTTGCCACCGCGGTCCCTCTCATTCGCTTTTCCCATAGTGCGAGCCTGAGTCATGTGAGAGAGAATTAATATACCAAACAGCAGGTACGTCATCTGCACAGTAACTCGTTATACTGGAATCATTTTCTGTTGATGCTTTACGAGCTGTCGGTCGGTGTGTGTGGAGGTGTCTCTTGAGAACTGCTGGATAAGTTTCCTTTACTAACAAAAAAAACAAAGAGGTGCATTTTTTTTTGTTGTTGCGTTGTGGCTGAACTAACCGTTGACTCGGGATCTGGACAGAAAGCCATGGCGTGCGACTGCGCTCACGTATTGTTGGTTGTTGAAGACAACCTTACTAAAAACGAAGAAGAAAAAAACAAAGCAAAGTCCAAGCGGGAGTTTCATTTCACTAAATGCTGCGATGCGGAAGGCGGGATAGGAACGCCAGTCACTCGACGGTGTTTTGCTGGAAACACTGAAACGTGTGTTTGCTTTCATGTGGAGTACAGGTCCGGAGCAAGAACTCTAACCTGCCATGTATCGAAGCGTTTTTTTTTGTCTGTTTGTGAAAAACCAATAAGACAACAGGTTGCTCCCCCGTTATCTTTGGTTTCCATCTATACGTCTTCTCCCCTTTTAGCTCTTGTTTTCCTTTTTTTATTGAGTGCCGCCGCTTCAATTAGACACACCGGTAGGTGTTGTCCACCCGACGCCACACCTCAAGATTCTTGCCTGCTTACAATCCGTGTATCGTTACTCGTTAGAGTTTTTTTTTCTAAATCAAAAAAAGAGATCACGTGCCCATTTTTACCTGTTGGTTTACTTTTTCTCTGGTCTACTCTTAATCGTTCAATTCCGCGGTGATGTCGTCGTCATCGTCATCGCCACTCAACATACGCGTGCGCCTTGTCGTCTACTGCGATGATGAGCGCGCGCCACACAGCCTGCCAGACATTCCGCTCCCCCACAACCTTGAAGGGTTGAAGCGTTTTATCGAGGACAAAGTAGGCCGGCGAGCCAAGCTACTCTCCTACTGGAACTACGCCCACCACCGGTACGAGCTGCTGCGCGATGTGCAAGAGTTGTTGCAAGAGGACGGGCGCATCTTTACGAGCAATAGCCCAACCAAGTCACGTCCGCATTCATGGGCACCGCACACCACCAGTAGTAATTGTAGTGATCCCAGTCAAAGTGGAGGGAGGGTGGATGAGCTGGAATTGTCCATGTCGCGCAGCGGAGCCTCCAGTGGAGGCTCCGCGGCAAGCCACGCCCCACGGTTTTACCACTGTCAGCTCTGGCTAGAGACGGTACTGCTGCAACTAGAGCCGCTCGACGTGCATGCGGACAAAACCGAGTTGGACGAGCTGCGTAACCACGTGGCGCGCTGGCTCGGCAACAAATACATCGGCTACGAGGTGCAAGACGCCGTACGCGTCCGCTGTCCTTTTCTGACCCGCATGTTCGACGAGACTCGCAGCACCCGCCTCGAAGGCAATCAGGACAAGGTGCAGTTGCTGTACTACAGCAATAATGCGTGGAGCGTTCGCGATGTACTGCAGTACGGGTTCTTGCTGAGCCGAGGGGTTCCGAAGTCCATGACGTCGGTGGTGGAGGCGTGGAGTGGTGGGTCTGATATCACCACGACGGACACGCGGCTAAGCATCCCGGTGCCGCAAAACGTGCCTGGCCCTCTGCCGCCTGCCTCACCGATGGACGATGTTCTCGACTCGCAGGCGCATCCTTTCATCTTCACCTCCTCCATGCTGGGTCCGAACGTAAAACACCTGTCGGCACACACCAGGCCACACAAGGTGCTTCTCTGCGAAGTCGCACCAGGACGGCGCTTCATGACGGACCAAAGCCTCACTGGCGATCGCGGCGAAAAGCAAGCTGTGCAGTTGCGCTCCCTCACAAAAGCTCCCCCGGGGTACGACAGCGTCTGTTACATGCGCGTGCGAGACGACAAAGGCAACGTGTGCTCCGGCAACGAGGCGAGCGCGAAGGCCGAGGATTTATCCATCGTTCAGGTGCAGGTAGGCCACAGCTACCAGGCACTGCCGCGCTATCTGCTCACCGTCGCCCCGACCGGGGGTCCGCCGCCGCCGCCGTCGTCCTTCAATTCCACAACCGTGTCGGCGACTGCGAGCCCGGTGCGCGCACCTGGGTCGACGGCAAGTGCGGCGGTTGCACGCGAAGACGTGGAAAAGGAAGAGAAGGGAACGGCAGCGGCATCGATGTCGCACGCATCACATTCCAGTCAAGTCAAGGAACGGTGGACGACAAGTCCACTCCACAGCCCCCGGAAAAACGATACTGTGAGGCACCACGATGGCACAACGTTACACTGCTCTGGCAGTCTGTCCGCCCCGCCCGGCTCTCTGTCCAACACCCCACGTAGTGCTAGAGGCGACCACCGATACCACCACAACAGCGACAATTGGGACAACAATAACAACGGTAATGGTAGCTACATTATGGAATACACACCACGTCGTGCCACCTCTGCGAAAACACCGCAGCGTCAGCGGGGCAGCATCCAACAGCTGGCGGGGACGCCGTACCCGGGCTACAGTCCCGCAAAAAGCGGGTATGACTTTATGAGCGGCGGCAGTGATGCCGTCCCGACTTCGCGTGCCCACTCTCAGCCACGGCCATATCCCAACACCTCTACCGCAGCTCCAGCCTCCATCAGTAACAATTACAACTATCCTAGCAGCACGGTTCTCCAGGACAATGGCTGCGCGACGGTCTACGAAAACAACGCTTCGCCGCAAGGCTCACCTCCGCGGAGTTCGTCATCCGCATATTGCCTCTCCGGCAGCTACCCGTCCTCGGTGCGTAGACACGGTAGGTCCCCACCTCACGACGCGTTAAGCAGTGTAGAACCACACGTAATGTCGGCGATCCGCGCCGCGCCGTCTCGGGTCAGCAGCAGCCTCGGCTTAGCACCGCCCACACCACCTTCACCGTCGCGGCCCGACTCTGCGCAGAACGTGCGAAACGGCGTTCTGTACAGCAGACTTCAGCCGGGCGTAAAAAAAAACGGCAACTTTAGTCGCAGCGACGGTGTCTCTACGCCCCATCAGCGGTCACTGCCTGGCGCGAACTCCAACGACAGCAAGTTGCATTCCTACAATAACCAGCAGCGCACGCCCGATCGAAGCAGTTTGCAGCGAGACGAGCAGCACAACTCGGTTTCTGGAACCGCAGAGGGGATGTCCAAGCATCCGCTCATTCCACCGTACCACCACGACGCAGCGAACTCCTACCGTATCACCAGCAGTAACAGCGGTGGAGAGGGCAGAGGCGGATCCCCGCCCGGACCGCTTCCCTTGTCTTCTATTATGCGCAATAGTACACCATCTTTCGATTCACCATCATCACAGTCTCCACGTCCCCGGCAGGCGTCACCACCGGCAGCATTCAATCAGTTCCTCTGCACCATTCACCCGCGCCAGTTGCAGTCGCTTTACTGCACGGCGTGCGAGGAGCTGACTTGCCCGTACTGTGCCAGCATCGGCGCCCACCGCGATCACGTCATTGTCGAAGCCTCTGATAGGATAACGGTCGTCTACGCTGAGGTGCACAAGTTTTACGAGGAGCTGCGGCACTGGCTGAACGAGTACCGGCGGACAGAGGAGGAGCTGCGTACGGAGCAGTCAAGATACCAGGCCCAGCAGCAGCGCGAGCTTCGAACGCTGCGGCAGAATTTCCAGCAGCTCAAGCAGGTCTTGCAGCAAACAGAGCAGAACATGGCACAGACAGTGCAGCAGCGCACTTGCCCTGCACCCCTTGCGGAGGCCTCGGCGGTGATTAACAAGTACGTGCAGGCTCTCGCACCGATCAGTATGGCACTGAACCGCTATCACAGCGCGCAGGACAGCAACCCTGGAGGTACTCAGTCACAACGGCAACCACTACCACCACCTCCCAGTGCGTCCAGTGCTGTCAGCGGCACCACGCGTAGCGTACCGGAGATGCTCTACTTCCTACGCACCGCACCACCGCTGATGCACCGTGTGCAAGAACGCTTCGCGCAGCGGCACCAAGCAGAGGAGCGGCGGCTGCGCGACGGCGTCGCCCGCTACCGCGCCTGGATGGACGCAGGGGAAGGGGTGTATAACCACGTGGACTGGGTGGGGCTGCGCCGACTGCTCGAGCACCTTGGCACCAGCCGCAGCACACGCATCATCGATGGCAGCGTCACTCGCGAGCGCTCGTCACGCCACACATCGTCGTCGTCCTTGCACTTCTCCGGTGTCGATGGCGCTGAGGCAGCGGGCAGTCGCGACGGCGCTGCAGCACGCGTGCGGAGTCGGACCTCACCGCACTCCTCCCCGCTGTCGCGGATGGCGTCGTTTGACGGCAGCGGTGGTAACAACGTTGACGTTTCCCGCCAGCCGGTCAGCCGCTCGCCGGTGCACAAGCTGGCAACCGGCGACGACTTGAGTTCCTACAGCTCTCAACGTACCCCGCCACCAGCAGCAATTACGAAGCGAGACCGGCTGCTGCTGCGATGTTTAGAGGATTTACAGCGGGGACATATTTGGGCAATTCAAGACGCCTCTTTCTATTTCGCACCGGGTCAGCTGAAGGCGGTGTGCTCGACGGCCTTTCGGCTCCTCGGGGTACAATGGGAGCTGCGAATTGCGTCGTTGCCGCGGTCGCATCGCAGCGGCCGGCGGACGAGCGGTGGCGGCGGCAATATCACCAACAACAACAGCCTGCAGTCGTCATCGTTCATTGCTGCAGGGATAAACACCGGCGTGATGGCTACGAGGGCGTCCACGGTGATGCCGGCCACCGTCGACGGTAGTTTGGACACGGCGGCGGCCCGCTCACCGCTTGCTACACAGTCTCTGCCCGATGTGCTAGATGGAGGGGTGACAGACGATGGCATTAGCAGCGACAACTTGTGTCCTCGCTGTCCACCGGAAGAGGAGTGGCTGGGGCTTTTTCTGTTTCCACAGCAGCACCGTCTGCGCATGGACTTCCGTGTGATCGCTTTCTCTGAAGTGACGTGGGCGGAGTGGCAGGTAACGGGGTGGACGACGGAGATGGCGGGCAAGGGGTGGGGACTGTACCCATTTTTGCAGCGCAAGGAGCTCATGAGGACAGACAAGCTGGCACGGGACAACATCGTGAAAATCTGTGTTGTCCCTATCAGTGATTTGTACTGAGATAAATGAACTTCAAGAAATGGCTTGTGCTTTTCTTTTTTCTGGAGGCGTTAACCGCATTGTATCACTACCTCTACTGCGTTTGACTTTTTTTTTAATTCTTGATTTCTTATGTTAGGCTTAATTTTGTTCTTCTGCTTTCACCTCACTTTCACCCCTTTGATGTCGTTAAGGTGTGGAGCACACGAGAGTGGTAGATAGTCAAGAACCTGTATTAGAGCTGAGCGCCGGCTCCTTTTTTCCCTTGTTAGATTTTCTTTTTTTCTTTTCGTAAGACAGTGTTAGAGCTAGAGCTGTCGTTACGTGACACGCACAAAGGCAATAGTAAAAGAGTAGTTCACTGAGTATTGTTAGACACGTAATCTGTTTTTCACACAGACTGCCTAATACTAGGAACGGAAAGCTGTGAAAGAGCTTATCGTTTGCATCACGTTTCTCCACACCTCTGGCCGTCGTTACTGCTTTGTAGAAGGCGGCTGTGTGAGTATCGTAGAACACTTCCCTCTTTACCCAACCAATGGTTTTTCCTTTTGCCGTTGCTGTACGATTTCTTTGTTTTTTGTCGGTCCTTATTATTATTTATTTATTTTTTTTTTTAGTTTGCCTCGATGGTATGCACAGCGTGCAGCAGCACTACTCACTCTGAAAACAGCATCGCGTTTTGTTTTTTTGCCACCACGCAAGAGCCTTTCCTGATTTTCACAATTCACCTTTCGTTTTCTGTCCTTTTTCACTGGTATTCTTTCACTCTAGACAGAGTCCTGTTGCGCTCAATCCCGTATTCTTTGAATTCAGTTCATGACTTCACCTTCGGAACAATGCTACGATACATTCGCATGACATCTACCACAAAGGAGGTGCCAAAGCTGGAGGGACGCATATTTGCGCTCCTGCACGAGTGGATCCATCCGTTCTACAGCTATCGAATACCACATACCCCGACTCCACACGACCGGGTATGCACCTGCGCGTATCCACTCTTTACGCTACGCTCCTCACGGCGCTCGCCTTACGATGAACCGGCTAGCGTGACTGCCACCCAGGAAACAGTGTACGTGGACAGCACCGGTAAATCTTCCTCGCCGCCCATCAGCGAGGTCCACCATCACCAAGGCGTGGTGGCACCGACGACAGATACAAATACTAGTTGCACATCAAGTGCATTATCACCATCTGCCGCCTTTATTAGTGTTGATGATAATACAGTGGTCTACAACGTAAGAACCATCGGTGATACCACAACACTGACTTCGTCCACTACCAACGTTGAAGCATCATCCATTGCATCATCCCGCTCAATGCACACCTCCGCTTTCCTCTCGACGTTTGGCAACTTGCCCTCGTTGAAGGCGCGCTGGGCGGTGCGTCGACGCCGCGGCGGCCGCCTCATTCCCCCGCCTCAGTCTACCGAGACGTGTTATCGGTGTGACATTTGCGACGGTCTGCAGCAGTCTGCGGAGGATGCGGCAGCGCACAGGGACGCCCACATTAAAAACCGGAGAAATGAGGACGCCCTTGAAGAGGAAGATGATGAGGCGGCCGGAGAAGAGGATGTAGCCGGTGCAGTAGCGACGGAGAATAATGGAAAAGAGCGATACGGCCACACGACCTCTACCGACATCGTAAACACCGCCATGGAGGACGCCGATGTGGCGGAGCTGCGCCGCCTTGATCCGTTTCAGGTTGAGGTCTTCGGCAAGCCGTCGTGGGGAGCGCTGCTGAAGCGGGTCACCAGGGAGATACAGGGACAACTTGTTCGGTGCAAACTGCACTCACGCGCCGCCTCGCGGTATGCAGCGCAGGCGACGGCAAACAGCGATATTTCGCGCCAGGCCTACCGTTTGTGGGTTCGCGCGGAGGCACAGCGAGTACGCGAGGAGCAGCGACTATCGATACAGCCGTTTGCCCCTGCCGCAAACAGCAGCACGACTAAGAACGAGGCTGCTGCTACTGCTGCAGTCTCACCTTCATTCTCAACTAGAACCATGTCGCCGCCACCGCCGCCTTCGTCTACCCTTCCTTTGTCCTCCCCTGTTTCATTTTCGCTCACAATGTCTCTCAAACAGCGGGCGATTATTAAAGAAAAGCTAGACACGCTGCACATCGCGGCCTACCTGGCGCGGTACGCGGTGGCGGCGTACGGGCTGCCCTACGAGCTGAACTTTTTCACGAGTGTGCGAGAGCTGACAAAACTTTTGGCGGAGCCGCATAGTCGTTACGTCTGTGCAAACTCCGAGGAACAGCTGAAGTCGATGCGACGCATGCTACAGGGCGAGGTGCCAGATGCATTGTTGGAATGCGTGGCGAGTCGTTACTCTCTGCGTGTGGGGCAGCCGTGTTGGTCCCTCTTCCTCGACCACGCAGCACAGCGTGTCATCCTGACCTTTCGCGGCTCGCTGACGGCATCGGACATGGTGGTGAACGTTATGGAAGGCTACGCAAACGTGCTTTTCGAGCACATGCAAGACCCTGATGGCGATCCCTCGTCGTCGTCACCGTACCCGAAAAGGGTCTGTACGGCGATCCCCCTGGGTTTGTACGACTCTGTTGTGGAGGCCGGAGCACAATTGCTGCCGATACTCAGCACCATTCATCGACAATACGGCAAGTACATCCTCTGCGTTACAGGGCACTCCCTTGGTGGCATTCAGGCATCCGTCTTCCACCTCCTCTACTGCGGCCCGTGGCGCGCCACACTGCGGTCCACGTCGTCGCTACTGCGCCGCACGAAAACCTTGCGTTACCCCTCAGCGACGGTTGCGGAGGCGTCGTCGTTGATGGAGTCTTCAAACACGGAGACAGCTAAGGCCAATGCACATGTACCCTTTAAAAAGACGATCACCTGCACCTTGGCTGCAGCACCAGTCATTGAGAAGCGCGTGGTGTCGGTGGTGAACATGTGGCTGGCGGCCGAGGAGCAGCACAGCGGCAGTCGCCTCATTGCAATGTCGCACGGTATGGATTTCGTGACTCGCCTCCAGGTGCACTCGCTGAAGGAGACGTTTACAAGAGCGTACAACGTCGCCCCGGCAGCGACCGAAAAACCGACCAACGCGAAGGGGCAGAGCGCGGCAACACCGGCGGAGGGAGCACTTCCAACGGATGTGGACATGGCCACGATGTCTGACAAGTCGGGTGTACCTGTACTTGCAGTACCGGGGTCAATGTACAACGTGACCGCTGGCACTCGCCGACGATATCTACTCGCTGTGCCACCGACTGCGTCAGCGGTGCGGGAGCAGATTATTATTTCCGCAGAAGCTGTGTTGCAGCACTTCCCCTGTCTCTATTTGCGCAGCCTTGCAGAGCTTCTGAATCGATATGAGGCGAAGTGGAACGCGCTGACGGGGCCAACAATTGCTTTGGATTCAGAATTATCAACAACTGTCTCACCAACCAATAAGACAGAAGAAGAGCAGCCGTGATACGTATATGTATATATATATATATATATATATATATGTATCACCTACGATTGTTAATTTGCGCGTATTCTTCTTCCGGTTGTCTCACTCCCCCGTTTTTTTTTTGTTTTGCTTTCCGTTATATATTCCCACCTCAGCTACTTATCTTTTTGTACCCCTTGCCTTTCAAGAGAAAAGTCACCCTGTGATCTTTTGAAGTGAAGTTCCCTCTTCGCGTTCACTCGGCGTGCACAATTGCGGACCTTTTTTTTTTTTTTGAAATGTAGCAGAAATGGCGTGGCTTCTTTAGATGCTTGCTGATTTTGTAGTGGGTCTTGCCTGTAGTCGCCAAGTGTTTTTATGTTTTCCTTCTGACATAAGCGACTGGGTCTGTTTTTTTTTTTTGCTTCTACTGCCGCTTCCGTTGTTTCTCTCCCTTTTCTCTTTCTTTAAGAACCGCTAATTCGTCTGAGCTCTCGAATGACGTACAGGCATCGAACACATCATCGTTTTTCTGCACACATTTACCTGCGCCTTTTTTTAAACGTTGGAGCCATCGTGCCATAGCGAATTCCTCTTCCTTGATGGTTTCTCAAGAAACGGCATCAGCTCCTCGAATAGTGTATATGCGTTTTTAACTTACGCAGCTACCCGTTCCTGCTCTTTTGCTTATGCGCACACCAACTCAATGCGTGAGGTATCTAACGTTAACGCCAAACAGCGTAGTGGTGGCTTCCGCTCACCGAGGCTGCAGGCAGGACAGCGCAGCAACGCATCTCCCACACCGTCCTCAACGACAGGGCATTGTGTTGGTGCTGCCGGCGCAGGTGGGCTGACACGTGCGCGTTCTTCACGCTCTCTCTACAGGTCTGGTATTGTGATTGGCAGCGCTGGGAACGGTGCAGCGGTGAGTATGTTGGACGGGTCCACCTTGTCTCGTGGTGGTCTTGGTGGTGGAGGTGCCACTAGTATGGGCTATGGACAAGAATCTGACGCGGCCACCGCGGCGTGGTTTCACGAACTAATGCGTGAAGTTGAGGTTGCCGGTGACGCGGAGGTGAATCGAGCTCGTTCGCCACTCTTTGAAAAGGTGCACTGCCCACACGTCTTTACTGCGGAGGAGCGCCGCCGTATGGACCGGTACGAAAGCATCGACTACGCGGAGGGGCAATCGCTTGTGCACCGCCTCTACACCAGCAGCCGCAAGAAAGCCGACGCACAGGGGTGGCTTCGGCTCCTCATGTTTGTGCTGATCGGCGTGACCGTCGGCTCGTGGTCGCTGCTGCTGTTTCAGACACTGGACTACCTTTCGGATGTGAAGCTGGAGGCGCTGCAAGGAGTGGTGCGGAGTTGCAATAACACACAAAACGGCAACGACACACCACCTTCACTGCTAATGCCAACATCATTTTTTTTTGTTGAGCGTGTCGGCAGTTTTCTAAAGCAGTATACTCACCGCTTCTTTCACTTTCAAAACAATGATAACAATATCAATAATGCTTTCGGCCCCGTTGTCCTGAACTACATTTGTGGTTGGGCGTTGCTGCGCGGTTATTTTCTCTACGTTATATGGGGTGTCCTCACCGCGTTACTGTCGTCGCTGTGCTGCCTCGTCATGCCTAGCGCAGCGGGTAGCGGCATTCCAGATGTGATGGCGTACCTTAACGGGGTCATGTTTCCCCGCATCTTCAACATCCGTAACCTCGTCGTTAAGACACTGTCGTGTGTCCTGGCCGTCAGCGCTGGACTCCCAGTTGGCACAGAGGGTCCAATGATACACATGGGCTCGCTGATCGGGGCCGGTTTGCCCACCGGTCGAAGTCGTTCCTTGAGGTGCAGTGCAACGTCCATCTTTGACGTCTTCCGCAACCCACGCGACCAGCGCGACTTCATCTCGGCTGGCGCCGCATGCGGCTTGACGAGTGCCTTCTCAAGCCCTCTGGGTGGGATGCTCTTTGTGCTGGAGGAGATGGCGACCCACTTTTCCGTACGGTTGGCGTGGCTCGTTTTCATCTCGTGCCTTTCCTGCATGTGGATTATTCAAACGGTGAACTCGTTCATGTCGGGTTGGCACCTGGTGGATCGATCCGCCATGACTTTTGGCAACATTCGCGAGGCGGCGATTGCGATGTTCTACATCGACACCGTCCCCGAAAACACGGCTTCGCTGTACAGCCTTACATTTCTGCCAACGGCCATCGTGGCGGTCGTCGCAGCACTGCTCGCTGTAGCCTACAGCGTCAGCAGCATTCGCTTCTCCCGCTGGCGAGGGCGGTGCCTGTTTCCGAAGGCGCTCTACCGGGTGCTGGAGCCGTGCCTCTTTGCTTTTATCTTCTCGTCGTGCAGCTACGTGCTGCCGCTGCTTACGCCCTGTGTACCGACGCCGTCGCACGTGCGAAAGAAACGCGAAGAACTGCACGTGGAACTCTTCACCGCCTTCTGCGCGCAGCCCGACACCACGCACCATCCTCTCGCCACTCTCACCATGACCAGCCCCTACAACCTCCTTCGGCTACTCTTTTCACGTCACACGGCGAACCTCTTTCCTGCGTGGTCGCTCGTGTTGCACCAGAGTATCTATGTAGTGGGCTCAAGCTACGCAGCTGGAATGTTTATTTCCTGCGGCACCGTCATCCCATCCTTGCTCATTGGTGCGGTGCAGGGCCGGCTGATCGGCGTCCTCTTTCAGCAGTCAACGTGGGCCGACGAGGGCGTCGTGGCGCTGGTCGGCGCTGCGGCCTACTTTGCCGCCATCTCCCGCCTGACCTTCGCTCTCGTGGTAATTATGATGGAGGTGACGGCGGATGTCTCGCACATAACATGCATCATGCTCGGCGTGCTGCTGGCGAAGAGCATCGCGGACAAATGCTGCCACTCTTTCTACCACGCATCTCTGGAAGTGAAGGCTGTGCCGTTTCTCGAAGCGCAGACAAATATGCATCTTCTCGACACATACAGCGCACGCGATATCATGACGTCCCCGGTGATAACGCTAGAGACGATAGATACTGTGCTGCGCGTGCTGGAAGTGCTGACGATGACGACACACAACGCTTTCCCTGTGGTGAGGGTCGGCGAGACAGACCGCGCGTTCGAAGGCATGGTGACCCGTAACCAGCTGCAGCTACTGCTGTGGGTGGTGTACCTACATGAGATGGGAGATGCGGAGGAGGTATTGCTGGACGAAGAGGCGATCTCAATTACCAACATCACCGTGGGAGGGATCGAAGAAGATAATGTCGAAGGTGGCGTGGCAGATCAAGGCGTAGCGTCTGACGTACCCGCAACGGCGCCGGTAAGGCGTACATCACCAACACACGTTTCCGATGCAGAGCTGAAGCGGGTGCGAGAGTTTCTTTTCTGGAACCGTCTTCCGCTGATCCCCATGACGGAGGACCTCTCACTGACTACCATCCGTTCCTACATAGACCTCCGCCCTTACGTGGATCGGAGTGCCCCTTTTGTGCGGGATGGCGTGTGCGTGTCGCGCGCCTATTACACGTTTCGTCACCTCGGCTTGCGACACCTACCTGTGCTCGACCGCAAGCTGCGGGTGGTGGGCATGCTCACCCGCGTGAACTTCGTCGGGGATCGACTGCTGGAGAAGGTGGAGGCTCGACGGGCAGAGGGCGTACACACGGGGTGGAACGTGCTTTGACGCGTGCGCCTCCTTGTCTGTGTTGTGCAGCGGCGAACACTAGCTCGTCGTTGCCGTCAACGTTAGCGTTCCAGTTGAAAGGTACGCCGCTCTTTCGCTTTTCATTCTAACCGATCGTCATTCTGTCTATATTGTTGTTTATCTCTTTTTTTTTAGTGAAACGAGACCGTCTACCATGTTGCTACCATCGCTATTTACTTTTCTTATACCCTGACACCACTTTCATGTTCTGTATTCGAATCACTCCGCTGCACTTCCTGTTCGAGTAATTGGAGGAAAAACAAATTTGATTTAAAATCTGCTTTGAGACTGTGAAATGTGGAAACGATTGCGTGAGGGTTTGAATCACGCAAAGTGCATCGACGGAAGACACTACCCAGTCTGGGAGTCAGTGCGTTCCGTCAAGGTAGTGCATTTGCCGGTTGGAAAAACGCTGCTTCCCTTCCGTTCTTTTTTGTTTGTTTGTTTGTTTGCTTCACAGTGGCTCGCCTTTCCTCCCCCTTTTCCAAAGTGCCCCGAAAAAAGGACGACGACAGCAACAGCCCCGACACCTGACACAACGAAACCGATCAGTACCGTTAAGCTTCATTAAAAAACAAATGCTGCACGCCTGCGGTATTACGTCTTTCCTCAACCCTATCCACGTATCACTGGGGACGTCGGATGTTGACGGTAAAAGTGGCGACGCACACAAAGACCAAAACACAATAGTACGCTGCCTCACTGGTGATATCAAGACAACTGCAGAAGACTTTGTAGTGGTCGAGGTTGACCCAACTGGACAGCGCACGGATGCCGATCCGTACACGTTTCCGGCCGTGGATGCCATTCCTGAAGCGGCTCACGCCGTCAAGAAGAGCGGAGTCGAAGGAACGGGTGGGGAATGGGGATACCACATGGGTGCACACGACGAAGCTGCTACAATTGTGGAGAAGGCGGTACCTCCTACGCGTTCGTTGAATGAACTCCAACAACTTCTCGCCGATCAAGCACCGCTGCTAGAAAGTGTGTTTGGGAGTGCCACGAGCATTGGAGGCAAAGTCAACGCAACCTTCACACAGGCGGATCTGACGGTTCTGATTCGCGACATGCAGCTCTCCGCCCAGGGTGCTATGCCGCTTCCACCTGCGAAAAACAACACAGCGCCCTCGTCCTCCTCCCCCACTGCTCCTGCGGCTAAAACGTGGTGGCGGTGCGGCTGTCATTGCCTGGGTGACTTTGCAGACAAAAAGGAGCGACAAATCATGCATTCGCTGCTGCGGTACTGCTTCCCGCACCTGCGCTCGTACGCAGAGGTTTCCACGGCCTCGTCCGATGCCAGTGAGGCGGCCGCCTCCGTCCTCTCGTGCTTCCTGGACTTGCACTTCATTTTATTTTCTGCCACACTGGGTACAGAGGCAGCGCTGTGCGTTGCACGGTGGGCTGTCGCGGCGCAGGCGGCGCGGCAGGAGCGCAACCTCGACGACACAGCGCGCAGAGCATTGCAGTCTGCGACGCTGCTTGTCGACAACATTGTTCCAGCGAGCGTGGGCAAAGGCGTGTGCTTTGCGTCGTTTGATGCCTTGAAGGAAACCATGCGCCGTACGATGAGGGGGGTGATATGTAGTGACGAACATGGATCCACTGGGCAAGCCCACAACAACGCAGTTCCTTATTCGTCTCTCAACGGTGAAGAACAGGTGTTGACGTTGCCGCTGCTGACAGACAAGGATGTGCGTCGTCACGTGCACGAAGTCCTCCGTCGTTTCTACCCCTTTATTAAATGTCAGGTACGGGGTGGCCAAGTAGTCCTGTACTACAGCCCAAAGCCGACGATGAAGAGCACAACAGACAACTACACTGCGTCGAGGGCATCAGCTGCAAGTAAAGACATTATGTTGGGTGTACGCCGTCCACGTGAAGACGAAGATGCAGAAGAGGTCAATAGAACACCAAACAGCGAGAACACCAATGTCACTTCTCACCCACATTCTGCTTTTCTTCATTTTATTGTCAGAAAACGTAATCTCGACACCGCAGAAATGAAGCATCTGATCGGCGAGTACTGCGGTTTGCGTGACGGTGCCGTGTGTGCAACTGGCATGAAGGACAAGAAAGCAGTCACCACGCAACGCTGCTCGATTCCGCTGGCACACGCCTCTTTGGGAGCACAGAAAGGTTGTGCTGCGCTCGCAGCAGCCACACCAAGGTCTCCCGTGATCTTACGATGGCCGGCAGACCCGCAGAACAGTTACGCATCTGTGCTGTGTGCAACTTCCCGCAGCGGCCCGGTGCACCTGGGGCAGCTACAAGGCAATTGGTTCTCTGTGCAGGTGCGCAATGTGCGGTGGGCAACAGCAGGCGAGATACGGAGGTGGAGGGGGATTACTGACGAACAAGTTGGGAACAGCAAGGGTGTGGAGAAATTTGTGTCAAAGGACGCTTGTGTTTGTCCAGAAAGCGATATTGAGTGTTTCGGTGCCTTTCTTGAATCGCGCTTCCATCAGTGTGTCAATCAAGGCTTCGTCAACTACTTTGGCCAGCAGCGCTTCGGCGAGACGATCGAGCGCGCCGACGACCACACCGGCGTCCACCTCTTCGCTGGTCGCTGGGTGGACGCGGTGCGCAGCCTCTATCGCGCCTACCCTGATGTCTACGACGCCTTTCCAGAGAAGATGGAAGCACGTTTTGTGCCGGGTAACTCCCGCGACGCGCAGGTCATGACGCACGCGCTTCGTCAGGCGTACCGTATGTACTTCTCCGAGCACACTTTGACGAATTACGATGTACAGTCGAACAGTGCGTTGTGGACACAGTTGTGTGAAAAGGCGATCACCGAGGGTGTGCCATACTATCTGCGCTCTTTGTGGGTGCATGCCGGGCAAAGTGTTTTCTTTAATTTAGCTGCTTCTTTCATTGTTGATGGAATAAAAGGGACGAGCAACACTGCATTGAATGACCTTCCTCCACTGTCGCACGCCAATATTGCGAAGGCTTACTTGCCTTTGGGTGGTTATCAGGCAAACCGGACCTCATCCCTCGAAGGAGAGCAGAGCGAGCAGAACAACGAGGCGTGGCAACCGTGGTTGGCGGCGGCGGTCGATCATGCCTTGCGCACGCTGCGCTGGACCAGGGAGCAGGCGTTTGAGCAACGTAAGGTGGCCGGCGTGCCGGTGCCTGGGTCTTGGCGAGCGCTTGTAGTGCGGCCACATGGTGCTGTGCTACGGTGGAACGCAGCCGATGAGGCGTCTGCGTCTCCGCCGCTTGTTGTCGACTCAGCGACCTCAGACGGAAAGGCATCGCTGCCCTCTGTGCAGTTGTCCTTCGGTCTTCCGTCATCTAGCTACGCCACCGTCTTTTTGCGAGAAGTGCTTGGGTGTGACAAATGGTGGTGATGAATTCTTTGGTTTTACGTTGGCTCTAAGTACCCTGCGTATAAGCGCATGAATTGACGGTTTCGTTGGACTTTGCTTGCCTTTTTATCCTACTCGGTGATAGTGTCCGTCGTCACAATTGAAACATCTTCCGCTTAACCAAGTCGTTGCGCTGTCTCTCTTTCTCTCTTTGGGTCCTTTCTCAGCACAAAAGCTTGTCATAGTGCCACGGGAAGTGGGGAGCGTGTTGACACACAAACACACACAAAAAAGGGGTTGAAGTTACTGAGTTTGACAGTAAGAAACCCACACGCAGGAAAACCGGCAATAGCAACTAAAACTGTTTTGTTGTATTTGACTGAAGTGTGTTTCAAGAAACTGCCATATCTTGCTAGCTGCGTTTCTCAAGGAAGAAAAGAAAAGAAAAAAGTGTCTGTGGATCAGATGTACATCGTGTTTATTGGTGCAGAGCATATTCCCTCTAAGCATCAAGAGCTACTGCTGTAGTTGTCTGTTCTGCCACGATCCCCCCTCAAACACTTTTGACAATATAACTTCATGGTCAGTACCAACCGAAGGACACGCACTGACACACACAGACACACAAACTCAGGAGTGTTACTGTCTGTTTTTGTTTTCTCCCCTTTTCCCTGTTTTTCTCTTTCGTTTTCTATCCCCACTCCTGGACGAAGGGAATAGGTTTTCCTTTTTTCCACCGTTCCTCGTTTTTTCTTTCCTGTTTCACCTCTGGTTCACAACGCTAGCAAGCACACAGAAACAACGCCAGTACAGTTTTTTTTTTTTGTAAATCGCAGTATCAATACAACAGGAAAAGCAGAGGAAATGGACGTAGGTCGCGAGGGCCACTCAGGGCTTACACCATGCACTTCTCTACCATCTTCCCACCGGAGAAGACGGTGTCCGAGAAGGGCAGCGGGTCAGCTGCCAACAGCTCTTCATCTTCCTCGCCTCCGCCAGCCGGTAGCGATGGTGGCGGTACTGGTGGAGCGGGGGCTGGTGGAGCAGCAGCAGCGGTGTCTGCGGGCAGCAAGTCCGTCACGAGCGCCTCCTCCTCCTGTTCCCTTTCACAGTTCAGTCAGTGGCACATCCTCATCCGCATGGACATCGAGAATGAGATGTTTTTTGTGAAGGGCGATGCGAAAGTTTTTTCGCCCACTCCATCCCTCACCAGCGGAACGGCGCGTGGCATTAACCGCGACGGCACCCCGGCGCAGAACACCACTGCACCAGATGGCATCCCCATTGTGCCAGTGCACCAGAAGGACCGTCGTTGCAGTGTTGTGATAGGCAGCTACTACCGGCAGCTCGAGGGCCTCGAGGGCACCAGCGCGGTGCCGCCTTCCTCCACGCTGGGACTAGAGGTACGGATGCCTCACCTAGAGGCGGCTGTGCTGGGCCTATCAGAGCCAGAGATGCTGAAGGACGTGGTGCTGAATTGCTCTGGCAACAAGTCGTGTGGGTGGTACATGGGCGCCGTCACCGTCACGGTGGAAGGGAAGCCGGTGGAGATGCCGCAGACGATTCGGTTTCTACTCAAACCGTTCTACGGACACCGCTGTGCTAGCTGCCTCGACCCGGTCTACGCCATCGGCTACACGTGCGAGCGCTGCGAGGTGCCGCATTATTGCTCGCGGGAGTGCATGAACGTGCACATGAAAAAGCACCACAAGCTGCTCTGTCCAATCCTGTACGAGCGCTACCGCTACCAGTCGGGCGAGGTGGTGGCGGAAGTGCCGGATGGATCGGCACTGGTGGCGTGGTGGCGCTGCCTTGAGCAGGGTGCCTTCAACGTCCTCGTCGACCCGAACAACTCCCTTGGCTACGGCATCGAACTGACGTTAAACGTGCTCAAATCAGCGCGGCAAGAGGGTCTTCAGTACCGCCTGGTAACATCCACGCCACTGACCACGTCGCCGCCGCATGAGGAGGTGGCGCGCTTCGCCTGCGTGCTGCTGCGCGAGGTGAACCGCAGTGCCATTTTGGAGGGCTGTGCTCCGCTGGCCGCCGCCTGCCTCGACTACCTCTACGTCTTCAGCCCCTCCGCCGACTTTGCGATACAGGCGCACATTCTCTTTTTCACTACGTTCCACTGCGAGGATTTGGATGTCCCAATTGACACTTTCGAAGAGTACGTCTCGTACGCGCGTCCACTGCACGCCCTAGCCTCCCTGCAGATCAACTACGCCCTGAAGAGCACCATCCCCGCTGAGTTCTGGCGGCGTATCAAGATCGCCAAGGATTCGATTGCCTCGCTGCTGGCTGTTACAAATGTGGTACCGAGCGGTGGCGTTGAGGGTTTGAAGGAGATCATCACGGCTCAGCAGCGGGACGCCTTGTTGATGTTGTCGAAGATATTCGTGATGATGGCGACGCGTGCCCCGCAGGGCGAGTGTCAACGGTGGTTGGAACAGGCGGAGCGCTGCCTGATGCAGTGCCAAAATGGCCTTGGCGCAACGAACACGGCGGAAGTGGATGCCATGATTTGCTTCCGCCTCTCTGCCTTGCTAATGCTCTACAGGACAGAGACGAAAACCGAGGAGGCGAAGCAGCAGAAGAAGCGCGGCACTTCCTTCCTGAAGCTGCGGCAGAAGGCCACAAACAACACTACGAACATGCACCAGCAGAACGGCGTCGAGGAGAGCGAGCTGGCAAAGGAGGAACCATAGTATTGGGAGAAGCTGTTGTTGTCGGTGCCGTTATTGATGCTCCCGCCGCATCCTTCTTTTGTCCTTTCTTGCTTTCTCTTTTTTGTGTTCAGCGGTACAGGTGCCACATCTGTATGTTTTCGTATCTTTTGGTTAACTATGATGGCACGTATGCTAGAAGACAGTCCCAGTCTCCCGGAAAAAGATGAAGGTCTTAGCTTCCCTGATTACGTCCTCTTTCGCATTGTTGTGGTGCAATGCCAACTGAGTAATTTGTGTTCGGGTTTTCCCATTTCTCGACTTTCCGTGTTAAAAGCATAAGCTGTAAGCTGAGTTTAATAAAGCGACAAATGGAGACGAGACTGGAAGGCGCGGCATCAAAAGGTCGGGCAAGTGGGAAAGTCTCTAATGTATGAGTGGTACGTTCCAGCACGCAAAAGAAACCTACCTCCGAGCGCAAGCCATTTTTTTAGTGGAAGATAAAGAACGATGCAGGTTGGACATCTTTGCCCGTGTCACACTGCCGCTTATGGCTCTCAGCTACTATCGAAATAAGAAACACTCTTGCGAAAAGTCGTGCTTAACGGGTTGCCTTGAATTCAAGAGGGAAGTGATAAGTGCTAGGGCGGTTACACGCGAACGCAATTGACAAACGATGCTAAATGATGCTCACTCCGCTTTCGACAGTTGCTGCTGATGAACTATGTCTTTATCGTACTCACGTTTTGTCGTTTCCTTCTTTTTCTGTTTCAAACACTAAAATCACTTCTCCATGCACATATATATATATATATATATATATGTATATCGTTTCATCTTCCCATGTAGACTGTGAACGCTTGAATCATATACAGATAATAAGAACTCAAATCAGAACAACGCAGAGTTTTTAACAATAAAGCAAGAAAAATCAAAACGAAACTTCTCTTTTCAACGGTGAAAGCCCTTAAAACCAACTCTGACATGTCCCATTCCTCGTCCGCTCGTGCAAGGACGCTGTGTCTTCTCGCCGTGGCTCTGCTCATACGCGCTGTCACCGCCTTCTCCATTCCCGCAGTGGCTGATAACAACAACCTGCCCACGCCAGAGTGGAGCAGCGTTTGCAAGTCACCCTTCAACTGGTGCTCAAAAATTGAGGTGTATCGCTACTGGGGCGAGAACCCGAGGGACCGGCTCAACTTCGCGGTGGATGCGCTGATGAACGATCCCAACAACCGCGGAATCACCACCGTGTGGCTGCTGATGGACGAGCCGGATGTCGAGTTAGCCAAAGAGCTTGCAAAAAACGACTTCAACGTCGTCATCATCTACCCTCGCGGGATGAGGCTGTCAACGACGCATTACATCTGTGAAGAGACTAAGAAGTCGCACGACGATCAGTGCTGGATTAATGAAAATTGCGCGGCTGAGTTGGCCGCGAAATCGGCAAAAGGCGACCACCTCTGGAACGCTTCACACTTCTCGGCGGAGCAGGTGGCGCACGACGTCGAGTTCGCTATCGGCAACCTCGGCGATGGCCGCAAGAACGTGCTACTGGCGCAGGGCATGAGCAGCGTGTTTGCAATGCGCCTGTTACAGCTGCACCAGGACTTCCGCCACGGCGTTATTGCGATGGACTTTGTCCACCCGCTGATTTTCGACATTTATGGCTATCTGGGTGGAATAGGGATGGACGCCGCGCTGCAAGGTTTACTGTCACTCTGCGACGACGACGTTCAGTGTGTCGGCCGCCTTGGCGCTGTGGAGGGCGGGTGGAGCCGTCTGCAGACGTTGATGAATCTCGCCAAGGCGAACAAGCTAACCTGCGCGAAAATGCTCAACTGGGGCAACAGTAAGTTATGGGGATCATCCTTCGTGGACAAGTTTCGTTCGGTGTTGAGTTTCATGCTGCGCTACCCGGCCTACCCATTTCTCCACAGCAACCACGACCTCATGAGCCTCATCCCTTCCATGCTCTATCGTCTGCAGCGCTGCTCCGATAAGGACGTGAAAGCCCTCAACGCGCTCTACGCCTACGTTACGAGCACGAAATGGTTCACGTGCCCAGATGACACGTACGTGCAGATGCTGTGGATGCGGAACGAGTTCATGCAGATGGAACCGCCTAAGGACGTGGGCAAGTACTGGAGTGCGGCAGCAAAGCAGCGCCTCGCCCTGCCTGCGGCGAGCAACGTGAACGCCTTTCACGCGGCGTCGAAGAAGTATCCTACGGTACCGCGCACTGTAGCCCAGAAGGTGATTCCGGCTAACGCCACACAGAAGATTCTCCTCATTAGCGCCGACGTTGATCCCATGGCACCACGTGGTGCCGCCAGCCAGATGGCCCTGGCCTTCCGCCACCTCGGGTCCACCGTGAAGACGCTGCAGCTCCGCGGGGTTGCGAACCAACCTGCCGCGGTGCTCATGCCGTGCCTCGTCAAGAATCTTCAGTATTACCGCGCGAACGACGATTGGGCAGGTCTTGAGCAGTGCCCACTGAATAACTTGAAGAAGCTCGACTTCCTAAGTGGCCCTTCAAGGGACTTCTACGGCGTGGATGACTCGTGGGAGTACGACAAACCGAACAGTGACGACGGGTCCAGCGGTGGTGGCGGCAGCAGCGGCAGACATGTAAGTGTAATTAAAGGGTTCTTTCGCGTTTTGCTGATTTTTATTGTCATTGCAGTTCTCGGCGCTGGTGTATTTTACGGCTACAACTACGTGCGGGATCGCGGTTTCCGCTTCCACCGTGTGAGCGACAACTTTTACGATAACCTTCACAATTAAGTCAATGACAACAGTCGCTGAGAAAGAAAAAAAAAGAAACAGAGAAACACAGCACTCACCGCTTTTTCCACTTCTTATTTTTCTTTTTGACTTTTGCTGAAGCCTGCCTTGCAACTGGAAGAGGTGGAGCTTGCAAAACAAAAAGACCCCCCTTTTTTTTCTTGCGATCCAACTGCGTATTAACGGATCAATGCTTCTTGTTGAGTTCCCAATCCTATATATATATATATATATATACTGTTTCGTTCTTCTTTTTCCTTTTATCAGGGGCTTTGTCTTAAACGCAGTGTTGTAGCTCTCTAGTTTTGTATTTACCGTTGTGGTGTTCAACTCTTCTTTACCACTTCTGGTGTTTGCTAAAGAGAAACAAGGGTAATGAATAGCTTTATTACAGACCACCTCGCGTATTCGATTGGGGCCTTTCGCAGCAAAACCTGCGGTGGTGTACGTCAGTGAGTGCGTGGACGTGCACTCAGGTTTGTGTACTACAGAGCGCAGCAAAATTCCGTGCTTTTGATTTTCATCGTGTTAAAAAAAAAATGCAGGTTACACACTTAGCACTTGAGCAATGCTGACTTTGAAACGATCCGCAAATCCTTTAGACAAACTTGCTACTTCAAAGTTTGCTGGGCGGCATCTAAGTTTTGAAATAAGCTAATTTTCCTTCTCGTTTTGCACCGCCACTTTTCCTGCATCTCTGCATGTGTTTTTTCTATGTGTCTTTAACTTGATGCGCTTGTATTTAGCATGATATTTCCCTAACCTTTGCGCTGCTGAGGGATTTTCGAAGGAAACAAACAAACGTCAGCCTTATTGAAGAAGAAACACAAAACGCCACGTCCATTTATCATTCACTCGCTTTTCATAGCTGCTGACTTCAAACGTTCATTTTGTTTACTTCTTTGGGCACTCTAGCGCTCTCTCTCTTTTTTTTGTTGCTCGTATCAGCACATTATTTAGCCGTCATGAATGCGTCTAATAGTGGCCTTCCGTCCAAAGACAACATCGCTGCTCAATTGCTGCATCAGCTCTCAGGTGATCAAAGTGGAGATGTGGGCGATTGCGGCCGTTCCTCTGCCGTTTCTTCTCCACACGTTGGGGCGTTAGAGCGCAAAGAGATTTCAGCACGGTCAACAAGTCGTGTTTCACGAGAGTCAATCGAGGCTTACGAAGACGAGGATAACGACGACGTTGAACATGCTGAAGCGAAGCCAGATGAGCAGGTGATCAACGAAAACTGGGAAGTTGGCCACTCGTTGAGGAACTCAACCCACACATCTCCCTCACAACACACGTCCTCGGTGCAACGTGGCTTGCCCATTTCAAGTCGAATCGCAACTCTCCCAGCTTCCAACGCGCAAGTAGAGGTTGCCAATAATGATAATGGCAATGGCGGCAGCATCGTTCAATGCAGCGATGCGATCGACGACTTTCTTTCTACCCGCACTGCAGCGGCCCCTGCTGCAGAGGTGGCGAAAACGATAACAGGAGCAGCTGTTTCTCTCCCTTCTTCTGCGTCGCTAACAACGACAAAAACCTCTACGCTGTCTCCTGTAGCCGCGACGCTGATGCGGTCACCAACTTCACCATCATCCCCCAACGCTACTTTTTTTCCTTCGAATATAAAAGCGTCAGCGAGTGGTGCACCGATGTCTGCCCTTTCCCCATCGCTTTCTTCAATGCTCGCTTCCTTTGCTGCTGTTACTTCTGCCTCCACTACTACCGCAGAGGCGGCTATTCACAAGTGGAAGGAAAACAAAGACTACCTACAGCTTCAACGCGAGTTGGGCAAGATCCTCTGTTCAATGGAGCGCACCCCACTCACAGACTGGTCAGCGCAGGCTTCCTTCCTAACGCAGCTTCTCAAAACAATACAGGTTTTCAAAGATGTAGTCGGGGCTGTGGAGCTGCCTGACGGCGACCGTTTTGCAAAAAGCCTGTGGCGTGCGCTGAGCCCGCAGAGTGTAGCTGGGGTGCAGCGCAAGGCACTCGAGGTCCTTCAGAGCTACTATAGCTTTGTTAACCAGTCTTACCCGATGATGAAGGATCTGCCGCTCCTGCTGCCTTCGCTATTGGAGTTACTGCCGCAAGCCACTATGCAGGTAAAGGATGACATACTCGATTTGCTGGACCGCAGCGTGGTGCGCCGCATGACGCCCGCTGTCCTCCGCGCCACCGCCGAGGGCGTGCTCGCGGCACTTCTCAGTTGCCTCGAGGAGTCAGAAACGAGTCCTATGTACCGCCGCGCGATGGCGCTGGTCGTGTACATTCACGCCACGCTCCAGCATGAGGACGTCGCAACGGCGGCAGCGCGCCAAATGAACTGGACGTCTTTATACGGTGCTGAGCTGCGCGGCAGCCAGGTGGTGCCGGCGTACGCGTGGCTTTTAATCCGCGATGCACCCCATGTACGCTCACCTGCCCTGAATGTTGTGAAAGTGTTGATGGCCCATATGAGTGTACCGTCTACGTTGGGGCCACCGCCTCAGCGAAGCGCGTGCGCTAGTTCGGACCGGTACTGCTATGTAGCAGACGGGACGGCTTATTCCGTGGAACAGCAGCCGCAGCAGCAACACCATCTGCACAGTACCACAACCTTTGCGGCTGCGGAGCCAGATTGGGTAGGAGGCGACGTACAGACGGTTGTGTCAGCACTTCTCAACAGTCTGCAGGACGCACAGGAGAAGACACGTCGCCTAGCGCTAGACGTGCTAACGCTTATATGTCCTTTGAGTGGCGGTGGTGACATTAGTGGCAGCAACGAGGGAAGTACTTGTGCGCATGCGGTTCATGCAGCAGCTGCGGCCGTGACTAACGGCAACGAAGGAGCAGCTGGAATGTCTCCGGTACCTTTAGAAGGCAGCAACAGATCCGCTGCTGAGGAGACGTACTTTCCTTTTTCGACTAGGGTCCGCAAAGAGCTGTTTTCGTTTCAGACACGTGCGCTGCTTGCGTCGGCTGCCGTCCAGCTGCTGGGTACACGTTATGGCACGCCGAGTGTGACACGTCGCGTCTTCCAGTGGCTGACGGTAAACCCCATCTACACTTGCAGCGGCGGCGGCGGCAGCTACGATCACGGTCACGCATCGTCTCTGGTGCTTGGTGGTTGCGTTGCTGAAAGCGGAATGGGGATGGCAGCAGTATCGTCGTCATCTTCCTCCTACGCGTACGTGCGAGACATCACTTCATACGTCCTTTCACACGGCTTTCATACGATCGTCCTTCATTGGGAGGCAATGTGGACAAATAAACGTCCAGAGCGTCAAGTAGGACACAAAGAAGAAGGACTCACGCAGCTGCTTGCACGACGGCAGGTAGCCGCTGACCTCAGCTCACTGCAGCACACCGCCCGTTTGCTCGTGTACAGCGCTGTGCCGCGCCTCGGAGGTACGCCATCGGTTTTGGCTGCACAGGGTGGTAGTGCCAACATGAACCGCGCCGACACTTTCAGCGACAACAATAACACCACTGCTACTTCCACTGCTGCCGCAGCGCTTGCGACTCCGCTCGTGTGGTTACGCGCGTTACTCCTCCTCTTCCGCTTCCGCAGTGCTTCATCACCGTCCGTTGCTACCGTCGATGTAGGTGACATCAATACACCGACGAGCATCCCTGCTGAGCTCGATTTTCCTCGGTTCCGCAGCTATGACGGTGGTGCCGAGACGAGCGCCGTTGCCGCTGCCACTTCCTCACCTTTCTTGCTATACGTAGCCCCGCTCGTGCTGCCGTCGCTGAGTCGTTTACTGGTTGAGGTCCCGCGTGTGCTAGCGAGGCTGACAACCAACGACCAGCCGGGCGGCTCTCCCGAGGAGGAGATGTGGACTGCAGAAGTGCGTGAGTTGCTCCGCGTCTTGCCGTGGACGTCGTTTGTACAGTTGGATGCTTTGTCTGTCCGGGCTATGGAGAAGCTGATGCGACCCACCCTTGCGCAATTTGCAAGCGAGACAGGATGCAGTGGAAAAGAAGTGTTGTGGTCTGCCAGCACATCGCCAATTTCAAACGTTGAAAGCGGCAGTGTTGACCACCTCCAACGTCGGGTGCAGCATTATATGGACCAAGTGTTCACCCTGGTCTCTGCGCTGGAGCTGCCGCTCATCGATGCGACCCCCGACCAGCCACTGGCGGCCCAGGAGTACGTGCGAGCGTCCCTGGAGTGGTCCGATTCCGTCGTACATCTTCTCGACGAAGTTCTTGTAGCGCTCGCAAGAGTGGTAGGAGCACGACAAGAAAAAAAAGACGAGGGTATTGAGAAGGAAAGAAAGACTTCGTTGCTATCGCTGCTCATCGCTACCGCCAACGGACTTTTACGGTTGCTGGTGCAGCGCATGCAGCAACTGATGGAACCGATGATAGACGGCATACTTTCCACCTCCACGGCAACCGGCGCCGCCGTTGTGGGCGCTGACTTCTTCTCATCGTTCTTGAGCCTCGTGGAAACGTGCGTGCTGCGTCAGCTGCGACAGACATCACTTGAGGCCACCACCACTTTCCTGCTCAAAAGCTCACGCGATCCAAATGGAAACGAATCGGAATGCCAAAAACAACAGCAAGACGCATCTGATTTTTTCACCGACACGCCTCTGGCACCGGCTGCGTACGGTGCCGAAGTGCAAAGGCTGCTGTGGCGTCTGCATCACACTACGTTGCGTTTCACTTCCTTCGTCACGCAGTTGCACCTGCGGTTCCAACAGCAGGCCGTTGTTGGTGTATTGCTAGACTGTGCAGCCGAGGACGGTGCCGGGACCCGAGAGCGGGAGCTCGGACAGCAGACTTGTCAGTGGCTGACGTGTCTATGTGAGACAGCCGCGGCAGGCTCTACCAGAGCCCCGATCTTTTTCACACGAGCTGTCCGGCTGGTAGTGGGCGTGCTGCTCCGTGCCCGTGGCAGTTTGCTGCCGGAGCCGGTTTTTAAAATTTTGGAGCCCAGCTGCCCCCTCACTGGTGGCGTGGCTGAGAGTATTAGTTTTGTAGAGAAGTACGTGTTAGTCAGTATGGTGCACGCATTGTGGGAGGGTTGTCACTGCTACCCAGACAACACGCGAAAAGCTGCTGAGGAGATGTCAGGGATGAAGGTGTCTTCCCCTGATACCGTTTTGAAATGTGGCGAGTCTCTGCTGCTCCTCACAGCCCTCTCACCTGCGTGCGCGCGGTGCCTTGACTTGTGCATCCTACAGGCTCCTATTGACACTGCCGTGCGTCATCTCGTGCGCCTGCACCACCAACTCTCTGATATGCGTCAGCAGCAGCGCTGCGGGCGGCTGTTCTCAACCGCAGCGCCCGAATCCGCGGCGCTGTCGGAATTGCAGGACCCAGGAGTGCTTTTCTTGGGTTTGTTGGTCATTCTGCACTGCATGTCGAATGGCGTCAGCGCTACTACTTCAGCGCCATTTTCATTGTCAACTGCGTGCTTGACAGACGAAGCTGCGGAGTCAGCCCGGCAGCTCGCACGCGCATACCTCTCACAGGCGTTGGTAAGGGACTTGCCCAGCATACTACTGCCCCTTTACTTCTCCTTTTTGTGTCCGCTGGTGTTGCCATCTTCGTCTCCAACTGCAGTTTATCGGCCGGACATGGGTTTCGCAAAGGGTAGCGGAGGCAAGGGTAGCGGTGCCTCGCCGATCCACAACTTCCCTGCTCTCACCTTTTCTGCACTGGCACTGATGGTGCTGCTGCCATCCAAGCGCCGACGCAGCAGCAGCGCAGTCCATGCCACTGTACGACTTGACGAGACGAGTGCGGGCATTCCAGAAAGCACGTCAATCCCTGATGGACCGAGAAGCACACCTGTCCTCACATACCGCTACCTCGAAGCCGCCGAGCTCGTCCAGTATCTCTTGGCCCTCCTGCAGCTACCTACAGCAACGGAGTGGGTGCGACAGGCGATGCAGCTCCCCACGCCCAACTCCCTACGCGTGCTGTTACGTGGCCTGGAGGCACTGTCGTTCACGGCCCCGGAAGGTAGCGATTCGAACTCAGCAACATCCGGATCTGGCGTCATTGCCGCTTCCCCTGACCGTGAGGGGCCGTCCGACACGCTCTTTGCGACGACCGCATTGCTGCTGCTCAATCTGTCGCGTCAGTCGCTGTTGTGGTTGCACTGGTCGTGCATGCGGGAGCGCGATCAGGCAAGTGGGCTGTGTGGAGGTAACTCGCTCTCCAGCCCCGACTCTCTGCTACAGCCAGAGCCAAGCCCGCACCGCCACCGATCGGTTCTACTCGACTCCCTCGCCTGTCTAAACCGCCTGTTGGAGCTGAGTCAGACGGGTCCGCGCATGCAGCCGCATTGCACCGCGGTGCACACGTGGCAGTTCACGTCGGCGCAGTTGTTGCCGCTGCTGCGGATGGCGGTGCAGGCGGATCTCCACGCTGCCCAAGCAATGCTGCTGGATCACATTCGGAGTGTTGCGCTATATCTTGACGACGTCACGAGCGGTGCTGTCGCTGCTCGTGCAATTGCCGTGGGTGCGGATGCGCCAGTGGACAGACTGTCAAGGATTGCACATGTGCTTCGCGGCACTGGCGCCAGCACACCTTGCTCAGCGTTGGTGTTGCGGCAGCAGGGTACCCGGATAAGGTATTCTCAGGCGCCGGTGTTCCTCTGTTAGAAACACAGAGCGCTGCGAACAGTGTTGACGGTGAGTCGACTTTTTCATCACCAGGAAACCCAGAGGCGACGAGTACTACTCTAGTCTTGGATGATCTGAGGCGCGCTCCACCAACCGTACTGTCGAACAAGCTCCTTTATGCAATGATTGGCGAGGTGATTGAGCACGTGTTGAGCGGCATCTGTGCCACAACGAGCAGCAACGGGTGCTTGACGGGCGCTTCGGTCTGCGCGAATGAGATTGACACACTGGCCCTGTGGCTCCGTTTTTACTGCAGCGTAATGCCGTACCTCTACAGAGAGCTCGTGTCCTCTGTCGAGGTCGTGGTGGATGCACTTCTGTCCGCGCTGGAGTCTGCACCACTGCAGTGTGTGTCAAACCCCATCAGTACACAGGTTCAGTCTGTATGCTACATCGCGTTGGCGTACATCCTGCGCTTTGTGCTTAGCGTAGCGCGTGCGGCGGATGTGGAGAACTACGAGGCGGCAGTGCGTACGAAGGAGTCCATGAGTTGGATTGCGAGCGCTTTCTTGCAAAATGACCCTGTGGAGCAGGCGCGTAGCTCGACCGTGTGGACACGCTCGCCTGTGCTCGCACCCATCCGCGCCTTCTTGGGCCGTCTAGTGAAGGCGGCTGTACACAGCTTGCGCTTGTGTGACGCACCGCTGGAGGAGGCAACAAGGAAGGTGGCCAATATGAAAATTGGTCTGAACGCCAAACAGCCGTTCGCCAACACAAGGAATATAAAGCTGTGGAGCTATGACAACGAAGAAGAAGTCTTTGCGATGGGCTGGGAGGGCCGCCCTTTTGGGTCCAAACAGCTGCCTACAACAAGTTCCACTACAGAACTGCGAGAACACGCACGCTGCCTTCTGCGCCTCCTGAACCACTCTGCTGGTTCGCAGCTTTTAATGATCTTTGTCGAACACTGGTGTCGCACCCACGCCGTGTCGTCGTCGCTGTGGGTGTTTGAGACCGTCACACAGCGGCGCTGTCGTCTGCGTTTGCAGCAAAAGATTCAATACAGGTCATGTGGAACGGAAAAGCGGTATTCCTCAGTCGATATGAGAGGCAGCCATCACCACAGCAACAACAGTGATGGTGAGGTGCAGGAAGGCGGCCGGGTGTCGGAACCGTTACAGAATCAATTTAATGCGTGGGGGGCAAAGGAAGCGGCGCAACGGGCGGTGTGGGCATTGCTGGACGACGTCGGTGCTTCCGTTGTGGACGTGACCGCGGCGCTCGCCTCGTTGTTGCGGGACGCCACCACGTCACAGCTACGCTTGGAACAGCAACTGCAGTCGGCGAAGTCAGGCACCGCAGCTAAGTCAAGCGGCGGCAACAAGAACAAAAACACCGCCACGAAAGATGCTTCACCCCCTTCTCGTGTGGCCCAGCTGCTGTACTTTGTCAATCAGCTCATCGAATGCGTTTGTGTGACGCGACAGGGAAGTGGGAGTGCTGGGGATGGGTTGACGGAGCGAGAAGCAGAAGCGGTGTTGGCGGTAATGGCGCACGTGGTGTCGCAGTGGCCGCCCGAGCCGCTTTCCTTGTGCTGTATTTTGCACACTGTATACTGCGTGGTAGCCTACGCTAAAGATGAAATACCGGTGCCAGAGTCAGAGACAAACAATAACAAAGCTCACACCAGGGGCTCTGGAGCGGCACATTCTTCGTATTTTGTGAAAGCTGCTACACCGGAGCCACTCATCACCGCTATAAAGGTCTATCAGAGCAAGGACTACTCGTCCACCCTGTGCCGTCTTCTGGAGGGGCTCTCGTTAAACCTCGCAATCACACACCGCAGCACGACTCTTCTGTTGCTTCAATTGCTGTGTCAGACATTTTACGCCGTGTTACCCTCGTCGCTCAACGCTTTCGACAACCCTGCTCGTGTCATCAACGCCGCCACGGGCGCTTTTCAGCGCACGCTATTGCCCACCCTGCGCCGCGGCATCGCGTCTGTGTCTGAGGCAGAGATTATTGCCTGTGCGCCGTTAGTCAGCGCGTCACTGCAGGTGCTGCGGGCCGCGATTAGCGGCTTTGCACCAGACCTCACCTTTGAGAAGCGGATCCAGCGAGATTTGGCGACACTCTTCTTCTCGGAGAACTTCTTCCGTTACAGCCGCGGCGCTTTGCACGAGTGGACGTTGCTACTGCGACAAATGTGTGCCATGGACCACGAGTTCCACAATCTGCTTTGCGAGCGTATGGCGCCGACACCAGGGCGACTGTCGACGATGATGATGTCGCGCGAGACAGAGGCGCTCCTGCGGGAGCGGGTGATGAAGAATCTCGCTTTTTATGTCTACGCGGTGATGGTATCGGACCACACAGTGGCCTCCACAGAGAATACAGCCACCGGTGTGATGGGCTCTGCATTTGGACATATCAGCCCTGCATATGCGGGTTCCGCAGCTACGGCTGGCGTGGGTGGTACGGGATCGGGCTCCGCTATCACTACTGTTTGTCATAAAAAGTTGGTGTATCTTGTCCGCGAGCAACTCACGTATGTTTTGCATCACTTCTCCCCTCCTGCTACGCCTACCGTTGTGCAGATTCAGAAAAAAGCGGTGTTCCTGCAGCCGCTGCGCGCCGCCTTTCTCGTCTTCCGCGTCCTGCTCATGAGCAACGCACGGGAATCGCTGGTGGTGCCGCTGTGGCCGCTGATATGGCCGGAGCTAATACGCGCGCTGTCAATTGACATCGCCGCAACAGTTCCGCTGACAAATGCAAACGCCGACAGAACAAGAGAAGGGGTAGCGGCACCAGCGACTCACGATAAGGAGACACTGAGTCCAGCCAGCGTCGAGGCTTTGCGAGAGATTCTTCATCTACAAATGGAGGCGCTGAAGGTGTTAGATGTGGACTACACCCTCAATCCTGCCCACGCTCTCGCCTTTCGTTGGCTGTTCACAGATGACGCTGCTTTGACAAACTTGCTGGCGTTGCAGCAGTACCAGCCTCAATACCGTAACTGGCAAGCAGTGGGAACTGCCGCCGTTGTCACCCCACTCACACCGTCTCCGCTGGCGATGCTGCAACGCGCTTCCGTTGTGTATCGCCCACCGCTTGTCAGCCACTTGGAGGTGCTGCATTTACTGAGGAAATCGTCACCAACGCAGTCGGATGTTCACCTGGCCTTTTCCGCCGTAAAAAATGCTATTCACGAGCCACGCCTTCATTCTGCACAAGACGAGATTCACACGTATGACAGTAACGAGGCCACTGCACCTGTACTCTCCACTATTCAGCAGTGCTGGCCACTCTGTGCGCGACCCTCTGCAGTGGACAGGGGTTTGCGACGGCCACTGTACAACATACCTGCAACACACTACCCTCGGCTGGACGGTGTGGAACGCGCAGCAGAGGCGTTCACCGTTTTTCTGCAACGCATCAACGGTGATGCGCTACTACACTGTCCCGCTTTTTCTGCGCTGGACGACGCACAACGCTTGTTGTGGCTGCGCACTGAGTTGAATCAGTGCGTTGGACATTACAACGAGGTGGATGTGGCCTACTTGCACGATCTCGTGGAGGCAGACCTAACGACGACGGACCCTGACACCTTGGTCTGAATAGACTTTTTTCGGTAATTATGAAGACAGAAAAAGAAAACAGTGGGAGCTCACGAATTACATGGCGTCATGTGAACCGCATCCAGAAGAGAGAATTATAGTTGAAACTTCTACAAACTCGTTCATTTGCTGAAGGCGCAACGAGTTCCGTAATATGTAGGTCTATTGTCATTGCTTGCTTTGCTCAGTTGGCTAAAACAATGGGAAAAGCAATGGTTTAGACTTCTAGTAGGCTAACATTATTAGCTTTGCTTTAATATACGCGTATTACCTTTTGTTGTGCATCTTACTGCTCCCGAATTTATTGTGACTCTGACGTACTATCAGCTTCCGCAGCTCAAACGGGCTGTCGTGAAAAGCGAATTCTGCGATGTTCACTCTATTCCACACCACTCAGCTATCTGCAATCCTGTTCGTCCCTCTACACCGTTCTCTTTGAAATCTGCGCTTTCTCCCCCCTCCGTACCCTTTTTTTTTTTTTCAGTTCATGCGCTTCTGTTTCGCAATTCCCGCAAGGTGCTTCTCCCTGCATCCTTTGCCTTTCCAGAAGATTTGCTTTTATCTTCTTTTATTGACAGCGTTGCAGCCGAAAGGGGAAAAGAGGCTACGCACTTATTCTGAGTTTATCCGCATCCCTACCACGCTTCTATGCGTTCAATTCGTTTAGTCCACAAACTGCTTTTAACTTTCCCCACCTCTCAAACCCCTGTTGACAGTCACATGGAGCTCGAAAAAGACGACAGCAAAATAAAATAATAATACAACCAACTTACTTTACCACCTGCCTTTCGAGCGCATCCTTCTTTGACGCATATTGACTTCGTCAATGGCGTTTTTCGCTTGTCGTGCTGCCCGGCCTACTTCTTCCTTGTCACAGTGCTGTAGCTCGCTTTTTTTTTTTTTCCAGGCGCGCGCTCGTTGTCGCCGATTCGCTTTCGTTGTCCTTTTTTGCTGGGTGCAACGATGGTGTTTATTTCCGTTTCCGGCGACCCACTAAACCTCTATTTACAACTGTAGCGTGCTGACGACGGAGCTTCCAACTGCTTTTCTTCTAAGCTACTTCGTGAATGCTTGAACGAGTAAAGCTCCACGCCTCGATCGTTAGGTGTCGATTTTAAAATTGTTATTATTTTCAGAGGAAATTGCAGCTGCGTGACACATTCAATTTGTGTTGTTCCAATGGAGAGTCGTCGCCAGGGTAGTAATGGGCTGGGAGAGCTCTCCTGGACTGCCTTTTCTGCTTCCGCCTACCAGCTCCACTCCTCGCACGACACAGGGGACAGCGAAACCACCAGCGCCACCAATGCTTCGACCGCCGCTACCGGCAACCACCACCACCACACACAGTCGATTGCTTTTGCTACTTCTGACCACGGCATCGTCGGTGTGAATTTGACAGAGCTGAGCAACGCACTTGGCGTGCGCCGCAGTGACGTTGTTCCGCAGCGGCTTACGCTGCAGACCTTTTCAGCCCCATCACGTTGCATTGATCGATCGCTGCTTGGTAGCACCTTCGGCTCTAGTGGGGTTTATGACAGGACTTTAGCTACAACAACAGCGGGTACTTTAGCTGTTGCTCCCACAACTCGGGAGCCGCGGATTTCAAATCCCAATTTTGGAAGCACATCCACGGTAGCCACGGTCTCGAATGCAGCCGCGGCGCTCGCCCCACCACTTGTCCCCCGACTGGAACCCTATCCACGCCGTGACAGCACCTTGCGTGGTAATCAGTTGGGCGGTGATCTATCTGTCCTACCGATCGTGTCTGTGCAAGCTTCAACAGGTCTACCACCGCTATCCTCGTCGCTCCCACGCAATTCCAACCTTTCCTCACAGAAGCAGCAGAAGCGGTGGCGAGGGTCACCACCGCCTTATGGGGCCAATGCACTGCGGCGTGCCTTAGCGGGTGGTGCGCGCGAGGCGATGCCGGCTTTCGCTGGAAGTGTGCCGTCACCGCTGTGGCGCTCTGGTGGACTCCTGACGAGTCTTGTCGGCTCAGACATTGTGCCTCCGTCGCCTTACTTTTCCCACGGCACCAACGATAATAACCCTGCAAGTGTTGGAGGTGGAGGTCCTCATCGGTTCCGTGACGATGACAAGGAGGAAAGCGACGGGAATAATGAACGGTCGGTGCTCCTGGCAAAGCCCAGCGCCCCCGCGGCACGCAATGCCTCGTCGTCGTTGCCGCCCCCAACACCCTTGGCGACGGCGTCGGCAGTACAGGATGGCGATCGCACCTCTATATTCGGGCGTCGCAGCTCTGCTTCCACGGTGGCCTCCCGCTCTGCCAGCGCCCCCACGCCTCCTCCATCGCCCCTCAGGATGAGTGCAACCCTCGCTGATGGTACTGACAATGTCGCCGGCAATGCAACTGACTCTGCTCCCTCGCCCTCCCGCAGCGTCCATTTCTCTGAAAACGTCATCGAGTCCATCTCCGTTGCACGCAGCGAGGACGAGTACATGCGTCTACTCGTCGTCTACAGCCGTCCGTGGTACGCCTACGTGCTGCTCGTCGTCTTTGGCCTCCTGCTCGGCTTCGCCTTTCTCAGCAGCTTCTACCTTGAAAAAGAGCAGAAGTCACTGAAAGATCGCGCGATGTCAGTGCCATTTCTATTTTTCCTCATTACGGGTAGTGGCGCAGTCGGAGTGTTGCTACAACGCGTGGTGGTGTGGCGGCCAGACAGTGAGGGGGAGAAGATTTTCTTCGAAGACTCCGGGCAGCGTGGTCAGCTGCTGCAGCTGTGGGCTCTCGGGCTGATCTTCACTGGCGGACTCACTACGTCGCTCGTCTTCAGTCGCACCATCAGTACGACAGTGGCAGTCGTCGCGGTCATCGGACTCGTCGGCCACCTCGTGGCGGAGAGTGTGCGCGGTCACGACGAGGGTGGTGACTGCGTCACCTGCTGGGATGTAGTGGGTGCTGCAGTGATGTGCCTCGGTGCCTTGCTCACGGCTGCGAGTGGTGTCATTGAGCAGCTGATAGATATTCACAGCAGCAGCAGTGATAAAGGCAACGTTACCGGTGAAGACTTTCTAGTACTGCTTGGGTGGAACCTCAGCGTGCTGATTGTGGGTGTCTGCTGGACACTTTTTACCCGCCGGCTGCGCGAGCTTAGTCAGCAGGTAAGTCAACAGCTTCTCTTGACCAGCTCGCTGTCTGTGTGCACGGCTGTGCTCGGGATCAGTGCGTACGTGATCGACGTTGTGCTCAGCTCAGACGCGGCCGCACAGACTTCGCGTACGGTGAACGATGAACTTGTGGTTCCCTTATTCAATTCTACCATGGTTTTATCTTCAGAAGTCAGCTGGCACCAACAACGGCAGCGGAAGGATCTTGCGGGGGTGCTCCTTCCGTGTTATGTATTTTTCCCTGACGTTGTCATTCTGTTGTGTGGCGGGCTGTCCTTCTTGCTTTGCTGGTGCGCCTACCATACCGTGTCTTTCTACGTGGACCAAATCGCCAGTGGGGCCTGCATGACTGTTGGCGCCACGTTTTCAAATATTCCCCTTGTTGTGCTGCTCGCAACGAACGCCTGGTCGGCGTCAACGTCAAATTGTGGGCGACCTTGCTGGGGCTGTCGGTTGGGGGTGCGCTAGCACTTGTGCTTGGTGCTGGGATGGTCATCTATGGGGGCGTCAAGTACCGTCGTGAGGTGGAGATTCGCATCGTGGTGGGGTAAAACAGTGTTTGTTAAAATGCTTTTAAAGGGTTCAAGACTCCGTTCTGTTCCTCGAATCGACTTGGAAAAAGAGAAGTTCTGCGTTTCCGCTATTCTGACGTTGCATTGGTTTTTCATTCTGTTTCAGTTTACTTAAACCTAAAAAGCAAACTTTGTCCCCTAATCGGTCGTGCAAGCACGCATCTGCTGCAAATCTCCTTCTCACAACTAACGCATCATCTTCTTTTTTGTTTTCACCGAGACAGTTACAAAGGCCTTTCCTGTTTAACACAAAGCATACGTGTGAAACAGACTTGAAGACGGGTGTTCCTGCAATGTAATAGCAAGCAGTGCAAGAACGCCGTTGTCCCGATTTCTCTCCGTTGGCAGAGTGTTCGAACGCAGCGAACATGCGGGCAGCGTTATTGTGTGTTTTTGTTGGGCTTTCCCAATTCTTTGACCAGTTTTTGTGCTTGTTGTTAGCTTTGCCTGCTTTCTTCAAACCCATTCTTTTTCTTGTGTCAGCCAATGCACCCTGTGCTACAGACAGGCTGCACAACAAAGCACACACGCATACTATCCACCAGATCACTTTCTGATAGATTTGATAGAACCAAACGGTGTGCCCAGCTTAGCACAAGTTTCTTCACAGCACACCGATAGACGCATAGTGGGCCGCGCCCCTTCTTTCCCCACACTCAGAAAAACTGTGAAAAAGGGGAGCGCTACAGATTAAGTAGATTCAACCTCCACTCATTGGAATACACCCCTTGTTTTTTTTTTCCGAAAGCTGCAATGGAGGAGTCTTTGACTGTACAGCTGCGCAAGCTGCGGGAGGAGCAACGCAGACTCGAACAACTGCTGGGACACACCGTACTTGAAACATCTTTTGAGGCATCCAGTTTCCTCCACGGAAGCGCACAGGGTTCTGTGCAGCAGCGGTGTGTGCGCGAGTTGAATGAACGCGAGGTCAACACAGCAGCCGGAGCCGCCAACACTGCGAGTGTAAGCGTGAGTGTTTCTTTTCCAGCAAAGGGAAACAGTAACAACAACGGCGGTAATAGTGGCAGTTCTGCTCGAGCATCCGAGCAGGCACAGTGGACGTATCAAGATCGTCTGAAAGAACTTGAAGCGCTGAAGAAAAAATACGAGAAGTGTGCACGCGCTTCAATGAACCAGTACTTCAACTCCGTCGGAGACTACGAGGGGTACAAAGGGCGACGGGAGTCGCGCATGAAGCACGTGCAGCCGTTCACGTTTGAGTCGCGCGAGTTAGTAAAGCCGCCACGAATACGCGAGCAGCGGGCTGAGGCAGATCGGCAAACCCGCGAAGCCGCTTTGGAGGAGCAGCGCCGCTACCCACTAAAACCGAAACCTGTGCCGCCCTCCACCTTTATGAACAAATACGAATTGATGGTAGAAGAGTGGTGTCAGCGCAAGGCCGCAATCGAGCTCATGTCGCGTGAGCGGGCCCGGCTGGCGAAACAGGAGGCCGAGTACGTGCGGATTTCCGCACAGAGTCTGCGCAGGACCCGCGAGGAGTTGATGGGGGTGGTGTACGGACCGGATGGGATGCCCGTCACGAAGTGCGAACAGCGCCGACGTGCGCAGAGCGCTGATGCGAGGAGCGGTGGCTCCGCTGCCGGTTATCACCACTACCAGCCGTTCCGCCCGAACGAGGTGCCGCTGGAGGTGAAGATGAAGCTGTGGCCGGCTCTGAGCGACCACGAGCGGGTGCGCAAAGAGCGGATTATATACCGCGCCGCAATGCGGAAGATCGAAGTGGATGAGAAGGTGCGACAGGTGCTGCCGCTGCTGACAAATCCGTCTCCAGGGCGGTGCTACGACGCTGCGGCAGGCGTGAACCCTGCGCTGCTGCCATCTGCTGGTAATATTAACGACACTGGCCGTTGCACTGCGCCGTGCTTTGGCGTAGGTCAATCGATTCATCCAGTCAATGCTACACAAGGAACTGTCCCCGCAGCTACAACTGCTGCTGGCATGTCTGCTCCGGGCGGAACAGCTTCCCTTGCTGTCTCTGCAGTTGCGCACGTCCCTGCGTTTACTGACGTGACTGGCTTGCCGGCGCCGGTACCGGTACCGGTACCGCTGCCGCCGTCACAGGTAGCCGCACCCGGAGTTCCACTACCCACTCCTCCTTCCTCCACCGTCCCTGCAGCACCACCAGCAACAGCAGGACCGGTGCCTTCTCCACCACCCTCCGCGATTCCACCGCCATCGCTGCCGCCAACGGCGGCGAGCACCACCACACTTGCTGTGCCCGCACCAATCCCTCCTTTGCCGCCACCACCGCCTGGTGCTGTCGTGCCGGCTCCCTCCCTTGCCCCCCATCAGTCTCTCTCGCTGTTCAACTCGACTGTGAGCACGCCTCCACTTGGTGTTGGGGCGCCTCCTGTTCCAACCACAACTACTGTTGTTCCTCCGACTGCTGATGGTGTGTCGTCAGGCTCTTCGCCCTCGCCACTGCTCTCCACCGTGCCTTTCGCTGTTACCACCCCAGCCCACCGCCACCCCCACCACAGCCATCAGCCGCAGTTGCCATAACAGCAATACCAACACAGCCGTCGTCTGTTGCTGCTGCTGATGCCGCTGTCGCTGCTTCGACTCAGTCCGTTGGCAGCACCACAGCACTACACACATCTACCGCCACAGAGCCTCGCACGTTGCCGGTTCCACCACCACCGCTACCAACAGTTCCGCCTGTGCCTCCCCCGACTGCTGTCGCTGCTGGTACTGGTGCCGGTGGCACTTCTGTGCCTCCTCCCTCTCCCACCATAAACCCAACTACCAACGCGACTGCCACCTCTATACGTGCTGGAGTTCCTGCGGCTGCGACAACGACAATGACATCGATGAGCACCACAGGGGGTCCTGCGGCTGTTGCGACAACAACCAACGCCGCAACAACAGGAAACACGGCCACAAGCACCAAAGCTGTTAGAACTGCTCCGACAAGTCTGCAGGAGGAGAAAGAAGCCATTTGGCGTCGTTACAATCCACAGCTGACCTTTAAGCCCAACATCAAACCTGGTGTGCCGAACTTCGAAGCATTGTGGGCAAAAAACAATGCGGAGCTCGCAGAAAAGAAGGCACACTCCACCACCACTGTGGTGCCGTTTAACCTGACGCCGAGTGCGCGGGCGGAGAAGGCGGTGGGGCGCCGACCCACCCGTAGCGTTACGGTCATTGTGCCACCGGGGCGTCGACGATCGATGTCTTGCACCAAGAAAGCAACCATCACTACCACTGATGGGGCTGCTGCGACGGCGAAGCCGGCAGCTGCAACAGCACCCGCGAGCGCCTCCTCGCCGCCACCGCCGTCGTTGGATGACACGCGGCTGCTGCAGAAGGCGCACAGCAGCATCGCCCCGCGTGGCACCCGCGCGCACGCCCTCCGCACTGAGGCGATCTACTCCAACTACGTGCAGAAAACGGAGGAGCACAACAGAGTAGCAGAGGCGGATGAGCAGTATTGGCGTGCCGTGGCGCAGCGGCAGCGGGAGGTGCGGCAACGCCTGGCAGGCTACATCACGGACCACCGCTTAGAACACGAGCGGACAATTCAATTGAAGGTTCGTGCGCTGCGTGCGTCCATGAAGGAGAACGAAGTCGCAGCAGAGGCGCGGCTGGCGGAGATGAGGCAGCGCGTGGCGGAGATGCCGCCGGTGTTTGCGGAGCCGGTTCACCTGCACGAAGAGTCGAAGGTACGCGCGGAGGTAGAGCAAAACATTCTGCAATCACTCAAGGACACTGGATTGGACGGGGCGACCATCAAGAGCATCCTGGCAACCTCTGCGTCCAACGCGGAGAACACAGATGCCGTTGGTGCCGCCGCTACTACCGCTGCTACCCCTGTAAATGCTGCTGTTGTTGTAGCGACAACGGAAGACGCCACACCCGCCGGTGAAGGCGATGGGGACAAATCACACAGCCCCACAGCGAGCGCGAAGGTAAGGAACTCGCAGAACGCCTCTGATAAGAGCTCGTCTAGAAGTAGTGAGAGCAGTGACTCCGACAGTGACAGCAGTAACGACAGTGAGTCACGCAGCTCCGTCAGCACCCGCAGCAGCTCGAGCTCGCCCAAGAAAAGCTCCAGTGCTCCGGCGCCCAGTACCTCAGTTTCGGTGTCATCTGTTCATTCTGTGCCTGTGCCGAAGCCGGCGGCGCCAAAGAAGGATGCTGAGTACAGCGACGATAGCTTCGAAGACTCGTCAGACAGCGACTGAGGTGCAGAGTGGAGAAAGTGAGAGCGGATAGGTAAATTGTAAACAGTAAAAGTGTGTGATTTGTTGTGGGTTCTTTTCGAGTACCTTCTGTTTGCTTAGTCACGTGCATGCAATACGCAAGTTGTGAAACACTATAGAACACATGCTTACAATAGATCCTCCTTTTTCGTTTTTTTTTTTGAGTATTCTGTTCTTGCTTTTCATAGTTTCAGAAGTAGGTCTAGTGACACGTGTGAAAAAAGTCTGCGGTAATGTGCACCTATATTAACTCGTTGTACGACAGCGGAAGGTTCCACATTTTCATAAATCGAGTTTGCAGTGAACCGTGCTGATGTCTGATGGTATAATAACAGCAAAGGGTCCGCCTTTTTTTTTCGATAATAGTGCTTGATGGTAATAATTCGGTTGAGAAACTTGTTTGTTTGTTTGTTGCGCCTCTGTTTTTTTTTGTCGGCTACGCGGCTCTGAAGAGGAAAAACGAAAACGGATCATTGCATTTAACTTTTCCGTCTCGTCTTTTCCCCTGCTGGCATTCAATGCCGTTGCACTTCCCGTATCTCTCAATTTTCAAGTGCATCCCACACATATATAGACGAAGAACCAACGACAAATTATCGTTAGGCTGTGTAAACACCACGACAACCCTCTATCTTCAGATCTCCACTTTTCAATAGACATGCTTAATAAGCCATGCGTTTGGAGTGGGTAAAACAGCAGTTGCTGCAGCGTGGCGCCGCGGCTTCCCGCC
The DNA here is from genome assembly GCA_900240875.1 of Crithidia expoeki. Taxonomy (NCBI): domain Eukaryota; phylum Euglenozoa; class Kinetoplastea; order Trypanosomatida; family Trypanosomatidae; genus Crithidia; species Crithidia expoeki. Next base: position 1,225,977 of record OESE01000220.1, read on the forward strand.
ACAGCAGCCACGCAAGTGCCGTCGCTGCCAAATCGAGTGCCTACATCGTTGCCGAAGCTATGGAGCCATCTGGGTGCTCGTGTGTTGTAGTGACCCCTCGGGGAATTCGTGAAAACGCATCAACGTCTCTTGCAGAAGAAGTGGCGTCTTCAAAAAAGAAACAGCAAGAACAACATCAGCGACCATCATCACCGCACACGCGTCACCGCGTCACATTGCCTGGCATTACCCCCGGCACTATTTTGCGCACCCGAGTATCTGTGGCGGAATGGATACGAGCCTCGCGTCAACTCCCTGCACGGGAGCAGTTCACTGTTATCATGCGCGACGGCCGCCGCGTGTCACTCCAACGAACTGCCTCGATGGTGTTGCCTGCGCTGCCGTGTCGGTGTGCCGCTGCGCAGACGTGCAACCGGTGTCCGTGGATGGCGCTGCAGGAGCGGCAGCGATCCAAAGCAGCCAAGCAAAAGGTGTGGCAAGCCTCTTTGTTGGGTGCCGTGCGGAACTGCTGGTCAGCGACGGCGGCCTTGCCAAGCGGCAGCGAAGGGAAGGGAAGAAGTGGATTGGAAACCCCACAAGCATCAGGGCGTAGCTCTGCTGATGTGGTGAGTTGCTTTTCGTTTCTGCATCCACTGTCCATTCCCGTGCAGACGAATCGTCTCCAGGCGTTGCAGTTGTTCTTTCGGCAAAGGCCGTCAGATGGAAACGCAGAAGGGAGCTTCACAACTTCAGCTGGCAGAGCACAAGCTTTTAACCTGCGCGACCACGACACCCAGATATCTACACGCAAAAATCGTTCGTCCATGGAGCTCATTCGTGAAGGGAGCGCGGTGCTGACTGCTGATGGTCACCCGCCAGTTACAGGTGAACAGACTACCCTGTCACTGGAAACGTGTCTGCTGGAGACGCTGGAGCAGAAACGGCTTGTCCCGTTTCTTCAACGTTGGGCTGCGCAGCTACCCACCTCTACGCGGGCACAACTAGAGGCAGTTTTCATATCGCAGCCCAGTAGTCCCACCGACGCCACCGCGCCCGTTGCAGCAGCCACAAAAACAATCATGCAGCCCGGTAACGTGACATCATCGCTTCAGGTTGTGCTTGTTGTGAGGCGGAACATCGATGTACTCGGTATGCAGAGCCCCTTGTGCGATCCCGGGCATCCTTTGGATCTTTTGTCCAAAGAGGAGCAGCAGCTGGTGGGCGTCGTCACCGCAGCGGCACCGCTTCTCACCGACATTGAAATTGCTGTCTGTATCCGAGATGACAGCGCTTTACGCGATGAGGGAAAGACAGGAGCTGCAGACGTCTGTGTGCATATCCTGTACCCCCGGATCAACCGTGAGGCTTCCATCGAACAGCTAGGTTTGGGCAATCGTGAAAGAGTTGAGCGTGACAAGAGGGCGAATGAAAATACCAAGAGAAAGAAGTCAACTGGTACTTCTTCCGGTCTTGTTGTGCGCTGCTGGTGCGAGCCTTTACAGGAAGAGTTGCGTGTAAATCTCTCACCGTATCACGTTGCTGTGTCAGTTGTGCCAAACACCTGGTGCACGCGGTCCTCGCAGCTTAACAGCAATAAACTTGCATTTCCATGGACACCGACGTTCTGGCGTCACCCCTCCGCGCTCGACATGTGCTGTTCCGTGCTGATGTCCATACTGCTGGAGGAGATGGTAGAGGAGTGCTCGTCTGCGTCTCAAAACATATCAGCAAAACCCGCCTCGTCCTCACCCGGGGCCTCGAATGATCCAAAACCTGTAAACATGATGATTTCGACAAATTGGAGCTCTTTTGAGTTAAATGCGAGCCCAGCAGAAATATGTGCAGCTGCAGGTCAACGCGTGCTTGACACTGGGCTTGAGTTATTGGTTCAGGAAGCAATACGTTTGGCCGCACTTAAAAAGACAGAAACAGTAAGCGGTTCGTCAGAACCACGAAATCCGCCACTCGGCACACCGCAACGTATGTTTCTTTCAGTGGGTGAGCACAGTTGCAAATCACAGGCGCCGGCCAATGTAGAGAGGCTTTTTTCAGCACCTCTTGACTCTCCATTGCGTCTCTGTCTGTATTCGTGTACATCCACGATGAAAACAGAGTCGTTGAGTGCGCTGGTTGCTTACACCGTGCAGAGAGCTACTGCTTGTGGAAACGGCACACGCGTGCGTTCTGGGGTGATTGACGTAGACCCACTCTCTTCTTCTTACGTCGCGTATGCACAAATAGATCTGATGCCAAGTGGTGACATGTGAGAAGTGAGGACTGGAACGTTACTGATTGCCTTTAAATTTCCTTTTCCATGAATCTGACGCCTGTTTCCCCAGGGAAGCAAATTATCGCACACATTCAGCCAAGAAGTCGTGTTTCTTTTGATGTACGCTCATTTACTGAGCCGGACACTGCATCTTGCCGATATATTCATCACGTTGGCAAGCTCTTCACGATATACTGTTATTACTATACAAGAATAACGGAACTAAGACTTAGTGGAATGCCTGGGAGGAAATAAGCAACATGACATTTGAAATTAGAAGCTGGAGCCTGAGTTTTGACCAGGAGAGCTGAACACACAACTTAGTACTATCGCTGTTGAGAAAAGCGCCGGTTTTTGTGTTTGTAACGGTCAACCCCTTCCCCCCTCCCCCTTGCCGCAAATTTGGTGTGTTTGACAGTTGCGAAAGAGAATTGCCTTGCTCACTGACGTGAATCCTTTGAACTCGTCGTTTCTTTATTGTCTTCTCCCTCGTTCCCACCCTTCTCATATCCTTTTTCTTCTTGCTGGTCACTCACACGTTTCACAAATCAACTAACGCGTTTTCTTTTTTTTTCCCTGCTAAAACCCAAGATTTCTGTCATCCACAACGCGATAGACCTCTTTATACAGAGTCGTCTCTAGAACAACAACAACATGCTTCGTTACTCCCATTGCTTACTGCACACTCCCTCCATTCGGTTCACCTACGCAATCGCAAAGAGCGGGGGCAAGCCGCACGGTGCGCTGACAGCTGGTACGGCTGCTGCTGCGGTGGTTAGCAGTACCGCGGCAAACGTTTTTGATTACTACGACGAACTGCCGAAGCACCTCCGCCCACACGTATTTGAGGAGGTGGAGATGGAGACAATTCAGATGGGCGGCGCACCGCCGTACGTTCCAAAGCACCTGCAGAAGAAGAAGAAGTGATCTTCCGCGAGTTATAGTGAATCACTAGTGAAACGCCGTGCTCTGCTAAGTATCACTTCTATTTTCCGATTCCCCTGTGGCCTTTCTGCGTTGATGGCATCTGGTTTTCTAAATGCGAACCTACGCGCAAGCGAACTATTGCGCAAACGTGTTCACAAATGACTCTGATATTAGTATTTGAAAGAACTCTTCTTTGTTCTCTGTTGAAAGCGGCCGTGTGAACTTCTTTGTGAGGGTTTCGTCGTTAACTATTTTTCACGCGAACCACCGAACTTGGTGACGAGGAATAGAAATACCAGATTGACACGCCAGCAAAAGACATCGAGTAGTTTTTAGTGTTTTTTACTGCTGTGTAGCCCAGGAAAATCTCACTTTCTCTTTAGCAGAAGGATATTCAGTGGTAGCTTTATCAATTGAGGGGAAGCAGTTAATTATCCGCACACCTACGCATGATGCCAGTTGGTCTGCCTCATCTCTCTCTCTCTATATGCTACTGGCTCCTCATCTTTTTTTTTTTTCTGCCTGTGATGAAGTGCAGGATTTATTTACCGGCTTACGTAACGTCGCGTGTTTTCTCGTTTTTACCCTTTTTTGTTGTTTTTGCTGGAGCCAACACTGAGCTGCAAACGAAAGCACACTTCAGTTTGATCGAAAGTGAAGCGCAACGGTTTTCTTTCCTTCTGCGAGCAGCACCTGACAATTTATAAGAGTGAACAAAGATCGCGCGCTACCCTCGTATTCCCACCTTGGCAACAACGCCGCTCAGTCGCGTTAGTGGTGGCGTTCGCGCCCTCTTCCTTTTCTTCCTCCTTTTTATTTTTTACTTCTCTTTTTGACACGTTCACTCTCTCTCTCTACCTCCTTCGCTCTTTTACGTACTTTTTCCCGCGCCGGGGCCCTCTCTATAGTGACGGGGAAACGTCATCGTCTACTGGACGCTGTAGAGCAAGCAGCAACAACAACAGCAAGAACCTGTCTTTTACCATAGTTACAACCTCACTTACAGGCGCAATTGGACCATGAGCACCACCCGCCGATCCGCTTCTGGCCCCGTCGGGCCCAACAGCAGTGTCCCATCTTCGGGTCGCAAAAGCGGCTCTAGCGGCGCCACGTCGGCCTCCGCCATAAAGCGAGACAGTGGCAGCGGCCTCATCGTCACCCGCGGACTGCAGGAAATCCTCGACAACGACCGCAAATACCGCAAGCCGGAAGAACCAAGCGCATTTGACAAGGGTGCAAAGAACGGTAAGACGTGTCGTCGCAGCAGCGGCCAGGCGCCAAACTTTGTCATCTGCTACCTATGCGGACGTCAGTTCGGCACGGCCAGCATCGACATCCATCGCCCGCAATGTTACTTGAAGAAGATGATCGAGTGGGAACGCGGCGACTCGGCCACCCGCGGACCGAAACCGCAAGCGCCAGAGGAGCACGAAAAGATGATGAAGGCGCGCGTCGCGAGCGCCACCGCTGCGGCGTCGGCTGGCGGCCACCCTGGCGCATCGAAACTTACCGGCGGGGCCGCCAATCGTCGCGCCAACGAGATCGAAATATACAACCAACTTGAGATGGACAATTTTAACGAGATTTCACTTGCCCCGTGCCAGAACTGCGGCCGCACATTTTTACCCGATCGACTGCAGGTGCATCTACGCAGCTGCAAGCCTGGCCATACCGCCAAGCCGATTCGTTTCCCGTCCGCGGCTGCAGCTAGAATTACCAACAGCAACAATGCCGGAGTATCAGGGGCGGCTGCGGCTCCGTCCAGCGGCACGGCCTTTCCGTCCGCTGCAGGCGCAGCAAGCGCAAAAATGACAGACGCGCAGGATCGACCCATTCGTGCCTCCTGTGCGTACGTCCTGCCGACAAGTGCTGGCCCAGACGACGTCCCCCCGCTTGCGGGCAGCGGCGATGACACGGCCATTCGCGCACGCGGCAACTACATGGTACCCGAAGACGCCGGCGAGGACAGCGTGCTGCCGCAGGCGCCGTCAGGAAAGAAACCCAGTAATGGCCCGACCTTGTCGAACAGCAACAGCACTATTAATAACAGCAAGCACCACTACCCAGCCCAGCGTGGGGTGAGCGAGGAGGTCACCGAGGAAGCAGAACCGCGAGAAACCGTGCTGGACTTGGAGCCTGATGAGGTGAGGCCGCCGTCGCCACGCGCCGACACAGAGCGTCGTCTATCTTCGGTGGCCATCCTGCGTGGTGACCCCGAGATGAGCGGGTCCTCGGCGCCGAATCGCCCTGCCTCGATGGAGCCGAGTACTACCGGCATCAAAGCGGACTCTCCAGAAGAGGAGCGCAACGAAAACAGCAACAGCACAGACAACTTCAACTTGATGTATTCGCTGCCGCAGAGCCGCGGCCGCGAGCATGCGGCGGGAAGCCGGCCGCGCAAGCAGGGTGCCACCGGCGCGCCGCGCCCCACGCAGATCCCGGAGCTGGTGAGCGTCCCGCTCGAGATTGAGGGAGAGGATGTGAATATCTACAGCAAGGAGGAGCTGGCGAGTCAGCCCCTCGTCGGGACGTACGAACGCGTGTGCGAGGTGGTCGAGTGCACACCGGGCGCAGTAGACAACGTGCAAAACAGTAGCAGCAGCGTCGAGAAGCGGAAGTGGACACCCAAGAGGATTCCGCTCAACAACGTCTCGCACTTCAAAAACGTCGAGTCACGGCTGAAGCAACAACGCGAGGCGGAGTTAGCGATGTTTGTGCCGTGCCAGTATTGCGGCCGCACCTTTGTGCCGGAGCGAATACAGAAGCACGAGGAGTGTTGTGCAGAGCGCAAGAAGCCACCGTCGCGCCGCAGCGTACAACTAAAATCTCGCCCCTCCTCGGCGCCGGCTTCGACAACGAAACACGCGAAACGCGCGACGTCTTTGAACTCATCCGCGGCTAATTTGACTCCGCATGTCGCCGTGCCGCTTACCGGGTACAAGGCAGCATCCCCACGTCCTGCAGCGCCGACAAAGACAACGGCTGTTGCTGCCGCCGCCACTGCTTCTCCAGATCCGACCCTGCTGACAAAGCAAAGTTCTGCGGAGGGTGTGGTGTCCGGGTGAGTACAGCGACGCAAAAATTCTGCACTGAATGTGGTTTCAAACTCTGCTGAGTGAAGAAGAAAACACGGACATCCTTCGTTTCTTTTGTGAACGAACTGTCTTCCTTTCTATAGTGCATCTTTGCTTTGAGCCCTTTTCGTCAATGCAGATGCATTTCTTTTCTCTCGAACATTTTTTTTCTCTCTTTTACTGACGGGAAGTTGGTACGTTGCAAGCGGGCAATTTCGTCTGCATTTGATTTCCTCCACTTGTTGTACTGTATAGAAACAGCTGGTTTGTTCGACCCCTTTTTTGTCCTTTTACTATTGGCTGGCTCTTTTGGTTTTCTAATTTCTCTGTTGTGTTCCGTCTGTTGTTCCTTTCGGCTCGTTTTTTTTTTTTTGTTAAGGAGGCGCGGAACGGTTTAACAGTTGATCACGATGGACACCGCAAGTTACTTGACAAAAGAGACCCCACTATTCATTGTTGCGCTTCCATATTGTTGTTGGGCTTTGGGAGTTACTTGACCCCTGCCCCTCCTTTGTTGACATTGCATGCTATTCTTTTTGCTTCCGATTAATTCAGCGATATATGTGGCGTGTACAAGTGGATTTCTGTGTGTTTGCGTATTCTCTCTCTTTTTTTTTTTTCTTTCCATGCTCAAAAAGAACTCTTAGTGATCTTTGTCAAAAACAAACGAAAGCTCTTTCTTGCTGATTCACCTGATTTATTTTATTTTATATTTCCTCTATCAAACAGCGGTTTTCTCTTTGTTGATTGTTTCGTCTACTGCAAATGCCATTACTACATCGCTGTGGGAACTGGTTTCTTCTCTTAATCAGCAACAGTACCCGGTGCAGTTAACGTTTATTGAGACAAAGGCAGCAGCGGGGGTTCTGCTTTGTTGTTGCTTTCTTCCGTCTTGGCAAAGTGAAAGAAAACCTGCAGCAATGTACTTTTATTTCAAGTATTCGAGCAGGGAGTCATGGTCCCGTGAGTTATTCTGGAGTTGAGATGCAGCGTGTCTGTGTGAATAGTCCGTAGATGAAGTACTTAATCGAAAAGTACACCTTATGATAGTAGTGCGCCGTAGGGTGTGTAGGGTGAACAGCCCCGTTTGTTCCTCACGCAGTGCTTGGAAGCAGAGGCGAGGTTTTATATACAGCTATTTGTAAATTGCTTTTCTTCAACAGATTTGCCGTGGAAAAAGCGCGTGCACATTTCTTTTTGGTCTCATTGTCCCTAACAGCAATTCGCTCCACTCGTTGACAAGACAGATACGGTGAAACGCGTCCAGTGGTTATCCTAATTTAGTATTTCCAAAGTGCACGTTGTCCTTATCTTCCTTTACACGCACCGCTCGTACACCGATTAAAGTTACACAGCTAATCATCTTTCCTCTTTGCAAATTCTTTGGTGTTTTCTTTTACATCTCCATTTACATTGTGGGGTGAGTCGTCTGTTTTTTGCTCGTAAAATGACGGCTCCCCAGAGCTAAACAACTGTGGCAGAAGAGGGTCAGCACAGACTGCACCCTCCCACACATGATGCGTCACCTCTACTCCGCGGAAGAGTGGAGGGAAAAGTAAAAAAAAAAAAATGACCCTGAGACACTTCACGGTCGATGAAGTTCGTGCGGGGAGGAGTCAGATTGAGGGCCTAATGGTCCAGCGTCTTACTGTGGAGCGACAGCGGCAGTTGCACCCTTCGTTTTAAAAGAAGGTGATGGCCGAAGCGGGGCAGGAAGGCATACACTGCAACTACGCGAAAAGGGGTGCTTCAAGGACTTGAAGGAGGACTTCACGGCTCTCACACGGAATGGGCTACTCTCGCCACTGGTGGTCTTGATTGGCCACTACCAGCTCTTCACGGATGACGATCAAACCACCCGCTGCATCCTCGTCCACATGCTGCTGCACCTTGGCACGCAGGAGTGCGTGGAGACCCACAAATGGTGCATTGCCAGCCTTAAGGACAAGGGTATGGCTACGTCATGCGGCGGGCAACTTGCCGATCTCGCGTATTCCCTCCTCCCAGTACCGCTGCGCGGTGTCGACTCCGCTCTCCTGGAAGTGCGCCTAAAGCCAACATGACGATGTTCGGCGGGAAGGGGTGATCATCCTTCAAAATCCATGCCGAAGAGATAGAACAATAACCCCCTACAGGGCAGCGAACATGTCCCTGTCTACGATGCTAAAGGTACACAGATCGGTGTGGGAGACCTGGCGGGTCTTGAGAAGCAGTCGACGGAGCTCGCGACCAGCGATCAGGCCAACCTCGATAGGACCGTGAAGTAGCGTTGCTACTTCAATAAGCGTAGCCACGGCGCTGGAAATCACTTTCGCAGCAGCGAGGCACGAGACGTCTACCAAGGCCACGGCAATCGGGGTAAAGGTTACGGCCGAGGTGGGCACCGAGGTGACTTCCGCGTGCCAATGCTGAGGAGTGCTTCGTGGCTGAGGAGACGATCAAAAGGGTTACCGCGGAGAACTGGAAAGCGGCTGTCGCAAAGGCAGCCCCTCCCCAGGAAGGTACCAAAACCGGCAGTTGTTCTAAGTGGGGGGTTCTACTAGAGGGCACATCGTCCAAACTCGAACTGGATAGGCTCCTCGCTATACACTTGTCGTGTACACAGTGCTCAGCTTGTATCAAACTCGCATTTTCGACGGCAGAGCAGTCTCGCTGCGCTTTTAAAAATCCCGGGGGAAGAGAAAACCTTTTGTTTTCTACTTCGCACCAGATGTCACTGGCTAGCCTCAATGTTTACATCAGCAGGAGCCTTGAAGCGGTCCTGTTGTGAGTTCTGCACTCAGCACCGTCGGCTGTGATCCGGAAGGATGTACGAGTGCCATGCAACAAGTTACGTCCTTCTTCGAAGCTGTCGTTTGTGAAACCCGCCACTCAGGTGAAAAACAGCAACGACTACGGTTTGTTTACGCTGGCGTACATAATTGCAGATGGAGTGGGAGGGAAGATCAAAGGCCACAGGTTATCCCCGTCACGCTTGCGTTCGTTCTTTCATAGCGCTTGCAGAACAAGGCTGAACGAGGAGGCACTTCTTTGAAAGCTCTTCGGACTAATTGGGCGCGAGCGAGTACGGCAAAATAACCACCAGCAAACAGTGCTGTCCAGCTGCTCACCTGAGTCGACAGGGCGGCTCCTGCGTGGCGCATTAGATGACACAGCGAACGAGAGAGCAGTTGCTTTTGGGGGACCCCACAGCAACCAATAAGAAGCTCCAAGCGGCGCTGAAGAGGTTGAGCCCCGAACTCGAACTTGCCTCAATCTGGAAAGGCGCAGCACATCACGTAGTCGGAGCAGGGGTGCCAGAAAAGGCAATTAAGAGGTTGACCATCCGCACGTCGGTCACAACGCTGGGGGGGCAACTCGACCATTTCGAGCAACCAACAGTGGAAGCCGTGCAACCACAGGACTGCGCCTCAGCCTTCCTCCACAACCCAACACCGTAGGTCACACGAGGTCTATGCGGCACAAGATGGAGCTTTGTGTGACGGGGTTTTACGTTGGGGTTCGGAGGCTACGGGGAGTGGTGTCAGGGCCGGCAAGAGGTCGGTCTTTGCAATGGCCTCTTCACGTCACAGACGTCACACTGGCCAATATCGATGCGATCGGAAGCATGCCTTCCTTTCGTCAAGTAACGCACAAAGATCTTCTGCGCTCAGTGAAACACTTGGAGCCGCAAACTGTATTGTTTATTCACACAAGGAGGGCGGCTACGTCAACGCGGCGAGAGCCGGCCGGTTTGGCAACATCGGCGGAGGAGCAAGAGTTCGAGATGTGTCCAACTGGTTTTCATCAGCCAGTAATACGCGGTACACATGTGGTCATGGTGCACTGGGTTCTGGAGCACAAAAGACAGGCGGGGGCTGATAACGCAGCTGGTCCTAATTTGACCCATTCAAAAGGAAACTGTCTCCAAGGTTGCTCTCCCCTCTCGACTTGGCATTCGTTAGGATTCGGGAGACTCTAGATGCGTGCAGCAGGTAGACTTCGACACGTCTTACGACGCCACACCGTTGCCACTGTCCGTGAAGGACAATTCCGTGCTCTGTGCATGGATGCAGTTCTTTCGGCGTTACGCGCCACCGACAGGTGCGAGATGGAGTGTGTCCGTAGGTTAGGCCACCACAACAAAAAATAAATGCTGACACCGACGTAACGGTGGTAATTCATACCGTGAACGATATTCTTGCCGTTGCAGCTGGGGTTGGCGAGGAAGAAGCTTTTTACTCGGCCGTACCTTTTACTGGTGTTTGGACTGTCACGCCAAACCCGCAGGTAACACTCACTATGAACGACGTCAGCGCTATGTCTGGCGCCGAGCGGGTCTAGCTGGCGAGGGGACCCGCCGCTTTGTTGGCAGAGGAGTAGGTGTGGAGTGCGAACCGGCAACGCGTGCGAAACTCGCTTAAGTCCGCGGCAAAGCCCAAACTTGGCCTACAAAAACTAAAGTACTTGAGTACGTTGTCCGGCAGTCTTATTTCGCTGGTTATGTATGTAATGCAAGCAACGCGCCTCACTCCCGTCGAGACTCACTACCTCCTGTCAATGCGCCGCGGTACATGAACGCAGCCTGACCGGGAACGCCACTGGGCCGACCCACTTCCGTTTGTACTACAGGAATCAAAAAAAAAAAAGTGATGGGGACGTTGGAGGCACCAGACCAGCAGCTGCTGGAGATCCGTTTGTGAGGTGTGGCGCCGAGAATAGCGACCCCACAGGATAACAGCGTGAGACCTCACGATTTACACGGGTGTGCCACACAAGAAATGAGGGCGGTTTTGTCAGGGAAGGGTGGCATCTCGGAGGTGATGTAACAGCAGCGGGTGCATCACTAGCGAGGCGTCGGACTTTTCATCAAGGCATTCGGCGCTCAGCGAGCCCAAGGGGGTAGGGTGCATGCTACAAGAGTTGCGAAGGGACGGCGTACTGCGGGACACACGTATTGCGCTGGTGACGGATCACAGCGCCGTTGCCCATGCACAGCTTCGTCTGCACGGTTTTGGAGGCATTGGCAGAGGCTTCACCTTGAGCATGTTCTACACTCAAAACGATGAACTCTTCTACAAGGAAGGGATTACAGTCTTTTTCTTTTTCATCCGCGGGATTTTCAATCCCGTGGGTACCCCCTCGCTGAACTTTGGGGACAGTGTAGGGAACGACGTGCGCAGGGAGCTTATTGTGAGCCCAAGCCTGAGGTTCATGAGTCAAAATGCCACCTTCGGGCTGGAACGCGTGGAAGTGCCAACTCTGGGGTTCGAGGCCACTCGCCACGAATGTACCACATACATTAAACGCAGCTAAACGCAGTGTTGTGGGATCGACGGAAGTAAACGACGATAGGGCAACGCACTATAGGCAGGTAGTGCAGGTCTCTTCTTGCCTGTATATCTTATCCCCAAGTGAAGCGAGACTTATGGGGAACAACAAAGAAAAGGTTGTTTATAAGTTCGTAAGCTGGTTCATCTTCTTTTCGTAAAAGGGGGTACTGTACTTTTTTGCCCACTTCAATAAGCAAGAGGTCTACCTGACATTAGACAACAGCGGTATCTACACTATTCGTTTGTAGCATCGAAAACTCTAAGCAGAGAACTGGTTTAAAAATCGGAAGACGTCTCCAAGCGAAGGTGATTTGAATTTACCTTCCAGTCAGGTTCTCTTCCCACGCTATCTCGCTCTTTGTATTCACTACCGAGATAAATCACTGCTATTTTTTTTTTTTTCTGACTCCGCAACTTTACCTGAGCAACATCATCAAATTTAGTAAACCAATAGCGCACGACATGTCGCTTCCACCGAACACCGGCTCTGTCGAGCTGATTTCGTTTCGCGCGCATACGGCGCAGCTGCTGGCGAGAGGCGAGCGCCTTGACAAGCGTGACTTTTTCACGTACCGCATCCCTACAGTGGTACGCGAAGAGCGCATCAGTGTGTCCTCTGACCCGGGCGGCAGTAGCAGGAGCAGCACCAACAACAATCACGCGATTACCACAAGCGGCAACCTCGCCGCCGTCATGTACACAGACAACTATGGTGCTTGTATTCAATGTGCGGTACAAGGTCTCCTTGGTCCACCCCGCCCCAACGCCCCAGCCGCTGGTCGCTTGAACATCCATGTCGAAGCGCCGTTTCTGGAGCAGATGGACGGCGCTAACTACCGATCTTTCCAGTACATTGTTAGCAACGGCAACGCGGACCTCCCGCTGCGTCAGCTCGAGGGCTACATTGGTACGGTGCTGGAAGGCTGTTTCGACCTCAGCCAGCTGCACATCTATGAGGGGGAGGCATGTTGGGTGTTGAATGTGCATGTGACGCTGCTGAGCTTCGACGGTGGTTTGCGTGCCAGCAGCCTGCATGCCGTACTGGCTGCTCTCCACAAGCTGCGCCTTCCGCGCACCCGCCTGCCAAATGGAGACGTCGTTGAGAGCCGGCAGCTCTCGCTGTCGTGCCAGCCGGTGGCGTGCACCTTCGGCTTTTTGGCCGGCGCGCAGGTGCGTTTGCTGGCGGACACCACGGCGATTGAGGAGTACGTAGCAGACGGTCTTATTACGATTGCTGTGAATGAGTCAGGGGAGGTTGTCAGTGTTCATCAAACGGGTCGGTGCCCGCTGCTTGGGCAAGCTTTGACGGCTGCGGTGCAGCAGTGGTTGCAGAGCTCGGCCGAGATGAGGAATGTTCTTTACGCCTGAGGGGATGCATGCTTTGTATGGTCTCTGTGAGAGGCCATTTTATGTGTTGTGCTGTGAAGTGTTCTTCTTCGATGGCCGAGCTTGCTTGTTCCACTACTTGAGTATGTCAATAATATAATTACGGGCGCTTAGTCGGTGCGTTTTACTTTGTGACAGCTTCTGTTATTATTACAATGTGTGTAAGAGTATTAGCGTGTATAACGCCGCAAGCACACGACAAAGAAAGAAGTAACAGAAAGATGCGTTTAGTCTGTGGGTTAAGCGTCCCACCCTCACCCTCTCCTCAGAGAGAAAAGAAAAGCTATGACCTTTATCAAGAAGCTCTTTGTCGCTCCTCTATGTGTTCTTGCTCCTTTGCATGACAATGCTTAAGTCTTTTTCTCGTGCGGAGGCTGCAGCCTTGAAAGGATCGGGTTGGCTTGATTGATCCTCGCAGTAGCTTCATCTTCCCGGAAATTAACAAGTGCTTTTTCAATAACTCGTGTTACTGTATTTGCTTCGCCTATCTTTATCTCTGGTTTTCAACCACTTGAGGCTGCAACGTTCGATCACCTTTTTCTACACTCAAGCGTCGCCAGCGCGATTAATTACTTGCGCTTTTGTGATCACGAAAACAATCAATTCATTGCTAGGAGAAGAGATTTTGTCTTTGTAGCTTATTGTCTAATTACTGAAAACAGCACAATGGACTTGGCGGATCATGATTTGGAAAATTATCAGTTGGCGCGCCAACTGCACATGATAACTCACCTGTACGAGGTGTTCCTGACTAACACCATGTGTTATCCCCTCTTTTACGAGTCCTTGCATCCGAGCGCAAAGCAGCAGGCACGCACTGTGCTCCTCGCCCTCCATCGCGTCTTTGAGAAAGGCGAGAGCGGCGGCAGCGCACTCTTCACGCGGAGCCCGTACCGCCTCTACACGCTGCGGTGCATCCTCTCCTATTTGGCCTATCCAGACTGCGCCATCGAATGGCCTCGCTATGTCTCGCGCCAGATAGCTTCGTCTGCCAATGAAGCTTCTTCGATTCCGGTGGTAACGATGGAGGTTTACGGTACACCGCAGTGCACTGCAACGGGCCCTCACAGCCTCGATGCGACGCCGCTGCGTCTTGACGGCAGCAGTGCAGACAACACTGTGTCTGGTCAGATAACGAACACAACAATCAATGAGGGTAATCCCGCCATTCTTACCACTCCTGCTGTCGATACAGCTTCCTCCGCAACACCGTCCCCTCTTCAGCAACCTCAACAGCAGCGGCCTTCCTCCTTGCCACCTCCTTTGAGTCCGCCAATTCCTTCAAATAGCGCAGCGGTACCGACTGCGGTGGCGGACGTTTTACTTCGACCTCTCTTCTATATTCGTCCGTTAAACACCGCCACCGTGGAGTCAGCGCCGGAGCGCATTTTGCCCTTCTTTGGCACCACCACCCAAATCTACGTCCGCATGGTTCATCCACACTTGCTGAATGAGGAGTCGCTCAACCCGTACTTCGGTCGGTACGGCCAGGTGGACTGCACGGCTATTCAACGCACGCCGCTGCGACAGTATGCCGTTTACCTCGGTGAGGCAGTCACAGAGGCGTTACATCAGCTCTTCGCCGCTACGAACACTACCGATGCCTCCTCTCTCTACGTCCAGGATTTCATCATTTCTGTCGACTCCCACCAAAATGCTGTACATGCCGTGCGTCGTGCTTACTACAAGGAGCTCGTATGTATCGCTCTACATGACTCGACGGGTGTGAAGAATACGCACTGCCTAGCGGACGTAAATAAGTGGATGCAGCACCACGCCTTTGTGTGGCGGCTGCACGCCGAGGTGCCGTTAAGCGCGGGGGAGCGGGAACTAGCGGCCAACGCCGAAGCCGCCGCTGCGGCGACGCGGCGCAAACGCTCTCGCGCAAAGCACGGCTTACGGGCGCGGAAGCGCATACGCCGTGCGGTGCTGGGTAAAGCGGAGGACTCTGGCTCTTCTGTTTCTTCATCCTCTGCTGCCTCCGAGAATTCGAGAAGGAATAGCAACGACAAGGACGGCGATAGCAGCGAGAGCGAGAGTGATTCGTCATCTTCCTCCTCCAGTGGCAGCAGCAATACGAGCAACAACGGAAGCACCGAAGATGATTTGGCGCAGTTTGTGCCGGACGTGGTGCTCGACGGCTTCCCGTACTGGACGACTGAGGATCAGCTGAAGGTGCTGCTGCAGGACTTTGGCACCGTAGTGGAGATGCGGCTCTCCTTGGACGATATGTCTGGCGCTTTTACTGGCTGCGTGCTGGTGCGCATGTCGACGCTGGAGGAGGCGGTTCACGTCTCGCGTGCATTGCACGACAAGCTCTACCGCGGTTACCGTCTCATCAGCGGTGTTATTAACGAGAGGCTCGAGGTAGTGGCGCTTGAAGACGGCGAGGAGGTGCGTGCTTTGGTAGCACCAGAGCTGATGCCTTACGATGTCTCGTTGAATGAGCGTGTTTGGGTGTAAGTGGATTTTGACGGTATGTTGTACTTTGAAAAGTGGCTTTGTTTTTTCACAGCCTTCGAACACCTGGTATGTAACGGTTATTATGCGCGATATAAAGAACTTAATGGATGTCAGCAGAGCATCCTGGGATCTGTGAAGTTGCGGAAATCGGAATCGAGTGAGCAACGAAAATAGCATGTGCGGTTTGTTTTTCGATTCCCTTTACACATCCACCGTAGTTGATGAGTCAGTGTATTTGCTTGCCCTCTTTTTCTCTATATCGTTATCCACTTCGTGTTAATGTGCGGGTAGTAGTCGATCAAACCCGACTTTCGTGTTTTTTCCTTTATATTTAATTCCAATATTTTTAGAAAACGGATATGGCAAAGACAAAGCCGCTTTCCGTAAAGCGCTCCTTCTTGGAGCCGCTGGCGATGCACAAGTCAGCAACCATGATGACCTCCGCCGCTGCAGAAACCACCGTGTCGGCTGCAAACGTCCGTACGACGCCAACCACCAGCGTAGAGTGGCTGCAACTCGCCTCCCAGCTGCTCATTGCTAGTGGCAACAACGGCCCGGCTGAAGACCGCGTACTGCTGTTGTGCGAGGAGGCAGCGGCGATGCTCTTGGACGACGGTGTCAAGGCACGCGCGGTGCAGCGGCGCCACCCCACCGCGGCTGAAGCAGAGACGGCCGCCTATAGTCCACAGGAGGCAGAAGGCATAGGGGACGACAACAACACAGCTGCCGTCGCAAACGGCGCTCACGGTGCCGCGGAAGATGCAGATACTGTACCATCCCCATCGACGGAGCACCTGCAGGCGGCTTACTTACTCACCGCTGCTTCGGTAGCAGCTGTGGAGGCGTACCGGCTGCCGGCAGCGGAGTCTGCCATCCGCCTGGCCTGCGCTGCTGTTGAGGCACACCGCTGCCCGATGACAGCATGCGCACTAGCGGACGCGTGTTTGCACTGGGGCATGGTCACGCGTGACATGGAGCGACGCAGCGCCGCATACCAAACAGCCCTCACCGTCATTGCGTCCACGTGCAAGGATTTGCTTGATGCCGAAGCGATGACAGCAGAGGCCGCCAGCTACGCGATGCGGATGTCATGGATGCTGGTGGAGATGGGCGCGGTCGGGCAGGCCCGGGAGCCACTGATGGCCGTGCTGCAGGCACACCCGCAGAATTACATGGCACTGTTGCTGCTGACGTTGCTGCATACGGTTGATGGTGACTACGAGAGCGCCAATAACACAGTCGTGCATTTATTGGAGGCTTACCCGAAGGATGTTGTTGGTGTGGTGGTGCACGCGGCAGTGCAGCAGCGGTTGCGGCTGCTGGAGTCGCCAGACACGCGGACGAAAGACCACAGCGTCACGAACAACAACGACACGAGTGGGAACAACAGCAGCAGTCGCACTGATGAGGCGGCTGAGGAGCTCGCTGTGGCTATGGCGCGTGTGGTGAAGCTGAGCGACGAGGCCGCCCTAGCAGAGACGCTCGGAGTGAAGAAGAAATCCCTTAAAGGACTAATCACACACTGCGCCCCAGACGAAGACATCGAAGGCGGACCGAAGCATTCCTACGGCGAGTTGAAGCGCCGTGTGGTGGGTCACTGGGCCCTGCTTAGCCACGTTGCTACACGGCTTGGCTGCACCACCATTGCCGAGGTCTCCATCGCTGCCGGCACGGACCTCGCGACGCAGAGTAAGGTGTTTTTCTACCGCTCCTTCGCTGATTTGCAGTGCAGCCAGGCGCGCCTCTCACTTATCCGTCTGCGGGAGACGATCGCAGCTCAGCACGGTGTGAATGGCGGTCACTACGGCGCATCGACGACCACGCTGGTGCGTGACATGAATTTGCTGGGGCAGTGGGAAGTGGATACCGTGGTGGTGGACTCTACCCCAATGCTGGGCCTTCCGCTGACCGTCGCGGCCTCCGAAGGCCTCCCTACCAGCTCACCCCTCACCGGTGACCAGACACAACGGCTCGTGTCGTCGAAGCTGTTCGACGCTGTGTCCGCAACTCTTCTCGCCGCCGTGGAGGCGTACCCGAACCACACAGAGGCCCACACGTTACTCGGCGTGACGCGGCTGCTGGAGGCGTCGCAGACGGACCTGCCGTCCGACACGCGCCACAACCGTCTGCAGGAAGCGGGTTATCATTTCTTCAACGCGATGCGCGCGGGCGGCGCCTACACAGAGGCTTATCTAGGTGCTGGACTTGTAGCGGAGGCACAAGGGGCAACGACGGAGAGCTTTGATTATTACACCTCAGCCGCGGAGGTGTCTGTGCACGCGCCGTTGATCCCGTGGCGCTACTTCCGCTACTTGTACGAATAATAATATGTGTGAAAAGCAAAGTGGTAACAAGTCATTTCTGTCTAGTTTCCGTGATGTAGTCTCTTCTACTTTTGTTCTACTGCAGTGGGTTGCATGGTTTGTTGATACGACTATTTGCAGCGAAGACGCTTGGTTCACCTATATAGCTTCTTTCTCTTGGTCAGCGGCTATTGAGGAGGAGCTCGTCGAGACTGCGCCGTCACACTTTGCTCGCTACCGTTTTCTTTTTTCTTTCTGTTTGTGATTTGTGAAGTGCTTACTATTGCGTGTTGCCACCATTACAAAGAACGGCTTTTTACCATTGACCTTCCAGTTGCGATGCTCGTGATACAACAACAACAAGTTCTATTCGTAGATGCATCTTTGCTTTCGAATTGCTAACTGCTGAAGACTATGCCTAGTTTCCGAAGTCGACGCTTCACCGGAAGCAAATGGCAACCGTTTGCGGACTTCACTGTTAGCTGTTTGGCCCCT
Organism: Crithidia expoeki; assembly: GCA_900240875.1. NCBI lineage: Eukaryota > Euglenozoa > Kinetoplastea > Trypanosomatida > Trypanosomatidae > Crithidia > Crithidia expoeki. The sequence continues at coordinate 1,244,185 of OESE01000220.1, forward strand.
CGAAAGCTGAAAGGTTCAATGATATCATTTTACTGATACAGCATACAAAGAAGCGACAACAGACGTCTTTGCGACAACTTGTATGGATTGATAACGTTGAAGCGCGAGAGCATCGGTTTCCTACAACGCATCCCATTCTCTATTCACTTGCTACGTTCTTGTTGCCTCCTTGGTTTACTGTCTGCTTTGCTTTTGCCCAAGTACCTTACAAATCCCCGCTCTCACGATCAGCTAAATACGTCATCAAGCAAGAACGAGGCAACGAAACCGTTTGCTTGCTTAGGCGCGTCATTGCTTCCTTAATATATATATTCTAATTGCGGGGTACTTCACAGAGCTTTTTTATCTCCATTTGTTTTCATTTCCATTTGTAAGAGTCATGTCCGCACTCAACATTACGTGCGCCGGTGCCGTTTACCACGGATGCTCCACGCTGGAGATTATGAAGTACCGTTGCCCGCAGTGGCAACCGGGTAGCGACCTACCCGTCACCGCTGCCCCTGAGGAGGCGGATGAGGCGGTGGCCGAGGATAGCTCCGAGGCGACGGACCCGGCTGAGGTGGACCAAATCGACGGTGAGGCGCCGGCTTCTGACGAGTCCTCCGGCGACTCAGGCGACGATGAGGAATAACGCTCTTTTAAAAATGGGACACCTGAGCAAAGATGAGAGAAAGCAGAGTGTGCTGAATACTCTCCCGCCTACCCGCCATGGATGTGTTTGCTGATATGTACGACATGGCAAGAGAAAACAACAAAGAAACAGAGCGATCTTTCCACTGAACTAGTGGATTCACCTAGTAGTAGAATAGCAACAGTAGTACCTTCACCATCAAGAACCGAAAAAAAAAAAATAAATAAATAAACGTGTCACGTACGCCAGGGTATGCGGTGGATTTGAAAATTCAGAACACAAGACGAAGCTTTTTAATTGAGCGATTAACGGGAATGCCTGGACAATTTGGATTGAGCAACCCTGCTTTAGAGACATATATTGTCGAGGGAGAGCTTTAATTGACAGCTAAGTTTGCGGTACGTGTTGGAAAACCGCACAACGCTTTTGATTTTTCATGGTTGCGTCTGTCGTGTTGATGCATCAGATCTCCAGTTTGCACGCGCGTGTTGTTGTTGTTCAAGCTGCTATTATAGTTGAGCGCTGTTACTTCGGTACGCTTTTACCCCTCTCTTTATCGTCGGTCCTTGATAGCACGCCTTCCGTTTCACATGAACAGTTGCAGCCAAAGGCACCACTCACAATAGGGATGCTTCGCAAGTGCCGGCCGTGGCGCTGGCGGCCAGAGAAGCGCCTGCCACGTCGTTTCCGTGACGTGCCAGACGAGTTTACCGACCTGCGTACCGCGGATAGTCAACCGATGCTCTTTACACCGAGACGACCTGCTCCGTTGCGCGACCTCACGCACCTCAACGACGTCCTGCTCGACGACGCCGCCGTGAGTGCGTACAACTCCGACGACATTGCACAGCAGCCCGTTGCCCTGCTCGCGCCGGATCGCATGGGGTTGCCACCGCAGCTCGTTTCCTATTTGGAGCATCATTTCCTTGACACGAACCGCAGCCTCTCAATTACACATGAGAAGCTAATGTCTAGAGCTTCCGCATCCTCTTCTTCTTTGGATGCTTTGTCGACGTTCCAGGGGCTCACCGTAGTGCAGGCGCGCATTCTGCAGCACATGTACGCGAGCCAAGATGTGGCGGTCTGTGCTCCAACCGGCACAGGGAAGACATTTGCCTTATGTCTCGGCGTTGTTGCGCGACTGATGCGGGACGGCCCAATGAAGCTCTTCTCCACCGTTATTTTAGTGAATAGCGACTACCTCTGTTGGCAGGTGGAGAAGTGGTTGCGGGAGATGTGGTGGTACCCGAATGATGACCGACTGGTTTTCGCGGCGACCAGCAACCTCTCCGACGAGCACGTTTACCGCCGATTGACGAAGGAACTCGTGCGCGACGCTGATCAACCGAGCAAGGTTATCGGCACAGTGGAGAACCGCCCGTACGTCGTCGTCACGACTCCGGAAGTGCTCTGGAAATTCTACCGCCGCCGACGTGCCGCGATTGAGCAACGAGAGGTGTATAAAAACAAAAAAGGATTTTCTTTTTCGCTCACGCCAGTGCTGTCGACAGTAGACCTTATTGTAGTTGACGAGGTGGACGAGGTGATGCCGTCTACACAGCCCAACGCACCGGGCAACCGCCTTCTGAAAGAGCTATTTAAGTACACCAAGTATCAGGCACCAGTGCAGATGGTGTTCACCAGCGCGACGCTAGCCGGATCCACCGTCAACCACATTCGTCGGTACATGAGGAAGAACTTGCTCGCAGACCGCGCGGCACGCGTGTTTGAAGGCGCGCGAGAGTCGTCCACGCGCCTGGCAGCTGTGTCGAGCACAATTTCACGCGCTGCCGTCCCGGAGAGCATTCGACACTTATTCTACACAGCTGACACACACGCGGAGCAACGTCAGTGTCTGGCCAAGGTTATGGCCGCCACATGTCCTTCTTTTCAACCGTTAAAGTCGCAAAAGGAAATATGTGTGGGCAGCGATGCTCTCTGTAACGCTGATGTAGCAGCACACCGCGACTTCGTTTTGTTGGTGCTCCCCGATTCAGCAGATGTAAGCAACTTTGTTGAAGATGTACTGCTCCCGAGCCAGATGGATACGCTGCATTTGCTTGGGACTCAATACAATGCGCTATGTGCCAACTTCGCGTTGGAGCGTCTTGACTACACATTGGAGCAGCAGCAGCAACAACGGCGCCGTGCTGAGACGCGAAAGTTCATTCAACGTACAGTGCGCCGCACAGAAGCTCTCGAAAGCGACAAGATCCGCCAAAACGAGCTGGGCAATAGTTGTTTTCCGAGGTTTGAGCGCGATAGTACGGGTCATGCTTCAAGAAACAACGATGCTGAAGCATCGATGGACAAGTCGAGCGTTGCCACGGTAACACCAGCATCAAGAACAGCTGCTAAAGATTTTTCACCTCCCCTTACTGCTACATCTTCAGCATCGTTCTCAGCTGGGCAACAACAACAGCAGGAACAGTCACCTCCAACGCCGCCGCCACGCCGCACTTTTATCACCTGCACTTGCAGCAACGTCCGCGGTCTCGACCTTCCCCAGCTCACCCACGTATTCATCTTTGCACAACCCACCAGTAGCCTCGAGTACGCGCACTGGTGCGGTCGCGTCGGTCGCTTTGGCCGGCCTGGCATCTCTGTAACATTTATGGCACGCAGCGCAACGCGGCGCATGCATCAGTTTTGTGACTCACTTGGTGTCACGTTCAGAGTGGAGAAGCGCCACGTTGCTGTCGACGTGAACGCGGAACGATTGCTGGGCGGTGCGGAAGTGATTTAAACGTCTTTTTCTTTCCTCGTTTTTACGTTGGACTGTAGATTGTTTTCTGTTGCAGTTGCTCTTCACGTAGCTGAGGTAACCATGAAGCTGGCAAAATGAGATAAAAGAGTACGTGTTAGCTAGAAGTGTCTTTGGACAAGCACGTGTTCTGCGAAGAGGAATCTGAGGTAACCTTTTCTTACAGTTTTTGCAGCACGAAAATGAGAGCACGTGTATGTGCTTATCCGTTGTTTCCGCGCCTTTTTTTTTGTTGTTGTTTCCACGCTTCTCAACTTGCTTTATACTATCAACACACACTACGGGCACTTGAATGAGATTCAACGACGACAGTTACTCACTACACCTGAACTTAAAGCAGCCTCAAAAGCATTACAAATTCCAACTTGAAACGGTAACGAGAAACAGCGATACATCAAAACCACTACCACAAATTCCGGCAATGAAGCGAAAACACGAGCGGCAGCCACCTGCGCCTATGAAGGCGGAAGGCGAGCTCACCGCAAAAGACAAGGAAGAGCTGCGCATGCTAAAAATCGGCGACGGCCCCTTCAACACCATCGTCACCGACAACATCACCTTTGCACTCTCCACCGGCTGGTCGACGAAGCGCACCGACGAGAAGTACCACATCCTGTGGGAGGTGAAGCCGAGTGCGCACAGCAACAAACAAGCGATCCGGTTCTCTGCGAACGTGCCGCACTGCAACGCGGCGACACTGGAGCATCTGCTGGTGGACGACAAGTACTTCCACGATGATCCCGAGGTGAGCAACATCTATAAGTATGACAGCCTGATCACTGAAAACCACATCGACAAACGCATCGCAGGCAACGTCACGGTGCAGCGGACGAATTTTCGTTCACCCGTTATGTTGGTGTCGCCGCGACAGATGGTGTGCTACGTGACCTTGGGCTGCCTGCTCAGCCCTTCGCAGCAGCAGGCGCTGAATCTGTGCCCGAATGCGTTCAAGGCAAAGGAGGGCACTGGAGCGGCTGCTGCTGTTGGTGCGAGAACCGATCATCTGATGGCTTTTCTGCAGTGCTCTGTGGACTACACCGGGGACGAGTCGCCTCTTGTGAAGGGCCACGTGCTGGGTCACACCTATCGCTACATCGTGATGGGCGTCGAAGAACCTGATGGGTCGTTAACATTGACTTTTGCAATGGACATGGACCCGGCGGGGAAGCTGCCAGCGAAGGTGGTGGATGCGACCAACGACGAGCAGCTGAAGAGGATGCAAGTGATCATTGATTGGCTTAAACGCAAGGGACCTGTGGAGCACATTTGCAACGTGTACGAAAACACGCGCGAGTTTCCGGCTCGCAGTGATATGTGAAACGAATAGTGCAATTTAGTAGTGTGCTATTAACACGTGCTGAAACGTTTGCTTACTCTGCACGGAATCATGTACTTGCTTTTCTTTTCTCCACTTTTTCTTATCTTGTTTCGCGCACTTTTAAGTGCGCGCGTTCGTTCGCATGTGGTTATCGATATTTACCAAGGCCCCTTGCTGTTCTCACTGACTCTCTCCTCTTCACATGATTCACTTTTGATGGTGAGTTTTGTGCCGAATTGCTTTTCTTTTTATTTTTATTGTTTTTTTTTTTTTATAGTCGGCTGTCGCCGACTTGGTGTACAACAAGGAGAAACAAAACTGACTAGCTGCTGCGAAAACAGCAATGACCTTTTTCCTGCTGAACACGTCTTGTCAATTGACACCAAGTAGTGCACGACGAGATAGACTTCAAGAGCCGCCGCCACAAACATTTGTTTTCTACTTTTCGAAGCAGATTTCGTACCACCACCAATCTGATGATCGTTTACCACATCCCTCTTGCTTTTCTCACTTTGACACTTCTTTTCTACGCTCTCCCTGCAAACTGATGCAACTGCCGAAAGTCAACTTCCGACATCGCACACAAATCAGGTCTTCAGGACTTGAAAACAACAAAAAGGGCCGTTTGGACTGCGTGTTCAAAACAGTTAAGACTTTCACCAGATTTCAAAGTAATCAAGAAAGCAAAAAGCTCCAAGAGATTTCTTAAAGCTATCTGTCTTCTTTAATATCAAAAGAAAAGAGTAAACGATCCACGAAAGAGTAAACGCACGAAAGAAAAGAACTGACAAGTTGTATTTGAATTACAGTCTTCCAACAACTGACTTTTTTTCTCGTATTGCAGCTCACCCCAGTTCTTTTTCCTCTGACTCCTCTTCCTCACCTGCCGAAGAGACGAGAGAAAAAAAAATCTGTTGACGTTTTTTTCTTTTTCAATTGTTTAGACGGGCTTTCTTTTCTACTCAAGAAAGAAAAAGAAACGTAGCCGAACGAGTAAAAGTTCTTTGCTGTTTTATACTCCCTGGTAATTGCTTTTTCTTCTTTGGTTTGCTTGTTTGTTCCGGCACCTCTTTTCTTTTTCTCTGAAAACAACAGTATACTTTCGACCAGAAATATACATCTATATATATATATATATATATATGTGTGTGTGTGTGTGCAGGTGTAATCGAGCTTCTATATTTACAGCACCATCCTCTGTTTGACTTTGTTTCCGTTCCCGGTCTCTATTGGCGTTTCTTTCTTTTTTTTTTCTTTTATTGCTATTTACGCTTTTGGCTTTCGTTTTCCTTGACTGCATCCTATACTCAAAAGAAAAAAAGGGGGGAAAAAGGTAAATTGAAAAAGGTGCGCAACGAAACCCTCTGTATGTTCTATAAAACAGTACCTCCCCAGTAAAAGACAACAACCTTTTTCTTTTTCGCCGCGGCAGTTTTCTGTGCTCTCACGGTGTGTTTTCTGTACCATTTTTCGCTTCTCTTTTTTCTCCTCCACTCCTGCCTATCGTTTCTTCTGGTTCCACACCAGGTAAAGGAAAGAGAAGAGAAAGGGAGGAAGAAGAAGTGCACAAGAGTAGAAATCGAAAATCACTTCTCTGTCACACAAGACTACTCTCCATTTGCTACACCTTCCTTTTTTTTTTTTTCGCCGTCGACAATTTTGAAAACTGGTCTGCGTTTTTTTTTTTTCTGTTTTTGCTGGGCTTTGCGTTCCCCCACCCACCCACTCCATACCGACTTACTTTTCATCTTTTTAAGTACAACGCTCGGACCGAACGCCACTCAAAAAGAAGCTGAGCCTTTTGTTTCGAGGTCCTCTACTCCAAACGAAAAACATAATACATTCAATTATAACAGCAACTACGCAAGAGAAATACTTCCAAAAAAAAAAAGAAAGATGCTCCCAGGTGTGAAAACTACGCCAACGTTTGGCAGCAACAACGTCTCTACAGGGTCGTGTACAGAGAGGGACCCGTTTGATTGTAGCAGCACGAGCAACCCGCCCGTGCCCAATGAGGCGGATGTGAAGGCGCTGTTGCAGATGCTGTCGTGTCGCGTGGATGACGCGGAGCTGATAAACGAGCCGTCCGCGTTGCACGAGCGTCTCGAGATCCAGTCGCGGCCCAGCAGCAGCGAAGACGCGGACGAGCGTGTAGTCGGCTCCCACGGCTTCCTCGAAGCTGACGGCAACTTAGTCCGCTTCCTGCACCACCATGACGGTGGTGAGGGCTCGATGAAGCTGCTGACGCCAGAGGAAGCTGGTAAGGATTTCGGTTTCGGCGCGACGCCGAACAGCACGTGCCACCACAACGGGTCCTCCTCGACGAACACGCTGACCGGGAGCAGCAGTGCCAGCTCACACACAGACCGGATGGCCTCGACGACGTCGGCCAGTGCCGCTACTTATACCACCCGTCTTCCCCCGGCGCACCCGTCGCGGCGCAACACTGTCGTGTCGAACGCGCTGGCGAACATCGGCAGTGGCCTCGCGGAGGAGAACTTCAACGTTCTGACGCCCGACAAGCGAATGATGCTGTCCATCCCGGCCGAGTATATCCAAACAACGCTGGGCAGCCGCAACTACCGCCACCGCAACCGCGACAAGCTCCTCTTCTCTTTCTGCCTCTGCAAGACGTACTGCAGCGGGGCGACGTGCCACCACGGCACTGACTGTGACTTTATCCACTGCGACCCGGAGAAGCTGCGCCTCGTTCAGAATGCGACGGAGTCGAAAGGCAAGAAAGGAGACACAGCCTCGGTGCATTCCTTTGAGGTGCACTGGTCGACGCCGGTGAACTCACTGGCAGAGGCTCTCTACCCGCGCCTGCCGAGTGGTTACGTTGTGTACGTGAAGAGAGAGGAGGGGCCGTGCGGCAGCACTCTGCAGGCGTTGCCGTCGGAAGTAGTCTACGCCACAGTCGGCTCGCAGGAGGCACTGCGGCTGCCCTCGACGGCTCCGCTGCGAATCTGCAAGCACTACGAGCGTGAAAAGTGCGCCCGCGGTGCACTGTGCCACTTCATCCACCCCGTCGTGCTGAAGAAATCCACGGCCGCAGCACATACCTCCAGTACCCCGGCCAACTCCTCGGCTGCCGTCCCGGCGTTTGGTTCCATCCCGGGGCTCGCGGGCTACCCGACCAGCGCCATCTCGGCGCCGCCGCCGCCGCCCCCTGGCAACGCCGCCGGCCCCAACGCTGCGCCGCTGCTTACAGCTGCGCAGCTGCCCTCTGGTGCGCTTGTGCGCTACGGTGACGCCCTCTTTATGTGGATTCCGGAGCGGCAGCAGCTCGTGCCACTGCATACCACAGTCGCCAATCCGTCCGCTTTACCCATGGCGGGCCAGCCACATGTCATGATGGTCAATGTCGACTACCAGCGTGGGCTGAACGGTGCGGTGAGCTCGTCAGCTGGATTTCAGATGCCGGCAAATGTGATGTTGGTGCAGTCTTCCAGCGCCGTCGCGGCGTATCCGCCCCGAAAACCGTATAACAACCCGCCGGTGCAGCGCAATCAGGCAAACGTGACCGCGTCAAACAACATCAGCCCTGTCTACCCTTCCGTGCTGTTTCCCTGCTAAACGAAAAACGCAGAAGCAGGTGCATGGCGTTATAAGGCCTGCGACACACTGCCATCTTCTCGTTCCTATATGTAATTGGCATTCACTCTTTTTTTTTTTTGTATTCACCTTTCTGCTTTATTTATTGTTCATCGATTGTTTCTCATTTTACGTTTGCTTTCTTGTAAATTCCCCTCACCTTGGTCCTCACCTTTTTCTCCTTTTTTTTTGTCGTTGATCCTTTGCCTTTTCCTCTTGTTTCAATTCTTCTCGTTTAGTGTGTCTCGAACTTGGTGTTGATTTTCCCCCTCTTCCTCTCATTTATGAAATCGTTCCCGCGGAAAAATTCTGCTTGTCGACTTGCCGATCGCGTATACGGATGAGCGGCAAACCCCCCTTTTTTTAAGAGAAGATGCATTGCACTAACCCCCTCTTCCACAAAAGGACATCAACCGGCAGCAAGAGATTCTCGAGTTTCTCGTCCTAACAGGGTCTTTACATGAATTCCAATAACCCGATCTATCTATCTGTTAGCTCACTTGAGAAAAAAGTGTATATAGATATAGGTATATATACACCTTGGTGAACTAGCAGAAAGAAAGAGAAGAAGAAACTATTATAATGTCACCTTGACATTTCTTCTCGGTTTTGCTTTTCGTAAGTCACTTCCTTTATCCTTTACTTTTTCAATTAATCCAAAACCTGTCTACTGCAAGTGTGGTGTGCTAAGTGCGCGGGTGCTCCCTAGCTACGTGAATTCTGATTTAGCAACGGTTTTCTCTAAACTTAAGAAGTTTGCTTTTGTTTACCTTTAGGTTTTCCGTTCCATCATGCTGCTCTAGGTGCATTTCGCCTTGCTTTTTTTAATCCCTTGACTTGTACCTGAATTGCCAGACCTCCTTCCTTTTTTTTTTACTTTTTACATATTTCCCCCACCGTTTTTTTTTTGTTTGTTTGGTTGCTTTCCCTACCAAGGTACTGGTCTTTCACGTAAACGAAGGAAAAAAAGAAGCCTCGTGCTGCATGAGGGCGCATACGCACGCTGGCTGAGTCCGATGGAAAAAGAAGAATAAAAAAGCCCCGTTAGAAAAAAAGGACAAAACAAGAAAATAACCAAACAAGAAAGCGAAAATTGAATTTGATTAATTACCTTCTTTTTTTGTTTGTCGTGTTTTGTTTGGCACACAGTCAGCAAAACAAAGTTCTTGTGGCGCCTTATACTTTCCTTTTTTCGTTTTGATTGTACTTCTTCATTTTTTCCCCTACTGAAATACGCTTTCTTTATAGTAAACAAAATCTACTCGTCAGAACTCGCTCCGAAAGCGGTTGCGTACCCACGCTTTTAATTAGCTTTCGACACGTGTTGCTTAAGTTCTTCTGACTTCCTTTGGTTTTGTCCTGATCTCCACTTCTCCTTCTTTTTTTTTATTACTTTATTCTCGTCATGTCAGAATTATCGTTGTTATTAATGTTTTCTTATTTGGTTTATACTATTTATGAGCGTAGTGGTTTCATCCTCGTTCCAAAGAAGTTGTCTTTGCTCGTTTTCCGAATGTTATTGCTTTCTTCGTTTTTCCTCTTCGATCCTTTTATCTGCGAATAAATTGCGCATCAGTGAAGATAAACCACTGTGTTTTGTGTGTCTTTATCGGCCCTTTAAATCTGAGTGCTTTTATTTGATTCAACAGGAACTTTTTCTCGATCACGTCCGCTTCAGAACGATTGCTACTACTGTTCTGTTTTCTTTATACATACGGTTATTTTGTTCTATGGGCGCTGCCTTGTGCGGCGTTGTGTTCTCTTCTGTTTCTTTTATTTACGTTGGTTTTCCTTCTTTTTTTTATCTTCATACACGTTCTTTCCCCATTCTTTTAGTGCTTATTTACCTTCTCATTTAAATGCACACGGTGACACACACACGCACACGCCTAATGATGTGGTTGGGAGGTTCTACAAAGACGCGTGTTTCCGACAGGGGACAGAGCACTTTGATAGTCGGATCATTTTTTTTTTTTTGACTTTATAAACGCACAAACGCACCTACACAATGAAATCCGCTATGCAACCACCCCCGCACAGACACGTTTGGAGCCGCTAGCTAATTCTACCATTCACTAACTATAACTTGCTGTTTATTATTATTATTATTATTGGTTTACTATTACTATTAGTTTAGCACGACCGATCAGTTTTTTCCTGTTTTTTCTTTCTCTTTTTTTTTTGGCTCTGACTGAAAAAGGCCAGGGAGGGTGCAGTTCAAAACGTTTTTTTTTTTCTGTTTTACGTTACTCGGCTGCAGGCAGCATCATGATCATGTATTATCGAATGCTCTCGGTTCCGTTCTTACGGTTCTTTTGTTATCGCCTTTTCGGCCCAACTCCTATCCCTTTCGACTACCCCTGCTTTTGACACGTAAGAAAAGGCAATAAAAATGTTTTTCTCCCTCATTTTGCACTTTGTGTAATCTAACGCGAAAATGAAATCGCTCTCGTTTTCGTACCGCTTTCTTCCATTCGAACTCACTGTTTTTCACTTCTACCTTCAACGACCTTTTTCTGAGCCTCAGTTGTTAGCTTTTTACACTTGTTTTTTTTTTAGTTTGGATTCGATCCCGCCTTTTATTTTCGATTCACTCGTTTGTGTTTTTTTTTACTCTTTTCTTTTCTTCACTGTAAAGGGAGAGATGTTTGCGATATCAACAACAACGGCGAAAGTCTGATGATCGTTTTCTTTTTTTTTTACGCACATGCACGAAAGAAAAAGGAAAATACTGAACTCACGAGAAGTTCACCATTGAGGCTACACATACGCCAGCTCAAGTGCTCGGGAAGGCAGTTATATGGTGTTTTACCGCGACTGCCAGATTGGAATCTAGCCGGAGGTGCACAAACTACAAGTAGCTTTCCAGCTACTATGAAGCTTCCGTGGGTTGAGTCTAGTCCTTGACAGTGCTCTTCTTTCTTTTTTCTCTCCCTTCCCGTTTCTAAGAGAAAACGTTTTTAGTATGTTATTGTGTCGCTTACTTTGCTCCCCAATTCAGTTGAACCTGCTTTGCTGAGAGGAGAGTCTGCGTTTCCGTGACTGCCATTTAGTTGAATTGACCGCAGGCCTGTGTAACATCTACTTTTACCTAGACAGCGAAGCATCGTTTATACCTACATATATCGATCAATCAATCTATATCTATCTATATGTAGTTTCTTTTGTATATATATATATATATTATATATATATATATATATATATATATCTGTAATTGACTCGTTTTGTTTGCTGGCTTTCCCGCGTTGTTTTTGCTTAGAAAATAGATTACTGTAATCGTTATGATCTGAGTTTAAGCATCAAAATATTTGGCTGCATTTTATATCGTTCTGTGCTGCAGGGCAATCTCTTTCATCTTTCAGATTCTCATTTTCTTCCGGCCCACGCACGTGTTGGGTTCTCTTTCTGTTATAAACACTTTTTCCTCTTTTTTTTGGTATTGAAGCTGTTTTTCTTTGGTGACATCGTTAAGTGTGTATCGGTAATTACTACTATAAGTAAGGATGTACATGTGCTACCGTTGTCCCGCTCCAACTTTGCTTTCTTCTTCCCGTTTTTTCCCCTGCCATATTCACACGAAAGCATGTTATTTATCGTTCATGTACACGTCAACGAAAACCACAAATCATGTAGCTTATAATCTGCTTTTTTCTTGTGACGAACACCACTCACGCGCGCCTCGGTAGAATAAATCTTTGAAGAGGGTATTTCCTCTTTCTCTGCATGACCCACACAAGCAATACTCAAATGCTTGCTTTTTCGTACTTACTGTTGTTACCGACGCTGTTGCCTTTCTAATTAATGCAATCGAACCACCACGACCACTTTGAACACGTGCGAGCTTCCCCACCTCCTTCCTCGCCAGGCTGACACCTCCCTTCTGTCCTTTTTTTTTCTCCCGACTGTGTGTATTGTCGAGTTTTTTTTTCGCTCGCAACTCGCTCCGCTATCGGCAGGCCCGTGTACTTTCACTCCTTCCTCTTGAGTCGCTTTAACGAGGAGCGTGGGAAGAGGAGGTTGAGCAACTGTTGATGCACAGGAAAACCCACAGAAGTCGAGAAGACACTAAATATGTTCATGTACATGCATGCAAATAAATACATATATATATATATATATATATATGCGTGTTTTCCACGCGCTCAGGGAAGTAAACCTGTACAGAGAAGTATCGGGAAAGCGCATTTTCTCCTGCTCATTTCGTTATCTGTGTTTCTCCTTTTTTGTTTTTGAAGTCGAAAATAACGGTAAAGACCACAACAACAGTGTTGCCCCAACAGCATTTTACTACTTGTTTTCTTTTGCAGACAACGCACCGTTTTGTTTTCTTGCTTACACACTCTTGATCTGTTTTTATATTGACTGCTTTGTAGCAGAGCATTTCGATGATCAAGCGCGCCCTTGCTTTGCTTGATTGCTCCCCGCCCCCATTTCCTCTTTTATTTGTGCGCCTCAAAAAAAAAAAAAAGCAGTCGGGATGACCGTGTGTTTATTGTCGCTGCTCGGCAGTTATTATTATTGCTCAATAAAAGAGGTAAATAGTTAAAAACAGCTCTCCCTTTTGGCTACGCGGAGACGAAGCAGCATCCAAAACAACACGCTTCTACCTGGGCTGCGTTTAATACCTAAATGTTAATGCTTCGCGTAAGGCTGCATTCTTGCAGACATAACAAAAAATGACGAGAGCAAATACGCTGCTGCACTGTACACATTGAAGCAACTACGTGACTCTTGTGAAGCTTGTTCAAACATGCTTTTTGAGTAGTAACTTCGTCTAATTAATTAATTAATCATTTTTTTTATTTTTTACTGAGTGAAAACAGCGTACACTTGAGCTACTTTCTAAGCTACATTGTTACTACAATAGTTTTTCTTGTTTCTTGTTTCTTTTCTCTTTTTTTTTTTCTCCTCCTAAACATCACCCCTCATGATTGAGGCTGGTCGGCGAATATACTGCTACGTAACCATATTTGCATAATTAATAAAAGGAATTCTATATATAATATATTTGAAAAAGAAAAACGTGACAAGTGAATAGATACATGTATACACATACAGACATATACGTGTGTGTGTGTAGAGGAACTTCCGCGGTGCTTTACCTGTGCGTTTTGTTTAGACTGCCGCGCTTTTCCTCCCCCCCCCCCCTCTTTTCAGTCTTTTTGTTTTTTATTGCATTTGTGTTACCAGCTGCACCAGCAACCTGATACCGTCAAGAAAAGCCGTAGGGTCGCCTGCTCCAAGTACAGCAGGCGAATCCTTGTGCGCGAATCGGAAGTGAAGGTCAGCCTTTGGAGAGGTCACTGCCCTCTTTTTTCTTCCCTTTTCACTTCAACGTGAATCGAGTGTCCGTTTTTCTTCTCTGTTTTCTTTTTTTCTGCGGTAATTCACGCTGATCTTTAATCAGCGCGTTGCTTTGATGACCCATTAGATGCACCTACTACGGAAGATGAGAAAAAAAAAAAAAGACCCGGGGTTTTGGGCCTTTTACACCGGTTTCACCTTTGAAAAAATGTCTCCGCTTCAGTGCGAAAAAAAAAAAAATTAAAAAAGAGAACATGGACGCTCTTGCTTTGTTTTACTTTCCTTTATCACCTCATGTTATTCTTGCGTTTAGTGTTGACGTATATCGCGAGCTTCCTTTTTGTCCCTCCCCTCTTTTGTCGCCGTTTTCTTCTGTATTCTCTTTGAGCTTAAAGGGATTACTCCTCCTCTAGGAAGAAACAATTGAAGATGGAAAAGTAGTCTCTTGAGCGGTAAGATAACAAAGAAAAAAAAAAAACAGCACCTAACCGAAATAAAAAAGACTAGTTGAGAAACAAAGGAAGGTGTAACCAACCGAATCTTTTTGAGTACTTTTACTAGTTTTTGTTCTGTGTGTTTGGGGTAGGAAAAGATGGAGATGGAGTATAGTTAACCAAAATATGGTTTACCGGAAGTAAAAACATTGCGACGCAGGTCACCCGTTGTTGCTGTTTTTTTTTTTTTTGTTGTTGTTCGTTTGTTTTTGTGGCGTTGAATGGTCCGGGCAGGAAAAAGGAAGTGAATTAGAAAAGGCTGCCATGCACCGGTGAGCAGGATGTAACGAATCTTCGGGAACAGAAGAGTGCCGTCAGAGCAAGCCTTCTTTCTGAAAACAACATTTTCTTTTCCCCTGTGTATCAGCTACCACGACGTCACGTTACTCGAGGGAGCCGTAACAGTGCAGTGCTTAGTAGTGGAGGCTGTCTTCACCTCCCCCTACTTGGTTCACTCTCGTTTGCTCACGCCTTTGTTATTATTATTTTGGCTCTTTTTCATAAGTATACTGATTTCTTGCGTTTCAACTGTCCCTCCCCCTTTTTCCTTTCTGTGATTGCTGCACTCACTATGACATAATTGCTGTATTTGACGTTTCTTTCTATATCTTCTATTATTCTGACAACGGAAAAGCACTAAAGTCTGAGCGGAAGTGTTGACGCCATGCGCACACTCAATTTTTTTTTTTAAGCTTCTCAATATCAAAGCAATCGAAACGCTTCCGAACAGGTACTACATGAGCGATAACGGAGCATTTGCAAGGAAAAGTACGCCTCAATCATTTTACGCTTGTTCAGCTAATGCAGAAGAGCTGATGTTACTGGCACGCATTTCCTACTTTTGCCTTCTTGCTCTATCTTACCTTTTTTTTTTTTCTCAAAATCAGTTTGAAGAGGATTACGACTTTTCGTGTTCTACTACGTATTTGACGATGTTGAACACTACCTGGGTGGCTCATCTGCTTTTAGAAAGTGCCTCTCCTCCCATCTTTTCTTCCGTTGTACGTACGTCTCTCTGTGTTTGGTTTTTTCTTTTGCGAATTGCGGTCAGCGCTTGTTTCTTTCTTCAGAGTTTTTTCTCTTGTTGTTGTTGTCCGTCTTCTTTTTTTAGTTTTCGGACTTCGCATGCGCTCGGCAACTTGTGGACCGGATAAACTCTTACTTCTTTTTTTTTTGCGATCGGGTGCTGCGCAACTCTCTCAATGGAAGGAGAGCTGTTCACACACGAAAAAAGCCACTTGTTTTACGGCTTTTTTTTTTTTGGCTTCTTTGCTTGTCTGGGAGACATGTGCCAAGCAAGGTCAGCCTTACAAACACTTTTTGGGAACACAAAGGGCTTCCTTTCGAGTTTTTTTTCCCTTTCAACTAGCCTATGGCGCCATGTTGTATATCAAAGCTGAGCACGAGACCCGCGACGATAGCAACAGAGGTATCCCCATTTGCATTCTTTTGTTCATTGATTTGTTTAACTTTGTGCGACTAGCACCTTTCCTCTTCGTAGGACAGACATAGATGTTCGGCGTGCGTGCGTATAACAATGTTTCCCGAGTGAGAGGAAATTGTTTTTCTTCGACGGTTTTTGTGTATTCGCCGTACAGACTCACCAAAAGTTTTCCAGACAAACGGGCGTGTTTCCTCTGCAAAACACGTACGTATATTATCTAACTAATTTTTTTTGATGTAAAGCTTGTTTTTCTCTTTGTTTTTCGGCTTCGCTTTCCTAGCGTTGCTTAATGATCTTTCTAACTATGCATTTATCAGGAATCTATCCTGCAGTTTTTCCTTTCTGCGTCTGTTTCCCCTTGTTTCGGTGCACCGTCGATGTAAAATTGTCTTTATGCTTTCCTGTAAGTAGGAGAATTGAAGTACCTAAATTACTTTAGTTTTGTGTTTCGTTTGTTGTCTGGGCACTTTTGTAGCCGCCCGTAGTGGTCTCTGGAAAGAAACAAAAAAAAAAACTAAAACATCTGCAACAAGAAAACGCTCCTCGAACTCCTGAACACTACACATGATGCAGAGCCTTTCTGTTGTAACGCTACTCCTACTCTTTTTTTTTCCCTTCACCCGTAGTTGTTTCGTTTGTTCTTCTGAACGTTGCAGTAGTTTTCTTTTCCTTACCACTCCACCTGGCTTTGAAAAACTGCTTTCGCGTTGAAGAAACCCTGCGCGACTGATGAGTTACAAGTGTAAGGAAGGGACTATCCGCAAAAGAAGAACGGGACGAAAGAGATTACTTGTTGTTATTCTTGCAATGCGGAAAAGCAGTGAAGTCCTTTTTTTCGTTTTGTCAGAGAGGGCGGGGACCGCGTAAAACGCAAGAGTGATGCCTGACGGAAGAGCACGGCACTTTCATATCTGCGTCAAAGTGTCCGAAGCACACCTCCTTCCGTTTCCATCGTTCTTCTCCGGGCGTCGCTTCTATTGACGTGTAGTTGGAAAATAAAAGGAAAAGAGATTTTTTTTCCTTTTCAAAACGACCTCATGCCCTTGCAGTTCCGTCATTCGCATCCGGATCGTTTTTATCTTCGGGCTTAGCTGTCAAGTACGACACGTCGAAGAAAAGAAGAAAAACCCAAAAGGTAAACATTAAGGCCCTCACGTTGGAGCAAAGCACAGAAAACAGCTGTTGTCGCCCCTCCCACGACCCGTCATAGAGTTTGACGTCCTGGTGTAACAAAAAAGCTCACATCCGAACGCCATGGTGTCCACGATCAGCTTCGCAAACGGTCAAATCTGAGCACACTTCTTGCCCAGCCGCCGAAGTGAACAGGTTTTAATTGTGGTGTGTTTATTTCTTGGTACAACCGAAAGAAAAAAGAGACGAAACCGTCGCACCAGCTTTTGAGTGTGCGTCGTGGCACAGCCGGGGGATGACATGCTATCTTCCAAAACCACTTCCTGGGAAAGAAAGACGTTTGTGGGAAAGATCTAGTCTTCTGGAACTCCGATGCTTAAGCCGTAGTATTGGTTAGTATGACTGCTTTTCTACCCTTTTCTCTCTTTTTTGTTTTTTTTTCTCCCCGTTCGTTTCTCTTCTTACTTTCTGTTTATTGGGAGGGGATAGAGAAGGGCGTTTCTTGTCCATTTTTTTTTTTTATCCTGTGTTTATCTTTGAGAGCCGTCACAGACGTCGCCGTGGCAGCCATAAGCCAAGTGGCACGTTTGACGTCATAAACTGCCTGTTTATGGCAAACTTTTGTGATCGTTGACGTTTTCTAGCGCTTTGTGAGGACTTCAAAACCGGTACAATTCTGAGTAAACTCGTTTTCTCTGACCTGTTTTGCGAAGCCTCTTGTTGTTGTTCTTCTCCCACTCCCACACACAATAGGTAAAATTTGGGCCGTAACGACACAGTGGACTTCAGTGGCCTCTACTTCAAAATACAGCAGGAGCTTTTCTAAACTCCTCAACTCAATGCTGTCTTTACAGTTCTCGGCTAATCTTCTTCAGAGTTTTTCACTTCAGTCGTCTCTTTTGCAATGTCAGCTTGCCCCGCTTCACGCACGGTGGCAGGAAATCCACCAACGACCTCAACTGCTTGCAGAAAATTGCGAGCGGCTCCTGTTGTGGCTCCCTTCCAGTACGCGGCAGGCGCTCGCCGAAGAACTTTATCGAGACGCGGAACAAAAGACGAAAATAGAGCCCGTTGTTGCGTTGTCCTCTCAGACAGAAAAGGGTGTAGAGGTTTTAGAAAAGAAGAGGGGCCAGCTTCGCCTTGCCTCAAAAAGTAAAGCAGGCACTCAGACGCACCGTATAACGGGTAATGCAACGCCTTTGACCGAACCGGCGAAAGAGGTTGCTGTGCGACTGATCAAAGATGTGGAAACAGCAGCAGGCTTAGCTTTCCTCTCACTTCTCCTGAGTCCCCTCATTTCCCAGGATACAACGTCGCGCACAGCGCCTGAGCACAATGAAGCATTGATGCAGCTCGAGCTCATATGCGCGCTTTTGCTTCGGCGCAGCCCCCATTTCTCATTGACCGAACCGTTGTTGAACTCCACCGGTAATTTATGTGAACACTCAGATGTGTCCTTGTTCACTAGCGTGCAGGCTAGGGTTGTGTCAGGTTCTCTGGAGCTATGGATGCAGTTTTACCTTTACTTCTTTTTCGATCAGCTGCACCGCGAGCGCGCTCGAGTAGCCGCTTTGGTGGCCACCGCGTCACACCTGACGCAATCCCGGTTTTCACGCTCCGTGACTTCGAGAGCTAACGGTGGCAGTAATGCTGGGATGAAATTGCCGAGCGCGTTCGCGAAAACAGAAAACCAGCAGCGAGAGATAGAAGTGAAAGGGAGAGACAAACTCTTGCAGAAATATCCGCTGATGCAGAAACGGCATCCGTCACACTTCTTCGCGCAGAAAATACTCGAGGCCGCAACACGTATTGCGAATTGCTTAAGCAACAGATACCCATCAAAAGGCGATTTCACTTGCCTCGGCACAACCGAAACGAAACAGAATCTTCTACAAGGGCAGAAAACTCAGCAGCTGCGAAAGCCTGTTCTATCCGCCCTCAGCAAAGCAAAACAGCTGAGTCGATCTTCCGTCAGCAAGCGTACACCTGGAAGACGCGGCGAGCAACGACGACGAGAACGCTTTGGCCGGAAAAAAGGCAGCAACTCCACCTCTTCGGCTTCGACGTTAACAAGCTCTTCCACTTATTCGGTGTCGTCCTCGTCCGCATCGACTAACAGCGAGGGGAATGAAGGTGCAGGCGTTGACGACACCATTTCATCGCAAGCGAGTGCTTCTACGGGGGCGTCGGTGTCGGACGGCGACATCCCGCTCGTTGCTTTGGCCCGTTATTACGTGGCATAAAATAGCCATACGTATATGCATATATACATTGGTTTGCTCATTTAAAAGCTTATTCATTTAAATATGAATGTTGTTTCCATTTCCACCTGCTACTTTACACTTCTGCTAAGCACTCCTAACTGTGTTACGGCCCATAAAAAGGTCGAATTAAGGATGCCTGCAAAAGTTGTACAGCCGAGACGTAGAGCCACTTAAGGGAGAAAGAAAGAAAAGCAATGCAACTTCCTGCATTATACACGCCTGCAATTGTAGTTGCCTCTTTACATCTTTTGCTGCTTGCTTGTCAAGTCTTCTTCTCGGAGTTCAGGTGAAACAGAACATCACTACCCTGATATGCACTGTCCATATGAATTCGAATACAACTCTGAGTGTTTCTCTCCAATGTGTCTCATTTGTTTCTCTATCTGATTTCGGTCAGTTTTTGCTTTTGTTTTTGTCCCCGCATCACACTGGCTTTATTGTTCACGTCGCCCTATTTGCGGGCACTCTGAGCAAAGGGGAAACGTTCAATTCCTCGCTTTTCTTTTACAGCTCATTGACTCACTCACAAAGCTTGTTGGCCCGTAGTTTTCGAGAACAAAGAAAGCCGTTTTAGATTCTTGGTGGCACAATTTTACGGTAGCTCTTGATCACGTGCAGCAACTCTTGAATAAGTTCAGAAATATATCTTAAATTAACAATTGAATTTCAAGGCCTTGGCCATTTCCATTTTTTTTTTTAATACGACAAAGTCGTCCGGCTCTTTTTGTTTAAGAGTAGTAGCGGCCACATGTGTAGCGAACAAATAGAGGGCGTCATCGAGCACATCACTTACACCAAAGGTGTTTTAGGTGTGGTGGTGTGTACGGCAGAGGGGGAGCCCATTCGCGACAGCTTCCAGAACTTAGATCGTTCTCTCGCGCAGTCGTATGCGGCTATGGCGGCTGACCTCGCACGTCAGGCAGCGTGCTTGTTCGAACCCGTGAAGACGCGTAGCGCCGCTGCTCCCGCTGCGGGCGCATTCGGCGCGAAGGGCGGACCTCGAAAGAAGTCAACGGCTACGCCACCACCGCTGCCGATTAGTGAGAGTACTGTGGAGTTGATCCGTGTGCGCACGTTGCTGCACGAGATAATTGTTCGGTGCAGCGCCGAATTTCTCATCGTTGTCGTGCAAGAACCTGTTGATTAGTGAAAGGAAAACTTTGACGTTGAAAGCATATTTGTTGTCGGCCTTGTTTTTGTTACGTTTCGTCGATGTGCATTTTTATTACGATGTCCGCCACTCTACAACGGTTTTACACACCTGTGCTACGGCGTAGTGATCCGCAACAACATTTCTTCCCGCATGTATATTAATAGTAAAAGATAGATTTTACTGCACTCGGTAAATTCTCGACAATGGAATCGTAAGACCACGTTTATCGTTGATATTGGCACCATTTCTTTTCCATCACCTAGCTGCTTGTTTTCGGCGAGAATCCAGACGTTACTATCTAACTGATATCATTTCAGCTATATTACAGCTGATAACTTCACATGATCTATTAGCACCGCTCTTACCCTTGCACTGCTCTCGTGCCTTCAGTATAGCGTGTCACAGTGAGCCATTGATGCTACTTAATCGAAAATTTGGGTAAACAAGAGCACCGTTACAGCGCAAGGCTTGCCTTTTACCCTTGTCCCTCTCCATGCAA
Organism: Crithidia expoeki; assembly: GCA_900240875.1. Taxonomy (NCBI): domain Eukaryota; phylum Euglenozoa; class Kinetoplastea; order Trypanosomatida; family Trypanosomatidae; genus Crithidia; species Crithidia expoeki. The sequence continues at coordinate 1,264,784 of OESE01000220.1, forward strand.
TGCGTGTTACACGGATTGCTTTGTCATCGACGAGCGCCACCAAGGCCTACGCCCTAGATCTTGAGTTTGTAAAATGTGGTGGTCGCATTTATGCACGTTCCGCCGCTTTTGTCCCGTTCTGTCGCTTTACGGAAGCAAAGGACGCTGTTTCCGAAAAGAGCCGAGACAAAGGTGGCGTTGTTAGAGCTTCAAAGGATAACAGCAGCGCCAATTTACCACAGCTGACGGAGCTTTTAGATCGGCCCATCGTATTGGAATTAATGCCGGAGATGACGCTGCAGCTTGCGGAACCGCTGCCGTGCGGCCACCTTCTCCGTGAGATGGTCGATGCCCGATTTGCGCTCACCCCGGCGCTCGCTGCACTCGTGCAGAGATTTCAGACAGAAGCGCAAGATGAGCTGGACTTCTACCGCCATTTACGTAAGGCCCTGCGGGAATCGAAAAATGAGGAGAAGCGGAGGGAGAAGAACGGGGCGAGGAAAGCGAGAAACGCAGAGAACGATGAAGACACTACGGCAGAAGCAACAGCTGTGGGGGCAGACTCTGGCGACAGGGAGCGAGATTTAATAGATGTTGAAGAGGAGGAGAACAATGAAGAAATGGAACTCCCCTTCTCTACTTCGGCACCACCCGTCTCTCCCATCTCGTCTTTTCCATCCACCGGTACGCAGTTGTGTGCTGGACCTACGTCGCTCGCCGAGAATATGGTGATGCGCTCGTTGCAGATGCGCGCAGGTCTTGTGCGCCACTTCAGGGGACTAGATCCACATGGCATTCCCAACATCAAACGATTTGACAAGAACGCTCTTGAGCTTTTGTACACTGCGCCGGTGGACTCGAGAGACTTCAAGGAGGCCTCACGGCACCTCCAGTGTCTCCGTAGCGTTGGCCGGGGCAAGAGCGGTTACAAAGGTCTCGCCTTCTGCTCGAAGGTACACCCAGCGTTTATCCAAGGTGTACTGCGAACAGTCTTCGAGAATTCTGCTGCGTGGTACGAGTGGCTGACGATGTGTTACACGCGTGTAGAGGCGAATCTGCACGAAGTGAGAAACGCCCACTGTGCCGGCACGCACGGGCTGGTTTACCCTCCCCATTTATCAAGACACATGAACGGAAGCAGTAGTAGTAGTGCGAATACGAATTACCTGACGTTGCCTTACATGCCTTCAAAGCACACGGTTGAATTTACGGAATGCACCTCATTGGAAGAACTCGGCACGAAGATGAGCGCAGTTTGGGGCGAGCTGCTTCGCGAAAACAAAACCACAATAGAGACTAATCCCACAAACACCGGTAGACGTGGTGACAAGAAAAGTGTGTCACTTCAGTCTCAGACTCAGCCACCAAAAGTGTTTGTGTACGGCAGCGCAGACCTAGGTGTTATTCACGCTACGCTGGCCCTGAGTACACAGCCATTGCGGCTAAACCTCTCCGAACGCGGCTACAAAGCCGGTCGCCTTCGCGCGCGACGGCCAACACAAACGAGCGGGGCAGGGGCTGCGGATACACCAACTCCTTCTTCCTCGCCGTCTACCTCAACCACCGCACCCTCAACAAGTGTGGCGAATCAAAACAGCACACCGGATTCTGCGCGTATCGTGTCGCCGTACGAGGCACGCGTTGTGGATATTACGAAGCATCCCCTTTTCACGGCCTCTGGCTTTGCCACGTCGCCGAAGCAGACACCGAGTCTCTCGATGGCCTTGGAGAGGGCAGCGGCACGGGACTTGACAGCTGCTGCCTTGCATACGCTATCGCGACAGCATGATCCACTGTGGGACGCGCAGGCTCTTGCGTGCCTCTGCGCAACTGCTGGGGTGGTGCGGTGAAGAAGTCCGTATTGACGAGCATCATCGGTTCGTCCGCCAGGGGAAAGGGGAGAATTCAAGAAGAGGACGCGCTACATCTAAATACTCACAAAACTCTGTGAAGAGGCAGCTGTATATGGAAGGGTGCATGAATTTATTCAGTAGCGATCTGTTTGAGAGTAATTAGATGGTTCTTGTGCATTGCTTTATCACCTAAGCAACCGGTTGTGCTACACAACAATTATAGACTGTTGCTTTCTTTTCAAAGCATCAAATCATCAGAATCTGTCTGTATGGCAAGCACAACGGATTCTGTGCGTTTTGCAGTTCGACTCTCACTCGTTCATTGACACTGACATTTAGGATCAAGTGTTTTTTTTTTTTGTTCTCTACTTCCCTTCCGCTTTTTTTCCCTGACGTTTTTTTTTTTTCTTTTCGCTTGACCAGGGATTGTTGCCAGCAGACGTGATCTCTGCGCTACTGAGGTGCACTTTGGCCAGTGTTTTCGTTCTGACCTCATACACGCGTGGCTGCTTAAATCTACTTCAAGCTTCGGCAACAAAACTATTGTTTAAGCTTAGTGAATAACCTTTACAAGCCTCTCTTGGAATAGTTTGATGATAATTCGAGCTCTTTTCTCCAATACACGTTGTCTTGCTAGCAGACATGGTCGGCGACGCGTGCCGCGCAGTCTCCAAAACTTGCCCACCCCCAACGTACGCCGCAGCTGGGGTAACTTGAAAAATCTTACACCGTATGAAAAGCACGAACTGCTTAGCGGCACGTGGCGGGAGTCAAAGCCGATCGAGCTGGTGGCGGACAAATCTGACCGCGACGGCGGTGGCTTCTCAGCTCCGGTGACTTTTGCCTCCGAAGAGGAGGCGCAAAAGTTTTTGGAACAGGAGGACATCGACGACGCGGCAGAGCTGCATGAGTCGACGCTGCAGCTGGCCCAGCGCTTCTTTGTGGAGTTGGCAAGCGCTGCCGACGAGGAGCTCGATGTGACGCAGATGCCACCGCAGCCGCAGTCGGACGAGGATCGCCGGCGCGAGATGCGCGATGTGCAGCGTGAGTTTTTTGCGGACTTCTATGTCGAGCAAGGGCTGACGTCTGCGGAGGGGCGGTACGCTTTTGTGGATGCGTTGCTCCGCCCGTCACGTGCGCTATTCCTCGTGAACTGTACGCTGCCGCTGGTGCGCTTGACGGTGCGCGATCAACTCGAGTCGCATCAGCACACAGGTACTGCGGTAACAGGCGAGCGCGGGGACGATGCGAACATTTGCAGCGGCGGCACAGCAAGCCCATCCCCTGTCTTTGCCCCCACCGACCTCGATCCCTGCCTCTATGTTATTCCGCTAGTACCTACGCAATCAATGGGGGCGCCGCTTTATGTTCCGTATACCGCGGCCACGACCCTTGTGGGGCCACTAGACGGTAGCGCTGGTGTTGTAGCAGGTGCACTGGAGGGTCAGCACAACAAAGCCGATATTAGTGTGCCTCCATCGACTTCTGATGCTGTAGCAACAGTTAAAAAAGCGGAGGCTATTCACGATGTAAACGTGCTAAGTGCGATGCTGCAAGACGATTTCATGACAAACGACAACGGCATGTCGATGCCTGACATTGGTGAAGAAGCAAAGGAAAATGAAGAAGTACTCAGCTCATCAACACCAGCTGCCGAATCAACGGAGCAAATGTCTGCAAAGCATCCCACGGTGGTCGCGACATACCGCCCGCCTAGCCTCGCGCACACGTATTGGCTGCAGCGCCAAGTGGCCAGCAACGCGCTGCTCAACGTGGACCTTATCTCGCACGTCATCTCGTTGTTAAGTGTTCATCTCGCTGCTGCTGCTGCTACTTATAGCGAGGCCAGTCGTGCACAGCTCGAAACACCAATGGAAGGAAGTGCCCACAGTTGCGAGGTGATCTTGTATCAAGCCGACACAACCGCAGCGAAGGACTTACGAAGTGCTGCGGCGAGCTCCTACCACACGGAGATTGCGCAGTACCTCTTCCGAGCAGCACAGGAAGCAAACGTGGAAAGCAATGGAAATGATTATGCAGCAAGAGGGTTTGGAAACGTTGTCATTGCTGTGGAGGATGCCACCTTCACACCTTTACAATTAAATGCTAACAGACGCCGCAGGAACAACGATCAGAGCATTAACCCTGCCACACCGCTTCTTTGCGAAGCTTCTGAGGTGCCGGTGTCGGACCGTTACCCGAACATGGTATACGTAACACCAGCAATGCATCAGCAGCACAAACCTAACCGGCACAACACCAGAGCAACTATTCCACCAAGAGGCGAGCGTTCACACACGCCTCTCCGCGGTCGCGTTGTTGTCTGCGCACCTGTCACGTCGCAAGACGGTGTGCGTCCCCGTGGGTGGCTTGCCAGCGGCGACCAAGCAGGCGATGACTTTGAGAACTTCAAGGACAACAGCAGCAGTCACTCTGAGAACGGAGGGGCGAAAGCGTCCAAGGTTTTTGCCACGGCCTCGCCAAACAACTTCGTGGAGCGCTGTCAGCTTGCGAATGCCAACTTTACACGGCTGCAAGGATGCCTGGTCAACGCTGTCCGTTCCGTCGATGTCGGTACTGGTAATAACGGTGACCGTGACGGTGGAAACAGCTGCCGTGGTGGTTGGGTGATCTACGCGACGCAGAGCATGAATGTGCTTGAGAATGAGGCAGTGGTCTGTGCTGTTTTGCAGCAGTTTGAAGATGAAAGTCGTCAGATCGAGGAGGCCTCTCGCTCTTCTTCTTCAAAGGTTCTTTCTACCATGTCACCCCCTCTGCACGTGGAGTGCGTGCCCATGACGTCTTCGTCCATGGACGAGTACCTTACCGCTGTTAGCGGTGTTGTGGGAGATAGCGTGCGACTCCTGTGCAGAGCGGGACGGCCTGGCTTTTCTACCTGGATCGCCATTGAAGGAGGCGCACCGGAACAGGAGGCAACACAGTATGCTTCAAAGCTGCGCAGTGCCGTCGCAGAGGCAAGCTGGCGGACGGACCCCGTGAAACACGGTGACGATGGCGGGTACGTTATCTGCCTTCGCATCACGGAACGTGGTAACGTCCATTCTGTTGTGAAAGACGACGCACCACTTCGTGCCGCTGCGAACTGCAAGCTAACCACGACGCCCTCAGCTTCATCACAGCTTTGCTGGTGGACCCATCCACGAAGTCGAATCATCTCCGCAGTCACACCAGCAGCCTTTTCTTTTCTGGAGTTGCTGACATCACCAGGACCACGCGGTTCAATCGAGAAGAAGAAAAGGTTACGCTACAGCTGCGCTGTTCTTCACGCGGGTGTGCCGGTCGGCTACGTGCCACCCACGGCGACTGCAAAAGACAGCAGCGCGCAGCATTGTGTTTCGCCCGCCTTTTACCATTTAAGTAGTGCCATCTCACACGCGGAGGTGATGACCACGCTCAGGGACGCTTTGCCAGTGCTGCAGCTGCCTACACTGGCCTTGAGTGAACTTTTGCTAACGAAGGGTGTGAGCTCACGCCGCGTTCGCAGGCACCTGCATCTCCTTGAAAAACAGCTTCCTGTGTTGCCCGACAACAGCCGCGATAGCAGTGCGGTAGACAAGGAGAATTTTGTGAAGGGCGAGTTGCTTAGGTTTTTAACGACAGTGGAGACATTTCTTTCAAAAAAAAGTGGCAGCACCACAAAGGAGGTAGACGCTTTGTCATCAACGAAATTCAACCTCGTTCTGGAAGCTGATCCCACGTCGTTTGTGCCTTCCACTAGCAACACATCTGGCGCAACCGAATCCCTTGCGCGTGGTTTGCACCCGGCTGTAGCAGCGGAGTTACAAGCAGCAGGTGTGGTGGCGCAGCTCGAGTACACACGACGGCCCCACCGCGCCACACCCGTCTTCACACACACGCACCTACAGCCCTCAACCCTTCATTCTCCGTTGTACGACTTTACTCTGCAACTTGGGGTGCCACTGGACATGCCGGAGCGGGCGAAGCACCTAGCCGCCTTTGAAGAGTGGCGCGTGGCCTTGCGCGATGCGCTGCTGTATGTGGCGCGCCGCACGGGCGCTGCGTCGTTAGCTCATCCGCGTCTTTGGAACACCGCGATGGACACAGGGGAAGAGGGGACTGCAGCCGGAGCATCAATGACTCCGAGAGACGGCAGGAGAGAGAAAACGGAATCCTGTGTAAGGCTGTCACATGACGATGAAGAGGGAGTGGAGCTGGCGGAGGACGAGTATGAGGCAGCAGCGGGTATGCCGCCACGCCTTCAGCCACACAGTGCGCCGCCTGCTGCGTGTGCTACTGCTGTTTCTGCCGCAGCACCCGTTGTGGATTTGTTTGCCGAGGCGAGATTTGTTCCGGTGTGCAACGCGGGCGAAGGAAGCGATTGGCTGGAGGACGCGAACTACCGTGAGTGGCGCCGGCGACGGTCACAGAAGTAAAAAGGCGGATGGGTACACCGACCAAGCATGACATTTAAGAATTCATATATATATATATATATATATATATATATGTAGTCTTCTTTCACGCATTTGAATTACCGATCTCTACAAGGTGAGAAGGAGAAAACGTGAAATCTCACGTTGACAACGTATACCTAAGTGGTAATCGCAGATGTGCACGCAAATAATTTTTGTTTTCTTCTGGAGCGTAAACAATCTTAACTGTTTTGTTGCTCAATTACAAAACCGGTTGCTGTGCAGGTGCCGTTTACAATGCACACAATAGCTGTTGCAGGAGATGGCAATTGTACTAACACTAGCAATGGACACAGCTGTGGATGCTCTCTCTCTCTCTCTGCTCTTCTCTTTCTGCGCTCTTTTTTCCTCCTGTTTTCTCCAGCTTCCCAAGTACGTTGCGTTTAACTGCCCGCGAAAAATAACTTTACATATGCGTACAAGTGTCTCATTATTTTTCCCATCTGCGCACTCAGTAATTTGAGTAACCCTTCTCCTCACTGCCACGACCTGACTCACGCCAACAGCTCTTCCACGAAGTGCAATCGTACCTCCGCTTTCCAAGCGATCATCAACAAGAAAGCAGCAACAACAACAAAGGGATCAACATGTCTACGCACGTGGAAATTCCGACGCGGGTACAGGCCAAGGCACTTGGCAACGCCAACAATTCTGACGAAGGGAAGGCTCTTTTGTCCGCGTTTCAGTTCTTTTTGCTTCTACTCGTTGCAGCGGTTTCGTACTACGCAGCTCTCTTTATCTCTGCGCGTGCCGTAGGAGAATCGACGACTCTTCTTGGAGCGCCGTTCAGAGCCGCACTGAACATCCTCTCAGACGTGGGCAACAATGTCGTCCGCGGCATTCGTCGCCGTCGCAACAACATGCAGCCCGGTGCGGTCTCTTACGAAGAGGTGAACAACGATGACAATGATCTTTTCCTTGGCGTCAATCTGCCAGCTGCGGGTGCGCATTCGTGAGTCCAGATACGTAAAAGCTACCGGAGGCACCTTGTAGTCTACTTCTATGTGCGTCTTTTTCTTTCTGCTGGGGGCGCTGAGTGCATTTATTTGTTGATTTAGTGTCTTGTGTACTCGTGCCGGCTCCACTGTTTGAGTTGCTTGGAGTTGTCTGAGAGTTTTAGTGCACCTTTTCTTCACTCTCTCTTTTTTTTTTCTCCGGTGAACTACTTCTTTTGACGTGTCTTCTTCTCTGTTCGATTTGTGTCACACACGCCCCGCCAAAGCAAATACAGTACCGACAATCTGCAGTGAACACAAAGACAAATCCGGGAGCTTTTCTTTCAAAAAAAAAAAAGAAAACAAAAACAGCTAACAGGAATTCGACTTTTCCGCATGTACGATTGCATTGGCTTTTGAGAAAGCACTCGCTATACTAGGACAAGAAAGCCCGCTTATTGCCCTCGCAAGTTGCTTCCGCTGACCCATCGCACACACCCTTTCTTCCCGAAACAGAAAACTTTCTACGACGCACAAGGGGTTTTCTTTTTTCTTTCGCTGCGCTTTCATTCTTTTAAAATCAATCTGGCTACTCACAGAAGGAGTATCTCTTCCTATTGCGGTATTTAGCCTTTACCATAAGAGTGGGGGTGAGGAGAACAGAACACTGATGCACGCAATCCAAGAAGACAGCTCTTCAAGTGATGCCCGCGTCATCCGCAACGAGACGCTTCGTGTGCGAGCGAGGCGAGTACACCTCCAACGTGAATGTCAGATGCTGGAGATGGCGCTCGTAGAACTGGAAGAAGAAAACGCTGACATGGACGCTGCGGAGCAAGTCGCATTGCACGACATCGCAATGAGTGAGCAGGATCTGCTTCGATGTTTGGTTGGTTACGCGGTGTATGGAATGGCCGAGTCATACACAAAGCATACCGACGACAACAATTCGACCAAATACGTCGTTGAAACGGGTACGAGCAAAGAAATTAGTGAAGGTGACGCGGTTGCTACAATCTGCGATTTGATCGACAAATACAAGCAGACGCAGGACGCACTCAACCACTACATGCAGAAGGAACTAGAAGCGTTCCGTGAAGAGGTGCGACAAGCACGCAGTGCACAGACGGTGCTGAAAAGGAACTTGCGCAACTCAGAAGCCGAGGTGGAAACCGACCTCAAGGATAAAGCTCAATCCGATACCATTGCAGTCGAAATCGACCTTCTGCGTGAAATGACCGCAGAAGTGAACCAAGCGATAGATGGCACCTTACTGGAGTGTGGTTCAGCTTTGTTTCTATAGTGCCGCTACAAAATACATGTTTACTTTCATCAAGTGGTTCGTTAGCGCGTTCGATAAAATACAGTAAATGAAGAGAATTGACCTGACAGTTGTGTCTTATTGTCTTTCAAAAACAATAACAGGGCGTCAGTTCACGCACCTTCGGCCCATAGCCAAGCTTGGTGGATGAAGCGCAATAACGCAGAGCGCTTTCACACCCACATACACAGAAAACTGCAAACCTAATGTGATTTATCTAATTTTACTTAAACGTGTTTTTCCGTCTTCGTCACACCTCCACTTCTCCTCTCTTCACTTATTGCATCGCAACGCATTTCGTACAAATCAACCCCTTTTCCCCTTCCAGTTCACTTCTATAAAGAGGAACCTAACCTACTTTCACACTACCCAGGTAGTCACGAGTTATTTACTTAGCAGTGGTACACAAGCATTTGTGCTATTTCTTTTGATATTTCTCACACACAAATACAAACACTTCTTTTCTCTTATCAGAAATAATGGCTCCGCCGAAGGCTTCCTTCCCTGCCCGCCTCTTCGCGGGTGACTTTATGGGTATCAACTGGAACCGCGTGAGCTGGATGGCGCCGTACAACAACTTCTACCCCATCACGATGTGCGGTGGGTGGGGTGGCCGTCTGTGGTCCTCGTTCATCCAGTACGGCCGCTTCGACAACCGTGCTGCGCTCATCCCTGTGCGCAACCTCGTCCTTTTCATCCCGTCGGCGCTGTGTGCGCTAATGATGCTTGGCAACATGGACTGGTATCAGTCGATGCAGTGTGCCTTCTATCTGCCGGGTATCGCGATGCCACAGTGGGCGCAGGAGAAGTACGCGAAGGAGATGGATTGGTACAGCTGGAACAAGCCCGGTGCGATGGCAAAGCACCACTACGCTGGTACCGTGTCCATTCCCGGCTCCGAGAAGTTTGTGACCGAGATGTAGTGAGCGGGTGTAATAATCAGCCACCCAAGTGAAAGCCAGAACACTCCCCTCAGTGTTTCCTTCTTTATGTGTGTGTGTACGTGTTCTTGAAAACAAAAACTGGACGCCTACGCATAAACTCGCTCACAATTGAGAACAATAAAAAAGAATTTATTTAATTAGTAGTAGGTCTCCACACAGAGGCACGTACTCTCGCTTTGTTTGCGCTTCTCCTCTGTCTCTCTTTTTTTTCTTGCGTTTGCAGTACGTGCTGCTGCGCAGACATATGTAGAGAGTTTGCTCACATCCGCGCAGCGAGAGACAAAGAATCTACGCCACTCGAAGGGACCGATAGTAACAGGGCGCGAAATAAAGCTTGGCGATGCAATTCGGCTAGCGGCTGTTGCCGCCGATACGCCGTTTTCCCTTCTTTGCTCATCTCTTCCTCGTCAGCGACGTACTTTCTTGCTTTTCGTGGTTTATAACTCACCTCAGTGGAGTTCCCTGGCGGCGTATTTTTACTTTTGGTACGCTTGCAGGTGTGCTTAGTATTAGGAAATTGCTGAAGTAAGCAAAAAACTAACAAAAAAATCGTTTCTGTTTCGTAATAGTAGACGCACAGGAAAAAGGCAAGGACGACGCGCTGCGCTCCTATCTTGAAGAGACTAGAAACACTCAAATGCTTGAAAACTGAGCGAATAGTAACGTTTGGCGCTTCTCTTTCGTAAAATCTATGCGTATTACACAGAATGGAGGTTTGGAAGGGCTTACGGTGCCATTTGTGGAAAATGTTTAGGCTTGCTTTTGAGGTTTACTGTGGGTTATTATTCCTCCTCTTGCTGAAGGCTTCGGCGTGATTCTGCTACGGCTGCCAATTACGCTGCTGTTCACTCTTTTGCTCCATTTCCATTTCCTCTTGACATGTTTGATAGAGTTTTTTTTCTGTTTTGTTTTGTCGATCTGGCGCGTACACCTTCCACTCGCAACCTACTTGTATTCGCGTCAAACATTTTTAGAAAGAAAAAGGAAAACAAACGATTGTGGATGCAACAAACTCTGTGGCGTTTCTCTTTGCTTTACACACACCTCAATATTGAAAACAAATGACTTCACTCGAAGACCGTATTGACGTGCTCACCCGTGAGTTGGCGGATCATATCCGCTTGATGGAGGCGCAGCTGGCGAAGAGTTCCGCAACACGCACGACCTCAGCTTCATCGCTGAGCACTACATCGTTTTTGCAGCCTTCAAAAGCACCATTCAAGTCAACGTCCTCACCTATCTTAACCACCAGGCGCGAGGAACCGGCTACTGCCACCGCGTCTTCACCTTCTAAGACGCCACTGGCCTCACCACATCCTTTGCGTGACGAAGCCGTAAGGTATCCTTCCCTGCCGTCTCCCTCCACTGCTCTCGTCTCTTCGTTCCCAACTGTCGTGGCACCGCTTGCTGCGACACACAAGGAGGGTACGCTGCTCCATCTGATGCGCAGCGGCGGCTTCTTCGGCGCGGGTGGCAGTCACATCTTTGTGCCACACTACGTTGTGGTATCCAGCAACGATGGCATCTCGTGGTACGCGAGCCGAGCCGATTATCTGCAAAACCCGCAGCGACCGCTAGGCCACGCTGCGTTTTGGGTCGAAACGTACAATAGCCGTGGCAGCCGCTTCAAAAAAGCGGCAGTGTGTTGGCCACTAATTCTGGAGGAGGACTGTCCTGCTGCGACGGACCCGAGCAAGACGTACTTCGCGGTAGACTATTATACTTCAAGTGGGACTCATGAACAGGTTGTCTTGGCAGCGGACAGCACAGCAGAGAGGAACGCGTGGGTACAGCTACTTACAAAGTACATTGACTTGTACTTGGCTCCGCGTGCAGAGTCAGAGGAACTTAAACACATAACGCGTGGCGCGGCGGTGCCGCTGCATCGATCCGGCGTGATTGAGGGTGAGGCACCCGGTGGAACCATTGTATGAAGGCGTTATTGCATGGCCAGAAAAAGGAGGGGTTTTGCGCCTTTTCTGCGCTAGCTTCGATGAAAGTGTATCATGCCCCTGCTTGTATCAATGCGAATTGACGTAGAACTGAAATGAAGATCGGCGCACTAGCCGACAAACGAGAGGAAGGTAATTCGGATTTTTCTCTTTTACTACTCTTTAAATTTTTTTTTGAAAAGTTACCTGAGGACATTTCTTCTCGCTTCAGAGCGCGGCTGTCACTCAGCTCTTTGACAATCGTTGTCACTTCATGTACCATCATATTCCAACTTCTTGGCAACTGGTTTACTGAACTTCTTTGTTGATGGGTTTTCTGTCTCAATATCACTTCTTGCCATTAACTATTCCACCGCACAGGTAATTAGAAAGGGTGAAAGTTTTTAACCTTGCCCGTATAGTTCCGCAAACCAAAAAAAGAAAAATAAAACGCACACACTTCACTCGGTCTGCACATCTACACGTATTAAAAATAACGGAGTAGCAAACAGATAATTACTACCAACCTATAGAAAAAAGAAACACCTGCATAAACACCCTTTTTATTTATTTATTTTTTTTTTTTGTGGAATGATTACCTTTTTTTCATAGAGCACAATTGCAAAGCCACCATGACGTCCCTTCCCGTCTTGCACTTAAAGGCGACGAGCTCGCAGAATATGACTGTCACAGACGACCCTTACGAGACCACCGCCACGCTGTACACCTTCCTGCGCTCCACACCGAGCGTCGCGGAAAGGGAGATGGCGCTGCAGCCGTTTCTTGACGCATTGCACGCAGCCCCCTCGGGGCGCGGCGCACTCACGCGAGAGCCAAATCACCGATTAGTACAGCTGCTCGAAGCGGTAGCCGTAGACGGTGTCTTCCGGCGCACTCCGCAGACACTCCCAGCTCTAGCACGTCATTCGGATGAGTGGGTCCGACGGCTTGGGTACGACGGCATAAGCAGCCGAATTAAGGATGATGAATTGCACCTTTCGAAAGGGTCTCGATCGCACCACGAGGATAGCAAAGATGAACAAAAAGCTTCTTCACCCTCGCCCTCACCAGAAAGCCAAGTTGTACGAGCTTCCGATATTCACCAGTTTTATAACCCCTACACTTCGTACGAAGCCCAGTACATCCGCTACATGGGCCGCACATCTGACTTAGTGAGAGAAAACGAACTGAAGGACGGTCATACCGTGCGTGAGACCCGTCAGACGGGAAGTCCACGAAGAGAGGAGATGGAAGAGCACATGCAGTACAGCGCCAGCACGCAGGCACCGGAAGAGGTGGCAGTGGAGCACGCAGAGCAACAATCACAGCAGCTTCAGCATCGCTCGTACCTCTCAGCGGAGGTGTCCGCCCTCACTGCTGCTGAGAGCGATGTATATGACCAGCACGGCGAACAACCCAACAGCGACTGCAACAGCAACAACATCGGAAAACGAGATTGTGATCCTCGCACATCAGATAATGCGTTTGAGGAACAAGTCTTCGGTAGAACGTCTCCTCCAGCCGGCATCCACCCTGTCCTCGAACTCATCACTAGGCAAGTAGAGCAAGCTGTGGCGGCACACTCCTCCCCAAAGCCCATGTCCTCCTCCCCTTCTTTAGACTCGCTGATCAAGGACAAAATGCTCCGTCTTACATCACGGCTAGACGCCGCCGCCGAGGAAGTTAGTGCCGCCATGTACGAAAAAGAAGAACTTGAAGAGGTGTGGTCACCATATTATAGTCGACTCAAGACGAGCATTGCCTTTGTAGAAGCCTTGCAGCAGCGGCTCGGAAGCGCCGTCTCCCTCTACCAGCTGCAGCGGTACGAGCGGGAGACCCTGCAGCAGGCGCGCGTAGGTGTCCAGATGGAGGCGCTAAGTCTGAAGTTGATTCTGCGCGACGTCCGTGCTCGGCTGGCGGAGGCGGAGGAGGTGACTGGGGAATCCGGCACGCCGCGCACGGACCAGGACGTAGAGTTTATGGAGCAGCTACGAGAGGTGCTCAGCCCATCTGTTGATTCTACCGCTAAGTCGAGGGAAGAGGACGCTTAGACAAATCGACCGCTTCCCGCTACATTTTGTCGTTGTTTGGGTCGGTGTAATGTGGCGAGGTACTATCACATTTGTAAAAAGAAGAAAGAAAAGTGAGACTTGTGAAAAGTCATTGCTCATTTACTCTGTTGCGTTATTCATGCCCTCAACACCAATAACAACGAAAAACCCCAAAATTAATAATAATTTGCTAGCGGCACTTCCAGCCTACTGCCCCCCTGACACACACACACACAAGGTGTTTGTTCAAACCATCACCATTTCGCTACGCTCTTTTATCACACTGCTTATCACCTCCTAATTAGGATCACATCAGAGCACGCATAGACAGAACATGACGGTCTACTTCAAGGGCCAGGCTCATCTGCGACGCCTCTACCGTGCACCTGATAACCCACACGAAATCATCGCAACATGCGACAAGGCGTACGTGCCACTGCTCACCTATAATCCCGACACCCAGGCAGTTACCATTAACGCCGGAGAAAACGACGAGAGTGCACGCCGCGTCGAGCTGCCCTTTCCCGCCATTGACCTCGCCTGGTGCCCCTTTAAGAAGGGCGACAACAATGCGTCGTTTGTCACGGCATGTCGTGAGCAGCCGTTGCAGCTGTGGGATCTCGAGGATGCCTCTCTGCGCGCCTCATACGTGGCCGCCAACGACAGCGACTACCATGTCCACGCACACGCCGTGTGCTGGTTTGCCAACGCGAGCCACTCGCACTGGATCGCGGGTGGCTACGGTGGGTTTGAAGACAAGACGCAGGTGCGCGTGTTTGACGTTATGGCGGAGGGAAGTCAACCTGTGTGGACGTACGGAGCACAGCGCACGCACGGCCTGGTCTCGAGCCTGCGGGATTGCGCGTGGCCCGGGACTACCCCACTGTTGGTGGCGGGTTACTATAACATACCGGGAGTGCACTTGATTGATTGCCGTCATCGCTGCCCGGCGGCGGAGCTGCACGGGCTTGCGCACGGAACTCAGGCACTCCGTGTGTCCGACGTCGACCCTTTTCACGTGTACGCGGGTGGTAGTCGGGGCGATAGCCGTATCGCTTGCTGGGATGTGCGACAGCCACGTTTGCCGCTCTTTACGATCGCACACTCTGTTAGCACGAATCAGGTCCTTGGGTTTGACTTGTTGCCCTCATCATCGTCATCGTCTTTACCGGGTGCACGCCGGCTAGTGACGTCCTCCACTGCTGGCGGGGTGGTCGTACACAGCTGGAAGGCAGGTGAACTGCCACATGAAAAGGATGGTGTGGTCTACGGTTCCTCTATCGGTCCTACGAGTGGATTAGCAGTAATCGATGCTGACACGGTGGTAGTGACAACGGGCAGTCGCGATTACGGCTACAGTAAGAGGAATCAGCTGAGATCAGAGTACACCGGGTTGAGAAAGACTGCTGCAGCGGGAGAAAAAGTGGCAAGTCAGATTGAGTTGGAGGACGACGACGATGCCCCAGTATTCCCGCTCCAAAAGCGCGCACGTTCGCCGATGACAGATGACTCTGAGGTTGAGGAGGGAGAAGATGAAGTTGCGGCCAACGCTGCGGAAGCAACAAACGTGGCGGTCATCACTTTCCATTAAGGCTCTGTGGCAGGATTTTTGCATTTGAGTATCTCTAATACAAGAAATAGCACTTAATTACCTACTGGGCTTGATTAAGGCAGAAAAAGGTAGCACGTATATCCGCTGACTCACCGAGCGACAAACAACAGCGTTTGAATCAAAAAAGGTAAATGCTAAGCAAAACGTCCTTCCTTCTTCGATCCAGTGATCTGTGCGTAGTGCACTGGTATTCTAGATGGCCCCGGAGCAAATCCATTTGTGTACGTTTATCCTGAACCGCTACTTTCCCTGCTACAAATCTTGTTGCGATTCCTTGTCCAACTTATTTCAGGCCCAAATAGAATTAAATACAAAAAAAAACAAGCCCTGGGAGATCTCGCCGAGCTGCGTTGCGCGATTAAAACTCAATTTTTCTTTTTTTCCGCACAGCATTCACTGCCACATCCGCTAGCAGCCCTTCTTACATAATTGAAAACGAGTCACCTTTAGTCGTTGCTTTTATCAATCAGATGCGCCCATGGCGTGCCGGAACAGAGCGGGGACGGCACTTTGCGTCGACACCGCTGCCTGCCGCACCATCACGCTCAGCCACCGGGGTGCCCTCAACTCCATGACGCTGCACATGGTCCAAGATCTGCACCGCCTTTACTTAACTGCGCCTCACCCACACAAAGATGCCCTCTACGTCCTGCGCGGCGACGGCCGCCGCAGCTTCTGTGCTGGCGGTGACATCAAGGCCCTCACCGGACCCAGCCAAGCAACAAACAACCTGCAATTCTACACCACTGAGTATCGTCTAGACGCCCATATTGCAACAATGCCGCACGCACAGGTGGCGATGTGGGTTGGTCACGTGCTGGGCAGCGGCGTGGGTGTGTCAGTCCACGGCAAGTATCGAGTGGCCTGCGAGACGACGCACTTTGCGATGCCGGAGACGCAGATCGGGGCGGTAAATGACGTTGGGACAAGCTGGGTGTTTGCGTCACTGCCGATGAAAGGCTTGGGGGCGTACATGGCGATTACAGGGAATGCGCTGAAAGGGGCCGATGTGCTTCATGCCGGGCTGGCAACGCATTTTATTCCGCTTTCAAAGTTTGACGACGTGGAGGCGGCGCTGGCGGCGCTGCCCTGCGGACAGGCTGCGTTGAGTTGCCTCGATGACTTTGCGGCGGGTACTAACGTGCCACCGTTTAGCCTCGCGGAGCACGAGGCCGTTATTGCAGGCGCGTTTGGCCAGATTGAAGCGAATACCAAGGTGCGAGACATTGTGGAGAGGCTACGCGCGAATGCTTCGAGTTTTGCGCTAGACACGGTGAGGGTGATAGAAAGAAACTCGCCTTTTGCAGTGGCGTTGGCCCTGGAGAACATAAAGCGTCAGCACACGCCCGCGTGCAGTAGTGTTATCAACTGTCTCCGCGGCGACTTTGCGATGATTCAGTCACCTTTGTTGATGAACGACTTTAAAATTGGTGTGGAGGCACTCGTTGTTGCGAAGGAGAAGTACCCGAAGTGGACGCGCAGGTCGGTCGAAGACATGGACTTGGAGGTGGTGCGTAGTCAGTTTACGCTTCCACCCGGTGTGTCTTCGTTTTGAAGTGGTCCGATGGGAGCTAATTCGAAGCGAAGGGCAAAAGGCTGGGATCCTTTTAACGAAGGACGAAGGTTCACTTGTGGATTTGTCCCTTAATCCTCCTTTAAAGATTATACCGCTAATTAGCACAACTTCGCATGATCCAACTTTCGTAGAATAATGCAGAGCGATAAGTTTTCTTTTTCGGTTGTTTTTGCAGCCCGGTACAGTAGACTGCGAGTGACTCAATGAAGTGGCTCATCGAAAGCGAAACGACATGTCCGAAACATTTAAGCGTTCCGTTTTTTTTTTTTCGCCTGTATGGCAGTCGTTCATTTTCATGCGTTTCCACTCAGCCTTTCTTTCTCCTTGACTTCTTTTGCGATGTCTAATATACTCCGCAAATTCAACGTGCGAAAAGGATCTGTTACGCTTGCGCAACCGCTCCTTATCAACTCACTGCTGACGTACGTTAGTTTTACCTGTGTTATTTTGCCATTCTGATTGTCATTTCCTATATAAAGTTTGTCAGATCTACTTTTAGTACTATTATCGTCATTGATTTTCGACAATGTAACCATTTGTCTTTTCCACAGCTCCAAACGCGGTGTAACTATGACTCGATGCGGAGGTCAGCGGCTCTCCCGGGCACCAGTGTCCTCTGCAAGGCCTGCTCCCACACGCGGCCTATTACACCGAACAACCCAGAGTCGATGAACGCGCTGAAACAAGACATAGTGATGGAGCTGCATAACGTTTACTTAACTAGCTCCGCACCCGCCTTCTCTCTCTCTCTCTCTCTGCGTGATCAAGGGAATCGGCAAAAGGGCTTTCTGCGCAGGTGACAATGCCATCAGTGCTACAACGAACAACCCACCTCCTGGCTGTACGCGCACCTTCTTTTTCCAGCTGTACCAGATTGACGATAAAGTCCGCCGGATCCTTGCCGAGCACGCTGCGCTGGGGGACGGCTACAACCTCGGCGGCGACGTCGGCGTGTCGGTGAGCAGTAAGTATCGCGTTGCCACAGAGGTGTCCTTTGCGACGCCGGAGGCGGCCGTTGAGACGACTCTCAACGTGGGCGGTTCGTGGTTTTTGCCGCAGGTGTCTTTTCCAACGTTGGGTATGTTCACCGGTCTGATGGGAAACTGGTTCCGTAGTGCCGGTCTCGTGCACCTCGGCTTTGCAGCGTACTTAATGCCGTCTGAGAAGATTTCACAGTTGAAGGAGAAGTTCCTTAGTACGGTTAACTCTGCGGATGTGGAGTCAGTGGTGGAGAAGTATGCGATGCCCCACGATAATCTGCCTCCGTGCACAATTTCCACATTGCTGCCGTTCTTTCGGGACCGCTGTGCGATAAACGAAAAACAAAACTTGCCGGTTATTGTGCAGGTGTGTCGCGGACACCCGGATATCATCCACACCTTATCTCCCACCGCAATGATGCTCGACTTGGAGGTGCTGATCCGTGGATCGAAGCTGAATTCATTCGTGAAGGCGTTTTGGTTGGGACACTGTGCAGCACAGCGCTCGGTGACTGAGCCCGACTTCTACAAAAGCGTACGAGTGGTGCTCACTGACAAGTGCAAACAGCCAAAATGGAAGCTGGTGATGTCTAAGGAAGTGTCGATGAAGTCGATTGTGGTGTACTTCTGTCCCACAAACTCGTATCAGATGGTCTGGGACCCCGAAATGCCGCCTGTGTCATCGACGCAGCAAACAAGGTAATCGTAAGAAATCTTGTCAGTACTCTGAATTATTATTGTTATTATGTTTTTGAGTATTTCTTCCTTTCCCTCCCTTGGCTCTTTACTTCGTTGTTTACTTACTTTGCTGGCCACCGTTTGCGCCGGCAACAGCACTTGCGCCGCACGGCACCGCTTCTCATCTGAGCACATACTCAGCGGAAGCATAGGAAGACTGAAAACAAAGAAACTAACTTCAACGGAGTCGTGGGGAGAAAAAGGAACTGAAACGCAGTTTACAGTGATAGGTTCACTGATTTGGGAGAATTTGTTCTACGAAGAGTTGTTTTTTCTCGTTGGAAAAAGACAGGGAGAAAAGAAACTGTATCACTTCAGCTCTTCACGCAATCCTCCCAAGGTTGAAGCACCTTTTTCTTTTCCTGAAGTTACTCTACTCCCCTCTATGAACTCCCAACCTCTCTCCCTTTTGTTCTGATAGTTGTCGGTCTGTTCCCACCGTTAAGGTAAGTGTAAGGTGTGAGCAATTGTAGAAACCGGGCCTTCGGCGTTTGAATTGCAGCCTGCGCCTGTTGTAACGCAAAAACTAAACAGCTGAGAAAGCAGTACCGCAGACGGATTGCACACACTAGAGAACAGGAGTGTCTCTTCCCTCACCATCCTTTCCCCCCCCCCCCTTTTTAACTTAGTAGTGACCCTAGATTTTATTGAACCCTCCTGTTTATTTCCCATATATATATATATCGTATTGCCTTATTAAATTCTTCTTTCTTTTCTCTGTACTCCTCACCTCCGGTGTTCCAACATCGGTTTTATATCGTAGCACTTTCTCTTTTTGTTGTTTTCTCCAGTTAGCGGTTGCTACGCCACCTCAACTTTTCCGTCAGTAGTCTGGGGAGTCGCAATCTTGCTTGAGTACCCTCAAAACGCGCGTTATCTTCTTCTCCCTTTGACACGCTTTGAACTGGCAAGCGTTTCGAATCGACGTACCTTCAAAGCAAACAAAAACCGCACGTAGTGCATCTTCAAGAAGTTATAGTTTTTGAACCAAGCTAAGAAATTCTCTCTTCCCCCCTCAGTCCGCTAGTTGGGCCTTCTTCGGATTGAAAACATAAAGCTTCTCGTTTTCTCCGCTCCGCTACTCCTTAACAGCGTCTTATTCGTTTGACTCCTCATTTGCCACTTTTTGAAGCCTGTTGTTTTATTTTGCTGACCTGCCATTTGGCGGCCACACGCACTTACGGAAAAGGAAGAATAAGTATGAGTCTGCCATCGTCGAGTACCGTGGGCAACTCGCCCATCTTCACAGCTCCCGCCCGATCCTCAGGGCTCTACAGCTCACCACTGCATCTGGACACGGATCGACACTGTGAGTCAAGGGGTAGCATTGGAGCAAGCTCTCCCTGGCGCACCACCGGCGAACCAGGCAGCCCGGCAGACGACAGCCGCAGTGTCGCCAGCTCAGTCCGTTCCGCACGACGTCGTCGCGGCGGCGGTGGCGGCCCCGAGTCCGCTACCTTCACCTGCGAAGGCAAAGAGTGGACACAGGCCTTCATGGATCTCGAGCGGATGCAACGCGAGAACAAGGAACGCATGCAAGGCTCCGTCCGTTCAGGGCGATCGTCGCCCGGCGAGGATCTGTTCTTTCGCTCAGGCTCAACCTCGTCGTGTCGCAGCTCGGTGCGACGGCGGCGGTGGCATGTCGCAACAGGGACCAACAGTAACAACAACGGACAGAACGGTATGGACGGAACGGCCACATCTGTAGTAGAAATAGGGGAGGAGAGCGTGCTCGGGTCGGTGTCGATCAAATCACCGATCCCGAACGTGGAGTTGACGGTTCCGCATGGGAGTTCCGTTGCCGCACCACAGCTTATTGCGATGACGGGTACTGAAACAGCAGTAGCAGCCGCAACGGAACCCGGTAATGCAGCCCCTGCTGAGTTTCCGTTTGGCAACTTAAGTTTTTCGCCAACCGAAGGTAAGGACCCAGAAGCACGCGCCGAAGCCAAGCCGCGTCTCTCCGGTCTTCCGATGTGGCTCAAGCGCCGTCCTACTGCAAACACGCCGAATAAGATGACGCAGACGCCTGCAGTACACGAAGCAGCGGCAACAAATATGACGAAAGTGGTTGACAACGAGGAAGCGGAACTTGTGACTGCGAGTGCGGAGAGAGCTGAGCCAGCAACCGCCCCGTTCAGCAACAAACACTGCACGTCACAGCTGTACGCAGTGGAGCAAAACGAGTTTACAAATGCGCAGGCACAGTCTGCGAACGAAACAGAGTCGCCGCAAAAATCGAGTAAAGCTCCACACTATAGTCCCGCTTCGCCGGTGAGTAGAGCAGGTGGTGTTTCACCAACGACAACAGAGTCACCGACACAGCAGCCGCAGCCCCAACAAGGCGGGCAGGTGCGTCGCAGCCCCCTGCCTGGGCCCGGAGCACATGAAATCACTGCTGGTGCGTCGTCGACATCGTTGTCTTCTCATTCTACCAGGGCAGCGACTGCCAACTCTACACGAAGACACTCCAACGTTTCTGCGTCGGCATCTCCCCTTATGCAGACGTACCTGGCACGGCACATACGCGCAGCGGCGGCGGCGTTGGCTGCTGGCGGGTCGAGTAACAACACCAAGATAACAGCTAATGCGATTGCTACTGTGGAGTCGCTTTCCTCACCGACACCGACAAAACCAGAATTGTCCAACGCAGCTGCGGAGGTCGAGGCCTCGCCTGTTCGTACCGTAGAGGATCTCGATACCCCTGCGTCCGGCGCAAAGGCGAAGTCGGGTCATTCGGCTAAAGATGAGGCGCAATTGCCTGGTTTACGTTCACCACTTCCAGCCAATGCGTCAGAGCGGGAAGAAATGCACGGAGAGGAGAAGGGATTGAATGTGAGTGTAAACCACGGCCAACAGCCGGCGACGCTAGTCGTGGACAAGGACAACGGAGACGAAACCGTAGACGTAATGGATGTGAAAGGGGGGCTGTGCCCCCTGCAGACCTTCCACACAGCTTTTGCAGCCGCAAAAGAAGCCCATTTGCATGCAGAGAACACCGCAACGGCTGTCATAGTTCCCAAAAACAGCGTTGACACCTCCGACTCTACCTTAGGGGAAGTGAAAGTGCATCGTCCAGCACGGCTGGTGAGGCAGGATCTGGCAGTCAAGAAACCGGCCGTCGGAGGCGCTACTGGCACAACCGCATCTGCAAAACAGCGTGCTGTGTCCTCACGTTTATCAGCAGCAGCGGATGCCTCGCAGTTGCACTCTGTCTCACGTGACCGTCCCTCTGCTTCTGTCGCGCGCGCGCGCCCCTCGGCGTCTATCGGACGCGAGTACCGCGACCCTTCCCACGTGCGCAGCGAGCCGTCCGTGCCGCGCTCCTCACGTCAGCGCAGCAGCGTCAATACCTCGCATCCCGAGACGGCCGAGTCGTTTGCGGCGCGGACGTCGCGTGAACGCAGCACCGCCCCAGAGAAGACGCACGACGCTCCATCCGGGCACCTCCAGCGCTCCACCACCCTTTTTGAGATGCGGCGTCAGCAGGTGCTGCTGGATCGACAGGAGCGGGAGCGCAAGGCGGCAGCAGAAGAACGTGCCCGGCTAGGGATGGTGACGCAGACGCTAACGGTGAAGAAAAAGCTGTTGCCAATCACCAGCGGCGCAGTAGAGGAGAGGGACCGATGTGCAGGGGTGAGCGCGACATTGGCGAAAGAAAAAGCAGTCAAGGCGATGGCGCAGTCAGAGGAAGGGCATCCCACGAGACCCATCCATCGTCTTGTCTCTGCTGCACCCGTCGGAACATCCACCACCGCCATCATTTCATCGGCATCCACTGCGGACAGCAGGTCACAACTGGCCACTGCGGCTACTAGTCCCCACGAGCGGAGACGTCCTGAGGCGGGTGGTATGACGAACGCGTCGACGATGACAAAAGTGGCCTCACCGACAATGGCTGCCACTTTGGCTCCAGTTGCCTCTGCAACAGCACCAACTGCTCTGATGCTGAATGGCCCCCCTGCAACGGAAGCACTGAACGTGGTTGCTGCTGCGCCGCTTTCCTCCTCTTCACCAACTTTAAGAGCAACAGCGGTGGCTTCCGCAGCGCACCACCAAGCACTCACAACCGCAGACGGCGCTGCAGCCGCTCCGCCCACCACGTTGTCTCGTGCACGCAAGCCCATTATCAACACTTCGTCGCTCTCGCACAACCACGTAGCAGCTTCGCCACCTCCTTCTGCTTCTGTGAATTGTGTAGCTCACCCAGCAGCAACTGCGTCAACACCGGTAGCATCGAACAGTGGAGTGCGCGGCCGAGCAGAGACCCGCATTGGTGCCGCAGAAGTACCTGCCCCAGTTTCACGGCACGGTAAAGTGGTTCTCAACCCTGTTGTGACTCTAGTGACACAACACCGCATTGGTGTTTCCACGCGGCGCGTGAGGACGAAGCAGGCCACCCTGTCTACGACGAGATCCCCCAACGCAGAGGCAGTAACCGTGACGACGAACGAGAAAGCAACGAAGTTGAATAACGTCTCCAAGGAAAGCACACTCAAGTCCCCTTTGCCAACGACACCAGGCTCACAGGACGTTGCTTCTGCTACGGTTGTAGCTGCGGTGCCAGCGGCTGTGGAGGCGGCAGTCAGTAAGAGTGTTGTGATCCCTGTTTCGGCAACTTCACCGCCTGTCTCAGCAGAATCCCGACCAGCACCTTTCTGTGTTGAGTGCGGGCAGCGCCATGTTGACGACGCAGCAAAATTCTGCGCTGTGTGCGGTCACAGACGTACTTACCTGTAAACGTGGTACTTTTTCTTGAGAAGCTAGCTGTGCCCCCTCCTCTCTTCTTAAACTCGCGGGGGTTTTCGCTTTTTTGACTGTTGTCGATTCTTAACTTCCTTATCCTGCCCCTCGTGTGCCCTCTACGGTTTTATTGCGGTCCTTTTTCTCCTTTCGCTTGTTGTCTCACATTTTTGTTTTCAGTGCTTTCCCAAGAACAGCGACCGTTTTACTACTCTTACTACTACTACTTACAGTATTTTCTAGACGTGGGCTGCATGTGTTACGCTGTTTGCATTTCCAACTCGTTGGAGCTTGATCGTTCGTTTGCAACAGAGTAATCCAGAAAGCTAGAGTACATCGTTTTAGGGTGGGTAAGTGTATATTTAATGCCCATCTTTCTTTTCTCGAGGGTTTTCCGTTTGTTTGTGAGGTTGTTTTATGGGTTTCCTATCACCTAAAAGAGCAGTGAGTGTTTTCAGACTTCAAAAGACTGAATGTGGTTGCCGTTTTCTCCGCTTCAAGTACACACAATAATAGCGTTGCAGAGTTCACTGAGTTGTTAAGGATTTGCTCGCTTTGCTTTCTGCAGCTTGCACAATTTGAAAAAAAAAAAGGTCTGCTGCTGGTGGAGTTTCGCAATGAGGGACAACAAACCACACTAGCATCACATATAATCCTCAAAGCAGTACTGTGGTTTAGACGCATCGTTGCCACCTCTTAACGGCGCGTTAAGGACTCTAGAACAATCTTCTGACGTGACGTATTCTTCGTCTCCTTTTCTTACTCTGCTTCTCCAAATCTTCTTCCTCTAGCGCTTTTTTTTTTTTTGATGGGAAAAAGTTCTTCCTGTTGTTTTCTTTTCTTTTTCGTTCTTCTTTTCCCACGCTGCTCAACGTAGAAATTCCGTGTTCTTCTTGCTGGCGAGAGTAGAACAGTGAGGAAAATTTGAACTCGCTCGTGAAAACTCTACTATGAGACCCAACCAGTTGTTGCTCCTAGCCGAGCTTACAAGGGCTCTCCACTCTGTTTCACTTGTCACATCCTCGATCTGTGCAGACAGCGGAAGTCCATCTGCACACGCTCTCACCCCTATCGAATCAAGCGCTCTGGCGCAGCACCGGCAGACTGGAAAAATTACGGAGTGGGACCCGTTTGGGCGCCACGGCATGATTCAAGATGCCGCCGGCCACCGCTACCGCATCGCCAACACACGCGCCTTTGAGACGGTGCTGCCGACAATGTTGCGCACACTTGAAGGTGCTGTGGTGGAGTTTGACGTCGACCGGAAGGCGACGGCGGACCGGGTCATTATCCGCTCCCGACTGGATCCCATAACTGCGGAGAGCTACCGGCTGAAGCCACCGGTCAATTTCTTGTCCGCGGAGTTGTTAGGGCACCTGAGATCTGCAAGCCGGACAAAGAAGGAGGCCGCCTCTGTCGCAGTCTCCACAATGACAGCAGTAACAGTAGCAACAGCGAACACGAACACCAAAGAGAACGGCTCCTCAATTGGACAGAGGCAGGCTGATGTGTCAGAGCAGACAGTGCTATTTGCAAAAAACATCAAAGTGGATTTCAGCAGCATCACAGCGAAGCAAATCGCACGATGGAGCGGTCCGCTCTCCGAGGAAGAAGTGATCAAGCCGACGAAAAACCTGAAAGATATGCGCAGTAGCCGTGTCTTTGATCGCGAGACCAACGCATATTTAAAGCTGAAGCAACAACTCGGCAGCAGTGAGGAGGCGAGGCGGCTCTTGGAAGAGCAGCGGGAGCGAGTGGACGCGGAAGCACCGCGTCGCGAAGTGGTCGCAGTGAAGGTAGCAGGCATCATTCTCGCGTGGTCTGGCATTCACCGCAGTGGCCTTATTCGCGAAGCCTCCGCGGATGAGGGTATTGAAGCAAAAGCCGAAGACGCTTCTGCTGCTCTTACCGTATCTGAATCTCCGCCGACAGACACTGTTACATCCAGTACTGAAGGCGAGAAAGGCGGCAGCGGCAACGCGGGGGCGGTGTGCATTATCCGCAACGTTTACGCCTTTCAGAGCGCCTTGCCCACCTCCCAGAGCTTAGTGCAGCGCCGTGTGACGTTCACAAAAGTGACCTACTCCACGTTGCCCAACCGTTTCTTTGCAGAAAGCATTGAGGTGAAGGGCGTCGTGAAGTACGACAACGCCGTGCCGTCGCTTGAGGAAGCGCACACTGCGAAACAAAAAGAGCGTGCTGCGTTGCTGCGCTCCAGTCGCCCTGGTGCCCTTGTTCTGGAAGACAGCCAGAGCAATGAACAAAGCAGTGGTTTTGGTGTAGGTGGCAGGGCCAACACCACCATGAGTCGTGCTTCGCACAAAAAAAGCAACAGTAACGCGGCTTGCGCCGCCTTGGAGGACAAGAACACTGCAACTGATACTTCGACCATAACGAAACGTTGTCTTGACGTTCTCAACGATGGGGAGCTAAAAGTAGACAGCGACAGGGAGCCAATTGACCCGAACAAAATGCACTACGGTGTGGTGGTGCGATGGAGCGGCGGCCAAGGTGTTATCGAAGGCGGTGATGGTCGGCACTACTTTCTCCGCTCTGCCGCGGAATTTGTGCAATTGGTGGACCAGACTTCTCACCAGCTGCGCGGTGCTGTGGTGCAATTCAAGCGCGATCCTGCGCATCCGCGCTACGCCAGGGAGGTCGACATTTTGAGCATTGCGTCCACCACGCTGAGTGAGGTGAAGCCGATGCTGGAGAGAACACACTTTGCTGTTCGTAGCACATTCCGCGAAGTGGGGGATGCAAATAACACCACTGCGCCTGCACCAAAGGTGACGGATGTGGAGCCAGAAGGTGTGGAGTGGATCTACGGCACGCTGCTGTCGTGGTCGTCCGTAGAGGGACAGGGCATTGTCATCAGCGACGTCGACAACGAGGCGCGCTACGTCCTACGCGATCCTGACCAGAACGTGGTTGCCTACGCCACAAAGCGCCACCTGCTCAAGAAGGGTCGTCAGGTGAAGTTCACCACCTTCGGCAGCACTGGGCGGCTGGTGTGCAACTTAGTGTTGCTCGACAGCGAGATTGAAGAAGAGGCTCTGCGAGAGGAAGAGCTGCGGCCCAAGGAACCCAAGCTGACGCTGGATGGCAACATGAGCGAGGCGATCCCGTCACCCATGAGCACGAGTTACTGGCTGAAACGCATGGACAAGGCAGGCTACGATACAAAGGAGGTGAAGGATTTGCAGAACCGCGCGCTCACGTTAGACGAGGATGACGACGACGGAACTGAGGGTGGAAAGTTCCTGGACAGTGAGGAGCTACTCAAAAAGGACCACTGGTGGAGTGACCCACGCAAGAATATTCGCTTCCCAAACAGCGATATGACTGCCGGACACCTTGCGCTGATCGGACCTGCTTCGATGATGAACGTGGCGATGAAAGCCAAGGACCCGAAAAAACTAGACAAGATGCTCAGGAAGTATCAATCGCGGCTGACGGAGGATCAGAAGGAGTACGCATGGAAGCAGGCAAAGGAAATGGCGCCGAAGTACGAGGAGTGCATCCGAAAAGGCAGAGAGCGGAATGAAGAGCCAAAGTTCTACTTCTTTTAGTTCATTGTAAGAAGATTTCATCGACTTTTTTTTTAGTTACTGTTATTCACAGCTTAGCGTGTGCTCATCTTAAATGTGCAAATATAACAAGACGACAAATCGATTCATCAGCGCCGCACTGGAGAACGCACGTTTTTGATTTTCCTTGCACTATAGAAACCGTACTTCCCCAAAAGCTGAACGAGTGCAGATTTAATTTCCGATGATGTGTAACTGCAGACAGTTCCTTAAGACCACCCCAGATAAATGATGGCAACGGAACGGTTGTTGTTTTCTTTTTAAGAAAGGTCAGTCAACAGTGTGTTCTATTGCTTTTCATACCTTTGGCCCCTCTTCTCATTTCCAAAATGTAATTTCTCACACAAACGCAGAAACGCAGTAGCCATGGTTTCCAAAACGCGTCAGCAGCGCCAGAAAAAAAAAGCCACGTTGCAAGCCAACGGTGGTGTAATGCCCACCGTCGTCCCGAGTCAACCTAAGTCGATCCACCTCAAGAAAACGCGGCCGAAGATGAAGGGCAAGAATAAGATCCGCCTCGGCCTGGAGTCGCCTATCGACATTTACAGTGGCTTTGACGATCGCAAGGGCGTGCTCTGGATCTGCCCGGCGTGCGGCAAGGAATGCCGTGTGGTAGGCTTCTGCGTGGACTGCGCCTCGTGTGTGAAGTCGAAGCTGCACACCGGCCATTTGATGTCGCGTGCGAGTTCGAAGAAGGAATCATCGTCAGCCACCGCTCCGACGCTACGTATGAAGGCGAAAAGCAAGACGATGAAGCTGAAGCGCAGGAAATAGGTTAGGCTTTTGGGTTCTGAAGAAGAGGGTACGAACCTTTTGTGAAGTTGTTTTGCCGACTTCTCTTCACCGCTGAACGAAGACAGTCAGTACGATGAAATAACGACACGGTTAAGTAAATTCTAAAATTGAATCAACTCCTGTCGTTTAACTCCCCAACACGAACACGCACATTCAAAATAAATAAATAAAAAAAAACGCCGCGCTCAGTATGGTGAGGTGAGAGGACAGAAGTACTTTAGGGTCAAACAACTTAGCTGTTGGAAATTTCCTGTGAGGTGCTATCTTCTGGCATCTTTAATCACGAACGTAATCGAGGCTCGGTGTAGGGCACACGAAAAAGCATGACAGAAACACATTTTCGGGAGGTGAAGCTGAAAGACGTTAGCTGAACAAAGTGGTGCGCCGAATGTTTAAATAACGGACACCTCGTTTTCAACATTTCACGATTCCTTATCTCAAATCCCCCTCACTCAACCGCGTTCTCTATTGAAGTTTTCGAGCACACACACACACACACACACACACACACGCACACTCTTTGTGTTAGTACGCAGATACTCCTACACCCAGTGTCCCCAACATGCAGTTCACGCTTTGTTCTGCAATGCAGATCAACTGAGGGGATTCTTAAAAAAAAAGGAAAAACGAGCGCTATTCTCTTTTTTACTTCATCTACCGCTAGCCAATTACGACGTCAAACTGGGCTTCGATCCGGAATAATTTTCGTTTCGTTTTCCGTGTGTTTTCTCCTTTCTTTACCTGCATCCTTGGAACCCTCTTCCAATTGAGAGTACGTATTCGCACATTTTATTCGGCCAACCGTCGTCTCCGTGGATGCCAAGTCTGCAATCCCAGGTCGTTTTATCTCAAATTGGTTGTCAAGCATGGCGGGGCGAAGCAATCAAGCACCAAGGTTAGAGGAATGCATCCAACAGCGCACAGGCACTCCTCCCCCTGGAACGAAAGACGTATCATTATTGACACCTGTAACACGCGAAGCTCAGCGTAGGCAGTACAACAACGGAGAGGACCTGTCCATAACGGCAACGGCACCATTTGTCGCACCAACCGCAGCGGTAACAGCTGCGTCAAGGGCAAACGCAGCGGCACCTCCTGCCACGTTTGCAGCTGCGATTCGTCAGCCGACGGGCGACCCTCTTTGTCTACCTTCGCTCCCGATCCCTTCACGCTACAATGCCCCTCTACCTCCGCAGAATATACAGCTGCGGACAAATGGGAACACAGAGAGCAACGCAGGAAAGCAGCGCGGCCACTCACCTGGCGCGGAAACAACTAAAAGAGTTTTAAGCGCTAAATGCGAAGTTGCTGAGGATGATACCGCAGCAAACAACGACGGCGGCTACACAGCCCACGGTATCTTCACCGAAAAAAACTGTCCAAGAGATTTTCAGTGCCCGCGCGTGCCACAGATGGTTCTGGCCCTTCTCGTCTTGACAGCCCTCGTACAGAGTTTCTCGTCTAGCGCTATCTCACTCTTCATCAACATGACGATGAAGCTTGGCCCAGTCGAGGTGACGCGGTATTGGATGTACATTGGGTACACGGCGTGGTGCCAGCCCGCGATAGGCTACCTTTCAGACGCTCTCGTTCTCTTTGGCGAAAAGCGGCGGCCACTTTTTATCATCGCCGCCGCAGGCAACGTCATCATCTTCCTTCTCTATTGCGTTGCACCAAGCATCACTGACGACCACAGCCACTTTGTGGCCATGTCCATTGTTAGTCAGTTTTTCACGATGGGGCTGTACATTCCACTAAACGGCTTGGTCGTTGAGGTGGGTCGCCACGACGCGGAAACAGAGGAGGAAAGCACGGCACGAATGAGCGCCATCATGTCGAAAACGATGGTCTGGAGATCCTTCGGCAGTCTCATGGGAAACATTCTACAGACTTTTTTAGTGTTTCGCCTGTCCGTTCGATCCCTGCTAGGTGTGACGAGTCTCCTTCTTGTGATACTCATCCCCGTTGTGCTCGTCACCCCACGACATCTGTTTCTGCGAGCCGGCTCGGAAGACCAGAACTTCTACAAACGCGTTGCCGAGGCGGGTCGGCTTGTGTGGAGCAGCTTTAAGATCCGCGACATCCGCAGCGACGGCTTCTGCTTCGTCATTGTGCTCGTCTTCGTTTTTGTCTACACGATGATGCCGGATGCCAGCATCGTCTACTACAACTACCTCTACGGTGCCTTCACGTTTCCCGCGTGGTTCTACGCATTCAACAATTGCATGGCCTACCTCGGCTCCATCGTTGGTGCGTACGTTTTCTCGCTTTGGATGGACCATCGTGCCCGCCAGGAGGCATACGGTGCTCCCCGCACCTCGATGTTTTTCATCTTCACGATCGGAAGCTTCGCGTGGGGTTTTGGGTATGTGACAAACTTGCTTCTGTGCACCGGGTTTGTGACGGAGACTCTGGGCGTCCCCGCACACGTCTACGTTCCCGTGGACAACTTCTTCATGTCGATGTTTGTCCGCTTCGCCTTCATGCCGACCATCACGATGGCCGCCGAGCACGCGCCGAAGTTTTTTGAGGCGACGGCCTTTGAAGTCTTCAGCGTCGCCAGCATCGGCGGTGGCACCATCTCCTCGCTGCTCACGGCCATCATCGCGCAAAACCTCGGTATCAGCCGTACCGACTACAGTCAAATGTGGGTACTCATCCTCATTTCGATCGTGCTGAAACTCGTGCCAATACCATTGGCGTACCTGCTGCCGGAGCGGCGCACCAGCGCAGGGGATGCGCAGCCCACGATTGAGGGCGACGACGGTGCTCGAGAACGCGCAGAAGGAGAACGGGATGAGAGAGAAGAAGGAGGAGAAAAGAAAGCAATGGTCAAGGGAGGGCTTAGGGGGTGGCAGAGGCCATATCAGAAAATGTAAAAGGGCGATCTACAGGTCACGCTTCCGTTGTATCTGCTGCGTACACGTCCACTTTCGACAGCTCCCGCATTTCGCAGCGCAGCGACGACGCGTGCAGCCCATCCATATCGCTGACACGAATGCACTGCAATTTTGATCAGACATTTGTATTTCCCCACTACATTTTTCTTTCTTACCTCTAATATATACGTGGTTTCTTGTTGAAGCGTGGACAGCGCTCCAATTGCAGCATCTATACGTTGTCTCTCCTTTCCGCAACAAATAAAAAGCAGGGTTTTGTTTGAAAACAACACTGCACTTTCGAGTGCGTGTCTTGCTATTACTGAGGTCTGACGTTGTCGACTTCGAGTTGAAAAGGTGCTTTCGTTTTGAAACTATCGTAAAACTCTCTACGTTATGCAATCCAGAATGGCAACAGTGCAAAGACATCTGTTTTTTTTTTTCTGCAAACCTGCCAATGTCAAACCCCTCTTACAAAAGTAACAAGCTAGTACCACCCTTCTTTTCTTTTTGCCTTTTTGTTCTTGTTCTCAGAGTCCCAATTAACCGTGAAGGTGCACTGCGTTCACTTGACTGAATTTTGGTGGAGCGTTTGGCTCGCCTTCGTACTCTCCTTCAATCTAGTCACCGCACCATGTCGTCGACGGACACGTGGTTGTCAAATGTCGAGGCGGAGTTCTGGAAGGCGCACAGCGAAGTGATGGACGCGACGGGGTTCAGCAAGGTTCTGGAAGCTGTTGTGACGTCATCAGCAAGCCCTAGCGCCTTCTTCGCCGGCCTTCAAGAGGACGTGAAGGAGTTTTATAGGGCCGTGAACTGGTCGGAGCCCTTCTTTCGTTACCTTACTGCGTTCCACGTCACCGTTTGGGTTGCTGTGCTGTACGGCACGCGCGGCAGTGTGTCCGACGTGCGCCTGATCGGTGTTTGCGTCTGCCTGACGTTCGCCGTACTTGCTGGTAAAGTGTTGAACAACGTCGGCAGTCACTACGCCAGATCGATTTTTGTGGAATCGAACATGAATTATTTCACTGAGGACGGCATCTTTATTGCTGCTGTGTACATGGCGCCGTTGATCCTGTTGATTGTGTGCCTGCAGATTCGTATGGCGTGCCGCGTCGCAAAACTGATTGTGGAAGTGAAGCGGGCCCAGTTGAAGCGAAAGCTGCGTCGTGAGATGAAGGGGAAAGCAGACGCAATCGAGGCATCGTCCGAAATGAAGCAACAGCAGTAGACCGTTTCATTCCTGTACTTGTTGTGAAAGTGGTTGTGTGCACTCTTGGACTCCTGGAAGAAAGAAGTGAATTTAAAAAAAGAAAGTTGGTTTTTACGCCCTATGAGCACACTCGGTAACTGCTAACTATACGATGATACTATGAGAACTGATAAACGAAGTAGGGTCGTATACCTCTGTCTTTGACACCACAGCAGCGTCAGTGCGTCAATAAACACAGTAAAAATTCTATTGCTGTCTTCGATCTCGGAGTCAATAGGTTATAAAGCCAAATGCGTGCCAGTCAGCATTTAAACTGCGCGCTGTGGATTCCCCCACTATCTTTCTTTTTTTTTTTAATACCTTATAACTTTCTCTTGTGACTTCCCACGTCCGATGCCAAAGATACGTAGCGGAAATTAACTGAATCCTCTGTGCGTGTGTGTCGCACCCAACTTTGCAAACTGGGGCTTTTCACTAAAGCACACTTTTGGACAGGGCACGCATCGTAGCAATTTCGCGTTCGCGGTTTACGCTTCTTTACGTATTTTTAGCAGCAGCCATGATTGAAGCACCATGAGCTCTTGGCTGTCTTTTGAAAACTTCTTGTACAGTCGCACCGCAACGTGGTGCCGTTACGGCCTCGCCGCGTTTGCCGTCTTTGGAGTGGGCAGCGACTACTATCAGACGCATTACTACGAAGCTTTTGACCCAAAAGAAGGCAGGCGATATGTGATTGACTGGAGCCCGATTGGCAAGCCGCGGTGCCACATGCTGCTCATACCGAACAACCATTACACAAACTATAGCCCGTGGACACCGCGGAATGGCGACGTTGTGGTGGCGCGTGAAGTGGAAGACGAGCCAAATTACCTCCAGCTGCTGAATGGGCGCTTTGTGGAGCGGCAAACGTGCGGTATCCCGCTGATGCGTCCTCTAGAGGAGGTGGAGGCGGAGGCACGACAGAAGAACGAGCAAAGGGAAGCTCTGCTTTCGTACTTAGCCACCAGCTCGTCGAGCGCGGCTGCGCAGAATTCCAAACGTTAATAATTGATATCTACTCATCGCGGTCCTCCTCTTTGAAGCCGCGATTGGTTAAGTTTAGAATGAAGACGCTTGTTGCTTGCTGCTCGCTATTTGCTGGCTTGCACTTTTCCTATAGCTGCTGGGCTGAAGGCAACCGTGGAAAGGTTGACACTACAAGAGAGTAAACGTGAAGCCGTGCCTGTTATTTACAGTGCGATTAGGTCGTAGAAAAACGCGCTGGTTGTCAGCACATCAACGGGAGGTAATCGCGATTGCAAGCAAGCTTCACGATGGCACTCGTTTATTTCAACTCGAAAGATTAGAATAGCAAAAAAAAAAGAAAAACAAGACTAATAGCGTTGCATGAAAGATCCTCGTTTCGTTGCTCAGTTATGCTCTTCCGCATGTGGACCTTGTTCTCTCTTTCCCATCATCAACCCCGAACTTTCAGTGCACCAACGGTGACAACAAAGTCAAAAAACACGGCTATACAAATGCAGCGCACTTTTCTATTGCTGCGCAAGGCCGTCGCCGGCGTGGAGGAAAGCCAGTTTTTCAGCTCCATGCGGAAGCAGATTATCAGTGACCTGCAAAACAACACCAACGACAAAAGTCTGGCTGGACGCGTCGATCCGCAAATAGCGGATCTAGTGAACTACGTGAACTCAACCTTCCCACAATACGTTACCAGTAGCTCCTGCGCCGGACGCATCTCGTTGTTTCACAAGGGTGTGACAGAAGCGAGCGCTTTGGCAAAACCACATGTGGTGAGCTGTGATAGTGCTCATGCTGCTGCTGCTGTTGACGCTGTAAACGTGTCGATGCCCACGGCAAACACCATCACACGGGCTGCCGCCTCCATAGGAGACCGGCGCAAGCGCGGGTCCTTTGGTCAGGGCACCTTGTATCAATCCCACGACGCTTTGCCAGAAGACACACGCGAAGTCGTGGCTACATCCATAGTTCCTGCACTGGAGAAGTTTTGGGCGTGGCGACAAACCAAGGTGTCCGATTCTGCCGTTTTCATATCGGAGGTGCTGCAGCTGAAATTTGAACCTATGATTTTGCACGTGTTGTGCACCGATATCGAGGCTGCGGCGGAGCTGCTGAAATGCGGCAGTGAGAGTGGGCAGATGAACAGCGGTGTCGTCTCGTGTTCGCGTGGGACAAAGGCGCACCGCAAGATTACGTGCTGCATCACGTCGCCCCTCTGCGTGGACATCCCCCTCTTCGCGCACGACGCGTGGTGTTTGCCGTCTGAAGATTTTCGCGGCGACGTCTGGTCGGTGTTTTTGAACTCAACGCTGCGCCACGTTAACGTTCTTTTTGAAGAGAACGCGAGACGGCGGGAGCGCTTTGCAGATGAGCTGCGGAACCGCCTTGACAAATCGGCTTCCTAGGAGGAGAGAAGCCGGAAGTAACGGTGAGGGCGTTCGGCTGCAACGCTGGGTGATAAATGGTCGCTCACAGCCTGGCAACAGAATTGAAATTAATTGATTGGTTTTGACTGGCATGTAGAATTTACTTCACAGACGCTAAATACACTTAAGAAGCAAGCGCGCCTTGTTGATGTAAACGAAAGAGAGGAAAACAAACGATCACTGACTCGAGGAGTTCTCCCACAAGCATTGCTTCTTGAAATTGAAGTTATCCTTCCCGCAACCTCTTCATGGTCGAAGCAATCGGTGCTTCTTAAAAATGCGTGTTCTTGTTGTCACAGCTGTGAACAGCACTGCCTTTCTTCTGCCTCCTTTGAGCGCAAGAAGTACGTCTTCTCTTCCAATCTGCCTCACTTCTATCACCTAACTCTCTCACAACGAAATTAAAGCATTCGCTTTATCCTCGCTCGTTAACACGCGTTCAGCTTATTTTGCCCACCACAGAGGAGACACATACACACCAACTGCATCTACCATGCCGAGCTCCACCTCGTGGCAGCGTTACGACGAAGAGCACAACGTGTCAGCCATCCTCACCGAGGCAGCGCGGGCCTGCGTCGTGGAGAACCCACGAGACGTGACAGACTACTTTGCTCGCTACTTCCGCGAGGTCGCCAATGGTACTTCCGTCAAGCGGCTCGACTGCTACGAAGTCATGGGCAGCCACGCAGGGCCTGCCATGGCCTTTGCCCTCGAGCTTTGCACCGGACCGGAGGTATCGATCACCACTTCCGACTCTAGTTTTGTTTGCCTTCACACAGCGCTGAAGAAAAGGGTGGCGAAACGCAAAAACAGTGGGAAAGCCGGCGGCGAGAATGAGGGTAAGGACGCCGCTGACGGGTGTGCGCAAGAGCGATATGACCAGCTTTTTCAAACGGTGCAGTCGTCACTCCTGCCACAACTATGTCGCCTCGGCAGCGTGGAACCGCAAGGAATGTGGGATAAGGTCATCCTCAGCGCGTGGCAAGCGCCGGACGCCGTGACGCTTTCCGTGCAGTGGTCCTTGAGCATCCTGGCCGCTTTGGCCGCCGCAAGGCAGCGCCGCATCACCCTCTATCAACATTTTAGTACATTACTGGAAGTGCCCGCTGACGCCTATGGCGTGAAAAAAAAATCGGAAGAGAACAAGAGGGCAGCGACAACCCCCGTGAATGCTGCTGCCACCGCCGTAGTGGACACGTTAAGCAACGTTGAGAAACATAGAGGTGCAACAACAACAGCATCAGTGGTAGCCTCTGGGAAGCGGTACGCCCCTCCACGGCTGCTGGTGCCTTTCTTAGTCAACGACGCCGACTTACACGGTGCTGACGCGACGGGGCAGGTGCACTTCGCCAGAGTTTACGTCAACCTGGAGCCCATCACCTACGCGGCTGACCATGGTGGCGATGATGACGAAGGACTCAGCAACGACAAAAACAGCAACCGCAGCAGCAACACGCGAAGCAGTAATAGTACTGGTGGTGGCGTCGCTGCCATCGTGGACGGCACGACGTTGCGTCGGCGCATGCAGCAGCTGCACTGTGCTGCGCATCTCTTCCTCACCGCCAATCCTACTGCGTACACGGGGACAGAGGGCTGTGTGTACTGGGGCGGTGCGAGCAGTTTGGTGGAGCTGGTAAAGGCTGTTACCGGTGCCCTGGAAGCGGCTGCGCTGCGACCGGGCGTGGATATCTGCATTGGACTGTCCGTTGGAGCGAACGAGGTGCGTGTGCGCAGCGACGGAGAAGGAGGAGAGGGTACTATAGGTGTCGCCAATGCCGGTTCGGGCACTACCGCCGCTGCTACTACCACTAACGCTGCGTCGAGCTCCGCATCTAGCAAGGCGACGGCGGCGGATCCGTCCGGCCTTTATGACTTCTTCCGCGGCGACTCGGCGATTACGGGCGAGCAGCTGAGTGAATACGTCAAGGAACAGCTGGAGGAGCTCGGGCAGGGTGTGGTGCAACTGCTGGAGGACACGCACTCCATGGATGACACGGTGGCACGTCAACGACTGCAGCTGGCACTTCAAGACTCCCTCGTGCTATCCGGTAATGCTGCGTTTGTAGATAAAGGGATGTCGCTGCTGAATGGTCCAGCGTACGCTGAGCAACGCACAGCTGACGCTCTTGCTGGGACCTACCCCGCAACGGTTGTTGACCTAGCGCGATGCGGCACAGTACAAAAAGCAGTTCAACTGCTGCGGGCTGTCACCGATGCGGGGCGATCGGCAGTGACGGCGCTAGTCGGGCCGACAGCCGGTGACGCCGAGGCTGCAGCGCACTTGGTGGACCTCGCAGTCGCGGGCAACGTGTCAATGTTGCAGACATCCACCGGCCCTCTCTCGGCTACGACGATGAGTGTGGCGACCCGGCTTGCGACTCTGCTGACGGAGCTGGCGGCGGCACAGGCTACGACGCCACGTGTGCCGTTTAAGATCTTTAATCGGTACGACATCCCACCCTTGCCGGAGGTAGATGTAGCGCCTATACGGCACAAGGGAGACAAAAAGAAGAAGGATACACAAAAGACCAGCACCAGAAAGAAATAATGGATATTCGTGTACCTTGTTGGAGCAACGTGTGCACCTTGCGTTGTTCCTATCAAGTTGGACACTGCATATATATATATATATATATATATATATATATATATATTCTTCCTTCACTACGGACGTAGTTCGAGACTATGCTGGAGCACAGCTACGTCTGGCGGCGTTATGTATTTTACCGGCGAGACCAAGTCGCACTTTTTCGATGTATGTTGAGTTCGACTTCTTCAGGCAGCACGAAATATTACGCAAACCATCATGTGAACACCACAAGAGTGCATGAGTGCATTCCGTTTCGCTCAGTCTGCGACAGCCGTGCTGAAGAAACAACAAAAACGACACTAATGATAGTAATACTAATAATAATAATATTGTGATGTGCTCTCGCTACATTGGGGGCACAACACCATTACCCACTTGAGTGAGATTCAAACATATAGAGCTGCGCATGATGATTACAGTTGTGCAGTTCATCGTCATAAGCCTAGTGTCTTTCTTTTTTCCCCTTCGCGGACTGTGTTTTCTCCGTTCAAACGCACTTCACTGACGCACTAGATCATCTTCGCCGTTTTCACCTAACCAATCCTCGTTCACGTTTGTTACCTGCTTCGTTCTCTCAAGAGAACTTACTTCTTTTTTACCTTTACCTCAACAGATACACGTACACACACACACACACACACCAACATGCTGCGCCGAACCACGACTTCTCTCAAGGTGAGCCCGTACTTACTCTACCTGAAGGACCTGAGCAAGGCCGGCAAGCTGAAAGGACTCCGCCTCCCGGGCAAGCAGATATCCAAGCAGTACCGCAGGCTTCCGCCCGCCGAGAAAGCCGCACTGGTGAAACGTGCACAAGCCACCACCTTCCCCGCAAGTGAAGCATACAGCCGTTTAGCGAAGCGCGAGATGCACCGCAAGGACGTACCCATAAAGGAGCGCTACGCTCAGCTGAAGAAGAAGTGGACTGCGGCAAAAAACGCGCAGGGCAAACCGAAGGAGAAGGTGGCCGCTGCCTCTAAGCCGAAGAGCGCCAAGTCGAAGGTCAAGAAGGCCGGTAAGAAGGCGAAGAAATTGAACAGAAATTTGCGCAACTAAGAAGTGAGCATACAACAGCTTTAGCTGACTTTAACCTGTTTTTAAAGCTCTCAGGATAAGAAAGTAGGAAGCAAAAAGGAATGATGGGATCTTACACCTGCAACTTAGCGCTAGACTAGCATTTTGCAGCGCGAAGACCTTCTTTACGTGGCTTTGAACACGTTCCATCAAAAAAAAAAGTTGAAGAGGAAACACGAACATCAAGAAAACGTCAACTCACAGCGCCAACCAGCGTTTCGGCAAAGACGAGAAGGGATAAAATGTGTATCGCCTAGTTGTCCTTCCTTTCGCCACTTGATTGATGTTCGTGCTTTTTACTACTATTGTGTTGCTTGTGTTTTTCTTACTCGTCGTGCACCCATAGAAACTGAAAACCAAAGCATGTGGTACCCGAACAAGACACGCTTTGCGCGGAGTTAAACGTTTTGTTTTGTTTTACTGAATTGCCCGATGGATGGAAAAGGTTGCAAAGTAGGACAAAGACAACTGAATTGCTTGAAGGCTGAGAGGTGGGTTTGGACTTTGAGTCTCGTGGTGGTTTTCAGGTCGACGGGACTACTGTGAAGACCTGCGAACCACTACTCCTGAGCACCAGCCCTTCTGCCTTCCTTTTAACTTTTTCTTTTGTCGACTTCTGTATCAATTCTCCTTTTTCCGTTCTTTCCTGTACCTCTACTTCCCGTGTGTCTGGCGTTCTCAAAGTTGTTAACGAGCCAAAACGTATCTTCTCGTCTTCGTCAGTAACTAAAAAGAAAAACGACAAATACCATTGACACTAAAAGCGCCAATTCAGTGGAAAAACTGTGTAGAAATGGACAAAAGCGATCGGCTCAGGAAAGAGGCGTTGAGTGAACTCAATAAGAGGGAGTGATTCGGTGGTAATTGTTGTGGAACAATCGTTTATGAAAGTCTCTTCTACTGCCTTGTGACAACAATGGCAAACAAGCTCTCCTCTTTTTTGCAGGGATTTCTGCTTAAACGAACATTGCGGTTAGCTCGTTATCTTTAGCCGTTGTCTCTATCGTGAATGACCTCCCCTTAGAACACAGATGTGTATATGCCCTTTCTCGTTGATCGTGTCTCCCTTCTTCTGTTTTCGCGCTGTTGTTTTCCCCTCCTTGATCGATCCTAAGACCCGACTTGGAATTTGCTGTTAATACTACAGGCTTACAAAATAAAATAAAACCCCCCGCTATAAAGAAAGATGATGCGCCGTAGTCAAACGTTTCTGCGCGTGAGTGCTTTCTCCCTGTACATGAAGGATCTCGCCAAAACCCGCACCCTGAAGGGCAACCGCAAGCCTACAAAGGCGTCTGCCAAGCTCTACCGTCAGCTATCCACCCCGGAGAAAAAGGCGCTCGAGAAGCGTGCCCGGCGCGTTTCCTACCCGGCGCTGGACGCGTACAACCGCTTTCAGAAGGAGTACGCCCACTGCTTTTTGCACATGTCGAACAAGCGGCGCCAACGCGAGGTAGCGAAGCTGTGGGCCGAGCTGAAGAATAACGGCACTTTGAAGGTGCCGAAGAGTCCGAAAAGCGCCAGCAGCAAGGTCAAGAAGGCCGCTAAGAAGACGAAGAAAGCACGTAAGGTCAAGACAGCGCAGGCGGCAACGAAGGTGCACAAGTAGATGCTCCTGGAAGGTCACCATCGAAATTTTAACGCTATAGAGACTTGTTTTGTTAATAAATGTGGTACCTCTATTTTACCGTATGCCATTCATAGATGGAAAAGTCTTTGAGAAGTCGAAAGGTCATTCACCTGCTTCTCTGTTCCAGGTTTTGATTGCGTTTCTTTCCATATCACTACGAAACGTAGGCAAATGTCGATAGATACAGCATTTTTTTTTTCTTTCTTTTTTTCTGCAGTCGCTTTCGTGTGTGTTTTGCTCATTGTTTGTGATCTTGTCGGTGTACGCTTCAGCTGGAGCTTTGTCAAGTTCAGGGGTTAAGCGCGACAGATAGAGAACGGTATTAGTTTATCAACAAGACATGGTACTATCAGTTTTGTACTATTGTGAGTCTAGAATTACGAGGAAAGATGACACATCAAGACTTAATCCTCTTTTTTCCTCAGTAGCTCAGCACTCTGAGTGACGTGCGGATTCCGCCGAGTGAGTGATTATATATATATACTCCCTTCTCGAAAGAAAAGAAGAATTTGCTTTTTTTTTTTTTTGAGTTTTGTGTCTTTTTCGGTTGAAGTTGACTACGTATATTTCATTCTTGACTCGAGGGAGAATTAACTTCAAAAACACAAAATACTAACAGTTGCTTCACACGCTTGCAACTTTTTCATTCCTGCGTCCCTTGCAGTGTTTGAGACGTTACTTCTGCCACTGTGCAGACATCGCAGAGTAGCACGGGGCGAACTTACGTTTTTTAATATAATGTTTTTTTTTGCTTTTCGTAGAGAGTCGTATTGTAGATCACCCTCCACGATGGATGTTGTAGCTCCCTGCTGCCCTTGAACATGCATTTTCATAGCGCCTGCTAGTAGAATGCCAGTATTTATTCATCCTCACTGCTCTTTTTCCCTTTATTAGCAACCCTTTTGTTCGCATTTGACTATCGCGCTAAAACTAGCATTTCTTTGCCAATAGAGCCGATCTTCCACTTTATCCGATCCTCTAAAGGCTCTATTACCGCGTTGAAGTCTGGCTAGCAAACGAGATCACGCATCAGAAAAAAAAAAAAAACATCCAACAGACACAATTGCAGGCTCCCTGTCGCCGTGACGCCAATATACCCGTTTAAATACGTAACTATACATTTTTTTTTTCTCATTTCCTGTCAAGGTGCAACACCAATCGGAAAATGCCCGCAAAGCCTGCTCAGGATTTCTTCTCGCTCGACGCCAACGGTCAGCGTGAGGC
Source organism: Crithidia expoeki (assembly GCA_900240875.1). Lineage (NCBI taxonomy): Eukaryota > Euglenozoa > Kinetoplastea > Trypanosomatida > Trypanosomatidae > Crithidia > Crithidia expoeki. The sequence goes on from OESE01000220.1 coordinate 1,305,340, forward strand.
TCTTATTATCATCAAAAAGCTACAGTGCAAAATTCTGTACAGCGACAAGTACTACGATGATACCTACGAGTACCGTCACGTGATTCTGCCGAAGGATCTGGCCCGCCTGGTGCCGACAAGCCGGCTGATGAGCGAGATGGAGTGGCGCCAGCTGGGTGTGCAGCAGTCACAGGGGTGGGTACACTACATGATTCACAAACCAGAGCCGCACGTGCTGCTCTTTAAGCGTCCACGCACTACCTAAATCACGAAGAGGGTAAAGCGAGGAGCTGAGCAATTAGCTCCGTCTTGGTTTTCTTTTTAGAGTTTCGATAGAGCTGTTTTTTTGTTTTTCAACCTCGCGCGCTGTTGTCTTCTGCTTTTGCGACGCTCTTCTAACGGAATACGTCGAGCAAAAGTGAATCAGAGCTGACAGCCACACTAACATCGTTTCTTTTTTTTTTTAGTACACGTGTTGTTGTTGCTTGGTGAGATGCTCTCGGCGTCAGACATTTTGTTTTCTCCACCGCTTTCAGGATTTGTCTCGTTTAAAGGTGTGAGTATTAGATACATACAAATTCTCGAGCTTTTCGGGATTTCTCGTACTAATTTAGCAACCAAGACATAGAAACACATGTATTTTAATCCTACTTCAGCGAGCAAAATATACTGAGTTACAGTTGCCGTTGTACGAATAACCAATACGACCAGCTGCCTGACAGCGGCAGTGTCTCTAAAACCGTCTCCAGCTTAGTTACGGAAAGGTTCACTGCAATACAACGCTTGCTGTGCGAAGATTTTTATGTTGCTGAAAGGTAAGACCGGGGCCATGACCGACCAGTCTCGAACGAACGTCCTTCTACCTTGACCAACGTGTTTCTGCTGAGTTTCGACGCAATTCAGCTCACGTCAGTGTGCTTACTAGATAGGTAATTGCCCTTCATAATTTCACCCGTGCTCCGCTTCTCTTTTCAACCCTTTTCGAGCACGTGGCTCACTGATGACGTTTATCTATGTTCTTTTTCACTGAGGAAACCGGAAAAGGAAAAACCTATCGTCGCGTTTTGTGAGCACTTTCTTCCCCTCCACATTAGGCACCTTGTTTCTCGCACACCAGTTGTATGTAATAAGCACTGCAAACGAACCCCAGGCTCAAACGCCACGTTTCTCCACAACTTGCCTCGCTTTCGTCCTCTTTTTTGCTAATGGACCTGCGAAATAGAAAACTTGGAAGCGTTGGGGTTATTACCGTGGCGCTGCTTGGCGCACTGACCTACGCCGTTTGTCGCAACCGCTCCTTGACCAAGGCCGCCGCAAAAACGGAAGACAAAAAGGCACAGCAACCCCACAAGCAATCGCAACAAAAAGAAAAAACTACCATGACCCTTCCACCAGAGTCCACCATTCCACCAAGTGAACGGGCAAAGGCCCTGGAGCTGCTCGAGGTTCTCAAGCAGCAGGCCAACCTCGCTTTCCAGGAGAACCGCTACGAGGACGCCCTCAGGCGCTACCAAGATTGTCTCGAAGTGACCGCGGTGCTTGGTGCACATGACGCGGAGGCGGTGAAAGTAGACCAGGTGGTCCGCGCCAACGTGATCATGACCTTCATCCGTCTGCAGAACTATGATGCAGCGGGGTTTGTGGCGACAATGCTGCTGCAGGATCCCGCTGTTGTTCTGCCAGACGAATTAAAGGTGAAGGTGTTATACAGACGTGGTTTGGCGAGCAAGTTCACCGGTGACAAGGAGGCCGCGTTGGCGGATTTTAAGGCAGCACTATTCTTCTCCAAGGAACAGAGCAGCCCAGCCTTGGCAAAGGAAATCGATCTTCTAGAAAAGGGGCAGTAAGGACAAAGTAGAACTAAAAGAAGCACATGAGGCGAAAGAAAGTCCCATCGTTGCAACGTGAGCAGTACTCTTATTTGTGAATTCAGTACATTAGCATCTCTGTGTTGGAATTAACTTTGCCTCTGCTGCACTTCTCTGCTGATGGAACGAACGAAAGCATCATTCTCTCTTATACACATAAACGGCTTTAATTCGATTAAAGTCGGTTAAGTCTCAAGTTTTCTAAGCCATTACAGTCAGCTAAAGAGCCGCGCAAAAAAAAAAAGAAAAAGCAATACCACTGTAAGAGGGAGTGTTTCACAACTACACAATACACCGATTTTTATTTTTAAATGTTAATGAGCTGTAAATACCTTCTGTCGAAGGAGCCACTTCACATCATTTTTTTCAAAGTCTTCACTCCTGTCCTTCGCCGCCCTTGTTTTTTTTTTTTTTTTAAAGGAACTGGCCAAATAGCATCATACGACAATTGCAGTTCACTTCTCGAAGTCTCTCGAAAATGCTCACGCCGGTGTTCGAATGCAGCCAGGAAAGCGCCTTTGTCCTTGTGCGGATATTCCTGTCTGCCATCTGCAAGGTCATGGACGCCGCCTTCGATATCAACGAGAACCAATTCACTTTCTACTGCTCCCCGTACTACTTACGCCTCCGCTTCGACCAGCACCTGCAGGAGGGCAAGGGCGAGCGGGCTACCTACGACCTCGAGAGTAACGTACTGACCGTTTACTTACCCAAAGCAAATCCCTCAGAGGTATTTACGAAGTTGGACAACCCGGCCTATTTGATCGCGACGGAGAAGCAGCGTGTCGAGTTGATTCGCGTGCTCGGTGGTGGCAGCGGCACCGCTAGCGCTGAAGTAGCGGCAGACGGGACCACTGTTCAGGAGATGGAGGAGACAGAGTACGTGCAGACGCTGCAGGACGCTGGTAGCACCCCATTCCAGGAGCTGCAGCAGCGACATTCACTCGATTTTCAACTCGGTCATGAAGGCACTGCCGAATGCAGCTACGGCTTCGGGAATGCTTTCAGTGGATTGTTCCGCAACCTGGACCGCGACGTGGTGCGCGAGGTTGTCGGCTTCCGCGAGAACCCCGAGGAGACGACACGGCAGGAGCGCCACCAGCTGCGCATCGCAGCCGAGACAAACGACTTCGACGAGGACGCGGTGCTGATCGCCTTTGAAGACACAGACGGTGAGATTGCACATGTGCTGCGCTACGTGCCGGCACACATTGCCGACTTCCGCCGAGCCCTGCAGGGTTCGACGACCATTCCGCAAGGTAACACATCATCAGCGGCTGCGAACACGGTGATGTACGCCAGTATTCCCGAGGCTGGTACAACCCCGCCGAACCATCTGGACGACGCATTGGAACAGGAAGAAACAACGCTGGTGGGCGGCGCGGATGATGGCGGTAAGCCGGTGATGGTATGGCAAGGCAACATTGCAGACTTTAAGAAGCCGCTAATTGAAGAGATCGACGCAGCCCCTAGTGCGGTGGCACCCGAAAATGTGGTGAGGCTTCGCACAGAGGGAACTGCGATGACAGCCCCCACTGCTACCACCACAATCACATCCTCGTCCACGCCTTCTCCGGCATCGACGAGGACAGCGTTGCAGCGCACTCGTCTGGCCATCCCAAAAGAGCGACCGGTGCTTCGCTTCACAAGGGATGAAAACGAAATTCTGCAACGACTGAAGATGCCCCGCCTGTTCTTCCCACCATCGCCGCAAGAAGTGGAGGCGTTGACGGCGGACATCCTTTTCAGTGAAGCCTACGATGACTTGGTCACGGAAGGGCCGGGTGCAGCGAGTCTCTCTGGAATTTAGTGCAGTTGAGCCCGGCGCTGTCGTATCTGGACCCGGCCGACAGCGTCTACGACGCCTGTGTCTCTTTTGCACGCCGCGCGTTGATTTACCCTATCTACCGCCACTGCGCTCTACTGCAGCGTGTGTGGGCAGTAGTGGGCACACGGTTGCTGCTCGGCAAGGCCTATACGATTCGCGCGCTTCTACGTGTCCGTACGATTCTTTCACACGCTGAGCACAAGCACTTGCTGTCGACCATCTTTCTGGATCCACTAATTGCGTATTGGATGAACGTACCAGATGCGGACGAGCGGCTGATGCGTGTTGCGCTGGAGATTCATGAGCACGTGTCTCGCACGGAGCCGGTGACGATTGCAGTGACGCACCGACCGGGTGTCTCGACCCTGCACACAATGCTAGACGCGGAGAAGAAGACGCTGAATCCGCTCACGCTGCTGTACTTTGGGCTTCCTCTCACTGACGAGAAGGAGGATATGTTGATGAATGAGGAAGAGCAGCAGCAGTAAGATGGCGGAGAAAGGCCGGCCTTGGCGAAGCGTCAGTTTGAAGAGAGAAATAAAAGACTTAATGAATCGAGGTACGTCCTACTTAATTAATAAATAGTAAGCTCTTCGAAGCCCTTAAACTGTTGTAAAGTAAGTTAAGAAGCTGAAACCCGAAAAACGGGGTTTTGTCAAGCAACGCCAGACCACATTATGAACAGTGTCGGATCTTTATCTTCTCACGAAAGGGGCACAGGCATTGGAAGACACGTTTCAATTTTTTATAGGTTGATTGCTTCAATGTGTACTTCGAAAGAGCGTTTAGTGAGACGCTTTTCCGTTGTATGCTCTTCTAGTTTTGAAGCATTCTTCTCTTTCCAGGGTCTTAGGTGCTGCGTAGCCACATCATATTACTTCCCTTCATCACAAAGCGCGTACTCTAAACTATCCGTAGTAACAGAGACCTTGTTTGTTCTGTTGGAAATGACGTTCGCAAGCCCGCTCACATCGAGCGAAGCCGCAGTACCTATAGAGGTGGCCTCCATGTTCTACACTGGTATCAACGAGCCACGGCCCACGGCGATGGATTTCTCCTTCGATGGCCTCCACTTCTCCTCGGCGCACACTGATGACGCAGTGCGCCTCATCGACGTTGGTAGCCTCAACCACACTGACACCATCCTGTGCGACGCATTCGGTGTGCACAACGTGCGCTACACTCACTCCAGTTCTGTGGTTTGTGTCGCACCACGCTTCCACCTGGACGGCCACCTGCACCTCTTGAACACAGAGACGGCGCAGTTCTTTGGCGAGATGGCGTACTTGAACGATCTGGAGCCGGAGATTCCAGCCGTGGCGAACACCCCGGTGTACTCCACGCTGACGCAGTGCCCTGTAACAGACGTATTGGGTGCCGTGGTGAGCGCAAAAGGCCGCTTTGCCCTCTTTCACCCACTCGTGTCGGGTTGTGTGGCGACAACTACTGAACACTCAATTGCTGGTTCAAAGCCGTGTGTGCAGTTTAGCCGTGACGGCAATGCCATCGCGATCGGTGACGACAACCGCCTCGTCGTGCTGGACCGTCGTCAGCTGTTTCACGCCGCCGTGATGCAACGAGAGAATAAATTTCTTTTCTCCGCCTACTCCCCTTTGACGCGGTGCAAGGGTGTTGAATTCAGTGCGGACAGCGACCACCTGTTGGTGACCTCGTCGAATGGTGAGGTGGTGCTCTATGACTGGAAAAAAGAGGAGGTGCTCGTGAATTACTTCCATGGGGATGTGAAGCGACACTTTGTTGGTGCCGGCGACGCTGTCGGGGCTCAGTTTGCCTTTCCTGGGCAGTTAAGCTCACCGATTCTGCAGCCGACGTCGTTTATGAACGGCGGTCGACACCTGCTCGTGTACGAGGGACTTGAAGCGCGGAGGTTTACGACGACTGATGCCTCACCATCACCATCACCATCATCACCCTCGACAAACGCACTAAGCACGCCGCAGCAAGGACGGCTGTTGTACGAACTGCAATCGAAGGACAGCGATGTGCCGGTGGCGCTGGCGGTGAACCCGCGCTTCCAGGTAGCGGCGACGGCAGCACGCAGCATAACGTGGTGGGCCTTTCATCAGGGCGCCGTTGAAGCTCAAATAAAAGAGATGCGTAGTGTACCGTCGTAGCAGTATGTCGCGGAGGACGCTGACGGTTTGCGTATTAACCTTGTATACGAAGAGGCCAAAAAAAAAAAAGACCTGCTTTAGGAGTGACTAGAGTACGCCCACGTCAAATAACAATAACAATAGTGAAGTGCGAATGATGTAATTTAACACTTCTGTGTGATAGTAATGAGTGTTGGTGCATTTACGCACGGCACATGAACCCTTTACAAGTAGGTATTTTTTGTTAAGACACACCTGAAATTGTACTTCCCAGAAGAAGGCTGAGATCCTTTTTCCAAGTGTCTTTTCCTTGCTGCCCTTCTTTTCCTTTTTTTTTCTTTTTCGTATTTCCATCTCACACTTAACTCTGAACCCCAGCAGCTTTTACTCCCTTCCACCACCTGGTTTGGTGCCTTGTTTCTCTTCCCGTATTTTCTATACGTTTACACGACTCAGTAATTGCATTGGACCTTTGTTTTTCAGGTCCCTACGTAACTCAAAATAACACTCAGGAAAAGACAACTTTGCTGAGACACGTGAGTGTTTCCTCCAGTTTTACTCCCCTGGAGCATTAATAGAAATTTTAGGAGCAGGAACAACAAAAAAAAGGAAACATGCGTTTTATTGAGAGTCAGAAAGATGTGATTCACACGCTACGCAACCCGTCGCAGCACTCTGCGACGGACCGCAAACGGGCGTACATGTTCCTCTTCGTCTACATCCTCGGCACCATCGCGTTCTGCGGCAACTTCTTCCACTTCATTAGTGGGTGGATTGCGGCAATTGTAGTGGAGGTGGTCATGACAATTCTTATCATGATATACGCCTTCAACATCAACGACTACAGCGACAAGAGCATGAGCTCGATGGAGTGCGAGCGGGCGTGCAACCCGCTTCTGGACGCATATATTGCCCTGCGCGGTGTGCAGCTGTTGCAAGCGATGTTCATGCGCAGCTACACCTGCACGCTTGCGTACGGCGCCGTTCTGGCCCTCACCATCTACCGCGTCAAGAAAGGGAAGCTCTACGTGGACGCGGTGAACCTCTGGCGAGAGGTCTCACAGTACGAGAAGGAGGGCTTTTTCTTCATAGCGGTGGATGTGTTGCTGATCATTATGCTGATGATTGTCATGGTCTTCTCCATCGTTACCCGCTATGAGGGCTAAGAAAAGAAAACGGTTGTTATAGTCATCTGCTTTATTGAAAAAACAGCGCGTGTGTTGTCGCAGCTAAAGCTAAGATCAACAACTATATATATATATATATATATATTGTATGTGTAGGAGGGGGGGGGGTAAATGGAGAAAGGACATTGGGCTGCGGACGTGGTGCGGAAAAAATGGGGTGAGGGAAGTGGACAAAAGCTATTTTGCACAGTGCAGCGTGTAAAGGTGGAAAATGACTGTTGTTAAGCTGCGTGTGTGTATGTGACAACAACCGGATGATACATATAAGGCACTCAGTTTTTTTTTCCTGTTGTTGGTGTTGTTGCTATTGTTGCTGTTTCCTGGATAGAGCATTCTGTGCGACAAACCTTTGATGAACTTAAAATGAAAAACTGAAGAGGTAAACGCAAGCAGAGATTTCTTTTACAAAAACAGAAACCAGAATTATCGTTTTCACGTCAGACTCACGGGAATAACAAGCTCTGGGTTACAGTAGGCATTTACTGCTGGTTTATATAAATATATATATATATTTATATGAAGAAAAACCTGCAGCTTACCGGCGTTTTACACAACTATTTTAGGTCGCCCATCCTCTGTTTATAGTTATCGTTTAGGCCAAAAACGTCTGCAAGCGTCGCATGCCAAGCAATCAAATCCTCACCTCTTGGTCTCTTTTTTTTTGTATCCGTTTTTCACCCGCCTAGCACCCATCCCACTCTCAAAAGCTACTCATAGTGCGCTGAGGCAATCACCCTTTTACTGTTGCTTAAGCAGCGTGCGCATTTTAGGAGCACAAGCTCTTGCCTTCTTTCTACACAGCTGAGTCCACTACTTTCATTAACAGTTTATACTTCAACTCGCGTTGCGTGGTTCTTTCTTTTTTCTCTTGCAATATGGCTAACTCAAGACAGCTGCTTGAAGCACTGCAGCTTCAATTTGAGTGGATCCCAGTGCTCATCACCGATCGCAGCCACCACACTGCCGGCGAGCGCAAGCGTGCCTACCTTTTTGTGCTTCTTCACTTTGCGTTTGCCCTTGTCATCTGCGGGCATTTTATGAGTGTCATTGCGTCTTGGGTGCTGGCGTTTGTCTTGCAGGTCGGGTCGATGGGTCTGTGCTTGATGCACGTTGCTCTTTTGGAGGACTACGCTGACAAAATGAACAATGCGTTCGATCTGGAGCACAGCATCAACCCGTTGATTGTGGCCGAGGTTGCGGTGCGGTCTTTTGCGTGCCTGCAGCTGCTGCTCACGCACTCCTGGTTTCTTCTACTGATGGGCAGCTTCGAGATAGCGTACGATTTCTACGTGGTGCAGCATCGCTCGCTTTTGATTGATGCGACAACTATCTGGAAAGAGATCGATGTGTTCCGCGCGGATGGCCGCATCCGCATTGCGTACCAGGTAATCATGGTGTTGGTGGCAATTGCGGGTCTGGTGGTGAACCTGTACAACTCTTAACATGTGCAACGTGTGGCTAGGCAATGTCGCATTGAATCTACTTAAACAGAACACTAACAAAAATGGGAAGATAATAGTCTTCGTTTCTTTAAAAAGGTACTAACATGCAGCTAAGTGCGTATGCGTGTGTTTGTGTTTCTTCTGCACATCGTGGCACTGCGGCTCGCTGCCTGCACGCAACCTTCGTTGCGCAGTGTCAGACCGTTATTTCTGAAAAATACGTTCGTTTTATGTCCGCTTTGCCTTTTTTTTTTGTGTGTGTGGATATGTCTCCACACAATAGCAAATGTCATGCTGTTTCTCTCCTTTATTCCTCTCTCTTTTCTCAACTTTGCCTGTTTTATTTTTTTTTAGCTAGACGCAGCTTTCTCTGCGTTGCGTTGTGAATTATCGAAGTCACCGCCCCACACATGCCACATTACTCCGTTGTATCACTACGAGTTGTTAGTCTCACGGTGCAACGGAATTGCGTGTAGCTTTTTTTTTCCCTTTTTTACTGTCTCGGTGTGTCTCAACGTCCAGCTGTCTTTCTAAATCGCAAAAATGGGTTTGGGAGAACCCCGAAACAACATTTCTTTGACCTTCTTACTTCATTCTTCACAACCCTTGTGCCGCTGTCATTTTTGTCACACACCCCCTCTGGCTTTTAATCTGAGCTCGTTTTCCAGTAAGTGCACTTCGGTTTTGTCTTTTGTTTTACTTTTGCAACTAATTGGTCACCATATCTCTTTCTTTGCTGCTCTTTTACAATGCACTGCACGAATAGATGCAAGTTGTGTGAGAAGCTAACGACGCTTTTGTTGTGCCCTCGCTGCAACGAGTCCACCTCGCCGTACCAAATTACAGAATATGATACGTATGACGACCCTCCCGCAACAGACGGTCACGTTAAACACTCGGCGGTCACCGAGCTTACCCTAGCCAACATCGCCACCATCGCGAAATCCTACCCGCGCCCGTCGTCCGAGAATCCCAACGATACGGAGAGCGAGCTGGGAGATTTTAAAGAGCTTCTTTGCGCATTTAAAACCGAGAATGAAATCCTCTATGCAAGGCTGGAGATGAATCGCTACCAGATGTTGCGCTCGGCCAGGGCCATCCGCAACCTTTACGCGAGCACAAAGCAGTCGCGCCTGTACGACCAGGAGGTGATTGCGGAACTGCGCCACTAAAATGCATTGCTCCGAGAACAGCTTACTGAAACCGTGGCAGCGTCATGCAATGTTGTGCCGTCAGTACCCTTAAGCCTAAGCGACCTTTCTCATACTGCGCTAACCTTAAGAGCGAATGCTCATACCCCCAATGCCCCATCACCTCGCGGAATTAAGTCTTCACCTGCTCCTTCGTCGAAAGAGAGAACGGTTCGACAGTCGTCTGTGCCACGAAGCCCCGATCACGTTCTCTCCTTTCCGAATCTCGACCACGTTCCAGCGCCGCAGAACGAAGTGGAGCGACTGAATATCCCCGCACTGCTCAAGACACAGCAGATTGATAAGCCGTGGGATCGTGTGGAACGGGCGGAGCGTTCCATTACCAAGTTAGTAGCGCAACTTGCCTACTCGCAGGATTTGATTCAAGAAGAGACACGCAACTCGCAGCGGCTGTCGCGTCACTTCTTTCGCCTCGGCGAGCCACCGCAGGATAATGTTGCTCTCTTGGCGATTAGGGATCGTCGTCCCACTTATCATAGCACGCTGTTCAACATATCGGTGCTGGAGCAGCGGAACACCTTCAGCAAGAATAGCACTGAGAAATGCTAGGGCCTACTACCGACACACTCATCATCTATTGCGTATTGACACATGTCAAGCGAGGGTAAATAAGGATGGATATCACAAAGAGCGCGACGAAAAACAACTCTGAATGCAAAACCGTCGTGTTTATGTAAACTCTGTGAGAACACCAAATAACCCCCGTTATTTTAGCAGTTGACCTAACTAACAGATGTAAAGAGAGTTTTTCAATACCCATTTACCAATTAAACAACTCCATCAGTGGCCGACTAAATCATCGACTGATTATGGTCACGCCAATAAATCTGACCGTATTTCTTCTCAATTATTCGTCTTTCAATGCGCGTCGCTCCTTATCTAGCTCAACGGTTGAGCAGCACAGAGCTGCTCTGAAGTCGGACATACCTACTCTGCTAAAGCCAACCTTCCCATATATGTTTCATTACATCTTCTCTGTCTCTTCTTTTCCTTTTCTTGACTTTTTCGTTTTTGTTCAGCTGAAACTATTTCAGTGTGCGGCGTCACGCATTTGCTCTCCTTCCTTTGTACACGTCACTGCCTTCGGCTCTCCAGAGGAAAAAAAAGCGCAATTGCCTGTTGAACGTACTTGTGCGTTGCTTTTGTTTGAGCCTCCCCCCCCTTTAGATTACTGTTCTACAGCATGTCCACATACAGCGGCGCCAGTCTCTACGACGGTATCCCGTCCCTGGCGACACAAGCTGAGGATTTCATCACACGCGCTTTTTACGGCAAAGCCGCCGCAGAGTCACGACGACGTGCCTACGCGATGGGCCTGCAGTCCCCATTGTGGCTGTGGACCCACCAGCAGATCACCCGCGATGCCGGGGCACCAAAAGAAATGAGCAAGGTCATACACCTAATTCACTGGTTGCACCGCCACGGTGCTGAGCTGGCCCGTGTTGCCGTCCTCGTACCGCTTGCGTGGAAGGCGATGTTCAAGCACGAGTTCGAGGTTCATAGCGCAGAGCGGCACATCAAGGAATGTCCTGTTATTCTGGCTCATCACGAGCTTGCCGCACTGAACAAGCGCGACAACACCAAGTACCAATATCGCGTGGTGCTGTACCTCGTTGATGCCCTGCCACGCAACTTAAACACGTCGGCGCAACCTATGCCAATAAGTGAGGAGAAGTTCATTTCGGAGGCAATGGGCGCTGCAACGGACGCTTTCGTGCTGTGCGCCGATGCCGGCTGGATGGCCCCGCAGCTGCAAGCAAAATGGTACAAAACCTTTGTGACGAAGCTGCAAAACGAGCAGCCCCTTATCTCCTTTGACGAGTCCGTGATGGCCGAGGCGGCGATGCAAGCCGCCGGTGCGCGTTTCCCCTCACTGGTGGGTCCGGCAATTCCACTCTGCTGCAGCCGGCATCCGAATCAACGTCAGCTCGAGCACGGCCACGTGCGCATCGAACCCTGCTGCAAGCATCTTTGCCTCAGCCCTTACCCATGTCACCGTCAGGACCACATTTGTACCAGTACCTGTCACCCAGGTGAGAACCACGTCTCGTGTATTTACGCTTGCGGCAAGACACTGCCTTGTGGACACAAGTGCTTGCTGAAGTGCGGTCAGCCTTGCAACTGCTTCGAGGTGATTGAGCAGCCGCTGGGGTGCTCGCATGAGAGACTAATTGGAATGAATCGGGAAACGTTAGAGCCAATTTATGCCGTCGTGCAGCACGTCTTCAAGGGCGTCTGCGGCGATGCGGAGCTTCCGTGTGCGGTGGAGTACGAAACGGAGTGTGCCCGCTGCTTGGGCTCGTTGTATGTAAAGTGTTTCGAAGCTCAGGAGCAGGGGCACACACTGGAGCACAAGACGATGCTGTGCACCGCGTGCAAACGGCGTGAGCGTGAGCTGCGCGCAAAGCTGCTGGGTGAGCTTCTCACGGGTGCCGAGGTACAGAAGAAGAAGATGAAGGCGGAGTTGCAGAAGTCGCTCCATCACCAGCGCAAAGCCGCTGCCCAGGGCCTCTTCCGCCCCGGGACACGGGTGGAAATTGTCGATGCAACAAAATGCGTGCCACCCCTCTTTGCCGAGGACGACTTCCCTGGCATTGAGTTCGCTGACATGGCGAATCCGAGCTTCTTTCAGGAGATGGAGGGCGCCTATGGCGTCTTTGTGAGCAACCACGTCGACGTCATGGACCGCAGCGAGGTGCGCAACCTTGTCCGCCTGCCCACCGGTAAACACGTGCTGGTGACAGACGGTGGTCTGCGCATGATCCAAGCACTCACGAGCAACATCACCAACGTCGCCCCTCTTATGCTGACATTTCCAGGACAAGGCAGCGATATCGCCTCGGAAAACGGCAGCACCAATTTGACCAACGTGGACGGCGCCGAGTTTGCCACTGCCAAGACGATGCTTAATGGTACCTACTACCTGGCTCAACCTGTCCCTTGTGAGGAGTGTGGAAACGAAGACGGCGAAGCGGTGCTGACGGACAAGGTGGTGCGCGTCGTTAGCCTCGACCCGCTCTCCCCCACAAATGTGGTGATTGAGTGCGTACTGACCACCGTCGCTGAACACCGCACGGAAAACCAGGAGGAAGACGGCGGTGCAAGTGAAGGTGAGCCTCACAACAGCGGTGGTCCACCGACGACGGCAGTAGAGCAAACCACACCAAAGCGGCGCCGTCTCGAAATGGTCGATACAGAGCACAACCACAAATACGCCTGTACGACTAAAATTATCCGCCTAGCCGTTCCCATCACTACTCTTGAGCCCATGCCATCCATGTTGGTGGGCAGACACGTCTTCGTCACTGCACCAGAGCGGCAGGTGCGCCACCCGCACGACCTTGCCAAGTTCGAGGCCCAGCTTCATCGTCTCCCCGGTGTAGAAGTTCCTTCTACGGCGCACGTGACAGCCGCCCCCATTGACGCCGACACGCCATACTCCCTCGTCACCGTCGTTAACCCGCCGGTCAACTGCGAAGCTGCGCGCGGGCCGTGCGCCGTGTTGAGGTGCAATGATACGAGGGTAGTGGTGCGTGCAAAAAGATCGAAGTCAGGCGACCACCGCCTCGTTGGAGTCCGTAATGGTGGCCGCAGCGGGCCTTCGTCACATCACGGTCCACGTAGACACACTCCCCACTATTCGTTCTCTTCTTCTTCCGGAACAAAAGTAGCAGCTGCTGCCGCTGGGCAGACGCTGCTGGTCGTGGTGCCGTTTATGTTCACCGTCGGCGATGAGCTTGCGGAGGCTGAGGGCGCACTTGATGCGGCAGCGCAGAAGGTCTTTGAGCAGCGCCTGCACGCCGAGCTGACGGCTATGAGCGACGACCTCGCCCTGCGCAACGAGGAAGAGGCATTTCACGCGCAGCAGCAGATGCCGCCCGTGACAGCGTCCATGCTGGCAGCGGAGTACCACGCCCACAGCGTACCGGTGCCTCTGCCCACGCCAAGTGCTATTGCAAGTGCGCGCAAGATGTCGATGGAACTGCCAGCTGGCACGCCCATTGCCACGCGTCTAGCAAACACGAAGGACAAACTGGCGTACAAGCAGGAGGCGGTGCAACTGCCGCAGTGGGTGGCGGCGATGAAAGAAAAGGCGCAGAAAGATAAGGAGTTTGACGCTCACCACGTGAAGTTCATTCGCTCTCTGAGGCACTGAAGTTCTTCTTTATTCTCGCACGTTTATATTCGCCCTTTATTTTTTTTTTTCTTCTCTCTCTCTCCTGCACGATCTTACACGCGCTTTTGTTGGGCAGTTTGCTGAAATGCGAGGGCCACACGTTTGTCGTCCGGTTGCTTCAGCTGACTGCAGCACCCATAAATTCTCGCGTTCTCATGACAGCGTATCTTGACGTCGTGTGTGAAGGGAACCCGAGGAACGGCTGAGAAAAGGTAGTTTTGTGCTAGGGGCGTATTGTCAGATACGGACTACTCGAAGGCAAAGATGATGAGGGCAACAGGAGACACCCGACACCATTTTCGTCTATGTTAAAAAACAGCGTCTCGTCAGACGCTTTGCTTTGCCTCGAACAACAACAAAGAAAAACATAGCGCGCTGCACAGGAAAAGGTGCACACCGACGCAATGAAACATTCACGTGATGAGAGCTGAACTCTTTTGTTTTTCTTCATTCTCGTTCTTTATTTTGCTGATTTGCCTTAAGCTTTCTGCTTTACTATGACTTGCTTGACTGATCACCATTAACCCCTTAACTGCTGGGCAACAACACCCGTGGCGTGCACCGCTTGCAGCGCGAACTCTTAACGTCGCCTTCGCGTAAAATGCTGACATCGTCGCTACATTTCATGCATCTGATAACACGGAAGCTCTTACGATACGCAATAACTAAAGAGACAAATTATTGTTTTTTTCTTTTTTCGCCTCCTATTGAAAAGATGAGACTTTAGTGCACGATCACACAAGAGTATAGAGGCATATCGATTTAAAGGAATAACACGCACACACTCACATGCACACACACACACACACACACACACACACACGAACAAGCACACAGTGGAGCGGGACGGAAGCTAGCTGACTGCGCGCTCACACACAAGCCTCCACTGCTTGATAAAAACAGCTGAAATAGAAAAAAAATGTGTTAAAAGAGTTTTGCTGACGCAGATACTTAAAGCAGCAGAACGCAGATGCTCAATTTGTTGAAGGCGTGTATAAATTAATTTTAGCTAACTTGGCGGCGTTAATTTTCTTCTGAATTTGTTTATTTGTTTTCCAATTATTACTACCTGGGTTTTTATGCTTGTCTGGCTCATAAACAATTGTTCTCTTAATCTGAAAACCTGGAAAAGGAAAGAAACAGATCAACGAAACGAAAAATCGGATTGCGAAGACTGTTGGTGTCTTTCTGAATGTCCACATGGAAAGCACCTGCCAGACGTGTTGTTTACAGACACGTTTAAGCCGTTTTTATAGCAACAAGAATAGCACATAAGTGCACAGATCTTAACTGGCGGACAATCCTTTTCGCCACTGTATTATGACCGTTGAGAAAAAGGCTCACTTGATGCAAATTGACTGTCTCAGCTTCAATTTTCTGTCTCTTCTCCCTTTTATCAACCTTCTCCATTTTTCTCTGCCCGATCCTCTTCCTTCTCTTCCGTGCACCACACTTCCGTTGAATGTTTCCTCACATAGATTACATCTTTCTTTATAGATT
Organism: Crithidia expoeki; assembly: GCA_900240875.1. Taxonomy (NCBI): domain Eukaryota; phylum Euglenozoa; class Kinetoplastea; order Trypanosomatida; family Trypanosomatidae; genus Crithidia; species Crithidia expoeki. The sequence goes on from OESE01000220.1 coordinate 1,320,646, forward strand.
GTTGTTTTCTTTCCTCTTCGCCGTTTTTTATTTGCCACCTTTACATTAGCTAGTTAGATACTGTTTTTTTTTTTTTTTTGTGTGTGTGTGGCCGAAGATCAACTAACCAGGCAAACAAACGCGATTGCCAGAGACAGGTTCTACCTTTTCTCGAAGCAGCAGTATCTGTTTCTTCTTCTTCTCAGCGGTTCTCCAAACATCGTCGTCTCTACTCTGTCTTCTCTTCTTCTTTTCCCCTTTTTTGTCGCAGCAGTGTTTGCGTTACAAGTTGAAAACTTCTACTGTGACCTGATCATTGAGTAAGTGGTATCTTTGAACCTCTTGCGATCAGTACTTACGTTCTTAATTTCTTTTTCCATTTCGCTCACCTGACGTAAAACAACTTATCAACAGCAAAACATCAGAAGTCAAAACAAGAAAGAGATAACCCTGCATTGTGTCTACTCGCCGAGAAAACGTTTTACATTGCACTTTACTTTGCGTAAAGAATCAAGAGAATCATCTCGAGTTTTTTCCGAAAATTGATTAGCCCCGACGGTTTTCCGTTGTGTTTTCCTCACTTCCCTCGCTCTAACATATCACCTCAAAGGCCCCAATTCCCGTCTTGACACCACAATGCCGGAGCGTGTCTCTGTGAACCAGGAGGTATACTACTACGACGCCAAGAGCGGATGGCTGCGCGGCGTCGTGAAAGTGGTGGATGGGGCTAAGATCACTGTGGAAGACAACGCCTCGCACTCGAACGTGACCGTCTCGAACGACCACGTCCACGGCTACATCTCGGAGAGCTACGACGCTAATGATGCCGATCTCTTCCACGTCAGCGATCTACACGTGGCCACGCTGCTGTACTGCATCAAGGACCGCTTCGAGCAGCTCCGCAAGCAGTACTCACTCATGGGCGAGATGGTGCTCTCTGTCAACCCGTTCCAGTTCATGCCGTTCAACAGCGAGCAGGAGCGCAAGAAGTACCTCGCTCTTCCCGACCCCCGCTTGCTGCCGCCGCATATCTGGCAGGTAGCCCACAAGGCCTTCAACGCCATCTTCGTGCAGGGCCTGGGCAACCAGTCTGTCGTCATCTCTGGTGAGTCTGGCTCGGGTAAGACGGAAAACGCCAAGATGTTGATCGCCTACCTGGGACAGCTAAGCTACATGCACAGCAAGGACACATCGCAGCGCGCCATCGCCGACAAGATCGATGAGAACCTCACCCTCAGCAACCCTGTAATGGAGTCCTTCGGTAATGCACGCACGGTGCGTAACGACAACTCGTCGCGCTTCGGCAAGTACATCAAGCTCTACTTCGACCCTAACTCAGGTGTACTGGTTGGCGGCCAGACCATCACCTACCTGCTGGAGAAGAGCCGCATCATCATGCAGTCGCCCGGCGAGCGCAACTACCACATCTTCTACGAGATGCTTGCCGGCCTGACGCCACAGGAGAAGCAGGAGCTCGGCGGCCTTAAGACGGCGCAGGATTACAAATGTCTTAATGGCGGCAACACGTTTATCCGCCGCGGTGTGGACGGCCGGCCGCTCAATGACGCGCACGAGTTCCAGACGGTGCGCCACGCCCTCGGCCAGCTCGGTGTCCCTGCCGCAACGCAGAAGTGCATGTTCCGAGTGCTGGCCGCCATTCTGCACTTGATGGAGGTGGAGTTCACGAATGACAACAACGACAAGGCGCAGATTGCGACGGAGGCGTCGTTTGCAACCGGCTGCGAGCTGCTTGGCCTCAACGAGGAGAAGCTGCGCGAGTGCTTCCTGGTGAAGAGCAGGACGTCACTTGTAACCATTCTCGCCTCGAAGACGGAAGCGGAGGGCCTCCGCAACGCTTTCTGCAAAGGCATCTACGTCGGCATGTTCGACCGCCTCGTTGAATTCGTGAACACCGCCATCCAGCCACAGCTGGACTGCACCGGGTGCAAATATATTGGCCTGCTCGATATCTTTGGCTTTGAGAACTTTACCCGCAACAGCTTCGAGCAGATCTGCATCAACTATGCCAACGAGTCCCTGCAAAACCATTACAACAAGTATACTTTCATCAACGACGAGGAGGAGTGCAAGCGTGAAGGCATCCAGATCCCGAAAATCGAATTTCCGGACAACTCCGAGTGTGTGAACATGTTTGACGAAAAGCACTACGGTATCTTCAGCATGCTCGACGAGGAGTGCAACTTTAAAGGCGGCAATACAGAACGCTTCACCACGAACCTATGGGATCACTGGAAGGATAAGAACCAGTACTTTGTGAAGCCGAAGAGCACCATACCGAACCAGTTCGGCGTCAATCATTACGCCTCCTTCGTCAACTATAACACCGACGAGTGGCTGGAGAAGAACACCGACGCCCTCAAGGAGGAGATGTATGAGTGCGTCAAGAACTCAACTCTCGAGTTTGTGCAGACATTGCTGTCGACGGTAAAAAGCTTGGCGCGCCGCAAACAGACGGTGGCTATCCGCTTCCAGCAGCAACTGAAAGACCTCCGGGTCGAGCTGGAATCGACGGAGACGCAATTCATTCGCTGCATCAAACCGAACATGGACGCAAGCCCCGAATACCTGGACAACCGCCTCGTCGGCGCGCAGCTCGAGTCCGCTGGCGTGCTGCAGACCATCGCGCTGAAGCGCCAGGGCTACCCGGTGCGCCGCCCGCTCGAGCAGTTCTGCAAGTACTTCTACTTGATCATGCCTCGCAGCACCGCCTCTCTGTTCAAGCAGGAGCGCTATTCCGACGCGTGCAAGGATTTTCTGCAGAGGTACCAGCGTCTGTACAAATGGCACGAGCCGAATTTCGCGGTAGGCAAGACGAAGGTGTTCCTGCGGGCTGAGGTGTGGTCGGCACTGGAGCGGCTAGTGCTGCGCCGCCGCGCTCAGCTGCATTGTCGCTGCAAGCCGTACCTGCTGCGCTGGATTGCTGAGTTCCGCGAACGCAAGCGCATTGAAGAGATGAAGCGGCTGGAAGCGCTGCGGAAGTTGCGGGAGGTGCGCGAGGCGAAGGCGGCCGCCGCAGCGAACGGTGTGCCCGCAGAAAAGGTACGGTGGGTCGAGGACCTGGCAAATGTCTTTCCCGATGTCGACCTCGACACACTTATGGACGCCGTGGTGGAAGCCGACTCGCACGAGGAAGCACTCGGCGGCGTGTTGGCGATTCAAGCCGACCGCGTCAACAAGCAGGCGCCGTCCGGCTTCATCGATGTCGTCACAGCAGCCAACATGCGCCACTCCGTGATCGCAAACCTGATCTCAGCCGACATCAAGACGGTGTCGGCGTTGTCGAAGCTGCAGCCGGACGAGCTAAAGAGCCTCGGCGCGACGGAGGTGGAGGTGGTGGCAATCACGAAGAAGCTCATGGAGCAGCAGTCGCAGCGGGTGAAATACCAGCGCCTCGGCGAAGCCCTCGGCACGAACAACGAGGAAGCTGCTGCGGAGGATGTGAAGAATGCGGAGACCGTGCGTCACCAGGAAGACTTCGACGCCAAGGTCCAAACCCTCGCCAGCATGGGCTTCAAGGAGGCGGAATGCCGCATGGTCTTGGCGCACTATAACGGCGACGTGCAGCGCAGCGCGGCTCGCCTGATCTACGGCGTCGACGGCCGCAAGATGCGCAACAACGCCAGCAAGCACAAGCAGTTCAACACATCGGACCCAAGCACGCAGCTGCTGATTGCCCTCGGTGCGGCGAAGCAGGACGCAAAGATGGCCCTACGCCTGTGCAACGGCGACGTTGAGAGTGCCGCCAAGATACTGTTCAAAGTGAAGTAAAATCCCCTCTTGTTATGTGTTTCCTGTTTGCTGTTCATGATAATAATAACAAAGGACTCGTTCTTGTCGTGTGGGTCTGCAGTTTGATTGCGCTGAAAGCGTACGCAGATTAGCTCAGCTACGTTTTTAGGCACAAAGATGGAGGTGCTTTGCACTGGAGCAAAGAGTTGTTGTTTATTTGGTTACAAACAGCGGTAGAACACGCAAGTAAGGAAAACCTGTGTGAACGCTGATGTCACCTTCACTACACCAAACAAGTGGTAAGTACACAGCTTACGCGGAGCTTTCCATCTACAGATCAATAATGCCCACACAGGCAAAGAGGGTTCGTCGAATAAGCAAAACCACAGCCGGCCCACCCGACCGTTCCATGATTAACGCAGTGAACGCCGTTTTTTTTTTCCTTCTCTTTTAAGAATACTGTACAGAGAAAAAAAAAACAGGTTTGTTCATTTTCCCCGTTGTTTCTCCACATTTCATCTTTACCTCGATTAAGTTGTTGTTTGTTTGCTTTGCGTGTGTGTGTGTGTATGTGTGTGTGTGTGTGTCAGTTGCTTTTTCAGTGACGTGGTTTTTTCCTTCTTCTTTTTCCAACGACCACCTATCTATATGTCTCTGTTGATGTTTCATCGTTTTTTTTTTTTTCGACTCGAATTAGCAATACAAGCGGCTTTCGAAAAAATTGCTTTCGTGTTTTTTTCAACCTTTTATCTGTTCCGCCACGCCCCACCTTAACTCCGCCGTTTACGTTTATATATATACATATATATGCATATGTAGGGAAAGAGGGAGAGATGTACGTAACGGCATCTTGCTCTTTGTAATTGGGTCAGCTTGCTCAGAAATGCTTTTTCTCTCTTTCGCTGTATTTCTGACGTTCCCCTTCTGTACCTTTGGTCAACTCCTCGTTGCATTCTCTCTTTTACACGTGAATGGGTAACGAAGGGAAAAAAGTCTCAGAGAAGATGGTAGTGAAAGTGAGTGTGCAGAAAGAAACAGAGCTGATAACCGCTGAGCCTTCTTTATTTTGCTACTCGTACACACATGCACACACCATATATATAAGGCTCCTTGTTTTCTCTTCTTTATTGTTTGTTTTTGTCGTTAGCTTTTAATGGCACAGGTACTTGAACCATTGTGCCTCAGTTCTTGGTTGCCGATGCGTTGCTTACAAAGGACGTCATCAAAAGGCGTCCTTGACTGTTGATTGCCGCATCAGTGGTTGATGCTGAAGCTAACACGTCGATCCTCTTCCCGGAAACTGTGTTTGTTTTGAGGTTCGCGCATACCTCTTTCTGATTTGTCTGTTTTCTTTTAGCTTCCTTTGTTGTTGCGAAAATGAAAAGAAGTTGAGTTTAACGAAGTGTACTTCTCTTTCAAGATCAGCGAAATGCGTTATTCTGTGCTACGGTTTCCAGAAAACAACAGCAAAGATAATCGCTGAGCAGAATCGACGGTGCGCTCTGCTCCTCACTTTGCCTCCTGCGTCTCGCAGAGGAACAACGGTAACACGGGTGGTCCCGTTGGACGCAGTAAATTTGTGAAAAGGACTGGTATTTTTTCAAGCGCTTACGGGTGTTTGCCAGTGGAAATCTATTCCTGATACTGCAGAAGTGCCACTGGGTATTCTTTTTTTTTTGTCTGTTGTTGTTGCTACGTGTGAGTGATGCACTGGCCTTCTCGTCAATTTCGCTGACCACGTTCGCCTTTCTTTTTCAGCATTCTCGTTGCTATTGTCGTTGTCGTCGTTCACCGTTGATCTCAATGCACATCACAGAGCTGAGGAAGGTGTGTTACGTTTAAGTCTCTTATTTCCCCTCTCAACTCACCCAATTAGCAGTTGCGTAAGTTAAACCCATGGAGTTCCTAGGACGAGAAACGGCGGACGTCGTGTCCGTTGCGTGCAGCTCTTCATCAACTACGGGTTTTGCGACTCTCACGGGCCAGGGGACGCTCACTCTGTGGGATGTGCGGCTGAAGCGCAAAAACTACCTCTCCTTTAGCAACCCTAATAATACAGCCAAGATGGATGCAATGGAACTGAAGTACCTCGCCGACCGTCACGCTGCTGTTGCGTTGTGCGGCAACACCGTGCTGCTCTACGACACGCGCAAGGCGATTTCCGCGGTCGCCGAGTACGTGCACGCAACGGAGTGTGTGACGTTTCACAAAGACACCCCGCCAGCTGGCGCAGCGACAACTCTTCTCATAGACGAGGACGGTGGTATGTTTCCGTTCAGTCTCACCGATGGCACAAGGGCAAATCGCTTGGACCCTTATGTGTTCGGGAAGCCCTATTTGTTACCGACGGGCCACGAAACGTTTGGGCACTTGGACAACTACTGCAGTGGTCTTCACTCTATTGACGTGCGCGGCGAAGCGGACATCGAGTCTACGCATGTGCTATTCGCCGTGGGCATGGATGGGCACGGCGCCCTCTACAGCTGCGCTGATAATATCGATAACGAAGGCAGCAACGCGATCAAGAGACTCCCCTTTAATATTATGACAAATCCAGACGAGCAGCAAAAGGTGCAGGTGGTAAACCCTCCGTTGGTAAATTGCACGACGCAACGTAATTCTATTTTGGCAGTTGGCAAGGCGGACGGCACGTACACGGTCTACGAAATGAAAAAAGAGGGACCAGAGGCGCTCTTCGAAGCTCCGGGACATGCAGTGAACGGCCTGTGCTACGTGGACTGGTTCTCCGCGGACGTGTTGATTACCGCTTCGGTCTGTGGTGAGGTGACAGGCTGGAACGTTGGAGCTTTCATGCGTGTTGCGGCAATGGGAGACGAAGTGGAAGATGAAGAAGAGGGTGATTTACCGGAGGTGGTGACCGCGTTTGCGTACCGTGAGGTTCCCGGCTGCAAGCAAGCAACCGTGAATTCCGGTGATCGTCTCAATAATGACAGCTACATCTTCGGAGACAACATGGGTGGTGTGGCACTTGCCAAAGTAGAACTATAGCGTTTGTTTTGCTTAATTTCCTGATTCTTGGCAAAAGCTGAAAACAAAATTAAGTGATTGATGTAGAGAGAGGCGTCTCATGACGTTCTCTTTGGCACACTATTTGGCCACCCAGGCGCGCACTGCGCATAACTAAACCTTAATCCCTCGTTGACAAGCCTATTGCTCTAATGAACCAGATCGTTTAAAAGCTACGTCAACGTAACGATCTTAAAAGAAGAGTATTTAATACAATTTGTCTTCCATTAGGTTTTGCGTTAGCGTTTGTCTGATTCTCTGCAACGTAATATCAGATCTTCTTTCGATAACTGCTTCCGTAAAGTCAAAGATAGCCTTTAGCAGTCAAAAAACTCGACGAACACGACGTCTCCATTTCTATGAAACGGCAAATCGACAAGTTCTCGTCAAAGGCCTGGGCCGTCAAGAAGAATTGCAGCAGTACTTCTCAGTCGTACTCTCATTTTTTATTACTGTTATTATCCCCCTCCCCACCCCACTCCTCTCCTCCTCTTGTTCACTACGTTAAGTATCGGTGTAAAGCACCCCGCAGCAACTGTTTCTTTTTTTGTTGTTGTTGTTGTTTGCTTGGTCCTGAGACTTTTCGCTGTTGATTTCGCCCCAAACAGCAACGACCGCTTGGTGTTTTGTTTTTCTACCTCTTTATCATTCTCCGTTGTGTGTTTGTCTTCGGCGTGCACAATTCTACCATTCACCAGTTTCTTCGTGTGTCACCTCTCTTTCTTTGGTGATAATAGAAGTAAGCCACTTTCACAATGGCCTCTAGTGGCAAAGTGGTGGACAGCACTCCGTGCATCGACTCAGGCAGCCTCCTCAAGTTCTGGCTTAATCCCGGCAAGTTCTTCCGCACACCAAACCGCAAGTTGAAGGATGTAGAGGAAGTCGTGGTGGTCGGCTCCGGCAAATACAACGGCGCCGGCATGACTGCCTTCGTCCAGGCAGGCATGAAGAAGCTGCTCTATTTCTCCTATCGCAACTGCTTCCCAAAGCTGCCGAACGGCTCCACGACAGATACGCACTGGGGTTGTTTGATTCGGACGACGCAGATGCTCTGTGGCACAGCCCTTCTACGCTACCATTGTGACGGTGCTGCAGTGCTACCCGAGGAGGGTAACGCGGAGCTCAAGAGAAAGTTGTCGAAGCTTTTTATGGACCTTCCTTCCGCTCCGTTGAGCATCCACAAGGCAGAGGAGATGGCTCACGAGAACAACGTTAAGTACGCAAGTATGCTGTCCCCGACGGAGGCCGGAATGGCACTCGGGGCAGCGCTGGTGGCCTACCGTGAGGCAGGAGGCGACGTGCCATACACTTTCTGCTGTACTGATCGCAATGTGGACGCGCCTGCAATTCGACAGGTGTTGCACCAAGGCGAGCACGTGGTGTTACTGATTCCCGTTGTGCTGGGCATCGCCCCTATTTCGGAGAAATATCAGATGATGATGCTGAAGTTTTTTGAAATGCAGGCGTCGTGCGGAATCGCCGGCGGCTACAGGGAAGCCTCCCTTTATATGTTTGGTCACCAGGGCAGGGACGTCTTCTTCATGGATCCGCACTACGTTCAAACCGCGTACACCTCGGAGAAGTCCGCCGGCGCTTTGACTGGGGCGCGCGGCAACCTCGCTACCCGCCACTTTGACCCATGCATGGTGCTCGGTTTCTACCTGCACACCTCAGAAGACTTGGACTTGTTTCTGACAGAGCTGGCGGCGGCCAATGCCCTCGTGGCGTTCCCGCTGATTAGTGTGAGCCGCGAGACAGGGGAGGACACTGTGCACGGAGGGCATGAGAACGACCCCCGCCGGGACGAAAACGAGAACGAGCACAACAGTGACTCGGACGAGGCTTCAGACGCACCGCTTGCCCGAAACCCGTTGTGCGGAAGCCCTGACGAATTTTATATGTACCCCATATAGAGAAAACAACTTGTTGTTCGGCATTTTGAAGCAGGGTTCATCCTTTTCTCGATGTAGAAAACAGCTTTCTTTTTCGATGGCTACTCCTGTTTCTGACGATCGGAATTTATGTTCAGAACGTTCACGTTGGAAGTCGACTGGAACTGTTGTATGAATAAAAACAGAAGTGAAACAAAGTCAAACCGGACAAACCCTGCTTTGACGATTTGCAGACTCTGCGTTACATGTGCACATGTTTTATTATTATTATCACTGCGGCTACTTATTTTGTGTTTGCAACCTCTCAAGTAGAGTTTTTTTGTGGATCAGGCTCATATGTTGTTGTAACAGGCTCATTTTGTCGAGCGTCCTCAGTAAAGGTCTGCAGTTTTCAACGCCGCGGCGGCAGTAAAGACCCTTTCTTATTTTTTTTCCTTGTAGTTTAAAACGGTTTTGTGCTCCGCTTCCGTGTTGTTTTCAGCGGTGAAAACGTGTTATTAGGCATAATTTCCTCTCTTTTGGTGGAAGGCCGCAGCAGACGAAATGACGGCCAGTTTTTCAGAGAAAGAAAAAAGGGATCCTTAAACAGAGGCTTGATCTTCACCATGTTGTTCTTATTCTTATTCACCCAAAGAAAACTAAGCAAAGAATTGCAGAGACAAAGAAAGAAAAAGAGCTGTGAAGCTTTCACGGTTTTGTTGCTTTGTACCTTCGCTTGCCTAAGAGTGTGGCCAAAGATGAATGGCCGATAGCTTCTGTTTTAAAGTGGGTTAAGAACCCTCAAAGGCGTGTAGCGATATATGGCAAAGATGCAGCCTACGCCTTTCCCTTTCAAAATATCATGTGTCTTTTCAGGTCACTTCACAACACCCAAATATCATTATTTCATCCATCTTTTTCCCTGCCTTCCCTTTGTCCCACCACCTTTGGTTTGTATTCGTTGCCCAATTCTCTTCGATTTTCATCCATTTCTTTGCACTATTTCAAACCGTTGTCAAATTCACAATAACCCTTTGTGTAGTAAGTCACTCACCTGTTGCAACATGGGTAAGACTGTGCTGAGCTGCCGTCGCGGCGTGGGTTCCGTGTACCAGGTGCACGGCCACAAGCGCCTTGGTCCCGCCAAGCTACGCATTCTGGACTACGCTGAGCGCCACGGTTTCATGCGCGGTGTGGTGAAGTCGATTGTGCACGAGGCCGGCCGCGGTGCCGCCCTCGCTCGCGTGGAGTTCCGCCACCCGTACAAGTACCGCCGCGTTAAGGAGCTGATGGTGGCGCCGGAGGGCATGTTCACCGGCCAGTCGGTGTTCTGCGGCCAGAAGGCCCCGCTCGCGATCGGGAACGTGCTGCCCCTGGGTCAGATCACGGAGGGCTGCATCGTGTGCAATGTGGAGGCGAAGCCTGGTGATCGTGGCACGCTCGCCCGCGCGTCCGGCGATTACTGCATTATCATCTCGCACAACCACGAGACCGGCCGCACCCGCCTGAAGCTGCCGAGCGGTCAGAAGAAGTCGGTGCCGAGCACCAGCCGCGCGATGATCGGCATCATCAGCGGCGGTGGCCGTATCGAGAAGCCCGTGCTGAAGGCCGGTAACTCGTTCTACCGCTTCCGCGGCAAGCGCAACTGCTGGCCCAAGGTGCGTGGTGTTGCCCGAAACCCCGTGGAGCATCCGCACGGTGGTGGTAACCATCAGCACATTGGTCACCCGTCGACTGTGTCCCGCCACTCCCCGCCGGGCCAGAAGGTCGGTCTCATCGCTGCCCGCCGTACCGGCCGTATTCGCGGTGGTAAGGCCGTCAAGGGTGCGTGGCATCCGGAGGAGTAAACCATGCGAGGAGCTGTGAAAAGAGGGAGTGAGGGGAGTGGATGACCATGTTTGCGTGCGTTCTATCTTTTCTTTCTTTCTCTCGTTAGCCTTTTTTGCTTCACGAAGAGCCACTCAATTCATCTTCAATAGGTGTTGACATCGCGTGCTTCTTTTTCTTTCTTCTACCAATGATTTTTAAGCAAAATTAAACAAACAAATAATTCTCTTTATGTCCAAGCCCATAGTATCACACGAGTTTGTGGGGCGTTTGCGTGAACTCGTCTGGCGAGTGCGCAGGGGCGTACTTTCAGAACAGTAGGGCAGATGCTTGAACTCGTGCTGCGCTTTTCTCTGCGGCACCTACGGCATGGAGCGCCTTTAACAGAGGTGTTCTACAGCACCAAATACCATCACACTTCCAGAGCTATTAGCCCCTTTGCACAATGCCACGAGGTTCTTTATAAAAGGAAAAGGCTTTACAACCCAATGGTGAAAATGCTAAGGCTCTCCTTTTTTGTTTTCTTCCTCCTCGTACTGCTTTGCTTCCTCACCACGGACTACAGCAAAAAAAAAACACTGCAAGCATATTTCTTCGAAGCTGCGCACTTGCCCTATAAAACCTAGGGAAAAACCTCACATTAGATTTTATTCTCATTGACGATCGGCTGACAAGGTTACTGAAAGACACCCTTGTAATTGGCAACTATTTATCTTCTCTGTGTATCGTAGGACTAACATTTAGCAGTTCATAATCGCATTCATTTGATCTGAAGATGCGGACTGCACCTAATTGGCAGAAGGCAGACTTCTTCCGTCGCATCCCAAAGGACCTGACGGAGGCAACTACTGTCGGCGCCGTGATCTCCATTGCCTGTGTCGTTGTGATGGTGCTCCTCTTTGCGGGCGAGGTCATCTCCTACGTCTCGCCGCGCATTCAATCGGACATGATCATCATGCCCGACCTGGACTCCGAGAGCACCATAAAGGTGACTCTCGACATCACCTTCCATAAGATGCCGTGCGCCATCCTCACCCTTGACATTTTAGACGTGCTGCACAACCACGTGCTCAACTCAATGGAGCATATCGTCAAAACGCGCCTGGACGCAAATGGACAACCTCTAACGGACGGCCGCTCACCGGCAGATTTTGTAAGCATGCTGGAGGGTTGCAACCTGCGCGGCTACATCCAAGTTGCGAAGGTGCCGGGCAACTTTCACATTTCGTCGCACGGCCGCGAGCAGCTGCTCAACCAGTACTTCCCAGCTGGTATCAACGTGGAGCACACCATCCACCATATGTCTTTCGGCTCGATAGATGTGAAGAAACTCGCCAAGCGGGCACAGCTGCAACCACTCGACGGCAAGGCGCAGCGCTCGAACGTGCCGATGATGTACCATTACTACCTCGATATTGTCCCTACGATCTACGACGGCACGTTCTCCTACTTCCACACGTATCAGTTCACGGGTACGAGCAGCGCGACGCAGGTGCCGGCGCGGCTTATGCCGGCTGTGGTATTCCAGTACCAGCTGTCGCCCATCACAGTCCGCTACAGCTCGGCACGTGTCTCGTTTTCGCACTTCCTGACTTACGTGTGCGCGATTGTAGGCGGCGTCTTTACGGTCGCCGGGCTGCTCTCGCGCTTCGTGCAGACCTCTGCAGCTCACATCCAGCGGCGTGTGCTGGGTAAAGCAGACTGAAGAACTGAATTGTCTCATTTTCTTTGTTCCTCGGCAGTTTTTGTTGATGGTGTCATTCTTTGCTTACTGACTTTTTCCCGTGTAAATGTGTAAAGATTCAAGCTGTATTTGGTTTGCAGACTAGGTGCTCACTGTGATTGATTCGGTTTTTTGTGTACAATTTACGTCTTTCATGGCTTACGGTGATTCTCAACACGGAAACGCTGTTTTGGTTTATCCCTTCACGCTTTGCTTGACGAAGAAGAGAGGAGAAACTGATTAGCAAGCTGGGGCTTTGATGTTTTGTGCGCACTTCAGCATTGTTCCCTTCCTTCTCTCGTATTTGCGACAAACGGAATCTGACCGAGCCATTGCCCACAGCAACTCCCAAGAGAGCCTGTGTAGATGTAGAATACGCACTTTACTGACGTGTGTTTTGACGCTCGCTTATGTTGGAGAAACTGCAGCCAAGGCCTTCAAGGGCAATGGAGAAGGAAACACATAGTCCCCTCACCCCCCTTCCGCTGCCAACTCTTCCGTGTGTACCCCACACTCATTTTAGCGAACACTTTCCTTTCAATCTGTGTAGCGCGGCTTCTCTAGCCGACGCCATCCTTTTTATAGTACTTACTGGGATCCACATCTTAAAAACAAAAGTAAGAAGAAAACACAATGTCCGACACCTGTGTGGGAAGTGGGGCGTCGCGGGAGAAGTGCCTCTTCGTAAAAAGTCGCATTCAATCGGAGGGCGACATCACCATCATTGCCGAGTCCTTTCGCTCCAGCTACGAGGCCATTTGTCCCACGCTCAGTGCACTTGCCGAGGCCGTCTCACGGCCCACGTTAATCCATGAATACCGTATGACACCGTTTTCGCTCGGTGCGGCCGTGTCGAATGGCATCGACGCAGCGGAAGCGACGTCGTTCTTGGAGACGTACACCTATGGCCTCACCCGAGACAACGAGCTGGGTCGCATCGTGCGTGGCTTCATCGAGTCGTGCATGCTGCGTTACAATTTGGCCCGTATCGTCATCGACGCCGAGCGCACTATGGTGCAGTGCAAGAATGAGGAGACAGCGCAAATGCTACTGCGCGACCCGGTCATCGCCTCCGTCGTCGTCACCCCTCCCCACATCTTCCACGAGGATAGTCTATGGACGGACAACCAAGCCTCCTTCCCATCCTTTCTTCTGCAAAACCGTGCCATGTCGAAAGTCGTCGCCGCACGCTGTGTGGTGCTGGGGCTGCCGACTCAGCAACAGTACGACTTCGAGAAGGACACGTCAGTGCGAACGGCGTATATCTCTCTCCGCACGCAGACGAAGCCGCGCCGCTACCAGATCGAAGCTGTCGACGCCGCCATCCACGAGGGAACGCTCAACAGCGGCTGTCTGCTGCTACCGTGCGGAGCTGGCAAGACACTGCTAGGTATCATGCTGATGTGCAAGGTAAAGAAGCCTACGTTGGTCGTGTGTGCGGGCAGCGTTAGTGTGGAGCAGTGGAAGAACCAGATTCTCGACTATGCCGTCCTCGAGGCGCCGCCAGTGCGTGACTTCGATGGCGCAGGGCACAACGATGGGGGGCAAGCGATGCAAATCAAAAGCGGACCTGCTCGTATTGCCTGTCTCACCGGGAAGCAAAAAGACCTCATCACGGAGGACACGGACGTGGTACTGACAACATACAGTATGCTCGTAACAGCACACAAAGCGAAGCTGCGTCAGCGTGCTGCAACGAAGTCGGATGACAATGACGCATTCACTGGCCGCGGCATTCGCAGACGTAAAGAGAACCCGAAAGAAAAGCTCTTTTCCCCATACGGGCTTTTAATTCTCGATGAGGTGCACGTAATGCCGGCGGAGGGGTTTCGGGAGAGTCTGAGCTTCATCGACGCGAAAGGTGTAGTCGGGCTCACAGCGACGTATGTGCGTGAGGATCATAAGATCTTGGATTTGTTTCATCTTGTTGGCCCGAAGCTGTACGATATTTCGATGGAGACGCTTGTCTCACAGGGTTACCTGGCAAAGGTGCACTGCATTGAGGTGCATACACCGATGACGAAAGAATTCGGACTGGAGTACATGGACCGCAGCAACAAGATCAAGGTGGGCAAAGCACCGGTGCTGGTGATGCTGGCGGCAGCGAATCCGCACAAGATGATGTGTGTGAAAGAGCTGGTGCAACAGCACTTGGACGCCGGAGCCAAGATCCTTGTCTTTTGCGACCACATCATGCTGCTGAACGAGTACGGCGCATTGCTCAACGCACCGGTTATCTGCGGCAGTACGCAGCACAAGGACCGCCTCATGATCTTTTCGGACTTCCAGAGCACATCGAAGGTCAACATCATTTGTGTATCACGTGTAGGCGACGTCAGTGTTAACCTGCCGAATGCGAACGTGGTGATTCAGGTCTCCAGCCACGGTGGCAGCCGACGGCAAGAGGCGCAGCGGCTGGGTCGCATTCTCCGCCCGAAAGACCGCGCCGCCAACGGCAAGACGGTGGATGCTTACTTCTACTCCATCATTAGCATGGACACCGTTGAAATGAACTATGCGGCGCACCGCACCGCTTTTCTAGTGGATCAGGGCTACGCCTGCCGCATCATGGAGTACAACCCATCGGAGGTCTCTACACACGCGGCAGCGGCAGAGGGCGGTAGCATCAAGTTGCAGGTGAAGCGCGACCGCGTAGGCGATGCCGCCAGCATCAAGCAAGAGACGCTACACGACACGTTAAACCGCGCAACTGTGCTGCGACCCACGCGAGTTAATGGCGACGCCGGCGGGCATGTGGTGGACAAGACGGAGACACTGTCCTACCAGTTGAGCCTCCTCTCGAAAGTGGTGTCGAGTTGGGAAATAGAGTTTCAGCGGGAGTGCTGCAAACGCGACCGCGTAGCCGGCGTGGACATCGACGACCTCCCCAGCGCAGACGACGACGTGGTGGAAGTGCAGCCGGTGCGGAGCTACGCAGCGATCAAAAGCGAGTGGCGCAACGGGGACAGCGGCGGCTCCCTGCGCACCACCGCACTGCGGGACCTGGTCGGCGTGGACGACGGTTTTGTGTACCACGAGCTGTAAGCTCTGACTTATCTGCTGAATATATACACATACTTTTATTTCTCTTACCTATCCGTTTTTTGACTGTCACTTGTTTCGCCAGTCCTTCTGCGTACGTGCATAAACCGTGACTTCTATTTTTCCCAACTTCCACTTCTATTTCTATGTTTCACCGCCATTTGCAACATGCATCTCACTGTCGGTAGCTGCTGACGTCAAGTGAAGAAGGAAAAAAGAGAAAATAAAAGAGTGTTGCACTTTGTTCCTCAAAAGCGATAGTGTTTTCCCAGTTCTTGTGGACAGCTCCAGAGCTCTATGAAAGGCTCTCTAAGCTCCATTTTGCACATCTGATGTTCGATCGTTTGGCTTAAGAACTGCACATTACAAGTATGAGAAGTACGGCGAATCGTATAATAGCTGCTTTTTGTCAGGAAATGCAATATCCACTTTTTTCTACACTAGTATGTTGCCCTTTCCTCCTTTTTTTTTTCCTTAGCCTCTTTCGCGCTACCCTCCCCCCCCCCCCCTTTGGTTAAATACGATACACCCTTACTACTTACTCTGAAAACAGCCAAGTACTAGTTTTTTCTTTCATTAATGCCCGAAAATGGTCTGAGTTAGCTGCTGGTTGGTGGTGTACCTAATTGTGTACGTCGCCAAGTATATCTACAGTCTCGTGACTTGCAAGAAGATCGAGGAAAAGAAGGGTGGTAAGACCATCGCGGCTGAAACTACTTCTAGCCAGTGCAAGGATGGTAGCTGACGACCGCCATTCGCTCGCCCAGATCAAGAGCCTCCGTCCCCAGCTTCGTAAACACGACTGTGGCAGCGAATGAAACCATGAACCGAAAAAAGTGGCGGCGGGTGTTGTTTTCTGCATCCGTGTTAATAGGCATGCATACTCTGCTTTCGTGCATGTGCCTATTTATTTATTACATGACGCTTCTTATTGGAACCGCAGGATATAAGAAGCTGAACTTTACTGCACGATGCAGCGACACTCTTCCAAAAGGCCTTTCTTGTGATTCACGTACCACAATTTTTTTATGGTGATTAGCCTCGAGTTTTCCTTTTTATTGTTACGAAGACTTTCGTTGTCTTGCTGAGCAGCTACACGCCCACCCAACTCCCCTTTTCTTTCCAAACAGAAGAACAGCTCCAATCGGACACAAGTATTGGTTTTTTGCTTACATAAATTCTACCATTATTCTGAGTAGTAAAAAAAAAAAGATGTAGTAACGCGTGTATTTATTGTTGGGTGGTTGACTTTGTTCCCGTTAAATTCTCTATTCTGTGGAAAGTGTCGTTGACTCGAAATGAATACGTAAGAGTATCAGGAAGGTAAAGGCTAAGATCCGTCTTTTTAGAACTCCTTTGTGACCTCAACGAGTTTTTTTTTTTTCCAGCTGATCTGCGTCGTCTCATACTTTACAAGTTCTTAAAATATGCTATAGACCCTGCTCCGACCTTGAAGAAAAGCAGAAGTGTTTCAAATCGAATCATGCAGCCGTCAACGGCATTGCCATAGGCGACATTCACGCGTAAAAGTTCACGTGTTTGAAGAGTTGGCCCCCACGCGTACTTTCTCCCAACGAGGAAGAAAGTGGACTCACTTTATTTCGAGATACCAAAACATCATTCTATAACTCCGCTTCTCTCAACTTCCTGCCTTTCTTTCTACTATTCGCGTTTAACACACGACGCGCTATTGAATGTGTGCGTCGTGAAAGTACACACAGTAGTTCGAAAACTTGGCTCCTTTGTTTCGTAAATTTGTAAATAGTGAGAGCGAGATAAGTACTCCGTCTTCGCCCGAGTCTATTCTTTTTCCTCGTCTTTATATGTCTATAGAGTCGAGCAAAACAGACAATTCACCCCAAAAAAAAAAGGAAGCTCGTGTGGGTTGTCGTAGCAACCTCTTCTTTTCTAAGCTTACAGCAGTAAACACATTGAAGAAGACTAAAACGCTGTTCACTTTAGTCTATTTCTTGTACCCTGCAATTCTGCTTTCCCGTTTCAGGTTGTCTTTTGTTTTGTTTTTATACCGCTGGTATTGTTGTTGTTGTTTTCCTCCAAAACGAAGCATTGTGGTACGTTTCGCGAGAAGAGGACACGAAAGAAGTGAGGCTGAAACTCGGCTTACCCAACCTCCTGTGTGTCACCGTACTGCTTCGATTTCTTTTATTATTATTATTCTTTCCCTTTTCTCTTTTTTCCAACAACCACACTGTCTGCAACCCTGTACGTGCACAAGAAAAGTATAATCACACCTTCTTTAGCTCTTCTATACACGAAGTGATTTAGGTGCTTGTCTTTCGTTTCTGTTATTTTTTCCCTCTTTTTTTTTAGGTTTTACAGCAAGGCTGGACAGGGTTGCTGGGCTTCATCAGCCTTTCTCTCATCTCTATCACCGCATCACTGGTATTCTCTGCGTAGGCATTTAGTCCCGCTCTGTTTACTGTTCGTTTGTATCATTGAACCGCTAGTCAAAAAAAAAAAGGAAAGAAATTCTCGTTTTTCGTGCTGCTCGATAACCTTGTAGTCTCTTTGTTGTTTTGTTATTGTCGGCCGGTCGTCTTTGTCCTGTCTTTTGAAGCCAACGGGACCCTCTAACTGTGATTATTCGTTGACCAAAATCCATACATATATATATATATATATATATTACTTACTTTTTTTTTTTCAAATTTTCTCGCTTTAACGAGCATTACATGTACAGCTAAGATCCAGGCCACACTTTTTTTTTTTCTTTGTTAGGCTCCATTTTTCGATTTTACGAATCACTGGCTTTATTCGCCCTTTTTTGTTGTCGTTGTTGTTCTGTTTCGGCCATCTTTTCACTTACTCCTGATTGAGAGCTTCCGTCCTTCCCTCTTTTCTCTATTTTTAGTGAAGTACACGAACATTTAATGTTACATCACTCAGTCGCTGTAAACACTTGGATTTCCGTTTGATTTCTTCTGCATCTGCTCGTCAATTTGTCGAATTTGCTGATTTCGAATAGTTTAAAATTCTCGAAATCAAATAACCGGCAAAGAGTTTATCATTTGAGTAATCTCACTTCACTTCATTTTCGTTGCTGTTGTTGTTGACTGTTACCTTTTATTGTTAGCGCGGTCTACGTTGTGAAATTCAGCAAGTGTCGTTACTCTCCTTCATGTACGTCGGCATCGACAACTGGCTCGGGCCGCTGCCGGGCCCGCGCAGCACCCCGCCACCGCCCATAACCTTGCTCGATCGCGGCTCCACCTCCACCACAGCCACCGACACCGTCCCCGCGCGGTCTACGACGTACGAAGCGCAATTTATTGAATGCACCCCCTACCAGAGAGGCACCATGTACATCCAAGACCCAAGTGGCGAGAACCGCAACACCATGGAACTCGACACGATGCCGCTCTCGCAGCTCTATGCCGTGGGCTACCGTATGTACCGCAAAAAGCATCAACCGGACCTCAGCCAAAACCTCACGCTGCCAACGGCGCCGCCGGATTTCGATGGCGACTCCGCCATCGACCCCCAGACGATCGTACGGCACGTCCGTAGCTTGGCCAACACGTACAACAGCGTCATCCCTGTCCCAACGCCGTTTGCTATTTACGAAGAGGTAATCCTCGATGCACAGGAAACCCTCAAGACTACCACCGACGAGGCGAATCAAAGCACGCTCTTTACGAAGGCGGAGATGACGAACACGCCCGTGCCGGAGAAGGCCGACAGCACGATGAATGGCCTCTTCGTTTACCCCTCAACCTTCAGCACACAGCTCCAGTCCGATGCGCTGATCATGTCGGTGAACCTGCTCAATGGCGGCTACGCCCATCTTCGCTCCCTACAACTGCTCTACCACCGACTGCTGTTGGATGTGAACCTCTCCCATGCCCTCGCGCCTTCGGTGGTGAGTGAGCTGCTGAACCAGCTCGACACCGTGGCGAACGGCGCCGGGCAGCCGTCCGAGGAAGCGATGGAGCGCTGCGCCATCGCCGGCCTACTCGTAGGGCGGCGCTACCAGCTGAACGAGGTGCTGCGCTACGCCGAGATTCTCGAGCAGCTCGCCATCACCTCCTCCTCCATCGTACCTATCGAGGTGCCGCACGCGCGCGAAATTGTTGCGTCCTTCTCGCTGCACGCCGCCGACATGTGCCCCATTACCTCCCCCATCGACTGCTTCCAAGACGACCCAGTTAACATGAAGGTAATGCTCGGTGAGGGCACAGGGGTGCAGCGGTTCTGCGTTAGCCCAAACCAGAAGTTTCTCGCAGCGGTCGGCTCGCAGCGGGTGATCATGGTGAGCTTGTCGAGCGGAACGGTGTGTGCAGAACGCGACCTACCCGAGGTGGCGGGGCGATGCTGGAACGTGACCTTCTCCGAAGACTCGACCCACCTCATCTGCACCGATGTAAGTGGGATGCGGCACGCCGTGCTGCCGACTGACTTCTCGACACAGGACGACTTATACACGGAGACAGTGTCCATTGTGACGGACTACCGCGCCGGCGTGCTGGAGGCGCGGCCAGCGCCGTTGCTGCCGGGCGGGTCGGCGTCGTCACTGTGGCTGCTGGAGGCCTCCACAGCGGACCCGGTGAGCGTCGCCGTCACCTCGGCGCAGGACAGCATCGAGTGCATCTCGTTATGCGTGCACGCCTTCCGCGACTGCACCGGCTCGCTGCTCCGCATTATCCCTGACAGCGGGGAGGCCTTGTGCGTTGAACTGAGCCCAAACCTGATCCGCATGCGACAGGGTTCAACCATGTGCCAGGGCGTGCTGCCGAGCAGCAGTCAGTGGTACTTTATCCACGCACAGTGGAGCCGTGGCGTGTGGTCGGTGAACGTCAATTCGTCCATCATCGAGCTGAGCGGCCCTCATTACACGCAGTCTCAGACGATGAAAATCAAGACAGTGGAGTGCCTGCGTTGCGTCGGTCACCTTGGGTCGATGGCGGTGTGGAGCGGTATCAACGGCCCTTCGACCGTGCGCACCTTCTTCCGCGAGCGCATCGTCGACAGCTCTGTTACACCGATCCTCATCTTACCGATGGACGAGGGTACTGGACCGTGGCTGAAGGAGACGGTGGCGCGACAGTGCGTCTCGCTGAACAGCAAGGTGTTTGAGTGGGACCCCGCTGTGGTGGTCCCGGTCGCCTCTGCCAACAACAGCGGCACCGCTGCCGCTGCTTTATCTCCCGTGGCGCTGGACAATCAGCTGCTCCTGTCGGGACGCATATTGAAAAGCGCCTACCGCTTCTTCGTTGTACTGCCGCCGTCCGAGAAAGGCTCCGATGACATGGTGGCCGAAGTGGAGAGGGAGACAAATCGCATTATTCGCGTTTATCAGTGCCCACGCTCGTGCAGCGAGAACGCGTACGCCCTGCTCGCCGACGAGTCGGAGCTGCTAGTCTACCAACAACGTTTCTCAACCTTCAGCTCCGTCCGCCTCTTCACGAGGCGCCGCATGGAAAAGGAGCTGCTGCTGTGCAATGCCGACGCCGCCGCCATTACGCACGGCTCCGCGTTGTGGCTGCTGGAGCAGATCTACCGCTCCATTTACACTGAAAGCTACGAACTCGAGCGCATTCCCTCCGAGAGCACGCCATTGTCCTTCACGACATTGCATTCGCTTGCCCAGTCGCTGCGGATGGTGAAGACACCCGCGGCGCCGCTGAAAGTGCTCGCCTTCATGTCACTCGCCCTAGTGCACTTCCGCCGGCTTGCGTCGCTGAACGACTCCCGCATTTCCGACATCGCGGCGTCGCTCAAGGCGTCGTGTACGCTTATTATGGACATCTTTACAGAAAAAACGTTTTTCGAGGTGGCCTATAAGCTCTACCAAGTCGCTACTGCGTGGTCGCTGACGGTGGAGGACCAGACGGAAATGCTGCTGCACATGGATTCGGGCGGGCAGAGCGACCTCCAGTGGAGCTACTTTTCGCGCGAACGTGTCTACACCGTTATTCACCATATAGTGCAGCACCGCCCAGCTGACATCGTATCCGCTGCAAAGAATTTGCTGCGGCAATGTGAGCGCGAGGCAGCGGACGAGAATAGTAACTCCAAGCCCGTCATCCACCTTATGACCTCCTTCGTCCTTGCCGTCATGACGGCGCTCAAGTCGAAGCCGCGCGACACTTTCGAGGTATACGTCGGCCAGCTCGTGGATGTCTTCGTGGATTTTATGTGCAAAAGCACCTCACTTTTTGTACCGTCCCGCGTGGACGAGCAGCCAAATTCGGTACTGCTGACAGGTGTGCTGCCGCTGTTTGTAACAGTAGCCAACCTGTGCCCAGCCGCCATCTCGGTTGAGGCGCAGGAGCAGCTGATGGAGCTGTGCTCGCGCCTTCGCAGCGTCGAGACCTGCTCGGTGCAAACCGTCAGCTTCACTACCCATGAAGCCTACGACATCTACGTCCCCCTTAAAGAAAACAGAGGCATCTGGAGGCTCTACCTCGACTTTTCGACTGCCAAGAACGTGTCGTTGATTAAGGAAGCAAGCAGCCCGCCCATGTTCGTGCTGCACACGGACAGCAAGACCGGCAAGCCGGACAACACAGTCATGGACGAGAACAGCTCCTTCCGCAAGCTGGAGGGCGGTGTGCTGCACGTGCACGGCAGGGGTGAGAACAACTTCACCGCCATCGCGCAGTACGAGCTGCCGCTGGACGTGTCGCTCGCCTCCGTCATGCGGGAATGCATCCTGCGTCTGCTGCTGGCCGCGTCAGCGGAGTTGATGGCGAAGCCCGCGACGTCCGACATCGCCATGGCACCGCTGTTTCGCTGCGGGCTGACGACGAGCGTGCTGGCTAACAACGGTGTCGCCCTCTCTGGGCCGCGCCGCGAGAACACGGATATGCTACCGCGACGCGTCCTCAATAACGATGGCGAGGGCAAGGAGTTGGTCGACGAGGTGTGCAAAGCAATGCGCGGCTCCTTGGTGCCGTCGATGCGGCCAGCCATCCAGGCCCTTCTCGCGATTCTCCTCCATTGCGGTTTAGCGCGGTGCCAGGCCGAGGACGAGCTCAAGCTCCGGTGGTTCAGCGGGGAGTGGGGCGCGAAGCTGATCGGCGCAACAAAGGAACCGACAGTTGCATTTTTGACGGAGCTGGCGCAGTGGATGCTGGACAACGTCTACCACGAGAGTGACACCGCCTCGCCATTTGCCGTCTCGGGTCGTCGCTTTTCGGTCGAACGTCGGCTGGACAATTCCCTCAACGGCTCACGCTCGCTATCGGAGCGACGCAACTCGACGAGCTCGCGGCGCAGCGTGGTGAAGATGTACTCGCAGACGGAGTGCCTTGAACAGGTGCGCAACCTGCTGAACAAAGGAATCACAACACCCATCATTGAGAAGGTGCTTGTTGGCCGCGCACACGCCGCGCAGAGCATCGAGAAAGGGCTGAGGCTCCTCTCCAAGGTGCTGCAGATGAACCAGGAAAGTTTGTCGGAGGAGGTGTTGACAGACGCACTGCGTGTGCTCGCAAACTTTACCTGTATGGATAATTTCCAGCACTTCACCGAGGTTCTGCGCGGCGCCGGTCCGGATGCCGAGGCTGCCGTGCGCAGCGCCTTCCATGAGACTCTCCACTGCTTCTTCCAGGTGCTGAAGACGTCAACGAACGCGCTGGGCTACCGGGCTGCGCTAACGCAGGCCGCCCACCGCGGACGCGCCCTCATGCTCTTCCACGCCATTTTGTGCCTTCCGTGGGACGAGGCGGACTGCGACCAGTTCCGCAATAACTTCGAAACGGACAGGGACATTCTCAAGTTTCTGGAGAACCAGATGGACTCGCCGACGGGCCTGAGCGTCTTGACCTCGCCATGGCGAGTGCGGCACGAGGCGTTGCGCTCCTCCGAGGAGGTGCCAGCAGACCAGGAGCAAGCAATTCGCACCGAACTGCTGTGCGCCGCCGACTTCACATCGCTCAGCCGCGTCTTCCCGAACGGTTTTTCCGTCGTTATTCCTGGTATCCAGACGGCGCGGTCGCAGCTCGGCGTCGAAATTGAGAAGAGCGCCGGCGCTGCTGTGCTGATTCGCGCCGACGAAGGCTGGCAGCTCACCTGGAAAGAAGGTGTGCCTCGTGTGTACTATTACGAGGTAAAGATCATCTCTCCCATCGGCAAGTTTGACATCGGGGTCCAGCTACCGCGCGAGGAGCAGACGGTGCGGGCGGAGAACATCAACTTCTCCTACAGCAGCACCGGTGAGGTCCAGGGCACCGACCCACCGCAGTTGCCGCCCTTTCTGGAGGGCGACACGGTGGGTTGCGGCGTCCTGGCGACCTCGCAGCAGCTCTTCTACACCCTCAACGGACGCTTTCTCTCCTTCTGCGGCCGCGTAGCTGTGTCGAACGCAAAGAACGACAGCGCTTTGCTTTACCCTTTCATCTCGTTTGACGAAGGCAATGTGGTGCGTGTGGCGATCAACTTTGGCACAGTGCCGTTCGCCTACGACTACCGTCAGCTGCACCCTGCACTGACCGTCGCGCGGGGACCCACGTGGTATCGCGTGACGTCGACGGCGGAGATGGTGCTGCACTACCTGACCGCGCGTGTGTGCGCTGTGCAGGAGTCGAAAAACCCGAGCGCGCGTGACGCGCTGTCGCAGGCGTGTACGGTAGTGTGCCGCAACGTCAACAGCGTCACCTCTTCGTTGATGAACATCGGCATTGGCGGCTCGGCGAACAGCAACCCCACCACCCGCGTCCAGCAGGCCGTCGCACTCAGCGTAGCAGAGTACTCGATCATGATGCTCATCTCGACCATCCGTCACATCGCTACGCACGGCCTCCTGCCGAGCGAGCACATCAGCAACATGGTCTTCGATGCCGTCTCCATCCTGATGCTGCTGCCGCTGCACTCGGTGCAGATCGCGACGATTGGCCTGCTGCCTGATGTCATTGTACATGTAAAAGGTGTGCCCGACAGCAAAGGTGCGAGCAACCTCGTCTCAACGCTCTTCGAGAATGCGAACAGTGTGACGGACAGTGAGGAGTTTATTCCGTTTGTACCGACATGGTGCGAGTGCGACTCCATCGCAATGGCCATCGTAAACGTTCAGCATGCCCACATGCTGCCCGAAGCGCAGCGCAGCATCGTGCTAGGCAACGTCCTTCCTCGCACGGGCAAGGTGTCCTTCTCCGTCAAAGTCACCCGACGGAACATGGCGAAGGGGCACTCGCTGAAAGGCGGTTACTTCATTGGTGTATCCATAGCAGGGCTCAGCCCACTCACACCAACAAGCAACTCGCAGAGCTGGAAAGCGGTGAACCCGCCGATTGTTTGGGCTATCCAAGACACGTCGCCGCAGCTGCCGCACGCTACAAACCCGACTGTGAAGCTAAACAACTTCCAGCGCACCTTCGGCAACGCCGACGTCATTCGCGTTGTTGTGGACCGCGACAAGCGCTGCATCGATTTCTACCGCGAGGGCGAGTTTCTAAAAACACTCTTCAGCGACATCCCCGAAGATATTGACCTCGTGCCCTTTGTGCAGCTGTACAACGACGACGCAGCCGCGATGATCAGCACGGGTGAGATGACGGCTCCAATCACCGGCCCCACGCTGCTCGGTGCGGCTTCGGTGGACGTTCTGCGATCCATGCTGACCCTCGATCCTTTTCAGGATCTCGTCGCAAACCGATTGTGCGAGGAGCTAGGCTCGAAGAAATACCCGAAGGTGACCCTGCCGATTTTCAACAGCGTTCCTGACCCACGGCTGCTGCAGCTGCGCAGCTCCTCCGGCGAGGAAGTGACGGTGATGGTGTCGCGGCTCAACGACCTGCGCTGCAAGTTCACTGTGGGTGGAAAGACGAACTACGAACACCTGTACAACATGCGCACCCCAGCCAAGCCGCGCACGACGTGCAACTTCGACACCGTTTCCTCGACGTCGCGTCTAACCGGGTTGGGGCGGTGCATCGACGAGCTCATCGCGGCGACAGAGCGGATGGTCATCCCGCGCATCACGGTCGAGGCGCTGTGCTGCATTGAGCACGATGAGCGGTCAAAGATTGTACTGGAGGAGAAGGACCACTGGGACTTCCTCTTTCACGGCCTGCGCGTGGGCAGCTTTATCACCGTACTGCGCCGCCTGCCGTCGATTCCGACGATGCACCCGCCGCCGATCCCGCAGGACTTCACCTTCTCGGCGGCGCTGTCGAACCCCGGTTTTGTGCTGCCGCCGCATTACTGCGGCCGGTTGGCGACGGTGCCGAATGGGGCCAAAGGTGTCTCAACGCCTTTCATCGCGATCGCGGAGCCGCCCATCTCCAACTGTGCGCAGGTCAGCATCCGCTGCCAGCTAATCCGCGGTAACCAGGGCCAAATCCTCGGTGGCGGCTACTACTTTGGCGTGTGCGCCCCGTCCTTTCACTGGAAGCGCAAAGATCTGAATTCGCACGCCGCGGAGGTGTGGGCGCTGCATGACATGGACGACACCCCGTGGCGGCTGCGGCACCTGCGCAGCGACGCGACGTTCCCCCTCGCCGCCGACCCGCGCTGCATCATCGTGAGCGGCGACATCATCCGCCTGCAGATCGACCGCGCGGCTCGCACGATGCACGCTTTCCGCACACCGGTGAGCGGCGAGGAGGTGCCGCTCGGCCTTATCTTTGACAATCTACCCCCAGACGGGGTGCTCTATCCGTTCGTGAATCTCTTCAACACTGACGCAGTGGCTGTCCTGCTGCCCTCGAACTCGACCGCGCCGGCGCTGCGACTGCCGTGCCAGAAGCTGCAGTACGCCCTTTGCACTTCGGACGAGCGCAAAATGTGCGATGGGTGCATGACGAACCACGCCGACTCCCGCATCATGAACTGCTGGTACAAGTGCAACGAGTGTGCTGACTACACCCTGTGCTCGAACTGCTTCCACGCCTGTGTGCACTCAAACCACAGCTTCACAGTGATGGACGGCTCGCCTACCGCGTACTCCACTACAACCCCTGCGGTCATCAAGCGCGGCATGGAGGTGACGATCCCAGCCACGACCGCCATGTACCTCCGCAGCAGCGGGTGCCGCATGTCCGAGGCGAAGATGAACTGCGTTGCCGAGGCGGGGGAAGACAACGCCCTCTGTGTGTGGGGGCTCGTGGGCATTAACGACACGGAGACGTTTTCCGTGGTCATTGACACTGTCGACGGCAGCCCTCTCTCGACCGACGCGCCAGTCTTCGTCGGCCTCGGCCCTGCGCAGGAAATCGTGCAGGCCACTCGGGAAAAGCTGCGCAACAAGTGTCTCTCTAACATCTCCACCATCGCCACCTTTTGCAGTGACCCGACACTGCGGCAGCCGATGGATCACAAGAGCCGATATCCGTACGGCTTCCAGCGCGGCGCCCGCATCACGCTTCGCTACGACGCGACAACCGGCAAGGTCACCATTCTGCGTGACTGGGTCGTTGTGGGGACCAAGTCGGTCGCGCTGAAGGACAGCGAGAACAACGTGCAGCCGATCGGATGCTTCGTACTGCTAGGCAAGAAAGGTACCACCGCGTCCATCTTCCCGGAACGGGCCACAACCTATACCACCACGGTGGAAGATGTCACGGGCAACATTCTAAAGACAACGGGCCGCGACGGCAGTGTGTGGTTCGTGACGCGCGACAACTGCCGCTTGCCGCTGATGCCGTGCCGCAGTATCTACCCGCACAACAGCCTCGGCTACGTGCTGCAGGACCAGCGCCTCGCGCAGTGCCGATGTCTCAGTCTTGAAAACCGCGAGTTCCGCGTGCAGGTGCTGGAGACGGGGGAGGTAATAACGGTACCGGCGAGCCGTTTTTTGACCAATGAGCGCTGCGCCATCTCGGAGGAGTGGTTTCTGTCTCGCCGCGAGCGCAACGAGGGCGCCACAGTGGAGGAGGGCTTCGTTATCTCGCGCCTGCTGTTGACGCTGTCCTGTTTGTGTGAGAACGAGTCCCTCTCGCACCTCGTCTCCGTTCACCAGGAACGGCTGTTGAGCATGACGAAGCGGTTGGCAACGGTGAAAATCGAGAACGATGCACCGGTCGAGTTCCTCGAGGAGATCCGGGCTTCCATCGCGTCTACGGCGAACCGCCGCGGGTGGTGTTTGGAACAGGGGCACATAGCACCCTTCGTTCCGGTGCTGAACACAGACGAGCGTAAGCGGCGCTTCCACAGCGGCATGCTGGTGCACATGATACACGGCGACAATGATGTCTTCGAAGTCACCGCGCGCCGCGGCGAATCGCTCACGGTGCGCAACACGCGGACGGAAGCCGTGTCGCGAGTGTCGTACCGCAGCTGCGTTGCCATAAAGCAGTGCGGCGGCAAGGCCTGGTACACCCGGAAAAACGGCATGCCGTGCAGCCTGTACGAGCACACAGTACGCCTCAACGACCCGGCAAAGGCAGCCGACAGCGTGCCGCTGCAAGACGAGTGGCTCGGCGAGCTAACCTTCGCGCGGACGACGAAGTCGCTGAGCGTTGCTCTCGCGACGAATGGCCTCGGCCGCGCCGACATCGCCTCCGGCACGACGGAGGAAACACGCATGCTGGTCATCTACGAACACAAGCGCTACGGCCGGGTAGTACGTCTCTACATGCGGCCCTACGACGCCGAGCTGCACACAAAGCTGCAGAACTTTGTGAAGGAGGGTGAAGGCAGGAAGGCGGCACCAAAGACTTTCCAGGAGAAGGTGGAGTTTGTCGTAGCCGCGGTGTCGGCGTTTACGGCGGACGCCCCATCACCTACTTCCGAGCGTGAAACCTACTTCGAGATGACGGGCTTATTGGACGCGGAGGGGCTGCGTCTGAACGGGACTTTCCAGTGCAACCAGGGCAAGGGAGGCCCGTTTACCCTCAACTCAGCACGTCGCTTTGCGCTTCTCCCTGTCGTGTCGGACAAGTGGTCGGTGGAGCCGCTGCCGGACTGTGTGGACGTCGTTATCCCGCCAGAGCCGCACCGCAACATGCGGGAGTGCATGCACCGCCTCGTCATCTTCTTAGCGCGTCACCTGTACCTCGTCATTTGCAGCCAAATCGAACGCAAGCCAACGGACTTCCTCGAGCACATCTTCAACTTTACAAATCATCCGCTGGCCGACTCGCTTGTCGTCCGTGACGCCGACAGTCATCTGCTGAGCGTGATGCTAAGCGAGACGAACATGCGCATCGTCGACCCAGCCATCAAGCCATGGGATGCCATCTCGCTCGCGCGACTGGCGACGAACAGCCTGCTGCTGAGCCCCGAGGCGATTAACAACGTACCGGAGCACCTGCTGTGGGACTGCTTGCACGGTGTGGTGACGGCGGCCCACCGGTGCGGCCGCTACCGCCGGCATGAGATCATTCGCAGCATCACGACCTTCGTCCAGAACCGGCTCGACTACACGGATATCTATATTCAGCTCTTCTCCACCCTCTTCACGTATGTGGAGCGGTGGGTAGTGACGCTGTGCGAAGACGCCGAGGTGAAGAAGGACGTCGCCGCCGGTGTGGACCTGCTGCTGGCGCTCGGCAAGCCGCTCGGGGAAAAACTGAAGAACATCCCTGTGGCACCGCTGCACTGCCTCATCGACCTCTGGCGCTCCCTCAGCGCGGGGGTCGCGTTACCGCGGGTGGTCGACGAGCTGCACATGGCGGTGCGGCCCGACGTGCCGAAGGTGGATACCCTATGCACCTTTGGCGATTATGTGCACCATGAGTTGAAGGTGGGCAAGATCTCGAGCAGCTGCGGCACCGAGGGCAAGGGGCACTACTACTACGAGGTGACTCTCCCTGACCGCATTACCTCTGCCTACGCGATTGGCTGGGGCACGGCCTCACACAACGAGGTACCTGGACAACACGTCGGCAGCGACCGCAACAGCTTCGCCTACAACGGCTCCGACGTCAATACGCGCGAGTCGAAGGAAGAGTACAAGATTCCGACAGAGAGCGTACCTGGGTCAGTGGTGGGCTGCCTGTTGAACATGGAGGAGCGCACCGCGGCCTGGTCGCTAAACGGCGTGGTGGGTCCTTTCATTGCTATTCCAATCTCCATCGGCGCCGCCCCACTCTTTGCCTTCGCCTCCATTGGCACCTGCAGCGGCATGAAGGTGCGGCTGCGCGCCAACGAGTTTGTGTATGCCCCGGACGGCTACACTGACCTCTCGGGCTACTTTGCCCGTCCGCTAGTGGAGCGCTATGATCGCGCCTTGCGCAGCGAAATGCCGACGCAGTCCTACGCCTTCTACGCCCAACTCGCTTCTTTCCTCTCGGACACTGACGACTACTTCAACGAACAGGCAGAAATGAACCGCACCGCATCTATCTCCCTGCCGCCAGAAGACCCGTACGCGCTGTTCCTACACTCCTACCCGCTACTGCAGTGCTTTCCACCCGCTACACTGCAGCGCTGCGCACAGGTAATCGCCGTGACGGAGAGCTGCATGGCCACGGCAAATCGTTTTGTCGATTTGGATGAAGAAACGGTGACGGGAACGCTGTCGCAGGCATTTCTCTCGATGAAAGGTCTCATCCGACGCTCCTTCCGCCAGCGGCTGCTGGTGAACGTCGCCTCGCTTGAGCCCTCAACAGGCGCGCCGACGATCTTTGTGCGGGCGACGGACCTCTACTCGAGCCTGCCGCGCACGACGGAAAGCGCGCTACAACATTCCATCTTGGCGCAGTTGTACCGGCAGATCGGCTTCTTCACGGAAGAGCAGTGGTCGGTGACGCCGTTGTTCAAGGTGAATCTTCACATCAGCGGCTCGGGGCATACGCCAGTGGACATGGGTGGGCCGTACCGGCAACTCTGGACCTTCCTCGGGTTTGAAATGATGCAGCACCCCGACAAATGTTACCCTAACTCCGACTTCCATCGCAATCCACTTTTCGTGTTTGTGAACAATTCGCAGCGCATCTCACTCGTGCCGGACAGTCAGGCCAATTCCACCTATGACCTGAATCTCTTCACCTTCTTTGGCAAAATCATGGGACACTCCGCGCGGGCCAAGACGCCACTCGACATCGATTTCTCACCTTTCTTTTGGAAATTTCTTGTGGACGACGAGCTGACGGTGAAGGACTACTACGCCCACGTCGACAGCGTCGTCGAGGCCACCGTGCGCGATGACAACTTCCTTCTGAGCGGCGTGGCGGATGAACTGATCCCCGGTTTTGCGGAGAGTGTCGAGTGGCTGGACGCAGACGACAACGACGAGGCGACGGCGCAGCACCGCCGCACGATCGCCGAGCGCTGCCTTGTGCACTCCATGGACGAGCAGCTGAGCGCGATCCGCAGCGGGCTGTGGAGCACGCTGTCCCGTCGCGTCGTACGCTGCCTCTCATGGAAAGACCTCGAGAACCTCGTCTGCGGTGAGAGCAACCTGTCCATTCCCGACCTACAGAAGTACATCCGAGTGCAGCTGACCGGCAGTCGCGAAGCGTACTTTTGGCAAATTGTGGAGCAGCTGTCGATGGAGCAGCGGGCGTCGCTCATCTGCTTCGCCTCCGGGCAGCGCCGCCTACCGCTGATTCGCGCCATTACGGTGGCAGAGAATAACGAGAGCGTGGACCACCTGCCGCGTGCGCAAGCCTGCAGCTCAGTGATTATGGTGCCACAGTACACCTCATTGGAGATGTTTAGAGAGAAGCTGTTGGTCGCCTTGCAGCATCAAATGGAAATGGAGCTGGCGTGATGGTGCTCATTAGCTCTTCAGCACAAGCTTTGTTGCCGTTATGTTCCGTACACGCACGCGCGCCGTTCTTCAAGAGGTGTGGCGTTGCGCTCAGTTTTTTCTGAGCATGATGTTCTCTTGGTTTTGTTTTATTGAATCTGAAAATACCGCAAATCCCCGGCAGCTGGCCAAGTCGACTTCCCCCTCTTCCCCGCAAACAGCGCCGATCTTTTTTTTCCCCCTTTGGGCCTGTACGCACACATCCACTGTCTTTTAGTTTCTTTGCCGTGTTCATATTACCTTCTACCGTACGTAATTTAGGGTTTTCAAGCATAGCACGAGCTCCTTTTTTTCCCCTTGTGCATTTGCTGACACGTCCCTTTTCCCAGCTTTGCTTTTGTTTGGTTACATTTTCAGTCTGTGCACACCTTTCTCCTATCCTTCGATGTAAAAAGACTTCCGCCTACCTATTCACTTTCTGTTTTCAGTTATTGCACCTCCTACTTTTCTCTGCCTCTCTCTTACCCTTTTCCTTCCGTACGGTGAACTGATGAGCGAGAAACACTTATACACACAGTGGTGCGCAACTGTATTCCATTCGAGGCTCTGCCAAATCATCCTTTTTTTTTTTCGTTGCTACACCGCGTAGATTTTCTACCGCGAAATGCCCTGATAGAGCTGTGCTTTGCAGCCGCGCAGTAATTGAATCTCGTGCGTGAACGATGTTGTGTGCGTCTCAAGTTGTTATTCTAGGTATCCTGGGAAAACCGAAGTCCGACATTATTGTATAAATTACGTTTGCGTGCTTCCTTTCACCACGCTGCCGAAACGTGAAGCATGATATCGTTTGCATGAGGGTTGCTATTCGCCTGAAGATCCTTGTAGCAAACCTCAGCTGGTCTTTAATGTCGCGCGCACTCTTGGAAAGAAACGGCGTTTGACCCCCAGCTGTCGAGAAAGAAAAAGAGTCTAACATACTCTTGAGTACATTGCTGCTCCCCACAACCACTATTTTGCTTTCCTCCCCGTTTTTCTTCCTATTTACATAATAAAAAAGCAAGTAATTGGTCTATAGAAATTGCCGCTTCAACTTGC
Organism: Crithidia expoeki; assembly: GCA_900240875.1. NCBI lineage: Eukaryota > Euglenozoa > Kinetoplastea > Trypanosomatida > Trypanosomatidae > Crithidia > Crithidia expoeki. Next base: position 1,352,555 of record OESE01000220.1, read on the forward strand.
TTCTTCACATGGCACTCTTTCTCAGTTTGTACCCGTAGTTGTCATATGGCATCTCTTCTTTCACCACAAAAAGTAATGCGCGGTCTGTCGCAACCGCTTTCACCTTTGCTGCTCGCGGCAAGTCGGGCGCAGTCGTGGGTCGAAGTCATTCGCGCTTACACTCAGTGCAGGACGTACCTGCACAACTCCTACCAGCCCACCACCGCGGAATTGCAGCACGGCCTGGCGCGGATGGACAGCGTGTGGGCCCTCTCCCTATTTTACTACAACTTTGTAAAAAAACCCCTCACCCCGTCAACTCCTGACCACAGTGTTGTCGTGACGATGATACGCCGCTACAAGGAGCTTAACTTCACAAAAGGCCTGACGCGTGTCATCGAGGAAGATGTGAACAGCGCCACCCTCGACGGCGCAAAGTCGAAGATCACTCTGGCCGCCTTCACTGGCATGTGGGAGGTGGCGCTGTCGACGCTGCTGTGTCAGCCAAAATTGCAGCAGAGTACACCGATGCGGCGCAGCGTGTTGGCGACGTTGGCTGCACACATTCAATGGCAGCTCGCCTTGAGAGTCTTAAACATGCACCCGCCAATGGAGCTGCAGCCTACCGTGGTGCGCCCGCTAGTGCGCTGCTTTGGCCGACTGCGGATGAACGACATGGCACTTCGCCTCACTGCCGCCTCGCTAGCGGCGGGGTACACCTTTGACACGTCACTGCTCTCCGCACTACTCGTTACACTGCAGGACACGAACCAGTGGAGCGCCGCCCTGGAAGCGGCACAGAGCATGCACCTCTTCTCCGCCACTCGGGCAGAAGGGCAGAGGAACGTCGCCCTGTTTAATCAACTCGTCAACTGCTTATACGAGGCGGATTTGTACAGCGATTACACGCTAGAGGAGGTGGTGCAAGGCGTGCTGAGTCGCAGCAACCCCCGCGATGGTGTGGTGCCACTGCAAGGATCACGGGCGAAACAGTTTCGCTTGCGCCTTCACGCAGAGGTCTACCAGCACTTCCAAGGCGTGTTGATGCCACTCAGTCTACTCTACAGCAAAATTATGCGCATCCCACGGTGGTACTCGCGCAGCCTCTCCAATATCGTGAACGTCGCGGTTGATAAAAAAAACACGATTCTCGTCATGGACACCAACTTTCTCTTGCAGCTTGTACATAAAAACCTGCCCATCGATCACTTCTACGCGTATATGAAGCAGCAGTACCCCGGTACTCAATCCTACAATTATGCTACCATTGTGGTACCCTTTACTGCGCTGCAGGAGGCACACGCGATGATTTGGCACGGCAAAGACCGCCTGCCGCTACATATTAAAGTGCTTCTGTGGTCCCGCGTAATTGCCATTGTAGAGCAGCCGCACGTGTACGCGCTTTCCCTCGCTGGTGAGTACCCGTGCTCTTCTCTCAGCGTCATTCCAAAGTTAGCGTACAGCAAAATGTCGGAGAACGTCGCGGGTACCTTCCAGCATGACCCCGATCTGCGAATCTTGAACGTGTGTGTGTCCCTCCAGCACTACCTGCGCGTGATCAAGATCACAGAGAATTTGGGCGGTGTCGCGCCATTGGAAGGCACTGCTCTTTTTGCCCTCCTGAAGTATCACGTGCGGCGATACTGCAACACGGTGAAAGGTTGCTGCGTGGACCAGCTGCTGCTGTGTACGATGGACAAGCGAATGGCGCAGGCGGCAGAGCAGCTGGGGGTTCGTGTGTTTCCCAACATTGCCGGCTCGCCTTAGTAGCGGATGATCTGCACGCAGAGTAATGAGGAAATTGTACATTTTAGACGCCCTGTCTCTGAATGCCCATGGCTTGGCTTACGGGGACAAGTCAATTGACTCTGAAACACCGATAGGAAGAAAGAAAGAAAGAAATGGAGCAAGCAACATAGCACGTACGCCGATAACTTTAACGCATTTCCCGTCCTAAAAGGTGGGTTTCTTTTAATCCAAGTTAAGTTTCCACACCTCAATAGAATTTTCTTATCATGAGTGTACTCAGGCAATTCGTCATGCACGCATAGCTTGTAAATTCTTTTCTTCAACTGTGTTTCCAGTCTAGATCCCTACTCTTCCTCTAAACATATACATACATGTATTTGTATGACGACTTGTTTCGTAAAGCACCCTCTGTTGTTACTTGCTGTCTGGTGCCGTTGTTCACACTCTTTGTGGTTTTGGCATTTTTTTCTTTTCCTTCTATACACGTATTTTGCTCACAGGAGTGGCACCACCACCACCCCCCTTCCCCAAAAAAGAAGATGTCAGAGATTGATGACTTGGTGAGCCGGCTGAGAAACATCACGGGCTACACGGCCGCAGCACCGGTGCCACCACCAAAGCCTGTGGCAGTCACCACAGAAAAGCAGATCTCCAGTGACAGCCTTCTTTTTCTGCAGCAGTCTCTGCGACGCCATCCCTGCTTCGGTGTCTTCAGTCTTGCCCGATCTGAGGTGGAGTGTGAGCTGCTGAAGGAACTAGACGACGCAGCGGCCACCCCGCCAGCCTCTGCGAGTGACGCCGCCGTAGCCGTGGCGTGGCGCCTCTTCATCAACGAGGCGGCTGATACGTTGGAAGTTGAGCGACTTAGCGGCGTCTTTTTAGAACCTGCAAAACGGCTGGAGAAAGCGAAAGAGGACCTCTTCACGCGTCTAGGGGTGCAGGTGGCACCGTTGCTCACGCAGGTCGGCGACGGCTACCCCTGCCCGTGGAACGTGCTGGCGACGCTGGAAAACGGTGTTCTCTTTATCCAGGACGACTTCCGTGAGTATGCCAAGGCACACCTGCGCGTGCCAAACGCGACGACTAGCATCCTGCTGCAGCTACAACGGGTTCATGACGACAGCTACCACACCTTAGCGTGGCTGCAACTCCTGCACCAGATGATGCGCTTCCCAGTAGCCTCGGTGAGAGTGGTGTGGCAAGCGGCGCTTTACTACTTTCCCACCGCTTCCCAGCTCGCCTGTGTTTACCTTCGCCTGGAACTAGCCGCCCTGGCAAAGAAACCACGCCTGGATGCTTGTAGTGCGGAGACGGACGCCAAAGACGTCTACAAGGACTACCTGCGTGTCTTGAACTCCTTCTATCGGCACCTCCCGCTGGCTTTTTCCTGCGAACTCTACTCTCTTTTTTTCGCCTTCGTGACGGAGTACATCCAGCCGGACAACACCTCGCTCGACCTGCTCTTCCGCACATGTCTGCGGCGTGACGTAGGAATGCTTCCGCAAAGCACAAAATTGTGGCGGCACTACCTGTCGTGGCGGTCGGCGACCATACGCGACCACACGAAGCGACGCGAGTGGCGCAAGCGCATGTTCCGCCGCATCCTCGCCACCCCGCTTATCAACTTAGACGAGGTGAAGGCGGAATACGACCTCTTTGCGGACACGGAATACCGCGGCCGGATTGCCCCAGACGAGAAGATCGAAGTGGAAAACCGACTGAAGCGTGTCAAGGCCGAGGCAGACGATCTCTCGCGACTTATGTACTTCTTCTACCCAACGGAGTGGGAGCCGGCGACGCAGACGGTGACCTTTCCGCATAGTTTGTTTCTCGCTCGCCCTCTCGTCGTGGACGGCCCGCTGGACCCGAGCAGCATTAAGGACTCGGTGCTCTCGCGTATTGAAATGGACCTGTGGACATCGTGGTACACGCTGCTGCAGAGCATCCGCCGCCCGCTGTTTCCCAGCTCCGGGGGTGACATTCTCCATTACAATCGCTGCCGCGGTTTCATGACGATGGCGGCGGCGTATTTCCCACACCAGCCCACCCTGTGGATGGAACTGATTGAGTTCTGCGTGCATCAGCAGCCCCTGTTGTCGGACAAAGAGCGCTTCACCAGCGTTGCCACTGCAGTTGAGCTTGCCACCACATTCCACCGTCGCGACGTCTGTGTCCGCCTCTTTGTGGCGCAGATTTACGTGGGGGACTTTTCGGCTGCCGAGCTTGCCTTTCGTGACATGAAGGACTGTCTCTTATACCTGCGTGGGTGGCTCCTGCAATACGTAAAAGACAAAACCACAGCCCCGGCGGCAGCAGTTAAAGAGGAGGTGCTGGAGAAGCTGCAGCACATCACCGTCCTTGCGGTGAATTTCATGCGAATGGGCAATGCGCAGGGAGAAATCCAGCACATCCACCTCGTCGCCCGCTTTGTCATGCATCAAGTAGAGTTCTTGGCTCTTACAATGACTGTGCTGCGGAAACTGTTCAAGGCTAACGCCATTGTGTTTCCCGCTCCGTTTCTCCGCCCTTTCTACACATTCTGCGCGCAGTGGATCTCGCTCGAGCTGATTCGCAGCCGTGCCACCAACAGCGCCCTCCTCGTCTTACAGCAGTGGTGTGAGCACCTGAAGATCATGCTGCAGTCAGGCAGGGCAAAGGACTGGACTTGCGAGGAATGTGGATTGGACGAACTACTGCTGGAAACGTGCAGCAACGTGCTCACGGCAGACCCATCGACTCGAGCCGCGGTCGATGCGATGCTGGCACAGTTGGAGGCGATTGTGCACAGCGGTGTAGGAGCTCGACCTGGCAACTTCATTTACCTCGCACGGCAGCTGCGGCATCGCTTCTTTCTGCCCTTTCCGCCCCCACCACCAGCTGATACGAGTGATGTGCTGCTGATGGCGAAGCTGCTGCTCCCACACGCCGCACCGCACCGCTATGATACGGTGCAGTTCCGCTGCCCTCCCCCATCCATTTCCCCCGTGGCGGACAAGACGCCGGCGCAGGAGGCAGAGGAGGAGATCGACAAACACAATATGGCCATGGAAAGGACAGGAGCCGAAAGCACTAATACAATGGCAGCAACGGCACACGAAATCGATCCAGAAGACGAGACAGAGGAAGTCGCTGAAAAGGACGCGGCTTCAACGCAGCCGTCCGCGTTCCCGGAAGAAACTCTTTGGTCGTCAGCGATCTCATTCCGCAACTCCGCCACGCCCGTGAAGCCGCGCTTTGACCGGCCACGGCGCAGTCCCTTCCCCGGTGGCCCTTTCATCGACAGTGTTGACGCCCCACCAAAAGAGTTGCCGCGTGTGCCGACGAATGCGCCGAGTCGACTTGCTGTACTCTCGCAGTCGCTGCAGCTACCCACGTTGCTGGACTGCCTGGGGACGAGTCGGCACAGCGGAGGTGGTGGCGGCGATAGTGAACGCGGGAAAGCCGCGACAAAGCTGCCCCCACTCGACCAGCTGGAGGAGTTCATTACAGAGCTGCCGTCGGTATACGAGTACAATCCGGACGCCGAGGAGGGTGGCAAAGAGGTGTCAACAGAGTGGGTGTTGGAAGCACTTCTGAGCTCCGAGGCACTCTCTTAATGATTTGGGATGCATTATAAGAGGGGAAAGAACACCCTCTCTGTCTCTCTGTTTTGACGACCTGTGGAAGTGTGTATTGTTTAATGTAAATGCACCTTTACAACGCAAGAATCAGAAAACATTCAATCGAGCATTATTGAACGTAGGGACGTCTAGGAAAACCGACTTCAAACAACGAAGACACAGATACCTTTTTCGTTCGAACGATTTCACTGCATTAAATACCCAGCCGAGCTACCTCTTCACCTAATCCTGCGCTCTTGAAGTCACTGTAGTTTTGCTTCTCATTCAAGAAAACTCTCTCCCAACTTTCTCTTTCTTTTCACACAATAATTCCGCTTTCATCTAAAAGCACAGAACTTCATTGCTAGAAGCAGACCACTATGCTCCGGCACGTATGCCGCCTCCAGGCGCCAAAAGTGGAGTTCATCTCCCCCAAGCCGACGACACCGATTGAGAGCTTCGACTTGCAGCCCATCAGCCCATCTCTGCTGTACCGAAAACTGTTGAAGCTCTACTTGCGCAAGTTTGATACCGATACTAAAACCATCATCGGTGCATGGAAGCAGACAAAGTACGAGTTTTGGGTGAATAGAAACGCGAAGCCAGATGAAGCGGACCTACTCAACATTAAAGGCCAGCAAATTCTCGAAGCGATCCGCGCCGGCTTGGTCCCTGTGTACCACAACTCTAAGACAAACCAAACGTACTACAAGTACGATGCCGACACCCTCGGCGCTGTGCACAACCACGTTGACCCGGTGAGCGCGGAGGAGTTTGTGCGCCGCTTTCACGACCGCATGGACTCCCGCGACGTGGAGGAAATCAAAGCCACATTGAAGAAGCTTGGCCGATGGACTGGTCCGGATGAGTTGCGCAAGGAAGACCTCTTCAAGCTGAAGACAAAGCGCAGAATTAAGTGCACTGACCCAGATGAATAGATGAAAGTGAGTATCTGGTTTCTCCTATAAAAAAAAGGGTCTCAATACACGTCGGCGAAGCCCTTTTTCTTTTCCGAGTTTACAAGCCGAACCAGTTCGTATTGGAAGCGATGGAGTTGTTCTGACGTAATCATAATACTACATTGCTGTCATTGCCGTTTTACTATGCTATACTTCACATTACATTTATGTTTCATGCGTACATTCTTGTACGGTGCCCTATTTAAATAACGGGGGCAGTATCGTGAAGAAAAGATCAGTAGCTGGTCCCGCTTACGGCAAGTTGTCGTTGTCGCAAAGGAGAAAACAGAATTTGATGACCTCCAACGTATTATCGGAAACTCTCGTCGTCCTTATGCAAGGAATTGTAACAGCGCCTTAATTTGAAAGGAACAGACCTCTTTCGCCTGTGTCCCACACGTGTCCTTTTTTCTTTCTTTTTCTTTTTGTTACTCGCAGTAAAGTAATTAGTGTCGATAACCCGTGAGGGAGTGACAGGCGATTGTCGGGCGTTCTGCTTCTTTTAGACCCTTTTCTCATTTACCCCATTTCGATGCTTGGCTCCCGCCGTCACCTGGTCTACAGTTTTTATTTTTTGTTTTGTTTTCAGCTGCTTTTATAGCTGAAACGGTCGATACCTAATTTTTCCCCATTCACAAGCTCTGGGTGCGCATGGGATGGACCGGGCTCTTAACTACACCTTCCTCACAGATCTAGAGGCGGGTGATGAAGCACAGAAAAAGCGCAAATCCGCCGTGTCGACCTCGCCGTCAGCAGTGGAGGTGCCTAGCCCGCTCGTACCTTTCCGGGTACCACCGATGCCAAAGCCTGTTGTCTCGCGTCGTTACGTCTCACTCAACTACGCCACGCCCCACGTCATTAGCGCGCACTGCCTGCCTGAGTGGGAACGGCAGATGATCCTCGCGCGGCTGCGCAAGAGCGCACCGGTCAATGTGGACGAATTTCAGCAGCGCCTCTGCAACGCAAAGATGCGCAACGGCCGCGAGTACGTCCGTCAAGTTTGTGACAACGCCGTCCGGAAGGAAGAGGCACGGATTTTAGAGGTAGAGACCGTCTTTCTACGCGAGGAACAGCGTCGCCGCGCCATTCTGTACAAACGTCAACACATTTTAGAAATCCGTCGTACCGAGCAGTTTCTGGCGCGAGCAAAAAAGTGGTACACAATTGTGGTCTGCCACGCCTTCATCTCCGCCCTCATGCAGGAGCGCCGCGTGCAGAACGCGCTCGACACCTTTAGCTTCTTGATGGCACCGATGATTAGACGACATTTGGCTTTGCGGAAGCGGCGTGCCGAGGCTGCGGAATTGACGCAGCGACACCTCCGCGACATCCCGTTTCCCTTCCCGCACGTTATCCAGAGCATGTATGGCACCTTCTTTCAAGGGTGGCCGCCTATTTTGCTGGAGAAGCTTGTCGAAAAGGCAAAGCCGTTCTACCTTCCCCAGGGCAGCTACCTTATGCACGAGGGCGATATAGGCCGCGTTATGTTTATGATTACCACCGGCACCGTTTCCATTATTCTCCGTAAAAAGGGTACGGACAAGAGACGAACTAAGGACAACTCCAGTGGTGTCTTTCAGATCAAAGCCCCATGCTACGTGGGTGAGTTCGCGCTTGTCTGCAAGGAGCCGCGTTCGGCGTCGATCCTGTGCGAGACGGACATCGGCTACTGGGCAGTACTCCCGGAGGATTACGAGGAGGTCGCCAAGCATCTCAGTGCTGACGTCGCGAGCAAGCAGCGCGAGGCGACCGATGTGCGACGGCGGCAGAACTTGAAGCGCTTCTTTCCCCTCCATGTAGATTTTCTGCGCAAGTTTTTCTACTTTGAGAAGTTTAGCGACGCGAGCCTAGCGAAGCTGATCGACAGCGTCGAGCCGATCGTCCTCCACGACGGCGACCACCTTTTTAGCGAGGGCGAGCTGGACCCCTCAGTGTACTTTGTGCAGGATGGCGTGGCCGTCATGCGCGACCGCAACGGTAACGATACGGTCGTGTCAAAAGGCAGCTGTATTGGTGTGTTTGAGTGCAGCTGCGGTGTGAATGAGCCGAAGCGGACGTCGCTCGTCAGCGTCAGCTACTCCGACATCTGGCGACTGAAGCGCGAGGTGCTGACAGAAGTCGGGATGAGCGATCCGGCCGCGCTGCTGCATTGCCGCAACGCCGCCAAGCGAGACCGCGCGTCGCAGATTCTGATGGATAAGTCGGTGCTGTGGTTCTTCAAGAAGGATCCGTACATGATGTTCTGTTGCCCCGCCTCCGTCCTGGTGCGGCTCTTCGAGACCGGCACACCGACCGTCTTCCTCAACGGCGAGCGACTTGCTTTAACAGGTCAGAACCTAAATTCTCTCGTACTGGTCGTAAACGGGATGCTAGATGTCACAATGGCGCGCAACGGCACTCAGGTGATGTTCCGTGTTGCCGTCACGTCAAAAAATGTAAACGATGCGGCGCTGGCGGCGTCGTGTGCATCGTTTCGCGGCCTCTCGCGCGTTGTCGGCGCGTACGAGTTTGTCTCCTGCTTGACCCAATACGTTTGCACAGTCAGCAGCTTTGGACTAACGGAGGCGATTGTGGTGGATCGAGCGCAAATAGACGCTCTCGTGTCACCGCAGTTGCGCAATTTTATGCGCAACGATGCACGGGCAAAGGAAGTTGTGCGGCGCGCATACAAGCAGCAAAATGCGGGTGTGTTGTACAATGAGCAGCAGTTCAGCTTTTTGCACGACTACAAGGACACCAAATAAAAAGAAATAGCCTTAAATCTTCAAAAGAGCCAAACCTAGTTTCTCCTTTATTTCTTTGTTTTCAAAAATGTAAATAGTATTCTCCACTGCAGAGAACAAAAAATATATAGGCCTCGGTCGGTTATTTTCAACTTCTGCTTTGCGGTTTTCTCGGCTGAATAAATAGCTTTAATTGCTCCTTCAGCGAATTATCCGCAGTCGTTTACGATTGAAACTGTGGTAAGCCCATTTTTAAGGAATGAGGACACCTTTCGCATGTTGCACATTGATGTTTTGAATCAGTTTACTGTATTTACACCATGTGATTTTCGTACCTTGTCAACCTTGGAGCTCCAACCTTTGTATTCTTAGTTTGTTTGTTTTCGATCGAAACAACTAGGGGTAATCAAAACAGGAGTCTGAATAGCTACAGAAGAGTTTAAATTATGTCTTTTAACTTCGACTGCGCTCGCTAGTTTCAAGTAAAATGATAGACTTGCCACCTGATCACTCCCTTCACCCGCGCGCAACACGAAGTGGTTTTTTTTTTGTTGTTGTTGCTTGTTTGTTCTAATTATTGTTTTCCGAAATGTGCAATTCGAAAGCTGCTTTACACAACGCCGAGATCCACTGTGTTTTGCCAACGCATCTCCCTTTCTTTTCCCTCTTCTTTCGATTTCTTCTTCCTCACCACCGCTTTAAAAGAGATTTTTAGGTTGAAATTATACAACCACCACAGGGCGTTATGTCGACCTCGCCGGACTCCGCAGTAGGCGCCATCTACGCCGACGAAAAGCCTTCACGCCGCGCCGTCTCCATTAGTTCCGTTGACTCTGAGCCAATCCCGCGGCGGGCGTCGGTGCGGTCAGCGGCCTCGTCGAGTTCCGACGGCAACGACGCACAGCGGCGCGGCTGGGTGATGGCCGAGGGCGACGACGTCGTGCTGGACGTCGAGACGATGGTGAACATGCCTGCTTCAATTCCCGTCGAAGAAGTCTCCGAGGCACCAGTCGCGTCGGTGCAGTCGACGTTCGCGGCAAGCCGCTCGTGTATTGCCGAGGCGGTCCCCGAGACGCTCTCAATGGACGTTGGCACCCGCCTCTGCCTTGCCGACGGCACGATAATCGGGTGCATCACCTCTGTTCTCGGCCCCGTCAGGCAGGCCTTCTATGTGGTGAAGACAGTGCGAGAAGACTTTGACGAACTGCTACGCTCGGGTCATCTGGTGGAGGGGACGCCGCTACACTACGACCTGGCCCACCAGAAGGTGATGTACGACCCGTTTGGCCAGTGCGATGTGGCTAAGGGCACGGACGCCAGTTATGTGAACGACGAGGAGCTGCCGGAACACGTGCGGCCTGACTTCTCCGATGACGAGAAGGAGATAGAATGGAAGCGGCTGAAGCGGCAGCGTGTGGAGTGCAACGAGAGTATCAGCTCCGATGAGCCTCAAGAAGATATTGACTGGTCAAAGCTGGACTTGGAGGGCGAGGAGCCGCAGCAGGCAGCCACCGCGCACATCGTCACGCCACACTGGCTGCACAATTCTGAAAACTGTTCACGGTAATGGAAACCCCTAGCAGTGCAGCAACAACAAAAATGGAAAATGGAACCGGTGTTATTTCTACTTTCATCTCCCGAAGCGTTGCCGGCGCCTTCGTAAGAAGTTGTGTACTACAGGATGCGTTTGTTTGTAGCTGTTGTTGTGTCTCCCTCTGTCTTCGTGAGGGCAACCTAATTGCAGCTAAATCTATTAAGAATTCACCATTAACTACTCGTTTAAGAGATTCAGATAAGCTCGCGCTTGCGTATACTACCCAGAAAATACAACATAAGTCCCTGTTTTTTCTTTTTTTTGCAAGCGCTCGTCTATACATGGGCGTATGTCAAAGCAACGCAAACAGAGGTGCGGATCATTAATGACGGACGTTGATCGTAGGGAGCACGTCATGCTTTGTCTTTAACGGTATATTTGAATACCTAGCGACACCGCCAATTGAACGCGTTGTACGTGTCTTCCCTGCGTTAAGGAATATATCTTTTGGTCAGAGCAGAAGGAACTAACTGCAGCTCTATATCTCTCGCCCTCTCTCTATCGTTTGCGCATTTCTTTTGATTATATATCACCATGTACATACTGTTGGTGAACTCACACCAGACACACACGCAACCCATCAATCTTCACCATCTACATTAACAAAACGAAAGTTCACAACAACCTGAGGGTAACATCGCCGTTATGTAAATAAACACGTCCGCACGAGTATCCACCATGCTGCTATGTCCCGCTTGCCGAATGCTAAGGACGTGCTGGTGATTGAGGATCACGTGTGCGCCATCTGCATGACGCCGGCCATAGCCTCGCGCAAGAACGCCATCTGCAGCCACCATATCTGTGGGGCGTGAGAGTTCAACTCGTCGATCCGCCGCTGCCCGCTGTGCCGCGCTCACGCAGAGTGACACACCTACCAGGACTCTACCACCCAGGTCCACAAAAAGATGATGGACGTGTTGGTCGAGAACGTCATCGCCTACACGCGGATTGTGCACGTGGTAACCGATCTAGAGGTGCTGAAGCCTCGTTTGGCTGCGATGGAGCGCGTTAGGGTTTGCAACCTCAAGGCGCAGCCGGTGACCCATCGTGGATGCGTGCTGCAGCGCCGTGCAGAGCGCTGCGGCGCAGTGGTCGTGCCCGGTGTTGGAGGGGCTGTGCGTCCAGGGCTGCCGCGTGCTGTCACACCCGAGCCTCCTCGTCAGCAAGGCAGGGCTCCGAATTCTCGGCGCCTGCGGCACCGCTATCTCCAGCGCTGCCGGCCTGGAAAAGTGCATTGCGCCGAAGGAGCTATTCCGCTACTGTTGCGACCCACTAGCGGACCTGACGAATCTGAAGCACCTCTGTACGCTACGAAACACAAACCTGGGTGGAACGGGTGGATTCAACCTCGACCTGCTGCGGCCGTGCACAAAGCTCCGCCTGTTGTCGATCGCCAATACCGCCGTCTCGGATGTGAAGCCACTCCCCAGCTGCACAGCGCTCGAAGAGCCGCAGATGGGCCAGTGCCGCTTCGCTACGGAGATCGGATTCGGCAACAACTTTCTGCGTCTCAAAGCGCTGTCGGCCTATCGGTTCACAATTAGGAGCAATGCGGGCCCGCAGCACTGCGCGACACCTGAAGTGTTCGTGCTGATCTACTCCAAAAACCTGTGCTCTCTAGCGTCGCTGCAGCGACTAAGTTCTCCGCGCATATTGAGCACCATGTACACCAGCGCGGCAGGCTTGACGCCGCTTGCCGAATGCGCACAGCTGAACACGCTGCACCGACCCGGTGCGCGACGCCGCTGCTAAGTGACGCCGGCTTCGCCTATCTGGGCCCCCTCGCCAACCTGACGCAACTGGCCAAGCTGTTCCTCTGCAGCACCGCCATCGACATCATCGATTCCCCTGCTAGCTTCGCACAGCCGACACACCTGAGGCTGTGAAAGTGGACACGACTGGTGGAGCCGATAACCGACGGCTGCGACGAACTCACATCGCTCATTGGTGTCGGGCACCTCCCGTACTAGCGAGAACTTTCCCCGTTCCATTGCAGCGTGGCCAGGCTGGATAAGTGTGAAACCCCCAAAGACGTCAGCAACCTCGTGGGCACGCCGAAGCCACGGAAGCCACCCACCCCCGGCACTCTTGAAGCTCCTTTTATTTTTATCTTTGCCTCAGCGCCTGCCTCAAACTTCGGGAGGTACACCCGAAGAATTGCAAGCAGCTTTCCGACACCTCCGCACTCGAAGGGACAACGCAGGTCGCAACGCTGATTGCGACGAGTGGCGGCGTGAGGGTGGTGGGGGCGCTCCTCCGGTGTCCGCGGCTGACGCCGTCAGACGTCGACGGTGGAAACGAGCCCCCTAGTAAATCCCACGCCGTGGGGCCAGGTATGCTTTCACGAAAGCTCCTCCACCGGAAAGAGGGGCTGCGCTGCGTGCTTCTTTTTGGCATCCTCGACGCCAGCAGGTGAGCGAGCCCGGGGTCCCCTAATCGAGAAACCAGAGTCGCAGCAGCCGAAGCGCGTGCGCGTACGCCGGCCTCGGCTCACCGCTGTTGGTCCCTGGCGCCCTCCGAAGGTGGGAAAGAGCGGGGCTACAAGGCGCCCAAAGACCGGCATCCTGCACCCCCCGCCCCCCACTACTCCTGAGAAGCGGCCGCAGAGGAATCCTCACTGTTCGGTATAAAAGGGGGGCTGAGGAAGCGGATGGGCTTTCAGCCTTTACTACTTTAGAGGAAATGGGCGAGGACGACCTCAGGGACCCCGGCGCACCGTAGGTCTTAAAGGTGCTCGGCGGCGGTAGCTCGTCAGAGCTCCTCGCGCTGCGACCGGAGGGTTGACCGCAGCGTCCTCCTATCCAGAAGCAAACATGGCAAATTACACGTGCTTCTTTCTCCTCCCTTTATCACACCGCTTGGCCCTCCCTAAGCCTATGAAGGGCCCGAGGCCTTTTTGAATGGGCTGGGGACGATGGCTCTTCCCCCCCCCCAACACCCCGAACCCACATCACCAAAACACACCGACCCACACCAACCACAAAAGCCGGCAAGGAATCGGCAGCCCTATGTGCCATTGAAAAAAGGAAGCGACATACAAACACCATAAAAGTAGAAAACGCAACCGAAGTTGAAAAACCGAACTGGAAAAAAAAAACCACGGCGCGTAACGAAAGACCTAGCGGCGTCATGAAATAACTGGGCGCACTGTTTGCCACCATACCCCGTCAAAACGAACCCCGTGGCGCCAAAAGAAGAGCAACTGCAAAAATATAGCGAAGTAAACCCAACCCCCCCCCTCCATCCCCGCCGCCCGAAAAAGCCCCGGCAGCCACCGAGGGCACACGGCGGCAGAAAGTCCACAGCCCTACTCCACCTACCCTTAAACACTCAGAGACCCACAACAACCACCGCGCAAAAAAAGAGGCTTAAACTTAGTTTTTCCAACTGCTACCTCGAGATAGAGAACGCACCACGACCTGCACCCTCAGTACCATCAACGGAATTTCTCACAAGCACGAAATGTAACCAAACAAAAACTGCTTCGCCCCAATTGGTGCAAACCCGTTTTCAGCACTAATAACGCACGCTTGCCCAACCTCGGGTAACGTGTTCGGTCTTTACTTCTTGATGACAGACTCGCAGCTTTGAAAGCGTTCTTCTTTATCTTTTTTGAGATTTACAATGAGTCATGTTTCGCAAAACTCACCGAATAAAAAACCAGCGTGCTTTATGAAACCAGAGAAAAAACGTATTCTGTTTCCTTTTTCGCATTGCTTGGAATAAGTCGCGAAAAGTAGCCTTTTTTTGTCTGTGAGAAAAAGAGTTTGGTACAACCAACAGTACTCCAAGTATTTGGCCTGGGAAAAATGGACTTCAAACGCCACTTCACCAAGTCGGAAAGATTTCCTTTCTTTGAAGTTATAGAGATTTCGGGTTACAAAGACTAAAAGAAAGTCATAAATTACGTTTGCTCTATACTACGGTTTGTTGTCGGCGCAAGTGCAATTTAAACATAACCTGGTCTTTTGGAGACCGAAAGTCACGTAATAACAGTAATAGTACTGTGGCGCACTTGAGTAGCGTTATTTCCCTTTTTTTACTCTATAATCAGGCGACAAGAACTCTGCATGGTTCTCATTCTAGTCGCCACCGCAGCCTAGGCAACAAAAAGCAGTTTTATAACATGAGTGGCGCGCTATCATTGGTTCACTTGAAGATCGAAGAGTGCACATAAGACGTACGTTTTCTTTTCCAAGAAGAGTGGTTTTGTTATACACAATAGGACCTGTTATTACTGCTGCTGCTGTTGTTAGTGCGTAGGTGATGCTAAGGAGATTGTCACGTAAAACATGGTATTGTATTTTTTAGACTTAAGGGTTTCCATCGATTTCTGCCGCGTAACTTTGTACAAGCAGAAGACGCCATCAAAATTACCCCAGGAGACAGCGACATTGCTTACTCAAACTCACACAGGCGCACGCACACACACATGCATACTACTTAAAGCGCCGTGTGCTAAGATGTTAACCGTTGTTTTCAATTAATGTATTAATATTAACGATACCGAAACACCCTTTTTGGGCTAATATCCGCCTGCGCAATAATAATAGTGGCAATATTAAACTTTTAGTCGAATTTTGAGAGAGGTACACACATTTAATGGAGTGTACTACACCCTTTCCCGTAGATGAAATAAACTGTGATCGCTTTAAGAAACACAACTATTAACAGAGGCACAGTCACCCACCCGACGATTTGTACAAGGAAAACGATCTCTATTGTTGTGTTGAAGAAGCGCGATAGATTACACTGTGACAAATCACTACGAGAAAGGAAAAATCAGTAGGAACCCAGGTTGACTATTCCATTATCCCTTCATTGTATTACTTTTTCTCTCCATCCTACTTTCCCTATGGACTGTTGTTTTCCTGAAGTGAAAAGTACGTATATAGGGAGCGGTTATTTATGTTCAGTTATCATGGTCGGTTGCTATTCGAAAGCATGGACTACCCCGATCTAGAGTGTCAGACGTTTTATTCACTTGTCCGCAGATTTCCGTTTGCTCGAAGGCTAGTGGTCGACCCATTTACCCAATGCTACTCCCACTTGGAGGAATTCGTTCGACATCCCATGAGGGTGCTGAGAGTGACGTGCTCACATAGCATTTCAGACACAACGCATTTTTCCTCGAGTGTAGGTGGGGGGCAAACATGTTTTGGAGTTTCGCACGATAGTTACGTGAGTGATCAGTTTGGATCTGTCAAGAGCGACCGGGTGTATGTCAGTGTAAGTAAAAAGCGCGTCGAGGCCCACGGTATTCACTTTGAATCCCGCAGCGACGTGAATTTTTGGTACGACGCAAATCAAAGGGTGCGGACTTTTTTTGTTTCAGCCATCTTTTCTGACGAGTGGGAAGCGTGGACTCAGTTGGCCAGTAATGCGTGCGCAGGTCTCAGATATAGCAAGGCTCTTAGCTCTACCACATTTTTCTCGTGTGGTGTTCAGTCTTCGCGAACACAAATGTCTGGCATAATTTCCGTTTTCTACCGATTGCAACCAAAGTGTGCCAGCTTTCTCAGTATCATTGTTTCACCGACTTCCATTAATCCACTGTGTGTGTGTGAAACGGTCTTTTCTTGGGTCTCGGTGAGGTACATTCAAAGCTTGAACAGCTGTGCTTTTGAATTGCAACTTGAACCTAGAGGAGTAGGAATGGGGTGCCGATTTCAACGTAGCAACGCGGAAATAAGCAAAGGTGTTTTGTTCTTTTGGAGATAAGCGTTTTATCTATTACATTGGTTATTTATAACGAAATTTCGTTCCTAGGAAAAAATCCATTAGTTTTTTGAATCATCGTGTGGTATGTTTTGATTTTTCTCCCATTTTGGGGCGGACGTTGCAGGGTAACAGTGGAGACTGTCTAGTGGCGAAGAGTGCGTCTTACCCTAAGCCCTTTTTTTCTCCGTGTTACCTTGTCAGAAATTTGTTTTCTTCGAACTGTACAATCTCGTTTCTTTGCGTTCTGGTTGCAACAGCTGGGTTTCCAATGTGTGTTTTACTAACAATAAGACCACTACGGTTCTAAACATCCTTTTTTGGGTCAACTTTGTACAACAACACCAACTTTTATAATTCTTTCGAACAGTTGTGTATGTTGATTATTGAACCCCAACAACAGCTTTTGCAAAACTCAAGACCATGCGTCGACTCACTTCCAAAAATAAAAAAGCGGTATTTGGTAATTTAGTTACGCTGACAGGCGCACCAATACTCACACTGTAATATCTCACCATAACAGCGACCAATATTAAAAGTAAGTAAACAGAATTCAACACAGAAAACCCACGTTTCACTGGTTACGCTATTTAAATTTCAGTGTCAACTCTAAAGGTTTGCAAACCATTTTAAAAGTGAGAACACCGTAAGAGCGAAAGTCAGTACTCCTTTCTTCCCACACTTTGGCGTGCCTTATCCCTCCGCGACTCTTGAGCAACTGAACGCTTAAAAAAACCAATTTAAACTACGTAACCAAAGATTACTCCGCTGCATTCCGTTTAAGCACACAAACAACCCATCACTATAGCTCTAGAGTTTGAAAGAGAGACGGTAGCTCCACAAAGACGGATTCAGGGGGCACAAAAAAACCTTCACTCACAATAACAACCCCTTTGGTACTTACTTTACTTCTTTTTTTTTGTGTTGTTGTTTTGTAAAACTTGCAAACACCTCTTCTCGGCACCGAAACAACTGCTGCACACAAGAAAAAAAAACTTGTGACGAACCACGCCGTAAGCGCAACACGACACTCACCTGCTACAATTCCACAACAGCAGCAACGTGTGATAACACGACACCCCTTCTCTCCTATGTGTATACAACTACTGGAAACGATACCACCGTTACCACTTTTATCTTTCCTTTTTCCACGGAAATACGTGCGTAAAGGAAAACAAGTGCCTTTACAGAAAGCTTTTCGGAAAGCCGTGAAAACCTGTTTATTTGGACACCATACTGAAGTAAAGGCGAGACAAGACAAATGGAGCAGACACCCACACAAAGTCTTAACACTGTATGGCGCTGTGCCTTGTGCCACAAGGTGAAGGACCTGAAGGGGCCTCATTTGAAGGGCAAGACAAGCGTGCGCTCTGACTGCTGGCCCTGTGCGAAGAAGACGACGTTTGTGCTGGACGGCAGTGACGCGAAGGTGAGTGCGGTGGCGGTTAACCGGCGCTTCCTACGCCTGCCCGGCTGTGACGGCGGGAGAGGCCAACGTGCCGCAAAGTACGAAACCGGCTGTCTTTACACCGCCAGTTGTGCCTTCTGATACTGAAGAGGGAAAGTTCTTGTTGCTCGTTGACAAGGCCGCGCAACTTCCTTGTTCTGCTTCCACAGTTCCCGCACCCGCCCTTGCTCCGTTTACGTCTGCGGATGTCGTGTGGCGCTGTGCCTTGTGCCACAAGGTGAAGGACCTGAAGGGCCTCATTTGAAAGGCAAGACAAGCGTGCGCTCTGACTGCTGGCCCTGGCGCGAAGAAGACGACGTTTGTGGTAGAGGGAGCCGCCGCTTCGTCAACAACAGCGGGTGATGCCGAAGTAAGCGCGCCCATTAAGCTGCCGACGGGTTTGCCCGTGAAGAGTGCATTTGGTGCTGTTGCGGTTAATGCAGAGTCCAAAGCGCCTGTAAGCTACCCGCTCAAGAGTGCGTTCGGCGCTGCTGCCCCCGGTAACGGCGACGCCAAGCCGCCCACCGCTTCACCGTCAAGAGTGCATTTGGTGCTGT